>OX401914.1:3842500-5217500 GCA_947859195.1 Drymonia ruficornis
GGAAAAGTTTCAGCTTAGTTACGTCGCCGCATCACGTTATGGACCATCTATGTTTTATTGTGTAGTTCCTTACCGCTCTTTTATGCCTAGCAGATGGTTTCTTCTATTATAGTTTGTTTTCCTCCTTCCTTTCACTTAACGTTGCCACTTTGATGTTTGCGGTTTATTGAGATGATCGTGCAGTGAAACGTTTCGGTGAGATTATGGGTCATTTATTGGACACATAATTACTTTTGTTCAAAGTGATCGCAAGCGGTGTCAAATTCACAGCGAAGTGTCACTTGATAGATTAATTAGCTCAACAGCTTATGTTACAGCAAAATTTATTCGTAGTAGAGCCACGCTGTAGCCAATTGACTGCAGCTCATATACGCGCTGGCTCGATCGCAGTAGCACCACCCTCTCACAGAAGATCGGCGTAAAGTAGCTGTTATAGTAGCGTTTCGTACGACGAGTGAGAGAGCCGGAAGCTCAATTCCCTATTCCCTCCCTCTATTTCACTTGCCTTCAGGTCGAGAACGTACCAGCGATGCCTTTGGTATTGCAAGCATCTATAAGCTACGCTAACTGTTTAAAACAGGCGGCCCGTATGCTTGATTGCCACCATCTACATCTACACTAAATATTATAAAGAGAGAAGATGTGTATGTATGTTTGTATGGATGTTTGTAATGAGTAAACTCAAAAACTACTGGACCGATTTCAAAAATTCTTTCACCATTAGAATGCTACATTATCCCTAAGTAACATAGGCTATATTTATTACTAGAAGAAAATAGATATCCCTACTAAAATTTCAATAATGTAACCCAAGGTGTAAAAAAATTAGCCATAAGATGTCTTTCATCGCGTGATCGGGAATCCGGACTGCAGGATCCGAGATCCGCGATCGGGGATCTGGGATACGGGATTCCGGATATACGGAACACGGGATCCGGGATTTGGGATACGAGATCCGCCAAACGGGATACGGGATCCGGTACATGGGATCAAGGATCCCGTAAAAACGGTAAACGGGATCCGAGATACGGGGTCCGGGATTCGGGATCCGAGATCCGATTTTTTAAAATTTAAATTCTTCGCGGACGAAGTCGCGGGGAAAAGCTAGTAGTCATATAAAGCAGTCTGCGAAAGTCAGTCTCCGATCCTACCTGGCTATACATAAGATATTTCGATCGATAAGTCGTCCCTTATATTTGGAAAACGTTTCGAGTAAATAGCCTCAATTCCCTTTCTCCCCCAGCTTTAGAGTTATAAGCTTATTTACCAGATAACATTTACGATTATGCCATGCTCGTTTGTATGTATGTAACAATACATACATTGTTTATATGTAAATTTCTTTATGTCTCTCGACTCTCTTGAGGAAAGGCGTACGGAAGAGGATATTTTTCTTTAGCAACTAACATTATGTCAATTTAGGCCTCCAAGACGTGGTTAAGCTTTGAGCCAACATTATCTTCTTATGTAATAAATAATCCTTTATTTAATTTAGAACCTTGGTTAACCGTTTTTCTTAGAAAAAATAATGTTTAATATTTTAATAACTTCGTTTTTGAATGTCAAAGACAAAGAGTCCTAAAGCCTTTAATGTAGCTTTAATTTATTCGGTACTTAAGTCCTTGTATAACCAGCAAATTCGGGATAATTGGCATAATTAATTTCGAGAATTGAGCAATATTTTATGCGAGTTATCAGAGCCTTGTTAAGATTTATGTCGAGATTAGTTACTTCGTTTCGGATTTCAAATGATTCGTCTTTCTTATCTAAACAGCGGATAGCTTCTTTTTAATACGCTCTGGGGGCTTACCACAAGCTCTTATTGCGATTCAATTACAGGAACGTATTAACGTTACCTTATTGTCATGACAATAAGAAACGTCATTAAAACGTCGTTAAAACGTTCCTATAATTGAATCGCAATAAGAGCTTGTGGTAAGCCCCCTGGGAAGAATAATGAAGGCAGTGTGACCATTAGCGTTCTCTGTCAACCGACCGAGATAAATATTGCCAATTAATGTCAATAAAGATAATTATGTTTTTATGAAAAGAACGTCTTTTGTTAGGGAAGCTATAAAATACTCTAAAGTTATGAAGAGCCGAGATCTAGTAAACCAGCCTTATTAACGTCACTTCTTATTTAGACGGATTATATTCGCCGCCATTTATATAGTCGTCCGTTTCATACACTGCGAATCATAGAATTCATAGTATGGGAGATAGGCCTGGAGATAGACTCGTCTAACTTAGTGATTATATTATCCTTGCCTGTAATACAGAATATAGCAATTAACTGTTATTGCCGTGATTTTGCAATGTGGTAACAACGCCAGTAAACTTGGCAGAAATTATGTGGTTGTTGGATAAAAACATTTTTACGGTTCAATATACGGAGATCTTAACATCAAATTGGGTTCCGTCATGCGATCACTTTCATTCAAACAAAACATGAAGTAATGTTCTGATATAAGTTATTATAAAAAAGGTCTGCGGTCCTGATAGATGGGGAGCCGTAGAAGGGGTTTCTGGATTTGGACGAGCGCGTCAGATTAAGATATTGATAAGAACCTCAAAAAATTACGAGCCCTTAATATTGGTGGGTTTGCTCAGGGGAACCAAAAAAAAAAATAGACTAAGATATATTAAGATAAGGGGGATTCATTACTAGCTAAGAAGTGTCAAAAGTGTCAATTTTGCTAATTTGATCGTCAGTCTAAGAAATGGGAGCATCCACCCACACAGTTTTTTTTTTTTTATATAGGACTGCGGTGGCAAAAAAACTTACAGCCCGCCTGATTTTAGGCAGTTACCATAGCCTATAGATGCTTACAAATTCTGACGCACTCGAGTAATTTTTTTTTAAAATTTATCATGTTGAGCATGAAAAGTATCAATATCTGACACGCTTGAGTATTTTTATGTCATTGATTTTTATAAAAAAAATCACCGCTGAAAGTGGAAACATCTAGAACAATGTAGTCTTCCGATCATCTCATCTACCGAATCTACTAGGTTTGGACGACGCTCGTGCAAATCCACGAATTGCACGCTCGCCTCCCCATCTATGAATAATAGTAATGGAGAGTTAAAATCATAGTTTAGTAAATATCAAGTAGACATTGATGTACCTACACCAACGACCTACACAATATCAATACATAAATCGGTACTTAGATACTTGCTAGACTTGAAAGTAGGTAAATCGAAATTCGAATATAGCTAGTTAGAAAACAAAAACTGGTAGAAATAATCATTAGTTAGAAAAGTACAGTTTGCCTTTATGGTAAATAGATAATAAGTTCAGTATGGTTTTATCATTATTATAGATTATCGGCGACGTGATGACGTCAATAACTCACGGACACGTGTGAATAAGTATCTACCGACTGCACAAATATTATACTCTATTAGTAAAGTGGCGGATACTGTACTAGTGATGTGCCGAGTACGCTATTTTTGGTACTCGAGTATTCTGGTACTCGTAAAAAAAAGAATCGAGTAAGTACTCGAGTCAGAGGACTCGGACAGGTACTCGAATACTTTTAATGAGTACTCGAGTACTTAATAGGACTCGAGTACTTTTGTAGTATGTATTTTTAACCACTCAAACGTCCGAGTTTCACATCTAATTAGTGCGTTGTACTTGCACTCGTGAAAATTGGCGAAAATGGCGAAAATTTTACCCGACTACTACCCGACTTAGGATTCGAAAACCATGAAGTACTCGGAACCCGTATTCGAGTACCGGGTACTCGAGTTCTGTAATCTGAGTACTCGAGTACCCGAGTACTTACTAAGTACTCGAGTAAGTACTCGAGTCAGGCTGTACTCGGCACATCTCTATACTGTACTGACTAGGTAATTGGGGACCCCGAAAATCATGTTTCACCATCTTTGATCCAATTGCCCACACTTATGCAAATTTATGAACATATAATAGGATCCTAATATTTTACCAACATTACACATAATAATACAAGAAAACACAAGTTTTGGAAATTAAAACAAAAATGACAACATTACCTACTTTGCCATTTTCCGCCAAAAAGCACCATATTCTTTTCTTAAAAAAAAAAAATGTAACGTCACGACTTTTATCCCCATTCGGGGGTAGTCAGAGGCTTGAGTGGCCATACACCACCACATTGTGGAGGTATTAATCACCACCAACGCAAAGCCCACGTTTCACCAGATAGTCAGAACCCAACGTGACAGGTGGTGAACCTTGTCGCCGTGTATACAGGAACTGACTATTACCTAATCCTGAGGGATAGGTAGGTTACCTCACGATGTTTTCCCTCACCGTCAGCGAACTGTAACTCTTCTTTTCTTATTCTAACTTTAAGAGGTAGTGCGTGGTAGTGCTACGTGCTGTGTCGTACTGTGTGTAAAAAAATATCAAAGCGAAGCTGATTTCGTCTTTAAATTTATATCTCCTCAACGGCTTGGAATTTTTAATATTTTTTTCCACCAAAAGATGGGGAGAAAGATAATACATAAAAAATCATAGTAGAATTTTGTGATGCAATAGTTTTTTACGTCACAATTAATTATTTAGATATTTTCGCAAAAAAGTGGGCGGGGTTAATGCGCTGTCGACCAATCCCGACGGCCAAAACGCTCGGAGGTGAGTAGCGCCTTAATAGATACCATTTTGCATCGTACCTGGTGAGGAGCAGCGTGGCCAGCAGATAGAAGACGGAGGGGTGCACGCCACACTCGCACTCGGCCTGCGGCGTGGCGGACTGGGCCTCCATGCCGGCCCCGAGCTTGTGGTAGGCGATGTACGCGCGCGCTGGACTGCCGTGGGAAGCAATTTTCGTGGCCTTCTCTCGCTCCCTACCACACTGAAACTGATCATCTGGTCGCCGAGGAGACTGCACTCCTCATCTGAAAACAGAAGATATATTTTATTTGGTGGTAGAGCCAAGCTGTAGCCAATTGACTGCAGCTCAACGGGCATGCTCGACGGGGTAGTACCACCATGTTACAGAAGATCGGCGTAAAGTAGCCATTACAGTGGCGTTTCGTACGATGAGTGAGAGAGCCAGAAACCCAAAAGTCTTATACTTAGGTAGCCGATAGCCACAGTTAGGTGATGGGTATCGAAGGGCGGATGGGCCAATGTTAGCGCTATACTATCTTGCCAATGTGCTAAGTATTACGAAGTAATATGTATAACTCAATGGCTAGGTTATATGCTATTTGTTTATTATCCGTAGGCAAAAATAAGCAGATAACCGCTTTTCGCCTGACGTCATTCTCAAAGTATCAAGTTCCTGTCTTGAAGTCTGTGACGACACATCCTTTAGTGCCTTTCCAGCGATACGAAATGACCTCCAAGCCTCCTACCCATCTATCTTGTGCGACAAGACTCATCTCGTTTTAGGTGAGCTTACCGCGACAAGGATAAAAAGCGGAAAGTCACATAAATCTTCCAAGATCATCTCTAAAGCTGGGTCGGATAGCGTGTGTTGAATACAAAATCTAACCCAAATGTTATGATTATTCCTATATCACAGTGCGAGGAGACACGTTTACATTCAACAGCATTGTTCTACCCACAGAAATAAAATAGGTCGTCCATTCCGTGGTTTTATTTTATCAGTAATTCCCAACACGAAATATGGAACAAAGTCAGATAACATATTGTGGAAATTGAATCAATTAACGCCAGTTAAATTATTTAAGTCACTAGGTAACAGTGTATTTTTATTTGAAGTTGTTGATTTACACATCAAATGAGTAGAATTCCTTAGCCATGTTCTACGTATAGGTAGGCTTTTTTATTTTTCAGAAAACTGCGATCTCTGCACCAAGAGATTACTCGCTGGTTTAATGAGATATCGTCTGCTACCATCGATTGCCCCCAAGAATATATTTTTCCATCTTATTTTCAACTTTATTTAAGGAGCAAAGTGTTGAAATCACCTATTTGCCCTGGAGAATATAAAGAAATGAACAAAGGTTGAAAATAACACCCAAGCGACCAGTTCAGACGCAACAATATTTCGTAAATTAATTTTATACCGTCTAGACAACACAATGGCGTCCTTTTACACTGTCTCCAAGGGATAACACACTATGCTCGTGGACTGTAATTTAACTCTTATTGATTTGCCAAGCGTGGGTACTTTTCAATACCTTTTAGTTCAGAGCTTTCACACGTATTTCGCGGAACAATTAAGTAATTAGTGTTCAGAATTTCAGCACTGAATAGATTCTAGGGAATACGTTGCTTTGTATGCAAATGGGCTTCAAATATTTAAACTTAATTGGATTCAATAAAGTTTAGGTTAAAGATTAGAAGATGAGTTATATTCACAGAGTAAAGACTAAAGAAAGAGGTGCCCGTATTAGATATATCTATGAAAAAAACGTGGTCATTGTTTTTTCATTTTCATTGTTCTATCTACCGGTAAATAGTTGAACTACTCGCTTCGTTTTATGTCGATGTTAGTACTAGGCCGACCACTCGGCCGAGTTGCTTAGGGCCAGTCCCCTTAGTAATTGGTCCATGGTTATATTATAGTACCTATTCCTCAAAAGCTGCAACTGTCTTTCTGAACTAAAAGACTAATATGGTTTCAGATTAACTTTTGAATTTAGAGAAAATATTATATTGTGTTTGTTTGGGCAATATAGAGCCGCTATTATTATTTTCAAGCTACGAATACGAATTCTACGGTAACAACCACCAATTTCTAAAGTTACCCAACCCAAGTTTCCCACACAGATGTGCTAGACTAATGTAAGGTAGAGTACAACTATTCACGTACTTGCACTCAAACCCCGTTTGCTTCACCTATCACGTAGGCACTTTTGTTCAGCTCTACAAACTGAAAGTTAGTTATCAACCCCATAGACCTTCGAGCCCAGACCCCTTTCTTCAAACTTTTCCGTCTTTTATCAACGGTCCCTTGAATGGTTCCACACCAACATTATTATTGTATGTATGTACACACATCTTCTTTGTGTAGCTAATGTTTCTTGTAAATTGTGGTTTGTGTGACGTTAGTGGTTATTAGCGTGATTCTTTGTTGGGTTACGTAATTTAGTTCCAGGATTGACAAAAGGAAGTGGAAAATATTTGGAAGAATTTGGACCAATTGGAAACCTTAATCATCTAATGGTCAAAAGGACAATAAGGTCTTGATTTAAGTTCTTAAGGGCTTATGCGGTAATCACAAGAAAATCCCCAAAAGAAAATCAATTCTGTGTCATCCGGATCTGTGTTTAAGCATCTCTCTGTCTCGGTCTGGTCGACTAACGGATCCCCTAGTATCTGGTTCCCAGGTAACAAATAAAATAGGCGACGAAAAAAAGACGTCAATCTGAGGTCAATTTAGGGTCAGTGACGTGAACGTACGTCTTTATGACGAAGGTTTGCTACTAGGGTTAAGGATTCCTGTTTGTATAATGTTCTCTTATCTCCTCATCAAAAGGTGTCTAAGATCTCTTTGCTTATTATTTGTTTCAACATTCAGTGTAGGCAGTGCAATATTTGCCTACCTGTTATTTAGGTATACTTGTAGCTTTATAATTGTATGCTACCTATAATTTTCTTCAGCCTGATACCGTAACAAACTCTGGCTAAATCAGAACGAAAGTATTAAAGTAAATTACATTAGCTTACGTAGGTCTCCCTACAGAGCACATGCCCATTCCCGATACGTGAATGTTCCGTAGTATCTACAGGTTGAATAAGTAAAAGGGTATGTCGTAGGTAGTTCTTAAATCTGAAGTGATTTGGGCTGAGATTGCGAAACGTGTAAGATAAGATGATAGTGCTAACTTTCATATTTTTGTTCTTATTATTGTGGTGCCATGTAAATGTAATGTAAAATGTAGAAGATTACTTCTACTTTGAAGTGTTTTAAAGAAAACTTTAAGACTTTTTGTTTAATAGTCAAATGTCCAAAAATTAGCCAGGTCATATACCTACTGAACGCTAAAAGACAAGGCTTTATAGGTACCTACATAAAACGTTATACTTATTTACGTTATATATAATACAGATAACATCGTCATACCCTAAAAGCTGGCACGAAAAGCCCGAATTACTGTAACAAAAGGTATCTAGTTAAAAGGTTCCGAACCATTCAATAAATCAGATAACCATCATTAACCGTTAGCATTTCGTACAAAAACTGTAGAAATAAAATAAAAACATATACTTACATATTAGTGATCCCACTTGGCATCAGTAAAAGTCTACGGTCACATTTTTTAAAACAATTTTTCAAGTTTTATTTATTAATTTCACGTGATGTCTGTGTTATGAAAAGGTTAATTGTTTGCGGGTAGTTCGCGCGCGGAACGTGCGGTTACTCCGCCGGTTGCAGGCTTACTGAGGGAAAGTGAGAAAATGAAGCAGTATCTAGTGTTGGGATTGGGGAAAATTGTTATATCGATAGACGTCGATAAAACCCGCTGTAAGTATAAACACACCTCTTCTCAAAAACGAAGCCTAGCGAGATCTCTACTTTGCCAATGGTTAACAATGTATAACTTCCAATACCTATCAAATGAGCCAATACGTAGGAGTCACCCAGTCAGAGGGAGGGAGTTGATACATGTGGTGCGTTCCATTCACTGTTAATTTTGTTAATTTCGTTATTTTCGATCACAAATCTCGTTCTACTCGCACCAACTTGTACTGAAAGTGATCATTATTATCGTTTTTAACAGTTTTTGTGGACGAAAATAGCAAAAATAACGGTGAATGGAACGCAGCAATGGTCGTTCGTTATCGCAAAGGTAGCGGTTTGGTTGATCAGTTTGTGATCATACGGCTAGGTGATAGATCTGGTGGTCTGGCGTATTTATTTACTTAATTACTTACTTAGAATTTACTACCAGAAAATCCAAATAGGTATTTATGTATAACACATGTGATAGTATCTACGGCCTAGCACTGTTTACTGGGGTTCGTTCGACTGCCAGTCATATGCACCACCACACTTAACTACTTATAATAGTTTCAAAATACCCACTTATCGGGGACATCACTACGGACTGATTGGGCGGGTGACCGCTGGGGGCGGGGGAAAAGTCGATAGCTACCCGCCCGCCCGTGTCATTACACGATGCACGATGCACCACACCATTTTTAATTGGATAATATTGATAATTCATTAATACCTATTGACTACTTATTCAATAATCAATTACTATCTCTATATTTTCGTTCAACTACACTTGATTTAATAATTACTCTGCGATATACAGGGTAAGTAGGTACTGAAATCCGTTACGTGCTGTGCGTGCGTGCGTACTGTGCGTAGTACGCACGCATGCACGCAGCTGGATAACAGGCCCCTTCTGATTTTTTTTCTCCAGTGGAACAGTCAACTGATCATTATTATTATCTTTGTTATTTCTTCACTGTAAAACGTAAATTCGTTAAGTCCTCTGGCCTCTGTATGTGACAGAGGCCAGACTGTTACCAGATGCTCAGTGGATTTCCACTAGGTTAAACATGAGCAGACTTGGGGCTCACGTTTTACCTTTTTTCAAATACAAATAAATTTCACGGCTTATCAGTAGGTAGGTAACCTCTACTAGACTCTATCTAAGTATAAATAATTATTATTATAACAATAAATATTATATGTACACACCTTTTCTTTTTTGTCTACTCCTAAATATACGAACGCGGTATGTTTTAAATGATTTTCAAATTAAGCGCCATTCATATTATTTTTTTATTTGAAGGTATAATAATTTCTATTTGAAAACCAGTCTTTTGAATGTCTATGGAATATTGCCATTCATTCAAAACTTACCTTATGCTCACTTCAGATGTCTCTACTGCTCATGTCCATGTCGCCGCCAACTTGTTTAATACGCTATTCAATTGGGGGCCTAGGCCGTTCATTAAACGCCGACACTCAATTGGACGCCTAGGCCGTTCATTGAATTGACACATATAGCAAAACGTCCAACGAGTTGGCTGGTTGAAAGCTAGCCTTTTGGAGAAAGCTGAAACAAAAGCCGCCGGGTCATTTAAATTTAATTAATTTTTCCGCCACTGCAGCGCCAGTAGTCATCTAACAAATATGGCGTCCCTATTTGTCAACAGCTGATTAAATGTGTATTGTTTTTTTTGTCGAATTACCGTGTTTAGTGATTTTATAGTGTGTTAAAAAGTTCAATTGATAATTATTAATAGTAAACGTGACTATAACATGGATTTAACTACGAATAATGAGACGGAACCGAATTTTAAACTAAATGAGTTTATCGACAATGTTCGAAAGGCTAAGGTGACCATGAATTATGCTAAAAGCATACGGACGCTTATGCAGGATTACTGGATGTCATTTCGTCATCTGGATACCTTAGTAAAACAATGTTTAGAATTAAAACGTTTTACATATTGCACGCGTGAGCGAGCGAAGCGAGCTCGGGACTTTGGGGCACTCGACTTGGCTGGGTTAGGTTCGAAGGAAATGATGGGGGTTAGCGAGCGAGCGGAGCGAGCGAGCTAAACCCCGTCATTTCCTTCGTGTTAGGTTACTGGTGACCCCGAACCCAGAAATAGGAGCCCCGCGAAGCGGGGCTCCGTCGACTTTGTCATAGACGTCATGGTCACCCTAATAATATTCACAAATGTCATTCACCCAAGCGGCTAAGCAACGTTCAGCCCCTTTATTAAACGTTGCATTCAACAATTTGCCTAAGCGTCCTTTAGCCATTGTATTGAGTGCCGGCGTTTAATGAACGGCCTAGCTGCCCAATTGATTGGCGTATTAAACCAGTTGGCGACGACATCCATACACAAACATATTGGTCCCATCCATATATCTATAATTATTAATTATTATACGTTCGTGGGGTGCATATAGTACTTTTGTCTCACTTATAGTATTTCTGTCTACAAATGTAACTCATTACCTACAGACACAAAAATGGTATTCTCTATTTTTAAAGATAAATCGATTACTAGAATCGATTGAAAGACCTATCAATCAAAAGTTATGCTTTAGCAGTACATCACTAGTAGCGGTGCGAAAAACGGAATTTGAAGGAAAGACACGCGTACATAATTGAAATTTTATCGTATTTTACAACAAATTCCTAGTGGATTTTGTATTATTCCTCCAGCAATAGCCAGTAAAACTCAACGGCCGTGAGTATTTTCAGTAAAACACTTAAATTACTTAGTAATTCATGATTAGCGGCTTATGAAATTTTGGCGCCGACAAAACTCATAGAATCATGTGCTTTTCTTCTTGATTCTAGGTATTTCAGCTCTCAATAGCCTCTTATAGCTCTTTGTAAGCAATGCAATGTAATAATAGCAACTTATGAATACCGTGCACGCGGTTATTTCAATGTTCTTTCTTGTGTTCATGTATGTAGGTATTGTTATGTTTCACATGTGAGCAGTGACCGTTACGTGCATCTTCGCTATTCAATGAAATTGAAAGGTAAAATAAAATTAGGAATGTTTACCTCTAATTTTACTTTATTATCTTAACATGGTTACAAAGCCTTGCCAATGATCAAAGATGTTATTATTGGGTAGGTATAGCGTATGGTGTATTATAGTAAGTAGGTAATATTGGTAGAAAACTACATTTCTACTAATCCACCAAGCCAACTAGATACTCTGGTATAAATATCAAATGATAATAACTCGGTGATTCTGTGGTCCTTCCACCACATACTGGGAGTTACTGCCACATGAGTGCCCAGGCATTGGCCCAGGCTCACATTGCGGACAGATTGTGGAATCATTGACTTAATCATTTGATATTTATACCAGAGTGTCTAGTTGGCTAGTATGTGCATACTTAGGTGTTTTAAACTGCTCATTTATCACAACTTTGTAAGTATTTCCATGCTATGCAAGATAATACTGAGTTTAATCACAATAGGTAAGTACCTACCTCATCATTAGGTATCTAATACCCTTGTTTTCAGATGACTGAAGTGTCAGAAGTGAGCACCTCGTCCCCCACGGAGCTGCTGGCCGAGGGGCGGCGGCACCTCGCCGTGCGCGACTACTCTGCGGCCGCCGGCTCGCTCGCCATCGCCTGTGAGACACTCGCTAAGGATCACGGGGACTCAGCTGATCAGTGCGCTGAGGCTTATTTGTGGTGAGATGTTCGCAGATAACATTTTATCTCAGCTATACTCTGGACAACCTGGTGAAGGTCGCGGGAATAAGTTGGATGCCGGCAGCACAAGACCGGTCATTGTGGCAAACCTTGGGAGAGGCCTATGCCCAGCAGTAGACGTCGGCTGAGATGATGATACTCTGTCTGTATACTTCTTATAGCTTGAATAACTAGAGTAACCAAGCACCCTCGCATACTAAACCAATATATCAATTTAAATTCCTGCGGTAAAGAATACTAGGTACAATATTAATATGATGTGTGTAGCACAGATACCACTTTTAAGACATATTGAAAAGTAAATAATCATAATATTCACTTGTGTTTACAACAAGATTTTTGGAAATCCACATCATTAGAAAGCAGATGTATGACAAAGTTTATGTCCAAAGAGGTTAGAATGATATCCTCAATGTATGTATTTAATAGGTAGCTGCATAAATAACAGTAATTTCTGTTTAAACTACGGTTTAAATTCTATATTTTGATTAAATCATAGTTTGATTTCATTATGGTCCTTTTTTCTGTAGGTATGGAAAATCACTGCTGGGTCTCTCCAGAGAGGAGAGTGGTGTTCTCGGTGATGGAGTGCCTGGTACAGGCAATGCTGATGAAGAGGAAGACGATAATGAAGGTAGATGCCAGAATCACTCATATTATCTTTTTATCATAGTTTGGTAGTGATTTAGGTGAATCTGTAAGCAAAGGCTTGTGTAACAAGTTTTAGTATGTTTAAGTTTTTTTTATGTTACTAAGGTGGCAAACAAGCCTACGGCTGTTGTTAAGCAGTTACCATAGCCTATAGACGCTTGCAATACCAAAGGCATCACCCGCAAGTTGCCAACCTGAAAGGGAGTGGGACATCGAGGGAGAGGGGAGAGGTTGAGTTTCCGGATCTCTCACTCATCGTACGAAACGCAGCTGTAATAGCTACTTTACGCCGATCTTCTGTGAGAGGGTGGTAATGCCCCGGTCGAGTCAGCCCATATATGAGCTGCAAGTATTAAATAGCCCATTGGTAGGTTCATAACTACATGACTCATCCCACTTAAAATATACTTAATAATCAGAAGTTACTATTTGGATCAAGCAGAGAATGGTGAAGATGAACAGAATGGTGAAGCAGAAGCAGTTGAAGCGGAGACCAGTGAAGTGGAGAAGAGTGAAGCGCAGTCTACCACCAAGGAAGACGAGCCCGGCAGCAGCACGGGGGCTGGCGATGCAGAGGAACCTGTAAGTATTATTGCGGCTACAGACTCACGCAGAGAACCCCCGAGAACACCCGAGAAGCGTGAATGTGATCGGTTTCTCGTCTTCTCGTTCTCGCGCTCGTCTGTTCTCCGATCGGTGTCGGTTTTTGTGCCCGATGCAAAGGAATTAGAGGATACAAATGAGAAGGTCGCATGAGTGTAGATACCATCTTGGTTCTCGTGGAAAGACTTCTCGGCGAGACTTTCGCGTGAGTCTGTAGCCGGCATCAAAAGCCACAGCCCATTACACCCACCCGGCACACAAACAGCACCATATCGTCACTCGGCGACCACTCGTTGTCGACAGGTGGTCCACGGGTGGATGCCGCGTGGTCAGCGAGTGGTTTTCGTGTGGTCCACTAATCTTAATTAAAGATGGCTGGGCTTATTCAAATACATTCCAAACAATTTAATAAATGGACCACCCTTTTGCGAAATTTGGCTTTAAAGAATGGCGACTTAGCTGAAGTAAAGCGTTGCAATACCTATTTATTTTCATATATTTAAATAATCACGTTTAGTGGAAGTGTGTGCATGTTTTGACTGAAACATCTCTACTTACTTGCTTTCTTATTTATTGAAATAAGGTAATCATTAAGTGTAGGTAGGTTGAAAAAAAACTGAGCTCGGAAAGAATGCGGCTTCCCCGCCCGCACACCCGCCACCGCCTTGCGGTGCGGGTGATGTCACATTTGACAGGCTCCTAGTTGGCTTGGTGGTGTAGTATGTGTGATGCTACCGAGCAATAAACAAGTTTACTCCAGTACCGGTGTTTTCTTGAACACATTACTTACATATTCCAAACTAAACTTTAAACTGAACTTTATCGAATGTTGTAATTCCACAGTGCACTACAAACGGGGAGGCGAATGAGGACTCTACTGTGAATATGGATCACGAAGATGATGTTGACAACTTACAACTGGCTTGGGAAATGCTTGGTAACTATTTATTGATGTTGGCTTTCGTTGATTACCAATCAACGCGTTCTATAGAGCATATGCCAACTGCCCTCTAACATTATAATTAGTGTGACTATAGTTAACCTAAAGGGGCCATCTAATTACGTCACACCTAAAGGGGAGGGAGGGGGTCGACGAAATGTGACATTGTGTGACAAGGGGGTGGGAGGGGTCCTAAGTTTTGTGACGTAACATTCAAAAATCTAATATACCTAAGAATTAAAACCGAAATTTGAATTTTTAACGAAAATTTTTGAAAATTTCCGAAAATTATAAAAAATATGTGACGTCACACAGGGATGGGGGGGGGGTCTCGCAAATGTGACCAGCTGTGACAAGGGGGGAGGGTTCTAAAAATAATGAAATTCGTGTGACGTAATTAATGGATGGCCCCAAACCTATGGTTGTAACTTATACCGAATATTATAAAACAACTTGTCTTACATCCGCAGCTTTGCTAACGCAAATTTTAGATTCTGTTCATTAGCTCGACCCCTAATGGTTATAGCGTGTTTCCACGTCTAACCATAGTTAGTCTATCTCTTAGTGAAAATCCGTTTTAAATCGGGTCAGCCCTTTTCCGTGAAGCTATAGTCTGATTTTTAATTAGACGAAGTGGGCTGACAGGTGCTTATGTCACTTTTCAATATAAATAGAACAAATAAGGTTCAAATTCATAGAGCAGTGACATTTTCAGCTGTCAGTTGGCTTCGTCTAATTAAAAATCAGACTATAGAACATATGACAAAAAACAAGAATTCTTAAAACTTGAATTGGAGTCGGGACCTTCAAAGGCTATCTGTTTTTACAATATGATAGTTTATGTTACTGTTTATAACAAAATGTTTGTGTTGTACACAGATCTGGCTCGCAGTATTCTGTTCAAACGCGTGCAAGATGGCGGCGGCGACGCGGCGCGCGCGCTGCTGGCCGATGTGCACTTGGCGTTGGGCGAAGTCGCGCTCGAGAGCGAGACATACGACAAGGCCGTTATAGACATGCGTTAGTATTACACATTCATAAATATATGACATACTCCTCAATATTACTAGATTTTCTATAGTGGCCACTCTTACTACCCTAGGTACAAAGTGTGGAACACTATTTTTGGCAAAAAATAATCACTACGTAGTATAAAACAAAGTCGCTTCCCGCTGTCTGTCTGTCCTTATGTATGCTTAGATCTTTAAAACGACGCAACGGATTTTGATGCGGTTTTTTTTATGACAGTATTCATTTGTCGACCACTTGGCGCAGTGGTTCGAGGGTGGGTCGCTCGGCTCACTGCATTGGGTGGTTTCGGGTTTTTAAATAAGTATTGTTAATTTACTATATCTTTACAGAGAGCTGTTTGGATCTCCAAAAGGAATTATACCGCAGTGATGACAGGCGTATCGCGGAAACGCACTATCAGATTGGTGAGTTGTTTCCCGACTTAGTAAATTGGTCTAAAATCATATAGATTACTTTGGGATAACACCCGCGCCCATTCCTCCTTTGATTCACTTTCCTTGAAGATTTTAACAGTTACAGTGATTTATGAGCCATATCAGCTGGTAATATTAATCACTGAGAAAACAAACTTTACACATAATGAGGGCAAAACAATGTTTAGTTCTCCGGATGTTGATTGATTGGACTGGTCACTTCATTTCTGTGAGTGTCACTCGTATCAATGTCAGCCCACTCCAAAGTGGCGCTGACTGGATCGCAAAAAGTTTGGGTTAACTCTGGATGGGATGGGTTGAGTTGGAGTCGAGTCGGGATGAGATGGGGATGAGTGGGTTGGATCGGGTTGGTCAAAACTCTAAAGTCAACCCGCGATCTATCCCGACCTTCCTACATCCCACCGAATCCCGAATGTGTTCTTGACGTTGTTTTGGGTGTATACGGACCAAACACTCACCTTACTATGCGTACAAGCATCTTTATTTATATTATTATTATTTTTCCAGGGCTCGCCAACTCCCTCTCATCTAACTTCGAAGACGCGATCACACACTTCAAAAACGCCGCTAACATCCTCGAAACCAGAATCAAGACGTTAGAAAACCCAGCCGCTGCCACCGAAGACGCGACCGTCAAGAAATTCACCACCGCCGACCCGCTCTACTCCGTGGAAGGAGAAATCAAGGAGTTGAAGGAACTCCTCCCGGAAATACAGGAGAAAATCCAGGATATGATGGATTATAAGGCTGAGGTAAGACCGTGCGATTGCATTGAGGATACTCGGAAGATGTTGCGCGGAATGCTTCTGAAAGAGAAGAATCAGCGTATGGAATGTTAAGACTGATTTTTTATAAACTGGGGATAGTAGGTATTTCCGGAGCACGAAAAAAACAAAACCTGTCTATGGTATGGATAGTTGTTAATTGTCTCAATACAATAATACATAGTAGGTACATAATAATTACTCATATAATCACAAGTATTAATATTTAAAAATATGCTTCGAGTAGGTTTAGCCAACGATCTAAGGCAGCCAAGAGCAGCATTTCCATTCCATAAAGATGTGATATCTTATAAATTAGTTCCTAAATTGTTAAGTGCCAAATTGCGCAATTCCCGCCAGCACTGTGATATAAGCTTAATTTAATCGTTGACTGTTCTAATCAGTATTATTTTTCCTTCGGAAATGTATTTGAGGTAGGTAAGTGCCTTAAAATTAATAAGAAATGTACTGGTCTTTGGAAGTGAAATACTTACTGCCCTATGTCCACCCTATTTGGAAATAAAGCCACGTATTCACTAGGGAACATTTGTCCCGCGACATTGTCGCCCGACAAGAATTTGACTTTGCGGGGGACATCGCCCGCCATCGCATGTCGCGGGTCGACCCTCGACTTGGTGTAAAATCGTGTCCCTCGACAGTCGCCCGGTGGCATTTGAGTAGTGAGGACGCGTGCCACTCTGTGTTCTGCGACTATCCTCGATATTGTCGCCGTATATATGATATAGTCGCACGTAAATGTCCCGAGACTGCGCGTGACATGTTTTTCTACTTTGTCCCCTAGTAAATAAGCGGCTTTATAGTGTGCTGGAAGATGGCTGGAAGTGACTCCGTGCATACATTTTGTACTAGAACATATAAGTTTGGAAAAACGGTCGTCAGCCTTCTTTGGACGGCATAAGGTAGACCGACCACGCGTCACAAAGTCTATGATAACGGGCGCCCGGGTATTAGTAACTATCTTAAAGGTAAGATAAAATAACATAGGTATGTCCAAATTTGTAGGCTAATCTTCAAAGATTACGTCATGAGTGAGTTCCCTTATCAAGTTATTTTCATTGGATAGGTATTACAAGCTGTTATTAAAATCGCAGAAATATTTGATGCTTTAGTATGAATCGTAATATTTTAATAGATAAGTAGAAACGTGCCAAATCATTGTCGATAAACGGCAAATGATAAAGTAACTTTCAGAGACTGGTAACGCGAATACTCATAGTTCGTAAGTTTAATGTACTGATTGTATTGGATCTGAATCGTGTAAAAACGGCGATACTGCAGTGGCGATGTCGTTTCGAAGCACAGCTTAAGCAAAATGTAGGGTCATTTTAGGGCCAAGACAAAACTGATCATGGATTTTGTCACACTGGGCTATTGACTCTTAGTTCGTAGAAACGAATGAGACAAAATCGTCACGATCCGGTATCGTCATGTGTATGTTTCCGCCCTTATATCGTCTAGTTTATAAGCAAACATTTTTACCACACGGCCATTTTTGTATTGTTTGGTGAAATTGAAATAAAATTGTTCGAAATTATATGCCATGTGTATTATTTCAGCCCAAACCCGATACATTGATGGCCATGTGGTTTAATTGTTGCTTTTTATAGAATTATCATCATGGCCATTAATGTGATATCCCATGGTGTAGATTTAGTAGGTTGTAAAAAAAACCCTATGTCAATAGAATAATGCTGGATGCAAGTAGCACAGGACCGGTCGTTGTGGAAAACCTTGGGGGAGGCCTATGTCCAACAGTGGACGTCTTCGTTCCTTCCACTCGACACCACCAAAACGACACCATCGGTGGTGTCGTTTGGAATCTCTAGTCCATACGACACTACCCTAGTGATGTCCAGAAACGCGTGTTTTTGACAAACAGCTCCCAGTTCATTAAAATAAATAAATAAATATCAGACAACATCACATACATTGATCCGATCCGACCTATAGATGTAAGGCCGGTTTAAAACCAATTAAACCAATCCGTTTGAAACGATAAAAGCCGTTTAAAACCGAAATAAACAATTTTTTTCTATTTAAAACGGTTGGTGTTGATAACTATGTTTTTCTTAATTATAACTACATTTTTAGGTTGGGGTATGACGGAGTACCTATAAACTGAGTAAAGATTTTTAAACTTAGATTTTTTAAATTATAGTCGAATTATAACCTCTAAAATCCGCTTGTACGTTATCTACTTGTACGTTAGGCCATGCATATTTATTCTGTGGTTAGGGGCAATCCATAAATTACGTCTCAAGTAAAGGGGGGAGGGGTCGACGAAATGTGACATTGTGTGACAAGGTTTTGGGAGGGGTCCTAAATTTTGTGACATCACATTTAAAAATCTAATATATCTAAGTATTAAAACAGAAATTTAAATTTTTCACGAAAAATTTTGCAAATTTCTGAAAATTGTAAAGACTGTGTGACGTCACACAGGGAGGGAGGGAGTCTCGCAAATGTGACCAGCTGTGACAAGGGAGGGAGGGGTCTAAAACTCATTAAATTCGTGTGACGTGTGTGTGTGTTAATGGATGGCCCCTTACTTCTATGTTACTGGTATCGTTTATTATTATTTTACTCTTCGCGTTCCGTCTGCGTTTCTGTAACATACGGCCTCGCGAGTTTTAAACCGGTTTAAATGGGATATTTGGGGTTTAAAACGGCAAAATTTTATTTTAAACGTTTTAAATCGGTTTTTTTACATCTATAATCCGACCACAAAGTTATTATTTCAAGTTATCTATAGTTAAACGATAATTAATAAAACAGAGTTTATGAAATAAATATAAACTAAACTAACTAAACTAACAGATAAATATAAACTTTATCAAATGGCATACCTCATTAATGAAACTGCTTGAACTTAATTGGAGTTTTCATATCAACAACTTTGTATGTAGGTAACCTCACTAATAGTCGGTGGTGTCGTATGGACTAGAGATTCCATACGACACCACCGGTGGTGTCGTTTTGGTGGTGTCGAGTGGAAGGAACGGACGTCTTTTGGCTGACATGATGATAATGATGATGATGAATAAAGTTGTCACGCCTGTCTCGGGGATGTGAAGGTTGGATCAGATGAACTTTTTTAATGTGGGACTAGGCCTGCCCGCCATACACTCCCACCACTGTTACTCCTGTAAGCCAGGATCCACAATGGTGTCCAACGTTGAAGCCAAGGTTTGACCCTCGACGAGTCACGGAGAAAATCTAAATTGTCTTGGAACACGCATAAATTTCAAAAGAAAAAATTGGGGGAGTTTAATGGCCTCCGGACATTGGCGGACGGGATGGCAGAGGATTTTAAATTTATCAATCGTATTTAATACTTATCCAATCGACTTAAGGTATATATTTCAACGCTCGCTGATTAACCTCGGAGCATCGCAACGCAGTTTTCTCGGAGCAACGAAGAGCACGCTGGAGCACCTTATTTCGATTGGATAAGTAGTAAATTCTATTGATAAATATAAAATTCTGTGCCATGCCGTCCGCCAATGTGCGCAGGCCAATAGGTATACGGGTATACCATCAACTTTCCTCCGTTGCATACCGAGGGGATGAGAATGGAGGAGTGCAGAGTCCGCACCTCCACTATTCTCGCCAGTTTTTGCCAACGTCTACAGTCAGTCTGCACATCATGCAAGTACACATCCGTTACATGTTAGATGTGATGTGATTAAATTACTTCAATTTTGCAATCAGATTCAATATATAAAATACTTCTGGACTAGGTTTCGAGGTAAGTACACATCCCTCACATGTTAGATGTGATTAAATTACTTCAATTTGCAATCAAATTCAACTTATAAAATACTTTGGACTAGGTTTCGGGATAAGTACACATCCCTCACTTGTTAGATGTGATTAAATTACTTCAATTTTGCAATCAGATCCAACTTATAAAATACTTTTGTACTAGGTTTCGGGATAAGTACACATCCCTCACATATTAGATGTGATTAAATTACTTCAATTTTGAAATCAAATTCAACTAATAAAATACTTTGGACTAGGTTTCGGGATAAGTACACATCCCTCACATGTTAGATGTGATTAAATTACTTCAATTTTGCAATCAGATTCAACATATAAAATACTTCTGGACTAGGTTTCGGGATAAGTACACATCCCTCACATGTTAGATGTGATTAAATTACTTCAATTTTGCAATCAGATTCAACATATAAAATACTTTTGGACTAGGTTTCGGCATAAGTACACATCTCTCACATGTTAGATGTGATTAAATTACTTACTTCAATTTTGCTATCAGATTCAACTTATAAAATACTTTTGGACTAGATAAGAACGAACCTCCACGTGAACGTAATCGGGCACAACTAGTACGGTATTAATGTAAGCCACGATACGATTTTCGTACAGTCACGCAGATAAGATTATTGAAATAACCAAATGACCTGTAATATTATTATCAAAGTAAGTAGATATTACTCTTGTAGGTTATCCAGCTATTCAATTTTGGTGACAATGTGAAAAATATTTACGGAAGTAGTTGAAATTTAATAGTTGCGACCATAGATTAAATAAGAAGGTAGATAGGTTGTACGCGCTCCGTAAGTGAGACATAAAAACTTCACTGATAGACGTGTTAACAGTGTTGTTTTGCCACGTTATAGTACCTAAACTGTTGATTTTAATATTTTAACCCGTGGTTAATATAATGTTATATGAAAGCAAGCAACGTACTTCAACCTGCCGCAGCTGTCTGCTTGTGTGTGCGCGCGCGCGGTATTCGCGCCATTTGCAAAACACTTTCTAGTCTAGGTAACCCATCTATCGGTTTTATTATTATATCATTGGTTGTGACATGATTTGACTCTACTTGGCCCTCTTTACATGGACTCTAGGCTTAACAAGATCAATCTTTCCAGACAATAAAACGAGTCCGCGAAACCCTCTGTCCGTCAAACGGCGAAGGTATCTCTTCTCACTCCAACGGCGCCAGCACCAGCACTGCTGAACCGAAGCCCGCAGCCACCAACATCTCCCATCTCATCAAGAGGAAGAGGAAGCCCAGCGAGGGGGAGGCGGACTCCTCAGCAGCTAAGAGGGTCAACATATGAGCTGTGCCAGATGTTCATACAAGTTGAGGTTGTAACGCGATCGTAAGTCCTTTTGAATCTGGACTTTAACCCCCAAATTTATAATTATAGCCAGTTTAAAAAGTATTTCTAGGAACAAAAGTGATTTGTAAAGTCAGTGTAAGTGTAAGGGACACCACAGACTTGCTACTTTTTGCATCGGCGATCGGCGATTTAGTCGCTTTTAGCATCGGAGCAGTCGCTGCGTCCGACCGCAATGAGTCGCCAAAACGCGATGCAGTCGCCAAATCGCCGATCGCCGATGCAAAAAGTAGCAAGTCTGCGGTGGCCCTAAGCCTTTCTATAAATTTGGAGGTAAAGCTTTTGGTTAGGTTTGAATTGAAATGCTACGAAAATGTATTTGTTGTTGTTTTTGTATGGCCAAAAATTTTGCATAATAGGTTCTCTTGTAGAGATTATGATAGCGTGATTATAGAGGCCAAAAACTTATGAACTATGTTAGAGGCAATCTCATATCCATAAACTAATGGTGCTGATTTCGTTGGGACACAAAGTAAACATGATTGAACTCACTGTACTGCCATCCTTCACACGGTCGTACCTTATAAGCGAGACAGAAATACTTACCCCCAAATGTATAGAAAGTTATGATCAACTTACACTTGCATTACAAATTACTTTTGTTCCTACAAGTGCTTTGTAAAACCATTGTTAACATGGCTAAAATCTCTGGCAAAATTTGGCGGTCAATGTATCAAAGTTGTAATTATTGATGACTACAAATTGGCGCCATTAGGCCTAGTTTACATTGGTCAAGCGTAGTTGCTCGGCCGAGTTGTTCTCCCACCATCTCTTTTACTCGACTCGGTCTGTCTCAGAGTTGGGCAAAATTTAATTGCAATTAATTAATTGCAAATTGCATGTGGTGTCACAATTAACAATTAATTTTGATTTGTTTGTTAATCGCGAACAAATCACAATTAATTGTTAAGTGTGACATCACCTGCAATTTGCAATTAATTAATTGCAATTAAATTTTGCCCAATTCTGGTCTGCCTACTCGCCCTGTGTAAACCGTCGACTTAGTCCGAAAGCGAGTTGAATGTATGTATTCACCAACTGGGCCCAGTACTTTTACCAGAGGTTACTGGGCCCAGTTACTTTACCAATGTAAATGGTGGAAGGCGAGTCGAGTGATGCCCGAGTTACTAGGCCCAGTTTGCTCGGCCGAGCTGCTGGCGTAATGTAAACCTAGCTTTATCACGAACTGCCACGCATTCTGCAATATTTATGAAAAAAAAAAAAACATTATTATTAATGACATCGCGTTAGGGCCATAATTTGTAAGCTTGTGTAAAAAAAATACTAGTTTCTGATTCTAACTTAATTGTAATAAGTCCACTTTTGCGGGCTGGCCTTGAAAGCATCTACAATAGATGTATATTTTTTAAGAGCCCTGTAGCTTTATACTACTTATACTAAAATAAAATAATATAAATTGTCGATTTAGTTTCTGCATAATTGGTGAAATCATAACACAACTACTTTAATTTTCAATTTTAAAAGATTTACGGCCGAATACTCAAAGGCTAATTAAATATTTAAGTTCCACTTAGCAGTTTGAGACGTCGTTAATGCCATTTTTTGTATGGCGCATCAAAGTTAAGCAGCTCTCAAATTTAAGTAGCGGACGAGTAGTCAGCCGTAAGAGGAGAAACCCTTTAAGGTTGGCACTCATCTATCAACTCTGCACCCGACCAGCACCGCCTCGCCGTTCGGCGTTCACTCGACGACAGGTGGTCCGCGGGCGGACACTGCTTTTACACCATAAACGTCACGTGATCAACCAGTGGACCGCGCGTGGTCAACAAGATAACGCCGCGTGGTCAGCGCGTGGTCCACTTATTTCCGGTACAGTTAGTGGATGCCGACCGACGAGGCGGTGCTGGTCAGGTGCCGAGTTGATAGATGAGTGCCAACCTTAATTTCGGGATTTTTTCAGAATCGTCTGATTAATTTAATCCACCAACAATATTACAGTTTGACAAATATTACTATGGGAATACTGACAAAACGTCGAATTTATTTGGTGGATAAAAATTATCCGAAAATGCCCTTATAATCAAGACCCATATTTTACCTGTGGTCAGTAGCTACATACTTGATCATGTATTATTAAGTCGTATATAGGTATATAAATATTCTAAACTGTATTATGAACCCATTCGGCGGAAAATCGGCAAGTGACAGACTGAATTATTTAATAGTTAAATGTGCGTATCGTGTGGAGAAAGTTCTTGAAAGCGTTTAGACTCTAAAGTTTTAAAAACAACTTAATAACCAGAATTTCTGCGAAGATTACACCTTGGTTATAAGTAATCAAAATAATCATTAATTAAAAGAACCTAAATGAAATCTGATATTTAAATGTAAGCTAGTGAAGTAGGTTTTAAGTTACACATTATTTTAAGATTGATTAGTAACTGTTAATTTATCGAGTAATTATAATTTCACGTTTAGTTTACAATAAAAGTAATATTTTTTTGATAAACAGGGTTTTTATTTATCAATGTAGGTACCTAAAGTATTTATGTGTTTGCCTTCATGTTAATAAAGGTAACTAGAAGGGGTAGACAGATGTTTAACAAATATACATACCACATACAAACATGAATTAAACACCAGTATAGAGTAGGTAAGTAAATAGAAGGTCAATAAACTGTATACAAAGAACAATAACTATTGTGGGAATGTATTTAATGCCTAAACTTTGTCTGCTAAGTGTCTCGTACTTCACATACTATGTTGGTACTCAGAGTTGGCCAAAATTTAATTGCAATTAATGAATTGCTAATTGCAGGTGATGTCACAATTAACAATTAATTGTTATTTGTTCGCGATTGACAAAAACCAAAATTAATTGTTAATTGTGACACCACATGCAATTAGCAATTAATTAATTGCAATTAAATTTTGCCCAACTCTGTTGGTACTAAACCTTCTAGATGTACGTACCTTTGATAAGTACATTTATAAAATGTTTTTATTAGAAATTATCAATTTTTCGTACTTCTGTTAGGTTGGTGCCGTGTGGAGTCAACAATGTACGCTTATCTGGGTACTTATCTATCTGATAAATCAGTGAGAAGTAGCTAGGTATTTTAATAAATACCGCTATTATACCTATAATAGCGGTATTTATACCGCTATTACACCTATAATAGCGGTATTTATTAAAATACCTAGTATAGGTAGTATCGTCACAACAGTTCACAGCACTGTTAGTAGGTCACTGCACCATCACCCACCATTATTTTAGGAGTCTCGAATCAAAGATTTTCATGAAATCTGTGTCTCGAATGGTGTCGGTCGCCATCGGTCACTATTATACATGCACACAAAGGTCAAGGGGCAGACACTCTTCTAGTGGATAGAACCGTAATTTAAAATAAATTATGTTATTGACCTTGACTAGTGTTAAGATAAAGAGAGAGTAGAAAATAAACGCCTGTTAATATAAACATATATTGTTAAGACGTATGGCATGTTTATTTGCATATTCTCAAACAGAACGTAGAACAAGAGTAATGAAACACGGTGACCGCGTAACTACTATGTTAAAAACTGTCACTTTATAACAAAAAAACAAATAACGAGGTAGTTATAAATTATTGATAAATTATATTTTAACAACCGCTTTCCCTGTGTTCTCTCCATTCAACATTCCCACGAACGCGTCATACAGCTTGTCGAAGCCTTGGGTAATGTGCTCCTTTGGCTTCAGCTCTCCCGTGCTGATCCACTTCACAATATCAGCGAACGCCTCTTGCCAACGTTCGCCCCACCGCCACACGAGGAACCCTTCAATTTTCAATTGCTTGAAGACCAAAGCTGGCTGCAGGATAGTCGCTTTAGGCACCTGAGAGGCATCTTCGTTATAAGAACTGATGCTGCCGCAGACGGCGACCCTTCCGTACAAATTCATCTGGTTTATAATCAAGCTGCTGATCTCTCCGCCGACGTTGTCGAAGTAGCAGTCCACGCCGTTTGGCGCGGCTTGCTTGAGTGCCGCCGTGATGTCGACAGTCTTATAGTTGAACGCCTTGTCGAAGCCGAGCTCCTTCTCCAGCCACTCCACTTTGTCGTCGCTGCCGGCGAACCCGATGACTTTGAGTCCCTTAATCTTCGCTATCTGTCCGACGAGCGAGCCCACTGCGCCAGCGGCGCCCGTCACTACGAGCGTTTCACCAGCTTTGGGCTGACATATTTCGAGTAATCCGAAGTACGCGGTAGCTCCGGGCATTCCCATGGCTCCGACGCCCAGAGAATTCGACAGACCCTTTAAATCAGGCAACTTGTAGATTTTGTCGACGGGGCCGCCGCCCGGCTGGCTAGTATTAGAGACGTAGTAGTCGCACCATCCTTTGTGTGAGACGACTCTGGTACCGACCGGGAAACGGGGGTCTTTGGAGTCTTCGACTAATCCTACGTTGAAGCTGAACTGGTCGTAGGGCACTGGGTACCGGGAACTGTACGCGCGGAGGTATGGATCCACGCTCACCCACTCCACTTTGACGAGGATTTCTCCATTCTGGATCGGTGGCAGTTCGGTTTCAACGATTTCGTAATCATCTCGTTTCGGCAGCCCCTGGAATCTCTTCGCGACAACGTATTTCCTAGCCTTCACCATGATGGTCTTGCGCGGACGAAGCGTAGCGAGCGACTGAGTTTATAAACAAGTTACACGTATGCCGTTCGGTTGATATCGTCAATGGAGGTCACGCAGCAAATAAAGAGCAGTTCACACTACACTGAACCGATGTTTTCGCCGTGCCGGGTGTTGCCGGCCGGACTATTTTACAGAAAGTCCTAGTTTGTAATTCGAAACGAATTCGGAGCGTTCGAAACGCAGCTAACAAAGCTACTTCATGGCGATCTTCTGTAAGAGGGTGTGAGGGTGGTACTACCCCGGTCGAGTATATATGTGCTGCAGTCTATGGGCTACAGTTTTGCTCTACCACTCTTGAATTTACTACCTATCTCATTTATTATAAAGATACACCTACCTACTTTATAACGAAACTAACTGTTACTGTATTGTCTCTAAGTATTTAGTTATGGGGAATTATAAATCGAGCCGCTTAATTTTTATTTGGCCACGGAATTTGACTTCTAATTTTATTACTAAGCCACAGAAAAATAAGAAAGCTTCTAATAAACTAATTTATCTTCTTTACAACACCACCTAAATAAGAACATCAAATAAAGAACGCCAATTATTATTACTTGTCCTCCTGATTTATAAGTCGCCATCAAATTTACTAACTCAGCCACTGATTTTACAACCCATCAACATTTTTGCATTTTGAAGCTTCAATAGGTACCTATGTTCCTCAAAAATATGTAGTTCAAGCCAAACTAGGAAACATCAAATAAGACGGGCGCGACCGGCATTTGCACCAATCAGAGAGCTCCATTCAATTCATGCGAGTTCGGGACTTCGGGGCATTCGACTTGGCTGGGTTAGATTAGTAAATCAGAGGACAATGTATTTTTTAGAGGCCAAAAATGCTATTAAAAAGATCTCGGTTTAATTACACGCCTTTAGTTATTATTATCGTATCGTACCTAACACATGACTATCTGTACCAGAATAATAACCGGAAAGTGGTTAACGTGAACTCGCCTTTATACATAATTTATCAAGTGAATAAATATTTTGTCGGTATAGTAGGTAGGTACTTACAATACCTACGTAGGTGCGTAAATACTTCGATACGTAAATACGTATCATGCATGTCGCTGTCATATTGTACAAATTGGATGAGTTAAGTAATTTACTGAGTAAACTATTATTGTCGATTAATTTGAATATTTCTGTTTTAACCTATCACGCAGACCTATAGGTTCAGGTAGATGTACCTACGACGTAGTGTAATTAATTATAGCGACGTGACAAGCAAAGACATTATCAATAAAGAGGGAGACGTGCCCGTCCAAAATAGTTTGTCCTGCTAAACGGAGTCCATGGACACAGTGCCCTACGACTCAGTCACTCGCGGAAATGATGTTGAAAACATGTCGGTAGGTATTGGCAATACGGCTCATCTTCCGGTAAATAATGCCTTATGTGGTGCGCTGAGTACAAGTTTAGTGATTGCGATGTTACAAGTTACCATATCTTCTAAAATAATACTTCAATGGTGAAAAGTAATTTATTGTAGTACCTAAACCTAGGTTTATTAGAAGGGGGAAATGTGCCGTGGAACTGTGGCTGTTCGTTTTCTATTATATGTACCTATACGTAGTATGTAAGTATACATAAGTAAGTACCTAATAACTCTTATATGCTGACTAATACGTATTATGGCTATGTAGATATTACCGTCGAATATTTGCCTACGACTATCATAATGCTATCAATATCTTGAATCAATAATGATCGATATAGCAGTAGATACTGTGCCATAATAAGTTAGTCTATTATCTATTGTGTGCCAAAGTACATTAGATTAAGTCCAAATCTTTAATTTTTATTTTCTGTAAAAAATATCGTTAATGAAATAAATCATTCATTGGGTTGTTCTTTGATAGTACCTACCTAGGTAGTATCTATTCATTCTATAAGCATTAAAATGGAATACATTAAATAAAATGGAGAGTACATTTATTTCTCAGGTCAATAACGGTTTTACTGTTTTTATTTGTAAATTCTTGGACTCTAGAGCATAGGAAATACCTATGTAGCTTCTTAAGTAAATATAAATACGAAAATTATTTAAATTACTTACCTACTTATCTTACACGTGGCTATTACTTACTTTAAAACAATAGACAATCATTGTTAAGGCCCGAAAGCCTTGTACGCAAATACTGATCACATATTAAAAAGGTAGGTAGGGTCTTTTGAATAAAGAACAGTACCATTTGTTTTTGAACCGAAAAAACATGACGTTTTATTTAACAGGAATAAAATCCAAGAAATATAATATTATAATTTAAATTATGTAGCGCTAGAAAGCGTATACATAGTGGACCTTCTTCACCGTGTAAGAACCAGCGAGCCGAAACGCAAAATCGCAAAATAATTTCGACGCGTAGCGGGGGGCAAGAAAAGAAATCGATCGAGCTGAAGGGAGAAGTTGGATTGGGCGAAGAATCCGATGGGTGGCCAAGATCATCGCAAGATCAACGTCGAATTCACCAAAACTAGCAGCATCGCAGCGCAGTTCGGTGAGACGAGCCAACCAAAACGTCCGTCCAGAAAATTCCCTTCTATGACCTCGTACTTGTCTCAATTCCAGTGTCGGTCGCCTTACGTGTGGTGTGTCTGCCTGCTTCACGTATCCTGTGCATCGTCTTCTGTATCGCCTGCACCGCTCCCGCGGCTAAAGGTGTGACGTGTACAGAATTTGAGAACCGTAAGTACTCCTGCACATCTCTAAAATGACTTCTGATAGTGAATTCAGTGATAGTAAGTCGGCATCTATTAAAGAACTTAATAGAAAGAGGGGAACAGTTAAAGGTAGGGTGACTAGCTTTAAAAAGTATGTTTCTTCACTAGAAGAAGTACTGTCAGTCGAGCAGCGTACTGAGTTGAAATTGCGTATTCAAGGCATCAAGCAGGTGTTTTCAGAATACAACGATGTTCAAACCGATATTGATATGTTAACTCCTGATAGCAAGATGTCCGAGCAAATTGAAGCGAGGGAAGTCTTTGAGGGCGAGTATTACGCAATATTAGCTAAAGCTCAATGTAAGATCGAAGACGATAATAATATTGTTATACCTCGTGCTGATGGTACCCCACAATCAGTCAAACTACCAACTATCACTTTACCTGAATTTGATGGTTCATATGAGCACTGGCTCGAGTTTCGGGACACATTTTCGTCACTTGTTCATTGTTCTAAGACTATTACAAATATACAAAAATTTCACTACTTAAAGTCGTCGCTAAAGAAAGACGCCCAATTAGTTATTGAGTCGCTAGAGTTTTCGACCGATAACTACATTGTCGCATGGGAGTTACTTCTAAATCGCTATAATAATAGTAAACTGCTTGTCCACAATCATGTGAAAGCGTTGTTTTCCATGCCCACTATCACCAAGGAGTCGCCAGCAAATTTGAGGAAAATAATTGACACAACGTTGAAGAATCTACGTGCACTCAAATTGCTTGGTGAGTCTACGGAGCACTGGGACACTTTAATTATTTATATGATTGTGTCCAAGCTCGATCCCATCACGGAGCGTGAATGGGAGCAGTATAAAAACGTTTCTACTAAAAAATTTGATCCGGAATCGCCAAGTAAAGACAACAAGGTGGATAATTTATTAAAATTTCTTAGGGAAAAGGCAGATATGCTAGAAACACTCTCTGTGACTCAAAACACTAACACCACACAAGAGAAAAAGCATCCAAACGCACAAAAGGTACACTGTAACGTGGTTACGGAATTCAGTACTCACACAAAAGGAAAAGCACAATCAAAGCAGCAGCCGAACAAGAGGTTGTGTTTATTGTGTCAGGCACCGCATCCGTTATACTCCTGTCAAAAATTTCTTGACTTAAGTTTAAAAGAAAGGCAAGGGTTTGTAAAAGATAACAAAATGTGTGAGAACTGTTTCCGTCCAGGTCACTCAGGCGTCGATTGCAGGTACGGCCCGTGCAGAAAGTGTGAAAAGAAACACAATTCACTAATTTGTGACGTCACGAGCTGTAACCAAACACAAACACGCACGGCCGCCCTGTACTCGACGAGTGAGCCACCGCCAGGTCATGTTGCTGCGGCGACCGCTGCAGGTCCGCACAGTAGTAAACACGCGCACAGTTATTCCATACAACTCAATGACGCACACGTTGACGGTCAGCTGCGCGCGCCCGAAGCGCAAACGGTTTTGTTATCAACTGCACTAGTCGACATAGCTGATAGCGTAGGCAATTCACACAGAGCACGCGCACTATTAGACAGTGGCAGTGAACGATCGTTTGTAACGAAATCGTTATGTAATTTATTGAACGCACAACTATTACAGTCCACACAGCAAATACGAGGTGTAAGTAACATAGTTACGCAGTCTACGCAAAGCTGCAAACTTGAGCTTAGATCCACTAATGGCACCTTCAGTTCACGCGTACAATGCCTGGTCTTGCCAAGTTTAACTTCGGCATTACCAAACGTCACTATACCCAGTAAATTATTTAATATTCCTATCGATATCACGCTAGCCGATCCTACATTTTACGAAGTTTTATAGGCAAGTGTTAGTCGACGAGTCTCAACGCGATTTGCAATTGATTCTGTGGCGAGATAGTGAAACGGATCCGATAAGTGTATATAGGCTCAATACTGTCACTTACGGCACTGCGTCCGCTCCTTATCTTAGCTGTAGATGTCTCAAACAATTAGCACAGGAATGTTCTGATCCTGATGTCATACAGACAATATTAAACCAATTTTATGTTGATGACATGACCTGTTCAGCTACTAGCAAGGAAAGGTTATTAGAACTCTGTGAAGATACTATGAAAGTACTACAGTCAGCATGTTTCCCACTTAGAAAATGGGTTTTTAACTTTGATAACGATTTTCAAACCAACGCGCACACAATGACAAAAAACTTATCAGTAGGAGAACATGTTCAGAGCAAAACATTAGGCCTAGGTTGGTACCCTAAACAGGATGAACTGTACTTTTACACAAGATTCGAAGAAGACAAGAAAATAATAACAAAGCGCACAATCCTGTCTAGTGCTTCTCAACTCTATGACCCACTCGGAATATTAAGTCCCGTAATTACAATCGCAAAAATACTTATACAAAAATGTTGGTTAACACAGCTCGGCTGGGACGAACGTGTACCGGAAGAAATTGCCAAAATCTGGACTCGGTTCGTAAGCAACCTAAAGCTGCTTAATAAGATCAGAGTGCCGCGTTATATTATGAATAACAATTCTGAGAGCAATGAGTCGACGGAACTACATATATTTACCGATGCATCGCAGGCAGCGTACGGTGCTTGTGCCTATATACGCACTATAGATAGGTCATCAGGTATAAACGTCCGTCTCCTTTGTTCGAAAGGGAAGGTAGCATCAATAAAACCGGTCATGACAATACCAAGACTAGAGCTGTGCGGGGCATTAGTAGGTGCACGACTGTATTTAAAAATAGTTAATTCACTGCGTGGTAAATTTGATAAAGTTGTTTTTTGGACAGATTCTACAATCGTATTAGGATGGTTACACACCTCACCTACTCAACTTAAAACGTACGTTCAGAATCGCACTTCGGAAATCTTAGATATAACAACTGGACACAAATGGTGCCATGTAAGTGGAAAGGAAAATCCAGCGGACTTAGTATCACGAGGATGTAATATAGATACGCTTAGTACGTCTAGTCTATGGTGGATAGGACCTCAATTTCTACAAAACCGTGAATGTGAATGTTCGTCTTTCAGCAATGAACCACCTATAGACTTACCTGAACTAAAATCTAACGTCATGAACAATTTCAGCATTCGACAAGACACTGATATTAATTAAATTATTATTACATTATTGTTCTTTAATGTGGTCGGACAATGGAACGAATTTCGTAGGTTTGATGAATGAATTTAAGCAGTTTCTTTCCAATTGTTCCGATGACATTAAAGAACATGACGTTTTTTTTAACAGGAATAAAATCCAAGAAATATAACATAATTTAAATTATGTAGCGCTAGAAAGCGTATACATAGTGGTAATATTAATTTAATTAATTAATTAAAGATGACAACCAGCCTCCCCTAAAATGGAGTTTGGGACGCATTATTGAAGTCATTCCGGGCAGAGATGGTGTCTCCAGGGTGGCCAGCATCAAGACAGCGACCAGCGTCGTACGCCGAGCATTCTCCAAAATCTGTCCGCTCCCATTGCGTGGCGACTGACTACATGGTTGAAAGCGGCATCTGCTTCCAAGGCGGGGAGTATGTTAAGGCCCGAAAGCCTTGTACGCAAATACTGATCACATATTAAAAAGGTAGGTAGGGTCTTTTGAATAAAGAACAGTACCATTTGTTTTTGAACCGAAAAAACATGACGTTTTATTTAACAGGAATAAAATCCAAGAAATATAATATTATAATTTAAATTATGTAGCGCTAGAAAGCGTATACAATCATCATCCTACATAAAATAACTTCTGAGAAACTTCCATATATACAAAGATAAAGAAATTCAAAAGCACCAACCACCAACGTCAAACAAAAACGAAAATAACATGTCAAATTGAGAAGTGCCCTCGATAATTATTTTGGAATTTACATATAGAAATCTTAAACCATGACCGCCGTTGTCGCGCCGAAGTTACCGCGACACATGACCTACTCCAGATCCATGGTGCCCATCTTAGGCGCATTCATTGATTACTTTGAGACCACCACCCAGTATCTGAGGAAGCGGGGCTTCGAACAGGCTGAGAAGCTCCACGCTAAAGCCACAAGGGCTACGCTCTCGGCCACGTTTTTGGCCGGTGTGTGCATGACCCTGGGCCTCGCTTGTAACGTGAAGTTTGAAGTGGTGACCTTTGACGAAGTGCCATTGCCGAATGACTTGCATTTCATGCTGATGAGTAAGGACGATAAGTTATACATCGATGATATTGATGTTTCTAGTGAGTACTCCCTATCTTTAATTACGGACGTACCAACCACACATTAGGCGCGTATCCATTTGAGCAGCCTCAGGCCGAGCAGCCTCAACTTGATATTCTTTTCAGGAGTAATGTGGTGCATGGAAGCGTCGGACGGACTTGTTATTCTCATAAGCACATTACTTATATGGAATTCGTCTAATGTGGTAACTATGTACTAATTTTAGCACTTAGGTATATCACTAAAATTTTATTTACCAATGCGTTCGTTCGGACAGATATCTACCTACCTATCTGCGTGCTTTAATATTGAGTCAATGGTGCGTACAGATCCCTCGCTGTTATCGCCCGAGCACTCATGTTATGACACTGTCTATACGTTCTGAAGTCAAAACTGAGTGCTCGGGCGCGGCTTGTACCTGATGTAGACGCAGCCATTCGATTGCTCCTATTGCCACCACCTTATATCCGCGCCTGATTTAATTTACACGGCAATGAAGTATAATAAGTATTTCGTTGTAGCGATCGCCCCTCAGCGAATACCTGTTCCTACCCTGGTTGGGAGCGACCCTCAGGGGTCTGTTCATCCGGCAGGCGCCCACGGCCGGAGCCCTGCTCTACACCATGGCAGTCGTTGAAGGGCATATCAACCCACTGTTCCTTACCGCCTTCTCTTTCCTCTTTTGTAAGTATTATTAGTATAATAGATTCAAGATTCAATAGATGCCTTTGTTATGGCAAGCATATACATAGGCTACGGTAACTGCATTTGGAATGCTCTTAACCACCCAGCACCCTTCAAGGATTCAGACTACGTCATCAATATCTCTCGAGGAGTCGGTAAACGTAATGCCATCCTTTTCTCACTCCCAGTGCTAGAAGCCAAACTCTGGCTGGAGATAGCCCGTCTCGTTCGTTCGCGTTGGGAACAGCGGGAACACTCATTGGTCACACACGATTCAGAGTACGAAGTGGAAACTTTGTGGAGTAACGATGACGTGCAGAGCGTCGAAGTTCGTAATTATGTTTATTAACCTGTAATGTTTTTGTATCTTCATCCGCTACATTTTTCATCATTCTAAGTTAGGATAGGAATACCTTTGGGCGTTTAATTAAAATGTACCTCCTGCATAGAATATCGCTTCTGCATCGGGTATCCGTATCCCATTTGCATAGGTTATCTCTCGTGCATGGGGCACCTCTTTTGCATGGGTGTCTGCACTTAATTTCCCAAGTTATTCATATTTCCCAAATTAAATCAAATTGTGATGTCATGGTGGATCATTGTAAAAGTGAATTAATAAATGCGGGGATATTTATTTTTATATCAAGATTTAGTTTTATAGATTTTTGTGATATTTTTAAATTAGTTAACTTGTGTATGGATCTTTATGTGATTATTTTCATTATATGCGTTTTCTTTGAGTATCTAATTATTTAATTGCCGCACAATTTCTTGCTAGAAACATAATATTAATTAATTATTGTTTTATATTATACTGATGTACCATTTTTCTATTCAAACCATTATTAGTACCTATTGGAATTTCATTATCTGTCATTATCGACTTACGCACGACCAAATTATCGTTACTCGTGCCTTATCTATTATCTAACAAGAAAAAATAAAACGACTGTTTCTAATTAATTAGGTAAGTACCTATACTTTTATTACAAAAACATTCCCGATAAAATTGCTTATGCAAATACGCTCAAGTTGAGGTAAAACGTACAACTATAGAAATAATAGGATAGGTTTTAATAACTTTAAAAATACAAAACATTAAAATATCATAATAAACTATCTATAAACAAAAAATAAGCTTATTATAGTTTCGTAGTCAATTAACTATCAACGGAGGATAAACAATCAAAATCATTGGAGCAGACTTTAAAAGTATTGCGTGTGTTCAATCGGCGTAGTTAGCCTCATTTTTACACCTGCCTTTAACGAATTTTCTAATTCTGATACTCCCATAATCGCGGGAATACGCTGGATGCGGGCAGTGCAAGATCGGTCATTGTGGCGAACCTTGGGGAAGGCCTATGTCCAGCAGTGGACGTCTTTCGGCTGGGAAGATGATTATGATGATGATGATAATGTTCACCACACACTGCACTTATGTTTAGGGTTCATGGGAGTCCCGGGCGGGCACTGGAACTCCCTGGCGAAGTCGTGCGAATTGGACAATGTCCCGATCACTCTAAAACGACCTGGTGAGTGCACGGCTGTCTTCAACTTATTGCGCATCGCTTCGGGTCGCATGGCTCCGCACCATACCTGATCAGATTGCTTAAATTAAAATAGCCCTATTAATGTATTAGGTGGACATGGGCCTGCCCTAAATGCTAGGAAGATTTAAGTTATATATCGCTACGAAGAGAGCACGGGTAGTGGATTTAACACAGCTTCTGAAAATAGCATCTTATTATTTTTTAAACAATATTCTGATATCCATACACCAGACTATAAGGAAGGAAAGAAGAAAGTATGGAAGGAAGAATATAGGGTTAAGCACAGAAAATAGATATATGTTCAACCTGTTTGGGAACGTTACATTTTAAGAAGGCCAACCTGTGCAAAATTGAGGAAGAATAGTTGCGTGTGAGTGTGATTGAGTCCTGGCAGCGTCTCCCCCTCGGTGCCGTGCCGCTGCACCCAGTGAAGGTAGGCCCTGAACGCTTGCTTTACACCACCGTTATCAGCTATATTCTCACCCTGACAATAAAAAACCCATTAGATAGGTTGAATTGCAGAAATCGAACAATACTTGGTAGAGATTCTCCAATGGTGCAAAGTGAGGTGTGTAAAATGGCTTGACTTGTTACTTGATGTTGCTATACTTTTCACTGAACATATATGACAACTTTTTCTTCTTCATCATCATCTTTCTTACCTTTTTATCTGAGCTCAGGTCAGTATCTTTCTTTCATTCATTGCATTTTGCTGTCATACATTGGCGTCCACTCCAACTTCCTTCATATCACTCTTCATACAAATCATCTATCTCTTCGTCTGTATTTCGCTTTCCATCTCTTCATTCTATTTCATTTTCCATTCATATTCATCATCATCATTATCACATGCTCAAGCCATTCCAAATTTTAACTTTATAATAAACCTACTTTGCCTACTATTCCTTTATGATTTTGCTTCATAATTCATAACCTTCAACATTCCCCAGCAATAGACGTAATCCGCTTTATGGATGATCATAGAGTCTCCTCACCTGCGTATTAACTCCGTCCAGCTTCATATTGACCTCCGGCACCAAATACTGTCCGTACTGATCGATGAGGCACTGCGCCCTACGGTGGAAGGTCTCTATCGCGCTATCCGACCACCATCGGTGCAGGTTGCCGTCGCAATCGAACAGGCGGCCCTTGTCGTCGAAGCCATGGGTGATCTCGTGACCTAAGAAACAAGATAGCAAGGCATACACATTCTTTTGACTCCATGAAGACACGACACACAAGATAATATAAATGCTGCTTATTTGGGCATCGTGGCTGCGCCAAATAGGTGTCCGCATGAGCCGGGCATCGAAGACGCCAGACGCTGCACCTCAGCTGGAACCCACGGTAAGTGTGAGTTAGCTTAGTTGGCACTATTTGTAATGGGATTACCTAATAGTCGCATGGGAGAATTGCCTAATTTTTTAAAAAAGTTATTGGAAGTAAAAAAAGCCCAAACACTTTGAACTTGAAAAATTATCCTTACTTACCTATAACAACCCCAATGCCTCCATAGTTCAATGATCTTGGGAAATGTTGGTGATAGAAGGGTGGTTGTAAGATTCCGGCTGGGAACATGATCTGGTTCTTATTGCGGCTGTAGTAAGCATTCACCACCGCCGGGGCTGTATTCCACAGCGTCTTGTTCACCGGCTGACCGAGGCTGGAAGGGAATGATCACTACAGAACAACTGATCACTGATTACAGGGTCAATTCTTTTTAAATTCCTTTCTGTCCAGCTAAAAACTCTTTTTCTGAAATCTAGATGGGTGGCGAACACTCGAAGAATTACCTAACGTGTTAGCAAAATAATTAATCACAGGTTAGAAGTTAAATGTGTATTGCATGCAATTTCAGTGTAGCCCTAGCAACTATTACATAAAATATTGTGTACCGTAATTGCTCCATCTTCGTCAAATGTTGCAATATGTTCAATATGTTCTCGAAATATTTGTCTGGATGTATCTTAACTTCTTTATACCTTTCGTCCAGCTCTTCCTTGTTGAGTATAAAATCAGGGTACCCTATTCTCAACATCATAGCATCTACTTTATGACCCGCCAGTTTCTTGGTCTTATCGTCAATCCAATCGGTCATGTGTAGCAGTTCTCTGAATGATTGCTGTATCTCTCTTGTCATCTTCAGGGTATCGTTCTTGGACATTTCGTCGAAATACTTCCGTACGAACATTGAGCCTAGAGCCATCCCCATGTTTGAGTTGACTTGGGACACGCAGTTCTTCCATCTTGGCGGTGCTTGTTCCCGGCCGAAGAGTATGAAGTAGAATCTAGAATTTTTCAACGGCTTAGGAGACTATCTTCTGCTCCTGACTGAAGTGTTTTTTATTTTTTTAAATAGGAGGAGTCATGTTGTTGATGTTCGATGTTATTATTGGCACAAAGTTCTTCTTACAGGGTTAAAAAAATATCAATAATCTATTAGGATTATTATCTAGTGTCTAACACTCACTGTTGTTTAGCGGATTGGAATCTATCGTCGAGGTTGTTGACTCTGTGCCTGACGAACCTCCACAGCAAGTAATTTGCCAAAGTGCTCGGTTCAGTCTCCTCAACCAATTGGACAAGATGCTGTCGGCGGTGCAGGAAGTTATAAATAAAAGACAAACAATCAAAATAAATTGAAAATACTTACATAATAAATAAAGGAAGCACAAAATTTAATAATATCGGACTGGTAAAAAAAGAATCATCAATAACGAATGTATTATCAATTTAGATTTTTTTGAAACGATAGCCAGTCATGACGGTCAAATTGAATCATGTCATGAATCATTATCGTAACCAATCACCATGGCAGCAAAGCTCCAACACATCACACCTTCCCTTCATACACTTACCCGAACATAGCATAGAGCGAACATGACAACAGTCTCATCAGAGTGCACAGTCCTGTTCATGACGATGCACAGGTATCGTCTCCACTTCACTTGAGGAACTAACTCCTCAAGCTTACGTAGTGGCATCCGTCGGTAAAGCTCTGATACATTCCTCCTGTCTTCAGGAGCTGATGTGATTTTTGCTAACCTGTGCGTAAATAGTCATCTTAACGTTTTTATGCCATTGCTTATCTTTTATATGTATTATTGTATTCAATACTAAAATATTGTTCAACTTTACTGCCACTTACTCAATTTCAAAATCTATAAGTTGATTTGCGCTCAGTTTAACATGTTCTGGATCTCCTCCGAGCAGTATTCCAATTTTTATTAAATAGTTTTTGTATGCTTCCAAATACACTTTATTAGAATCTTGGAGAAAGTAGTCTCTAGTTGGCAAACCTATAAGTAACTCAAATGTTAATAATAATATATTGATTATCGTACTTTATTATATTTTGGAGATAAAATGTCCATTACCAAGACTTGTCTGATCAAATTGAATGACAAACTCATCGGAATTTTTTATGTCTGGTCCCACCCATTCCGATATCAAAATGTCGTTATTGTACAGCCTCAATTTTGCCATCAGTTCCATCCAATCAAAATTACTCGCGTTCCAGGAAATATCCAGTATAGGCCAGCCCCCAAGGAGATCGAGCAAGTCTAGAAGTGGTTGGTGGCCTCGTTTTTGTAATGTCTCATAATTCATGCACGATTGGAAAAGGAATCTTGACTTTTGTGCAGCATCACCATTTGCTGGATCATCCTTTGACAAAACTTTATTGCTTCCTTCTTTAATACCTGTAGATTCTCTTTCTCTTCTCTTATTAGCTTTCTTTTTGTACATTAACAATTTCCTGCCGTAATATATTTGCTTTGTTTTAATTAAAAATTTTCTTCTAATTATATTCTTCTTTCTGTGCTTTTTTGAAGTCTTATTGCTAGATCTTTTAACTCTATCTTTTAAAGCTACCTTGGTTTCCGTTGCATATCTATGTAGTTTTTGTTTAATTCTTGAAATAGGTTTAATTACTTCCCTCGATTTTTTATTTAAATATCTACGAATACGTCTGACTATGTCGCTTTTTTCTTTGCTATCTCTATGACATCTATGAATATGCTCCTCTGTAGCACTTTTGTTATGAACTTCTTTTGAATGTCCTTTAATGGAGTCCATAAATAGACGATAATAATGTAGGTCCAGTCGTTTCTGTGTTTGTTTTATGGAACTTAAGAAATCATCTTGCAGGTCCAAATGAGATCCAGGGTATACACTTGAAACCCGTTCGTTTCTTTTAAATTCTAATAAGTCTTTGAGTACTGTGTCTAGATTTTCTCTAAGCATTTCAAATGTATCATAGCTGCAATAAAGACAGAAGCTTGTAACTCTTTGATACACTTTTGCAATATGATTGAGATAGGTACGTTAATATATTTTACCCTGCTTTATCTGCTGGTATAGGATTAAGTGCCGCCCAATTGCCGCACGCGTATTGATAAAAATCATGGCAAGGATCTGCTCCTGCATCCATGAACTGCTTCATTATGTTCGCTTGAGTGTTCCTAATGGTCTCTTTATCACCTTGTCCCTTCCAAAACGCATGAATACCTGCACCAAAAGGCCTAAAGCTTATTCGATTTCAGGTCATTATATAGAGTACAACTTGATATCGTAACGAGTAACCTTGGCTTATTTTGACCAGCAGTCAATTGGATAATTCATACAACAGCGTACGTTACTATTTATCAATTTGCTGCGCGGAAAATGACAATGTGTGGAAGAAAACCAATTGATGAAATTACATCGTTATCGGACTGGTCAGGTGAAACCGGTTTCAGGTGGGTAAGGGACTTAAGTTCCTGTAACATCCAATTGAAATATTAATAACGGTCATTAAGATTCTTTAGATATTTCTCCCATAGTAAATTTTTCTTTACCTTTCTTGAAATAACCAAAAAACTGTTTTAACATTAGGATAAAATACAGATTAGTACCTGTGTGAGACTTTGATTGTTTGTAAATATGAGCGGAGGAGATCATCTCCCCTTCCTCCAGTTCGGGCTGACCACGGACCTGCTCTATCACGTCATCTAGCGGCCCTCTGTCCACGTTCGTCTCCGGCCGGACTATGCTAGCATTTATATTTTAATTCAGCACTTACGGCAGACATTAATTAATTTAATTAAGGATGTTTTGAGCAAGCAGTGCTTTCGTTAATTGAACTGTATCTCGATGCAATACGTACCTTTCTATATTCTCATCATCGTCATACTGATCACTAGCGTCAGGGGACTCATACTCTTCATCAGCTTCGCTCTCGGTTTCAATATCTTCATCATCATCTCCACCACCCTCACCTTTGTGTTTGCGTCGAGGTCTCTCTTGGCTTAGTTATAGAAAATGAATAAATATTTTGAGCAGGTCATTTAGTTTTTAATCCGTAGAAAAAGAAATAGTAGCTGCTTACTCATAATCCTGCGAAGTAAAGGTGAAATGGCTCATGCGTTTCACCCTGGTTGGGATCGCATGCTGCTTATCTGAACTGCCCCAGATTAGTATGTCACTGGTCACATTCCCTTCGTATACCTCCCGTTTGTTGTTATCATTCGTATGAGCTAGCACTATCTCTTCTGGCGGCAAGAAAGACGTACGGAAACCTTGAAACACGTCCCTTTCTTCCGGGTCGACACCTTCTAACCTGCTGTAGATTCTCGGAATATTTTTCACCGAGTACTGATCTGAGGGGTCGCCTAAGGAATCACTAGGCCTTTTAATAATCAAATATGAAACAGCTAAAATAGCTGCTAGTGCAACAACGGAACAGAATCTACAAAAATTAGCACTTTTTGGTCGCGGTTTGATTGAAATGGACGGTGGAGCCCGCGTGTCCACTCGCGTCATGGCAGCTTCTGACTGACAGACATTCTGACAACGGAGATTCGTAACTGGAACATTGTGGGATGAACTACGCAGAGGCCGATTGTAATCTTGACCCTGTTGCCGGCTGCGAGGAAATTGCTGTGTTAATCAACTACTGTAGGTATACCAACGATGACTTATGAGGAGCTATATTTATCACACCTTTGTGTACTTTATATTCACAACCATATACCTAAACATTATTATATGTGCAGGCGCATAAATTTCTATTGTATTAGAAAGAAGGATGATGTGGATCATAAACAAGTACCTATGAAGATTAATGACATCACAAAAAAATAAATTATTCTTACGAAATTGTCGACAAGTTGATACTGTTTTTCGGGAGCATTATTTTTTAACATTTATTTCTTCCATTTGATAGTATATTTAAACGAACTGGTAGTCATGAAAATGATATCATTTGCGGAACTCACTAAACAAGTACATCTAATTAACGACTTGATACTATCGGACATGATATGCGGTAATTTTTACGTGTTCTGTACACTCTTTGATATAGTATTTTAGAAGATAGGGTACCTTCTAAAATCCTAATCACTAAACGTGCTGAGCGCTTCATGTACCGGAGTCGTATTGCGTCCACGGACTCTGTTTAGGAGGACAAAATATTTTAGACAGGCGCTATCTCCTTCTTGGTAATATCTTACTGACCAATTGTTTTCTGATGGAACAGCAATGTATGTAATGAGCAGTCATGAGCAGTCATTCGACGGGCCCGTTGGCGTGGTTGGTGTAGATTCCGCCTTTCACGCTGCAGGTCGTAGGTTCGATTTTGACCCGGGAAATGCATTTGTGTGCATGAACATGGCTGCATGTCCCGAGTCTGGGTGTATTATGTATATTAAGTATGTATTTACAAACAAAAGTAGTATATGTAGTAATATCAGTTATCTGGTTTCCATAGTACAAGCTCTGCTTAGTTTGGGATCAGGTAGCCGTGTATAAAGAATGTCCCAGGATATTTATTATTTATGGGGTCCTGTTCTAGATAACGATGAGACAGCAGACGTGGCTGGCAGCTTCAGCAAGCACCTCCTGGCCACCAAGTACTGGTTCGCGCGGATATCGTGGTCCAACAAGAAGCGGTATCTACTGGCGCTGCTGCAAGACGTGCGTAGCGCGTGGACCCTGTCCTTACTGCTGAAGTCCATGTGGAACTGCCGCCCCAAGGATGCCGTGCTTTCTGTCAGCGAGTTCGTATCATCTCTACCTACTCTAAGTTGAACATCACTGTAATTTTGGGAGGTAGCTCTATCATCATTTTTATATTCGCTCTATAAAATATTTAATGGAGATTTTTTTGGGATTCGCTATGGAGCTGGCAGATCACTGAGCTTACGTAACTCCATCTGCACAAAGCGATACACGTCGCGGGCGACAGAAGCCGGTGTAGGAAAATTGCTCTCCAGAAATAGAATACTTTGTACATAATCGTCACGATCCTCAGTATTGAGGTAACGACTGGGATGATGATAAAATAAATTTGTATGCGAATTGTACAGCGCCTGTATCGGTCAAACGATGAACTAATTTCCTATGCAAAAACTTTATGTAGAGATCAGCAGCTATAAATTCATGTAAGTATAAACTCATGGTAGAACCATGTAGAGCTACAGTAAGTAGGTACCTTTTTATTGAAACTAAATAGGAGAATTTCATTCTACATAACGGGATCAAAGGTACACGACTTTTAGCGGCTACTGTACCTTTGTGAAGTTCAAGGTCTAACTCTGTGGTCTAACGCCGAATACTCGTACGCTTCTCAAATTTAAGAGCTGCTTAACGTTGACGCGCCATAAAAAATATACAGGTTACGACACGTCTCAAACTGCTAATTGGGACTTACACATTTGAGTAGGCTTTTGAGTAGACGGCTGTAAAACTTGCTAACTACCTATCGTAATTTTTATAATATTATTTGAGTGTGTCTCTACATTTGTAGACAAAACTTATGGAGCAGCTACGACCAGGTGCCGCTGGACCACAACAGAACTGCCCAGCCTGTACCTACCCTTGCGCAAGTCATGAAAAACGACCGCTTTTGGTTTCTATCTCTTGAACCGGTTAGATCATAAATAAATATTGCTGCCTTGCTCGTACAATACGAGCATATATATTATGTAATGTAACGTCACGACTTTTATCCCCATTCGGGGGTGGTCAGAGGCTTGAGTGGCCATACACGACCACATTGTGGAGGTATTAAACTACTCAAAGCCCACGTTTCACCCGATAGTCAGAACCCAACGTGACAGGTGGTAAATCTTGTCGCCGTGTATACAGGAACTGACTATTACCTAATCCCGAGGGGTAGGTAGGTAGGGGCGGGAGGTAGGGGCATGTATATTCAATCAATCAATCAATCAATTTATTTTCAGATATTACATCCATTGTGTTAGTAAAATTGCCTTAACTAGTGTTAGTAGCTATAAAATAACAATTACAATAACAATAATAATAATAATATTATGGGGATCGTAATCCCAGTGGGATTGGCCCGTGTAGCGGACGGGCATCAATGAACTTTCTCCACCAAAAAATATTTATGTTGTACACTTGCCACATTCTCAAAACAGAAGAGCTCGGGGCGGTAAACACCTAGATGGGTGACCGCTAATGGCGTTTATAACAAAGTTCTTCCGTTCGTGCTTCGAAGAGCACGCTAAGCTGTCCCGGCTATTACAGTCGTTAAGACATGTCGAAGGCCTTTGGGTGGCCTGAAAATTCCGATAGCAGAGTAAAGAACGAATGAATATTACGATCGTAAGAAAGACGGCAGTTGATTCATGTTTACGCTGCGTATCATTATCCCCAGATAAAGTTTATTCTCCAAATAAATGAGAAGTTTCGACAGTTTTTCCATAGAATGTATTAAAATTAGAAGATTGTAACATACAAGCTTAGTATTTCAATTAGTACTTTCGATCTTCTTGCAGGAGTCCCAAGCTCTAGTGTTGTCGGAACTGCTAACAGTCGCTGGCGGACCAGTGATGTGGGTGGTATTGAGACGAGCTCGCGTGCTCTACGATCGGTACCGGGAACAGATGATGCAGAACCTCCATGAATGCATCGTAGTCAATGAAACGCCCGTTGTCAATGAAACCCCATCGCCGCATGTGACTGAGAAGGTACTACTTACTCATCACTTAATCATGACAGTTGGTCAGCACCAAAAACTGCGCGTGTTTCAGCGTCATCTATTCTCATCTTGCTTCTAGGAGTTGATAGTTGGTAGTGTATGTTGAAAATGTTGATTGATGATGCTTTTCTGTCAAATTAATTCATTTTTGCAGGGTAAAAAAGATCCTAAGTCGCCAATGGGAGCTTCAGCTGCTAACATTAATCAGGAAACTGGAAATGCGCAAAAAGAGGTTCCTTAGTTTTAGTACCCCACTCATCTATTACGTTATAATATATTCCTACGACTATCTTCTATCCTCATCATCCCTCAATTCTGAGGATAACTGTGTATCTGTGTATGCTTTTTCAGTTGGACGCCAATTTAGCAGCATGGAATGCGACTATTAAAGGCATGCGAGACAGCTTGAAGCTAGAAGAACTGGAGATGATATTTAACGATGGCACTAAACGCAAGATTTGGAAAGTCAACCGACCAAAGCCTGAAGTTATTGAAACTGTCGACTTTGTAAGTTTGGACTGTACGATCAAGTAGTTGCATAATGTTATTCGTTTTATGGCATTGCCTAATGTGCTAGCCATAATGGTGCACAGTAGAACCTATGTATAACAACAACATACATAACAACAACGAAGGTACAATAACTAAATATGAAAGTGATAAAATTTAATCTACGTATAATATGACAGATGTCGTGTAGAACGTGTTTTAGGCTCAGCATACAATAACAGTACAAATCGCAATGTCCTGTCTGCATATAGACCTAGATGTTAGACCTTAGAGAGTTCAAACATTTGGATGCAAGCTTGGACTTGGACTTGCAAGCTTGGACGCCGACTGCAAGCGTACCTACTGCACGCCGTCTGCAAGCAGACTGGTAGTCCAGATGTAGTTAGCATGCAGTTCGTTTGCAGTCGGTTGGCAGTGTTGATGCAGTTATATCAACTGCATCCAAAGCAATCTTGCAGTCAGCTTGCAGCCTGTATACAGATCATCTGGACGTTGATCTTTCTTCATGATGAATTGTTATGTACCTACCGTCTTATTTCTTTCAGATACAACTGTTGCCGTCTGCTATCGGGAAGAGGATTCTGTCGTACCTACCGCGCCACCAACTCGGCGACTACGCGAAGGTCAACAAGTACTGGGCGTGGCTCGTGGATGAATATCGCGCAGAACTCACTGCGAGGCAGAAGATAGACGCGGACTTTGATAAACTTAATGTACATAAAAATAATAACATAGGGAATCCGCTTGGCTTACTGCACCACGAGGTTGCGGGTTCTATTTCCGGCATATTTTGGAGTCATTTTTGTAATTTGTCCTACCTACCTACTTCTTATCATAATAAGTAAATAGCCCTTTTTTGGGCACGGGCCTCCCCTCAATGCGATTAAGACCATAATCATACCATAATCACATCGACAAAGACCATAATGTGGATTTGGTGGATTGGAAAATTGGTTAGATTTTCTAAGGTTTCCTCACAATGATTTCATTAACCCCGAGGGTTCGGGGTTTCAACCCTGGATCTTGAGCACACGCGTGCTTAAATTTTTAGTCTGCTATCACTGCTTTTGTACGGTACAGCTACTTATAATAAAAGCGTTGCTTTTGTGAGCACACTGTGCTGTTTGGCGCTGTATTTATTATTTTTGATAATTTTTTTGCAGGATATGCTTCTGCGTCACGACACGAGTCTTGACGTCATAGATCACATCGATATGCCGCCAGGCCCGGCCAGCTCACAAGCTATCAGCATTGCGCCTTCCGCAAGGCTGCGGCAGCCGCCGGCCAGCATGAGGGCCAGCGAGAAATCCGGAGGCGCTTACTCCTTGAGGCATTTCATTGGTGAGAAGTTGAACAGACCGTTGATTGTAAGTACCTCATTTACCTATGTAGCCAAATGAGGATATCATTTTGTTTTTATACTACTACTCCACCAAGCCAACTAGGATCCTGTCAAATGTGACGTCACCAGCACAAAGAGGCGGTGGCGGTCTGCGGGAGGTGTGGCGGGCGGGAAGCCGCAGGCGGTGGCGGGTGTGCGGGCGGTAAAGCCGCATTCCACCCGAGTTCCTAGTTGGCTTGGTGGGGTAGTATTGACGGATTGGTGGTGGATTTGGTACAACGCTTGATTTATTGAAACTTTTTTTATGGACTATGTTGTTGGCCGAAGTGGTCTTAACTTAATAACTTCACCCCTTGACTTCACCAGATAGAGAGCGAGTGCAAACTTTGCTCCAACCAGAGAGGCAAGGGAGGCAGCTAGCTCAAAGGCACCACTTAGGGCATGCTTGGGTTGCTGTCGAATAAGGGAGCGGGGGCAAATCTACCACCGGACCGTAATGCGCAATTTATAATACAAATCGCGAGCTGAAGCCTGACGGGCCACTTGTTATTTTAAAGACCCTCAAAATTGCATTTTTTATTATCTACCTATTGGATTGCGCCTGGCCTGAACGTGTAAAGGGTTATGTGAAATTTAAACAATTTTCAATCGTTCTGTTTTCGAGAAATATCCTCAGGAAAGTCAATAGTGGGAAGTGAAGACTACAGATTAGATTACCTACCCTTCTATCTGTTTCTTCGTCTTTAAGTGCCACTTCAATAGGTACTTGAAGTCAGCTCAGACAGCTCCTTGAATTTATTTTACTTTGTTTAGCGCCGCCTAAACAGCTCTACCCACCTCTACATGAGCATTAATTTCTCATCACTCGTATATTTGAATCAGGCTCAAAAACCAATACGCAACATAGCGGACCTGACAGAGCGATTGGAGAGGCGCGGTGCCGCTGACGAGAACTTGTTCAAATGGTGTGAGAGCATCCTCAAACATACAAGCAAGTCGATGAACACAAAGGTATACCTTAACTAATTTTAAAATGGGAATGGTAGGTAGGTAGTATATATATACTCTGGGACTTTGAAGATTGCAACAAGGGCATTGGGATGTTCAGCGGATTATGGATGAGTCGACAGCCGACAGTTCTGTTTTGATCGATCAGATCGACGTTCATTCAATGGCTAGTCTGTTTGTACATCCATGATCAGTTCTTAGTAGGTAGGTACCTACGATGGTAAGTACAACCCCAGCCTCTCAGGGAAAATTTCCATCATAGGCCGGGCTATCTTCATTACGGGTGGCAATAATAAAGAGAGCTCGACTCATGCTGAACCCTGAGAATTGAGATATGCAGTGCAGCCAACCGTACAGGTGTTTTTAAAAATAAATGTAATTCGTCCTTAATTAATTCGTCTTAGAGAGAACGGGATGAAGAGGGTGTTCTCAAGTTGGGTAACGTTCACTTCCCATGTCCTCTGATGAAGCTCACTCTCGAGGTACCCCTGCATCCACCGCTCTATAAGGATCCAGCTTTGACGTGAGTTTAATTATTATTATCCTGTACCTAATTACCTAGTTAACTGGTAGTATAAATTGGGCAAACTTCTACCTAGCCCAGCATATAGGCTCTATTTTAGTTTATTTTGTTATGGCATGGAACTTGGGTTGATCCGTGTTTCTATAGACGACCCTTATACCACTAAAACCTGCACTAAAACTGCATCCAAACTGTAATATTACAGGCGGCTCGTTGCAGTCTGGATATTATCATCATCATCATCATTTCAGCCAAAAGACGTCCACTGTTGGACATGATAGGCCTCCCCCAAGGTTTTCCACAACGATCGGCCCTGTGCCACTTGCATCCAGCGGTTTCCCGCAATCTTCACTTGGTCGTCGGTCCACCTTGTGGGGGGCCTAGGGGGCGTCCCCCAAATTACGTGAGGCATTTAGGGGGAGGGGGAGGGGGTCGAATCAAATCTTACCCAATCTCACGTGGGGGAGAGGGGGGTCTCGGTAAATATCACAACTTTTATTTTTTGTTATGGTAAAAACAGTGTAAAATTGCCAGAAAACTGGGTTAAATTAAGTAAAACAAGTCCCCTAAAATATGGCTTTTGAAAAATCTCACGTGAGATTAGAGGGGCGGAAGGGGGTCGAGCCAAATCCCACGAAATCTCCCCAAGAGGAGGGAGCGTCGAAAATTCACCAAAATCGCTTCACGTAATTTATGGACGCCCCGCTACCTACTAGTCTGGACATAGCTCGTCTGAATGGACCCTTTCGTAGGTACTACTACCTATTATATTTACATATCGTTTTATTTGCAGTGCTTCGACAAAGCCAAGGAGGAACATATCCAACGCCACGTTGCTTCATATTCCAAAGGAGCCAGAAACTAAACGATACAGCCTCTGGACTCGAGACCTCTCCAGTCTCTATCCCGTTTTTAAAATACCGTCATACATATCTCCTATCTAATATGGTTTATGTCGATAGAAAAATTTCTAATTAAAGGTAATTTGGAAAAATGGCGCTCGTTTGTTTTGTTAAACCCATTCTTAATCTAATCCAAAGTATTTCCCCCGGGGGTAGGTAGATGATGAGTATTGTTCGAACAGGGGAGTTGATTTTGGTACCTACTCCGTTTTCTATCTCAGGTTTCTATTCTTTTACTGCATTAACATGAAATATTCTAGATAGGCGATATACACCTTTTATTGAGCCTGTAGCATGTTGATATCATAGGCAAGGATCTTATAAGACTATAGGATAGACAAGTTGAGTTTTTGGTTAAAAATAAATTCAACTTTATTCTCCTAGCTTAAGATCTATTATACCTTGACAATTATGTAGACCAAAAACGAGCCGAGCGAGAGGCCCGAGTTGGGACCGTGTCCCTCTCACTCCGAGTTGCCATGCCAAAATAATATGATCGTTGGGTAGTGATTGGTAGTTTTTAAATCATCCAAATAAATTAATTTATTATATATCATGACTATGGCTTCATCGAAATATGTTGGATTCATAATGATTATTTTTAATACATAGTCTTATTTTTTTTATAAGAGTTAAGAAGTAAGAATTATTGCATATTATTTATACTTTGTAAAAAAAACAGTTTTTTTAAATCTTTAGACGGCAACATTTATGGTTGCCATGGTTACGGATATATGGCGGATAAACATTCGAACTTAATTGTTATTGTTTTTATATAATTAAAGTTTATAATTAGTTATAAATTAACTAAAATTGTTAATAATTCTTGTGTATATTAAGTGCCCCAACCAATCTTATCCTGGTTACGGCTTGTCCTTTCACAGGTAACCGATTATTTTATTTCATATAAAAATATAAGGCAAGGGTGACCACACCCCTGCATGTACTAATATTGCCTTTTATAATGAGACTAGCTTTCCCCCGCGACTTCGTCCGCGCAGAATTTAAATAAAAAAAAAATCGGATCTCTGATCCCAGATCCCGGATCCCGTATCTCGGATCCCGTTTCCCGTTTTTACCGGATCCTGGATCCTGTTTGCCGGATCCCGTATCCCGGTTCCCGTATTCGGGATATCCCGGATCCCGGATCCCGTATTCCGTGTCCCGTATATCCCGGATCCCGTATCCCAGATCCCGGATCTCGGATCCCGCAGTCCGGATTCCCGATCCCGTATCGTATTTGCCAGTAAAAGTCCCTTCAAAATCGGTCCAGGCGTTTCGTAGATTAGCCGGAATCGGTACCGCCATACAAACTTTAACCCCCAATTTTACCCCCTTAGGGGTTAAATTTTCAAACACGCTGAAGTTTATATTTCTTTCTTTTATATAAAAAGAAACCTCCAGACGAATTTTTATCATCCTTCAAAAATGACGAACTTCCATATAAACCTTAATCCCCGATTTAACGCCCTTTTTTAAATTCGTAATATGTTTTGAATGGAATGTCCGATTTAAATAATTTAAAAAGTAATCTACAGGTATTAAAATAGTCTCAAATACAAAATGATTTATTTGGATAAGGATTCATACTAAGGTATGGATAACATGGTCTGATTTTGGTCGGCATTTCTATCAACTTTTAAAATGTAAAAAGTAGTTATAGTAACGTAACTACAATAGTTGGGCATATGGTATCGCGAAGTTTTTTGTAGATATTGATATGTTCTTTAATATTGTAGAACATTTTTTTGTTCTATCATCAATAGTTTCCTTAGCGCATGCGATGAAAGGCATCTTACGGCTAATTTTTTTACACCTTGGGTTACATTATTGAAGTTTTAGTAGGGATTCCAATTTTTTTCTAGTAATAAATATAGCCTATGTTACTCAGCGATAATGTACCATTCTATTGGTGAAAGAATTTTTGAAATCGGTCCAGTAGTTTTTGAGTTTATTCATAACATACAAAAATACAAACATACAAAAATACAAATATTTTCTCTTTATAATATTAGTATAGATGTGTTTTATAGGTTCCCTATAGATGAAACTATCAGGGCAACATGGCTTAAAGCAATCCCCGGTAAAATAACGAAGACATCCGTTATTTGTAGCGCACATTTTAAACCGGAAGATTTCATCGGATTTCAAGCTAAAGGAAAAAGGTTAAAATTGGGTGCTAAACCATCTATTTTCCGAAGGTAAATCTATATTTGGGTGGTTATAAAAATAGCCCTAACCTAACCAATTTCAATAGTGAATTTCATTTTACAGTGGGTAAATCCCTGAATGTTATTATTGCGTGGACACCCTAGTAGAAAGGAACACTGTACCAAAATGGGCCCCTCTCGCTCGGCTCGTTTTTTGTGCAGCAGAAAACAGTCCAGTATACTATTTACGTTCGTGATCATAGGTCATTGGTTGATATTCACTATTTTGGCACTGATAGCAGCAGTGACCGGCAGTAAGGAACCACCTCCGTACGGACCTTAGCGCAATGTTTTTCGACAAATAATGTATCGATTTATTTCATATATTTGGATTGATTCATGCGTGATTGATAGGTCGTATCCCTAGAAAGCTGTCAATGTCAAAAACAAAAAAAAAGTGCGAATGTCAAACTTACTTAGTGTTGCCAACATAGGGCTTTTAGCCCAAATTTAGGGCGGAAACATGCATATTGGGCTTTTTTTAGGGCCCAGAAAAATTTAAGGCTATTTTAAGGGCCATAAATTTTTTTTGCTGACCAAAACAAGTAAAAAAAGGCAAAACGTCTATGGTACTATGCGAGTTGTCCTCCTTGTACAATGTATTAAAATGTTGCAGTTGTATATGAATTCCGAAAACTCAAATGCAACGCCAAGTCGGGACTTAAACAATTTACTAACGATTATCGATAATTAGCTATAATAAGTTCTAATAAAAAGTAATTAAAACTAAGTTATATTTTATTTAGCTGGAAACTCAATTAAATAATACCCTTGAATAGGTACAAAATTTAGGGCTTTTTTGGGGCTTTTGATTATTGCATTTAGGGCTATTTCATCTTGATGTTAGGGCTCTTTTATTTTAGGAGTTGGCAACACTGAACTAACTGTCAAAAAAATATTCTTTCTTGCAAAGCTGACAAAACATATTTTTCTAGAAAGAAACAATAATTTGTAATAGTTCAGTGTGTACGTAAAATTAGTGGTGGAAAGCCTCAGAACCTGTTTCTGAATGAAATAATGATATCTGTGACAAAACTGTTCTGAATCGAGTGACGAGTGGATATTCCAACGTTCACAATGAGTAAACACATGTATTCCACTGCGAACCTCTCCGATAAAGAACTGAAGGAGCAAGGAAACAGATTGTTTAGTTTACGGCGCTTCGAAGATGCTATGAATTGTTACACAAAGGCTATTGTGAGTATTACTTTATATACCATCTAATTTCTATAAGACAGTTAGATAAAGGAAACTAAGTATTAGGTATGTACCTAATTCTAGACTATTTTAATGATAGCTAGCTCCTTGTTGAGTTCACAAGGTGAATTAGAAAGATAAATATATCTTGCGTCCTTAATTTCTTGATTAGTAAAAGCATGACGGTTGAACAGTATAAAATAAATGACCTTCTATTCTCTGATGTGGGGCTGGAGTTATAAATAAACAAATAAGTAAATAAGTTTCTTCACTGATACTTATTTGAGTTCAATGTTCACCAACAATATCTCATAACTTGGACATTTCATATAACAGGTATGTAAATCTCATTAGGTAGGTACCATAAGTTGATGAACAAGTACCTATTGTTAATAAATAAAATAAGGTACTAATAGCATAAACATACATTTAATAAACTTGTTTACCATGAATCATTTGATAAAATATACATTAACAATATTTACTGTTCTTGATCTGTCTCTGTATATGAAATTTTAGTGTCAAATAATCCGTTAATATCTATCCATTAATTAATTACCCCTTTGTTATTATTAATTCTTAAATTTATAATGTACTTTGTTATTTGCTACCTAACGATTGCTAGACCCTGTTAACCAGTCCATTGCTATCCGTGGAAACCTCTAATTGGCTTCATGAAATCTATTGTCACTGTCTATCTTTTTAAAAAAGCTGTTGGTTTTCCTTAATATTAAATAAATTAAATAAATAACTACTTAGTTTATCTACCAGTTCTTAGCGAGTGAAAAATGAATTTATTCATCAACATATTTCAGATAAAAAATCCATCAGTAGCTACGTACTTTACGAACCGAGCACTATGTCACCTGAAGATGAAGCGTTGGGAGGCGACGTGTCAGGACTGCCGGCGGGCACTGGACATCGACACCAACCAGGTCAAGGGACACTTCTTCCTGGGCCAGGCATTGGTTGAGCTGGAGTGTTACGATGAGGCTATCAAGCATTTACACCGAGGTGGGTATCATTTAGGGACAAGTGCCACTAGACCGTACAGTGATGTGTACATAATCTATAAGCTATGTGAATATTACATATATTTTAAGTTATTTATAATATGGGCTATAGCTGCCTAAATTAAATGGTTAAATAATAAAATAATTCAACTGGCTGGTAGGGGTGTACCGAGGATAGAGGCAGGACAAGCATTGCAAAATACCCACTCCCCGCTGGCCTAAGAACTAATTTCATACATCCCCCACCCCTCTCAGACGTATAGCTGGTTACATCTATGACTGAGTTAAGTACTAATCAGAAAGAGTCAGTGCCCACCCACTTACACCACAAACCAAAAGATTATCCCCAAATTTATAGAAAGTTATAATGGACTTACAGGCATTACTAATCACTTTTGTTCCCAGAAATGCTTTGTAAAACCATTGTGAATTTGATAAAATCTCTATAAATTTGGCAGTAAGAATCTTCTTATGATAATTGTTATTTCTATTCACATTTTAGTGCATGTTTAGTTGTTACAATAAATGAGAAAACTATTGTTAAGTAGGTATACCCATCTCAAAGACTATAAATAAATGGATAAATATAGGTCTCTAAATGTTAACATTCTAAATTAAAATGTAAAAACAACATAAAAAATTCTGGTATTTCCTGCAAAAACTTGAATCATCTCTTCACTTGCTGAATACTAAAATAACTCTGTGAAATATTTTTTTTTATATTTGTTGCAGCTAGTGATTTGGCACGGGAACAGAAGCTGAACTTCGGTGACGACATCGCCGCACAGATCCGCATCGCCAGGAAAAAGAGATGGAATGTGCAAGAGGAGAAGCGAATAGCCCAGGAGATTGAATTACAGACTTATTTGAATAGGTCAGTATAGTTTACTACATTAGTTTATGGCTGCTTGTTCATTTCATTTATAGGGTTCCGTACCTCAAAAAGAAAAAATGGAAGCTTTATAGGATCACTTTGTTGTCCGTCTGTCTGTCTGTATGTGTGTCTGTCAAGACGTGCACAGCCCATACCACTGGTCAAAAAAGTAAGTTTAAAAACTAAAACCCGACTACTCAAAAATCGCGCTCTAAAAAGTATGAAACAAGAAAATATTCTCATCTATAGGATAGCCGTGGTCCGTGTAGGTTCTTTAGGGCCAAATGGCATATGAACACGGACCACGGCTATCCTCTAGATGAGAATATTTTGGTACCGGATCCGGTAAACGTAAAATGATGCCGGATCCGCCAGATTACCGGATCCGGTTTTCCGGATTGCAATCCCTACTCCCTCTCGCCTTTTTTTTACTGGAATCGACGGCGTGTCGTATTATTTTCTCATATACACTTCTGGATTAATGATTGAATAATAAAAAATGGTATATTAATTGGATATTTTGTTTTCCAGACTCATAAGTGAAGACATGCAGCGTAGAATAGAATCACTGAAGTTAGAAAATAGTAATGCTAACGAGGAAGACATTAATACTAAGTCCTCTAAAATTGAGGAGGAGTGTGTAAGTAATGTTTTAAATCCTTGAATAGGTAGTTCAAAGCAGTATGTGTATTACATGAACTGGTTTAGTAAACCTACTTAATAAATAATTATTTGTTTGTTTCAGAATAACTATAGTAGTGAATTAAATAATTTATTTTCTAAAATGGATGAGAGAAGGAGGGTAAGTTCTATTAAATTCTAATAGATTCCAAAAATCACTTCTTTAGGCCGCACTAGACTCATGCCGTGAACTTCCGTGAACCCATTATTCGCGGACCTTCGCGGCATGAGTGTAGAGCCGGCGTAAAAATATATAACTTTTTGTTTATTTTTTTGTCAGAAACGTGATGTGCCCGATTATCTGTGCGGCAAGATCAGTTTCGAGATACTCAACGAGCCGGTGATCACGCCCAGCGGAATCACGTACGAGAAGAAAGACATCGAGGAGCATCTGGAGGTACATTATTTAAAGACACAATTTAATTTTTATCACTTTCTACCTTTTTAATGTGGCTAACCGTAGCCTATAGATGCTTGCAATACCAAAGGCATTGCTCGCACGTTATCGACCTGAACAGGAGTCGGACAGAGGGAGGATAGGGGTGGGGGGTTGGGCTTCCGGCTCCCTCACTCATCGTACGAAACGCAGCTGTAATAGCTACTTTACGCCGATCCGTGAGAGGGTGGTACTACCCCTGTCGAGCAAGCCCAAATGACCTGCAATCAATAGGCTACAGGCCTCTACCGCCAATCTCAATAATAAATATTTTTTTTTTCTTTTCACCAGCGAGTGGGTCATTTCGACCCGGTGACCCGGGTCAAACTAACAGCTGATCAACTGATCCCGAACTTCACTATGAAGGAGGTAGTGGACGCGTTTCTCCAGGACAACGAGTGGGCCCTCGACTACTGAGCTGTGTACCTAACCCGATTCATCTAGTGTTCATACTGTAGGTAGACGCTTCGTTCACGATAGTAATGTATCATCTCAAATAAGGTACGTTAGTTTTGATATGAGTCGATGGAAAATGTAATTTAATTAAAAATAAATCTTGACATATCTGTATTCTTTACTTGCTTCTGTTTAAAAAACTTATAAAGTGCGTTTCACGAAATAGTTCGAGATAAGGTTGGTAACCCTGTTTGTTACCGAAGGTCGCGTGTGTTAGAGAGAGAAAGATTTCACGAGGGAAACTACTTATTCCGAATATATTTTCTATTACTATTTTAGTTGTTGCTATACTATCTTCTACTCTCTGTTATTGGATATAAACTGAGAATTGTTGTGTATATTGCCAAGACCCCACTGGCGGTTGTCGAGCGTTCTGCGAGGGTACCTAGTATAAGTGCGAGTGAGACAAAACCGGTAGCAAACCGCCAGTGGGATAGCCCGCCCGCCCGCCCGCCGCCCTTAGCGCTTGATTCTGCTGACATTTACACCTATTAGTATTGTTCTCTCTTTTTTATGCTGTCAAAATTCAGACAACAACATAAATAGGTGTCTCAATGTGACAGAAGATTCATGTTCTATCGTGAGTGAAGTTTCTCTATATCCATTGTGATGATGTCACTGTTTTACGCGGCACTAGAGGCTGGACCTCGATGTGCGGATCATTTTACTTATGTCTGTAGTATGTATCCTTGGTACTTTATGAGTAAGGGCTAAACACACCAGGACGCCATGGCGACGTTGCCGGCTACGTATACAAACAATTTGTATTGATGGTGACGTCGCGAGTCCGTAGCCAGGTGTGTTATCTGTCATATATTTTATTGCGAATTAGTTGGATACGGTGGCTGGTGACGTCGCCATGCCGTCCCGGTGTATTATAGCCCTAAGGTTTTAAATATGATCGCTCACCGAACCGATTGACCCGTTTTCTGCAATTATTACAAACGTTTTATCTGACATAGTATAATTCTACTATCTAAAGTTCAATTATGTATTCACAAGAATTAGCTAATTTTGTTTTCATATAGCACCAGAGCCAGCCCTACACTCGCGCCGTAAAGACCCGCGACGAACCACTGCTTATGCCGCGTTAACAATGGTTTGTGGACCTTCGCGGCATGAGTGTAGAGCCGGCTTAAAAATATTCGAATAAGAGGTCACAACTGTCATAGAAAACAATTTTTTCTTGGGCAAATCGCCATCCTCGTTAATATCGCAGTCGCGGGGAACTGTTAGTAGTTTATTATCTAAGTTAAAAATAATCTATGGTCCGTAACTTAGAAGTGACATTCTCTCAATGGTACTGTTCATTCATACTAGAATAAACATACATTACAAATATGTAAATGTTAAACAAAGATCTATCTTCATTATCGGACCTTTCGTTAGACACTTCTGGGCCCAAAGTCTGCTAATTTCAGACCAATTGAAAACCATTAACCAACGATTATTGGCGGTCCACATGTTGTTGGCAAGAGAACTGTAACCATGTCGATCGCCAAGAATTAACGAAGATAATATTAATGACCAATGGTTTACAATTGGTTGGAAATTAACAGACTTGAGGACACCTCTACGGTTCCTAGAACTGGAGTTGTATTTATTTACTCTATGGACTTATGCTTCTATTTATCTGTAACATGTAGGTACATAAAATGCGTGTTCATGTTTTTTACTAATTATTTTTACCGGTTAATGTATGTAGTCCAATCTAATTTACCGGTAAGGGGCACTAGTCAGGACACTAGTGCCTCTTACCGGTTCCGGTACCTCAAACCACCTGTTTTCCTCCGAAAAATGTAACTCAGTACCTGCAAAAGCCACTTTGCGCAGGCACTTTATACTCGATACGCATTTATTAATAAATCATGTTTAGGTTTTGAATGACTTTCTAACTATGTTGTAATTTATACTTTCTATATATACTAAGAAATACCTAGAAGTAAAATCTCTAACCATGGTTTGTTGATTAACAATCCGTATCGAGTTTAAATATAATTTATTTCTCCAATGGATGTGACAAAATGACACTTTCTCGAAAATGTGAGTCGCCTCTGTCTGTACTGCAAATTGGTTCCTGGAATGAAAATTTTGGGGGCCATTGCCAAGTCTTGTCTAATATTATCATCATCATTTCAGCCAAAACACGTCCACTGTTGGACATATGCCTCCCACAAGGTTTTCCACAACGACCGGTCCTGTGCCACTTGCATTCAGTGGTTTCCCGCGACCTTCACTAGGTCTAATATTAACGTTCAAATAAAATGGAAATTTTAAATGTTCAGAGTTAAGATTGAGCAATATTCTCAACATTGTAAAAACTACCCTGCAGTACAGAGCCGACATAATCTGACAGTAGTTCTATCCCACTCATACAAGCGTGACCGAATCGCTCGCTCTCATTCGACTGAAGATAATAAAATGTAATCATAACCGTAATTTAAGATATTTTAATTAATAATCCCACAATAAACGGCTTCAAAATATACTTGCATATCAACTTTACTTATAGGTCAATCTAAATAACCATTTGAGATGACAACCTACTCAAAGGCATTTCTTCATTGATAACTATTATTATTATGTTGAATCTGTTTTGCCAGCAATTCTGGAGGGGTTACTACAAGTTTTGATAGCTTTGAAAACTACACTAAAACTTCTGAATTCCCCGAAGGAGTACCCAGAGGTGTCTGTAATACACGCGTTTTGCCTACAGTATTTTGGTCCCATATTGTGTTATACATTCTTCCCCAATGCGTGGGGGAAGAATGGTTATTCCACCGCGCTAACCCGCTGTGGGTTGACGAACTTTACCCCTATTTTTCGAGATTAACCGCACACCACACCAATTTACATATTAAAACGAATCCTGTGCCTATGAACGCTCATACATAACTTACTCACAGGCAGGCATGATTTTGGCTTGGTAATAAGCCGGCTCTACACTTACGCCGAAGAACACGAAGGTCCGCGAACACATTGTTCTCGCCGCGTTAACAATGCGTTCGCGGGCTTTCGCGGCGTTAGTGTAGAGCCGGCTATAAATGTTTGGAAATTGATGATTTACTTTTTCACCGTGTATAGGTATTATAGGTATACCACAAGCGCGGTACCGCGCCTTAGGTATGCGCGGGGATGTGGGAGGGTGAGACGGCGAGAGCGATGACGGGTGGGGGAGTGGTACGGCGATAGCGATGAGCCCCCCGTCTCGCCGCTCGCGTACCTAAGGCGCGGTACCGCGCTTGCGGTATACCTATAGTAAATTGCAGTGTCGCATTAGGCTGTATCACAACGCACTTGCGGATCGATATTTGACTAATTTATGCTTTAATTACGTAGCTGTACTCTGCGCGAGTACGGGCCTTTACTGAGTATTTTTTTCTCCTAAGCTAACTGTATATTTATAGTCTGCGTATTTGTCATTTTGTATGGCTAATTTGACAGCGCCCCTTGCGGACGTGAACGTCCGTCATTCAATTCATTCAATTTTCCATACAAAGCGGACAAATATGCATACTATAAATTATTCAGTTTGCCAACGAGAATAAAAAGACCGGGTATGGTATCTAGTTTGGTTTTCGAAATCTGTGAAAACTTGTATCAGACTCTGATAAATAAATGTTGTGGTAATTGAGCTTATGCTGTAGCTATGTTAAGGTACGAAGGAAGATGGTGATGTGACGTTTCTATTCGTAAATGTGATATTATGTTTTGTAAATTGTTAGAGATGCAACGTAGGAAGTAAATTAACAAGCCAAAAAATATTATCACCTCTGAGCTGATTACCATCAAACAGCTAGAAGCTAGAAACCCTGTTGCCGATATCAGCTATTGAACAAAACAGCATTAAAATTGGTTCATCAGTTTCTGAGCTATGACACAGACAGACATGAAGAGAAACTTACGTACGAATTCCCTTTGCTTGCTTCGGGGGTTCAAATTAAGTTATTAAAATGCCAACCATAGATTTTGTACCTGTTGATTTACTTTTTAATTAGGCACTTGTATAAAATTATTAGTTTACCAAATATTATTCCTTTATTATTTTTTAATTGATTTTTAAAAACCAAGGGTATAATATTGAGTTTTGTAAGAAATTGATGTTAGGCATCCGTGTTGACGAATATTGAATCGCTAGAGAAACAGATTCACGAGTAACCTAACTCTTATTGTAATAATACACGTAAGTAAATGTTATTTTATAATTATGATGTTTTATTTATTGGTCCCAAACATCCAACCTTTGCATTCAATACTAGGAATAACTTGTATCCTTGCTTGTATCAAAATAATTTCGAAATAAGGTGCACGATTGGAGCGAAGCATGGACAAGACATATAATATTCTCTATGGAGCGGAGGCTCCGCAGTATTTAGAGTTAAACAACGAAACGAAGGACGAAGCCCGAACGATACGTGCCTTCGGGTTTGTAATAGCCCCTTTTTGTGACTAAGGTGGCAAGCAAGCGTACGGCCCGTCTGATATTAAGCAGTTACCGTGGCAATACCAAAGGAATCGTACGAAACCAAAGGAATTTGTATTTTTGTATGTATGTTTGTAATGAATAAACTCAAAAACTACTGAACCGATTTCAAAAATTCTTTCTCCATTAAAATGCTACATTATCCCTGAGTAACATAGGCTATATTTTTGGGATCCGGGATATCCGGGATTATATTTTTTGGGATCCGGTAAAAACGGGAAACGGGATCAGAGATCCGATTTATTTAAATTCTACGCAGACGAAGTCGAGGGAAAAGCTAGTAAGAAATAAGTAAATAATATTTTTTTGGTATGAACTATTTGGCAACGAGCTGCAAGTACCTACTTAACTGAAACAGAAAGCCGTTCTGAAACAATACAGCGATTTAGAGCTGAAACGCAGCCAAAGCGCCCGCCGATAGAAAGTATCGTGACGCGCCGAGCCTAGAACAGAACTGTTGCTCCTGGCTGCAGGCCAGGGGAGGTGGTGTTCGATTACACGTCATACAAAACGAAGTCCACCCATCTGAGTATAAATAAATATCACCAGACTATACTCACCAACTGTCCCAAACTAAGCAATGCTTGTACCTACGATGGTTACCGTAGTACAATGGACTGCCTACGCTCGAACCACTGCGCCAAGCGGTCTTATGAAAATTATGAATTCTTCATTGTAAATCGTAAATTCTTGACGGTCGACAAATCAGCCAAAGGCTGCTTATTGATGGCCAACAATATGTCAACTACCAACAATTCACGAAGATAATATTTGAGACCATTTTTTTATTACTAGACTTGGGATCTTGTATGACAGTGGAGCGGAGTTTTTTGCGCATGGATACAGTGTGCACAAAAGTAATTGCCTATTATTTAAGAAGATAAAATAAACTGCAAAAGTTGATTTGACGTGCACCCCGTTCGCATCGACCCCATCAGGGCCTCGAGTTTCTTAACAATTGTCTCAATATTATCTCCGTTAATTTTTGGCGGTAGACATGTAGCCGGCCATCTGTTAGCAGTCTTTGACAACATGCCAAACGCCAGGATATTGTGATTTCCAATTAAGAAAGCCTCGACGTGTCCTAAGATGAGGCTCTACATAGCGAGTCCTGTGTCGTTCCGAGGCGGTACACGCAAGCGCTCGAGACGTCTTCCCATCGCGGTATACCCCGCTCGCTGAGATGATGTGCAGGCTTGTTGAGAGTAGGCGAAGTAGGTATTATTAATCAGTGTGTCTAGTGTGTTTATGAATGAAAATACACTATCAACTCTAAATGACAACCACCATACCGCCTAGAATGTAGCGACTTGAGTTAATCCTTGTAGAGTCATTTATAGAGGTTTTTAGCCAGTTTACAACGGTTTTACAAAGCATTTCTGAGAAGAAAAGTGATTTGTAAGTCCATCATAACTGTCTATAAATTTGGGGGGTTATTCCCGTTAGACTACTTCTCCCAAATTGGATTATTCCCGATCGCCACCCCCAGGTGTGCCGTCTCCGGGGGCGAATGGGACATTTTCTAAGGAAAATAGCCCATTCGCCACCCCGGGTGGCAACGCCGCGTCACCCCCGGTGACGCATGGGATATTTTTTAGAAAATGTCCTATTCGCCCCCGGAGGGGGCAAACCTGGGGGTGGCGATCGGGAATAACCCAATTTGGGAGAAGTAGTCTATGTTATCAACGAAAAGCTACCTATTAGACGCATGGTTTATGCAGGTGTTTTAAAACTTCTTAATTTTTTATTAAATCTTGATTAAGGAATGAAGTATCGTAGGTACATCATAAGATTTGTCTTAAAATATACCTACGGTAAGTACGGTATAAGATAACACAATCCAATAATGTTTGATTTATACTTATTAACGGAATCTAAAAAGGAAATGTTCTAATATTTTATTTATCAAGTCGAGGGACGCTCATTGTTTTTGTGATCGTTCCTCGTTGTAAACGTTCGGTTTGAGCAGCGCCCTGCGCCCTGCGCACAGTAGGTCAGGGCGGGGGGCGGCGAGGGGCGGCGGCGCGGAGGGAGCGGGCCCGATTCATGTTTACGGGCTCGGCCGTCAGCTGTTCGCGCGACATGAATGTGGCTGCGGCGCTGGGCGCCCGCGCTGCCGCCGCCGCCGCGCCGCGCATCGATTGATTGATACCTGAGCGCCCACGTGCGGCGGCTCAGTCCCGCCGCGCTCGCCGGCCAGCCCGTGCGACTCGCGGCGCGCCCATGCCACACCGCTCGCGCTGCTTGCCGCCGTCGCTCATCAATGGAGTGCCCGAGGTGACCGGCGCCCGGTGCCCCCGACGCGCTCGCCCGATCCCGTAAGTACCGCACCGCCCGGCGCCCGCCCGCCCAGCCGCCGCACCCGCGCGCGTAAACACCTCATATGCATCCCGATCCGTTAGTAAATAATGGTTTTTCCGATAGCATTAATACTTCGGAGACAATTTATGCGACTGCGCCGTGTGGTGTTTACCGCCTTATGTACCTTTCATTACATTAGCGGCGGAAATTTTCTATATAGGAGTGTTTTTCTTATCGATCGTCCTAACTGTCGCTCGTTCCGACGGAATATTTATAAAATTCTCTTTTGGGTTTACGTAATCGAAGGACAGTATCGTCGTTTGTTATTGGAGCCGCGGGTGTCCGAGGTGTTCTCTAGTCGTAGCCGGGGACACGCCGCCGGCGATCATTACATAAAACATTGGAATAGTTCGCTATCGACGCACGTATCTACCGTTATCTTCCCTTAGGCATCGCTTTCTTATAAACGTGAAAGGTTTTGTTAGATCCCGTAGATTTGTAAGTAATCTGTGAATGTGGAACGTTTCCTTATGAAGATTTTCTTCGGGGAATAAGTGGAGGCGCTGTAATAAGCATTACCTATTTATTTTGTCACAGATAGATATTTCACCATCTGTATAAACAGTAGCTGTATGCACCATTAATGTTAGTTTGATTGAATGGTTTTGTACCCAATTCTTATTTCAATGTCATCATAACCTAACCCAACAATCCATCTTCCACGGTCATGCATGATCTCTGTTGTATGAGTGTGTGAGAGCAAAAAGATCAATCAATCTGTCATTGATGGACTCGATGGCTGCTATCCTTGATAGTATGTGTTAAAAATCCCGATGGCCGCTTTATTTTTGATTATACTTAGCGCAATCATAATGTAATTTTTAAGACGTTAATTAGTACTTCATAATGGTTCTTATTCACAAAAACATGAAATTAGTATTTCATAAGTAGGAAACTTATACATCTACTGAATAGTACCTTCAACGTATCACTTCTTTAAAATTATTATACTGACCATTATACACACATTAATTTGACCTTAGAATATCCACTGTAGGGGTCACTAGCTGCTCAATATTTGCTATAATTAAATAAAAAAATGAAGTATGTACTTACCTATGTAATACTTACTTCTTTCACTAATAACTGCAAAACATACATTAAATTGATACCAATTTATTGATGAATTACCCATTATGCTCCTTGCGGTCGCCAAGTCATCAGAATAATGTTAAACGTTTCTAGACTAGGTTGGAAACTAATATGAAGGCACATCGATCATAGCAACAAGTCAAGTCACTGATCCTTGATTAGTTCGTGGGGCGTCGCAACAAAATGTCAATCATGTGCGACATCGATGCGCAACAACTTACTATACAGGGTTATTGGTAAAACACTAACAACCTTGCAGGACTGTATTACTACTTTTTCGTCATAGAACAAACGTTATTGTTTATGATGTTAGTAATGTATTACTGTCCTTGTTGTCCTGCAAGGTTCTTACCAATAACCCTGTATAGGTGCCTGCGCGGGTTACACCCTAAGTATATGGAAAAGAAATGCAATTTTGGTGAAAACTAGATATTCCCTGTTTAGAATGTATCTGACCGTCCCTTCCTATATAACGGTCGTTGTAATTGGAGAAGAAAATTATCGAAAATTACACCATCATCGTCTAATCATCAATTATAGCTTGTATAATACGTTATAACTAATAAACATGACCGTATTAGCTGGGTATCGCGGCTAACCGTTCTAGTTTACCACGAACAAGCCAAAATAACGAAATATTTGTAAGAACGACTAAATATTTTCGTACAAATTACATAAATTATTCAGTGTAATAATGAACTCTAAGGTATTTTAATTGCTCAAAACTATTTTGGAGTATTTATTTATAATTATGTACGCCGTTGAGTTTATAATAGATTGTGCTTGCTTTTGTTTGGTTAGTGACCCGATCAGATTCGTTCAAGTCGCCCGCGCCCGAGCCCCCGGGAATATTAAACAATAATGCGTGTGAGTGCTTTCATATATCATAAAGTATTTAAATGGTTATACCCCTTAAGTTTAACGAGATCGCTTTTATTTTCAAAACATTCCAGATTATACCGCGATGTTCAAGATACTCTGTATAATTATTATACAAAATAATACATTGGCTAAGTTGCTACGGACTGTCAAACGTCGTAGCACTTTAGCGGATCAAATGGCCCGTAGCAGAAATCAACGTAGAGCCAAGGCTACGGACCGCTACGAGCGCTACGAAATTGCTACGACATTTCGAACAAAAGCAAAGGCGACTGTAGTTTAGCAAACTGTGCTTCTATACGGTTTTATAGACCTTATTTGGGTTCTGTATTTCAGAACGGATAAAATCAGTCCTACAATTAAGGAAAAAAAAACCTTTTAAATAGAGCTATTATGTTTCTTTCTGAATTTCATGCTTGTTGTGGAGGAGTGCATTAAGTGGTAATATTCATGAAAACATATTATTTTCAATCAATATTCATCATTACTTACGTGGGTATGTATATTTCGATCGACGGTGCATTTGATTTCAGGATAATTCGCTACTTATTGTAAAAGCCTGTAAAACTGTATTTACAGGCGTGTGATGCAAACGTTTCCAATCTCTCTGCATGTCAAAGGGAACGCTTTAATTCCCCCCTTACAGAGCCACCCCAAGCCACTACTTTTGCCCGTTTGAAGTGTGTCACTGTTGCGTTACAATGTGGTAAACAGATTCTCAATTAAAGTCAGTGCGGTTTTGTGAGGTTTTTATTGGATTGAAGTTCGTGTGTAGTTTCGAGTTTTATTTTGGCGGGGTCAGGGGGGTTACTTCGAAATACGTCGCTGACGGATCGTCCGAAGTACGGATTCGATTTACGATCAAAACAATGTCAAATCAAGAAAAACGAAAGAAGAAATGTCAAATCACGACAATCCGTCAGCCGAAACGTTAGGTTCGTATTTCGGAGTAGGCCAGCAGGTGCTTTTCGACCCGAAGCATTTCGCCCAGTGGTGTCGAAAATATAAAATGTTCTGTCGTAATCGAAGGGACGTAGGTAAGTACCTGCTCACTAGAAGTTATAGTTACATCGTTCTGTCGCAAATAACGATAAAAATAAAATGACGGCTGTAAGAAAAATAAAATGACGTAAATGATGAAAGCGATGCATATCGCGTTCCGTGCATGCAATAGGTACATTGGTATTGGAAATTCGGATTTGCATCTGGTGTTACGGCGTTCGTATCGGCTGGATCGGAGCCCGTTGTATCCGCAAGGCCCCGTTTAAATCAGCGATAAAATGTGTCATGCTAGTACTGCCAACATCAAAAGTAATTGATGGATGATCGTAAATACATCAAAAGTTATGCTTACGGTTTATTTCCAAAATATGCAATACACAATCTTTTTACTTTCTGTTACGTTATTAACTTAAGTGTGTTCCATCCCTTTCACATGAGGATTCTTTCGCAATGGCGATACGATTAGGTACCTTAGAAAATGTTGCTCGTTGGGCTTATCTAGTATTATTTTTAAGACTAAAGGAATCATTATGTATAGCATACATTGCATATAGCGGAGCAGTTGGCGTAGGATTAAATACACAAATTCTGAAATTCGTCACGCCAAATGTGCTGTCAATCTAAATTTTGCTATTTACTTAGAAGCCGCAGACCAATAAGACAAGACCACACTTACGTCCAAAATTTTACAATATTGGACGTAAGTGTGAACGTAATATTTAAAAGTTGGTATCAGGGATGGCGGTGTATTTTGATTGGTCCGTTCAAGGTATGACTAAATGTCAGATGCGGTCACACATATGTGGTAACATGTGTTAAGCGAGTGGGGGTGCCCTTTTTTATCGTTGGGAAACCCTTTATGGGTCCCCTGCCGGCTAGGGGGAGACGGGAGGGGTATGTGGGAGTCCGGCTTAAGTGCCATGTACCCACTAAAAACCAACGGTGTCCATCCGCCGCCTTTCGAGGTGCGCCACGGGCTTGCTTTTCGCACCGCTGACTGTGGCGTCTTCCTGGCGGTAGGCCTAGCTTGGAGCCGGGCCTCCTACACTAGCGGAGACGGCGTGTACACTAGCCGTCTCCCAGGCCGTCGTAACCGTGCAATGGGCGATGGGCCAGTGGGGGTACCCTGCGGTATCTATGGCTTATTTTCCACGGCCCGAACATACAATTTGTACTCGTTCCATTGAAGTACGGTTTTCCAATATCATTGCTCGCATATCAGGCGCGAGCTTGCGCCGGGCTTCCACTCCGTTATTTGAATCCACAACTGCGTCCGCTTTGCTCCGAACAATCTCGTATAACACGTCATAAGCCGTGTTGTGCCGTGTTGTCTGTGTTGAGGAGCCTTTGTTGTACATTTTCAGCTGCATTTTCACGATATTGTTCAGCTTTACTGAAGCCGTGTTTAACACTTGTTTTAATTATCTGTCAACGGGAATCTTCAGTTCTCGTTTTTTATCCTTTTACAGTAGGTAAACTAAGTAACCTAAGTTTTGGAAACGGAGTTTTCGTAATTTGCCCTAATCTGGATGTTACTGGGATCGCCCCTAGTCCAGAACGGTAACCACCACAGGTACAAGCGTTGCTTAGTTTGGAACCACACAGTATTAGTATGGCGAGGTATAATTAAAAAAAACTTATTTATTATGCTTCATTTGGGATTAAGGCTTTGTCAACAAAGAGTATTTTAATCACCAGGAAAATTTCTGAGAAAAATAAACATCTCATTATAATCTCGTAGTATGAGCATAATGTTACAGGATATTACGTTTGCTGTGTGGTAATATAGTGTGCGGTGTATCCTTGAATTTCCTGTTGCTGTGAGCTGGCTCGGTAGCTTGCGGCAACTATGACATCATTTGCATACACCGCTGACACCTGTGTCGGTTACTTGCGTTGCTACAACATATTAACCTTATATTAAATGTAACATAATGCTTATTACGGTGTAAATGTTAGTTTTTGTGCATTTTACGTCAATTCTTGTTTAACTTGAGTAAATTACAGGGTAGAGGATGTTACAAAAGTTTGATGTGTTCTAATGCCGTAACACGAAAGTTGTCACAAATATTCAAAGGCCCATGTTTCAGAAAATATGATAGGTACGTTATAGTTCGACGTTAAAAGGGTTATCTATATACCTATCAATCAATCAATATCAATTCAAATCAATATATATCATAGTTTAAGGTTACCTATATATTCATCAGCTATTTATGTACATATAAAATAATTTCTGACTTTTGAAACATCCTGTACTTAATACTTTTTTGTGTATCGTATTATTATCGATGCATGTATGGCGCTGACTGTACCTATATAATCCGTGGCCACTTATGCTGGAGTTAACATTCTACACGTATTTCGTAAGTGGCCGGTGGCAGCTTCGATAAAAAAAATCTAAATCGTTTGTGGTACATTCCAGTCCGTATTACGGAATAAGGACACATAGCGACCTACATAGCGGCGGTGCAGTGACGGATGTGCGCCGGACGGTAGCCGGCTGTCCGGCTATCGGCCGGATAAACTACCTGACCGGCGGCGGACAGTTTAGTTTGGCAACGGAACGCGGGGTCCAGGCAATTCATTTCTTTTTACCAGACAATGTGAGATAAATGAAATGGCTTATAAAACTATTAATTCAGGCCAGTAAATGGAACCATAGATGTTGGGAATATTTTTGAAATATAAATATAGCAGGCATAGATAATTGTTTAAGCAAGCGCCTTGAGTGTCGGTTCAAACACCATCTCGCCTCCTGGGTTTTTGAAATCTATGTGCGAATCATATTTTCAATATTATGATTATCACTTCCTCAAAGTGAAAGAAACCTGCATGTCTAATAAAAGCTAACCAGTTTTCGATATTTCGAAAACTGGATAATTTATGAGAGGGTGATTTAATTATTTTAAGTCCGGATTGTACAGGTATCTAACCTACATAATTTCAGGTACCTAAATTTATGCTGTTGACTCTATTCTGTGCTGTCGAAAAAATAAACAAACCGACTTCAAAAAAACCTGGTTCACTAAAAAGCCCGAAATAATATTTCTATTACCACCTCTGCCTACCCCTTCGGGAAAACCAGACGTGATGGTACGTTATCCAGTATTTGGGGTCGGTGCCAATCTATCTTCTTACTTTTATAGTAGGTATACTTGGCATACCAAAATTGGCACCGACTCCAAATACTGGATAACGTACCATCACGTCTGGTTTTCCCGAAGGGGTAGGCAGAGGTGGTAATAGAAATATTATTTCGGGCTTTTTAGTGAACCAGGTTTTTTTGAAGTCGGTTTGTTTTTTTTTATAAAAATAATTTTATTTCACGATTTTTAGTGGCGCCATACCAATGAACATTTTGGCATATTGAACCGTATGAAGTAAACCCAACAAAAGGTAACTGTTGTAAATCTTTGAGGAATTCCCTCGACTGTCTATGGTCTCCATCATTAGACCTGTAATGGCACTTATAACCCATATGGGTGTAAAGTTCTCTCCAATACAAATTAATCAAGCCCAAACACCAGGTAATTGCTGTAAATCGTTGAGGAGTTCTCTCGACTGTCTTTTGACTCCATCATCAGACCATTAATGACAGTCACAATCCATCTAGGTGTAAAGTTCTCATCAATACTAATTAATCAAGCCCAAACACAAGGTAGCTTCTGTAAAACGTTGAGGAGTTCCCTTGACTGTCCCTCGTCTTCATCATCAGTCCCCTAATGACAGTTACAACCCATCTAGGTGTAAAGTTCTCATCAATACAAATTAATCAAGCCCAAACACAAGGTAGCTACTGTAAAACGTTGAGGAGTTCCCTTGACTGTCCTTCGTCTTCATCATCAGACCCCTAATGACAGTCACAACCCATCTAGGTGTAAAGCTCTCATCAATACAAATTAATCAAGCCCAAACACAAGGTAGCTACTGTAAAAAGTTGAGGAGTTCCCTGGACTGTCCTTCGTCTTCATCATCAGACCCCTAATGACAGTCATAACCCATCTTGGTGTAAAGTTCTCATCAATACAAATTAATCAAGCCCAAACACCAGGTAATTGCTGTAAATCGTTGAGGAGTTCCCTCGACTGTCTTTCGGCTCCATCATCAGATCGACTCCAGACCTTCATAAAATAGTAGTGCTTTAAAATACTTAATGAAAAAAATTACAAACGCACTAGTCGCTCCTACGATTTTCGAAGGTTCCCCTCGATTTCTCTGGGATGTCATCATCAGATCCTGGTTTCCTTATCATGGTACCACCGCTGGGATATCTCCTTTCCAACAAAAAATGAATCATCAAAATCGGTTCATAAACGACGAAGTTATCCGCGAACACACATAAAAAAAAAAAAAATATATACGGTCGAATTGAGAAACCTCCTCCTTTTTGAAGTCGGTTTAAAAATAGAAAAGAAGGTAAATCGTTTAAATCGTTTCAGGAGTTAACCTCAGTTTAAATCGAGGCGAAGTTGAGGGTAAGGTATTCCGTTCACTCTCTGTATTGAATGAAAATGAATACAATGTCTCACACAATTTTGAAAATTCTACAACGCATTTTAACCCTATTTTAATAGAAAAAAGCTTGAAATTCATTTTTGACATTTTTGTTTCATTCGTATATCAGATTTGAATCTAATTGCTGTCTATTATTAAAATACTACAAAATATTATGAACGAAATAATTAAATTATACATGTTTAGATAAAGTATACAGGCGTAGTATAAATAGTATTCGGTATCTCGGTGATATCATTCAACAAAGAAATATACTCGTATGTAGCTATATCCGACCAAGACTACGTTGCCAAGAAGTCCGAATGCAGTCACGTGATAAATTACCTAGTTTGTCCGGCTAGAGCTAATGCGAGGGGGATACAGGCATTGAGGAGAGGCCTGTGCCCAAGTCTAAATATTATTAGTATTTTAATATTACCATCGTATCTAGAGGTAAACCTTTTAGTGTTTAATAGATATTCTGTGTGTGATTCATGCAATGTCAGCTCTAGCCGGACAAACTAGGTAATTTATCACGTGACTGCATTCGGACTTCTTGGCAACGTAGTCTTGGTCGGATATACCTACATACGAGTATATTTCTTTGTTGAATGATATCACCGAGATACCGAATACTTATACTACGCCTGTATACTTTATCTTAACATGTTTAATTTAATTATTTCGTTCATAATATTTTGTAATATTTTAATAATAGACAGCAATTAGATTCAAATATGATATACGAATGAAACAAAAATATCAGAAATGAATTTCAAGCTTTTTTCTATTAAAATAGGGTTAAAATTAGTGTCCGACCGAAGATTCGGTTTCGGTTTCGGTTTCGGCCAGTTTCGGCTTAAAAATCTAGTTTCGGCACCAGTTTCGGTTTCGGCAGAAAACCCACCGAACCTTTCGGCCGCGCCGAAACTCTGCGATCGTGGATTGTCGCGCGTCACTCGGCTGATTTCGGGAGAGTTCGTGTCTCGCGTTGCATTCGTCATCGTCAGCTGTCAGATCGCCGGCCGGTCCGGCGTGATTGTTTGGTCATATTTGTGTTATTTCTCGCTTTATTGGCCTTTATTAAGCATTGAAGTTCTTTCCGTTGAGTTATTCACTCGGATTTATGAATGATGAGAATAAAGTATGTTAAAGAAAGAGGTTATATTATATTATATTTGATTCACACATTCATCATTTATTTATTACTTATGTTACGTACGGTACATTTGTTTGAGGTTATTGTTGTTGGATGAGGTTTTAAATTACCCAAACAACTACCAGCTATGATTTAGCTGTACATATTTTTTTATTGGTAAAATAATTTGCCGTTGTCCGTATATTTTTGAGAATCGATCTGAACGTGACATACCTATTTACTTAAGTAGAAAATGAAAACGGGGGTTTAATATAATGCAATTACGATTGCCACCCTAAATTATAAAAGAATATGAAAATCACACAAAACCCTAAATTAGCAACGGCAATTAAAATTTAAAATGATCTCAATTAATGTTACCGTGCGTTTCCACCTAAAAACATGTCGGCATACTTGTATCGCGACATGATGAGCCCGACATGTCTCGTAACATGTATTGTTGAGGGTAGCGATTCCACTGCCTGAAGTCTCAACATGTATACCAGCAAGTCAATAGACTTGTTAGGGTTTTCGTTCACACTGGCACTCAACATGTATTAAGACTTGTATATTCACATGATTATTTGCCATAAATACTGTTATCCGAAAATGTGCGTAGACATTTCGTTGTTGTGCAAATCCATAGAGAATATCTCTGTAGAGAGTAGTTAAGTACACTATAGGTCTTGTAATAATTTTAATGTCTGCTTTTTTAATATCTTTCCCTTTTATGAAACCATGACTGCAGCCCATACATGCCGGGCCGACCCGGGTAGTACCACGCTCTCACAGTAAATCGGCGTAAAGTCGCAATTTTTATCTGCGTTACATACCAACGATAAATGAGAGAGCCCGAACTGCTTAACATCAGACGGGCCTTATGCTTTTTTCCTAGAATTTTGCTCTTCTAGGAATACAATAGGTACTAGTTGATAAAAAAAATAGGTATTCCTTTTTCATCGCTTGAATACACGTTTTATACCTGTAACCTTGTACGTACTACTCCACCAAGCCAACTAGGCACTCGGATGGAATGCGGCTTCCCCTCCCGTATAACCGTCACCGCCTGCGGCTTCCCGCCCGCACACCGCCACCGCCTTGTTGTGCGGGTGACGTCACATTTGACAATAATCAGGTATTAAAAAAAAACATTCGCCAGCGTGAAGTCTCTGAATACTTTGTATGATAACTTGTCTCGTAACAAGTTATTCACCAGTGTGAACGCTTTCCACACAACCAACATTCACATGTCGCAATATTTGTAGTGACAACAAGTCATGCGACATGTTGATTGTCCGTCAATGGAAACGCAACTCTATACATGTCGTGAGATCTGTGGAATTCTGTTGAAATCAACATGTTTTTGCGCAGTGGAAACGCGGGGTTAAATTTATTCTTAAACATGTTGTGATTATAAACGCAATCGAAATACTCAAATAATGAGGTTCTTTTTTATAATGTAAGAGTTGATTATTGACAAATTATTTATCCAATAAGTGTTAATATGATTGTTATTTTGTGTTTATTTTAATCAGAGCAGTAATATAAAAATAATAATAATAATATATATTATTATTAATAATTCTATATTCACATACTTCAATTACTGTTTAATATTTCATTTAACACTGTCTAACATTTCTAACGGTCAATATAAGGGTATAAAATAAGCCAAATTTCAGTAAACAAAAGATTTTTAAGTTGTCTGAAAAAGGTTCGGTTTCGGTTTCGGTTTCGGCCGAACCTAAAACAGATGCCGAAGATTCGGTTTCGGTTTCGGTTTCGGCAGAAAATCCTGTTTCGGTCGGACACTAGTTAAAATGCGTTGTAGAATTTTCAAAATTGTGTGAGACATTGTATTCATTTTCATTCTATACAGAGAGTGATCGGAATACCTTACCCTCAACTTCGCCTCGATTTAAACTGAGGTTAACTCCTGAAGCGATTTAAACGATATACCTTCGTTTCTATTTTTCGACAGCACAGAATAGAGTCAACAGCATAAATTTAGGTACCTGAAATTATGTAGGTTAGATACCTGTACAATCCGGACTTAAAATAATTAAATCACCCTCTCATAAATTAATTTCAACACAAACCTTTTAAATTTCATTAAGATAATGCTATAAAACAATGGTCTCACAGGGATGCTGAAATCCCAAAGGATTATCACAATCCCCTTGGGAAAGCTTTTGTCTTATCATGGCCAGTACTTAAAAACACTTTACCGCGGTAAACATTCTCACGGGAACGCTGACTCACCTTATAAGGGGCGGGTATCACAAATCAGTTAGGAGGACCACTCATAATTCAGGTTAAGACGATGGTGAGATAAGAATGGACACAGAGTACAATAAAATAACGCGGAATAAAATAATAATACATTTTGCTGGTAGAGGCAAGCTGTAGCCAATTGACTGCAGCTATTATACGGGCTGGCTCGACCCGGGTAAAAGAGAAGAAGCTAGGGAATATCGGTGTAAAGTATTTTAGTATTGCAGCTGCGTTTCGTACAATGAGTGAGAGAGCCGAAAGCCCAACCCCCCTTCCCCTCCCTCCATCCCACTCCCCCTCAGGTCGGCAATTTGCAAGCAATGCCTTTGGTAATGCAACATATATAGGCTACGGTAACTGCTCAACATCAAGCGGGCCGTACGTTTTTTGCCACCGCAGTCCTATAAAAAAAAGATGGAATAAAATCGTGTTGTCCTTGACGTGACCAACAGGTAATATTTTGATGCCATATTTTTAATTTATCTAAGAACTGTTTTTTTTAACAAATTCAAATAGCAGCGCTTTAAAGCTAAGTTACGTTGGATTATTCAGCGGCAAGTTATGCAAGAATGATGTGATATGTGGGCGTGTTTTTTCACGTGATGTTAGACGCGCGATACACGAACCATTATTTTTTGTAATCTGCGCATAGCCTTAGGCGGTGCCGACCATCCATCATCCTCGATACGGTGGCTCGTTATCTCGGAAACTCCTGAACTCTATCGCACCAATCTCGATAGCCGACAGACCCCTTGATGTAATATATCATAACTGTAGATAGGTTATACGCGCTCCGTAAATGGCCCGTTACCACTAGGAAAACTTACAAACCCCAAGCTCAGTTTCGCGTCGCCGACGAGAGCAGTGACAGGGCGTTGGACAGGTGTTTAGGCGGCCATATTTTGAGCGCAATTTCGAAGGGAGGTAACCGATCTATCTCTAATAGTTAAAAGGTCATTGGTCGGACCAATCTCCGGGATAGCCCCGTTTCATTAGCCCGGCTAGAAAGAAATATCATAACACGTAAACAACTGTTGTTAGTGTGATACGAATTAGTATGAAGTTGTTTGTGAAACATGGAAGGTATGAAGATAGCGTATGCGAGTCCGTATAAAGTTGATGAAATTTGGTAGGAATCTATCTATAAGTAGGTTATTGAATAACTCTATACTGAAAAACTTTTAATTATTTTATTTCATTTTACTTTATGACTTTTTAGTTAGGTATTTTTTCCGAAAGTTTAATACTTAGGTATCTAATTTAAATATATCTTATATTGTTTTTTACTTAGGTATATTATAAGCATAGAAAAATATTCTAGTATTACTACTAATTAGGACTTACACTGGCATTACTACCAATTACTAGAAATGCTTTTTAAAATCATTGTAAACTGACAAAAACTATAAATTTGGAGGATAATCTTTAAAAATAATAATAATCGGACACAATGGGCAGACATAGATAAATTTAGATTTCCGCGAGGATAAGTAAGGCGATATTTTTCATAAATCTATGTATCAGAGCCTGATTTCACAGACGATAAAATGTAACAGTAATTGATTATCTACTTTCGCGATTTTTAACCTCGAATACCTAAATTATTTTCCCAAAATACCACCTCTGCTTATGACACGGCGGGGAATATGGAAACGGTCGTTTTAATTCGTGGCATTACGCAAACAGGCGCGATGTGGCCAATGATCGCGACACCATTGATTCCGAGCCGGCTCACGGTGATGAGAGGTAGCGATTTCGATTGGAAGATATTGATTGTTCTAAACAGGGGCGGATTTCTCTATAGGTTGAGTAGGCCCGGGCCTAAGGCGGCATAATTTCGGGGGTGGCAGAACTTGGCGAAATTCACAAAACTCACAAATAAAAATTGTAGAAGTTATGGCACTGTGACAGACTGGGACAGACAGACAGACGAACGGACGGACTATATGATCTTATAAGGGATCCTCGTAGGGACTATGGAATCCTAAAACGATAGGCACCAATATCTTAAGCGGTATCGCCATGTTGTCGGCCAGAGGACTGCTAATAGATGGCCAACGACATGTCGACTGCCAAGAATTTGCGATTTAGAATGAAGAATTCACGAATATAATATTAGCGACCAGTGGTTCCACAAAGGACAATTTTTTAGAGACTCAAGAACAAGGAGAGCGTAGTTTTATGTCATTAAGCACCTATTATAAGTTCACGCTTAATATTAGGAATGAAATAGTTACATTTTTTCATTCATCATCAGCCTTACATTTGTTTGCAGAGCCGCACGTTTTCACTAGGAGCGTTGCTGGTAACTGTATGAAAGAATTTAAAATTCGAACAGCAAGCGGCCAAACTCGTACTAGACTTACATCTTCTAGTTCTCTGTCAATCTCCAGCTATCGCTCCCGCCGCCACGGTACTCGCAGCCTACGCATCGCGTATTCAGTTCCACTGTTCAGCCTATTAGTTTACGGAATATTCCCTACTTCACGGGCATTAAGATAATGGTACCGCGGTACGGTGATATAGACGGGCGTACCTTCGGGCTGACGTAATAATGTCACTAATTTATGAGCCGAATAAATTTGCTTTCCTTTTTTAGGGATTGCACGCTGTTTGTTACGTTGGTTTCCATCCCTTGGTAGATATATAAGTAACAAAATGTTGTTTGCTTCGCGGATTTGCGCTATTCTTATCGTAAGCGTTTTGAAATTCGGGTGTTCTAATCGCGAACGTAAGACACCTACTGAATGGCCCCAAACTAAGCAAGGCACCGAAAAATTAGGGGTGATCTCACTGACACCCACCCAGACTGGGTCATGCCGTGGTATTTTGATATTATACCGCTCAAATTTATAGATGTTATAGTCAGTTCACAATGGTTTTACAACGTATTTCTAGGGATAAAAGTGATTTGTAATGCGAGTATAAGTCCATCATAACTATATATAAAATTAGCGGCACGTAGTGGAGGTCAATGATTTCTAGGTTTTACTAATTACATATTCTTAAAACGAATGTAATATTATTTTGGTATAAAATAGGGCTATGAAAATTACTGGATAACCACACTCTTAACAGCAATTTTACTTTGAAAAATTTAGCTACATTTTACTACTATAGCCAATTTTAACTAGGTACACTTTTTATAAAAAATTACCCCTACAACACTACCGTAAGCTCTATATAAATATGTAGAGTCGCGTTTTACGAGACACTTGGCGGGCGAGTGCAAACAAAGAATTGGGCTCTGTTTGCCGCCGCTATGAATAAATGGTAGTGTGTATAGTGCACGGCCTTGCGGCACATTGACACTCGTGGCTTTGGGGACACTGACGTACTGCAGACATTTCACTGCTATATTTCGGGACTAGCTTTTCCCCACGACATCGTCCGCGTAGAATTTAAATTAAAAAAAAATCGGATCTCTGATCCCGGATCCCGTATCTCGGATCCCGTTTTTACCGCATCCAGGATCCCGTTTGCTGGATCCCGTAGCCCGGATATCCCGGATTTCGTATCCCGGATCCCGTATCCCGGATATCCCGGATCACAAAAAATATAACTTATGTTACTCAGGGATAATGTAGCATTCAAATGGTGAATGAATTTTTGAAATCGGTCCTATAGTAGATTTTGAGTTTTCTCTTTATAATATTAGTATAGACTATTGTTTTTTAATTAATTGGGGAATACCGGTCGAATACGTTTCTTGACGTAAAATCGCCCGCATAGTACCTATGATACCACCAATATCGGACGATTATCGACGTAATGTTCTCTAGGGCTTAGAATACAGTGGAAGCGTTCCTTTGTACCGAGTGGGATTTGTACCATAAATTGTGGGAGTGAGGAGAGGAAATAACATAAAAGGCTCCATAAAATTCGTGCGAATTATCCGCCGTTGTTTTTATGACCGCTTCATAACTACAGGGCAAAAGTAAATCAGTTCAATTCGAACTGTAATTTTACTTAACTCTCGTTTTGGTAGGTATTATATGCTAATTTCCTAATGTTTAATTTAGTATATTGTTTATGTTTTTTTATATTGAATATGGACCGGGAGCCCAGCGTGCAATTCGTGGATTTGTACGAGCGCCGTCCAAACCTAGTAGATTCGGTAGATGACATGATAGGAATAATACATTGTTCTAGATGTTTCCACTTTCAGCGGTGGGGGAAGCGTATAAATAAAAAATAAAAAAATTTATATAAAAAGCAATGACATAAAAATACTCAAGCGTGTCAGATAATTGATACTTTTCATGCTCCAACATGAAACATAAAAAAATAAAAATTTCTCGAGCGCTCCAGATTTTTTAAGCATCTATAGGCTACGGTAACTGCTTAAAATCAGGCGGGCCGTACGCTTTTTTGCCACCGCAGTCCTATATAAAAAAAAACTGAGGGGCTGAAAAAGTGAAACTACCAGATGCTCCCATTTCTTAGACTGACGATCAAATTAGCAAAATTGACACTTTTGACACTTCTTAGCTAGTAATGATCCCCCTTATCTTAATCTGACGAATTTGAGTATTTTAAGATGGTCTTTTTTTTTTTTTGGTTCCCCTGAGCGAACCCACCAATATTAAGGGCTCATAATTTTTGAGGTTCTTATCAATATGTAAGCTATCTCCCTTATCTTAATCTGACGCGCTCGTTTAAATCCAGAAAGTCCTTCTACGGCTCCTCATCCAATAGGTAATTACAAAAATATATTCGCTATTAAAGTTTGCTAAAACCATAAAGATATAATTGCACATGTCTAGACTTGCGCAAGTATACTTGAAGGTGTGTGGCCAGAATTAGATTGACAGATTATGATGTAGTACATTTTTCGAAACTTTGATTATCTGTATTTTTGGGAATTTTAAAATTATTCTTTGTAAATTATTTCATTGTTAGTAAGTACCTAATCGTATGAAATGATGATCATGAATCGTAAGAAATACACTAACCGCCAAATTTATAGCTATTTTTTGCCGGTTCCCTGTGGTTTAAGAAGCATTTCTAGGAACAAAAGTGATTTGTTATGCCAGTGCAACTCGATCATAACTTTCTATAAATTTGGGGGTAAGTGTATAATTATGCAATATTCAATAAATTGCCAACATCCAAATGATCAGTTTCATGAATACCATACAGAGTAACGTTCACGCCTGTTTGGATCGTTCTGAGTGTTCAAATTTCATTTGATACTGGCAAAAAATATAATGTAGAGACGCCACAAGAGTCAAGAGTACTTTGATGTAAGATCGAGTTAGTAAGTTCTTGAGGCCTCGAGGGTGCGGCTGCAACGCGTTCTACATTCGTCATAGGGATGTGCCACGGTTTTCACAATCAATAATTTTACTGACATTGTTATTTCATTGCTTATGATGGCATCTGGCAGACGGTCGGTGCGGCAAGACAAAACTTTTGCAACGCATTATGTCACACCGAGTTGTTCTCTCTCTTAGGGCTGTATCACACCTGGCGACGGGTTTGGCGACGGTCGCCAAGTAGAGTCCTGTCATATTTTGACATAATTCAATACGAATTATTGGCGACGGTAGCCAGCCACGTCGCCGCCCACGTATCCAAACAATTTTTTTTTTTTTTTTTTTTTTTAAAGCCTAGGATGGCACACTGGCAGACGGTCCACCTGATGGTAAGTGGAAGCCGCCGCCCAGGACATCTGCAACTTAAGGGGAGCAGACGCGGCGCCGACCTTTTAGGGACCTGTAAACATGCCTTTTGAAGAACCCCATGTTGTAGTGCATAGGAAAGACTTCGGGAGGGAGATCGTTCCACAACTTGCACGTGCGCGGAAGAAATGCTCGCGATGCACGTACATTTGTAGGATACCAGGCTTCCAAGTGGTGTGGGTGAAATCTCTCCCAACGTCGAAGTGTGCGATGACGGAAAAGTGACGGTGGCACCAACTTAAACAGTTCATCAGAACACTCCCCGTGGTACAGACGGTAGAGGACGCACAGAGAGCCAACGTCTCTCCGGAGACTTAAGGAGTCTAAACCGTCTGTAAGCAAGGGATCGTCAACAATACGAGCAGCCCGGCGTTGGATGGAGTCAAGTGGAAGGAGGCGGTACTGGGGTGCACCAGCCCATAGATGGGAACAGTACTCCATACAATTGGTATTACCTGTCAAATTCAATACGAATTTGTTGGCGACGGTCTCGGCGTCCCGGTGAGATAGAGCCCTTAATGCATAGACGAGATGAGACAACAACGATTTGTCTCACGTTTTGTCTTGCCACGGTTGGCTATTCTACCAAGTGCTGAAGGTAAGGGCCTCCGCAGACTTGCTACTTTTAGCATCCGCGATCGGCAATTTTGATGCTGCGTCTCGCTCGTTCGCGCTCGAAGAAACGCGACGCAGCATCGATACGTCACAAAATCACCGGTCGCCGATGCTAAAAGTAGCAAGTCTGCGGAGGCCCTAAGTGGAAACCCAAGATATTGTAACTGCCATCCTTGGCTATAAAAAAAAACATAGCAAACATTGTTTGTAATTAGCATGAGGATTTTACCATGAATTTTCACGGAGTTTCAATATATTGTAGACTCTATTTTTTCTGTTTTTCGCGAAAATATTCGCAAATGGAGAACTGTCATGAGGCCCCATCCCTACCGCGATATGTAAGTATCTATCGACCGCCTCCTTGACCTAGCGGCTAAGACGATAAGCTGGGAAAAGGCGAAAACGTAGCGTTTCTACAAGTTTCAAATATGCTAAATTGTTATTTATGTTTATGCTAATATTATGAGTTATGGAAAACGGTTTCGATATTGGAGTAACGGACTAGTAACGGTTACAGTATGTAATAACGTTTGAAGGTGCTAAGTGCGGGTGAATACTCTTGAATACAGTTGTTATATACGAAATATTTCTGTAAAAGATGTATCATAACGTTTATTTATTTGATAAGTACATAGGGCAAGTTATCACTATGCAAGGCCGTCTATAGACGTATTTACGATAAAAAAATAATGACCAAGGGCTAGCACACGCGCCAACACAATACTTTTGTCGCGCATTCAATCTTTCGCTGTCTCTTACTTATTGCATATGTGAAAAAATCGATTTATCTCCGGTTTTGTCTTGTCACGGCCGGCCGTGATACCAGTGCAGGATTTAAATTTCTCAGTCCCAAGCCAGGGGTCTATTACGAAGGACCATCTGTTTCGTTCGTTCATCATATTGACAATCATTTACGTAATGACGAGCCCGTTGGCGTGGTTGGCGTGATGGCGCCTTTCACGCTGCAGGTCGTAGGTTCGATTCCTACCCGGGACATACATTTGTGTGCATGAACAGGTCTGTATGTCCCGAGTCTGGGTGTATATGTATATTATGTATTTACAAATAAAAAAGTAGTATATGTAGTAATATCAGTTATCTGGTTTCCATAGTTAATTAGTTTGGGATCAGGTAGCCGTGTGTAAAAAATGTCCCAGGATATTATTATTATTATTATTATTTACTACCAAAAATGATAAATCCGAAGCCCGAACGAAACAGATTATTGCTTTCATACCGGGTTCGCAACAGCAACCATGTACCTACTATGAAAAATACACTGGGGGTCTATTAGCGACACTATGCAACATTGCAGCATTTCTGCAAGAGCAAATAATTTTTCTGACCCTCCAGCAGAATCCGCCCGTGAAATGGTCACAAACGGCGTAAAATTTGGTTTTTTTTAAAGGAAAAAAAGCGGTGGCAAAAAAGCTTACGGCCCGCCTGATGTTAAGCAGTTACCGTAGCCTATAGATGCTTACAATACCAAAGGCATTGCTCGCACATTGCTGACCTGAAGGGGAGAGGGATGGAGGGATGGAGGGAGGGGGAGGGGGGTTGGGCTTTCGGCTCTCTCACTCATCGTACGAAACGCAGCTGTAATAGCTGCTTTACGCCGATCTTCCGTGAGAGGGTGGTACCACCCCGGTCGGCTACTATACAGAACAGGTGACAGGTGACAGGTGACTATTTTACAGAAATTTGGCAGAATTGCTACGGGATCCTCAGAAAATAAAAAAAAAATTGCATTGGCATCGTCGCATAGCATCGCTATTAGCCCCCCTGATCTGTAGGTATGATATAAACACCGGCACATTTATGTCCCATTTATGTCCCATTAATCGCGCGAGACATCAACCCGGGCCACATCCGCGCGCACTAATGACCTGGATTTATAGCTTCAGATAGTGCTAACTAAGCTTAAGGATGTTTGTATAGTATAGGGCAGTGTTTCCCAAACATTGTTCTGCCATTGCCCGGTAATTTTCATACTGCCCCTTCGTGACGCACTCAATATTTTTAACCAAAGAATCCTAGTCCGCCTCAAATGATAAAAGTTTTATCCTGAGGTCTGATTCCACTAGAGATGGGTTGTACTAGGTAAATTTGGGACTAGGTAGGTGCACCTATTCCTAGTATTTTAAAATACGTGATCCAAACACCTGTTTCACCTATTCCACCTAGTCTCAAGTACTTATCGGCTATGGTTCGTGTACTTAGTCCTCAGATCCATAATAGGATTCCATACATGAGATCAAATGGGGACAAAAACTGCCTTTTGCTCACTTCAGATGTCGCTACTGCTTACAATATGTCATTCTCCATAGTAATTATGTAAACAAACTTGTTTAGATTAAAATTATTCCACAATATATTAATTGCGTCGTCATGCTTTCGCAGTACGGTACGGTACTTGGTACTTCGTGCGTCAGCAGACGTGTTTAGCGCTAATACTAGGTGGACTAAGTACTGTCAAAATTGGAATGGGTGCCACCTAGTCTCGTAAAATACCTAGTCTTCGCAACTGTTCTAGTAAATACGACTCACCTCTAGATTCCACTTCAAGTCAATTTCTATATTTATTTATAAGGTAATCTTCATTTAGGTTGTAACAAAAGGCATTAAGACGATACAAGAAAAAAATGAATTTTAGTTTCGGGGTGTGGCTAGCGTCGCGTGAGCTGCCGAAGGATATATCCCTCTCGCTTAGCTAGGACAGAACAGCTATGGAGTAGACTATAGTATAGTTATTTTTTGAAGGAACAATATTGTTTAATTCGTACAATTAAAATAATATGTCCCAGTGCACCTTTTAAAATAGATGAAATGGATGAAAATATTCAAATATATTTTTTTCGTTTTATATGGGATTTTTATGTCGAGTGTATTTGAAAAAAATAATTTAATTTCTATGTTGTTTTTATTGCTGAAGACAAAGTAAGTCAAAAGAAGACAAACGATACCTACAATATGCTGATAGATACGTATAACAATATTTCGATCGTATAATAGCCTATAACCAGCGGACGATCCAGACGCGTCCAACGATATCTCATTAGTCAAATTATTATGATAAAAATAGTTTGGACGTTATACGGGAGCAGATGAACATACATACATATCGGTCAAAATCATAACCCTCCGCCCACCGTAGTCGGGTAAAAATGTACATACTCTGTGTCAGTGACTGACTGCCGGATATGAGTATCTTTTTCATGTTTCGTAGGCAAAGGAATACTTTGGTACTTAACTTCGATGCCGATCATGAAGTCATCAGCGGTGTCATAATATTTATTTTTACCATATTTAATTTATTTTTTAATTTAATTTTCAGTTTTTATTAATTTTATTGATTTAACCATGCATTTATTTATTGTTTATCTTTTTATCTTTATTTTTTTATCTATCAAAATCACCCTTAGACTGGTTACCGCCACAGGTGACAAGAGGGCTGGCTCTTTCCTTGCTCAAAAAATTCGCTTGACAACAGGAACAGCTTGAATACAGGGAGGACATGCAGCCAGTATCCCACGCGGACGGTATTTGTTTAATTAGGGGTAGGTTTTTATTTTATTGTATTTTATTTTAATTTATGTTATATTATATTGTATTTTAATGATAAAACATGAAAAATAAAAAAAAAATAAAAATTTTTTTTAATTTAATTTTACTTTTATTTATTGTTTTATATTTATTGTGAAATTATAATAATTTTAATAATCAATATTGGACTATGTCTGAAACAAATACATTGAATTGAATAATTTAAATACAAAAATTATCACATTAACTCGTTAAATCACGGTTTACACCCGCTAGAACGAAAAAGATCCTAACATGGTAGGTAGGACCTGAGGGTTGGCCAGTTAATTACTTAAAATACACTATATTTATTTCAAGAAAACATTCATAAGATCTGAAGGCGTCGGACTCGCACATAAAGGGTTCCGTACCACCGTAGAATAAACACATCAAAAATATCAAGTTTGAGACTTGATATTTATTTTTAAATTTTATTATATTTTTAGTATTTGTTCTGCACCGGCAACAGAAATACACATTCAGTGAAAATTTCAACTCTCTACCTGTTACGGTTCGTGAGATACAGCCCGCGCTGACAGACGGACAGACAGACAGACGGACAGCGTAGGCCTAGTAATAGGGTCCCGTTAGCACCCTTTGGAACCCTAAAAAGTAGCCTATGTTCTCCGCCAAGACCCAGTCTATCTCCATACCAAAATTCATCAACATTGGTTCAGCGGTTTAGCCGTGAAAAGGTAACAGACAGAGTTACTTTCGTTTATAATATAATAGATTGAATAGGACGGACAAACATTTTCCTATCCATATCTGTAATGTTATTTTTTACGATCATTTATTGATGTATGATATATTTATTACTTGCCCATCCATACCTACAACAAACGCAATAAAGCGACTCCATTGTTTTGACAAGCAATGTATTCCCACTGTCGGCCCAAGACCATGCTGCAAGTATATAACAGTAAGCGAAATAGGGAGTTTTTACAGAAATGACACGAATAACTATGAAATGACAAGAGATGACACAAAATGACAAGAGATGACACAAAATGACAAGAGATGAAAAGAAATTACACAAGACAAGGAAAAGCAAACGAAAATCACGCTGCAGTGCAGGTCGTAGGTTCGATTCCTGCCCAGGACATGCATTTGTGTGCATGAACATGTCCGCATGTCCCGAGTCTAGGTGTAATTAAGTGTATATTTAGTTTGTATTTACAAACAAAAAGTAGTATATGTAGTAATATCAGTTATCTGGTTTCCATAGTACAAGCTCTGCTTAGTTTGGGATCAGGTAGTCATGTGTAAAAGAATTTCCAAGGATATTTATTTATTTATCATAGGCGTCGGCGGACTGTAAATACTGTACTGTACCTGTAATGTGGCACGACCGTAATATTTTTTCATAATATTTTTTAAAAAATCCTTCACAGGTCCGACGTCGAACAAGTCCGAGCGGACACTGACAATACAAAGTTAGAGAGAGACATGGTTAGTTCAAGTACTTAAAATGTGAGATGGCGATATTGTGTGCGCGCTCGGAAATAAACAACGTAAGCGCCAAACCACATTTACTTGAATTAAATAAAAACTACTTCATGAATTAAAATATGGTTGAAGGGTAGTTTAGATATCATTATTTGCTATGTTTTAGAAATAATTTCGTGATCTAAATCGTAAAAACATCGTGGTAGCAAGGAAAATTGTAAATAATTAGAGCTCAATTCATAAATTTTTTTTATCGAGAAAATTTCATCAAATCGTGATTTGGATTTAAAGATACTCAAGATAATATAGTCAAAAATCATACATCTAAATATAAGATTCCTAGTCCACATACTTACTTAAAGAAAAAGTAGAATAGAAAATCAACCAAATTTCGAACCCTCCTCTTAAAACAGTCATTGCTTAGTTAGCTACTTGGTTAGCGACCCGGTATTTTATTTTGATGGCCCGGTACCGGGTCGTGACCCACCAAATGGGAAACGCTGGTATAGGGAGAATGATCCATTAGCGAGCATGGACCGAACTGATTCCCAAGTCGCTTAGCCATTGAACTGCCACTGTAGCGTTTTGCTGTTGTAACGGACCCTCTGATTGTGGGTCTGAGAGTGTGGGTCACAATAGCAAAACACTATAGTGGCAGTAACTTGGCGCCCTTACTGCATGGTACAGGTAATGAGACTGGCGAATTTAATTAGAGAAAATATTATATGTTTTTATGAAACGAACGTTTCCTGTTATGGCAGAGTGATCTTATGATGGTTAAGGGTTTTCTTTATGAGCTACGCAACCCTAATAAGTGCACGATCTATGTAAGCTGGTAAAATTTTGTAATAAAAAATACGATACAAGCATACATATCGATGTAAATGCAATTTCTTACAAACATTATACTGCATATACGAACTTACCACTGAATTGGTCATAGTAGCAGGTAGATATCCACCTATACAAAGTAGGAAAGTTAACGATGTAACTATAGGTAGGTACTACTCCTATTTATCCCACTTTATAGAGTTGACGTAATCAACAACATTAGCAAATTGGCTACAAACTGCGACCGGCTGCAAGCTCGTCGGAACGTCGTTGTATCGATTCGTTTGAAAGAGACATTCTCGTTAATTAAACACGACGAACGCAGGGTACAGCGGGTACAGTGGGTACAGCGGGTACAGTGGGTACAACGGGCACAGCCGGCCAATTTGTAGATAGAACGCAATTGCCATTTATATATGGGCCATTAATTCTTAGTATTGGTAAAAAAACGAGAAAAGAAAAAACGAAGAGCCAACGAAGGCATGAAAATAATTGTTGTCGATCTAAGTACCTATATACCCTTACTATTTCCCTTTCCAAAGAAGGAAAATGTATGAAAATTGAATCAACATCGGTTCATTCGTTTCTAAGATTACTGAGGACATACTTTTGTAATAATAATAGTTCAGCGTCTTAGAAAATTTTACAAGCTTTTGAAAGACGTGTGAAATCCACCAACCCGCACTGGGCCAGTGTGGTGGATTATGGCCTGAATTCCCCTCGCATTGAGGGGAGGCCCGTGCCCAGGAGTTTGACGTTGGCGTGGCGTCATTCTCAGAATAAGGACGACAACGACTTTTCAATACTATAGTTTATTTTTAAAATAAGAAAGTCAAACAAAATCTGAAAAAATATCTATAAAAATAAATGATATGAAATATTTGTCGTTTTTAACCCGTGAATATAAACCCAATAGTCGTTGGAATATGGACTCTAACATAATTGGTGCATCCACAAAAAACAAAAACACAAAAAAGTTACGCAATCGCCCCGCTGGACGCCATCTTTGCTTACCAAATAGGACAAGTATAAAAAAACGTACTAAAGTTATCATAGGGCACATTTAGTGGACTTTAGGCCAAAGTAGAGGCCATGGCCAACCATTGGGTCGCGGGTCACATCCGATGTTGATAACCCCGATTTATGGCCGACACTAACCCGACTCCCTTCACTATTACCGTGATATAGCGACGTATGAGGACAACATTGTAAATCTGTCTGTTTCCTCAGTTTAGTGATAAATGTGTTTGTTTACTTGTTACGTAATAACTCAAACCGATTCTTACCTTTTGCGTACTTACCTATAACATAAGGCTAAATTCACATGATGAAAACGTCAACTTTTTTTTTCGTCAGTCAGCAACATCACAAGTCAAGTCAGTCGCAGGGTGTCATCAATTTTTAAAATCGTTTTTTTACAAACGTTGCTGAACGATGTCAAAACCAAGCAACATGCAAGTAAAGTAAGCTAGTATTAGCAACATGTCAAAATTTTGCTGAAAAGGAGAAAAATAATGGATTGTGTTCAGCGACTTACTGAAATTCGAGAAACGTTCAGTGAATTTTTCATTGTAAATCGTAAATTCTTGGCGCTCGATAAGTTGTTGGCCATTAATAGACCCCTGGCCGACAACATGTTGACTACCAAGAACTTACGATTTACGACGACGAAATCAGTTTTCGGTGGTAAAAAATTGAAGAGTTAGAGCCCTGATTTTCAGACGTTTTTCAGTGACAATTTTATTTATTCGTGGCCGTGGCAAGCCTGTGACCGCAGAGCTATTCAGCCTTCTCCCAAATAATATATAAGGTTAACTTAATGTATTTCCATATAAAGACCGGTCATTACCGGTATTAACTCTATCATTATACATTTTTACACGCGTAACCACAAAATCACATTGATTCCAAACAAAATAGAATCACTTGTAATTATAGTAATTACATTGACAAAGGATACAAAGCTGAACAAGCGCTGAGCTAAAAATAAAATATTAATTTCAATTCGAAGTCTCGCTTTTGGTTTTCCAGCAGCCGTTCTATTCGTCGATACCATTTGGAACGGTTCAGAGAGCCATTGAGTGTATCTTGAAACTTCGCTTTCACGTTTCTAATGCAGTTTTCTTGGTTCTAAAACCTCTTTTCAGCTTTTAATTGGATAACGTCGAATCTTTGTGTCGTTCTGTGGAAAATGGAGTTTAAAAGTTAAACACGAGATAAACACGAGTTATATCAAAATATACAAGGGAAATGACTAGACACGCGTTCAAAATGTGTTTAACTTTTTTATAATAACATCGTTACTGTTTAAATACAACATTTAAAGTAGAGGAAACCTACCTATCCCTCGGGATTAGGTAATGCTCAGTTCCTGTATACACGGCGACAAGGTTCACCACCTGTCACGTTGGGTTCTGACGATCTGGTGAAACGTGGGCTTTGAGTTGGTTAATACCTCCACAATGTGGTGGTGTATGGCCACTCAAGCTTCTGACTTCCCCCGAATGGGGATAAAAGTCGTGACGTAACATTTAATTTAAAGTAGATTACGGGAAAACTATATGATCGGGTAATCTAAATAAAATGAATATAAAGGCAGTTTCCGAAATTTGCCGCTGGCGGGAATCAAACCCGCAACCGCTCAATGCAGTGAGCCGAGTGGCCTACGCTCGAACCTGTGCAAAGCTGACGTCACTACAAACATTGTTTTAATAATTGTCCCTCCCTGCCCCCCCCCCCCCCGCCCCCCCGCCCCCCTGGCGACGCCCTGGCTACGAATATCAGAAAAATCTTTAAAGGGTTTAAAAAAAGCAATGTAATAATAAAGTTTTAATGAAACAAAATCATTATGATCCAGTGAATGGCGGGTGCCGTAACGAAAGCGTAATTAAGTCCTCCACAGTTGAAAAGGTGTGAATGATTCATCTCCCGATGCGCTCTAATTGGTGGGCTTTAACGGATTACGGATACTGACTCTGCCATAGTGAATTAATTATCAGTACAACCACGGTTTTTAACTGTAGATGACACAATATTGGATTGAGTTTATATTAAACGTTCTAAGTATAGGTCTCTATAATTACCATGTCACGTCAATCAAGGTTTTCCTCAAACGAGTCAAACACGTAGACTGTTTGACAAACACGTAAAGTTTAAGAAACAATCATCGACATATTATAATTTGATCGTTTACAGGGCCTTAAGAGAATGTATTGGCCTAGCAGTGAGATAAGTATTTTTGTATTATTTGTGTTTTTTGTTTTTAATAATTCCCTCGATATATAGACTTGTTATACTGTTCAGAATTGCACTGTGCCTGTCTGGCTAACGAGTGATGAACTCTTTCAGCGGCGTGACTCATTCTCATTTCGATTTCAGTCAATGACGTCACATCCGATGTCGCTCGAAAGCTCTTTACGTTAATTCGTTCCAGTCAAAACGAACTGTATTATAATTCATATCATTTATTTAAAAATGCGATGGTTTTTTTTTAAATAAGTAGTTAAGGTTTATCCCATCTTAGTTACCTTGAGTCAAATCTTGATAACAAATTACATTAAAAATAATAATGAACACAATCACACACACCCACACAACATATTACACAGATAAGGTACCTAAGGTACTGCTATGTGTGTTGCTGTGTGGTCATGTTACACTACATTCACACTATGAGGACGACTACGTTTTTAACGGACTTCAAAAAGGAGGAGGTTCTCAATTCAACTGTAGGTATGTTGTTTTTTTTTTTGTTCTTTACATTTTGGACTAATAATGGTATTCGACATCCACATACCTATCGTAAAATGTATGGATAATGCGTTGTCTTCAGAGTGTGAATGACCACTTATGTTATCGTTTATATTAATTGTTGATAAACCAATAAACTAGCTAAAATACTAAAGTACCTATATGCTAAAGTAATGTAAGCTACTTCGTTTAATCCGTGACGCGTTGTATAGCTCTGCTTAGTTCGGGATCAGGTAACCGTGTGTACAAAAATGTCCCAGGATATTATATTATATATTATATTATACATATACACTTGTGTGGATAACGAACAAAATATTATATTTTATATCTGCATGTAGTCGTGGGCTAATTCATTTTGATATGAAACAAAATATTCAGTGAACAAACAAAAACTGAAGGATGAATTTTGCTAACTGAAAACTAGTGAAAGTGTCGTGTCATGCCAGTTGCATGGTGTAGCGTCGTGCGGACATAAACCACGGTGCTGTCGGCCGCTACCACTGTGACGAGCGACGCGGGTAGCGGAGCGGTATTACTTTATATGCGGTATGATAAAAAAATATGAAAATACTTTATTGATAGATTCATATCGAAAATGTAGTACATAATATTCGTAATAATGGATGAAATTCAAAAGTAGTTACCTTGACACTTGTATTTCGAAATGGGATAGGCACAATTAGAACATAAAACATGGCTAAAGCTAATGCTGTAGGTAGGTGTACTTAATACGGTTTAATTACCGCTGGTATGCCGCACTGGAATGCCGTGATTGCAGATACAATAGAAAATGAATGTGTCTCGCGTAGATATGTGTTCCGATATGCAAAGGGTTAAGAGTAATAGCAAAGGTATTGCCAATACTGTTCATCTTTTGGTGAATTACGCTTGAATATGCATTTTAGTTGAATGCCGAATTGCGAGTGCGATAACAGATGTAATGAATTTCACTTCATGTAGTGATGCGCTTAGCAGAAGTCTGGAAATATTAAGAGGTACCATATCTGCTATAATAAAACATCAATGATGGACAAACTATCGACTGATAGCGTAACTTGTAAGATTCAGATAAAGTAGTGAAAATATTCGATTCTCACAATGCGTTATATGAAATCAAAGAGCCTCACCGCACACCTTGGAGCGTTCAGATGCCTCGCATACCTCGCCCGAGCACTTATGACATTACGTCTATGCTTACCAACTTCAAACTGAGTGCTCGGGCGTGGCATGCGCCTGATGTAGATGCACCCAGTGTGTCTTTGAGGTCACATACGGCTCGCGCTATTCCTACTAGAAAACTACCTAAAGTAAGTAGGTAAGTAAACTACCTATTATAATTTAGGGGAAAAAACATGATTCTAATACATATATTTTTATGTGCATAATTTAATCTCGATCCAAGTTAAGTCGGGTAAAGACACTAGTCATACTATACCTACACATATTATATACCCACTATATTTTTATGCGTGTGAGCTTGAAACTACTATAATAATCACACTAGAAAAAGGTGGCAACCCTAGCTCTCGCGGACCGTATGAAATGTCTAACGAAGCCAATAATACCGATGCCGACTCCCGCTCATGCTCTGCTGCACACTTATTTTCAATCTGCCGTGAACAATATCTAGTTTGAATAACTTTTGCAATCGAGTAGATTTATTAGAGCGTATGGTTTTGATCGCGTACGTTTATGCGATACTCGCTATAACATGTAGTTTATACGAAATAATATTATTGTGTCTAATGGGATTTTTTTTCTATATTCTCCGTATCATTATTAGGAACGTTTTGGAGGCTAGCAAATGTTTTAGGTACGTATGTAAGTACCTTTACCAACATAATTTATTATATTATCGAGACATTTATAGAAAAGTAAATATTCTCAGAATTTAGTTTATTCATCTGCCTTGATTTCGATTCACGTTTTGTGAATAACGAATTATGTTTTACATTATTTTTATAATCTGTAATACGTTTAAGAAACCGCTGCGTTTATGTAATATGTGCGCTACCTTATGAATACAGGGGAGCCAACTATTGACCTTGCTTATTTATTAATGTCTTTACGACCTCTCAAACAAATTCAAACATTTTTTCAGCGGTAATAAAATGAAAACGTCGGTGAACTGTTTGTAATAATGCTTCAGGGAGTTTTTGTACATTTTTAAACTGCCTACTTCATTTCTTAAAATAATGATAATCACTTTAATAATGATGATGATTTGACGGGGCCGTTGGCGTGGTTGGCGTGATGGCGCCTTTCACGCTACAGGTCGTAGGTTCGATTCCTACCCGGGACATGCATTTGTGTGCATGAACATGTCTGTATGTCCCGAGTCTGGGTGTATATGTATATTAAGTATGTATTTACAAATAAAAAGTAGTATATGTAGTATATCAGTTATCTGATTTCCATAGTACAAGCTCTGCTTAGTTTGGGATCAGGTAGCCGTGTGTAAAAAATGTCCCAGGATATTATTATTATAATTAAATAAAAGCTACAGGAGCAATCTACATGTATTACACAGTAAATATTTTAACCCTTCCGTGGCATTTCTGTTCCCTTCTAAATAATTAATGACTACTAATATAAAATGAACCTCAAATAGGTAAAATCTATTAAAGACCTTAGAAGTAGCGTAGACGACCGCTTGGCGCAGTGGTTCGAGCGTAGGCCGCTCGGCTCACTACATCGAGTGGTTTCGGGTTCGATTCCCATCACACGCAAATTTCGGCAACCGCCTTTTCGTAATTTGTCCTGGTCTGGTTGTCACTGGGATCGCCCCCAGTTCATTGTATAGTAACCATAGTACAAGCGTTACTTAGTTTGGACCATACAGTTGGTGTGTCAGTCTGTCGGTATAAAAAAGTAACCGCTACTCTTATCGCGCAGCTGGGTTCCTATGTGGGCTTCCTAATAAGGGTTAGTCACATAGTGAATGTAGTTGGCGGAAGCTGAGCTGATCGCGGATTTGGAATTGGGTATTGATTGTATTATTGAATTAAAATATGTAAATGGCGATTAAAAAAAAAAACAATGTAAAAATGACAAGCCCGCTGAGTTTCTTGCCGGATCTTCTCAGTCGAGGTCGCGTTTCCGATCCGGCGGTAGAACTTAAGTAAAAAATGTAAAATGACAATTTGTAAGTGCCCCCGTAGGCCTAAACAAAATAAATGAATTGAATTGAATTGATAATTTTGTTTAAGTAGGTATAGACTTAGTTATATATAGACTAGTTACTTTCTTATTTTTCAATTTAATCAATTTAAAATTACAATATATTATCCTGAGTATATTGTAAATCAAGCAGCGTTTGTTTACATAGGTACCTACTATTACACTGCAATGGGGACTCGGTTGACCAGGGTAAAGACCATTTTCTAAATTACCTAGCACGGGACTCAAACCGCGATTCGATTCAGTGAGATTCACTCGAACATGACTTTGTTATGACAGAATACTAAATAACTTCCTAATACTATAAGTACGCGGACGATAAAATGCATATAAGTATTAAATGTATTTATTGGTTGGAATTGGACATTTATTGGTGGTAGAGGCAAGCTGTAGCCAATTCACTGCAGCTCATATACGGGCTGGCTCGGCTATCGGGGTAGTACCACTCTCTCACACAGGATCGGCGTAAAGTATCTATTACAGCTGCGTTTCATGCGATGAATGAGAGAGCCGCAAGCCCAACCACCCCTCGCAATCTCTTTGGTATTTAGAGCATCTATAGGCTACGGTAACTGCATAACATCAGGCGGGCCATTTGTTGGCCACTTCAGTCACATAAAAAAAAACGGTGGAGGCCAAATCCTCGCTCCGCTACTCGCTCCGCCTATGCAGTATACCCTACCTATAAAATGCAGGGGTGCCAACTGCGCGGGCCGAGCAATTGGCAGTAATGGACGGGTCGGGTTCATTACGGCCCTGTCGACCAGCGGGCCGGCCGGCCGGCGGGCCGGAGGGCCGGCGGGCCGTTTAGCGCCGTCAGAAGTGAAGCGCCCCCTGTTTGCGGTGATACATTGATATGTTTATTTCGCTCTGATTAAATAAATTGAACTCAAACCTTTTTTGATTTGTCTGGTTTACGAGGGGGTAATGGGAGTTGTTGGAATTAATTTTTAGGGTTCTTACCCAAAGGGTGCCAACAGAACCCTATTACTAAGCCTCCGCTGTCCGTCCGGCCGTCTGTCAGCGGGCTGTATCTTACGAACCGTAATAGGTAGAGAGTTGAAATTTTCACAGATTGTGTATTTCTGTTGCCGCTACAAAAACAAATACAAAAAAAATAAATACAAAAAAAATAAAGGGGGTCCCCAAAAACTTGATATTTTTGACGTTTTTATTCTACGGTGGTACGGAACCCTTATGTGCGAGTCCAACACGTACTTGTCCGGTTTTTTATTTGATGATGATGTTCGTGGACGTGGAAATAAATTAGCCACTAATGGCTAAAAATCATTTACTTATAGGAATATATTCCGTATCTTTCTGGTTCTATTTGAAAAGTCAAGTTATGATTACATTAACGTTGAGACGTCTTAATCCAAATGTTAAGATGTGAATAAATTAACTTGTAACAGTGGTGACCTACTGGTATTTAGAATCACTTCATAAAGTTTCCATTCATAACTTACTCAACAAATAAGTTCTAACTTTATCAATGGCAATTCATTTTTGTATTATTTTAGCAGATATGGTACCTCCTTACATTAAATCACAAGTCACAAGTCGCAAGTCACAAGTCTTGTGCTCAGCGCACCAAAAAAATACACACAGATCTGTTATCGCACTCGTCATTCAAATCAAATACTTTTTATCAATACCTTAATAACGTCCTTATTTATAATTACTGCCTTATATTGCCTACCTTACACTACCTACCTGCCTTACTTTCATCATCATCATTTCATCCAAAAGCCGTCCACTATTAGACATAGGCCTCCCCAAGGTTTTCCACAAGGACTGGTCCTGTGCCACTTGCATCCAGCAGTGTACCTCACCTTATACCTTTTTATTAATGTAAATATTTGATTTATTTGATTGAACCCAAGTAAACGAGTGGGTATCTAGTTTTACCTAGTCAAAGTTTGTACCACAAACAATATTTCAACAACCCGACCTAAATTTAGTGGACACAATCCATAAATCATCGTGAGTCCGGTACCTTACCTTGCCTGAACAATAGGTAAGTACGATTATTTTCCAATTTGTTTTGTCATTTCAAAACACCAATGATCATCACACAATACCTTATGCATACCGTGATAGGGTTCAGAATTGTTTTGTAATAGTTTTCAGGGTGGTAAAGTTAAGTTCGTCTATAGCGTACACAGCTGTTAACGCACTGATTGATGATTCATGATTGTTTAAGGGTAGGTAATAGTGGGGGCGAGCTTGTTCCGCTTTTTGATCTGAATAATATAGTGAACGTACTGTTTTCTTTTGTAATGCTATGGGTTCCTCCAATAGCGGCGCCATTATATAACGGCCGCACTAGAACATTGGCTACGTAAACAGGTAGCGGTCTAGGAAACCGCGTCATTTTGTTTACATAGCCAACGTTCTAGTTACGGCCGTTATATGACGGCGCCGCTATTGGAGGAACCCAGCGCTTTACTCACTATTCCATAAGTCAGATTTTTTTCCTGATTATAATTCACATCTTCTTCGAGCTGTCCAAGCCACCCGAAGGCCTCCAACATGGCTTAACGACTGCTATCTAAATGACTAAAATCGGGAGCGACATTTTACGGGCCCTCCGAAGTACTCTTTTTCATAGATAAAAACGTGTTAATTTTTAAAACAGCAACACAATGTGAGCAGGCAACAACATTGTCGCTAGAGAAATCAATAAAAAAAAAAAAAAAAAAAAATGACAATTTGTATGTGTTTCCGCTGGCCTAAACAAAATAAACGAGTTGAAGTTGACTTTGACCTACCAATTTATTAAAAACAAAACAGAAGAAAGGTTTTGTCTGTGGGTACCTATTATATATCAATTGTATAACATAGGATTTCAGACGCAGATTGGTGCCTAATTACCATCAACCAAGTTATGATTACCATTTAGTACTATTGTCTACAGCGTTTTTGGGTAGGCAACGACCCTCGGATTGCTAATAAAAAGGGCTACAAACGTTCTTGGAGGGTGAAGATTGGGAATATAAATTAGGAGCCAGTTTTCCATGTATATGGAGAGTTATAATTAGGTATGCGGGTTGTTTAATAAGATTAGGGGAAATAGTGATGTATTTTTTAAATTAGATGTAAATACCAGAGATGGTTATTTTCTTACATTAATTTTTAGGGTTCCGTACCCAAAGGGTGCGAACGGGACCCTATTACTAAGCCTACGCTGTCTGTCTGTCTGTCTGTCCGTCCGTCCGTCTGTCAGCGGGCTGTATCTCACGAACCGTAATAGCTAGAGACTTGAAATTTTCACAGAATGTGTATTTCTGTTGCCGCTACAACAAAAAATAGAAAAAAGTTTAAAAAACAAAGGGGGTCCTCATACAATAAACTCCATATTTATGCCGTTTTTATTTATAACTCATAAATTAAACTAATATATTAAGGGAAAACTAATATTTTAACCATTAATGATCATTATAACAGTTTTTACATAAATTGTTGACAAAAAAATATTGTAAAACTACATTTTTTACCAATTAATTAACTTTTAAGCGACAGTAGCGCCATCTAGTCGCATATGTGTAAACAAAAATTTTCACAGATTGAATATCAACTACTAAAAATTTAATTATATTTATACGGTGGTACGGAACCCTCTATGTGCGAGTCCGACACGCACTTGGCCGGTTTTTATAAATAGTGCAGTATTGCAGTCATAAGACGCTTCCATATGAGCCGAGTGCGCCCGATCAAGCAGTATCCAGATGGATTTAACGTCATAACTGATTGATCCGGCGCGGCTGCTCGGGGCTTGTGAACACGCCTGATTATTGTCTATATGCTACAAAATATTATCTCTTTTAACCCTAACGTACCGTCTTGTGTTATAGGTATCATAGTCATTTCATATAATCACCTAGTTATTCATATTTGCATGGAAAAACCGCATATGATTAGTTTACAAATATTCGTTTTAACTCAACATTGCATGCACATTTCAAAACAGCAAGCGAATTCCCAGTAGTAACTCATTTTTTCAGCATTTCGTTTTAAAGTGACATTATGAAATTAAACGCATCCACGAATCACATCGCGCCGAGCGCAATTATATTCCGTCAGTTCGGTTCCGAGAAATCGAGTCGGAGTCGGAATAACTCGATTGCATATTAAATGCATCGATATATCGGACACGAGGGGTAGGAACAATGTAGGCAGTGTACCTATTGCATGTGAGATATCCCATTGTTGCTATGTGCATGGGTCCATTGTGAATAGCAAGGGTATGTTAACCGACAGCACTATACTCATAGATGTATTATTTTAGCAGATGTGGTACCTTCTTACATGGCAATCACTAAACTTGTATTCAGCGCACCACTACAAGCAGCAGAATCAACTCATCAGAAGGGCTAGACAAGTGGCATGGACGCTAATCGAATAGAATAGAATAAACTTCGCAATGTATGGAAATGTCAAACGTCGCTATGTAGATCAACAACAAGTTGCTATGTAGATTTACTAACTAAATATAATATTTGTGTCCATTCACATGTCTTCCCCTTCTTGGTAATGTCTTTGACCATACTATTGTCAGTGAGGTCAGGTGTCCATACCTACTATCACAATAGGCGTGCCCGCGCTATCAGTTACGTCTTTGTCTCTGTGTTCCGACATCAAAACTGACCGCTCGGGAGCGCCGCTCGCTTCATATAGACGCATCTACCCCGTGCTACCTATATTTTATAGATTTAAGTTATATTATGTATTGTCTATTTAATATAAATACCACCACGACGCGGTCCACGCGTTGCACCTCGTTCACAAGTACCGAGCAGCCTTTCCCGAGCAATCAGTTATGACTAAGTGGGCAGACATCAAAACTGACTGCTCGGGCACGCCGCTCAGCATATATGGAAGCAGTTAATTAAATAGCATGTATATTGACAGCAAGGGCGAGGTTCATAGTCTAGCACAGTGATGGGCAAAGTACGGCCCGCGGGCCAGCTCCGGCCGCGAAAGCATTTAATCCGGCCCGCCGGACGGTCCTTCGACATGAGTAGTATGGCCCGCGATAATTGTATTTTGACGGTCCAGAAGTATAAAGTAGATTCTATTTAGTAGAATAATAGACGCATAGGTAAAGGAGCCAGCTAGACTAGCCGCGTAGTTCATGATTGTGTTGCGGGTCGCGGGGCGCGGCGTTTAATGTTTTTATATGATTAAAAGTTTCAACACAAAATTCATTTTTCCTATAATTCTGGCCCTCCTCTGAAATTTCTTAAACTTTCTGGCCCCCCATTAAGAAAGTTTGCCCACCACTGGTCTAGCATGTACTCATTTTATTGATTTCAATACTTAGTACATACTTACATTAAAATTATACAAAATACACGCGTAAATACGTTGTACACGCCTGTCATTGGTGTACCTATCAGACCAGTTTATTTTTAATTATTTTTGTACCCGTGTATTAAAAGGTATACTGTTGGTGTGTCGTTTTTACCCGACTACGGCGGAGGGTTATGATTTTGACCGGTATGTATGTATGTATGTATGTATGTGCATCTGTTCCCACCTAACTTCCAAACTACTTGTCGTAATTTGACAAATGAGGTATCGTTAGAAGCGGCTTAATGGCGCGCTGGTTATAGGCTACGTGACGTCACATAAAATTGCATATGGCGCCCTCTAGAGGACATAATGTCATGAACTAAAAAAAAAAACATTTTTTAAATAAAACCGTGTGGGGTATCAAATGAAAGAGCTTGATGAGCAAATTTCAAAAATATATATATTGTTACCTATAACTCCAAAATAATCAAATAAAAAGTAAGTTTAAAAACTAAAACCCGACTACTGAAAAATCGTGCTCTAAAAAGTATGAAACAAGAAAATATTCTCACCTAAAGGATAGCCGTGGTCCGTGTAGGTCCTTTAGGGCCAAATGGCATATGAACACGGACCACGGCTATCCTCTAGGTGAGAATATTTTCTTGTTTCATACTTTTTAGAGCGCGATTTTTCAGTAGTCGGGTTTTAGTTTTTAAACTTACTTTTTTAAATAAATAAATACACAAGTAAAGTACTGTACGGATTAGTGTAGTAATAGATAGTTCACCGCCGGGGCTCATGACACGTAAACAGCAGCCCGCCCGCGCCGCCTCACGCGATACCTTCAAATATTCACCCACTAATTACTGGGTACACTACTAAAGGAACTCGACGCGATTGCACTCGGTTTGAAGTGAGTTAGAGATGGGAACAAAATTTTAACACAACATTTTATAATTCAAACGTAATAAAGAGGTAACTTTACGTTAGTTACTAACGTAAAGCAATTTATGTCGCTACAAACTATCTCGTTGGTGTGATGATAAGTGCTTAAGACTTGTTTGGAGGCTATCTCCTCTTAGACGTATGGGGTAACAATTTTGAAAAAAATATCACCGTATTAATTGAACCCTCATCTTTAAAAAATAAGCAGGAAAAAAGTGCTACATGCTCTTTTAGTATGTGAAAAAAAAAAAACAAAGGGAAGCTGTTTTCGTCTTAAAATTTCTATCTCCTTCTAAACGGCTTGGAAATTTAAATATTTTTTTTCACCAAAAGATGGAGAAAATTATGCCTAAAAAAATAAGTTCGATTTTGGTTATGCAATAGTTTTTCACGTCACAATTAATTATTTTCGATATTTTCGCAACAAAAGTGGGCGGGGTTTGTGCGCTCTCGACCAATCCAGACGGCCAAAACGCTCGGCCGGGAAGCGGGGCCTTAAGTTGGAGTACTACTCCACCAAGGCAACTAGGGGTCTGTCAAATGTGACGTCGCCCGCACAAAAAGGCGGTGCCGGTGTGCGGGCGGCATGCGGAGGGGAAGCCGCAGGCGGTGGCGGGTGTGCGGGAGGTTTTCGGGCGGGGGAGCCGCGTTCCACCGGAGCGCCTAGTTAGCTTGGTCTTTTGAAAAATATATGACATGAAATCCCGTGTGTATGGATCGAACATGTTTAAAAAGTTTAAAACAGAAGTAATTTGACGCGGTTGTCACGGCTGTTGGTGGTGGCGTTCATAAAATCAAATAATTACATCAAAAATACTAGCAATTACTTACGAATTGACTATTTTGTGACAAAATTCCTGAATTAATTAATTTTATATTTCTTTACTTAACTATCTAGATGTCGGTTGGGAAAATGATTAAATTTTACCAGAAATGAAAATAAGAAAAGTTCATTCGGGATTATACTATTTTCGCAAGTGATAAAATAGTGAGTGATAAACACTTGGTAGCGCTTCAGAGATGGACCTAATACACTTTTATTACTTAATTTCATGTTTATTATCTTTCAGCAGCTATAAGCTGTTAGTCAATGCGAAAAAATGGCGGAGCCAATTACAAAATGTTATTAGATACATTTTCTTAATTTCGAGATATTTTTGTAGGTATATCAATAACTGTGAGTGTGACTGTTCTCAAACATTTTTGATTAGAATAAAGATAACAATAATTCCATTTGCTTTTTTCATAATGGTCTCGACAGTCACATATTTAGTAAGTACTCTACGCAAAAAAAAAACTATGTATGACAGTAGTTTAAAACTAAAGGCACGTTTTAAGCTAACAATTATACTGTAATTTCAAACCTACAGTACCTACCTAAGTAGGGGTTTGCATTTAATTCTTTAAAATTTCAGCAAGTCGAATGAGATTTCATTAGCGAGGGTAAACAAACAAATTACCCCAGAGACGCTCCCTCGGCCGACTTTCAGGCGTTATTATGAATTCTTCACATGGCCGTATTCTAATTACACTTTTTATTTGACGTACACTTTGGATCTTCGTAGATCTTCTTCATTTCTGAATTTTTACAGTGTTAAATTTTCACCCAGCCGAGCTCTCTTGTACTATCCCACCAAGCCAACTAGGAACTCGGATGGAATGCGGCTTCCCCGCCCGCACATTCGCCACCGCTTGCGGCTTCCCACCCGCCACACCTCCCGCTCACCGCCACCGCCTTTTTGTGCGGGTGACGTCACATTTGACAGGTTCTTAGTTGGCTTGGTGGAGTAGTACTTAAGCAAATTCAAATAAAGTTACAGTGAGGCTCTTAGTACGAGATACGCTTAAGGACGACCTTCACCCATCGACTTACCAGAGCAACCCTAGATTTTATCAAATAAAATATGTTTCTCAACATATACCTATAGGGTTGCCGTAAAAAATATGGTCATGGCTATGATCAATTAAAATTATAAAAACCATATTTTTTTAACAATTTTCACCGACTTGCTTGCCAAATGAAAATTATAGCAAAATGAAGGCAATTTTATTGCGAATACAGTGTATAGTGTTGATTGCGAAAATCTATTCAAGAATAACGGTAGCCGGGCTTTGAAATTATAAATTTTAATTGAAAAATTGATTGACAGAGAAGCATTGCGCAAGGTCGCTCTTCAGTGTATCTTAGACCATCTGTGCTGATGGCACTGAATCTGCTCTGCCCCAGATGCGAGTTCATTTACAGAGGAAGAAAGCTGGATTTTAGAATATTAGTAGGTACCTTGGAAACAATAAAATTTTACTGGCATATAATAAGAAGAATACTGACTACAGAAATTAGTAGAACAAAAATGACTGGATTATTGTTACGTATCCCCTATCGTAAACCCACAATAGACTTCTGGCAGCGCATTATACATTTACCCTCGCCTCAAATAGGGTGCATACGAGCATAAGTTGTTTGCAGCTCGCTCTCGGGCAGAGCAATGTAAACTCGACAGCGAATTGACTTGTGGCCACGCTAACCAATTTAATACCTGTACCGTATGAACAACGAAAACATTGTAGAAGTGACTCTCTTGAATATTTTCTTTGTGAAATTAATCGTCAAATATCATACCTAACCACCGCCGTTATCATCCACTATCGCTCGCAACAACTTACAGAGTTATCTAGTCTATGTATGTATGGTAGAGAATGTAAAATTTATTATTGGCACCTAATCTAAGTATTGATATTACTAAAGTAATGAAAATATAGCCGTACCGTATCGCAGCGACAGCGCTACATCGTATGGAAGTGGAGTGATACACCCGACTTGAATAAAATACCAAATATGCCAGATAAGTGATTTTCCAATCATTTCCGATGAAATACTTACTGCAGCTGGAGTGTCGCTTCTAATAATTATTAACTATTCTATGCCAATGTTCTATCTATACAATTTGGTTCATGGCTTTAATAGAATTATATAGTGAATGTAATGTGTGTAAGGGATATTATGTAACGTTTATGCAGTTATAAAATAGTGTGCTGGTTTAATTCGCTTTGGGACGGACAGCAACGAGGTTAACGAAACGTGAAGCAGATTAGCTGTAACTTGCACATAAAGGATAGAGTAGAGGAGGGATCCTTGTCTTTTTTTTTCTTAATGTTGCCAGTACAGAGGGGCTAGCCAAGTGGCATGAACGCTAATCGATAAACTTCAAAATGTATGGAAATGTCAAACGTCGCTATGTAAATCAACAACAAGTCGCTATGAAGATCTCTCTTGAGATCACGTCACTTATGTCATTTCCATAGATGAAGCGTTAGCGAATTTATAGACGTCTGCCACTTGTATAGCCCTTCAGGACGGAATAAAGTTTGTTTTTACTTTATTTAGCCAAGAATGCATTAGTCGTGTCCATAACACGCGGATGCCGCGCGAAGCAGCTTTACCTGACAAAGTTTGGCATGCCGCGCTCGAGACAAATACTCACACTGCCTTACCCGAGCGCTGTAATTTGCCTCGCCTAGTTTGGCCTGGTCATGAGATAGGACGATGTCAAACTGATTGCTCGGCTATAGGTACCCTTCTATGCCTAGAGTGTAGATTGCATCGCCATTTGCCTCGCGCGGCATGCGACTGAGGCAACCGCGCGTGCTTCCCGAGGCATTTGGGTGAGCAGCCTCGCGCGGCATGTGCGTGTTGTAGACATAGCAATTGACAATGTTTTTTTAATGTCAATAATAATAATATTCCATGTGATTTTACACTTGCACCTACTTATAACAAAAGCCATATTTTCATACGTTTGTTATGACAGAAACAAAATTCATACCTGCATATTGCATTCTCCCTATTGAAAATTGATTTACGGCAAAAATTTCATTGTTTTCACGTCCGTCTATTTGTTTTTTTAAACAAAGCTGAAAGCCGTGCTACCGGCGTAACTTCAATTTCAGGAACAAAAAGTGACGCAGCGAATATTCAGCTCTCCATTTGAGTATGTTAAACAACAAACAGTTTTGACTGACCGTGTGGACGCAACGGGCTTTTATCTTTTAGTGCCGGATATTGCTGTGTCACCATGTGAAAAAAAAGTTTGCTTGCAAAAAAAGTGTTTCTCTACCACACATCGCAATAAGTTTAGTAGTACCGGGGTAGTACCACCCTCTCACCGAAGATCGGCGTAAAGCAGCTATTACAGCTGCGTTTCGTACGATGAGTGAGAGAGCCGTAAGACCACCCCCCCTCCCCCTTCCTACATCCCACTCCCCTTCAAATCGGCAATGTGCGAGCAATGCTTTTGGTATTGTAGGCATCTATAGGCTACGGTAACTGCTTAACATTAGGCGGGCCGTAAGCATTTTTTGCTACCGCAGTCCAATAAAAAAAAAAGTTTGAGATCACTTTATATTTTAAACACGTTAATTCCATAAAAGCGACTGTAGCCTAGGGGTGAACAGGTTGGGCTAACAATCAGAAGGTCCCAGGTTCGATCCCCGGTGGGGCATGCACCAATGGATGAATTTTCATCTATGTGCATAATTTACAGTTCGCTGACGGTGAGGGAAAACATCGTGAGGAAACTTACCTATCCCTCGGGATTAGGTAATAGTCAGTTCCTGTATACACGGCGACACGGTTCACCACCTGTCACGTTGGGATCTGACTATCTAGTGAAACGTGGGCTTTGAGTTGGTTAATACCTCCACAATGTGGTCGTTTATGGCCACTCAAGCCTCTGACTACCCCCGAACGGGGATAAAAGTCGTGACGTTACATTACATTACATTAATTCCATAAAATCCATAGATTTAGATGCACTTATTCAAGTGCACGATTCAATTCCAGGTCTCCCTATCAGTAGGGATAAGATAAGTGCACAGTAAGAGAGTGTAAGATTATAAGTGTTTGTTCTAAACATACATGTAGGTATAAACATGACTATTCCCTTTGCAAATAAAAATTGCATTAAAAACAATTTTTAACAACAACTTTTATTCCATCGTTCAAAACTTTGGGGAAATTAAATTCCGGAGCCTTAATAAATCGTGTAATTAAAAAAAAAAATGGAATGTGATCGTAATGGCTTGTAGTAGGTACACCGGGTAAGCGGCAGTTTGTTGGAGATTTGCCAGCTGAACAAGCTTCGTAAGCTACTTAAGCTTTAGGTACTTAAGCTACTGTTCCGTGACACAGTCCAATATGCACACTTAAATGTACCTTCATCGCTTTTAAATTCACGCTTATAAAAAGTAAATTATATATTCTTTTGCCAAGATCCTTTCTGTATGCAACGGGGAATAAAACCCGACTACTGAAAAATCGTGCTCTAAAAAGTATGAAACAAGAAAATATTCTCATCTAGAGGATAGCCGTGGTCCGTGTAGGTCCTTTAGGGCCAAATGGCATATGAACACGGACCACAGCTATCCTCTAGATGAGAATATTTTCTTGTTTCATACTTTTTAGAGCGCGATTTTTCAGTAGTCGGGTTTTAGTTTTTAAACTTACTTTTTATTTAATTATTTTGGAGTTATAGGTAACAATATATATATTTTTGGAATGTGCTCATCAAGCTCTTTCATTTGATACCCCACACGGTTTTATTAAAAAATGTTTTTTTTTTAGTTCATGACATTATGTCCTCTAGAGGGCGTCATATACAATTTTATGTGACGTCACATAGCCTATAACCAGCGCGCCATTAAGCCGCTTCTAACGATACCTCATTTGTCAAATTACGACAAGTAGTTTGGAAGTTAGGTGGGAACAGACGCACATACATACATACATACATACATACATACATACATACATACATACCGGTCAAAATCATAACCCTCCGCCGTAGTCGGGTAAAAATGATGCAATTATATCAAGAGCACTTGGTCGTTGAGGTCAGCCGGCTTTATGGTTTCTGGAAAGTTTAAATTAAAGAAAGCCATAGCAGTTTACATCTTGATTAGCTGCTATAACAGCGAGCTGCAGTCGTAAATATCTTTTGCATTTCTCCAAGACAATTGCTTTATGTTTCATATTTTACTGCTTAAAGCTGGGTGGATTTATTGTACTGCACCGTTGATGTATTATTGGTACGTCCTAGCGGTAGCACATCGGACAATCCACCAAACCGCACTGGGCCAGCGGGAGCCCGCACTGGGATTATGACCTGAATCCCCCTCGCATTGAAGGCAGGCTTTTGCCCTGGAGTGGGACGTTAATTAGCATATTATAATGATGAGGAGAAGGCGGTATCGATCGTATCAATGCTTGTATCACAGAAAGCTGCCGGGCTAATAGCGAGACTATGCAACATTGCAGCAATTCTGCAGAAGCAATTAATTTTTCCGACCCTCAGAATCCACAAAATTTCCGTGAAACGGTCACGAATGGCGTAAAATGAGTGACTATTTTGCATCAATTTAGCGGAATTACTAAAAATTCCTCAGAAAATAAAAAAAATTAATTGCATTGGCAATGTTGCATAGCGTCGCTATTAGCCCCCCAGATGTTTCTTCTCTACATCACAAAAATAAAATCCCAAGTCATAGAGAACCGATAAAAGTTAATGGTGGTGTGTATTACCGCTTTGTAACTGGTATCGTGGCCGTGCCAACCGCAGCTGGTGGTGTTAACACCCGCTCTCATAAACGTTTGGCACCGCACACCGATCTTTGCACTCGTGATAGCATTTTGATGACGTCATGATGTTGAGACTTTAAGAAGTTTTTTGATATCTTTTCTGGCCAGTATCAGCATTATCTTTGCTAACACAGAAACAGACTAAAATTCTTACCGAGATACATTCTAAAGTATGCATGTATCATCTAAAAGTATTTTTAGGATGCTCATAAATTGTAAAAATGTAAACGACTTTTTAAATAGAACTAGGCCCACACACTCCCACCTATGTTACTCCTGTAAGCCAGGATCGACAATGGTGTCCAACGATGACGCAAAGGTTTGACTCTCGACGAGTCCCGGAAAAAAACTAAGTAATAATAATAATATAATAATAATAATATCCTAGGACATTTTTTACACACGGCTACCTGATCCTAAACTAAGCAGAGCTTGTACTATGGAAATCAGATAACTGATATTACTACATATACTACTATTTATTTGTAAATACATACTTAACATACATATACACCCAGACTCGAGACATACAGACATGTTCATGCACACAAATGCATGTCCCGGGTAGGAATCGAACCTACGACCTGCAGCGTTAAAGCCGCCATCACGCCAACCACGCCAACGGCCCGTCAGAAGTTGTTTTGGAACGTACGAATTGAATCAAATTAAAGAATAGGAGAAGTCGAAAGAAGATCCACTTCCCTCCGTTGCAAAGCGGGAGACAAAATAATATAGGCTGATTGATTGATCAACTTAAGGACTGCAATACAGTTAGTTTGGTTAAGTTACGTTGGTTACCAACTAGATCAGCACTAAATAGCGTCTACAAGGCCCGCGACGTTGCGCCCAAGCTATCACGTCAAACTGACTGCTCGCGCGCGCTCAGCTTTTGAAGACACAGGTATTATCCCTCTATTGTAATTAATAACAATTTATATTTTGTGATTTAGCATAGGATGCAGAACTGTTGCATTTGGCTATTTCTGTTTGTCTACACGGATGCGCTTTAGCACGTACAACCAAATGAAAAAATGCCTGAAATACGTTTAAATTACCTTCTAGGGTAAAATCAAATCTTGCAACGAAATCGTGTTCGGCTCGTTTGATTTTTTATTACCCGACTACGGCGGAGGGTTATGATTTTGACCGGTATGTATGTATGTATGTATGTATGTATGTATGTATGTATGTATGTATGTATGTATGTATGTATGTGCATCTGTTCCCACCTAACTTCCAAACTACTTGTCGTAATTTGACTAATGAGGTATCGATAGAAGCGGCTTAATGGCGCGCTGGTTATAGGCTATGTGACGTCACATAAAATTGCATACGGCGCCCTCTAGAGGACATAATGTCATGAACTAAAAAAAAAACATTTTTTGATATAACCGTGTGGGGTATCAAATGAAAGAGCTTGATGAGCACATTTCAAAAATATATATATTGTTACCTATAACTCCAAAATAATTAAATAAAAAGTAAGTTTAAAAACTAAAACCCGACTACTGAAAAATCGCGCTCTAAAAAGTATGAAACAAGAAAATATTCTTATCTGGAGGATAGCCGTGGTCCGTGGTCATATGCCATTTTGCCCTAAAGGAGCTACACGGACCACGGCTATCCTCCAGATAAGAATATTTTCTTGTTTCATACTTTTTAGAGCGCGATTTTTCAGTAGTCGGGTTTTAGTTTTTAAACTTACTTTTTTTAGACACGAAATAATTCTTATCGTAACGGCACCACAATTTGTAATTTTTTTAATGCCTGCCAAATTACTTCTGCGTCAATAGCGTGAGGGAAATTTATTCACACTTCCGCAACATAGCTGGTAGGGTTGGTGTAAACTGAAATATATCGCCAGACTTACGCACCAACTGTATGGTCCCAAACTAAGCACCGCTTGTACTATGGCTACCGTACAATGGACTGGGAGCGATCCTAATAACACCCAGACCGGCCCCCCTAGCCAAGTGGCTTTGCCTACAGGCGTTTCTACAAATTGCTACGCTTAATGTATGGAAATGACATAAGTCACGTGGTCTACTTATCGACTTGCAATGTCATTTCTATACATTTAAGCGTAGCGATTTCTAGAAACGCTTGGTGACGAAGCCACTTGGCTAGAGGGCCAGGGCAAATTACGAAAAGGCCGTTCTCGAAATTTGCCTCTGGCGGAAATCGAACCCACAACCACCAGATGCAGGGAGCCGAGCTGCCTACGATCGACTGAGCCAATTGAGCCAAGCGACCGTACTTCGTTCATTGTTGTTTAGTTTTAATACTATTTGCCCGAAAAAAGTTCCAAACAGCTTTCATTGTATGACTTGTGATCTAATTGAGTTATTTGGAGTCAAGGACAGGTTACACTGTAATTTTAATTTAGTTTTGCTTAATGGAAATGTGGCAGCCCTAAGTGCAAAGCTAATGGCAGTACACAGCATTTCATTAACCGCATGAACTTCACCATCAGAATTTTAAAGCATGTAGAATTAACGTTTACGTTTAACCCTAGGTATGTACCTAGAACGTGATTTTATAGAGGTCTAAAATTTATCTAACTTTGGTTTATTATATTATTATTATAATATTGATTACTTATGGTGAAATCTATTTCTGTTAGTAATATTGAAGCCACAGCGTATTTATAACCTTTTGATAAGCAAATATGAGCAGATACGAAAAACGTCAAGGTCGGCCTCGGGCCTATTGCGAAACGAAGATCGAAATTTTGCGTGCCCGAAACCCTTACAACATTACGCCGTCTACTCCGACCAAAAGTGTCATAAAACATCTGGAATTATTACGGTAAAATGAACGTGCAAAATCAGCGGTGAGTGGCGTGCACTTCGATCGTGGCCGAAGCAAGGCGCGGAGGAAACGTCAGAAAAATCGAATTTCCATGCCGGCAGTCGACGTCGAGGCGGCGCCGCGGGAACATCGCGCACTCAGCGCCCGCGCGCGCCCCTCATGTACACACGCGCGCCGAGCGAATGCCCGCGATCACACGTATTTTCAAAATACGCGGCATTCCAAATTTAAAATAATACTTTTCAGCCAGTGATCAGTGTTGTGCATAAAAAGAGGAAACGCTACGGTGGGCCAATTAAGGTGTTATGGGTTAGGCAACGTTCTAACAGCGGGTCAGTTTGTCGCCCGACCAAATAAATTCGTGCTAGTTTTTCTTCATTAAAAGGTGACGTCAGTCCGCGGTCGATTTTTTTTCGTGTGCTCGCGATGTTTTTGCGATAGTGTTACAATGGGTTGTATGTGATGAGTTGCATTGTCTCATGTTGCTATTGGTAATTGATGCGGTTCATATCCGCATGATTACGGCCTTCGCTGTTTATTGATTAGCAAATAACAACGTATACCTGACGGGTGTTTATTTCCTGCATTCGTTTTTCAAGCATTAAAATAAGTAGGTGAAGCTTTAAAGCTGACTGTTTAAGTTAAATGCTATAAAGATTACTTTTATGTTCATTTGTACTTATAGTTATGGTAATTTTGTTGGTACACAAAAAGTGTATTGCCGTCTTTCTCTTTGTCGTAATGCATGAGAAAGACATCAATATGTCTAGTTGTGTCCAGTACAGTCGCTTGCACCTGGCAAAATTTCCAGTATTAGCTGAGCTTCTTTTTCACGGAAGTAAATAACAAAGAGAGCTCAAGTTATGTTGGAAATGTATCATGAGATGTGCAGACGACTGTACAAGTGGATTTTAACCCCCTACATTTATAGGAAGTTATGATGGACTTACACTGGCATTACAAATCACTTTTGTTCCTAGAAGTGCTTTGTAAACCATTGTAAAATGGCTAAAAAATCTCTATAAATATGGCGGTTAAACTTCAATTTCCTTTTTTTACTTTATTTGTATGTATGTACTCAGAAAACCAAACAAAGAAACATAAAACTCATATATTATGACCAGAGTCCTCTACAAAATACGAAAACTATAACAATAGTCAAGCATAGTTATTACCATAACCCATAAATCGTTGTACTTATTAAGATAACGCGAAATACTGCCTTTTAGTCTGTTATTACTAACGCAATTCCTGTGTTAATTCTACATTGATTACATTTGACGAATTTTGATTATATAGTTATTGTCTATATTACATAGGTATTGAAAAAATATAACTACTTGTTACTTCGTAATTTCGTCATAAATGTCAGACAATAACGATTACATAGTTATTATTAAAAGTACCTACCTACATATGACCGCCTAGCGCAGTGGTTCGAACGTAGACCGCTCAGCTCACTGCATCGGGTGGTTGCGGGTTCGATTCCCATCACAGGCAAGTTTAAGAAACGGCCTTTTCGTAATTTGCCCTGGTCCGGGTGTCACTGGGATCGTCTCAAGTCCAGTGTACGGTACCCATAGTACAAGCTTTGCTTAGTTTGGGACCATACAGTTGGTGTGTAAATCTGGCGATATTTATAGAATCAAATTCCTTTGTAACGGAAACAATTGCCAATCGGATCGATTCATACTTCGCTTGCTCCTTAAATTTGCAAGACTTTGCCGAATCCTGGATACCTTTCAGGGGAAATACGACCTTATATCTACTGATCGTGGCACATAAGCTTTAGTACAGTGCGTTCACAGTTATTTTACCTCTGACATTTACCTTATTTATTTATTTTAGAAAAACGTAGTCGATATTAGGTTTTTATAAGTCATGTAGCCTGTAGAATAAAGCCTAATCTACAGTTCATGGTCTCAAAGGCCAAGTTTAAAGGCTGACTTTGCGTTTTACAAAAATAAAATGAGGAACGTCAGAGGTAAAATAACTGTGAATGGACAGTAGTTACTCAGTCCAGACAGAAATTTATATCTATACCTACTCGAAACAATTTGTCCAATGTATTTTTTTTAATTCACAGTAAGTGGTGAGCAGATAAAAAATGCCCATAATCTACCACGCTGGCCCAGTGCGGCTTAGTGGGTTTCATATGACTTTTGAAAATTTGTTAAATTTTCTAAGACATGCAGGTTTCCTAGCAATGTTTTCCTCGCCGTAAGCAACTGATAATCATATTAAAGTTATGATTCGCACATAGAGCGCCGTACGCTTACGCCGTACGCGCCGTACGCATTTTTGCCACCGCAGTCCTATAAAAAAAAAAGATTTCGAAAAATCCAGAGGTGCGAGATCGGCTATTACAGTTAGCAAGACCAAGATTAAATAACTTTAAAATAGTAACTTTAAACCCAAAATAGTTCCCTGTGGTTCTTATTTTATTAAGGGTACTACAGACTAGCTACTTTTAGCATCGGCGACCGGCGATTTTGTGACGTATCGGTGCTGCGTCGCATTTCTTCGAGCGCGAACGAGCGAGACGCAACATCAAAATCGTCGATCGCCGATGCTAAAACTAGCGAGTCTGCGGAGGCCCTAAAGTAAATTAAACTTCATATTTACCGACATTAGTACCACAGGTACCCACAGGTTGTTGACTTCCTAGTCGCGATCGGAGGCGCTGATAATTCCTGAAATTCAACCTTCTTGCCGTGTGGTATGCTTACGCCTAATTCAGTCGGTGTTTTTTTTTAATTATACGGGCTTTATGAAGGGTATTTTATTCGTGGCCTAATTTTGGGCCAGAATAAAAATTAACGCCTACATTTATAGAAAGGTATGATGGACTTACACTGGCATTACAAATCACTTTTGTTTCTAAAAATGCTTTGTAAATCCATTGTAAACTGGCTACAAATCTCTATTAATTTGGTAGTTACTATTTTGGAATAGGTTAAAATGACGTAACGATGGGGTAATTTTTTACACTAGGAGTAAAAAGTACTATTGTGGCTATTTTATATCCGACATGGATTCAGTAAGAAATGGCACACGGCAGATTGTTAATTAACATAAAAGCAGTAGCCACATGGAAAATATTTAGTAACTAGTCATCATAGTAGAACCATGAAGTTTATTTAATGAAACGAATCCATTGGGGCTTCTTGAATGTCCGATATAAAAAATAATTTAATATAAGAACCACTCATTTTGAGTAAAACTATAAACCTACCCTAAAAAGACCCTTAGGTACGATTATGGCCGGGGCACATAGAGCACGGCATGGCATGGCATATTAATTTTTATCAATCGAATTTAATACTTATCCAATCGAAATAAGTTGTTCCAGTGGGTGCACCGAGAAAATGCTCCGCGATGCTCCGAGGTCGATCACCGAGCATTGAAATATATACCTTATTTCGATTGGATAAGTATTGAATTTGATTGATAAAAAATTAAATGCCATGCCATGCCGTGCTCTATGTGCGCCGGCCATTATCTTATGAAGAGACCATGTTATCAATAGGTTTTTCTCCAAGTAGAACACAAGTGATGATTGGTGGTAGAGATGACTGCAGCTCATATACGGGCTGGCTCGACCGGGGTAGTACTACCCTCTAACAGAAGGTCAGCGTAAAGTAGCTATTACAGCTGCGATTCGTACGATGAGAGCTGGAAGCTCAACCAGGGGGGGATGGGTCCCCCTTCCCCTCCCTCTGTTCAACGCCCCTTTCGTGCGAGCAATGCCTTTGGTATTGCAAACATTTATAGGTTACGGGTGCTGCTTCACACCAGACGAGCCGTACGCTTGTTTACCACCTTAGTCACTTAAAAAACAAATTGGTGCCGGCTTAATAATAAAAATTTTGCCCTTTTAACGTCCCACTGCTGGGCACGGGCCTCCCCTCAATGCGAGGGGGATTCAGGCCATAATCCACCACGCTGGCCCAGTACGAGCTGGTGGATTTCACATGTCTAAAGACATGCAGGTTTCCTCACGATGTTTTTCTTCACCGTAAGCAAGTGATAATCATATTAAAGTTATGATTCACACATAGATTTCGAAAAATCCAGAGGTGTGAGCCAGGGTTTGAACTCAGGACCTTAAGCCCGCAAGTCGCGTGCTTAACTAGTCGGCTACCACTGCTTGTGCCGGCTTAAACAAATAAAATTATCCGCTAATTAATTCCGAGTAGTGAGAAGTCAACAATGAGTACAACACTGTACATACCTCTTCAAAAATACAGACGCGATGTTATAAAAATACATCTGATATCACAGTCACCCCCAAATTAAGTATCATTCATCATCATCATCATTTCAGCCGAAACACGTCCACTGCTGGACATAGGCCTCCCCAAGGTTCGCCACAATGACCGGTCTTGCGCTGCCCGCATCCAGCGGATTCCCATGACCTTCACCAGGTCGTCGGTCCACCTTGTGGGAGGCCTACCCACGCTACGCTCTCCGGTGCGCGGCCGCCACTCGAGAACTCTTCGGCCCCATCGGCCATCCGTTCTACGAGCAATGTGCCCTGCCCACTGCCACTTAAGTCTAGCAATTCTGCGGGCTATGTCGGTTACTTTGGTCCTTCTGCGTATCTCCTCATTCCTAATTTGATCCCGCAGGGAAACTCCGAGCATAGCCCTCTCCATTGCCCTTTGAGTGACTTTGAGCTTCCTAATGAGGCCCATTGTGAGCGGCCATGTCTCAGTTCCATAGGTCATTACTGGCAACACACACTGGTCGAAGACTTTATCATTATTTACATAAAATATTTCGACGCTATTGACACTTTGTAAATTATATGTTTACATCGACAAGCATTGCCTCGGCGTTGATGGAAGCAGCCGTGATTAAAACCACATTACCACCACATACATAGCTCGGAATGGTTGTGTTATACTCGGATAACCAATTGCTATTTGTAAACACAATATTTACAACGGTGTGACCCAGTTTTGAAGTGTTTCGGATCTAATTGGGTTGGAGTGCAGAGTAATGAGAACGCTTGCAATGATGTTTTGTTGGTATTGCACCAGATATTATATACATGGTGGAAAAACTAACGCGTAATGGAGCTACTTTAAATAATTAAGATAGCTGATGTTACTCCAAGGAAACATTCCTTTATTTTGAAAAATAAGCAAATCTGCATTGAAAGAATTTGCTACCAATCAGAGGCCTTGACCTACCAATCAGAGGCCGATCAGTCGGTCGGCTGACCAATCAGAGGGTCGATCACTATAGCAGCTCAATGGCAATGGCTAAACGACTTAGGGATCTGCAGCTAAGAAGACGAATATAACTGCAGCTTATAAATATACCAATAGTCTTTATCAAAGACATCAGAATTAGATTATCGCATAGATTCTAACCGGTTACTATTTCTATTTTCTTTGTTGCTCAGCTCAATGAAAGGTCATACATACTGGTAAATGTTGAATCCGAATAGAACCGTTTTTATTTTTAAAATCCAATAGAGGCCCGACACGGGTTTGTGGGAGTCGCAATCCCATATTAATACAGCTACAATAAGGAGCGTAGGCAGCGAAGCAAAGGTTCTCGAACACGTTTCATATTGCACGGGTTTGTAGAAAATCCTCTTATACATAGCACGGAGATCAGGGAGATTATTTCGGAATAGGCGAAGCTGCTGCGATTCAATTTTCTTTTGCATTTACTATGGAAAAGTGAATTTAAATAATACAATACAAAATATTATTAAACCTCAATATAATAATAATATTAGCACTTTTAATGTTATCTTTACCGTAAACAATCTTCAGTAAATTAAATAAAAAAATCGATCCTTCTGTTTTAAGCAGCTTTATTATTATTTTTTCCAGTTTATTGATATAGGAAAATATAGTACTAAAACATAGATTCGTGTACCTTTATTAAAATTATTCCCAGTGTTGGATCAAAATGGTCGTAGCGACATTGCTCGTTTATCCTAGCCTATTTCCATGGGCATACATCTAACCCTCACCCCCTTAGTGAATCTCTGTATCATATAAAAAGCAAATGAGCACCTTTTCATGTACATTGTTTCATGAAAGTATATGTTCGTATCAGTGACAGACATTTAATTCTCATTTATGTGAAGTTTATTACACAGATAATCGCTAAACAATTGGATCGAATATTATAATTTCTAGTTCTAGGGTTTACTTTGCGATCTATGAAAGCTGAATTTCAAATAGGGTACTTCAGGGCCCTAAACGTAAATAAGCTAAATACAGTTGAATTCTTCCCAGATTTACATACACCAATATTTTATTGACTTATTTTGTTACCATTAAAGTTCAATTTCCCACATGAATTTCTTTAAAAGGGGTCATTTTATAACATCTAATATCTCACTACGAAAATGCCTACGTTGTAGCGGCGTAGCATCATAGCAACAGCGTAGTCGTTTACTACGAATTTTTAGGAGCACTTGTTTAACTGACTTACCGATAATAATTAACCATAGTATTGGTGCGTGCTTGTATTTAACGTAAAGATAACTATAATATAGGTAATTCAAAATTAATGAGATTAGGTATAATATTCGTGGTAAAGTCATGATATTTTTGTGTTATCGTTCGATCTAAACGTTCCCTGAACTTTGCCGACCGATCGTTGCCATAAAGCAGTTCAGAATTCCAATTAAGTTCCTAAACATGACTGAAGTATTAGAATTACTTTGGTTACTGGCTTTGTTCCTCAAACAATACGATTTAAGACAATAACCGTAGAAGAAATAAGTATTTCTTGTACGAAATATTTTGTAAAATTATTAATGTAGGCTCTAAACTTGATCTCAAGTATTAATTACTAGTTAATAACGTAACTTATTACTGCCATGTCACGACCGTCTTAATTATCTAATATTGTAACGTGTAGACGTATCTCGGGGGAATTGTTCTAGTAAACGACTTACTTAATTGATACATAGGTAATGAACTCTACCCGCCTTTATAGAGATTTTAGCCAGTTTAAAATGGTTTTAAAAAGCATTTCTAGGAACAAAAGTGAGATTTAATGTTAGTGTATGTTTCTATAAATTCGTGGGTACATCTTAATATCATAACAGGCAATGTCAGATTTAGATGGCTTGCAAAGTAACAAATAAAATCAGACCTTTACATTTTGGATAGCACATTAATCTAATGGCCCCGGCTGTTAGAGCCATAATACGCCGGGACGCCATGGCGACGTCGCCAGCCACCGTAACCAACTAATTCGTATTGATGTTTGACAGGTAATACACCTGGCGACGGACTGGCCACGTCGGCAATCAATACAAATTGTTTGGATACGTGGCCGGCTACGTCGCCCTGCGTGGCCCTTATTTACTCGGCTGGCTATATATGACACTTATTACGGGTACCCAGCAGTTGGACTACTTCTGAAAACTAGTCAGAAACTCCTTGGTCCAAAGATATTACATCAACGCATAAGTAACATTCTTCAATCATGCGTCGATTGAGTGTATGGAACGTTGTACTATGATACCGTTTCGGTATAACCGTTACGCAGTAACGAACACCAATATTTAAACTATTATTACTATGGCTGTAAGCTAGTCGACGACTTCTGTGTCAATCACAACTTCACATAATTACATACGCGAACGTCTCTTTAAAATCTCGAGCATTGGAGATTCTATGCATGTTTTACAAGCTAGTAAGCGCGTCATTAATTTAGATTATACGGGACGACCTTCCAATTGTTTATTCTATTAAACTTATAGTGCCGTTGGAGGTGGGTGAAGTTTGAACTAGAGTTTGAGCTAGGAGCAACTAACTACTTAGTTACCAAAGCGACTATGACAAGTAGAGGCAAGTTCGTGAAAATTTTGCCAACGGATGATATGATCCTGTTTGTGTTTAATAAAGCTGTAACAATTCTTACTACTCTCTTCTCCTACTATACTCCTTTCATTCTGTTTTTATTATATAAAGCAGTAACTATAATTTTCACATACGTCTTATGTAGCTGAAATTAACGAATTTTGACGACTTTTATGTAACGTCACGACTTTTATCCCCATTCGGGGGTAGTCAGAGGCTTGAGTGGCCATACACCACCACATTGTGGAGGTATTAACCAACTCAAAGCCCACGTTTCACCAGATAGTCAGAACCCAACGTGACAGGTGGTGAACCTTGTCGCCGTGTATACAGGAACTGACTATTACCTAATCCCGAGGGATAGGTAGGTTAATAAAAATTAATTAGAAGATATATATTGAGATATTGTTTTATTTAATTTTAGACCTTAATTCTTCTTATTTAGAAAGGATAATAATAAAACGACGATATTAATATAATAGGTAGTTTTTAATTAAAAATATAAGTAAATTAATGTGGGTATTTTGGGATCTCTGATTATAGTGAATTGTGTGGCGATATTTATTGTATATTATGTATTCAATAAGCCTTTAAATAAAATAATGCTAATTATGTAAAGCCAAGAATTTTTAGTGTAAAATTCGGTCAGATTTTACGTCGGTTGGATGAGAAAGGTGCATGTACCCTTATTATGTCCTTTATGGCGGCAGGGGACAGTGATAATTAAAAAGCCTAATTAAGAGTATGTTTCATTAATATGAGCGATGACGTAAATGGGTGATGCCTTCATTTACTATATAACGTTTTTGATTAGGAATATTTTAGAGAAAATTTTACTATTATAAAGCCTTTGCACTTATAAAGTAAATCTGTTGAAGCTATTTTATTTGACAGAATAGGTTGCAACCTCAACTTCTATAATAAAAATATAACTGTATGCCTACTTGTCACTTTGTGGTCATTCACATTATGAAGATGACAATACGTTTTTAATACATTTTGAGGGATACGAGTGCTGAATATAGCCACCTGTCAAAATATATAGAAAAAAAACGTTGTTGTATAATGTCATAATGTGAATTCAACGTAAGCTACGCCTTGTTACGATTTGTGAATAATAAATACCGAATTTATTCAAATCAGTATCTAAACAATTTCGGTTAAATACGTAACTGGCAGCACTGACGAAATTAATTTATTCGGTGGACGTATGTTTAATTACATGTGCCTAGTTTAAAACTAATTAATCCTCAGGGGTTCATTTTACAAACAAAAGTGCTTGCAACAAATAATATCTACGTAGGGTAATGGAACGGTATGAGGTTTTATAGAAACTGTTTTTACGTCACACTTTAGGTATAGTCAAATATACAAAACGCACTTTTGGCAAACAAGTATGTTTCTTACGTAGCTTGCACTTACAAAATAATTAGGTATAACTTTAATAGTTATCGAAAAGTTCCTAGTATCTAGTCTTGTACTGTTTTCGCACCAAATCTTAGCTTTTCACATTCACAGATTACTAATATAAAATACCCACGTTTTATCTAATAGTGTGATCACAGAAATAAAATAACGCAACCGTTTTTCAATACCGTTTTGAAATAACGGTAACTAAACTAACACAACTAATCGTGGTTCTCAGGTGTTGGTGTGTAGTGCACGGATGCGGTGGAGCGGCGAGGCGGCGGCGCGCGCCGGTACAAAGGAAGCCGCGGCGTGCGCGCGCGCGCCGCTCGCCCGCTAGACGATGGGCCACGCTAGGTGAGCGGTGCCCGGCGGCGGTGTATGTACGCGGCGGCGGGCGGCGCCTCGCTCGCGGGCCGTAAGGTAACACACTCATCATTCATATATCAAAATACTATACAGTATGTTAAGAAAACCTGTCCGACCCGAAACGGTATTAATGGGTATCGAGATTAGATTCTATTTATGTTAAAAAAAACTATTTTTATTATTATTATTAGCCTACTAACTGTCCCACTGCTGGGCAAAGGCCTCCCCTTTTCTTTTGGAAAAAATGCCCCGTATTACATTAATATTTTTTTCATAAAATGACGCCGTTACGTACTTTGTGGTCAAAGGTGCCGCCACACGATCTAACATAATTACTGTCGGTGAAGTTGTCATATTTTTAAAATTTGCTACATTTTGGGGAAAAAAAATCATTATTATGTTTACTATCATGTTTTTTTTTGTTTGGTCATGTGATTGGGAAACCTATATACCTACAGGTTTCGGGTCGGACAGGGTTTTCTTAACACAATGTATAACTATGGGTCAGTTCAGACAGAACGGAAAAATGCCCGAGAATTTACTGGCTCCATTGAAAATAGAACCGTATTACCGGAGTGGAGAAAAACTACACCCATTTTTGACCAGCTGACCTTTGATTATCCATTAAGATAATTTGCGTCTACGTTTTCTTCATTAAGATAATTTCTCTTGACGAAAGCAAAACGGAAATGTTTTTGTAGTAGGTAGGTGTAGTATCTTTAGCATTACTGAGGCGCTATGCAAAATACTACTCTACCAAGCCAACTAGGCGCTCGAGTGGAATGCGGCTTCCCCGCCCGCACACTCGCCATCGCCTGCGGCTTCCCGCCCGCAAACCGCCCGCACACCGCCACCGCCTTTGTGTGTGGGTGACGTCACATTTGACAGGCGCTGTGGTGGCTTGGTTGAGTAGTATCGGGCACTATTAAACTAAAGCCCGCCACATACATACGGAATTCCGAATCGGAATCCCGTTTCGAAATATCGAATCGGAATTCCGAACGCAGTAAATCCAACCAAATGTCATTTTTGTTTTAATTTCGAAAACTTGTGTTTCCTTATATTATAATGTGTAATGGTGGTGGAATATTAACCATTATTATTTTACTTGACACTGGCATATGCGAAAATCGTCGTCCATATTGGCTGACGGAATGGGTGCACTCAATGACTAGCGTCTCTCAACTGAGCCTTGTCATTCCGAACGGAAATAAAACGTATGTGTGTGATAAGCTTACGGAATCCCGATGCGATATTTCGAAATGGAATTCCGTATGTATATGGCGGGCCTAAGACGTTATATGTTGCGCAGGCGCGCCAGCACGGGCGCCTGCCCGCGCCGTCGAGCCCGCGGCCGCACAGCCCGCCCCACCCCGCACCGACCGGCGTCCGCGCCTACTCCTGCCAGCACTGGGAAGCGCGCCTGCAAGCGCCGGCGCCGCGCCCGCTCTCCGCGCCCCTCTCCGACCCGCCATCGCCATGCGATGTCGTCGAGGTATACACCGTATCTGTCATGCGAGGTCTACTTTCGTTGCAGTGTAGAGTACTGTTGGATTACGTAGAGAGTTTTAAAAATGTTTCATAACAATTTGAAATTACATAGGAGACATTAGGGTCTGTTATGTGACTAAGATGTTCAATGTAAATATGAGAAAGTAGGTTTAGGTCAGGGATACAATTGCACTGATTAAAAGACAAGTTCAGTGGCGGTACTTACGGTATTACCAGTTCGTCAATTATGCTTTTAGTAAATTCAACAACGCTTTAAGCCTTTGTACTTATATAAAGTTTACGTTCAAAACACGTGACCGTAACGTACTCATTCCAAATCAGTTTACAATCAAATTACTCGCGCTACGTACGCTACGCTGCAACGAAAACGTGACCTAGGTGTCTGTATCTTAGCTTAAGCATGGTATATGTGATACAAATATATTTTTATGTGTTGTGTATGTCCAGAGGATCATTTGAAAGCCTCAATAGAACATACCCTCTAGTGGTTACCATAGACCGACGGTGTAACTCGTCGCTGGTTAACCATAGGTAAGTATTAAATGTGGTTTGTATTAGTACTTATATGTAAGCATGCAAGCGAGACAATGCAACCAATAAACCCTCGTCACCTTTACCTGTGCAAAATAACCCTTAATTGCCTGCCGTAACACCTTAATGCGTTATAGTCGGCGCTTGAGAGAGTCAAAGCAATAACATGTGTTACAATGAAGTGTTGTTAAGTGAAGTGATAAAAGTGGGCCGGCCATGAAACAGCGACATCTAGTGGACAGTAGCGTCCGATGGCAGGTGTCAAAGAACCAGAGACTGCGCCTCGATATACGGAACGAAACATGAGTGACACACCATCAAACAATGTGTGAAAAACGTTACGAAAAATAACTAAAAATAACGCCAAATCGCGCTTGCTTCCAGTACGTATTCTATTCTCACATATCGTTATAATAAGCTCTCGACCACTAAATAGTTCAATTAGTAATAAATTAAAAAGTTCTTCGCCTTTCTTGTGCCTATCTCCAATTCTAAAGCATTCTAAAGTGAGACAAATCGGTAATTAATTCTGTGATTGGGACTGAAAGAGTGATATCAACGTTTTCTGTGTAAATAAATCTTTGTATTATCGCTAGATATATAGTGTAGGCGCGCTAGATTTTGATCTGAATATAAAAACTAATAACGGTTTGACAACCGGTATCGTTACGAATAACGAGTGACTAAAGCACGGGACTAGTGCTGAGTGTATTGTGGAGTGGCGTGCGCGTGCGTCACTGCATAGGCCTTTGGCTGCGTTTCGTACCGGCGCTCACCAAAGGCCACAAACCTGGCAAGTATGCAGGCAGCTCTTATGCTAAGAGCTAAATCGCGGGAGAGAAGAAAACTTCGACTAAAGAGAGGGATCAAGCACGAACTGCCGAGCAATGTCGCCACGAAGACGATCGCACCGTTCCCGAGATATCCTCCTACTTCATGGGTATGTCGTTTCAACGCAATAGTAGTCGCAATGTTTGCATGTTCGGTCATTGTGTACATTCAACATCAAAAGTTATTGCAATACATTATCAATTATTAATTTTATTGATTTTTTACCCGTTTATAAACATGTACAGAATTAGAAAACTACTTTTGATGTTGACTGTATACCAAGGAATCATAATTGTTTATGTTATAGAAATTGCCCTAAATTCAACAATAAAGATTGCCTGATCCTTTAAGAAGTGATATAGGTAGACATATCACAAGCATTTGATCGAAAATGTTAAAATAGAGAGGAATGTGGCATGGTACTGTGCATTTAATTTCCGTTTATGTGCAATTCTAGTCTTTAATGTAATGATAATTTAGTCACTAGGGATTCATTACAAATTTAAAATGTTGAGTATCAAAACTGCAATCCAAGAAGCAAAATACTTTTATCGCAATCAGTTGCAGATAAATAATAATATTTATTCCCTCCATCGTAACCAGCTGTAAAAGGTGGTTGTGATGGCGACTGGAGACGACTTTATTGCAATTCATTTACAGAACCCTGATTAAAATAGTCAACATTTATAATTTTACGACCAATGGCCCATCCTTTATTACCTATCTGGCCCGGTTGCCAAAATCTGAACTTAAATGTTTAAATATAGGAAAGTCATTTTGACAGTCCTTAAATTCTCGACAGTCTCGTGTTCTTAAAAAGGTAAAATGAAAGATTCGTTTTGTTGAAAGGCAATAAAAATGACGAATCGTCTCTACTTAGTAGGTATGTACACTGTGCCGATGTCTGTGTGTCTTTACAATGTGACCCAGTTGGCCACAATAGAAATAATGGCGAGCATTTTGTTCGATGTTACTTCCTGTTTGAGTGGAGGTACGAGATCTGATTAATCTTTAGAGGAGAATCTTAAGGATTTGTTAAGACAATGATGCATCATAGGTACATCGTTTTAAGTTACTTGATATTGATTTATTAATATCTGCTTGAGTATCTTAGTTCTGACTACATAATCGGTATAAAATGGAATATAAAATTATCAATTTAAGTACTAGCAGTCGATTTGCTCTATGTGGCTTTTAAATATGACTTTGTGTAACTTCCGTGGAAACTTTGATTGTAAATAAAATAGGAAACACATTCCTATACCGTTGTAAATGGTAGTAAATACTTAGGTTTTATTACTGTGGATAGATTATAGCATAATATACAAAATAGCAACAAAAACGTCATTGGCAAGCTATGTGCTATAAACATAATTACCAATGCAAAATCTCGCGATTTCAACAAGAACAAATGTAAAGAAATATTATGCATGTATTACACTGTATGTCCATGCTCTTGACACATCTAGCCGTTTTTCCCCTATACAGCTTCCGTGAACAAACAGCCTTTTCCAAGTCACATTCACGTAAACGAACGCACATAATGATGTGTATACCGTAGCCCGAGTATAGTCGTGTGAAAGGACGGACGCCTTGCATATTCCATCAAGCGGAACGACGAGTAATTAGTGGGAGTAGATTCTGAGAAACTAAAATAAATTTAATAATCCCACGCCTCTGCAGTTGGTCTACCATAATTTATACACTCGTTAACGTTTGCGTAAAATATATACTTAGTACGTAATGTAAATGTGCGGTTGCTCCAAGAATTAACAATTTTCTATATTATTATCTTTTTACGAAAACACCAATGACAAATAATCCTATAGACGTAGCATATTGAGGCACCCCCACTCGCCTTATTTAATGATCACTGCATATGTGTACGTTCAAGCACTTGTACCTTGAATGGACCAATCAAATTTGCTGTCTTCCCTGATACCCCGACAACGTTTTACGATTGCATACATTACATAAGCGGCGACTTAGCTTATGGGTCTATGGAAGACGCTAACGATAGTGACTTTAGGAACGATATAAACTGATGGTAGAGGTACTGACAGATCTTATATCTACACATGACGTGATCTGACCCCAAGAGACGGTGCTATAGGAAAGTGCAGTAAGATGACAGTGCATCTCATTTCAAAGTATAGCTCTGTCCCTTATCAGATTAAGCCGTGTGGAGGCGTAAATGGTGTTACGGTGCGGGGTCGAAGCTACAAGTTTGAACACGGTGTTATTAGAATCTATTTATAAAGGATCTATAAATAAATTTTGCTCTAACATGCTTGAATATTTAATACTATTAACATATAAATAGATTTTATTAGCCTTTGCGTTTTATATTAGGTTAAGTTCTCTGAAAAGCTGATGGCAGTGTAATAAAGCAATTTGCTTTAGAGTCGAGGCGATATTATATTAGGTAGATATCCAACTAGTTTCTTTTTAGGGTTCCGTACCCAAAGGGTGCCAACGGGACCCTATTACTAAGCCTACGCTGTCCATCTATTTGTCCGTCTGTCTGTAGGATCCGTTGGCACCCTTCGGGTACGGAACCCTAAAAATCGGCTTTGTAATCGGTTAACAAAATAACATTGGTAAGGACCACGCTTCGTGATTTTCGGAATAATACGTACATCAAACATATCTCCCCATTTTACGACCACAAAGTATTTAAATAATGGTAATGACGCATAATGACATCGCTTAAACACCTATAAACATCCAGTATAAAATCATTCAGTTTGCGACCGAGTACATAAAGCGACCGAGCGCTGTCAGGGCCCATTCAGCTATCGCGAGGAAGCTATTATCGCTCTCAGGCCCACGAGCCTCCTTCCATCACACACCTTTTACCACCAAAGCCACCCCTAAAACACGATACACAAGGTGGAAAGTCGTGTGTACAGAATGTCGATGAGCGCCAATGATAAAGTCGGTACGTGTTAGGCCGGTGATGCGGCAGAACTTTTACTTACGCTGACTTATTTACGGCAAAGTACGTTTTATCGTTGAAACGACAAAATCGTCCGGGAATAAGAAAAAGCCGGAGAAATTGTCGCTTATTTGCATTTCCTTTTTTGGCGGGTGACGGAATTATTTTGTGAATCCGAAGTAAACGTTGCCTTAATTTTGTCGGTCTCACCCTTTGCGGAGTGAATGAAAATGTTTGTTCGGGGTAGATATTAAACATATCAGTGAATAGGATTTCGTTTTGGATCATTTATTATTCCTCGTTTCTAACTGTTTGCGTGTACCTACACGGTAATGATCGGCAAATTGCGTCCCACCTATACAATAACTTAAATAAATAAATAAGTACTAAAAGTACCTACTTATTCCGGCAGGTCATTACTAAAAATCTGATGAAGAAAACAAAATAAATAATTAAAATTAACGGCGTAAATATAAATATCGCCAGACTTGCACATCAACTGTATGGTCCCAAACTATGCAAGGCTTGACTACCACCTAATGAACTAGGGGCAATGACTGGCGATCCCAGTTGCACCCAAAGGCCGTTTCCGAAATTTGCCTCTGGTGGGAATCGAACCCGCAACAACCCGATGCATTAAGCCGAGCGTCCTACGCTCGAATCACTGCGGTCGTCAAATGAAAATACTACGAACTTACAGTACCTAATAGGTATATGAAATCCGTGGTAAACACTGATAAAATATTCACAGACTACCATAGATTAAATAGAAAATTTGACACGTAGGGAAGCGACACCGGGGCCGCGTGTCAAGGCCCCGCGCTATGCAGATATCGATGTGACGATCGATATGATGACTCAAATGACTACACTAGTGACGCGAATTATGACGGAACTACTGTTAATTGATTAGGTCACGGATTGAGTGTGTCCATGGTTTAATGACCACAGTTGTAACTTGGATCATCAATCATGGCGAATGTATGGTAATAATGTTCGAGGACAAGTCGGCCACCGCTGGGCCCGCTGACATTCATGGTTCACTCTGAGTAGGAAAGCAAACGTTAAAAAACAACTAATTTAATAGGAAAATCTATTTATTTTTTAACAGATTTCAAAAAGGAGGAGTTTCTCAATTCGAATGCATGTTTTTTTGTGTGTTATGCGATTTCTCCTCTGTGAATTGCGGACCGATTTTCATTTATTTTTTCTTTTACTCGAAAGAGTATACGCCTGAGGGGCTAGCCAAGTGGCATGAACGCTCATCGAATAGAATAGAATAGACTTCACAATGTATGGAAATGTCAAACGTCGCTATGTATATCAACAACAAGTTGCTATGTAGATCACGTGACTTTTGTCATTTCTATACATGAAGCGTAGCGATTTGAACGAACGCTTGTAGACGTCAGCCACTTGTCTAGCCCTTCTGAGGTGGTCCCATTGTCACCAAGGATCGGATGAGTGGATCCCAGGAAAATCGAGGGCAACCCTCAAATTTTATAGGGACGCATAATTGTATTGCTTCTCGTTGGCCGTGGTTTAGTTATTATTATTCAATAGCTCGATACTTATTATATGCCTGGGTGGCTAAATCCGGTGGCTAGACAAGTACTAAGCTAATTATTTTCGCCTGCCATTGAATCCATTCAACATTGTATAACAATGTATTGACCTGCGCGAGGTCGAATTTTCAAAGTCGAGGGAATAAAATAACACCCAAAGAATACAGGGTTGGTGGGCGATTTTGTTAAATTACACGTGTACCTATGTAGCTATAAGTATTGATATAGTATGTATGTCGTGTGAATGAGTTTTTTTTATATACTTAAGTAATTTAAGGTTAGTGTAATAGAAACAAGCTTTTTACTTGGCCTTCCTGAACATTCACTTTGCTCATATTTTGCACAATAAACTGTAACCATCACATATATTACGTGATAGAATACACGTGTTAATTGGTTAAGGGCTTCATGCACTCGCTCATAAAATTAAAATTAGCTTCACGCTGCAATGCAAGAACGCATCCATAAACCATGTGATATAAAATCTCATTTAATTTACGCGTGGAATACGAAGAGTAAACGAAAATGATGTAGCTATTACAGCTGCGTTTCGTACGATGAGTGAGAGATCCGAAAGCTCAACCGCCCTCCCTCTTCCCGACCCTCTGTCCCACTCCCCATCATGTCGGCAACGTGCGAGCGATGTCTTTGGTATTGCAAGTATCTATAGGCTCCGGTAACTGCTTAACATCAGGCGGGCCGTACGTTTGTTTGCCACCTTAGTAATATAAAAAAAAAGTTCAAAAAACATTTCGTGTAGATATTGGTGCCACACAAATCTGTCTTGATTAAAAATAAAAACCATTTATCACTCACAACTTTGCAGTGCTGAAGTATCGATCCAAAGCATAGCCGCGACCACCTCAATTATTATTATCATGCAAAATAATACTTAGTTAACCTACCATTGCAAGTCAACGACCGTAAATTGAGCCACGATTCCGAATAATTAGAATATTAATCCTTCTATTGTTTGTTAAGTTTTCAGTCTATAATTTAGCAACAAAATTAATGTCGAAATTATCTTTTGCCATGCGAAATAATCGGCATTTTAGAGTACCATCTACATTGTTTAATATTCACAAAATTATAGCAGTTTATCTAATATTTCTACGAGAGCTTTGCAAAACACATTTTGGCTTGAATTATCACGAGATCAAAAAATTCTCACTCCACTCACGGCCGAATACTCAAAGGCTTCTTTAATGCTTAAGTCCCACTTAGCAGTTTCAAACGCCGTTATCTGTAGTTTTTTGTATGGCGCGTCAATTTAAGCGGCTCTCAAATTTGAGTTGCGTACGAGTATTCGGCCGTAAGCAAACTAGGCGCCTGTCAAACGTGACGTCACCCTCACAAAAAGGCCGTGACGGTGTGCGGGCGGGGAGGCCGCATTTCATCCGAGTGCCTAGTTGGCTTGGTGGAGTAGTATGGTAAGTATCATTGGTTAGGTTACCGCGATGTGACAGCGACACGACACCGATCAAACACCTTTATGGTCTATAGACCATACCGGCCGTCCCGACGGCAATTTCTATACAAATTTATAAATTTGTATAGAAATCGTTGAAATTACCTCAACGGTGCGGCAACGGCCTTAAAATAATAAACACGAGCTTACACATAATATTTAGGTCATAAATTACAACCTGTAGAGTTTTTAAGCAGGTTACGTAGTTTTTGTACGGTCCCTAACCATGAAACAGCAATTAACCCGGTCCGCACAAGATGAGATGTACTGTTATGAACTCGTGGAATAGTACCTCATTAAACCATATACTTACCTTCTACAGACAAGCTATCTGATACATAGATAGCTACATTGTTTGTATTATGTAAAACCTATGTAAACATTTAAAACCAGTCTTAAAACTAACCAAATTACTTAAATAATAATGTTATGAAATTGTATACCTGTATGCTGAGTGGAATTAAAATATAAAAACGTCTATTCTGAGGAGACAGCAAAGGGAAGCCTTTGCCCAGCAGTGGGACGTTTAATAGGTTTTTTTAGAGAATGGGATATGGCAGCGCCTTTGTATTATTATTCAACTAGATGTGGCCTAAATTACGTAATCTTCTTATATTATTTTTTCTATCATTGACATTTCAAACACTTTGTCTACCACTGATATGTTTTATCGTTAATTTGCTCGGGCGTTTCATGCGCCTTATTTGTTTTTCGAGTTTACAAACTAACTCTTCTCTCACCAATGAACCTAGATTAAGCGTCAGTATTTAATAATTATTAACAAATAGTTCCCTTTTTGCCAATTAATTACGGTAAAACATAGTTCGGAGCGTAGGTTTTGCCCTTTATGATGTAGCAATTAACTAAGCCCTTTGAAAGATGAGACGTCATTATAAGTAAGACAAGCCCGATATTAATAACATGTGCGCATTCATCCATCAAACATCAATAAAATGATACCTTATAATATTTTGGCCAACATTGAAAACTATTAATTAAGCGTGGCCACAACACACACATGCCAAGCGAGGCAGCTTTGCGTCGCTAAGTTTGACATGGTGCGCGCGAGGCAGATGCTCGTACTACGTCACTCGAGTGCTGTAATTTGTCTTGCCTAGTTTGGCCTAGCCATGAGACAGAACGATAATGTTACTATGTAACTGATTACTCGGCTATACCCTTCTTTGTCTAGAGTGTAGGTTGGCTCGCACTTTGCCTCGCGCGGCATGTGACTAAAGCCGGAAACCCACCGCGGCGCACGGAGAGGCCACGCCTCGCTTTGCAAGAAAATGTATGCATGACGTCATTTCGTGCGTAGCCTCTCCGAGCGCCGCGGTGGACACGATTGCATACATTTTCTTGCATAGCTACGCTTGACCCACGTGCGTGGTCTCTCCATGTGCCGCGGTGTGTTTCCGGCTTAAGACTGCTGCGCGTGTGCGCGGCATGTGGGTGAGCAGCTTCGCGTGGCATGCGTCTGTTCTGGACCCCGCTATTAATATTGATTGTGATATTTGTAATCACTGTTTCAGGAAATTCAATTTGCAGTTATGAAATTAATTACAATCTTATGAAGTTTCACAATCCCCTTATGTTTTAATTAGATTACTTTGTCTTTTAACATAAACCTAAACTTACATTTCAGGGTTAAGGTACTAAGGGTTGAGCTATGGCTCAAACGGATACCGAAATTATTATTTAAAAAGAAAATCGTACTAAAAGTGATATTTTCAGACGAAGAATGGGGAAAGTAGTAGATTTATAAAGCACTCGACTTACCTATTAGGTCAAACGCAAGATATTTTTTAAAACTTTTCACGCTTCCTAGTTGGGTTTGCTAGTTAAAAGTTTATCCCTGGACAGGGTGTAGATCAAAGCGACCACCCCGGAGTGTACAATAAATCCGGTGACCTGAGGACTTAGGTCGTTCGAGAGCGGTCTATTAGTTTAATAATCCCGGTAGGTTTACTATATCTTGTGTTTATGATAGGATAAAGGTTGGCACTCATCTATCAACTCTGCACCCGACCAGCACCGCCTCGTCGGTCGGCGTCCACTAACTGAACCGGAAATAAGTGGACCGCGCGCTGACCATGCGGCGTTCATTCGTTGACCACGCGCGGTCCACTGGTTGATCACGTGACGTTTATGGTGTAAAAGCAGCGTCAGCCCGCGGACCACCTGTCGACAACGAGTGGACACCGAACGGCGAGGCGGTGCTAGTCGGGTGCCGAGTTGATAGATGAGTGCCAACCTTTATCGAGTATTTATAGAGTCTACCTACCTATTAATTTCTACTCTATTTGACGGTAATCGCTCGTCGCTACATTGTTACCATTCAAAACGCAGCATACATTATGCACAATGCGCCAGACCACCCATTAAATAGGCTGATTAGTAATTCAGCGCTTACGGCCTCCTCGCACCGACTGCAATTGAAGTTAGGTACCTTTAACCTTGTTTGTATGGGAATTACCATACCGTGAACGGATAATACCGTGGGTCACTTTAGTTTAACACTGGCTTAAGTTGTTTGGTTGATTGGAACTATACAAGAGTATCTATGCGCCAATTCAGGCCATGGTCTTTCCACATTGCTCTATGATGGTTGTAGATTTTAAATGTCTTTCGGAAACTGAATAGAATCAGTTGATTACTTCACGGTTTGTTATTTGTGGCTTTTGTATGTTATATGAAATAATCATGTTCTTTATGTCTATGATTTAGAAAGGCAGGATTTTTCACGGTGTTTGCTTTCGCCATATAGAAAATTAAAATAATAATTCTCCTGACTGAATGTAGGCCACGGCGGCCAATCTCAACGGAGACTAGGCGTCTTCGCAGGATATATTATTATTATAGTGCACAGTATGCGCAAGCACTCGATTTATTTTTTTTCACTCTCATAGTCCGATGTAGTAGTGGTAGCCGATTGGTTAAGCACGCGTCTTGCGGGCTTAAGGTCATGGGTTCACACCCTGGCTCACACCTCTGGATTTTTCGAAAACTATGTGTGAATCATAACTTTAATATGATTATCACTTGCTTACGGTGAAGGAAAACATCGTGAGGAAACCTGCATGTCTTTAGACATGTGAAATCCACCAACCCGCATTGGGCCAGCGTGGTGGATTATGGACTGAATCCCCCTCGCATTGAGGGGAGGCCCGTGCCCAGCAGTGGGACGTTAAAAGGGTTTTTTTTTTATAGTCCGATGTGACGGTAATGCGATACGAACAGGTAGGTGCAGGACTGACGGCTTTACGTGCTCAAATGATTATACCTATAATATTATCATTGTTGGTCATGAACAACCAATACAGGAATTGAACATTTGTCCACCCATATTAATCAGAGCGAGCGTTTGGACATGCTATCACTGCTTAACCGTATTATGACAATATTCTTCATTATTATATCAGGTAAAGGTCAAAATAGATTCAATCAGCACAGAAACACTAGCATATTTTCATAATAATCAATAAGGCCGAGGTTTTATGAGCGCCGGTCCCGGCGAGTCCAATTTGCGAGCGGCACCACTGAGCTCTGCGTCACGCCGTCTAAATGCTAGCGCCGCTAAAAGCCTAACCTTTCGTGTACAATACCTAGGAAATGTACATAGCGTTTTTATAACTTGATGTTACCTGGGTTCACATTGAATACTAATTATGTTTAGTACTTAAAGCAGTAAAAAATAAACATTCTGGATTCCAAACTTAGGTACTTACACCCAGTTGTAGAGATATTTATTCAAATTTAAGTGATCATAAAACGCTATTCTATCATTAAATAAATTTCAAACCAATAAAACAATGTGAAATTAATGACAGATGAGCGTTTAATGACGGCATTCAAATTTAAACATTGTTTCTGCAAGTGAAAGTTAGTCATAAATATAATAATTGACACCATTCACCCTTGTTTGCAACGATCGATAGGTCTAACTGTCTTCACGCATGCGGTTTCATATATTTAAAAAGGTATCTTCTGAGTAATAATTTGAAGAAACGGGATATAAAGTCAAATAAAATATTAAATAACAAACAACTAATTCAAAGTCAAAGCGTTTATTTTGTTTAGGCCTTACAAATTGTCATTATACATTTTTTACTTAATTCTACCTAATTAGAGTAATGTTCCGAATTTCAGAGCATACTTTTAGATGACCAATAATATTTTTTAGTTATACGATTGTTAAAATAGTGTTGTATATTATTCACAGTTGCTTACTACTATAATAATTTTTCTTTATTTTTATTTTTTATCCATCACGATTAAAAATGAAAATAATTTCCGCATCACCGACAGTTAAATGCACGGTAGTTAAGTTCGCATCGAGTTCTTGTCTAATAGCAGCTTGTGACTACCGTTCCCCACTTCCTTCCTTTGACCTGGCTTTTACCCAAAGGAAGCGACTTGTAGCGATGACCTGCTACGCCATAATCGTAGCGAAAGGCGTAGCAAATATTTATGTAGGAAATGTGCTACGAGGCTACGAAGTATCTCGTAGTTCATTACTCGTAGTGTCAAATTTGAAGCGTATGCAATTTGCAATTTAATCGTAATAAAGAGTAGGTATATGTATGTATGTATAATATTCAATACGTGTCAACATAATGCTTTTAAATACGCTCATAGTATGTTGCGTATCAGATTCTGATTAGCAGTGGTAGCCGATTGGTTAAACACGCGTCTTGCGGGCTTAAGGTCCTGGGTTCAAACCCTGGCTCACACCTCTGGATTTTTCGAAATCTATGTGTGAATCATAACTTTAATATGGTTATTACTTGCTTACGGTGAAGGAAAACATCGTGAGGAAACCTGCATATCTTTAGACATGTGAAATCTACCACCAACCCGCACTGGGTCAGCGTGGTGGATTATGGCCTGAATCCCCTCGCATTGAGGGGAGGCCCGTGCCCAGCAGTGGGACGTTAAAAGGGCTTATTTTTTTATTTTTTTTAATTGAAAATCCCTTATTACCTTAAAATTCGTAGGTAGGTACGATTATTACTACCTTAGTCATGTAATCATATATTATTATTACTTTTAGTTACAACATTTCCACGCTAATGTGCTTTTGATTTTCCTGTGAACACTTAAAACTGAATTGAAAGCTCTCGGCATATTTCATTCACGTAAATTTAGTTTCAGAATTATGGGCAGTGGCTTAACAACTTACGGCGATAAATATAATCAAAACCCAAAATGTAAATCGAGAAACTTAGTTTATGTTAAAATTTTAAAACTATTTTAGGCGTCGTCGCGCATACCATAAATAAATACTTATATTACACCGAATAATATGAGGTTTTTGTTATCAAAAGACGTATAGAATCCGCTGCTTTAAAAACTTTTAATTTAATAAAATAACGACCAAGTTAAGCAGTAAGTCAGTAGAACTATAAAACGATATAATGAAGCCGGTGTAATAAAAATAAAGGTAGGTATTGCGCAATGTGTAATATTATATTTATAATTGCCTACGGATATATAGTTATAGCGGATCAAGAGAAAGTAGTAAACCCACTTACGATACTCAAAAGTGGAATTGATCATAGATACTACCGATCCCTAACTATATATTATGCTAAGGATACACGACGACACAAGACACTAGACACTCAGTGTATCTGAGTCATGAACCTTATACTAAAGGACTGGGTCTAAGCAGCTAAGCCGCGTTGCTTAAACATCGCACAACTAGGCCGGTGACGTCATCACAGTAGGCGTGGCTTAAGTCAGTGTGCTGTTGGCGTTCGTCCTGTGCAGACGTCTTGCCAACGTTCGCATCCCAAATATAATTATATTCGACACTAGATGGCGTCCCTTTGTACGTAATTTTTCATGATCTTACACTTAGTGACATCTAGTGCAAATAATTAAACTACGTACTAACATCGACATAAAACGAAGCGAGTAGTTCAGCTATTTCCCGGTAGATAGATGCCACGCATTTCTTAACCCCCACCACCCGCGCCATCCCGTGCAAATTACCACGCGTTGTTTAATAGAGAAATCTAATAAGGGCACCTCTTTCTTAAGTCTTTACTCTATGATCTGAGTGTATCAATACCGCCACTACAACTGTAACAAGGTGTCGCGGTGGACACACGTAGACACTCGATGTATACACTAAGTGTTAGTGTCTAGTGTCGTCGTGTACCCTTAGCATAATAAGCCTGGTTACCGAGTGTCGCCATCCCAACACCCATATTTCATTGCACATTACCACGTCGCTACAAATTATAGGTACAGCATGTCAAGTGCCGAGAATAACGGGTTATTTCACACAATTAAAATCAGATATTTCAACGGCGCGGCGTAAGGTGTGAGGGACGAGGCTCGTGCGACCTAAATACCTGTGTATATTACACATTTCCCTGTTAATTGCTTTATAAAAATCGCAAAAGTGGCGTTACGTGGAAAAAAGTAGAAAATAATTTTGTGTGGTTACTGTTTGAGTTCACATAAATAAAATATACTAATGAATTACCAATTACGAGGGAGACATATCTGTCAATGCTCTACTAAACTGAGCCCATGGACGCAGTATGACTCAGTCATTTGCGGGAAATAATGTTGAAAGCATGTCGGCTTCTGGTGGATGATACGCAGCAAAATGCCAATTGTCGAATTGCGAGTACGATTAAAATGTGTGAATTTCGCTGCATGTAGTGATGCGTTGAGCACAAGTCTGGTGATTGCAATATTAGGGGTACCATATCTGCTAAAATAATACATCAATAGCTACGTCCAGATGTGTCACATGCCGCGCGAGGCAACTTGCCTCACGAAGTTTAACTTGCCTCGCGCGAGGCAAATGCGCGTCCTGCCTCACCTGAGCGCTGTCATTTACCTCGCCTAGTTTGGCATAGTCATCAGACAGAACGATGTCAAACGTGTCAAACTGATTGCTCGGCTATACCTTTCTCTGTCTAGAGTGTCAGTTGCCTCGCCATTTGCCTCGCGCAGCATGCGACTGAGGCAAACTTCGTGCTTCGCGAAGCATGTGGGTGAGCAGCCTCGCGCGGCATGTGTATGTTGTAGACACGTCTAATGAAGCTATATTTTCTCATATCAACTGCAGTTGGTATTTCTTTCAAAGCAATTTCTACATAAAAATAATCATGCGTACTCGTACTTACGAAGGAGTAATTGTAATTCTCAGTATCGATTAGTTTTGGAAATTACCTGTTCTATGTTCATTTATGGCACTGAGGCTGTCAATAAATCAAGTAAAGTACCTACCATAAAGAACAAATAAGAGCTACCTTCCTGTAATAAACGGCGGTCTATAAATTATAAAACATTACACGTTAAGAAGTTAATAAGTGTAGGTTAAAACATTTAATAAGTGTAGGTTAAAACATGGACCAATTACTAAGGGGACTGGCCCTAAGCAAGTCAGCCGAGTGGTCGGCCTAGTACTAACATCGACATAAAACGAAGCGAGTAGTTCAACTATTTACCGGTAGATAGAACAATGAAAATGAAAAAACAATGACCACGTTTTTTTTCATACATATATCTAATAAGGGCACCTCTTTCTTTAGTATTTACTCTGTGGGTTAAAAGGAACGAGTAGAGTTCTAATGAAATTCAAACAAGCAAAATAAAATAAAACATACGTAAGTAAAGTAAATAAAATAACCGGTTTATTACTTCAGGAAAAAAAAATACTACTAAACTATGCTTTAAATCTGATAAAATTAAAACTTCTAAGTTACTATAGTTATAAAGTATAGTTATAGTTACATTCAGCATTCATCAGAAAACTTCTAATATTGACATTGAATCTGAAATTAATCTTCCGATTTGTAGTCCATTAGGGTGTTACCAGACCAATCGATCGATCTTCGATCGATGGCATCGATCGATAGTAGAATGTATTAGTTGACGTCGACCGATAGTATTTGTGTGGTAGAAACTATTGATCTTGATTGATTGGTCTGGTGACACCCTTAGTCCTAGGCTCGTATTAATAAATGCATCTCAAAGTTGAGATAGATCTTAAGATGCAGTTATGCCGTGTATTGTATGGAAAATCGGTCAACAACAGCGTGATAATATCGATCTTTGAGATCTAGTCTTAAAAGTGCAGAGATCACACTCAGAAAAGCTAAAGATCTTCCTGAAAGATTCTCTACCGCGTCGTTAAACATATATTCAGTATAATTTTAAATAATTCAGGCAACATTCGCATGACGGAATGGCGTGCGGGCGCACCCACCGTGTAATAACGTTTTTTGTCCGCATAAATCAAGTTGTAATAATTTGCGCAAAGACTCCAAATTAACATAACGTACAGCGAGCTTCGACGGTTTGTTAACATGTTCCCGTTATCTCTTTCGTTTTACAAATCTGAGGAAATACGGAGTATTTTTCTATTCCCGTCTTCATAAGAGAGTATGCCAACGTGCATTATGTAGTCTAAAGTATGGTTGGATAATTCATAAGTACCTACCGTGATTGGTTTACGTCAAAAAGTTCGATTCTTATGTGATTGGGTAATATTATATCATTCATACAAAGTAAGCGGTATTCGATCATTGCCGTGTAACTTTTTTATGTTATTGAGGTGGCAAAAAAGCGTGCGCCTAATGTTAAGCAGTACCGTAGACTATAGCTACTTTACGCCGATCTGTGAGAGGACGGTGGTACCTCGGTCGAGCCAGTTCATCGATTTCAAAATATTGTTTCTGATGTATTCTATTGTAGGAGGTTAAGACGTTAAAAGAAGTATGTAGTGTCATATCTTATAGGTAATGACAATGTTATAGGTTGTATTATTGTTTTGCTGTACTTATCCAATTTATGATTACGCCATAAGTATTACGAACCTATAGTTCGCACCTTCCAGCATTGAAATACGAACGGGCAGCATAACCGCTCACCACCAACGACTCTACATATTTTAGTAGGCACGGTAGAGCACAATCTATTAGACACAATCATTCCTGTATTTATGTCGCCTATTGACCCAGAAACCGGTCGATTTGCATACTTACGATGTAGCGGTACAGCCGGCATAGCCTTATAAAATAAGAGTAAAAATTATGTCAGGATACGTTTCCTGATAACGGAACACGAATTACTAGAGCTTGTAACCTAAGTAAAATATTGAAGCAAAATCGACAACAATATATTTATTGCGATGATGGGTAGCTTATAGAAAAATAATCTAGGAAAAGAACTATTTTTTGTATCTTTCATCTTAGGTTTAGTATTAGGTAAGTAGGTAGCTACTACGTTTATGTCTTTAACCGTGCGTTTCCACTGCACAAAAACATGTTGACACAACATATTGCCGTCTCTATTTTTTGTTGTCATTAAATAGAGACAACAATATGTTGTGACAACATGTTATTACGCAGTGGAAACGCACGGTTACATTTAAAACACTTCACTAAAAACGAAAACCAATTCTATATGGTGCTTATTATGTTGGCTACAAATGACGACTAAAATAAATTCAACGCGACTATAATATTGCAGACTTCCACATGCATTACGAAAAGGACGGCAATACACTTAGTTTAGTAAAGTTAAGTGTGTGTACCAACAAAATAAACACCAATATTTATTTAAACTTAATTTGTAAGATTGGTGCTAATTCTAATGGCATTCGCTCGTTTGATTTAAATAGGATCTTCAGTCACGTGTTTTTCGCGTACCACAGACGTAATAGTAATCGCGATTCAGACGCTGTTCACTCAAAAATCCAGGGTATTTTGATATCAGGCTTTTGAGAAAGACGCACATAATCTTTTCATCCCGGATCCGTTTTCCAGAAAATATTCGGGAAAATCGGCAGATGACTTTTTACATAGCTACCATAGGACCGCTATCCAAAGTTGAGTGATCTCTTCAGACAAGACGGTAGGCTTATGATCAAAGGCGTCAAAACTCCACTCAAATAGTCGTTGCGCGATCGTGATACAAGCCACCAGGGACATTCGTCTAACTAGTTTGATATATCGACACGATCCGGTTCTAAGTCCCTGTTGTTCGTAACGCCAAGTTGTTTATGACCACTTTCAGAGGATTTTTATAGCAGTCAGTGCTTTGCTGTGCGCGGGACATGAAATACCGCCCTCGGGCCAATATTCCGTGTAATACGATCTCAAATCCACTGACTATTGGCCCATATGTCCTCATTTTCTGTTTATCGAAATCGTGACTGGTAACAACAATTTATTTTTCGGAGTTATTTCGATGTTTTTGTCGTTACTGCGAAAATTCATTGTTTGTTGAGCAAGTGCTTTCGCGATCGAGGTATGTAGGTCAAGGCTGTAAGTAGATAAGGTCAAGGGTGCTGTGGATTTCACAGGAAGAGTTCATATTTAAGGTTCGTTTATTAAAACTGCTACGTTCTCTACACGCTGTACCTAATGATGGTAGGTAAGTATTAACGCAAGCTTAGCACGGATATCCCCGACTGCCACGTGGTGTGCGTGAAGGCCTCCGAACTGTACAATGGATGTCAGTATCATCTATCGAGACTTCACCGAACCAGATTGAAATCAATAGCAAGTTGCGTTAATAAAGAACTGTTGATATACAAACGGAATGTACGGTCGTATATGTTAATAGTAACATTACCAACATAATTTGAGCTCTCTTTATTATTGACACCAGTAATTAAAATAGCTCAGCTAATGTGGGAAAATTACCATAAACGTATAGGCGACTGTACCTAAATCGACGACTGCTTTTCAGTGCTTAGAAGGTCAGCCTTTCGGCTCACTACATCGGGTGGCTGCGGGTGCGATTATCGTCGGAGTTAAATTACGGAAATGGCCTTTTCGTTATTTACCCTGGTCTGGGTGTCATTTAGATCGCCCCTAAACTGCTCATGTGGTGCAAACGTTGCTTAGTTTGGTAACATACAGTGTAGTGTGGCGCATAGGCAGTAGATACTTTTTAGCGATATTTAAGTATACCTATATTTTATTTTTTTATCATTAACTTAGTACAATAAAGTCTACCTATATGTACGTCAGACGAGTTGGGAATGAGACGAATTAAACCATGAGACGAGTCGGGAAAGTGTCTAGTTACACAAAGTGACGTATTACAGAAAGTGACCTGTTAGATAAAGAGACGAATTAGCGAAATTCAAGAGTGAGAATCTATACCATTCGAATCGATTGAAATCTTTATTTAAAAACCGGCCAAGTGCGTGTCGGACTCGCACATAAAGGGTTGCGTACCACTGTAGAATAAAAACGTCAAAAATATCCAGTTGCTTGTATGGGGACACCTTTATTTTTAAATTTTATTCTAGGTTAGTATTTGTCGATGTATCGGAGACAGAAATACACATTCTGTGAAAATTTCAAGTCTCTACCTGTTACGGTTCGTAAGATACAGCCGCTGACAGACGGACGGACAGACGGACAGCGTATGTTTATCAATAGGGTCCCGTTGGCACCCTTTGGGTACGGAACCCTAAAAACTAACAACCGTTGACATGAAAGTCTAGGTTCTGATACGACATGAAGGAGAGGTGAATATACTATGGTTGATGTTGTCCAGTGCGCAGCTGGGCGCGCGGCGTGGGCGGAGGCGGCGGCGCTGTCAGTGGGCGGCGGTGGCGCGGGCGCGGGCGGCGCGGCGCGGCGCTGCTCCGTGCCCGGCGACCACCCGGGCGCGCGCCACCCGTGGCACAGGAAGAACCGGGTAACTACCATTAATAAGTACTTACCTTTTTTTGACGGGGAGGTAATCTTGGAAAGATTCCTTGTACCTACTCTTGTGGGGGAGGCCTAGGCGGGTGCTCTGCGGCTCCAGCATCCATGAAAGACAAATAGTGGGTGCAGAGCACCCATGACCCCCCCAGATATTAAAATTAATCAGTGACCGGTTTTGAGCAATATTTCTACAACCTCACTCGCTAGCACGTTTCAATTGATTTATTGTTACTTCCAATTAAAAAGATGAATTTTATGTGTATTTTCGAGGTTTGTTTGGATTCAAAGTCGTCATCAAATAGGCATAAGCACCCACGGGATTGTTTAAAAGTCGGCGCCCCTGGGCCTAGGATATGTGGGATTCTTAGCCACTAAAACCTACTAATAAAACCTTTATACCTCATTCGCAGAGCACTTCCACTTCCTCCGAGCTATACTTTGACTATGTAAATTAGGTTAGTCTTCTCTATCAATTTTTGCTACCACAATCAGGATCAGGAATCCCTAATATAACTCATTCCATGCCTTGCTTGCCGTAGACGCAATGAGCTGCTATTCAGGTTGATTCTGACCGACAAATCAGATGATTCTGACCGACAAATCAGATGATTCTGACTGACCAATCAGAGGGTCGGCCGACCATTCAGAGGGTCGATCACTATAGCTGGCATGGCAATGGCTAAGCGACTTAGAGCCCTGTTCGGTAAGACTTTGGAAGCGTGACGCTATGAGCGTTAATCGATTTGCAGGTCTAATACATATCTCAGTTGACAACTGGCTTCGGTTGTACACCGGTTCGGTTCGGTTGATGGTAACTGAGAATGACATAACATTGGTATTACATATTTCGGTGAATGGATATCAAGGTACAGTGAGTTTAGGTTAGGTTAGCGCTGCAGGAAATACGTAATACCAATGTTATGTCATTCTAAGTTACCATCAAAGTTCGGTGTACAACCGAAGCCAGTTGTCAACTGAGATATGGTGGCTATCCATTAATTACGTCACACGAATTTCATGATTTTTAGACCCCTCCCCCCCTTATCACAGCTGGTCACATTTGCGAGACTCCCCCCCTCCCGGTGTGACGTCACATATTCTTTATAATTTTCAGAAAATTTTGTAATTTTTCGTTAAAAATTCTAATTTCGGTTTTAATACTTAGATATATTAATTTTTAAATGTGACGTCACAAAACTTAGGACCCCTCCCACCCTCTTGTCACACAATGTCACATTTCGTCGACCCCCTCCCCCCCTTCACGTGTGACGTAATTAATGGATGGCCCCTATGTAATAGCCCTGCAAAACTTGTATTAGATATCCTTTTTTTAATCCTTCGTTGTTTTCAGGAGCGGCGTATCAACCAAGTATATCCCAGTTCACACTAGGAATTAAATCTCTAATGCGGGTATGATCGTCTTGTTTCAGGTGCGGGACGCGTCATACGGTTCTTCGTCGGAGTCGGACGGGGAGGCGGAGGGAGCGCCCGGCGAGCCGTGGGGCGTCGCGCGGCTGCTGTACGCTGGCCTCAGCATACTCGCCCTCGGTTTGGTCGTCTACTTCGTTGGCACAGGCGACAAGGTACCAACTTTATCAGCTTTTCTCAATGGAAGTAGAAACCCAAACATACTGATATTTAGCTTTAAATATACAGTACTGAATGCAACGGTCGCTCAGTTGTTATTCCCGTCGCGGCACATGGAACCCTCCAATTCCTGTCACCAAATTGGACTGATCGAAATAGACTTCAAATGACAAGCGAGATTTGTTGGTCCACCTCATGAACAGCCGATCCAAACCACATCCAATCTACGTCTTTCAACTCTGAACGTCACTATTCTTGCTGCTTTTTTTGGCTTTACGCGGGTGTTGGTACTGAACTGACTGGTCTCGGGGTAAAAGGGAGCTATGTGCTGGTTGACTTCGAGTGAAGTCTTTAACTTGTGCAAGTTACAGTGACAAGAAACATACAAATACAAAACATTCTTAGTAAGTCAGGCGAGAAGATTTTCGTAACTTGTTGCATTTTCTGTTTCCAGGGTTTCAAGACGCCTGCCTTGCGGCTGGTGGGGCCGTCACTCATCATCGCCGGACTCGCGTGCTGTCTGCTGCGAATTCTCTTCTGCATATTCGCGAAGCCTTGCTGTCGACGGCGGACCAATTACAAGGAGAACAGAAGGTAATTATAGCAACTTTTTACTATCCTTTACGCAATCTCCCTTGTCACTTCAGCTAACTTTCCTAATGCAACGGCATCTATTATTTTTTCCGGGATGACATCATTCCTTGCTCAGGGTCGTTGACAATCTGAGTGCCTTAGCAATTTGCATTATAATAATAATATCCTGGGATATTTTTTACACACGGCTACCTGATCCCAAACTAAGCAGAGCTTGTACTATGGAAACCAGATAACTGATACATACTACATAAACTACTTTTTTATTTGTAAATACATACTTAGTATACATATACACCCAGACTCCGGACATACAGACATGTTCATGCACACAAATGTATGTCCCGGGTAGGAATCGAACCTACGACCTGCAGGTCGTAGGTTGTAGGCGTGAAAGGCGCCATCACGCCAACCACGACAACGGGCTCGTCAAACTTAACCCGTCAGACTTCTTTGAACAAGCGTAAACGCGACAGTGACCACGCTTCGAATACAGCTTCTGACTGAATGAACATGGGTAAAGTGTTATCTCACCTGTTTAGGCTCGATTGGACTGGCCTCACTTCTATCAGTGTCACTATAATGCTTACGCTAGCGTGGCGCCACTCTGCAATATGTTTGCCCCAATGAATTTATAAGTTAGACATGTTTGCCCTCATTGCGCTAAACGTTTCCAGACTGTCCGGTTGCATGGAGGCCGAGGAGATGCCGCTGGCGGGCGGTGGCGGGTGCGGCGGCGGGGGCGCGGGCGGCGGCGGGGGGGAGCGCGCCGGGCCCGCGCAGTGCTCCCCCGCGCGCCGCCTCGACGCCTCCTCGTGCGACGTGTCCAGCCTGTCCAGCGGCGAGGAGGACGAGCGCCTGCGCAGATACAGGACCGCCTCGCTGCACCCGCCGCCCGTGCATCAGGTCAACACTTTTCTATCTATCTATGCTACTACTATGAGACGCACGACGTAGAAAGGAAGTCTAATCCCACGATGATCCAAGACTACTTCACCATTAGTGTTGTCATTGATTTTATTTCAATTTTTATTTCATCATTTCACTAGTCGTGTCCATAACATGCGCATGTCGCGAGAAGCAGCTTTGCCTCGCCTAGTTTGGCCTTGTCATGAGACAGAACGATGGCAAACTGATTGCTCGGGTATACCCTTCTCTATTTAGAGTGTTGGTTGCTATTTGCCTCGCGCGGCATGTGCGTGTTGTAGACGTAGCTATTGATGGACTACGAATAACCGCACTACAGCCGATGTCGTGGTCTGGGCCGATCACTTAACCTAGCTTTGACGGCGCAAACTATTGATTACCCAGATACCTACCTATTTGCGTACCCACTTCATAGGTGGGTACGACCACGAGTTAGATTCACAGGTAAATAATACATTAAAGCTGCAATTTGTTGCGCACAGGGTCCGGGTGTGGCGAGCGCGTTGCAGCAGAGCGGGTCGCACCAGAGTGCGTTGCAGCGCAGCGGGTCGCAGCACAGCCGCAGCGGCGCGGGCGCGGGCGCGGGCCCGACGCCCAGCCCGGCGCCCGCCCCCGCCCCCGCGCCCGCGCCCGCGCGCCGCCCGCCCCCGCGCAACGTGTCCTTCGCCGGCGGGCCCGACGGCGAGCTCGTGCTCAGCCCCGCCCAGCTCCGCTCCTAACCCACAAGCAATAAACGTTCTCGCAATACCCCGTTTTATACGAACCCCGGACGATGTGACTATATCGCGCTTCGGACATCGTTCATGTGATATCGTGACACAGACCGTTTTAAAGTTTTTAAGTGAATTTTCTAATGTAAGCTCCGAGGTCGTCGATTATTTGCACGTTTGGATTATTCTCGCATGCTCCTATCGATATTCGTAACTTTAAGTATGGTTTGCTAGTTCTAACTTATCCGTTCCGGTATACCCATCTTCTATGTGACGTGTGACAGATAACACCGCCCCTTGTTTGACCAATTTCTATTGAAAAAGTACCTTTGGATAGGACACATGTAACCGGGTAAGGCCCGATAACAAGACCCGATAAGATCAGATGTAAGAAACCAAATCACTTACAGGTTTAGAAATGGGTAGTTTTGGTATGGTTCATCATATGTAAAATTTAATTTCCTTATTTTTTAGGAATTTGAAGCTGGATGTGACTTGTCAGCTCTGTCGCTGCTGAATGCTAACTTTCCAAACACGTCACCAGAATATGGTTAAGAGGCCATTTATGTGTTACATGTTACGTAGACTGATTTCTAAATTCCGTTTTTGTGGCAGAAGCTTCAACTGCGTTCATTAAGCAACGAGTTCAAGGGGCTGTTAGACCAAACACTATCGTAGTTCCCGCTACTGTGTTAGACAGAGATAGTCACGTCTGTCAGCTCCTTCATTATTTTACCGTAGTACGCGTATCATGTATCTGTAAGTAAATTCTAACTCTGTAGAGATTTAATACTGATTGTGCTAGATCCATCCATCTTGAAGCCAAGTAGATGCCATACTGCGCCATGAGGTGTGGTTACGATGACCAAACTAGGTAGTATTTGTAAATATTTCCTGTTTTATGACATAAACCTTGCTCTAAATTGCCGGTACTGTTTTTCTACATGATTTTAGTAATGAACTGGGGTAGGATATCCAAAGAATGTATTTTTTATAAATGAGTATGAGTCGGATAGAATGCAGAAACTTCTGAAATTAAATACAATATCAAAATCAATAGGAGGAGAATCCATAATAATCTAACAGGCCGGCCACGACCTTGTCGCTATCAGCGACAGCTTAGCGCGGGGGTACTAAAATGTTGCATCGCGCGCGTTGCCGCCGAGAGCGGCAGCTCGTGGCGTGATGCAACATTTTAGTACCCCCGCGCAGCTGTCGCTGATAGCGACAAGGTCGTGGCCGGGCCGTTAAGACTGACTACAGAAGGAACAGTAGGATGACACTCCAACAATACCACACCTCGTAGCAGTTTGGACCTAAATAAAATGTAATTATAAACATAATTGTGTTAAAACTGCCTACTACTAGACGCGAATTTATATTTAAATATAAAAATCATATAAATAGATTTATAACTGACAATAATGATTGTTAACTGATGTATAAAATGTTATGGCGAATGTGCGTTGATTTAATTTCGATTATGTCCAACAATTCGTAAGTAGTTCAAGCGCCGAGTACCGAATAACTGTATGTCGTCAGAAAAGTCTTCGACGTGAGTTAAACACGCGGTCCATCGCGAGTTATTACTTTGCAGCTTAATCAAGCGTTTTATTTGTACAACGGATGGGCGAACTTGGCGTGAGAACTACGTATAGACACCAAAGATATAATAATGATAGTTAGCTAATTACGTAAAGGTTGGTGTATAGCGAGTGATACTGTCTAACAGTAATGTTTTTATGTGTAAGTAACTACGGTAAATTAAACAATACCTACATGTGTGTTACGCGTGCATTGTATATGGCACAATATAGTAAATACTGTTTATAAATATAATGATATATTTTAGAAATATTTGCACCTTTAGTAGTGAAATATTAAAATGTATATCTGCAGATATTAGCTAGAATATTGACGAGACACTGAACGAGTGTTGTAAAACAAATTCTGGAAATTAAGTTTCTATAGACGAAACAGAATTATATGTACCTATTGTAAAAGTTTTTGATTAGTTTTTGTCAATTATATCTTCGTAATCAAGTTAAAGAGTAGTTACTTTGAATTGTTTAAATCTAAGAAGGGTCAATTACTTACTGATTATTTTCGATATAAGATTAGCTTTGTTTTACTCGCTGTCTGTGTCGAGCACTACATCTACTAGTAATGCTTAGAATACTCGACAAGAATGTATAATGATCGTCAACTGTGGACATGCTCTCATACTAGCAATACGAGCTTTCTTTTGGATCATAAATAACATATATATTTTTATAAACATCAAATTAATTATTCGCTTATCGGCATTGTTCCTATACAATTCAACTCAAGACTTTCGTTTATTTGATCTCGCGATATACCTACTTACATAATTAAAGCGCAAACGTAGAACGCTATTGGTGTGTGAACGTATAACAAAATTCATGATGGCCTGTATTCGGATATACTATTTTGAACTTTTAAACATCAGAATAATATAATAGAAGTACATACATAGATGTTAAGAAAAAATATGAGCTTCATTTAGACTTACTGGCTTGTGTAACAAAGTGTTGTGTACATTAACGAACCATGTCCATTGTCTTGTCACATCCTGCATTACTTCATATTTATAACAAGACCGTACAGTTCGCTATTAGTGTAGCCAGATCCATAAACGTACATAAATCACTCTCTTTGTACCTTACTTCGTGTAATTACGGAATGTTTGATTATGAAGTACGATACGAAGAAATATTTTTGTTGCGGTGACCTCCCAAATGCTCCTTAATATTGCAGTGGGTGTGAGGTAATTGTTTCTGCTAGCGAAGTGACCACTCCGTATGTAGGTACTGTTCATTATTCAGTGCTTGTAGTGAATTAGGTCTTGTCATGTTTTAAACATCTCGCGATATATCGTTTGCTTCACTTTGATTAATACGATCTAAGCGCACATAAACTGGTGACAGGGTTCATTTATTTTTGTCTACCAGCAGACGAGTTTTCATTTACTTATTAGAAATTACATCACTTCTATTTTACGAAAGGAAATTCGTCTGCTTATTTACGTATATAAAATTATATAGATCGTTTTTATAGGAAAACTATGATGTTATCATGACTACCTTCACTTCACCGTTCGTCGTACTGAAAACACCAATGTTATACTTAAGTTATATTTCTAATAAGATTATGTAAATACTTAGCAATTGAGAAAGATCGAATCAAGTATGTTTATGTTATATGCGTGATGCTATACACCAGTAGGTAGACTTTTTGTTCCTTTACATATATAATATTTCAAGAATGAGATGTAGGTACTGTTTGCAAATCATTTAAGCGCAATTCTATACTTGGAGTTACTTTTAAAATTTGTTTAATTACTGAAAATATTGTTAATTTTCACCATGTAATATGTATTTTAACGATTTTTATATTATGAGCTTCCATTTAAGCTTGCATTGAAGATGCTTCTTTCGTGTTTCCTAATAATTGTGACTATTAAGGTAATATCTTATAAATCAGGGCCTAATATCAACCACGTTTTGGTAACAAAATAGGTCTCAAACTAACCTAAGCTAACATTGACAAAGATGATCGTACCAAAACATAGATACCGTATATTCCAAGCATTTTATTATTTTGGAGACTTATTTGTAAATAAGTACCTGCTTGATAAATAACACGAACGTATGTAGCGAGCAACTTATAAGTGATCGCTTGTAAGTAGACTAGTAAAATTTCTCGAGCAGATTAAGCTTATGGTTACTGTCAAATCCCTGTGATTTTAAATATGTCCGATTTATATCATTGTAAGTAATTATAATTGCAGACTTTTAAATTATAATGCTACTTTGGAATCATTGTGGTCCCTCTTTGCTTTGTTGAAATAATACATCCTCATAAGTTTAAAGTCTAGTGTTTTATGTTTCAGAAATTGCGTATCTAGATGATGCCATATCATAGTATTTTTCAAATTACTTATGTACTTTATATACCTTTTTCGAACGCCTGTAGTTGGAATCAAAAACCAATATTTCCTATTAAGCTCTCGCTTATAAGTTGCTATGTGAATACGTTGCGCCAACCGAATCATATAAAATTTATACATACATCACTATAAGTTATTAAGGTTTAGATAATATTTTTACCTACTATAATAAAAAGATGTTCCTTTATTAAAAGTAATTATTATTCATTAGTTATTATAGTTTTAAATTTTAAGTGTAGTTTGGCATTTTTTACACGAATTCTATTCTTGACTTCTGTTTTGTACTTATTACTTTGGTAAGAGAAAACAGATAAATTTACCTACTCGCTTATACCTTGGAATTATAAAGATGGAAATGAAATCTTCGCAACAATAACTGTTTCTGATATCTCGTAATGACAGTGAAAGCGGATGTTAAAAGTTGTTCATTATGTTTTCTATAGTATGACCATTTTAGCGAGATCGGGGTTGTGGCTTAAAGACGACTGGGATATATGTATGTGTACAATTATCGGTTGCAACAGCAAACCAAGAGTATAGCCTAGTTTAAGTGGTCCGACTATAGTAACACGAATTCATACCGACAACTGGATAAGTCTATGTATCTTCTAAGACAACTTGCCCCGAGACTTCCAAATCTGTGTGGTGATTATATCTACTCTTTCCTACATTATAGGAATGTAATGTAATTGAGGTGCAAACACAAAATGAATAGAATGACAACTGTGATTTAAATGTTATTGTTAATAGAAGGAGATGTAATGAGTGTTGGGCAAAGTGGGAATGTTAATATTTAGTTTCTGAGGATATTGAGGTATAATTAACGTAGCGCTCAAGAGTTACCTAAACGTGAATAATTATTATAGATTTTTTATAATAATATAAAGAGCAATGGTATGTAGTATTGTTTTTTTGTGTTCATGTAAATAATTTTATGTCATGACCGGTATTGTTCATCATCGTTTATATTATTTATAGGCATTGGTGCATATCATGTGTATAGAGCAGATGATTAATCAAATAAATTAGAACGAAAAATAGTTGATGAAAATGTTTCATTTCCGTAAATCCTACCTGAATTGTCTTATTTTGAACGACACTTTTCTCGAAAACTTTGGGTATTAAATGAAATAACTATTCATTAAATGTAACATGTAATATATTTCATTTCAACTCTACAATATTCTCCTTTATGAACATAAACATACATTTATTTACATCAATAATAAAATTATTGCAACTCTTAAATAAAAATCACAACATAATTTTTAAACTTCTTAATTAATTTAAAGATAAAAATAATTCTAATTAGATCTGTTTCGTAGTCATATTTTTGTTAATGTGTGTGAAATGTAGTCAAGGTGCTATGCTATTAACATCAAATTAATTTAAGTGTGCTATCATTAAATGATACTAAAACGAAAGACGACTAATGATGACCAAATTAACTGAAAAAAGTCACTCGAATTAAAAATAAAACAATTTGCTTAGCAACCCAATTTTCAAAAGACGTTCAGTTTACCAGTTCGCACTAGGCTAAGAAGGTCGATTATGACCTGTAGGGTTATTACATATCTCAGTTGACAACTGGCGTCGGTTGTACACCGGGCTTTGATGGTAAATTAGAATTACATAACATTGGTATTACATATTTCGGTGAATGGATATCAAGGTACAGTGAGTTTAGGTTAAGTTAGTTAGCCCTGCAAGAAATTCGTAATACCAATGTTATATCATTCTAATTTACCATTAAAGTTCGGTGAACAACCGAAGCCAGTTGTCAACTGGCTTACGTAATAGCCCTGCTGAAGCCTCCTCGCATTTGGGGAGGCCTTTGCCCAGTAGTGGGACATCCAAAGGGCTACTTATTATTTTTTTTGCTAATTAAACTTCCACTATTAGGTACAAAAAAGTAACAATACATATAAATAGTTATGGAATAAAAATTAAATAAGTACTTGGATACATGTTATGATTAGTAAGTTATGTAAGACCATAAGCATATTTTACAAAGACGATTCCATACAAAACACGAAATTAACCAAATCAAATTCTACCTTGTAAAAAAACTAATTTCCTGCGGTAACCCACTACAAATTGTACTTATTTAATGGTTTATATGCAATCGTCTGTCTTCCTACGTATATAATATATATTTCTGTAATGTGGACGTAACAAGAGATCCATTCCGTGAATGTATTAAAAAAGTAAAACCTATAAAATCCCTTATTTTTCTAATTTATAATTTAACACTGTGTAATTTAAAAGTTAATTATATACTACTTGTTTATATACTGCCGAAGGAGATCATATATTTACGTTTGAGATGGTAAGCTCACAAATACCGAATCTCTTACATTTCATCTTATTACCTTAAACAGTATCTAAACATTTATTGGAAGTACTCATTATTATTCTAGAATAATCGTAATTAGTGTTAATGTTTTAATTTGTATCCGAAATATGTATATCGACCCCATGGGAAAATGGTAACTAGATGATAATACTTTTAGCGCCAAAATTGAGTAATTTGTGAAAGTACGCAGTAAATGTATTTATTGAGATAGGTGAGTTTAGGTACACCCTCGCAAAACCAGCCACTTTAGCAATCGTTTGTTTTATGCCCTGGCGATATCTTGCATATCACAGTTTCACTATGACGAATACGGATTGCACATATTATTGCACAATGCGACATATAATTTCTTAATCTATTGAATTCTGAAACGCTGCTTCAATGTTTACGGGCACCGTAACATTATAATACAAGATCCGATAATATCGCCCGCCTGGCTCGACTACTAGAACGAGACGAACTAATTTCAAGACATGAGTTAATGGGTACTAAGAAAATTCTCGAGATAATCTCCGATCAAAACTAAACTTGCAATAGAAATGCCAATTTACCGAAAAAAATACTCAACTGCACCAAGAAATCCTAGGCAGAACAATTTGTGGTTTATAAAAATAAAAATAAATATAACGTCACGACTTTTATCCTTTTTATTTTTTTCTTTTTTTCTTTTTTTTTGTGGTTTAGGTTAGCGTTATTTATGACCATCCGAAAAAAAAAAAATTCTCACAACTTTCGACAAGTAATATTAGTTTTTTTTTTAAACGTAGGTACCTACTTATCGTTGCTACCTATTTCATATTTCATTGTCCGGGCGTTGAATTTAGAGAGAATTTATTACTGATTGGATCTGTTCAGAGGACCTGAAGTAATATGGTTACCGAATCTTGTTGTTGTCTATTTAATTAAAAGTGAATACAGCTTTAAAATTACTATGCTAATCGTCATAATATATGGTGGTTTCATTGCTGTAATGAGTATGAGTTAATAATAGCCGTTCCCTACATTATTATTAAATTATTTTGATTAATCTTTATTGTCGTCCAGTTTAATAGACCCGAAAAGGTTGTCCTTGTGTTTGTGTTTCAGCATTCTATTTAAAACCCTATCATAAAGGCCATGAGGAAATAATAGTCTCTTTAAAATATAAAATCTCTCGTCAAATCACTGGCATACAGAACGGATACGTAAAATCAATTACACACATTAATAATAAAATTATGGCCGGCGCACATAGAGCACGGCATGGCATGGCATTTTATTTTTTATCAATCGAATTTAATACTTATCCAATCGAAATAAGGTATATATTTCAATGCTCGGTGATCGACCTCGGAGCATCGCGGAGCATTTTCTCGGTGCACCCGCTGGAGCACCCTATTTCCATTGGATAAGTATTAAATTCAATTGATAAAAATGAATATGCCATACCATGCCGTGCTCTATGTGCGCCGGTCATAAGACACACGAGTTTAATCGTGTTTGTATATAAAAAAGATTTGACAGGACTGATATTATAGCAGACTTTATCACATATTCTACGTATGTGAAAGACGGCAATTAGGTAGTTTTGTTTGTATACCACAGTAGTCCTAGCACATAGGCCTTCTGGCTAGGCTCGCGTGCACACGACAAGACTTTTGCCACAGATTTTGTTACGCCGAGTCACCCTCTCCTTTTTTATTGCTAGGAGATTGAGACAAAGTCGGTATTTGTCATATTTTCGTCTTGTCACAACCGGCTTGTCGAATCAGTATCAAGCATTGAATACGTCAGCTGTTTGAGCTACCCTCCTCTTAATTAAGATCACTAGCCAAAGCGAGACCGTCACACAGCAGCGTCCATCACTAATATATCACAACGAAAGCCCTCCGTAATTGAATACCTATCTAACAAACTCGTCGCGATGTAACTCCATTAAATAATTTCCCTTCATAGGGCCGGGCTCCATTAGCGCGTTGCGTTGCGTCGTCGCAAGATTTTATACTGGCGCATCACCTTCCCCCGCTTCGTCTTTCGCCCGTCGACCCTTTGATCCGTTGCGACGACGCAGCGCAACGCACTAGTGGAGCCGCGCTCTTAGGGAACAAAACTATCTATAATTAACACGAGTCAAGTTGACAAGTCGACAAGTATAAAGTAATTTTGACTTGCCTCGTACAGCCAGTATTCACATGATGATAAGTAAATGCTGTCACTATATTCAAAGGTACTTGCCAAATTGAATAGTGTATACCGGACATAAGGCTAACTACAGATGATCGCGCGACTTCGTGCGCAGTCAATATTTTATTGAACAACACAATAATATTATTATCACTATTTAAATTGTTTCGACGTACCATAACGCGAGTGGTCGTACAATCATCTGCACTTATACCTGCGGCACGTTATGATGGCCGGTTTGACATGTGGGAGGGGGAAAGGATGAACCTTATTATAACGGAATAAAATTCATTTTCGCATAAATTTTTACACATTCTTATTTTTTAAATGGCCAGTCTTATTCCGTTATAATAGGGTTCATTTTCTTCCCCCCCCCACATGTCAAACCGGCCATCGTAAAATGCCGCTACTGTAGCCTAAACCTGGACGCAACTCTATATGAATCAATTCGTTTACACCTGTGTAGTTAGTACAAATTCATTCAATATATACTTGCTAAAGTCTATGTCAATTATTGAATTCACAGAGGCGATTGATAAAAATGACAATATTTTTTTCAACAGACCTCAGTAAATACAGACTGATTGAATACCTAATTTGTATTAACAGGTGAATATTACAAAGATATTCAACGTTACTGTTCGATTCTATACTACATTCATATTCAAATCCTGTTACCTCCAAAAGCCCGTAAATACTGTCTGCACGTAGAGCACATATCTTCACATCTTAAGGGTAGTGTTCTAGCTAATATCATATGGTCTCGACGATGCCTCTGCGTTTGGTTCGCGGCGCTTCACCCGATATGAACGATGTTTCTTCTGAAGATATGGTTGGCTTCTGCAGTTGCGCTGACGTGCTTGGCTGTATCTGTGGGAGAGTTACGTGAATCATTTAGACAGAGTGTTTTAAAAGTATGAAATAATAATTTAGGTACATATACGGTAGCCGATATGTATGTGCCTAGTTAAGATGGACTATACCTAACTATCATAGTTTGGTTTCCGAGTTATGGGCCTTTGAATATTTGTGTCAACTTTCGTTTTATGGCCATAGAACACTAAAAATGTCGTCGAAAACGGTATAAACTGCAGTTCGGAGTCACAGCCATTAATATTAAAGATATAGTTTAAAAAAAACAGAGTTCGTGAGACTTTTTTTTTTAAATAGGCGAGGAAAAATTATTTGAAATAAAACCGGCCAAGTGCGTGTCGGACTCGCACGTAAAAGGTTCCGTACCACTGTAGAATAAAAATGTCAAAAATATCAAGTTCCTTGTATGGGGACCCCTTTACTTTTAAAAATATTTATTTTATTTTTATTGTTGTTGTAGCGGCAATACAAATACACATTCTGTGAAAATTTCAACTCTCTACCTATCCCTCCCTTCCCTTCCTATCTCTACCTATTACGGTTCGTGAGATACAGCCCGCTGACAGACGGACGGACAGACGGACAGACGGACAGCATAGACTTAGTAATAGGGTCCCGTTGGCACCCTTTGGGTACGGAACCCTAAAAGTGTTCGAATTACAACAACATTTTTATACCATTTAAATACATTCCCGATACTCATCCAAACTCCCAATTAGCAATTACCGTGACCTGTGAGCTAATGACCTGCAGGTACAGGTCGACCTGTCGCTATCGTACCTGTTGTACAGGCTTGGTGATGGCGGTGGCGGAAGTTGCGTTTCTCTTGATGTCCTCCATGGGTATGTCTTCGGAACGTGCCCGCGGCGAGCCCTCGCGCGACGCATGCGCGCTGCTACTGCGAGATACACTGCTGGATATAACAATATACATAAGAATAATATCCTGGGACATTCTTTTTACACACGGCTACCTGATCCCAAACTAAGCAGAGCTTGTACTATGGAAACCAGATAACTGATATTACTACATATACTACTATTTGTTAGTAAGTACATATTAAATATACATAATTACACCCAGACTCGGGACATACAGACATGTTCATGCACACAAATGCATGTCCCGGGTAGGAATCGAACCTACGACCTGCAGCGTGATAGGCGGAATCTTACCAACCACGCCAACGGGCCCGTAACATATAACATCGACAGTTTATTTATTTAAATTTTACCAACAGTTACACCTAAAACAACATTTTTATAGCACTGAGGTGGCAAACAAGCGTACGGCCCGCCTGATGTGAAGCAGTTACCGTAGCCTGCTTGCAATACCAAAGGCATTTCTCACACGTTGCCTACCTGAAGGAGAGTGGGACGGAGGGAGAGGAAAGGAGGGGTTGGGCTTCCAGCTCTCTCACTCATCGTACGAAACAGCTGCTTTACGCCGATCTTCTGTGAGAGAATGGTACTACCCCGGTTGAGCCAGCCCATATATGAGCTGCAGTGAATTGGCTACAGCTTGGCTTTACCACCACTAAAACCAAGGTACCCTTTTCAAAAGGACGTTGTACAATGTTGTAGAATTACCTCTCTCTACTCGTAGTTCGTTCCCGGTACACGACAATGCCGTCTTTTAATAGGTGAGCGCTCGGCCTTCGTAGGCGTCGGTCCGTGTCGTCTTCACCACCTAATGAGAAGAAATTTTAGTGAAAAATGAACAAATGAAATGTAATGTCACGACTTTTATCCCCATTCGGTGGTAGTCAGAGGCTTGAGTGGCCATACACCACCACATTGTGGAGGTATTAACCAACTCAAAGCCCACGTTTCACCTGATAGCCAGAACCCAACGTGACAGGTGGTGAACCTTGTCGCCGTGTATACAGGAACTGACTATTACCTAATCCCGAGGGATAGTTAGGTTTCCTCACGATGTTTTCCCTCACCGTCAGCGAATTGTAAAATCTGGAAATTTTAGTATTGGTGGGAAATGTGCTAGGGATTTTGAGAGGAATTGCTATTGTAATAGTGTTGTTGGTATACAGGTTGGGCCAATGTTGGTGTTGAGACGCCAAACACTGGTGCCAATATCCCGGTTTTGTAATAGGCAGCTGGTGTGGCCATGCCTCGCATACCTCGCGCGCGCTTTCATGTTATGACATGTCTATGCGTTCCGACGTCAAACCTGAGTGCTCGGTCATTATAAAAAACACGTTTTGAACACGTGTCTAGTCAAATTTCCTACGTTCAAATGTTCTAAAAAATTCCAATAAATTTGGCGGTAAGTCTCTTGCAATAGAAAACATTCTATTGCTAATGCCGTGTGTCCACTGGCAAGAAAACTTGCACAAGTTTACTTGCGCAAGCGACTTCCAATATGTAAACACTCACGCAAGTGGACTTCCGCGACTTGCCAAACTTGCTGCAAGTCCCACATGTACGCGGTTGTGTAAAATTGCAGTCAGTGGAAACACGTCGGCAAGTGACTTCTGCACGAAATTGTGGAAGTTACTTGCCAGTGGACACACGGCATAACGATATAGCCCCAAATGTATAGAAAGATATGATCGACTTGCACTGGCATTACAAATCACTTTTGTTCCCAGAAATGATTGTTAAAATCCATTGTAAACTGGCTGAAATCTCTATAAATTTGGCGGCTAATCTATTAAAGGTTGTCTGGAAGAGATCGCAGCTTGCGACAAGACCGCCCACTGTACACTGTATTTGTTTCTTGTTTTGTTTGTCATTGCTGGGGGCTTACCACAAGCTCTCATTGCGATTCAATTACAGGAACGTATTAACGTTTCAGCGACTTTTTGTGCAATGACGTACCTTATTGTCATGACAATAAGAAACGTCATTAAAACGTCGTTAAAACGTTCCTATAATTGAATCGCAATAAGAGCTTGTGGTAAGCCCCCTGTTTATGTATTTGACTGGTGTTCTATAAAGTGTTATATATCTATCTATATATCTAATCTATAGAGTTTTTAGGCAGTTTATAGTGGTTTTAAAAACATTTCGTCTGTCATAAATTGCATAAATTCGGGGATAGACTGTATTATGATGTTGTGTACCAGTGGAGCGGCGTACGGAGGAGAGGCCGGGCCGCGCGAACAGCGGGCGGTGGCGCGGCGCCAGCGCGGGCGCGGCCATGCCCGACACCTCCAGCAGACGGCCTATCTGCTGCATCTTCTTCTGACGGGACTTTGTACGGCCCTGGAGTGACGTACATACAGATATTCAGCAACATATTCATTGGTCTCTACCATGGACCAATTACTAAGGGGATTGGCCCTAAGCAACTCGGCCGAGTGGTCGGCCTAGTACTAAACTCGACATAAAACGAAGCGAGTAGTTGAAAAAACAATGACCACGTTTTTTTTCATACATATATCTAATAAGGGCACCTCTTTCTTTAGTCTTTACTCTGTGGTCTCTACCAACCAATAGAGACCAATAGACCAATGAATATGTATAGGGCTATGTATGGGGGACCTCTTAGATTAAAAAGTGTTCCACAGAACGGTCCCCCGACTGCAATGACACTGCACTTGTTTTACTTTTTAGTTAGTTTTTTGGCAGGGCAGTCGTGTTTTTATTACTTTTTCACGTTTACTAAAGAAAAAACGGAACTTGCCATCGAAAGATATACCCGAGGCCACACTATACGATATAATGCCAAAGTGGTGCAAAATTTTGACAATTTATAAGTGCTTTGTTGGTGTATTGTACGGTACCCATAGTACAAGCTTGTCTTGGTGTGGGACAGAGTTGGGCAAAATTTAATTGCAATTAATTAATTACTAATTGCATGTGGTGTCACAATTAATTTTGATTTGTTTGCAATCGCGAACAAAACACAATTAATTGTTAATTGTGACAAACCTTGCAATTTGCAATTAATTTATCGCAATTAAACTTTGCCCAACTCTGGTGTGGGACCATGTAGTTAGTGTGTTTGTCTGGCGATATTTATTTATAAATAGACCATAAGGGTATTACTATTGCAACATGTACCTTAGTGAGCCTCTGCTTGGCCGCCATGCTGCGGATGTGGTCGTCGAACTTGAACTTGGCGCGCAGCAGCACGGTGCGCGGCAGCGCGCCGCTCGCGCCCACGCGCGGCTTGTGGATGGTCAAGTGCAGGCAGCGAGGGTCATCTTTATCACCTTGGATCTACAATAAAAAAAATGTTCATGCTCACCAGATATTGCTTAATTAGACTAGAGTAACATTATGTAACTTCATACCTACAGATGGTTCACAGTTATTTTAACCTCTGACGTTCCTCATTTTATTTATGTAAAACGCAAAGTCAGCCTTTAAACTTGGTCTTTGAGACCATGAACTGTAGATTATGCTTTATTCTACAGCCTACATGACTTATAAAAACCTAATATCGACCACGTTTTTCAAAAATAAATGAACAAGGTAAATGTCAGAGGTAAAATAACTGTGAACGAACAGTACCTGTCAGAGGCACTACAAATACAGATTAAGGAGGTCGGAAAGAGAAAAAAATATATTGTGTATAAAACTTTGCAGTACAAGTAGAACTGCATTTTCTACGAAATTGTCTGTCAGAGAAAAAATACCCTGACTAAAAACAAATTATTTGGTAATTTATACGATCGATTTATAATACAAAAAATACATCCCGCACCGCCATACAACGCAATAGGATACACCCCGATCGGGCATACTTACTTGTAACCAAAGTTAAAGAAAACCAAAAACTAAAGAAATACTTAATAAAAAATATATTTAAGAAACCCTACAATTATCTGGCTCTGCCTATAAGTAGACAACACATATACTTCTTATTATTTCTATGAATCTTAATTCGTAGTCACTAAACCAAGAATTCCCAATTAGTGAATAGCCATACAAAAAGTACTTACGTCTAAATCTTGTAAGCTGCCGACAAGTTTCGCGACGCCCCAACCAAGCCTTTGTTTGTCGGGTTCCACTAAAATAATCTGTATGTTGTCCACAGCTAGAAACCTGTGCTGCCACGTGCCGTCCTTTTGTATTATATCACACGATATGAGATCAGAATCATCTGCAAACACATACAATCACTTGTAAACAAGCCATAACTTCTTTGTATATAAACTTTGAAATAATTACGTACGAAGAAAATTCCGCCAAATCACGCAATTTTTTAAATTCTGATTCGTATTCGTAATTCGAAATTTAAAAATCACCAAAGTAAACATCTACAAATTGGTTTACAAACTCCTTTCTTACTTTTTGATCAATTAAAATATTGGCAAGTTTACGTTAAAAACTGTAGGATGCCATTTATTTTTATTATTAAATAATTCTTCTTTTATTTACCAGAAGGCGATTTAACTATTTTTTTGTCAATAATAGCCAGTACTAAATGAAAAACTTATACAGCCTCTTTCAAAATTTCAATGTACTCAAACTTTTTCATTACTTAGAAATACTGGCAAGTAGACGCCGAAAATTGAGGACGCCATTTAATTTTATTTATAAATAATTCTTCCTTTATCAGCAAATGGCAATTAAGGCCCGCAACATACATACGGAATTCCATTTCGAAATATCGAATCGGGGATTCCGAACGCAGTTAATCCATCCAAATGTATGGACGTATCGTGTTCGGAAACCCCGATTCGATATTTCGAAATGGAATTCCGTATGTATATGGCGGGCCTTAGAATTATTTTCGACAAAAATGGACAGCATTAAAAAAGAAAAAAACCTGCAATGTACAGGTTTTTAATAAGTAGGTCTTATGTATTATTGTTCTTACTAAGGTCCAAAACGTCTCCAACTTGCACGAACGGCGCTGGATTGGTTAGCGGCAACTGCGACTCAGTCTTGCCAGTGAGTTTCAAGTACAAGTCTCGGATGAGGAAGAACGTGCGGATCGCGCGCCGTGCCCTTTCCATCTGGGTTGAAATATTAAAATCACTAACTTCGCCATTTTATTTTTGATACAAGTATTTATACTTCGTCCAACCATTTATTTTACTTTTGACATTAAAGAATGTCAAAGAAAAATGAATCGTATTACTTTATATTATGGTCCATCTATAGTATTATACAATTAACCATAGATATTGATAGATTATGACGCATGAGCCTTATTATGTCGCAATAAGATTTATTTTTCTTTGACCATCTTAAATGTCAAAAGTAAAATAAATGCTTGGACGAAGTATAAGTAATCCAAAACTATTTTTTCTTATTGGAAAGTTACATAAATACACCAAAAAGTTTAAAATCACTGCATATTTATAAAAGTACTAGCTGTGACCGCGGCTTCGTACGCTTGAATTTAACAACAAAAAATTGTTAATGTTTACTAAAATACAAATAGCCTAAGTTACTCATTATAACATCAGCTATCTGCCAGTGAAAGTCCCGTCGGAATTGGTCCAGCCGTTTCGGAGATTAGCCGGAACAAACAGACAGATAGACAGACAAAAAAAATATCTAAATATTTTTTCGTTATAAGTTGTTATTTTGACAGTACAAATGGACACTTCAATTTTATTTATTAGTATAGATTATCACACAAGAGAGACACAAATAAGTAATGTTTACCTCTCCACTAGGCAATCTTTTAGCGAACGCAATCCCAGACATGGGTGTCTTGGTAGGCGGCAACAGTATGGCCGCGTCCATACACAACCACTCTACGTTTAGAGGCCGTTTACTCGTTTCACAGTACCTGCGAAAGAAACAGATTTCAAACTACGAAACGACGGCGAACAGATTTTTTTGCAGTGCAATACAACCAGGCCAGGCCTATGTTGGCCATCACGACCGGCGAATGAGGCACCCAGGATTTTTTGCTTAGTGGGTCGTTTTAGTATTAGTTACGTGAGGCGTTTAGGGGAGGTGAGGGGATAGAGATCTCACCCAATCTCACGTGGGGCAGAGGGGGGTCCCGGCACATATCACGTTTTTTTTTCCGCAAGAAACAGTCTCAAATTGCGAGAAAACTGGGTTACATTAGGTAAAACATGTTTCTCCACTATAATATGGCTTTTGTAAAATCTCATTTGAGATTAGGGGGGACCCCTCGAACCAAATCTCACGATTTCTCACCCAGAGTGGAAAGGGAGTCTTAAAACCCAAAATTGCCTCACGTAATTAATGGACGCCCTTTTAGGTCAATTTGCTTTTAGAACCTTGTGTTATGCCATGTGGCCACTGGCAAGAAAACCTGCACAAGTTTACTTGCGCAAGCGACTTCCAATGTGTAAACACTCACGCAAGTGGACTACTGCGACTTGCCGAACTTGCTGCAAGTCCCACATGTACACGGTTGTATAAAATTGCAGTCAGTGGAAACACGTCGGCAAGTGACTTCTGCAAGAAATTGCGGAAGTTACTTGCCAGTGGACACACGGCATTATGCCGGCCACACACCTAACGATATGTCCTACCTACCTACCTATGTGTACCTACTTGTGCCAGTCTAGACTTGCACAAGTATACTGTAACGTGTATTGGAAGATATTGCGCAATATTTTTCAATACACGTTAAACAATACTTGGGCAAGTCTAGACTTGCGCAAGTATATCGTTACGTGTGTTTGAGGCTTTAAGGAAAATAGTATATGAGTATACTCACTCGTCCTCAAACATGTCGAGGAATATGTCGTCGCACTTGTAGAAGTTGCGCGCGAGCGCGGCGGCGCGCGCGCGCAGCGGGCCGGCCGCGGGCGCGTGGCGCGCGCCGCCGCGGCCCGCGCCCACCATCGCGATGCGCATCAGCGTCACGCTCAGCTCCAGCGTCACTAGACGCACCCTTGACGCTGGACAAATACGCTATTGTCAAAAACATTTTTTTTTTTTTTTTTATAGGACTGCAGTGGCAAAAAAGCGTACGGCCCGCCTGATGTTAAGCAGTTACCGTAGCCTATAGATGCTTACAATACCAAAGGTATTGCTCGCACATTGCCGACCTGAAGGGGAGTGGGATGGAGGGAGGGGGAGGGGGGGTGGGCTTACGGCTCTCTCACTCATCGTACGAAACGCAGCTGTAATAGCTGCTTTACGCCGATCTTCTGTGAGAGGGTGGTACTACCCCGGTCGAGCCAGCCCGTTTATGATCTGCAGTCAATTGGCTACAGCTTGGGTCTACCACCTTCGAAACAACAATACTGCTATACGATATACTTTGGCCACCGTAAAATTGGGCACCCTAAAATTGGCCGGCATGAAGTAGGCTAATATAAAATTAAACAATTATAGAGAGGGACCCGCCACTCACCCTCGGAATCGTCGGAATTGTGGTGGGTCCCTCTCTATAATTGGTTTACAATGGATTTCCGCAAAGTTACGCCTGATTCCATCGATTAATATAAAATTGATCACCCTAAAAATAGCCGCTGTAAAATCAGTCGTACTGAAGTTGGCTGACATGAAGCAGGCTAATATAAAATTGGTCGCACTACTGAAGTTGGCCGCCATAAAATCAGTCGAACTGAAGTTGGCCGCCATGAAGTAGCCTAATATAAAATTGGTCACCCTAAAATTGGCCGCTATAAAATCAGTCTTACAGTTGGACGCCCTGAAGTAGGCCAATGTAAAACTGATCACCCTAAAGTAAGCTGTCATAAAAAATACTGTCATAACTTTATTGGTTCTAGGGATACAAGTTGATGCAAAATTGTATTGCAACACCTGCTTACTATTAATAACTTAAAATTCCTATTGTGATCTTACAAAACTGTGAACACAGATAGCAACGAGGAGTTTTTTATACGATTAAACTTCATTAATTAATTTATTGACAAGCTTCAAATATTCACACCAATGTATCAAATAGAGTGACAACTATAACCCAAAACATGCTTACCAAAATACTATTTTCACTTACCAGGCTTACAGCTCAAATTAGCAATCGCCATGAGCTTAGATATGAGCAGCGCGTTGAAGCTCTGCATTGGCCGCTTGCTGTTCGGCGGCGGCGATGATACCTCCGGTTTGTCACTAGATGGCGTCTCACTTTTCCCACTCGCGCAAGCGGTGTTCGCACTCACTATCTCCTCTTCGGGACATAGCAATGTGTCTAGCAGCTCTGTGTTTACTCCTGGAATTGAAATATTCTTAGAATTAACACTTTATTTATTAAAGTAAAGGATAGAAGATATTAGAAATATAGTATAAGCTACGTTCGGCCTGTATTTAGGGGTAGTGAACGATATGCGGTTTGTGAGACTAGGCGAACATGTTAAGCGGGAGATAAGTGTATTAGCATTAGGAGATTTTTATACAAATTTTATTAATCAATAAAAAATGAAAATGCTATATAAAAAAATAAAAAATAAATAAGACTTGATTAGCAATTGTTTTAAGGTTGATATTTTAAAAATAGTTTCTTACCCACTAAAATAGCCAAAGGTAAGCCAATTGAAGAAGAAATAATTGTTGAGAGTTAGTATGTTGTTGCTATTATAAATTTTGTTTCAAGAAATACATGCAGAAAAAAATACATTTCCGGTTTTCACAAATCCTTGGGCTTTTTACATAATTAATATACTATCTACTTAAATATAAACATTACTAAGAAAATAACAGCGAACGTTATCTAAGGTCAACAGCACACTATCAATATGTAACGTACGACGGACGTATTATCTTCCGGTAAGCCATGTGGGAAGTTATTTTTACTCACCTTTGTTGTTTATCAACGCAAATAGGAGGCACAGTGCGAACAGCGCTTTATAATCGTTCTCGCTGCAGTCCAAAGAGTCCAATATCGTTTTTAAAAATGGCCTCTTGTCCACTTCCTTGTTTTCCTTTTCCAAAATACTCTCCAAACTAAATGTTCTTTCGACCGGCACACTCGGCGCCACACCGAGCAATTTCTGTTTCTCCTCATCAGTAATATTGTTGAATTCCGATGTTTTCGATGAACTCGAATCGATACCTGAATCCGGTAAAGGGGAATCGGGCATATTCTCTTTGAGAGTGACCACACTCTTCGGTTTTACCGGATGAATCTGCGTCACTAAATCCTCAGTGGAATCGTGATCGATACTCGACGACTCGCTTATTTGCGAAGTGGACGGAAGCGAAGTCGATACTAATTCGGGATCTAGATCACAACTCGACTGGTCGGTGTTGTCTAAATCGTATCCGAAGGTCTTCGGACCGCTGTATTCTGGCGTGGTGTAGTCCCTCTCACTAGAAGTACTCTCCAAGGCCTTTTCTAAACTCATCTGTGGTTTTGAGAACTCCAACTTGACGCTGGACTTTGCATTGCTGATGTACATTTCTAGTATCTTGGTCGCGCCGTCCTCGAATACTGATAAGTCTGATTGCAATATAATCCAGGCCAGTGCATGGACAATTGGGCCGTGGGTTATAATGAGGAATACTTGCGATAACAGAAATAGGGAGACGACGCACGATACAGACGGTTTCGACTCGTCTTCTGTCTCAACCCTGTGTCTTGGGAAATTCATTCTGGCTGGGGACATATCTGTATTTTTACCTTTGAGTATCGCCTCCAAATTCCTTGTAATAACTTCTATACTTTGTATATGATCTCTGTTATAAGGCGATGATGTCGCCGGTCGTTGGACGCTCTCTGAAGTGAGGGAGTAGATGTAGAGAGGGACAAACAGTTTGTGCAATAGATGCTCCGTCAATACGTCGTTGAGGTCGGGAATGTTGAGACACAGAATGTCGTTAATATAGTGTAAGTGATCTAGGTGTTCGGCGACTAGATCGTCCAATTTCAGTTGAGATTGGTGGCTGGAAATAGAAGGATTTGATGTGTCAGAGCGTTTGAGGATAATGAACTTTGAAATCAAAGGACGAAACATGACATCAATAACATTAGAAAAAATAAAAAGTAACAAGAGACGACCGATTCGTCTAAGTATAGGCCACTCGGCTCACGTGATCAGGTAGTCGGTCAGATCCCATGCGACGCAAATATTTGAAATGATGGACTTGCTTTGTATTACAGGATCGCCCCATTGATCTACAATGTACTTCATCTAGAGCATACGCTACACGTAACTACGCTATCCCATTAAATTGCGGCGCTATCACTGCACTTCACTCAAGTCATTCTACTTATTCTCTCTCACCCACCCACGCTCTTGATGGAGCTGACGTTGGAGTTGATGTTTATTTGTCTTAGCTCCTATCTAATACGTAATAGTAGCTCAATGGATCGCCCATATAGTCCATAAAATGAATTGTGCCGCGAATACAAGCGTTGATGTGTTGGTTGGTTTGAGTTTGATTATCGATTTATTAGCTTTAATAGGATCGCTTTTAGATCGCTTTTTATTTTGATATATAAAAACATATTTTACAAGTAGTAAAAATAACTTACTCAGCATCATTTCGGACGCAAGCATCCAGTTCCAAAATGTGTTTACCGATGAACCAAACCAGGTTACTGAAGTACGGCGCCGCCGTCCTGAGACAAAAGGACACGTTGGTCACCTCAATTTGCGACGGCGTTATAGAGGTCGCACGTGTATTCAATTATCATAATACATATATTGTTACCAATAATCGTGTTTGCTTTGTTAGGGATAAGTGTCAAGTCCTTTTACGTCCTTAGTAAATGGTCATCCGATTATTACTAAGTTTCAGATGGTAATATAGAAAATAAAAAATCTAACGACTTTTCAAAAGATATGTGATATCCACCAACCCGCACTGGGCCAGTGTGGTGGATTATGGCCTGAATCCCCTCGCATTGAGGGGAGGCCAGGGGGCTTACCACCACCTCTTATAGCAGTTTTGTTTTAACGTTTCAGCTACTTTTTGTGCAATGACGTCTCTTATTGTCATGACAATAAGGTACGACATTGCACAAAAAGTCGCTGAAACGTTAAAACGTTTCTGTAATTGAATCGCGATAAGAGCTCGTGGTAAGCCCCCTGTGCCCAGAAGTGGGACGTTAAAAGGGCTAATATTCGTATTATTTATCAAATGGGAACCAAGCGCCAAATACAATAGCATACCAGGAAAATAGAATACTAACGAAACATCTATTTATATTCAAGGTTGTCATGTATTGATATCTATTTAAGTTTTTTTAATGCATATGTGAATGTGAAGAGTCTTGTGTTAGTATTAAAAATAGAATTGATTTTTAAACATAATGTCAAATATCGGCGGCAAGACAACGAAATAAGTTTGCTCCTCGGCTATACTCGTTATCTAATAAAATATTGTCATTCTAATTCATACCTCACAATCAACATTTGGATTTACAGAAATAGACAAAGATTACCTAGTTTCGTGGCACTGTGTAGTTTATTTGAATTACTCAAATGAGTACAACACAAAGTCAAAGTCAAGGATACGTATCGTGCATTTAACCAATAAGTGCATGAAGGTCGCCACACAAATACCCATTGACGTGGGCCTCGAGTCACTTAACAATTGTCCATTGCGAAACCATTGGTCTCTAATATTATCCTCGTGAATTCTTGATTATAAATCGTAAATTCTTAGCGGTCGATACGTTGTCGGCCATCTGTAAGCCGTCCTCTGGCCGACCGCCAGGAATTTGCGATTAACAATGAAGAATTTACGAAGATATATTATAGACCAGTGGTTCACAATGGACAATTGTTAAGAGACTCGAAGCCCCCAATACCTTAAAATCACTAAATTAAGGAGACTAAAATAGATTCAATTTCGAGCGTAAATCTCTAAGGAAAAATGCTCTTTAAATACTGCAAATACATTTTACTCAAAAATGCTTATAATTGTTGTCATTATTTTGCAAATTTTCTTCTAGCAAAGTCGACGTTGCTGCGCTGCAAATAAAGGCGCCATCAAATTTGTATGAGATTTCATATCGTATTGAGGAGCTCCTCGCTGGCCAGACGCCGCGCCCCCGCACACATGTTTCGGCGCCATCAAAAAAATTTCGGACGGGATTTTGCCGCCCGCAATTTTTTTTATGGTGCACCAGCGCGGGGGCTTGCACAGCGAGGGGCCCCTCACTCTGCCCCGCGCCCCGGCACAAACAGTCGTGATTGTCGTGAACGTGAAAAAGATGACATCATGATTATGTGATGACATGTAAGGTCATTTTTGAGTAAAGTACTATACAAGCCTTGGTCCGCAATGACTGTACTGCTGGCCACGCTGTTGATGGCCTCAAGCGAAGCTTAGCTACCCTCTCGGCCTTCAAGCTTAGCCATCATTGCAGCCCTTGCTGGCCGCGCTATATAGGCCTCGACCTTCGGTCACGGCCTTTATTTAAGCTTGTCCATCAAGGGCTGCAATGCTGACCGCGCTGTGGAGGCCTCAAGCTGCGCTGCGCTGCGCTCTCGGCCATCAACACCGCTGCCAGCAATACACTCATTACAGACCGCGGCAGTAATGTACTATAAACCAGATAGCCAGTAGGTTTGAATGTATTCGGCACTGTTGTGACATACATGTCAATGCCGGTGCCGGATATAGGGTACCATAGTTAAGACTTAAAAGATAGCAAGGTTCATGGGTCATGTGACCTGCAATAAATGTTTTATTTTTATTTTATTTCAACTTTAAGGTGGGGACTGATTTGAATATTCGCTCGATGAGCACGTTACAAGTCGAATATTCCGCATGTCAATACAGTCATGAAACGAACAAATTCTCGATGCGAATATTCACATCGAAAAAATGCTCATGTCAGTTGCCACATTAAAACTGTCTCACTTCTGAACTAATAATTAAAATAATGCTCATGCTCACCTGTCCCTTATAAACCGTAGCATGCTCGCGTCCTGCACTCGGTACACGTTCAGCGTGAGTGTTCGGACGGCGATCCGCACCATCGACTCGGAATGGTTGAAAAACTTTATAGCCTCCGTGTACAATGGGAAGTCTTTCGTGTGCTGTCAACATTGAAACTTTTTAGGACCTATCATGTGATATAGTGTCTCTTTATTTAGAATCCGTTATTTGCAGGCGGCCCAATGTGGAATTTTTCTTTTTTAAGTTACGTAGGTGGTAAACGGACATATCTGGACGGATGGTACCAAGGGCCCAAGACCGCGATAGATGGAAGAAGATGGGGGAGACCTTTGCCCAGCAGTGGGATACAATAGGTTAAAAAAGGTGGTAAACAAGCGTACGGCCCGCCTGATGTTAAGCAGTTACCGTAGCCTATAGATGCTTGCAATACCAAAGGCATCGCTCGCACGTTGCAGACCTGAAGGGGTGTGGGACAGAGGGAGGGGAATGGGGGTTTGGGCTTCCGGCTCTCTCACTCATCGTACGAAAGGCAACTGTAATAACTACTTTACGCCGATCTTCTGTGAGAGGGTGGTACTACCCCGGTCGAGCCAGCCCGTATATGAGCTGCGGTCAATTGTCTACAGCTTGGCTCTACCACCAATCAACATCGATGCGAGATAATGATCGATAGTGAGTGGATTTGGATATACCAGGAAAGTGATGTCATAAAATTCTAGGTACTTTGAAATAAAGTACTACTTATGTAGCCAAATTATTTCATAGCCGTATTAATTGGCGTAGGTGTTTTTTAAATTCGTTGTTTGTGTATTCAACTGTTTAAAGAGAAGATACACTACAAACCACATTAAACAACATACAGGCAAATTCTGTCTACAAATTACGAGTAAAAGTACTTTTGACACATCTAAAATATTTGCTGTCTTTTTATTCAAGCATTATGGGCGTGAGAAGGACCGGACGGCGCTAAATTTAGTTTAGTCATATTTAGTTTAACATCTGTAGAATTAGCCCAAATACATGAATTTTAGACTAGTCTGTTTCACTGTATGCAATTGCTTTGATTTAAATTTACGAAATTGATTTGACAACCGCTTGACGCAGTGGTACGAGCCGAGGCCGCTCGGCTCACTGCATGGGATGGTTGCGGGTTCGGTTCCCACCAGATACGTACATATTTCGGAAACGTCTTTTTCGTAATTTTCCCTGGTCTGGGTCTCACTGGGATCGGCCCAAGTCTGTTATACAGTACCCATAGTACAAGCGTTGCTTTTAAACATAGGTACTTTATATTAACAGTTTGGAACTTTTACCTCATTATAAAAGAAGTGTATAGTATGGTTGTTCAGTTTTAGACTGAGTGTCTTGAGGAACGATATATAGTATGCCATCACCTCTTCATCCGAAAAGTCGAATTTGTGCACTATTATAGAGTTCACATGATTGTTGCTTAGCAGATAATCTGTAACAAATCAAATACCTCCATTAAGCAACTGCCTTTATTTTGTCTATCACATGGAATCTATTTATTATTTGCATTTCTTATGAGATAGTAGTAAACTCTGGTGTTTGAGTTTTCAAGCTGCCTGAAGTCTTCAGTCATGGCTAATTAAAGACAGGAGGCACTAGCACAAGATAGGAAAAGGTACATTTTTGAAACAGTTTTTCAAGTGCATTTGCCTTCTCAGTTATATATTGGTTAGTACCACAGAGTAAAGACTAAAAAAAGAGGTGCCCTTATTAGATATATGTATGAAAAAAAATGTGGTCATTGTTTTTATCATTTTCATTGTTCTATCTACCGGTAAATAGTTGAACTACTCGCTTCGGTTTATGTCGAGGTTAGTACTAGGCCGACCACTCGGCTGAGTTGCTTAGGGCCAGTCCCCTTAGTAATTGGTCCATGGTTAGTACACTTGTGACACGACACAGTCTAATAATACATGACTGTACGATTTACTCAGAGTGTAGTTACAAGACCAATGGGCGTGTTGGTTATACTATGGTTGTCTGCGTGTCTAAGGTAACATTTCCAACATTAGCTGAGCTCTCTTTATTACTAACACACATAAGAGACCTTAGCTTATGTTGTAAATGTTACTGTAGACGTTCAGGTGACTGTAACTTGAGGCAATTTTTTTATATATTCCATGTTAGAAAATTCTAGACCTAGATCTCTTAGCAGGTACATATTTTACCATACTCCAATCAGTATACCTGCATAAACAACCTGTTTGTTAAGTAAATATTAAATCCAATATCTGCATAATATAGTTCACAGCTGTACAGGAAGTAAGACTGATTCATTTGCAGATTCGTGACTAATGTTAATGTCCCCAAGCATTTCAGAACCGTACATTATCAATATTGTAACCTGCCTAATGGTCCATTCATAGTGACAATTTATAATTTAAAAACTTTAAACAAGCAACATTGGCCCTAATTTTGTTGATACACAAACTTAACCAAAGCAAATGTATTGTTGTCCTTCTTATAGTCATTATGAATGAGGAAGACAATATTCTTAGACAAATTGACGACCAAATAATTTAGAGGTAATTTGTAGAAAACAGAATAAGGACCAATGTACATACAACACATGTTTTGTAACTTTTACGTTCATGTTTTGTGCGTACAAAACAAGACAATGCTTCTAAAAGATAATGACAATTTATGTTTTGTAAATCATGATTCATCACTGCCATGTGGATGGTCTGTTGATAACTAGTTAGGTACTAATTAGAAAATTAACTGGGACACCAAATGTAGGCCAGATACGTATCATGTTTCTAAATAGAACAAAACTTTGTTTATACTCACATAGTGATGTTTCATTTCTAATGTTTTCAAACAATATATTGAGTGTCTGCAACAATTGTACGCACACGTATGATGAGCCTCCACATTTCTGTCGCATTATCCTCAGGAAGTACGATAACATGTTTTTTTCTAAGAAGAAGCTGGAACAAAATAATGTTTTTATTGCAAGTTGCAAATATACAATATGTTAAAAAAACCCTGTCCGACCCGAAAACGTATTGTTGGGTATCGAGATTAGATTCCATTTTTGTAAAAAAAATCTTTTTTTTTATTTTTCAAAAAAAAATAATTCATTTTTTTAGCATTGTATGTGTCCCACTGCTGGGCAAAGGCTTCCCATATTTTTTTGTAATGCAAATACCCCGTTTACATATATTATTTTTTTCATAAAATGACGTCATCACATACTTTGTGGTCTGAGGTGACGCCACACGATCTAACATAATTACTTCCGGTAACAGTGTTGTCATATTTTTAAAATTAGCTACATTTTGTGGGAAAAAGGCAAAAAAAATTGGCACTTTAAATGTTCATTCATATGTTTACTATCATGATTTTTTTTAATTATTATATTATTTGGTCATGTGATTGGGGAACCTAATTACCGGTTTTGGGTCGGACAGGGTTTTCTTAACATGTTGTATATTAGGTTATTGAATACTAGCGACCTGCCCTGGCTTCACCTAGCTTTATCTACTTTTTCTAAATTCATTATTACACAAAAACCTTCCCAAAGAAATGATCTAAATGGTGGTATTGAAACCTGCATCAAAATCCATTGCATACCGAAAAACTAAGCTAATAAACAGACAGACAAGGATAAAGAATTTGTTTTACACTACCTAAGCATTAAGTGATAAGATTAATATTTGTGTAATCAAATAAAATCCACCACAAAACTAGCTGCCTTATCAACATAGACAGAAAGCTGACCCCAAATAAAAGACGAGGAGTGAGAAGGAAAAGTTAATTACAAATTTTAGTTAAATATAATTACAAATCCAGGCTTACTCGAACACGGAACTGTCGTTCTGGTCGCCCCATATCAGGATCTCAGCTATACACCTCAAGGATTCCACCAAGGTACCACGGTTGCTTTCAGAAACCGTAGTATTTTTGCACAAAATATTATGTAAATATTTCAATCTCTCTAAAGAATGGGGGTTCTTCGGACGGCCCCATGAAGCACCGAACCAGCTCCTGCTCCGAAACATGACGGCACTCGTATGGTTCACAACTATTCAACAAAAACACAATACATTTTCTTTTTTTAGTTAGAGCACGTCGTCACTACACCAATGTTCATGTGTATTGTATTCAATCGTCACTATCATTTTTAGTACGTCATAACTCTAAACACACGCCCGTTATTTCCTAGTATTATTTTTATTGGATAAACCACCACGTGAAGAGATAAATCGTATTGTTTCTGTAATTAATACTTCTACGATTTACACGAGACGAAATATACACACTAAGGTAATTTTGACAATGACATTGACAGTTCTTCTTTGACATTGGCAGGTACAATCCACGTTTTGTTTTCTGAAGCCATTTACGTGTTTGTCATTACGCTGCTGAATTTATTCTACATACTTACTAACAAACTAAACGCAAAATATTTAGGTACCACAGATTATAATTAAGGTTTACGAAGAAAGCTATGTTAACGTAGATATTTTTGGCGGGAAGTGGAAAAGTGATGTTGTAATTTTTTTTGTTTTAATTTCTAAACTTGCAGATATGGTGATACTTATCTCCTAATATTGCAATCAGCTTGTGCTCAGCGCACCACTACATGTAGCGAAATTTACATTTTTGTTATCGCACTCGCAACTCGAAAATCAATTTAAAGGGATCAACTCGAAGCGTGTTATTCTCCAGAAGACGATCCGTTGGCAATATCGACATGTTTTTGTTATTATTTTACACAAAGACTTAGGTACTGTTTCCATGGAGTCCCTTTATAGTAGAACATAGGTACTATTTTGGACAGTGACATGTTTCCCTCTTTCTTGATACTCTCTTTGGTATAATAATAATTGAAGTCATCACTGGACTGGGTTGAAATTTGTGTCCACACGCGCGACCGCTGGACTGGGTTATTGGGACTGTCCCGTTACTCTGTCATCGTATAAACCCATGGATGTATTAAGCTATAAACCGCACTGCCCGTATATAGACAGGCGGCTAGTCCGCTGCTGGAATCTAGTTAAATTACAAAAGGGCCGTTTGAAAAGGCTGGGAATCGAACCCGCCACCAGCCGATACAATGAACCAAGCGGCCTACGCTCGAACCACTGCTCCAAGCGGTCGTCAAACCTATCTACCTACCTACTTTACTTACCTCACTTACTTAGGTACCTGGGTAGGTACCTAATTATCTCTACCTAGGTGCGTAGGTAGTAGATAGGTATTTATTTGACAAAATGCTTTCTTACAGAGTGGTATTACAGGTAAAACCGCCAATAAAAACTGGTGATAAAGGCCCTGGGAAAAAATAAGAAAACAAGAAATGTATAAAAATATTTTTATTACATTTAAGGAAGTACCCAACTCGTATTCTTTATGCTCATAGCATGCCTACCTCTATTTTTAAGTAACTACTTAAATAGGCAGGTAATTTTTATTTACCACCTCTTCTCAGCAGTAATTCATTTCGATTACCTATCTACTTAAGTAAAATATATGTAAGTACCATGGACGGAAATAAGTCATTTTAAATCTAGCACTAGTATAAAATTATTGTCTTTTGATTGTGACTGTACCTATACAATACGATTACTATGTAAATATGTAGCATCTAAAAAAACTAAGAGGCTTAAGCCCTCAAGTAACAACTGAGCATCATCTCATGTAATCTTATGGATTTTAAAGACATATTGAGCGTATTTACAAACATAAAATTCGTTATACTAAAGCCTAGCATGTATTTACCCATGTAGAAAACGGTACACCATAGGCAGGCACATACATAAATATCTTGCCTTATTCTTCCCGGGTAAACAATGTTATTATGATGTGAGAAGACTGAACAGACTACCTACTAATACTAGGTTGTTATTAGGCACTTAGCTACAGTTCGCGTACATAAATACAGGCCACGTATGTTCTCAGCAATACCTATACAGTCTTTAGTATGCTGCTGTTATGGAAACTGATTGTACTTGGATATAATCATAGGCATAGTTTAGGCCTATAATATTGAGTAGGTACCTACTTACCTACTAAGTGAACCTTACATTCATAATTGTCAAAACAAAATATTATGTACCTACCTACCTAAGTACCTACCTACCAGAGTTGGGCAAAATTTAATTGCAAATTGCATGTGATATCACAATTAACAATTAATTTTGATTTGTTTGTCAATCGCAAACAAATCACAATTAATTGTGACACCGCCTGCAATTTGCAATTAATTAATTGCAATTACATTTTGCCCAACTCTGCTAAGTACCTACCTTACCACATCTAGGTGCCTACTGAGAGCCCGGCCACGACTTCGCGCGACAGCGACCGGCGACAGCGTTATTTGCTAAAATGTTGCATCGTGTGCGTTGTCGCCGAGAGCGGCATCTCATGGCGCGATGCAACATTTTAGCAAATAACGCTGTCGCCGGTCGCTGTCGCGCGAAGTCGTGGCCGGGCTGTGACTGACTGATCAAAATAGAAGCTTACTCATAATCAAAATTCGAACTCTGGGCTTCAAGGGTGCAAGTTTACGAAGTTAGTTAAGCACCTTTTATTAAATACATTTGATTCATTGTACCTAAATAAAAATCTTAAAAACTAAAAAATAAATTAGAAAAATAAATAGGTATTATTAGAATAGGTAATAGATTATTAACTGATAAAAATTACTTAATTCTCAACGCTGACTCAAAGAGATATTGCTCGAAATATTTACCGTAGTCACGAGACCAACAAGCATCGATGTGCCAAGTGTCCGCTGGCAAGAAATTTTGCACAAGTTGGCTTGCGCAAGCGACTTTCAATGTGCAAACGCTCGCGCAAGTGGACTTCTGTGACTTGCCGAACTTGCTGCAAGTCCCACGTGTACACGGTTGTATAAAATTGCAGTCAAAGGAAACAAAAATTGTCGTAAGAAATTGCGGAAGTTACTTGCCAGTGGACTTGGCAATAGGTATATCGATGATTGATGGTCACTAGATAGCTTCTTAACGTACTTATAATAAAAGAAAGAAATATAATCTCGTAGATGGATTGATTAATTTGACAAAAGAGTCGGTAAAAATATTAAATATGATTGGTGCTGATAAATCTGTCTACTACACTTAGGCAAGTACCTAAAGTCTAATTTCTTATAAGGCGAAGTAAACTGACAGCTAATAAAATGTCACACAGTTCTGAATTAGAATCTTATATTTTGTTCTATTTATATCAAAAAGTGTCATTAGCATCTGTCAGTTTACTTCGTCCAAATAAAAATAAGACTTTATGTCTTAGCTACCACACAGTACCTAGTAGTTAGATAATTTCAACATAAATAACGCTCAGTTGGTTTATAAAAATAAATACATAATGTACTCTCACTTATAATTATTATTAACGAGTTTGTCTTCATTCGACATTCTTAAATTGGCAAGTAATTGCAACATTCGCAGATTCGCAGTTATCGCCATTGCTTCCGCCTCACGACTTCTCATGTAGGTACCTAATTGTTTTTAAAATATCATTTACTGTCAAAAAGTTTCATCCGGTACAAGAATGATTAACTTTCCTCCCAAATTGTTTGTAATTTTTTAACTTTCCATTTTTTTTTCTTTGTCCGCACGTTGGTTGGTCTCTCGAAATTCAAAAATTATTATAAGCTCGATACGAGCCACACTCATACCTATTCTATTTATCGCAGGCTCTAAGGGTAGAAGTTTTGCAAGGCGTCAGAGTATATAGAGTTGTACGTGTCCCTCAGGAGATATACGTTGTCTCCTGGCTTCCCATTGAAGACGTACTGGCCTTTGAGGTTTGTTATCTTCGAGTTTGAGGGAGCCGGTTTAGGTTTGGGTTGGGAGTAGGATGGGACGTTGTAGCTCGGCCGCGATGGCGGCATCATCGGCTGGGGTCCATAGCCGAAGGGGTCCACGGGCATCTGAGGCACTTGAGGGTACCCAGCACCGCTCCACTGGTAAACTCCAGTTGGCTTTCCGTTGGAAACGAAGTCAATAGGTAGATTGATGAACGGGTCGGCCACCTGGGGTGGAACCGCCCCAGACATCATCGGAGACATTGCTGGGCCGAGATTCGGCGGCTGAGATACGTAGCCCAATCCAGGGACGAACATGTACGGGGTGGGGGGCAGTCTTATGTAGAAGATGGGAGAATTATCGTACTGCAGCGAGTTGAGGTTATCGTTCTGGTAACCGTCTCCATTGCCGTTTTTCTTCTTGTTCTGCTGCCGGCGCCTAGTGGGAATGGTTCGAGAGAGCTCTTCGTCTTCGTAATTCTCGTCGTTGACGGCGAAGTTGACGTCGTCATCGTCGTCCGCGAAGTCGAAGCCGGAAGATAGGAAGGAGGGGTAGAAGCCGAAGAGGTTGAGAGCTTTGTTTCTTCTGTTGCTTGGTGTAGCTTCAGTAGTAGAGCTGGGTTCTTTGAATACTTCTTGTAGTTTGCTGTCTCGGTCGGTCGTTGGTTCTTCCACTGGTAGAGCGGCGGCGCGAGATCTCCTAGCTGATGGCGCGGCGTGGCCGTGAAACACGACGCCTAGTATCACCAGAGCGATGAGCAGACTACTCGAAGACTCCATTGTAAGACTGCAAAGAAAAGAAATAATTGTTTTAATAGATAGGTAATAGCCGCTGTTAATTTTTATTAGGCAATTGCATCCCATTGTAAAAATATTGCAGTTTACAAAGTCTCTCGGGCTAAAATAGATCAGGAGTTTAAAAAAAGTATCATAGGGCAGTTAAGTCGTAAAGATATTCTGCAATTTTCGATATTAGTCTAGGCAAATTGCAGGTAAAGACGCGGGCAATAAATCTCCCGGGACTGTTGAAAAATAAAATTGTACGCCCCGCAGTCGTTATTACTCATGATTTTAAGAGTGTAGGTTGTAGCCGTAGCAGTAACATATTCACACATTACGAGTGTGTACTTTGCATCAATCAACCGAACAAGGTATCCATTAAAATAATAAATAAAGCAATAAGATAAGTAACAATGTGCAAATATGGTATACTCGTGTGGTAGTTACTATAATGCGTTCAGGAGTTAAAATCTTTCTTGGCGTGCCATGTAAACTAGACAAAGACACTAAAGAGAAAATTTATTTTTAAGTACCTACCTAGCACTTTACTTATTTTAATAATGTATTATCAGAACTTGTTAAAGATCTCCAACCAGAATTTAAGGGTAATGACCAGTCTGTAAAATGCAGTGTAGAATGCTACACATAAATCAGCAATATCCAGTACTTATTATAAAAGCATTTTAATGGGCATTCAGTAAACTAACGTGATTGGTATTTATGCCTGAACATATTTACCAATTACCACCGGACGGTAGTCGACACCTATGGAGTTATAACTTCCTGGATCATCACCGTTTAATGCGCTAACTAAGTTGATTTCTTATGCGGCTTCCACATGCTTGGTCAGCCTAGGCTTGCAAAGGCAAGAACCAAGATAAAAGGCCCAGCATGTGGAGACATCAATTGTCTCGTCTGGCCTATATCCAGTGACAGTCACAGCTACTGAAGCCTTGGTTGGAACTATCGAACTACAACCTAACAGAAAGAGACGGAGCTATAAGACAGATGGAGGCAGTTGCCGTGCATCTCTTAAAATGTTATAACTGTATTTCTGTAGGGTGGTTCTATGGTTCGCCGTGAACCACCTTTCGGCCTATTAGGTACCTACCTACTCATATTTTCAGATGACAGAGTATGAAAATCATAATAATTGTAATAACTTCACAATGGATCTACCTGAAAATCAATGCTGGGAAATAATTGCCCAGCATTTATAATCTGGACATCCGTTTGGTACAATCCTAGGAGCAACCCTAGATAATTGTGATTCAAGAATATTTTTATTTTTTAAGTATGTAATCGGTATTACGACTTCTGATAAAAAAGTAATATAATGGAGTATTATAATATTTTAGTTATTTGACCTCTTTTGCATTGTGTAATTTTCCTTTTATGATTTCCTAAAACACCGGCAGCTTTTGGACGAAAAAAAATGATGCTATTAAAGCTAATAAAAAATAAATGTTGTTTTTTCATGAATTAAGGCTTTGTATTTATCTAAAGAGGTTTGGGCATTGAGAAAGAAATGCCTACATTTAATTTTATAGGTAGTACGGTTACGGTGAGGGAAAACATCGTGAGGAAACCTACCTATCCCTCGGGATTAGGTAATAGTCAGTTCCTGTATACACGGCGACAAGGTTCACCACCTGTCACGTTGGGTTCTGACTATCTGGTGAAACATGGGCTTTGAGTCGGTTAATACCTCCACAATGTGGTGGTGTATGACCATTCAAGCCTCTGACTACCCCCGAATGGGAATAAAAGTCGTGACGTTATATATAGATAGGTAGTAGGTCCCTACAATTTCTTTAAAAAAACCCTTGTATTTTTCTTTTGCGCGTGAAGACCAATTATTATGAAAGGTGAAGACACAGGCCCAGATACTAAGTATTAAAAAGAGTAAAAAAGGAACTAAAACAGGCAGGACTCATGTTACTGGTAGCGCCAAGATCTCTCCAAGGCCGGATCTTCACCCCGCATCACTTATATCCTGTAATCTATTCATCTTAACGTTTACTTAGACATGCAAGAATTAAACTGGTAATCTTGGATTAACTATTCCATAAAATGCATGAACGGGTAGTTGGAGTGCGTTGGTTATAATTGAGAAAAGCTCCGATGATTTAATTTATTAGTTAGGCAATGATGACGTAGGTACCTATTTACTAGTTCCCATAGTTACAGTTACCTACATTCCTACTTCGTGTTGTCATTGTATAAAAATAGGTTTACATTAAAATACTATTCTCCAAGATTATATTTTTATAATCCTTACAATGGCTTTACCAAGCATTTTTGAAACAAAATTACTTTGTATATCGTATACATTGTCAATCGAGTAAGTATTAATTTTTTTATAAATTTCGGAGCAGTAGGTACTAGGACTTCAAATTGTCACAAGCGGTACCGACAGTTATTTTTAGCGTGATGCAAAAAGACCTCCGTGGTCGGAGTCAGATTCCGCCAAGGATTCCGCACAAATATTCAGACAACTTATTAATAAGGTTTTAATCACTTAATTTTATGAACATGTAAAAATGATTGTTGATTGGTTCTCATGTTGAAGATATTACCCGGTTTGAGCGGCTTGTTGAGTTAAGTCCATTATAAATAACGGTTAAGTCGTTGTTAATAATGTCATATTTGGAACGAAAGTTCCTTTACGCGGTTTGCGGTAGAAATCGTCACGTAAGGAAAAAGCGTTACGCCCCCACTCGAGACGTTCGGTTCCGTCCGCCGTAATTCGGATATTATCGCATAATAAATACATATCAAGTGATTTTTTTGTGCTCGCTTTAGTTTTAAAAAAAGGCGGGAGTAAGTTTTTTTTAAACAAATATAAACATACTAAAATGCCAAAAGGAACACGCAATAATGACCATCTCTTGCCATTTGAAGGTTAAGTCAAACCAAAGATTGCTCTACAAATGTTATCCGAAAGTGGTGTACATTAAAATACAATTTGGGTAATGAACGTTAACAATGTGAGAAACGAAAGCGCTATTTGCAACTAATAAGCTTATATATCTATACTAATATATAAAGAGGGAAATGCTGACTGACTGACTGACTGACTGACTGACTGACTCATCAACGCCGAGCCGAAACTACTGAAGTTAGAGACATGAAATTTGGACAGTAGATATATTTTGTGACGTAGGCAAGCAATAAGAAGCGATTTTTGAAAATTCAACCCCTAAGGGGGTTAAATAGGGGATGAAAGTTTGTATGCAAGTTCGTCATTTTTCAAGTTAGAATTATAAAAATTGGTGTGGAGGTGAAGTTTTAAAAATAAAAAATATGGTTTTCAGCATTTTGAAAAATTCAACCCCTAAGGTGGTAAAATAGGGGATGAAAGTTAGTTGGGAAGTGAGTATAGATGTTCTTCATTTTTGATGATAGAATTATGAAAATTGGTGTATAGGTTCCTTTTTATAAATAAAAAACTTGAATTGCTACGTTTTTGAAAATTCAACCCCTGAGGGGGTAAAATAGGGGACGAAAGTTTGTATGGAAGTTCGTCATTTCTGAGGTTAGAATAATGAAAATTTGTGTTTAGGTTTCTTTTTACGTATTATAAATAAAAAAATCTGCATTTTTGAACTTTCAACCCCTAAGGGGATTAAATAGGGGATGAAAGTTTGTATGCAAGTTTGTCATTTTTCAAGTTAGAATTATGAAAATTGGTGTTTAGGTGTCTTTTTAAAAATAAAAAATTATGGGTCTCGGCGTTTTTGAAAATTCAACCCCTAAGGGGATTAAATAGGGGATGAAAGTTTGTATACAAATTCGTAATTTTTCAAGTTAGAACTATGAAATTTAGTGTTTAGGTGTCTTTTTAAAAATAAAAAATATGGGTTTGGGCGTGTTTGAAAATTCAACCCCTAAGGGGGTAAAATAGGGGACGAAAGTTTGTATGGAAGTTCGTCATTTCTGAGGTTAGAATAATGAAAATTTGTGTTTAGGTATCTTTTTAAGAAAATGTTTCGGCGTTTTTTTAAAATTCAACCCCTATGGGGATTAAATAGGGGATGAAAGTTTGTATGTATGCAAGTTCGTCATTTTTCAAGTTAAAATTATGAAAATTGGTGTTTAGGTGACTTTTTAAAAATAAAAAATATGGGTTTCGGCGTTTTTTAATATTCAACTCCTAAGGTGGTAAAATAGGGGATGAAAGTTCATATGGAAATTCGTCATTTCCGAGGTAATAAATAACACGAATGAATAATTGAGTTTAGGTTTCTTTTTACGTATCAAAAAATATGGATTTCAACTTTTTTTATGTAGCCAATTGACTGCAGCTCATATTATATGGGCTGGCTCGACCGGGGTAGTACCACCCTCTTACAGAAGATCGGCGTAAAGCAGCTATTACAGCTGCGTTTCGTACGATGAGTGAGGGAGCCAAAAGCTCCATCCCACTCCCCTTCAGGTCGGCAATTTGCGAGCAATGCCTTTGGTATTGTAAGCATCTATAGGCTACGGTCACTGCTTAACATCAAGCGGGCCGTAAGCTTTTTTGCCAACGCAGTCCTATAAAAAAAATGTAGGTTGATCCTTTAAGGAAAATATTTATATAGTAAGCATCTATCATCATATACGGTAACTGCTTAACATCGGGCGGGCCGTACGCTTTATTGTCACCCCAGTCCTATAATAACAAAAAAAACAGGTTGATACTTTAATGAAAATATTTATATAGTAAGCATCTATAGGCTACGGTAACTGCTTAACATCAGGTGGGCCGTACGCTTTTTTGGTACCGCAGTCCTATAAAAAAAAAATAGATTGATGCTTTAAGGAAAAAATATATATAGTAAGCATCAATAGGCTACGGTAACTGCTTAACATCAGGCGGGCCGTACGCTTTTTTGCCACCGCATTCCTATAATAAAAAATATAGGTTGATACTTTAAAGAGAATATTTATATAGTAAGCATCTATAGGCTACGGTAACTGCTTAACATCAGGCGGGCCGTACGCTTTTTTGCCACCGCAGTCCTATAATAAAAAAATATAGGTCGATACTTTAAGGAGAATATTTATATAGTAAGCATCTATAGGCTACGGTAACCGCTTAACGTCAGGCGGGCCGTACGTATTTTTGCAACCGCAGTCCTATAATAAAAAAAATCTGGTTATACTTTAAGGAAAATATTTATATAGTAAGCATCTATAGGCTACGGTAACTGCTTAACATTAGGCGGGCCGTACGCTTTTTTGCCACCGCAGTCCTATAATAAAAAAATATCCGGGATCCGGCAAACAGAAGCTGGGATCTGAAAAAACGGGATCCGGGATTAAGAAAATGAGATCCGGGATACGGGACCCGGGAAAGGAAATCTGGGGTATGAAATCCGGGATATGGGATACGGGACCCGTGATATCCGGGATACGGGAACCGGGATCCGGCAAACGGAATCTGGGATCCGGGGAACGAGATCTGGGATACGGAACCCGGGAAACAAGATCCAGGATACGAAATTCAGGATATTTGATATGAGATTCGTGATATCAGGGATACGGAATCCGGGTAACGAGTTCCGGGATACGGGATCCAGGAAACGAGATCCGGGATATGGGATACGAGATACGGGAACCGTGATATCCGGGATACGGGATCCGGGATTTAGCTAACGGAATCTGGGAACGGGATCCGGGATATTCGGTATACGGGATTCGGGATCCGGAAAACGGGATCCAGGATCCGGAAAACGGGATCCAGGATCCGGGCAACGGAACCTGAGTAACGAGATCCGGGATACAAAATCCGGGTCCGGGAAACGGGATCCGGGGTCCGATTTTTTTTAATTTCAATTCTGCGCGGACGAAGTCGCGGGCAAAAGCTAGTTATTATTATACTTATACACGCTCGTTAGACATGATGTTCTTTTGAATATTTTTATGTTCTGTTAACTTACTAACTAAAGCTAATGAAAGTGAAGTCGCAGTTAATTGAAAAAGTTAGTTCAACACAAATGGACCACTTTATACCTACACGGTGGTGTTACATATACACGCAACTAGCAAATGGGTGCGTCTAAAAGACGAGAGCGGCGCGCCCGAGCAATGATTTTATGACATTATTTAACGACTAGCCTTTCCCCGCGAATTCGTCCGCGTAGAATTTAAATAAAAATAATCGGTACTCTGATCCCGGATCCCGTATCTCGGATCCCGTTTCCCGTTTTTACCGGATGCCGTGTGCTGGATCCCGTAGCCCAGATATCCCGGATCTCGTATCCCGGATCCCGTATCCCGGATATTCCGGATCCCAAACAATATAGCCTATGTTACTCAGGGATAATGTAGCATTCTAATGGTGAAAGAATTTTTTAAAACGGTTCAGTAGTTTTTGAATTTACTCATTACAAACATCCATACAAACAAACAAATTATATTATTATTAGTGTATATTAATAAATAAGAATTAGGTAATAATGAAGAATTCACGAAGATAATATTAGAGACCAGTGGTTTTCCAGTGGTTAAATGCTACCAGACTCAGGGCCTAGTAACACCTACTTGGTACCGACGCAATGATTTCCCAACTCACTTTCCGTTTCTACAGCCATGTCCATACTTTAGTAGTCAACGATTTGTTTTTTTTTAAATAATTAAAGTGTGGTTCCGATCATCATTAGGGTGGAGTTCTAACGCTACAAACCAGAACGGATTACACACCAATTTGTAGATCACGGTTTGAGAGGCAATAAAATGATAATAGATGGTCTTGTTAAATTAAGTAACGTTATGTCAGAGCGTCGACTCTACGGTTTGTGTATACTAGGCTGTAGTCAAAGATGTATTAAAATTTTATAGCTACTCTGATTTTTAATTTCGTGCACTAAAATGACAGCTTTTTATATCAAACGTACAATTAATTTGATCTGTTCATCATGAATTATGTTGTGTGTAGGTATGATGTAGGTTCAAATTAATTCAATTTTATTTACTAACTAGCTGTCCCGGCGAACTTCGTACCGCCTCAGAATTAATGTTGTCCGAAAAAGAACTAACCCCCCCCCCATTTCCCCGTTCGTCGTCTGTTCTTCTCCTTTCCCGCAAATAAAGGGTTCCGTACCACCGTAGAATAAAAACGTCAAAATTATCAAGTTTCTTGTATGCGGACCCCCTTTGTTTTCAATTTTTATTTTATTTTTAGTAAGTATTTGTTGTTGTAGCGGCAACAAAAATACACTTTCTGTGAAAATTTTAACTCTCTACCTATTACGGTTCGCCACAAAGCCCGATGACAGACGGACGGACAGTGTAGGCTTAGTAATAGAGTCCCCCCTCCCCCTTAATTTTATATTTATTTTTTATTGTTAGTATTTGCTGTTGTAGCGCCAACAGAAATATACGTTCGGTGAAAATTTCAACTATAGCTATTACGGTTCGTGAGATACAGCCCGCTAACAGACATGGATGACGGATGGACAGCGTAGACTTAGTAATAGAGTCCATCATGAAGGGCAGCCTTCCACTGACCCATCGACATGTGTATCCTGCCCGTTCTTACCTACGGCGCCAGGACATGGTCAGTAATCGAGGCTCAGAAGTCCAAACTGAAGGTTTACCATAGAGCATTGGAGCGCAGCTTTTGGGTGTAAAACACACTGATAGGGTGCGGTACACCTTGCTGCGATCCATAACCCTTATCGCGAATGTAGGAGCGAAAACAGCTACACTTAAGTGGACCTGGGCGGATCACCTGAGCCGAATGTGCTCAGAAAGGTGGGCCAAAGCGATCACCGAGTGGGGTCCCAAAGCACGACCGTCATCGCCGACGTAGACCCAAAAACGGTGGCACGATGACCTCGACGCTCATCTAGACGGGTGGTATGAAAGAGCCCATGACCGCGATGGATGGAAGAAGATGGGAGAGCACCTTTGCCCAGCAGTGGGATACAGTAGGTTATTAAGAAAAAAATGGTCCAGCCGTTCTCGAGTTTTGCGCTTAGCAACAAATTTAGCGATTCATCCCTTTATTTTTCGACACTGAACTGTTAAGCCGGAAACCCACCTCGGTTGCCGGAGAGTCCACGCACACGGCCACGGCTACGTTCTGCAAGAAAATGTATGGATGACGTCATTCTCCGTGCGCCGCGGTGGACACGGTGACATACATTTTCGTGCAAAGCGAAGCTTGACCCACGTGCGTAGCGTGTGCGTGGCCTCTCCGTGCGCCACGGTGGGTTTTCGGCTTTATGTGCACAACGCGGATCTATTTCTTGTGATGAATTTCCCATGAAATAAATTTGCAAGAATTTATAGTCGCCATCTGCCATCTGACACCGGCGTTCATTACGCCATCTATTGAAAGTAATTAAAATCATACGTAAAATATGGGTTTTTAGCGCTTTCCGGGCAATTTTTCCATTTTTTTTTAATGTATGAACCTTCCTTGAACTTCACGGAATAATCTAAAAAAAAAAAACATCTAAATTGGTCCAGCCGTTCTCGCGTCAAGTAATGACATGAAATAGGGATTCATTTTTATATATATATATATATATATATATATAGATATATAGATATATAGTAGATATATAGATGAATAAAATAAACACGATCACTCATAAACAATTGACATTGTTATAGCTGTCATTTTAGTCCACGAAATTAAAAATCAGAGTACAGCTGGGGACTTGACGCGCTTATTGTGGCAACATTAATGCAAGGTATTGCATGGAGGCTTTTTGGCGGGAAGTGGAAAAGTCATGTTGTCATTTTTGTTTTAATTTCCAAAACTTGTGTTTTCGTGTATTATAGTGTGTAATATTGGTGGAATATTAACCATTATATGGTCATAAATGTGCGTGAGTGTGGGCAATTGGAACAAAAGTGATGAAACATGATTTTCAGCTTCTCACAAGAAGTCTAGTAATTTGTCAGTAAAGTATCCGCCACTTTACTGATAGGGTTTGGGGAGGGTAGAAATAAGGTAGTTATAAGGTAGATTTAAGGTAGTTATAAGGTAGAATTAAGAAAAAAATGTAATAAAAGTATACTGATGTTAGGCTCCAAAGGGCTAGTTCCCAGGGGCCGTAAAACTAATCTTATAAAAAAAAAAAAAAAAGTATTGCATGGAACATCTGTCAAAACCAGCATCTCAAATCGATCTCAACTTTGAGATGCATTTATTAATACGGGCCTTAGTCACGTGGCACCCAGCGTCGCAGCAAGGTCCATTGCGAAACCAACTGGTCTCTAATATTATCTTCGTGAATTGTTTATTATAAATCGAAAATTCTTAGCGGTCGACATGTTCTCGGCACGAGGACTGCTAACAAATGACCGACAACATCTCGAAAGTTGTTACAAATATTCAAAGACTATATTCAGAACTCAGAAACTCTTATAGTTACGTATAGTTAGTCTTCACTACATATCTACATATCAGCTACCGTATCTACAGGGTGGAATCGAAATGGTGGGCAATATTTTAAAATATGACTCAACACATGATTCAAAATATTTTAGGACAAAATAAAAAATCTATTGATAACAAATATTGCTCGGGTAAGCAAATAAGCAAACCACTTAACTGTTATACCTTACCTGGGTAATAATTTTTTATCAATTGATTTGTTGATTATTATTCCCTAAATATTCTGAATCATGTGTAGAATCACCGTTTAAAATATTGCCCACGATTTCGATTTCACCCAGTATATGCAATTTAATTATTATTTCGTAGGTACTTTGGAAACATTCGGTGTATTCTATGCATGGCGTAGACCATGGACCAGTTATTAAGGGGACTGGCCCTAAGCACGTCGGCCGAGTGGTCGGCCTAGTACTAACATCGACATAAAACGAAGCGAGTAGTTCAACTATTTACCGGTAAATAGTATAATGAAAATGAAAAAACAATGACCACGTTTTGTTTCATACAAATATCTAATAAGGGCACCTCTTTCTTTAGTCTTTACTCCGTGGCGTAGACTCTACACCGTAGTAGAGTAGGTATATGAGAGACAATGTTTAACTGGTTAACCGATGCGAGAGCATCATACTCTTCAATAGCCTTACACGAGAAGGCCTCAACAGAGTTCGAAGTTGTTACATAATTGGTCGATTATAAAAGTACCTTATAAAAGTAACCTATTAAATATCTTATCACCAATGAAGTTCTCTATAATCAAACGTTTATATCCGACAAAGTATTAATTTATCAACTCGTGAAGATCATTAAATTAATGCGATAATATTGAAATGTGCAAAAACAGTGATAGTTACATTCTTCCAACGTTTATTATTGTATCAGTTATGTTTAGTGTTAATGATTTATTGAACCGCTATGTTTTATTGCTTCTTGTATTTTCCTTTTATATCTATAACTAGGTTTGGACTATAGCTTTACCTGTGTAAATTTTCATTCACAATCTGTTCAGGGTTCTCAAGATTAGCGCGAGTGCAGTCCCATGGCTCCTTTCTTAAAGCGGAAGGTGGTAGACCGTTGGTTTTTAGTTTGGTATTCCGGCACTCTGTCGGGGATTGTCACATAAAAGGTCTCCCAAGTAAAAAAGTATAATACGCAGGTACCTAGTACATACAAAACCCAGGTACCTATGTACCTTCGTAGCTACTCGCAGGATCATACAAGCTTTAAATAGAAAAGCCGGCTTGAAAAAACATTATCATTGAACGGGTGACAAACAAATGCATCAATTCATCAAACTTTTTGTCTTGACAATTATTATAATGGATCGGCAGTGGGTATTAGATAACCACAGGACAATAACATCGCCGTCAAGTATTTTATTAGGTAAGTCTGTGATGCTTGTTTTTGTAATTAAAAAAATAATGGATGTGCAAATGTCAATATATTAATCAATTGCATCCATTATTCATATTGATAATGATGATGTATTAAATAATGGTAATTAAAAAAAGGTAAGGCCTGATTATGTAAAAACAAATAAGATAGGTTAACAAGTAAACAGGTAGGCATTCACAAACAGCTTTATAAAGTAATTATTCCAATTTATTCAAGACTTTTAATGATGATAATTGAATAAATAGCGACATTCTTGATACATTAATTACTATCACGAGAGTTAGAGGCACTGTTCGATCAAAAAGTTACGTCAAAAGTTATAACTTCGTCATGTTACAAGACTTCTGAAAGCCAAAAGTACTAGGGCCTCCGCAGACTTGCTACTTTTAGCATCGGCGACCGGCGATTTTGTGACGTATCGATGGTGCGTCGCGTTTCTTCGAGCGCGAACGAGCGAGAGCGCCGATCGCCGATGCTAAAAGTAACAAGTCTGCGGAGGCCCTAAGAGCCCATAAATAAGCCTGAAGGCTGTTGTCCACAGTCCTCACATCAAAAACATAAACTTTCATCAAAGGAATTGACGATTCTTCGTATTTCCGATTCCGCAATAATTCCCAATTCCCAAAAATTCCCATTGCGCAATAATTCTGCACAGCTCACAGCGAGGTGGTCCGCAGGTGTTGCCAGACGTCGCATTACCCCGTAATGGTCGCATTACCCCGTAATGTGGGCAATTTGCGGCCTCCGTGCAGCAGTGAAAGTTATTTATACCTACAAACTAGTATATGGAAAATCGGATACGACAATGCACATAATTTTATTTTGCGCTGGCAATTATTCTGTTTGATATCGTCAGCAGAAATAGTCAACCATTGAAAAATGTGGTAATTTCTAGAACTAAACTGTAAATGCATTAGGCTGAGACACGAGTCTGTACCAATTTGTCCTACTAAACGGAGTCCACGGACACAGTACAACTCAGTCGCTCGCGGAAAATAATATTGAAAACATGTCGGTATTGCCAATACGGCTCATCTTGTGGCGAATAATACCTTCTTATGTATTCAATAAGTTAATTGTCGAATTGCGAGTGCGATATGAATTTCGCTACATGTAGTGGTGCCCTGAGCACAAGATTAAGGGTGCGTTTCCACTGACGCGGAGCTGGGCGGAGTGGAGCGGAGCGGTCCTTGAATTAGCCAATCATAGTGCTCTAAATCTCCACTCCGCTCTTGGCCCATCACAGTTGGCCAATCACTGTGCTCTTTTCCGCTCCACTCCACCCAGCTCCGCGTCAGTGGAAACGCACCCTTAGTAATTGCCGTTTTAGGAGGCACCACATACATAATACATTAATGATTAGGCTAAAGTTTTTATTTAAACCCAATAAGAAAGATCATTGACTTATGATTGGCAGTCCACAAAAATAATGAGTACCTAATGGTTAGTAATTTAATGAACTAAACGTGTAATAGTCTTGGATTAGCGACTATGTGACAAAAAGTCGTGAAACCACTTACGCCCACCGTTTGGAGCTTATTAGCGAATGGCTTAGGCCATTCATCCACGGCGCTACTCAAAAGAAACGGAACTGGTTAGTAATTAAAATGACTATTTTTTTATTAATAACGCTAGTCGCAGGTGCTCGTCCATGGCACTACTACGAAAGGAACGCAACTTCCCAAGCTCCAAAAAAAAAAACAAAACACAATCACTCAAGAGTACGCCGTTGCAGGAAAGTTTCCTAAAACCAGCGGGCGACCAGCATGTTGAATCGTGCACTAGTTACTAATTACTAATGAGTTACTAACCAGTTTTTTTTAGTAGCATCAAGCTCGAGCCGTCATAGAAATGCTATTACTATGACAATCTAGAAACTAATTTGTAATTTAAGTTTGTAACCAATTTCTTTTGTGTAGCCCATAGACGAATTGCCTTAGATAACGCTGTCTTCAAGCCATAATAAAATACTACCATACCTGCATTCCCTAAGGGGGTAGGCACAGACTGGTTGCAATACCCACACTTCACTAATGTTTTTCCAAACTTTCCAGTAGGCATTAGGACCTGTTTTTACGACATGAATTAGTACCACGTTTTTCTAATACAATTGATCGCAAGTTAAGGAAATCAACACGGGTAGCGTGCGTTCTGAGTACAGTGACAGTGATTAATCGGTTATTAGTTCCTATTTGCATATCTAAGAAATTAATGTGGGAGATATAAACATCTCAGCCACAAAAAATGTACCATCCACCTTGAACGCCAAGATCAACGATCGCTTAGTTTAAACTTAAAGTTTCTAGACCTGCTGGATCTAATGTTGTGAAGTGACGTCAAATTCAATTGTAGGCGGGTAATACTTAAAAGATCGTAGGTATTATGATTTACCCCTTCTTGTTATCGAAGCATTATTTTGGTATAGATTTCCTATTATATCTGTGAGCCGTTATAGAGAGAATTTACAATATAAGGTTGAAAACAAACATAATTTAAACTCGTTTTCTAAAAAAAAATTGTACAATTCAAATATAAATTACCAAAATCATTTTATTCCTGACGTTCTGAAGTTCAACGTGGTATCCCACTAATATTATAAATGTGAAAGTTTGGATGGATGTATTGGTGGATGGATGGATGTTCATTTATAAAGAATGGGCCAACGAATTCATCAACAAGTTGCGTAGTCACAGTTTAGAGCCTAAGTAAGTCCTTAAGGTCCTTAAGGTATGTTTGCCTATAACTTTCCCGGTTAATCTGCAACGCATTAGCGGATAAATAATGTAATTGTTCCCGCAATTTAAACTGATATATGCAAATGTGCCAATTAACTGTGTGTGTTCGACTGTTAATTACTCGCTAATTATTTTAATCCCCGTTTGTCAGTCGTTTCTCCGTTAAGTACGGGCTAGGAATATGTACTACGGTGTCACTGGGATCGCCCCCAGTCCATTGTACGGTACCCATAGTACAAGCTTTGCTTAGTTTGGGTCCATAAAGTTGATGTGTTTGTCTGGCGATATTTATTGATTTATCTACTATTACATGTACAGGGTTATTGAAAAAACACTAACAACCTTGCAGGACTGGATTACTGATATCATAAACAACAACTTTTATTCTATAACTTTTTACAAAACATAATAAATTTAACAAAAAATCACTTTCTAAAATGTATGAAAAAATTAAATATTCATCTAGAGGAAAGCCACGGTAGGTGGTTGTATTCCAGTCTGCCCTAAAGTACCTAAACGAACCACGGTTATCCTCTAACTGAGCATATTTTCTAGTTTCAAACATTTTAGAGCGTGTTTTTTTGTTAAATTTATTATTGGTTTGTAAAAAGTCATAGAACAAAAGTTGTTGTTTCTGATGCCAGTATACAGTCCTAGGTTGTTAATGTTTTTCCAATAACCCTGTATAAAGGTATAATAATTTACCAATTAATATCAAGTCATTGGATTTACCACTTTATAAAAAGTCTATAATAAAAATCAAATTGATACTCGTTTTTATGATTTCAAAGAATATTTTAATTTGAACAATACTAGTAATTTTAATATTAATTAACTGCTTACGTACTTTATTATTTCCTATTGCATGTCTATAAAGGTATTGTGCAGTTCCTTTGAGAATCACAAATAATTGTATAACCACAATTACTGCAATAAGGGCCTCCGCAGACTTGCTACTTTTAGCATCCGTGATCGGCGATTTTGCGACTACATCGATGCTGCATCGCGTTTTGGCGACTCTCTGCGTTCGATCGCAGTATCAAAGTCGCGCGATTTTGCGACTGCATCGATGCAGCATCGCGATTTTGCGACTTCCTGCGATCAAACGCAGCGACTGATCCGATGCTCATCCGGTAGCCTGTAGTCAACATGAAAAATCGCTGCGACCGGCATCCGCAAGTGTGCGGGGTGTAGCGTTCATTCGTTGCATCGAGCTTCCGAAAAGCGACTCACTCGCTGCGTTTGCCGTTTTTAAGTGTGCGGGGTGTAGCGTTCAGTCGCTGCATCGAGCTTCTGAAAAGCGACTAAGTCGCCGATCGTCGATGCTAAAAGTAGCAAGTCTGTGGTGGCTCTAAGGAAATTTGTATTTGTAACATCGCGGGGTTTCGGTTTTAGCTTAAAATCCCTATTTTGCTAGAAAGAGTCCAGTTATGGGCGAATTTAAATAAATGTGTTCGTTTCAACATCATTACTAGCTTTCGAGCTTGTCTGACGTCAACTGTTTACCAAAATAGATCTTAACTTGTAGTCGTGGTTTAAGTCTTCAAATCAAGCCGCCAAGACTCAGACCAAGAACACTTTGCGTGGTTGGCGCGGAGGCGACTTTCACGCTGCAGGTCGTAGGTTCGATTCCTACCCGGGACATGCATTTGTGTGCATGAACATGTCTGTATGTCCGGAGTCTGGCTGCTTTTATATTAAGTATGTATTTACAAATAAAAAAGTAGTATATGTAGTAATATCAGTTATCTGGTTTCCATAGTACAAGCTCTGCTTAGTTTGGGATCAGGTAGCCGTGTGTAAAAAAAATGCCCCAGGATATTATTATTATTATTATTACTTATTAACTGAATCAAGCCAAAGTCAGATCCCGCAAGACCTGAGGCTCTTGCTTCTCGCAGAATCAGAATTGGTCCTATCCTTGGAAATACAATCCTGGTTAAAGGATGGAACATGACCGGACGGAACCGGACGGAAACCGGATGATAAGCTCTTTCTCGAGGCGGAATTAGGGGTAGAACACGATATTCTGAAAAGATTGAAAATCCCTGGTGATTTTAGAAGGTTATAAACCTTTGGTTTTACTATTGTGAACACATTATTAACAACCAATAAACGTTTTTATGTTCCTACTTTACTTACCTGCCCCCTAGATTAGTAGCTTCGTCTACAAGCGTTTCTATAAATCACTACGCTTCATGTATGGAATTGACATAAGTCACGTGATCTACTTATACAGCGTGTAACGGAAAGGGTCTATCTATCCGAAATGGGTGAAAAGAGTATCTGCTATAGAAACGATATGCAAGATTTCAATTCAAAATAATTTTTCAAAAAAATCATACCAAAATATTAAATTTGGTAAGTTTATTGAATTCCCATAATAATAAACGTGTAACCGCACTACGAGTGTCATTATCCTTTTCACGTCACTTGGTGCTAGTGATGTCGAAATGTAAATTTGACATGTTTGGTATTTTGTTTTCATGTATTGGAATGTCTCATATCTCTGTAACGTGTAGATATAGGATTTTAAAACCGTTGCCGTCTTGTTCGTTATCATCCAAAGAAGCCGTGCACTTCGTATGTATATACCATTTCCGTTACACCCTGTAGACTTGTAATGTCATTCTATAGGTACATTTAAGCGTAGTGATTTATAGAAACGCTTGTACACGAAGCCACTTGTCTAGGGGGACTGAACGTTTATAATGAGAACGTGTTAGAAAAGCCAATGTTCGGACATCGTACATCAATATTGTGAATGGTACGCAAATAGAACCGTTTGTTGGTTTTGATAAACGATAAAGCGATACTAAATACTAATCCCAAGTCAAGCTTCGCTTTCATCTATACTGATATTATAAATGCGAAAGTAACTCTGTCTGTCTGTTGCGCTTTTACGACTAAACCGCAGAACCAATTTTGATGAATTTTGGTATGGAGATAGATAGAAATTTGGAGCAGAACATACATAACACAACAATACATACATACATACACACATGTAATACATACATATGCTACATTTAAAAGAAAACTTGAAGGGGTGAAATAGGGGCCCAAAGTTTGTATGGGAGACCATTACTCGAAGTCAAATTCTACGCAGAGATAGTCCGGGGACTAGCTACAAAATACATAAAATATGCCTGGCTGTGGCAACTAGACGGCCCTTGTTCGCGGAGCTGCTATTATTTAAATTAGATGGATATACAACCACTTCAAGGGCTATTAAATGCGCAGGCGCCGCAATGGTGCGGTGGCGACACGTGTGCAATGTGCATCTATGCAGGCGTTGTGCACATTTTTCTTCATTAATTATTTTTATTTTTGTTAAGGCAGCAGCTAATAATAAATAATGCTTATCTTTATTGTTTATAAACTGACTGAAATACGATAGTAACATGTTTCATTGAAGTAGGTACTAGTAAACATACTTATTTTATTATTTTATTAATATGAAAGGTGATCTTACACATGAAATAAAAACTGGTTGATGTACTTTTTATATTACTTACCTTTTATTCAGTTCTTTAACCTTTTTCTTTTCTATTTATATACTTATTAATGTTTTTAATAAAGGAACAAAATGTTGACTATCCCATAAATTCACAGCAGTAGACCAATAAACACTCAAGACTGACATGCCTCGGACTATGAAAACGCATTCCTTGCGACAGGTGAGTTCGGAGAAGGGCAAAAACATACGCTATTCTGTACAACCTGATGCTATTTCCATAATTGTATTGTAATGATAGTAAGTAATGTCGCGTTTGTATTAAGAATTGTATTTTTTAAGGTTCCGTACCCAAAGGGTGCCATCGGAACCCTATTACTAAGCCTCCGCTGTCCGTCCGTCCGTCCGTCTGTCGGTGAGCTGTATCTCACGAACCGTATGTAATATGTAGAGAGTTGAAATTTTCACAGAATATGTAGGTATTTCTGTTGCCGCTACGACAACAAATACTAAAAATATAATAAAATTTAAAAACAAAGGGAGTCCCCATACAAGAAATTTGATATGGTTGACGTTTTTTGCGTCTAACTTATTTCTTTGACGTTAATCTTATATATTCTACGGTGGTCCGGAACCCTTTATTAAAGTAGGACATGGTAGGTTCCTTAGTGTAGGGAAGTTTTCTCGAAACGGCTTTTTGTATCGTATTACCGAAATAGCGGTGATCGTGATCACGGGACATCTCTTGAGATATGACGTAAAAATCGATTAAAATTCTAGGCCACACCCATTTATCGGCAAAACCGCATTTTATAGGAATTTATGGTTACCAAAAAAAGTATAATAACCACAGCCAAGTGCGAATGACCCCTGACATCAGAGCTATTAAAAAACATGTGTGGTATTATTTTAATACATTTCATAGGTAATGTATCACAGGGCAGTGACAATTCCGTTTAATGTTTGGTACATTTCAACCAAATTAGAGTTTTTATAGTTGCGGCATGCTATGATGGCCGTTTTGACGTGTGGGAGGGTGGAGAGGATGAACCTTATTATAACGGAATAAGATTCATTTTCGCATCAATTTATGACATTCTTAAACTTCAAAATGTTCATTATTATTCCGTTATAATAAAGTTAATTTTCTCCACACGTCAAAACGGCCATCATAGCGTGCCGCGATTATAGAGCCTGATCGCATTGCGAATAAAAACCGCGCGGATATTATTCGTGCGGTTTATTTACCGCACCGCATCTTGTCAAATTGTGCGGTTTTAAAACCGCAAGTGCGGATACATTTATATGATTCCATGGGTTATAGAATTGTGGAAAAAACCCGCGGTTTTTATTCCGCACTAGGCCTAGATTCAGGATTCATTTTACCAACTCGTCAATCTGTTTTGTTCGGGCTTCGAATATGGAATTTTGAAACCTTTCCATTGTAAATTGGTGTAAAAATCACGCATCAAGCCTGAACGGGCCCCAGTCTCCAGCCATCCTAATCTATGAAAAACTGGGAAGGTTTTATCAATAGGTACCTAATACATAAGTAGCTGTGAAATAAATAGAAGTACAATGTCACAGTTCCATACAAAGGTATGGGAGGGAATTGCTAGTTAAACGGCCATTAAACCTCCGGGTGAAGCCTGCGAATAGTTTAACGGTGTTGTAGTGACTGTAGACTATTATGAAAACTATGCATATTAAGTGGTGTACACACGAATCCGAACCCGGTTCTATCAAGTCTGTCATCCATAAGGGCCTCCGCAGACTAGCTACTTTTAGCATCGGCGATCGGCGATTTTGATGCTGCGTCTCGCACGTTCGCGCTCGAAGAAACGCGACGCAGCATCGATACGTCACAAAATCGCCGGTCGCCGATGCTAAAAGTAGCTAGTCTGCGGAAGCCTTAAAACTCGGTAACGTGCTATGATGTATAAGTAGGTACAGTGCCACTTTATTTGGCCAGGACGTAGTGTCGCTACTGTCGATGCAAAGCTGTCAAAAACATCACGTTTTATTTGAAGATACGTTAGTTCCAATTTTGGCCACCGAGCTAGATATCTTTGTTTTTTATATTTTATATTTTTTATATCGACAAGTGATCGTTTGGGTATAAAGTCACTCAACATAAATCGGCTTAAGAGCTTATTACAATTGGCTAAATTTAGAAGCCTAAATTCAGAAGTTTCTAAATATTTAATCCATGCTAGCTTCTGAAGAGCTTGCTGAATGCACAATGCAATGCAATGCATACACTTGCCTAAATTCAGTAACGACTAAATTAAGTTGCCTAAAATTAGTTAAGTGTAATAATCCCTTTAGACTGGAATAAAGGTAGAAGGAACTAAAACCTGTGCAAAGTAACTATTCACCGATTCAGATTGTTCGTCATGAAAGTTACCATAAATAATTATTTATTTTGGTTATTAGGAATAGCAAACAGCTAGATTATAAATGTTATAGGTATACTAGTTATACATAGGTTATAGGTAATAAAGTTGTAGATTATGTTTTCATCCAATCACAACTAAACTAAATTGACACATGTAAAAAGATTTCTCTCCAGCCCATAAATTACCGCTACGAAAAGAATGTCAATAGTAAAATGTATTGTACCACAGAGTAAGGGTTATTAGATATATGTATGGAAAAAAAGTGGTCGTTGTTTTTCATTTTCATTGTTCTATCTACCGGTAAATAGTTGAACTACTCGCTTCGTTTTATGTCAATGTAAGTACTAGGCCGACCACTCGGCCGAGTTGCTTAGGGCCAGTCCCCTTAGTAATTGGTCCATGGATTGTACTTACAAAATCAGCACCATTATCCCATGCGGTCTTTCATATCTCCACGATCACTAGAAACTTTAAACGCTTCATCTAATAACTAGTTCGTCTAATATCTATCGTTTATGTCATCTTTTACCCCGCATTGATAAAAGGGTCCCCGCCTATAATTTTCTGGTTTCCAATACAAGTCTTCCTGCTTGAGGCTATGTAATTTCATCTACAACTTGGTGATCATCTGGTTTTACCAGTGTTCACTTTCTTTTTGCAATACTAACTGGTAAATATTTCCCTGGATATCATACTATAAATATCAGATATGAAATTTAAGAAAAACTTTAAAACATGAATTACCATTATGCCAATTTCCATTATGCCATTATTTACAGTTTGCTTACGGTGAGGGAAAATATCGTGAGGAAACCTACCTATCCCTCGGGATTAGGTAATAGTCAGTTCCTGTATACACAGCGACAAGGTTCACCATCTGTCACGTTGGCTTCTGACTATCTGGTGAAACGTGGGCTTTGAGTTGGCTTAATACCTCCACAATGTGGTGGTGTATGGCCACTCAAGCCTCTGACTACTCCCGAATGGGGATAAAAGTCGTGACGTATATGTTATGTAATTTTGCCAATTCCGAGGGCCGAGTGGCTTACGCTTAAACCACTGTGCCTAGTGGTTGTCAAAGAAAAATCAAACGACGATCGGTAGCCTGCGGTCTCCAGAACACCCTTTCCTTATTGTGGTGGTACAAGTGGTTCGTTACGGTACCGGGATGGTTTGTCTTGTACCTATCAGCTCACAACATCACGCTGTTGACCATGAGCGGTGTACAGCTAGCCCGGTATGGAAACGCGTAAACGATGCGGCCCTTGATTACCAGCTTTACATATTCATACGACGTCTTGTAAATATTTACAAAGCTCTATGTAATATGCAGATTGTCTGTGTAGATTCGTTTTGATTGCTGCATTAAATTACTTGTAAGCTTATGTCAGCCTGGTACATATTTTAGTTTATTATTAACTGTTAACTCTACTATTCGTAAATATTTGCATAGCGAATTCTAGAGAGCCCGCTCTATAAATATAGCGTCGTTAATATACGTCGATGCTATCAACTATTCCAGTAAACGTATAATATTATGGTAGAGACACTCTACAAGTCTACATAATCACTCCTTGTCGCATACAGGTCATTGTTTCCTTGTTAACCTTTATCATCGTCAACTATCTCAAAATTATAATCGTCAATTTTCTCTACTAGTAAACATAATTGGTATGTATAGTCTGTTCCATAATTCCACACGACGTTGAAATGTACAATGGGCTGTGAACACGCTATGCGACAATCCCATAATTTTGTCTTCGCCACTATAAGAATGTCAAACAAGATTTTATCGATCAAGACTATGAATATAGGAAGCTAGAATAATCTTCACCTTTCTCCCTGATCTCGTAAATTGACTAAAGTACCTACTATTACCTATTTACACGCATGTTTCGTGAACTAATCTCGTATATAAATGAGAGCATTTAGTTACACAGATTCATTTGAATCGTGGTTTATTTATTTTTATAAAGCAGGGTGCACGAAGGAGCGAGTGTTGTAGTTTTAGATAATCTGTGCGCATTAGGGCTGATTAACTGTCTCTATAGAATAGATGCTTATGGTTGTCAAAAAATATATGAAATAAAATGCGTGTTTAGTAAAATTTTAAAGTAATAAATTTATATTTATTATCGCTCTTATTTGTAGAAAGCGGGCTCAAATATGTAAATAAATATAATACAGCGTGTAAGTAGAGAAAAAAACCAATGGAAATAAAAATTATATCAGTGATAAACAAGGAAGACTTTCTATGTCTCCTTTTTAATATACCTTGTTTACGGATAAAAAATATAATTAAATATAATACAATATCAAAATTGCCTAGTTTCGTTCACCGGTACACTATCTATAATAGTTATACAGAAATGTAGGTATATTTGTTAAAAAAAAAATTATAATACAAGTGCGAACCCTATTCAGCACGCGTCTGCAGTCACAACTCAGCGATGTACACACAGGCGCTACGAGATAAATAATGACAAATAGTTGTAGATAATAACTAATTAGCATTGTTCATGCGTCCATTTGTAGTGTCCACTGCAGGCGATTAAAAAAGGAACGAAAATGTAGAGCCTCCTTTAGCTGTTTCACAAATTGCTGGTATTATCCTTTGACTGGTTTTGTATTGCACTAGTGAGTTTAAATTATCGTTTAGTTATAGTAACCAACACCGGGATATAATGGATAGGTAGAGATACCTATATAAAATTTCTAAAATTGTGTAGGTAATGCCTATAAAAAACACAGTATAACAAAATATCTAAGTTAAAATGAAGGGTGGCTAATTTCAAATTTTGAGGTCCATATTATTATTTTTACTAGCAAAAATAAATAAAATACTACTAATTATAATACGGGCAAATAGGCAGCAGCAGATAGGTACCTACGTAAGTGTACACTAAACTACTTAGTTTAGGCACGTCATATTTTTAGTCCCATTAGGTAAACCTACTTCTAATTAAATAATTACCACATTTTCATTCAACTCTACTACCGCATAGTCTGTTTATCATATATATAGCATACCTACTATATAAATATACCAAGCGAACATAGGTACCTACGCCGCGGGAAAGATATTCAACACTTCAAATAGTGTGCCCATCATGTTTTCATAAGTTATACATGAAAATGTACGAGCGATAATAACCATTTCTCAAGCTTTATCAAACATCGCGATGTTTGATAAATATTGGATTTGTTCCAGCATGGGATTGATGACTTTGTGTAGATGGATTTTACATTGGCAATTTATAGTGGTTATGCTCTCTGAATTGAGGGTTGGCCAAAATTGGTCTTGGTCACGCATTTTCCGAAAATGCAAGACCCAGACTAATATGGATTGCAACGATTGAAATTGCGAAAAGGACGAAGATCAAAAGGCCGAGACAAGAGCAAGACTAATTTTGTGAGACTCTCGTGTTCCGCAGAATTAGTCTTAATCTTGCTCAAGTCTTGCAGGGTATGTCTTCGTCTTGGTCTTGGTAATGGCGGAAATAAACATGAGCCAAAATAACGCTCTGAATTTCTCAAGTTTCAGTTGTTTTTCAATGGACATCCTTCGGCTCTAGTCTGTCATCATCATTACAAGAATGTTAAATCGAGACCAAGACTGCAAGAACGAGGTCTATTTTTGACAAAACTATCTAAAACTCGAATGTCAGGCATCGATAAAACCGAGCTTAATTATTTTCAATTTACCTAATTTCTTCCGGTTATTAATGTGATTAAATAATAGAGACTACCACATCACGTCTTGCGAGAGCAGAAAGCGTGGCGCCTACATTTAATTCGTCATGTTACTGTACGTGACACGAGATGTCTGTTTCGTTGCGTGCTCCAGATGTGTTGTGGTGTGACTATCTTTAAATCAACAAATAAACTACAACACAAAAGGAAACTGCAGACTCTACATTCATTAAGGTAGAGTCACGGTAGAGATAAGCACAAACACGGCGTGTGTGATAATATTTCTCCCATACATTTTGACCGTTTTACGACGTATAATATGGTCAAAATCTGTCAAAATATCTAGTTCTAGATTTTGTTAAGTATTTTCAATGTTCACGTGTTCATACCTGCTGTAAAACTGTCAGCCCTAAAGGCCTTACAGGTTATATGGAAATTAGTTTGACCTTTGCAGTGGTCAGAATCTTGGGTAAAATAAGACTAACAGACGGGGTACATTTACGGGTCCCTCGTGCGATATAGCCCTTACGTTTATCGTTGCGTAACGCGACATTTAAGGTAGCTTAAAGTTAATGTCAACCTTGCAACAAATGTTATCTATTTACGATCAATTTAATGTTCGGGAGATAAACATCCTTCTCATAGCGAATAAAGTGCACTTATTTATGGATAAAGCTGTGAAGAGAGATCGTTAAAAATGGCGCCAGTTATCAAGAAATTATGATATTAAATAAGAAACTTATGTATCTGAATGCAAAGGTGTATTAACCAGTTGACTGTCCAGCCTATTTTGGGTGCATACTCTCATACGTCCAACGAGTTTTTTTAAATAATCTGATTTGTTCATACGTCCTTTGAAAATCAAAGATCTAGCTTACAAGTCCAGTCCAAAAAACGCCATTCAGTTTACTTTTTCTTTTCTTTCCTAGTGGCCTCTTTCCATTGAGTCAGGCCCAAGGCTTGTGTATTACATATGTATAATGCACGGACGTCAGAGCTAGATTGAAAATGCATTACATGTAAGGGCGAGGCTCCATCTACGCCCTGCGCTGCGTCGTCGCAAGATTTTGTACTGGCACGTCACCCTCCCCGCTTCGTCTCTCGCCCGCTGACACCTGCGACGACGCAGCGCAGCGAGCGCAGCGCAGCGTGTAGATGGAGCCCGGCTCTAATGCTCGGGCAGTCAACGTGTTAAACCTTTAGATGCGCCTTACAGCGGTTATTTTGGCAACACGAATTCAAGGTAACTGCCTGATATCTATTTAGTCACGCACCACCCAGCGCCGCGGCTGCACGGCTAAACGCGCGTAAATGATTATGTACCTAATAATGCTAAAATATATACTCATCTCTTTCTAACAGGTCTGGCGTCTTGTCTTCATTGACATGTAGGTTAGGTGTGTGATGTTTAGAGCCCAGAGTTCGTGTAAGTCAAGTCTATAATATAAAACATCATTGTCTGAATGTTGTAAATTACTCTGATATAAAATATATTGTAATTCTACTTAGCTGAGTTCACCGACACTTTAATGGGCTGTTAAATTATTAAACGGTACTGTTGTTTAAAAGTATATTCGTGTTTGTTATCACTAAGTATCTTAAACGTAACTTATCCACAATTAAGATATTTAAATTCTATTTTAAGCACTAACTAAACTACCTGTATTGCCACCCTTCTCATAGCAACGTATGAGTAAGACATTCTATTCTATTCTGTAGTATGAGTAAGACAAAAATACTTTTAACTAAGTAGGTACCTACCTATATCAAATTGAGTCGATAAATAGATCACGTGACTTATGTTATTTCCTTACGCGTAGCGTAGCGATTCGTAGAAATGTTTGTAGCCGAAGCCACTTAGTTAGAGGGGCAGGTCCTCCGTTTCTTCTACTAAGCCCATTTTCACACAACGGTGCTCAAAAGAAACCAAATTACTAACTCTAACAACCAATTACGCGGCGTTACTGGTTACTAATCGGTCCGTGACGTCATTGTGTGACCCTCTTTATAAATACTAGTGCGGGACTGAAAAGTATCAACCTGATTGGTAATCAGAGAGGTACAATCTATTAATTTTAAGTAGAGTTGTGTGGAAGTAGTTACCAAGCCAAGTAAATAATGTTCCTAATTTGAAATCATAAATACCTAACTCTTTTTAACTGACTTAAAAAAGGAGGAGGTTCTCAATTCGAATGTACGTTTTTTGTGTGTTTGTTACGCGATTTCTCCGTCATTTGTGAACCGATTTTCATTGTTTTTCTTTATTAAAAATTATTTGGAAAGGTACACACACACGCGTGCGAGCGACGCCTTTGGTATTGCAAGCATTTATAGGCAATAGGCTAAATATATTACCAGAAAAATTACAATAGGTTTGCTTGCTTATTTTAAAAAAATATGTAAATTAATTTGTATTGATTTGATTTGATGGGTGACAGCAGTCACTACCTATAAAGCGAATTAAGAATAAAGAAAAAAATAAGAATAAGTTTGTACAAGGTGTGTCCAGGCCATATGTTTTTAAATTCCCGTAATAAAATTACAATAATAAACATCTGGCTATTCTAATTTTAATTGCGGGAACCCTAGTGATGTGGCACACACGAGCAGCTGATGTTTAATGCAGCTAGTGATTACAATGTCCCGGGAGCAAGCAGATCTGTCACAACATTGTTAAGTGATGAACTCACGAGTTGTTTTTGTTGTTGATGTTGCTCGTGGAACGGTCACTGATGTTGGACGTTGATATAAAGTTTACATGCTTATTTTGTTTTTGTATGTAGATTGGTATATTAAGTATTCTTGGATTACTTTTTACAATATCAGCGAAAAACGCTTGGAGTGAACCTATCACACGGGACATTAAATAAGTAGATACTTACTTATTTTGCTTATCATATATTAAATGTCCCACTGCAGGGCAAATGCCTTAACTGTCTCCATAGGTCCTTCGGTAATTATGAGAAATTAATAATAAACGTACCGTATTATTTTTCGAAGGTCTTCAATTCAGTAATATCCTTCAGCAGATCTGAAATGAAGATAAAAAATCTTAGTAAGTCAACGTCCAAATTTGTTTAATCATGTAAACTAGAGGTAGCGTAAATGAATCGTTAAAAATCAATATGAAAATAAATCTCATACGTCAATATTATCGACTACCTATATAAGCCGTAAATACGGTAAAACTTCTTAATACATGCGAATGATAGTGAAAAACGCGTAGCCATAATTAATATTCACATCACAAAGTTCAACAAACGTGACCGTGACCCGTCGCCAAATGTATCGATGTCAAACAGTTATTGCCTTTAAATGAGAATTCCAACAAACCAATGTCTCCTTGCCGTTATACAAGACGCAAAATATACCTACAAACTATGTACCTATTACTTAAAAGGTTAAAGGTCAGGCAACATAAATCCTGATTTTATCCAGATATCTGTCCTTGGTATGAATTGGAGCTTATAATATACAGAGTGGATTTTTTGACGCCACTGGAGGGAAAGTACTCTAAATACTGGAATAGCTAACTCATAGGAAACATTCCTTTATTTTTAAAAAAGAAACACATCTGCATTCAAAGATTTTCGAAAACTCGCTTGCCACATTCGGGAGTCGAACCGGCTGAAATCCGAAAAAGCAACACCTGTACTTTTATGGTACCTGTAATTTACAAAAAAATATATATTTTGTTAAAATTCCATAATTTTGTATACTATTTTATTCTGTTTCCGACACTCATGCAAACGCCCAAGTATTATTTCATACTTTTAAAACACAGTGTATACCTAGTTTGGAGTTTTTATTTGTAATCTTTTGAAACGAGTGCATATATTTTCCTACCACCACGTATTTATAATAGGTAGGTAACTATCTAATCATTTTATAATTGCACTTTTATAAGCAAATCTATGTATTCACATCTCGAAAGCATGTTCCATGGTTCCCTGAGTTTATGGGTTTTTTATAATTATTACATGATAGCCCTGATATAACATGTTATGTAAGCTTTATGACGTATGCACGTGTAATTGAAGATAATTTCCATGTTGTGGGTTATTTGGTTTTATATATCGCTTCCGTTTGATATTCGTTACTGCTCACATAGCGTTGCTGTTTGAAAATGTATACAAATTTTATTTTTCCATTGCAAAGAGTAACCATTGAGTTTCTTGCCGGCTCTTCTCAATGGAAGCAATATTACGAACCGGTAGTAGCGCTAAAATATTGATGTTAACGATTCATAAGTGCTACCTCTAGCTTTTCTCAGTTTGGGACCATACAGTTGGCGTGTAACTCTGGCGATATCTTTGTATAAGATAGTGCCATATCTGTAGCCTCTGTAGGCGCCGATATTACCTGTTGAAATGGCTATCACCATTCCATTCAATTCGCAGACATCCATTGAAACTGCATAACTGTACCGGAATTCAATATCCAAATAGGAACAGCTCTTAACAATGTACAATCAGGAATACAAGCAAATCAGACGGTATCCGCGGCTAATCTAGACCCGGAGCCAATCTATTCCGATAAGATAGGAATAAATCTCGGGCTAGTAGCTATTAGTGGTTGCCCATGGTTACCGGTATAGATACAATGGCAGTAACTATCGGTGTCTCGAAGATATTTGAAAGTTTCCGTGTCGAGTTTTCAATTTGAAGATGTTTCTACGGATAAGAGCTTCGATTCTATTACTAGAAATAGCTTTTATGGGGCATTAAATTCATTAATGTTTCTCTTCCTAATTGCAACTTAAACGTTTTATTGTGTTATTTTAAAGAGAATCATAATAAAACAGTCAGATCACTGCACCTGGTAGGTTTCGCTCGGAGGCGCTATTAATTAATATCGCCAGACTAAAACACCAGTTTTACGATCTCAAACTATGTAATGTTTGTACTGTGGGTACTGTACAATAGACTGGGAGCAATCCCAGTGTCACCCAGATGGGTGACAGAAACGGAAATTTGCGGAATATCAAATAGATGATTAACATAACGTACTAACTAAGGTGTTAAGATGTTGGTATGAGGTGTTGAGATTGAACCAAAACTTGTTGACTCCTTGGTTGCAGAGATTGCAGAGTTTTTAGGACTAAATCTAATACCATTAACCGAATACATCGTTTGTGGCAGTTAGTTCGTATTATGTACTTGTAGCATTTAGCTGGTGCTAATTCGGTGACTGCCAAAATTCCCAGACAAGATCATTGGCTCAATCTAATAAAGGTTTTCGGAGCCTGAATGAAGCCAAAAATATTCTACTGGTCATCGTCATTGCCTTACTAACAAAATACATACCTAGCAAGAATTGAGGTACCTACTCACACATCAAAATATAGAGTAAAATTCTTTGGGCTTATCATAACCGTCTTTCATATTTATATCAACGATTATAGTACGTTTTTTATACTTGTCCTATTTGGTAAGCAAAGATGGCGTCCAGCGGGGCGATTGCGTAACTTTTTGTCAATGTTTCAATTGGTTTCGTATATAATTGACACAAGATGAACGAAACCAATTGAAACATTGACAAAAAAGTTACGCAGTCGCCCCGCTGGACGCCATCTTTGCTTACCAAATAGGACAAGTATAAAAAAACGTACTATACAACTTCGTATACATTGACATGTTTTATTGCGTTCATTTCGTTTCTGTGATCCATATCTAAAGTTCCTACTATTTACTGCCTTTCAGAAGATGAGTTACAATAACAGTTCCAATTATTATTGTTAGCGGCTTATAGTTCTTCCGGGAAACCACCCTGTTTCCCGGCATTTCAGATTTATGACGAATATAACATTTGTAACGCCGATAACCTATTGTGGATATAAAACGAATCAAGCAACATAAAAGTCAAGTGAACGCAGTATTTCATTTGTAATTAGTGCATTGTCTGCGGCTGAAGAGTTGTTTCATACTCAAACTATGATAATTGCCTATAGCTTTAGTGTCGTAAAATGTCAATTGTAAAGAGGAAAGTTTGCATGAATTATATTTAGAAATTATGTTCATAATTTACAATTCATGTTTATTTGCGTGCACTGAGAAGATCTGCGGGCTTACCATGACCTCTTATCGCGATTCAATTATAGGAACGTTTTAACGTTTCAGCGACTTTTTGTGCAATGACAAACCTTATTGTCATGACAATAAGAAACGCCAATGCACAAGAAGTCGCTGAAACGTTAAAACAATACTGCTATAAGAGGTGGTGGTAGGGCCCCTGCTCATAGAGTTCCCAAACGAGTTTGGAAGAAACAATTGCAAAAAAGATTATGATAGGTAAGTCGACTCAGTTTTCAGGCCTCTGACATGGCTAATGACTGTGTAAGTCGGGATGAACAGCTTAGCATCCTCTCCCTGAGGCGATCCTCATGGCGTTATTGGGGACTTGCTTGTATGATTTATCTTCGTATCGTATGGTTAGTGAACTGGTGACAGAGTTGTTCTAGCCGATCGAGGGCCCTTGACAGGAAAGACATGTTTTGTTTATGTACACTGAACCGCAAAGAAAAAGGGTTGGTTAGAAAATTTTCAATAATATATTCAATAACATTTTATTTATTTTACATTTATTAAAAATAATAAGCTACAATTCATTTTTTTGGGTTTCTTACCCAAAGGGTGCCAACGGGTCCCTATTACTAAGCCTACGCTGTCCGCCTGTTCGTTCGTCTGTCCGTCTGTCAGCGGGCTGTATTTCACGACCCGTAATAGGTAGAATATTCTATAGTATTATAATAATATTATATAGGTAAAAATTTTCACAGAATGTGTATTTCTGTAGCTGCTACAACAACAAATAAACAATTGTAGAGAGGGACCCACCACTCACCCTCGGAATTGCCAACCTCCAATATTATAAACCAAATGAATTGATCGATAATAGAAGAAGCCAATAAGACCTAACTCCCTGTCAGTCGAGAGTATGTCTGTCATGAGTCATGGACCCTAACAAGACCCTTCCTCTCGCTTATCGATCAATTCATTTGGTTTATAATATTGGAGGTTGGCAATTCCGAGGGTGAGTGGTGGGTCCCTCTCTACAATTGTTTAAAAATGGATTTCCGCAAAGTTACGCCTGATTCCATCAATTACAACAACAAATAGTAAAAATTAAATTAAATTTAAATATAAAGATTTTATATTTTGACGTTTATATTCTACGGTGGTACGGAACCCTAGAATATAAACGCACTTGGCTGGTTTTTTTTATTTTCATTTAAGCACATTAAAATATTCTTTAATTTAGTGTTTATTTCATAAAGCTAGGTCAGGTACTTTTGAAGATATTGAAAATTTTCTAACCGACCCGTTTTCTTTGCGGTCCAGTGTATTTAGGTAGGTTATGTTTTAGCAGTCTATGAATGTATTTATGTTTCTTTCACCATTGCGCCTAAACTAGAAATCTGATTTTGATGATTGAGGTGTCAATCCATTAGATGTGTCCATATGGCGCGCATGCCTCACCCGAGCACTCATATTATGACATTACGTCTATGCGTTCCGACGTCAAAAGTAGTGCTCGCGCGAGGCATGCGCCTGATGAAGACGCCGCCATTCATTATGAAGGTAAAGGTATAATTCCTTATTAAACATTGTACTTCGCTAGCTATGCCTCTTTGACGCTGAAAGCATTAAATACTTAAGCTTAGACCAGCTTTCTTAGAAATCTTTAATCAAGTAACGGTTTCGTATCAGATGGGGGGTGAGCAGCCGTGTTAAGAGTCTCTAATTGCGATATTTACATTTATATCGAGCGGGCTTTGCTGTTCGGATCGCGTAGCACGGGACCCGCACGCGACGGAGAATAATTATCAGCGAATAACATCGTGACCTAATAAAGAAACAACTATTAGTAACAGCTTTGACTTTATTTTATAACAATTTGTCACTTTATATTTTTGATTATACTTACCCAAATATATATTCTATTTATTATTAAGTGTAAGTACTTATTTTGTTGTAATAGCTAAGTGCGTCGTGCACTGTATGTTTTATTTACATTTGGGTAGCCAAGGTTGTATGTAAGATAGGGTATGAGGAGGCTTTGGCTGAAAATCAGCGCTGGAGGAGACCTCGTTCCCCTCCAGCACATGCTGAGCCAAATGCCTTTCAGCACGGCTCACACTGTAGGGAATATAGCTTTCTTAAACTTTATGTCCATCTTTTTTACTTCTTTTATACGTGCTGTTCTTTTCCTATAATGTGTGTACTGCTGTGCTGAATAAATATTTTTCATTTGATTTTTTTCATTTCATTTTCATTTTATTTCATTTCATTTCTTTGATTAATTATATTCAAATTCAAATACTTTATTTCATTCAGGTCTACAAAGCGCTTACAAACTGTAATTTTTTAATTCTACCTCCGGATCGGAAACGCGACCTCGACTGAGTAGATCCTACAAGAAACTCAGCGTGCTTTTCTTTATACACGACTGCCCAAAAAAAAGAGGGTATATGTGTTTCGGGTTCATGTATGTATGTGAGATTCTTTATTCCACCATAACTTATAAATGCCTGAACCGAATTGGATGTATGGGGTATCGTTAGAATACAACTTTTGTTGATGATATTTTGCGGAGTCAACGGTACAATACTTCCAGTAAGCCTTAAAACACCGTAGGCTGGAATACGGATCTGTATGAGATGTATTTAATTGATTTCCTTTATGTCTGTCTCCGCCGAATATGGAGGATGGTTAGTTATTCACCTTACTCCGTAGGCACGGTCGCCTGTACGTGTATGGTAACATTTTTAACATCAATTGAGCTCTCTTTATTGTTGATACGCGTAATTAAGGGAGCTCAGCTTATGTTGGAAATATTACCTTTGACGTTCATGCGCCCGTACTTATAAATAAATCCTGTACTCCTTAATTTCATTTTAATTAATATAATTATTGGATGAACAGTTACAGGAAATAAATTTACATTAAGTTAATAACTAAGTCATAACTATTTTATAGCTTTGCTCGTTAAAACAGTGCTGTTTACGAATACAATTTAATATTAGGGACGGGAGCCGTTGGTAAGATTTATCGATAATATTGATAACCGCGTCAATTGCTCTCACCACCAACGTGACGGCGGTATCGATAATCGATCTCAAATCGATTCTCTATTAGGCAACTAGTGCTGTGGGCGGTTATTTTTAGTCGATCGCAATGGCAAATATTTATGGGTATTATTATTTCTAACGATTACAGAAAATTAACTTTCAAACAATAACGATAAGTTTTTTTTAGTCTTGCGCTCAACCGGGGTATTACCACCCTCTCACTAAAGATCGGCGTAGTAGCTACCTATTACCCCCTTCCTTCCCCTCCCTCTGTCCCACGGCAACATGCGAGCGATGCCTTTGGCAAGCAAGCATCTTTAGGCTATGGTAACTGCTTAACATCAGGCGGGCCATACGTTTGTTTGCCACCTTAGTCATATAAAAAAAAACTGGCGTTTTCTTTTACTCCCTTGTACACTTAGCGCTAACATACATGGACTGCATTTTACAGTTGGTTGCAGTCGACGGCACGCGACTGCACACGGACTGCATTTTGCAGTCGGAAGTGACAGCTCTATTGCAGTTGGTTGCAGTTGACGGCACGCGACTGCTCACGAACTGCATTTTGCAGTCGGAAGCGACAGCTCTATTGCAGTTGGTTGCAGTCGACGGCACGCGACTGCACACGGACTGCATTTTGCAGTCGGAAGTGACAGCTCTATTGCAGCTGGTTGCAGTCGACGGCACGCGACTGCACACGGACTGCATTTTACAGTCGGAAGTGACAGCTATATTGCAGTTGGTTGCAGTTGACGGCACGCGACTGCACACGAACTGCATTTTGCTGTCGGAAGCGACTGCAAAATGCAGTCCGTGGGCTTTTCCCGTCAATTTCAATTACGGTAAAGGTAATGACGTGTTATTCGTATTTCTAATTATCATTATTCTTGGATGCATGCAAATTGGTTCAGTCGTGTTTACTTCGGCATTAAAATGCTAAGTACTACATTTTACGGCGGTAAAATTGAAAAACGACGTACACGCATCTGCAGCTTTTCATCCGGAAGCTATCATAATTAACAAATTACATAATAAACTAGGAGCGTAAATTAGTTTTACAGGCGATTTGTATTAAAATATGAAATTGCATGTATATGATACGACGCAATTTCCAAGCATACCAATATAAAATATACTGACTACGTTAAAAAGGTAAGTAAATTAAAATATGTCCGATTTCACGAAAAACAGCAGTAAATATCACCCAATAATTATAAAGAATAATTTGTTTGGACACCTAAAGCGATTTACAACCTTGTTACCGGATAATACGATAGCTTTAAACATTCAATTGTGAATCTTAACTCATGAGCAAAAACGGTCAAACACACTGTTGTAATTTCAATAAATATCACGCGATTGTTTATTGGAAAGTCAATTGAATTATTCATTGGACATTTCGAGATAAGACAATATTTACGAATTTCCTGTGACAGGTGATTACAAAATTACATTATTTTCTGTTAGGTAATTAGGTAATAAAGTAATGGTAGCGTTGGATTTGTGAGAAGATAATATTATTATAATAATTTATAAGCGATGTCCATAATAAAGATCATCATCATCATCATCATCATCATCTCAGCCGAAAGACGTCCACTGCTGGACATAGGCCTCCCCCAAGGTTCGCCACAATGACCGGTCTTGCGCTGCCCGCATCCAGCGGATTCCCGCGACCTTCACCAGGTCGTCGGTCCACCTTGTGGGCTGGCCTACCCACGCTACGCTTTCCGGTGCGCGGCCGCCACTCGAGAACTTTTCGGCCCCATCGGCCATCCGTTCTACGAGCAAAGATGATCCGAAGAAATTATGGATCTTTTCATTTCGTCTCAACACTCAAGAAAAAGGATGTATAATATAAGTGCATTTGTTACTACGATCGATTACCCCCAAATAGAAAGTTATGCTGGACTTACACTGGCTTTACAAATCACTTTTGTTCTCAGAAATGCTTCGTAAAACCATTGTAAACTAACTGAAATCTCTATAAATTTGATGGTTAGATAATAGAGATTTCAGTATGAGAATCCCTGGAGATATTTGTTGTATTTGACCAGCCCCCCTAGACAAGTGGTTGACGTCTACAAGCGTTTGTGAGATTATTGGTAGATATAATAAAACATTGTAACACTAGACACGATTTATATGTTCAGATAAATAGGGTGGTCACTTAAATAGTTCATGTGATAGTTACTAATAAAACCTAATTTAATATTAAACCAGCTTTATAACACCAACAACCCTATATCTACAATTATACAATAATAATCTGTCAACGACCAATAGTAATTAAGAACAGCACTGTATTAGTATCACATGAACTATTTAAGTGACCACCCTATTTATCTAAACATATAAATCTTGTCTAGTGTTACATGTTTTATTATATCTACCAATAATCTCACACGTTCCTTCAAATCGCTACGCTTCATGTATGGAAATGGCATAAGTCACCTGATCTACATAGCGACTTGTAATGTCATTTCCATACATTGTGAAGTCTATTCTATTCTATTCGATTAGCGTTCATGCCACTTGTCTAGGGGGCTGTAGAGTCACTTTTTTGTAGCAAAATCAATAAGTAGAGACTGCTGAGAAAATCCAATTGAGTGAGTGTCAAGTTATTTGCGGAGGTCGTTGCAGATTACTAGATCCGATATCCAACTAGTGGAAACCGCAATCGTCATGTAGGCAGTAGTAAATTGGCAGTGACCGCAGATACATTGTTTCTACTCGTTAACATTGCGTGGTTTCACATACGAATATCTGTGTTAATTGATAATTACATTCCACAATTACTGATAGATTGATATCCAGCAATTTTAATTTAAGTATTTTCAATCGATTGACAGTATTCGGAGAAATTGGCTCGTTAGACAAGTGGCTGACGTCTACGAACGTTCGTTCAAATCGCTACGCTTCATGGATGGAAATGACATAAGTCACGTGATCTACATAGCAACATGTTGTTGATCTACATAGCGACCTTTTACATTTCCATACATTGTGAAGTCTAGCGTATTCTATTCGTTTAGCGTTCATGCCACTTGGCTAGCCCCTCATTATGGTACCTCTTAGAGCCATAATACACCGGGACGCCAGGCGATGTACCCAGCCACCGTAGCCAACTAATCCGTATTGAAATGATTGACAGGTAACACACCTGGCGACGAACTGGCCACGTCGCTAGTCGGTTGCCAGATGTGTTACATACATTTCAATACGAATAGTTGGCTACGGTGGCTGGCGACGTCGCCATGACTACCCGGTGTGTTATGGCCCTTAACATTGCTTTCTCGAGACTTATGCTCAGTTCAACACTTCGTGCAGAAAAATTGACATAATAGGTATGTTATTATTATATTATTCACCATAAGATGTGCCGTATTAACAGAGCCGTCCCTTCTAGTCCGGGTTCCCGGGTCCATTTTTTTTTATTTGTATCAAGCTAATTTTCCGTGAGTAGCTTCATTTTGATGAGACGCCCAACAATTTCTGTACGAAAAATCTTGATTGTGGTAGGTAAGAGGGGTAACAGAAATAAAATAATATGTTGATTTGATGATTCTCAAAAATTTATTACTAACTGTTTTTTTTTTTTTAATCTGATGTTAATTATCTAAATTATTCGAAAAAATATTTGTCCTACAAAATGTATGGTTTGATCTAAGAGTCCCCTCCTTCCAAAATGTATCGATAACGAGGTCATCAAAAATGATTACTAACCAGCTGATATGATATTTTTTCCAATAATTTAGATAATTATCGTTAGATTTAACAAAAAAAACCCAGGTAGTAATACATTTTTGAGAATCATCAAATCAACATATTTTATCTCTGCTACCCCTCTTACCTACCACATTCAAGATTTTTCGTACAGAAATTGTTAGGCGTCTCATCAAAATGCAGCTACTTACGGAAAATTAGCTTGATACTAATAAAATAAAAAAAATGGACCCGCGAACCCGGACTAGTCCTTTCGGAGGCAAAATAATTTTGGCAACGGCTTTTTTGTGATATCGGTTGAGACCGACCAATCATACATTCTGGCAGTTCAATGGCTAAACGACTCGGCGCTCTGGTGTCACTGGAATCGCTCCCAGTCCATTGTACGGTACATGCTTTCCTTATTTTGGGCCGATTAAATTGGTGTGTAAGTCTGGCGATATTTATTATTTCTTAACCAAAAGGCAAGTAAATAATAGTAAGTAATATACCTAATCGATCTTTCACTATAATAATCCGATTTTCACTAGTTACACGCAACTTTCCACGGCATTATGTGCAATAATGTCGCATGTCAAATTATAGAGACACGCATTGAAATATTATAATTGCGCATCATCATCATCATCATTTCAGCCAAAAGACGTCCACTGTTGGACATAGGCCTCCCCCAAGGATTTCCACAACGACCGGTCCTGTGCCACTTGCATCCAGCGGTTTCCCGCGACCTTCACTAGGTCGTCAGTCCACCTTGTGGGGGGCCTACCCACGCTGCGTCTTCCGGTACGTGGTCGCCACTCAAGAACCTTTCTGCCCCATCGGCCATCAGTTCTTCGGGCTATGTGCCCCGCCCACTGCCACTTCAGCCTGCTAATTCGCAGAGCTAACCCAGATAATTGCGCATAGAGGTACATAATAATTATGCCCTATATTAAATACAAGTTACTTAAGTAATTATTATAATAGGGACAAATAACTCGACTTATCTCCTATTAGCCGCCTTAATAACCAGGGAATACTAATGAGATATCGACTTAAAAAAGCCGATCTCGAATGTACGCCATTATTTAATTACTGAGAGATGTCATTATGAACGTATTTTAATTGAACGAAACGATGTCACTACATTTATGCTAAGTGAAAAAAATTATAATAAAGCGATAAATAAAATACGGTGATTCTTTCAATTACTTTTTTCCTGAAATATTTTAGAGTTTATTTTCATATTTATTATTATAATGCCTTGCAATAAATTAAATTAAATAGAATGTTGTGCAGAGGTATTTTGTACTTAACTGAACAATTAATTTACAAAATTACTTTAAAAAAAGTTAAATATAATTAGTCCAACCAATGAAATTAGTATTACAATATGCTCGCTAAAGGCCTGTTATTACAAAAATTAAATGTAATCATAACACGTCATAACAAATCTATGTAATCTTTCACTGTTTATTAGTTATCATTAGTGTTGTGCAACACAATCGATTTCGAAATCGAATCGGTGCACAATCATTATGGACTACCTTGACTGCCCGCCATAATATTATAGTACTACAATCGTATCATTTTCTATGCGATTACAATGAATCGAGTGATTCGTAAATCGATAATAGCACTTGCAGTACAGTGCCCGTTCTAAATTTCACCCACTGAGAAAATCGAGTTTTTACCATAGACAATAATTAAAACTGTACTTATAATTATTATCTTAAATATGAGTGAAAATATGCATATTGTTTAAAACACCCTTTTTATCGAATAATTTATGAGTTCACATAATTTTCATTGTGTTAAAACATGGTAACCGGAATTAAGGTAGAATGTAATTAACGCGGTGTTAATTTTTTAATTAATTTTACTGTTCCATTTTTAAACTGGTTGATCTATAAGTACTTAACTGCAACTCTACCATAAAAAGATTAAGAATGTTTCTAATAAAAGAACGCATCTATTTTACTACAGATAAGCTTAGAAGGGAATAAGTTAATTACAAAAGTTGTTTTTTTTCGCAAAGCCAGAAAACGTCTGATAACGAAAATTCCAGTTGAGCGCCATTAAATTACGATTAAGTATCTACTCTACGATTAATTGTAAGAGATATGTATCGGATAGAATAGCCACCTTTTAACTATTGACTAAGGTTGTCAGAAGAAAAATTACGCGAGTTTTTTTTAATAAAAAATATGTTTCGGTATTAGGAACCATAAAGTAAATAACGCTTACATTTTATATTAGATGCTAGACTAACTATAACAATACGTCATACTTACCTCCTACATAAAAGCCTCTGAGGCGCCACCATAATAAGAGTTTACTAATTGTCTGATGAACCAAAAAAACATTCAGACGTTATAACAACCTCGTAAATGCATTTACGTCCTTTAAAGTGGTCATAATCAGTTAATCTTAAGAACTTTATTCAGCGGTTTATTGCAAATGTTTCAAAAATAAGAATTAAAAAGAGTTTGATGTGTAAATAAAATATAATGACAAATAGTTAATTAGTTCTGGGAGCCATCGGCGCCAGCGCAGCGTTTACAGGTGCCGATCATATCGTCATTCATGTGTAAGCAGTCATTCAATCTTATACCACAGAGTAATGTTAATTATTTACAATATATTCCGATCACTGTTTTTAAACTCAATATTTGTTAAAAACATAATGAATTTAAGAAGAAAAAAAGTCGGTACTAATAAGTGTCTGTCTACCATGAGGCCGTTATAAAATATCCCATACTGTACCTGCCACTCTAGGTTTGTGTGAGTCCAGAATGGCAGTCAGCAGGAGCAGTCAGCAGGAGCAGTCAGCAGGCAGTGATTGCAATGCTTACAATTCCATAGCCATCACACGAATTGCGGGATTCAGGCCGCAATCTATGCCGGATCAGAGTGAGATTCTTGGCTTATGTCTTTTGAAAATTGGTTATACTTTAGCAAGCAGGTATCCTTGCGGCTACCTTAATTTACTTTTTACCTCAGTGCTTGAAGACAAAAGTCTTCAACCAATGTGTGTTACCAGTGATGACTTATGGCACTGAAACGTGGTCACTGACTGTAGGCCTCATAAGAAGGCTCAAGGTCACTCAGAGAGCTATGGAGAGGCCTATGCTCGAAGTTTCTCTACGAGATCAAATCAGAAATGAGGAGATACGTAGGCAAACCAAGGTCACCGACATAGCCCTGCGAATCAGCAGGCTGAAATGGCAGTGGGCGGGGCATATAGCCCGAAGAACTGATGGCCGATGGGACAGAAAAGTTCTTGAGTGGCGACAACGTACCGGAAGACGCAGCGTGGGTAGGCCCCCCACATGATGGACTGACGACCTAGTGAAGGCCGCGGGAAACCGCTGGATGCAAGTGGCACAGGACCGGTCGTGGTGGAAAACCTTGGGGGAGGCCTATGTCCAACAGTGGACGTTTTTTGGCTGAAATGATGATCCTTGCGGCAGTTAAAAAATATATTGGCACCTCTGTAATGCTATGATCTGTCGTGAATTGGATGAGCCGTTGTGTGGCAGTCGGCAGGCAGTGTGGCAGTCGGCAGGCGGTATATAAATAGCGCGGTCACCGACCGGCCTCCGCGCGGCCTTCACTGTGACCGCACCGCAACCGCCGGCGCGGCCGTGACTGGTGCCTTATGTTAGGGTTGTCAGTTTTTAGTTTGTAACATCTCTTCTTCTTCTTCCGAGGTAGAGTTCTGAGGATCGCGACTGTTGCGGATGCCCTTCCAAATGTAATTATTGATTGAAAATTTGAAATATACCTATCTACCTATTAAAATTGTAAATTGTAATTATTAATACGAAATGTAATTGGAGGTTGGGCAACCCTAGCGTTCTGCGATTATTTCGGCTTAGGCCAAAACAGACCTGCAATCACAGTAAAAAGATAGGTGCATCTCATTTTAGTGTAGAAAAATGCAATTGCGACTTTTATCTCAATTCACTAGCTATAAGATGTAGCCAAGCTAGAAATGCACAAGAATGATGAGCGCGTTCGATTTTCAAATTAAAATTTAATTAATACCATAGACGGTAGGAAACTCTTTAAATAAATTTAAAGAAAGAAGATCTCTAACGAGGTTCAATGCATATTTTCCCGGCCAATTTGTTATATTTTTCTTCTTCATTTGTTTTTGTCGCACAAAATACAAAGTTTTATGTTGGAGGATATATTTTTGTTTACACCCATATTTACCAACAAGTAGTCATTAACTAGTTCACGAAACGGATATCGTGACAGGCTCACACCATTTATCTTTCGCACGAAATCTCGTTACATTGTAAATAATCGTTATCGTTACGTAATCTAATTTTATCTGCAGGTTCTTTACGCCGGTAGCCTCCAGTAATTGCATTCATACATAGAAGGGCTTAGCTTTAGGGCTTGTTTCCTGCGCTATATTAATATAAAATCGCAGTTTATAATAGGTACTAAAACTTGAAGTACCTAACCTAGGTAACGTATTATGGAGAAAACAATATTTATGAGCGACCGTATAAAAATAGGTAAATCTACAAACAACATTATAATAAGGTTAAGTAAGTCTAAGTCGTAATATCGAATCGGGATTCCGTAAGCTTATCACACACATACGTTTTATTTTCGTTCGGAATGACAAGGCTCAGTTGAGAGACGCTAGTCATCGAGTGCACCCATTCCGTCAGTCAATATGGACGACGATTTTCGCATATGCCAGTGTCAAGTAAAATAATAATGGTTAATATTCCACCAATATTACACATTATAATATAAGGCAACACAAGTTTCGGAAATTAAAACAAAAATGACAACAATACTTTTCCAATTCCCGCCATAAAAAAATAATTAAAATTAAAAAACCGCTTCAGACCTGTGGCGCACACTGTCATTCCGTTCGGAAAAACGAATGTGTGTGGCGACCAAGGAAGTTTTAAGTCTCTAACACCTGGAATGCGGACTTGGCAGCAAAAGTGAAGCCGACAGCGAGATACCATACTGAACGTTGTTTCCTTTGCCGACAAGAGTGACCATAATAGTTTGAAATTTTGAGAACGTCCCCATGGACATCTAGTGAAAACGTGCTTTTGTTCCGAGATTGTTATGATAGGAAAATAATAAAATAAGGAAAGAAATGTTTATTTTCTTAAGAACATGAGTAGGTACAATAAATTAGTCTGCGGTGGCCAAACCACACGAGTGCCTGTCTGTATCTTGGCAACCTAAATGAAGTTACAAAATAGTATTTAAGATCGTAGATTTTGCCACTTTGTAATATAAAGGAACATGACACTTCACACGCTTGGACGTTGTCTAGGCTCTCCATATAGGTTTTTCCTATACTTATCTTTCCTATACTTACTCTTTTTCTATGCTATAAAAGGTACCTACTACTGTTAACATGTTATGTTTGATTTGGGCTGTGCAAGTTGTGACAGACGGACATAGAGACAGACAGAAGGACAACAAAGTGATCATATTAGGGTTTAGTTTTTTTTCCTTATTAGGTACGGTACCCTAAGAATATCCAACTAATTAGACCATAAGACAAAATTAAAGGACAATGGGCAAAATTGTATGGGACTTGGTCCAAATATACACCACTGACGAGACCTACGTAACCCGATAGACCACTAAATACTGAGTAACTTTTACAAAGACAGATCAACAAAATAAGCTGTCAGTAAAAAAATATGGGTAGTTTAAAAAACATATTTTTTTTATTTCACCCTTATTATTATGTTTATACATTTTTTTCGAAAGGCAACAATACAAATACTCTTACTAACATTAAATAAAAATAAAATAAGCTGTCAGAAAGCAAAAAATGCCGTGAAAAATATTTTATTATTATTTTTGTTACCTGATGAAAAGTGAACAACAACAACAACAGCAGCATTCTTACGTATTTTCTGATGTTGCGCTTCTATAAAATAAATAAGCAGGTACCTTCTATGCGTTACTTTACTTTTTCACTTATCATCAGGTAACAATAATAATAATAAAATATGTTTCACGGCATTTTTTGCTTTCTGACAGCTTTTTTTATTTTTATTTAATGTTAGAAAGTGAATTTATATTGTTGCCTTTCGAAAAAAATGTATAAGACATAACACTAAGTGTGAAATAAAAAAATTAAAATATTCTTTTAAACTACTCATTTTTTACTGACAACCTATTTTGTTGAACTGCCTTTGCAAAAGTTACTCAGTATGTAGTGGTCTATCGAGTGACGTAGGTCTCGGAAGTGGTGGCCATTTGGACGATTTTTGCCCATTGTCCTTTGTGCTAACGAAAAGGAACAGTGAGGGCAGGGCATTTTCCTTTAAAACTCGTTGTGTTAAATTAGGGACATAATCTGTCGGCTTAAAATGCTTGCTGTATATGACGGAATTTTGGGTAATTTTTCTGTAGCCAATAGGTATTTGTTGTAACCAATTTACACGCCTGGGATCTGTAAAAGACAAAATTGTTTTTTTGTTTTTTATTGCTTAGGAGTAATCGGGAAGTGTAAAGTCAAAAGTCGTCCCAATTGCAAACAATTTCAATCGACAAACCATCGGTCTCGGCCTTTATTTTATATTGTCCATCAAGGGTTGCAATGCTGACTGCGCTGTGGAGGCCTGGAGCTGCGCTGCGCCGCGCTTTCGGCCATCAACAACGCGCCCAGCAACACACTCATTACAGACCGTGGCACTAATGTACTATTAAAAAGTAACAAAAGGGTAAAGGAAAGGGGCCCCGAGAATTACATTGCCTGAAATGGTTAATCTGGCCCTAGACGTGCGCGTTCCTCGAGCGTGTGAACGACGCGAACGCCGTGTGCGAGCCCGGCGAGCCGTGACAACGCGGCGTGAGCGTCGCGTTTTACCAGCGTGTGGTCTGTCGCGCGCTGCAAATGCGACCGACTTCAAAAAGTAGCGATGTAGTCGTGCGGCAACGAAAAGCGCGACTTTATCGCTGCAAACAGTTCCCGTGGACGATATTCCTCAGTTAACACAGACACATAATAAGATTTATATTATAGTCCTTTTTACTAGCGAAATTTATGTCACCCGAACATCTAAAATGTACTTAACGTGGAAAACATAGTTACCCACTTACCTATGTTAAGATAATCCTTAATTCGGATAATATTCGCTTTTACACCCTTCCATTACGCATATTCTACCCATTTTTATAAGAAAATTCAGCACAATCCTCTAGATTTAAAATTAGCTGAAAATGTCGTGTGTCACGCAAATTGACGTTCTGTGTTTCAAGTTTTTAATTTTATTTCTGCTACGATTCCTATAGACATCACGGAACTGACAATTACAAGCGAATTATTAAAGAAGGTAAGTACTTATTTCCAGATATTTATTTATATTTGAAATTTTAATCTTAGGATATTCTTATCCTTTACCATAGGTATTTCATTAATCGACTTTATTGTTTATTATTCTTAACTTGAAAATGTACCAAATTTAAGGTGATCGAATAAATATTAACTGGCAACACAAGGGATGAAAGGTTGTACTGTTAGAAAGGGAAAGAAGGCGCAGTTATAGGTATCTGGCTCGGACCGGTTTTTATAATGCGTGCATCGTGGGCGTTAAGTCCGTCACATAAGGATTATTTTTGATTAAATGAATGGAAAATAAAGTTTGTAGTCCACAGTCATGTTCAATGGTATTACGTCGATGGTGGCGACTCATACAAAATCTATGGAAGTCTTGCGTTCGGAACTATTTTTTTCCATGCGGGATTCCGGATGCACAGGCTACCATTCGGAATTTGGAAACGGAAAAATTTCGAACGGAAAAATTCCGTACGTGTGTGATACGTCCATACATTTGGTTGGATTTACTGCGTTCGGAATTCCGATTCGATATTTCGAAACGGGATTCCGATTCGGAATTCCGTATGTATGTGGCGAGCTATTGTAATTCTGAGCAAATCTTCATTTGGACGGACGGAACATTACGACAAAGCTAAGAGGAAAAAATGCAAAAGAATTTCAAACCGATTACGATCAAAGGAGGCGAAAGCGTCAAATCGAAATAAAACATCTATTTTTCCTTATAAATCGTAATTAACCTCTTTAAACAGTTAGTGAATGAAATACAATAACAAAAACCTCCGCAGTAATTTACCAGTTGCTTTGTTAGGGATAATAAAACGTTGACATTATGACCATGAAAAGATACAATTTTCATTAAACATCATGCTCTACTTATATTTAAAGTGCAAAGAATGTTTGTCTCCAGTAAGTTTCCAAGATACTTTTAAGGTATTTGGTTACGCCAAATAATCAATTTTATAATCGATTACCTATCCTAATTCCCATCCTTAATTACCTCGCTCTTGATTGGCCGTCTCGATGGCGCGCGACGTCAGCGCCGCTTGCCGCGCGCGGGACGCCCAAGAAGAAGACGAAGAAAGCATCCACCAGTCGCAATTACGTCAACCGCGGATCACCAGCGAGCTCCCGCTGGCCCTTAATTAACCGCTAATTAAATGCACATTGCGTGCTAAATACCGCGATATAAACCGCAAAACATAACTGTTTAATTCCCCGCGCAACAATAAATCCATAATTAAAATAAAATACCTAATGTGCCACGCTGGCACGGGCATTGAGCCCTAGTAAAATTGAATGTTCGCGTGTGAGTGCGGAGCAGAGGATCCTCTAGTGCTATTCTCCACCATCGAAGGATTGAGAAGAAACGGTGCTAATCGGACAGGCTGCTGAGTACGAGGAGACGCAGGCCAGGAGCAGGTGAGTTCCTCTCTTTGTGTTCCGTTTCCCGATTCACAGCCCTTCCTAAAATTTTCTTACACCCCTTTCCTTGTGTCTCCGTGCTCGCGCGACCATTTTTGGTCCTTCGAGCCGGATAAAACCGCTATTTTCCATATTTATCCCCGCTATCCCCGCATATTTTATGACCATTGTGGTCTTCTTTCGCTATACCAACCGCCAACCGCCCTTAAAGCAATCCTGTATAGGAAAGCAGCTACTTATCTAGGTAGATTTCGTAATTTAGTCACCTATTTTGGCCTATCTCCGGTCGTAATATTGAGTTACGCCTTCATAAATTGTAATAAAGACATCCATATATCCATACCCGCTAATTTTATACGTAAAATCCACCTATAAAGTTTTATAAGTACCCACTTATTCGCGCCTTTTTGTGCGCTTCGCGTCGGCTAGCCGCTGCGCGAGCCGTCATCGGAGCCCTGCGCGCCTGCGCGCTCCGAACATAGGTACTTCCACGCGCGTCGCGTCGCTTCGTTCGCGCGCTTTATTTCGCGCGTAATATTGTATAATATTATCACGCCCGCATTTCTCAGTGGGATAAGCAGTTGCAGTTTGCATACGTTAATATAATTTTATTTTCCCGCTAATTTTATACTTCGCATAAGTACTTAATTATTTTTTCGTTAGTACCTATTACCGCAATTTAAAATGCCGCCAAAAAAGCAAACTGGAACTGCTCCCGATAGTGAATGTTCCGATTATGAGGACACTCACGATCCTGACTTGCTCATGATAACCGCTAAACGCGAAGCTCTTTTTGAAATTGTTCAAAAAATATACGATCTTTCTAAAGACGCTCAGACGAAGGATAGTGCGAAGGAAAGTTTCCTCGACGAGTGTTCCAACGTCGAAACATTGCGTGATGAGTATAGGCAGACCATTGATGAATATAATTCCCGCTTATTAAAAATTAATCCTACCGCGAAACCTGAATATCAATGTCTCATTTCGTTCGAGGCTTTGTATAGCAGGATAAAACGAATTAAATTACAATGTTCACCGCCGCAACCCACGACTTATGTCGCCGTCCCGCATAAGGGCAAGTCTACACTGCCGTCCATCGAATTGATAACTTTCTCTGGTGACATTCGCTCGTGGCCCTTGTTTTACGCTAGTTTTAAATCGACCGTTCATGATAATCCAGTACTCACCGATGGCGAACGTCTGTACTACCTATTAGGCAAGCTGACAGGCAAAGCACTGTCTGTGTGCGCAGGCATAACGCCCTGTGCTGAAAATTATAATTTGTTGTTGCAGACGCTTATCGACAAATACGAAGATAAGCGTATGCTCGCATCCGCGTATTTAAATCAGATGTTCGATTTTAAACCTATTCAATCCGCTTCAGTTGTTAACTACGATACATTTCACGATACCTTTGTAAGTGCAGTGCGCGCTTTACAACATCTTAAGAGGAGGGTTCGAAATTTGGTTGATTTTCTATTCTACTTTTTCTTTAAGTAAGTATGTGGACTAGGAATCTTATATTTAGATGTATGATTTTTGACTATATTATCTTGAGTATCTTTAAATCCAAATCACGATTTGATGAAATTTTCTCGATAAAAAAAATTTATGAAATGAGCTCTAATTATTTACAATTTTCCTTGCTACCACGATGTTTTTACGATTTAGATCACGAAATTATTTCTAAAACATAGCAAATAATGATATCTAAACTACCCTTCAACCATATTTTAATTCATGAAGTAGTTTTTTTTTAATTCAAGTAAATGTGGTTTGGCGCTTACGTTGTTTATTTCCGAGCACGCGCACAATATCGCCATCTCACATTTTAAGTACTTGAACTAACCATGTCTCTCTCTAACTTTGTATTGTCAGTGTCCGCTCGGACTTGTTCGACGTCGGACCTGTGAAGGATTTTTTAAAAAATATTACGAAAAAATATTACGGTCGTGCCACATTACAGGTACAGTACAGTATTTACAGTCCGCCGACGCCTATGATAAATAAATAAATATCCTTGGAAATTATTTTACACATGACTACCTGATCCCAAACTAAGCAGAGCTTGTACTATGGAAACCAGATAACTGATATTACTACATATACTACTTTTTGTTTGTAAATACAAACTAAATATACACTTAATTACACCTAGACTCGGGACATGCGGACATGTTCATGCACACAAATGCATGTCCTGGGCAGGAATCGAACCTACGACCTGCACTGCAGCGTGATTTTCGTTTGCTTTTCCTTGTCTTGTGTAATTTCTTTTCATCTCTTGTCATTTTGTGTCATCTCTTGTCATTTCATAGTTATTCGTGTCATTTCTGTAAAAACTCCCTATTTCGCTTACTGTTATATACTTGCAGCATGGTCTTGGGCCGACAGTGGGAATACATTGCTTGTCAAAACAATGGAGTCGCTTTATTGCGTTTGTTGTAGGTATGGATGGGCAAGTAATAAATATATCATACATCAATAAATTATCGTAAAAAATAACATTACAGATATGGATAGGAAAATGTTTGTCCGTCCTATTCAATCTATTATATTATAAACGAAAGTAACTCTGTCTGTTACCTTTTCACGGCTAAACCGCTGAACCAATGTTGATGAATTTTGGTATGGAGATAGACTGGGTCTTGGCGGAGAACATAGGCTACTTTTTAGGGTTCCAAAGGGTGCTAACGGGACCCTATTACTAGGCCTACGCTGTCCGTCTGTCTGTCTGTCCGTCTGTCAGCGCGGGCTATATCTCACGAACCGTAACAGGTAGAGAGTTGAAATTTTCACTGAATGTGTATTTCTGTTGCCGGTGCAGAACAAATACTAAAAATATAATAACATTTAAAAATAAATATCAAGTCTCAAACTTGATATTTTTGATGTGTTTATTCTACGGTGGTACGGAACCCTTTATGTGCGAGTCCGACGCCTTCAGATCTTATGAATGTTTTCTTGAAATAAATATAGTGTATTTTAAGTAATTAACTGGCCAACCCTCAGGTCCTACCTACCATGTTAGGATCTTTTTCGTTCTAGCGGGTGTAAACCGTGATTTAACGAGTTAATGTGATAATTTTTGTATTTAAATTATTCAATTCAATGTATTTGTTTCAGACATAGTCCAATATTGATTATTAAAATTATTATAATTTCACAATAAATATAAAACAATAAATAAAAGTAAAATTAAATTTAAAAAAATAAAAAAATATTTTTTATTTTTCATGTTTTATCATTAAAATACAATATAATATAACATAAATTAAAATAAAATACAATAAAATAAAAACCTACCCCTAATTAAACAAATACCGTCCGCGTGGGATACTGGCTGCATGTCCTCCCTGTATTCAAGCTGTTCCTGTTGTCAAGCGAATTTTTTGAGCAAGGAAAGAGCCAGCCCTCTTGTCACCTGTGGCGGTAACCAGTCTAAGGGTGATTTTGATAGATAAAAAAATAAAGATAAAAAGATAAACAATAAATAAATGCATGGTTAAATCAATAAAATTAATAAAAACTGAAAATTAAATTAAAAAATAAATTAAATATGGTAAAAATAAATATTATGACACCGCTGATGACTTCATGATCGGCATCGAAGTTAAGTACCAAAGTATTCCTTTGCCTACGAAACATGAAAAAGATACTCATATCCGGCAGTCAGTCACTGACACAGAGTATGTACATTTTTACCCGACTACGGTGGGCGGAGGGTTATGATTTTGACCGATATGTATGTATGTTCATCTGCTCCCGTATAACGTCCAAACTATTTTTATCATAATAATTTGACTAATGAGATATCGTTGGACGCGTCTGGATCGTCCGCTGGTTATAGGCTATTATACGATCGAAATATTGTTATACGTATCTATCAGCATATTGTAGGTATCGTTTGTCTTCTTTTGACTTACTTTGTCTTCAGCAATAAAAACAACATAGAAATTAAATTTTTTTTTTCAAATACACTCGACATAAAAATCCCATATAAAACGAAAAAAATATATTTGAATATTTTCATCCATTTCATCTATTTTAAAAGGTGCACTGGGACATATTATTTTAATTGTACGAATTAAACAATATTGTTCCTTCAAAAAATAACTATACTATAGTCTACTCCATAGCTGTTCTGTCCTAGCTAAGCGAGAGGGATATATCCTTCGGCAGCTCACGCGACGCTAGCCACACCCCGAAACTAAAATGCATTTTTTTCTTGTATCGTCTTAAAATTGACGATCTGACTAATTTAATTCTTCTCCATGTCGCGCTTAAGAAATTAGACTCAGATGCTGTCCGCGTATTCGAGTTGAGCAAAAGTAGTACCACGATTCCCGCCTTCGACGACTTAGTTGAATTTATTAAAAAACGCTCCAAGGTACTTGAGCGTATGAATCCCAGTGCTGCATTGCCCAGTGCGGGTTCTGCGCCCATTAATCGCCCAAATAATCCTCGTCGTACTACTAATAACGCAAACGCTGCTCAACCTCAAGCACAGGCGCCGGAATATCATACTTATTATGTCGGTGCGTCGACTGAATCCGAGTCTAAATGTCTTTGTTCTAATATAACGCATCAGCACTTATTCAAGTGTCCTGATTTTGAAAATATGACCCCGCAAGAACGCTTTAAATGCGTGAAGGATAAGAATGCGTGTGTAAACTGTCTTAGTTTGAGTCATAAAGTGTCACTGTGTAGGTCCAACCTTAACTGCCGCAAATGCAAACTCAAACACCACACATTCTTACACTTCGAGCGCGCAGTTGCAACCACTGAGCCATCGCCGCAACCCGCCGCCGTCGCTGCGACCCCGCGCGCGGACGACGCTGCGAGTGAGCGCCCCGCGCCCTCGCACCCGCCCCGCGCTGGTCCGCCGCCGCGGTCGGACGTTACTCTGTGCGCTACCGCTACATATACATCTATACAGTCACCGCATAATAAGTTTCCGCGCGCTAATAATATGACAACAGTTTTATTGTCAACCGCTCAAGTCGTCGCGTTCGATAGTACTGGCCGACGACGTACTATTCGTGTCTTATTAGATTCCGCGTCACAAAGCCACTTCATTACGAAGAGATGCTGCGATCGATTGGGTCTTCAGCTTCTTAACACCGGACGTACTCTTGTTAAGGGATTCGGTGGAGAGCAGAAAATAATTAATACCTATTCCATCGATTTTAAATTTTATTCGCGTTTTGACGACAACATTACTTTTAATATTTCGCCGCTAGTTGTCGATCAAATTACCGATCTATTGCCCACCGCGATGGTAGACACGTCTGTCTTAACAACTTTATCGGGCTTACCGCTAGCAGATGAGGTGTTTGGAGTGCCTAACGAAATAGACGTTTTGATAGGTGCTTCCCTCTTTCCGCATTTATTATTGCCAGACGTGGATCACAATCCGCGTGACCCGTCGGCACCCGTCACTTTACGCACAGTGTTGGGGTACGTAGTAATGGGTTCAGTACCCGCGATGCCCACACTTCAGACGCATGTGGCCTTGACGTGCTGTGTAGTCCAAGAGCCTCCCGCCCTTGACGCTTTTGAAGTCAAGCGATTCTGTGAGCTCGAAGAGCTTCCCTCCGCTACGCCCGTTCAGCATCCCACCGACGTTGAATGTGATTCCTTCTATAAATCAACTACCCGCGATCCCTTTAGTGGTAGATACATTGTTGCCCTACCGTTGAAGGATGATGTTTATTCTCTCGGAGATACCGCCCGCAGACGATTCATGTGTCTCGAAAGAAAGCTAGAAGCGTCACCCACTTTAAGATCAGCATACGATGACGTCCTTAAAGAATACCTATCAAAATGTTATATTTCACCCGCACCTTCGTACGATATCTGTGACCCCGCTCCTATTTACATTATACCGCATCACGGTGTCGTGCGCAAGGACTGGACGTCAACCCGCTTGCGTGTTGTCTTGCATGCTAGCAGTACGACTAGCACCGGGCAGTCATTAAACGTCGTTATAAATTCCGCGCTGGACTATGCTCATAAGCATCCAGTTATTTTACCGCGCAATGACCATGTAATAAACATGATTATTAAATATTATTATCCCGCTAAATATTTACCCGCTGGGCTAGAACCGCTCTTGTCATTGTTACGACAGCCGTTCTGGATCCTGTCCGCACGCCGCATAGTGAGACAAAAAGTCCACATGTATAATATTTGCTTCCGCAATAGACCGCGTCATACTTACCCGCTGATGGCAGACTTACTTGATAGTCGCGCTCGCCAAGTCGTCAATTCTTTTCACTTTAGAGTGTTAGTTAAAACGCATCTATTCCGGGTTATCGGATCGCAGCTCCTCTCGTATGAAGAACTTTGTACTGTTCTCACGCAGATCGAATGTCTGCTTAACTCGCGTCCGCTGACAGTACTGAGCTCTGATCCCGCGGAGCCCTCGGCTTTAACTCCGAGTCATTTTTTACATACCGCGCCTTTATTATTTCTACCCGCGCCTGATGTCAATTCTGACCCTGTCAGCTTGCTTCATAGGCATGCGCTACTGGATAAATTAGTCCAGTCGTTTTGGGATCGTTGGAGGGTGGAATATCTACACGGTTTGCAGGTTAGGCAGAAATGGAATACTCCTTCCGCACCTATCACACCGGGGACGGTTGTAATCGTAATGAACGATAATGCACCGCCTCTAGCCTGGCCTCTAGCGATTGTAGAGACAGTTCATCCTTCAAAGGACGACATAGTTCGCGTAGCGACTGTAAAAACCGCAAAGGGGACTTACCTTCGCCCTGTCGTTCGTCTGTGTCCTCTCTCAAGACAGTAAATTCACTTCCGCATCGCAATTTAGTTATACTTTTCTCTTAATTTAGTTCGTATTGTAAAATAATTTGCATCTACTTATAGTTTACCGCTACGCTATCGCTAAGTCTACACTTTCGCGCTGTTAGCGCTCTCTTTAGTTAAACTCTTATTATGGATGTCTTTTTAAAGGTGACCCTTTAAGAGGAGGGTTCGAAATTTTGGTTGATTTTCTATTCTACTTTTTCTTTAAGTAAGTATGTGGACTAGGAATCTTATATTTAGATGTATGATTTTTGACTATATTATCTTGAGTATCTTTAAATCCAAATCACGATTTGATGAAATTTTCTCGATAAAATAAATTTATGAAATGAGCTCTAATTATTTACAATTTTCCTTGCTACCACGAAGTTTTTACGATTTAGATCACGAAATTATTTCTAAAACATAGCAAATAATGATATCTAAACTACCCTTCAACCATATTTTAATTCATGAAGTAGTTTTTTTTTAATTCAAGTAAATGTGGTTTGGCGCTTACGTTGTTTATTTCCGAGCGCGCGCACAATATCGCCATCTCACATTTTAAGTACTTGAACTAACCATGTCTCTCTCTAACTTTGTATTGTCAGTGTCCGCTCGGACTTGTTCGACGTCGGACCTGTGAAGGATTTTTTAAAAAATATTACGAAAAAATATTACGGTCGTGCCACATTACAGGTACAGTACAGTATTTACAGTCCGCCGACGCCTATGATAAATAAATAAATATCCTTGGAAATTCTTTTACACATGACTACCTGATCCCAAACTAAGCAGAGCTTGTACTATGGAAACCAGATAACTGATATTACTACATATACTACTTTTTGTTTGTAAATACAAACTAAATATACACTTAATTACACCTAGACTCGGGACATGCGGACATGTTCATGCACACAAATGCATGTCCTGGGCAGGAATCGAACCTACGACCTGCACTGCAGCGTGATTTTCGTTTGCTTTTCCTTGTCTTGTGTAATTTCTTTTCATCTCTTGTCATTTTGTGTCATCTCTTGTCATTTCATAGTTATTCGTGTCATTTCTGTAAAAACTCCCTATTTCGCTTACTGTTATATACTTGCAGCATGGTCTTGGGCCGACAGTGGGAATACATTGCTTGTCAAAACAATGGAGTCGCTTTATTGCGTTTGTTGTAGGTATGGATGGGCAAGTAATAAATATATCATACATCAATAAATTATCGTAAAAAATAACATTACAGATATGGATAGGAAAATGTTTGTCCGTCCTATTCAATCTATTATATTATAAACGAAAGTAACTCTGTCTGTTACCTTTTCACGGCTAAACCGCTGAACCAATGTTGATGAATTTTGGTATGGAGATAGACTGGGTCTTGGCGGAGAACATAGGCTACTTTTTAGGGTTCCAAAGGGTGCTAACGGGACCCTATTACTAGGCCTACGCTGTCCGTCTGTCTGTCTGTCCGTCTGTCAGCGCGGGCTGTATCTCACGAACCGTAACAGGTAGAGAGTTGAAATTTTCACTGAATGTGTACTTCTGTTGCCGGTGCAGAACAAATACTAAAAAAATATAATAACATTTAAAAATAAATATCAAGTCTCAAACTTGATATTTTTGATGTGTTTATTCTACGGTGGTACGGAACCCTTTATGTGCGAGTCCGACGCCTTCAGATCTTATGAATGTTTTCTTGAAATAAATATAGTGTATTTTTAAACCGACTTCAAAAAAGGAGGAGGTTTCTCAATTCGACCGTATATATATATATATTTTTTTTTATGTGTGTTCGCGGATAACTTCGTCGTTTATGAACCGATTTTGATGAATCTTTTTTTGTTGGAAAGGAGATATTCCAGCGGTGGTACCATGATAAGGAAACCAGGATCTGATGATGGCATCCTAGAGAAATCGAGGGGAACCTTCGAAAATCGTAGGGGCGACTAGTGCGTTTGTAATTGTTTTCATTAACTATTTTAAAGCACTACTATTTTATGAAGGTCTGGAGTCGATCTGATGATGGAGCCGAAAGACAGTCGAGGGAACTCCTCAACGATTTACAGCAATTACCTGGTGTTTGGGCTTGATTAATTTGTATTGATGAGAACTTTACACCTAGATGGGTTGTGACTGTCATTAGGGGTCTGATGATGAAGACGTAGGACAGTCAAGGGAACTCCTCAACGTTATACAGTAGCTACCTTGTGTTTGGACTTAATTCATTTCTATTGATGAGAACTTTGCACCCATATCGTTTATAAGTGCCATTACAGGTCTGATGATGGAGACCATAGACAGTCGAGGGAATTCTTCAACGATTTACAGCAGTTACCTTTTGTTGGGCTTACTTCATAAGGTTCAATATGCCAAAATGTTCATTGGTATGGCGCCACTAAAAATCGTGAAATAAAATTATTTTTATTAAAAAAAAAAAACCGACTTCAAAAAAACCTGATGCACTAAAAAGCCTGAAATAATATTTCTATTACCACCTCTGCCTACCCCTTCGGGAAAACCAGACGTGATGGTGTGTTATCGAGTATTTGAAGTCGGTGCCAATCTTGGTATGCCAAGTCTACCTACTATAAAAGTAAGAAGATAGATTGGCACCGACCCCAAATACTCGATAACACACCATCACGTCTGGTTTTCCCGAAGGGGTAGGCAGAAGTGGTAATAGAAATATTATTTTAGGCTTTTTAGTGCATCAGGTTTTTTTGAAGTCGGTTTATTTTTTTTAAGTAATTAACTGGCCAACCCTCAGGTCCTACCTACCATGTTAAGATCTTTTTCGTTCTAGCGGGTGTAAACCGTGATTTAACGAGTTAATGTGATAATTTTTGTATTTAAATTATTCAATTCAATGTATTTGTTTCAGACATAGTCCAATATTGATTATTAAAATTATTATAATTTCACAATAAATATAAAACAATAAATAAAAGTAAAATTAAATTTAAAAAAAAATATATTTATTTTTTATTTTTCATGTTTTATCATTAAAATACAATATAATATAACATAAATTAAAATAAAATACAATAAAATAAAAACCTACCCCTAATTAAACAAATACCGTCCGCGTGGGATACTGGCTGCATGTCCTCCCTGTATTCAAGCTGTTCCTGTTGTCAAGCGAATTTTTTGAGCAAGGAAAGAGCCAGCCCTCTTGTCACCTGTGGCGGTAACCAGTCTAAGGGTGATTTTGATAGATAAAAAAATAAAGATAAAAAGATAAACAATAAATAAATGCATGGTTAAATCAATAAAATTAATAAAAACTGAAAATTAAATTAAAAAATAAATTAAATATGGTAAAAAAAATATTATGACACCGCTGATGACTTCATGATCGGCATCGAAGTTAAGTACCAAAGTATTCCTTTGCCTACGAAACATGAAAAAGATACTCATATCCGGCAGTCAGTCACTGACACAGAGTATGTACATTTTTACCCGACTACGGTGGGCGGAGGGTTATGATTTTGACCGATATGTATGTATGTTCATCTGCTCCCGTATAACGTCCAAACTATTTTTATCATAATAATTTGACTAATGAGATATCGTTGGACGCGTCTGGATCGTCCGCTGGTTATAGGCTATTATACGATCGAAATATTGTTATACGTATCTATCAGCATATTGTAGGTATCGTTTGTCTTCTTTTGACTTACTTTGTCTTCAGCAATAAAAACAACATAGAAATTAAATTATTTTTTTCAAATACACTCGACATAAAAATCCCATATAAAACGAAAAAAATATATTTGAATATTTTCATCCATTTCATCTATTTTAAAAGGTGCACTGGGACATATTATTTTAATTGTACGAATTAAACAATATTGTTCCTTCAAAAAATAACTATACTTATAGTCTACTCCATAGCTGTTCTGTCCTAGCTAAGCGAGAGGGATATATCCTTCGGCAGCTCACGCGACGCTAGCCACACCCCGAAACTAAAATTCATTTTTTTCTTGTATCGTCTTAAGGGCGGGGGGAAATGGTTACGCCAAATAATCAATTTTATAATCGATTACCTATCCTAATTCCCATCCTTAATCACCTCGCTCTTGATTGGCCGTCTCGATGGCGCGCGACGTCAGCGCCGCTTGCCGCGCGCGGGACGCCCAAGAAGAAGACGAAGAAAGCATCCACCAGTCGCAATTACGTCAACCGCGGATCACCAGCGAGCTCCCGCTGGCCCTTAATTAACCGCTAATTAAATGCACATTGCGTGCTAAATACCGCGATATAAACCGCAAAACATAACTGTTTAATTCCCCGCGCAACAATAAATCCATAATTAAAATAAAATACCTAATGTGCCACGCTGGCACGGGCATTGAGCCCTAGTAAAATTGAATGTTCGCGTGTGAGTGCGGAGCAGAGGATCCTCTAGTGCTATTCTCCACCATCGAAGGATTGAGAAGAAACGGTGCTAATCGGACAGGCTGCTGAGTACGAGGAGACGCAGGCCAGGAGCAGGTGAGTTCCTCTCTTTGTGTTCCGTTTCCCGATTCACAGCCCTTCCTAAAATTTTCTTACACCCCTTTCCTTGTGTCTCCGTGCTCGCGCGACCAGTATTATTCTTTAACATTGTAGTTTTTATATACATACAATATGTTAAAAAAACCCTGTCCGACCCGAAAACGTATTGTTGGGTATCGAGATTAGATTCCATTTTTGTAAAAAAAAACTTTTTTTTAAATGTTTTTTTTTTAATTTTTCAAAAAAAAAAAATCATTTTTTTAGCATAGTATGTGTCCCACTGCGGGGCAAAGGCCTCCCATATTTTTTTGTAATACAAATACCCCGTTTACATAATTTTTTTTTTCATAAAATGACGTCATCACATACTTTGTGGTCTGAGGTGACGCCACACGATCTAACATAATTACTTCCGGTAACGGTGTTGTCATATTTTTAAAATTAGCTACATTATGTGGGAAAAAGGCAAAAAAAATTGGCACTTTAAATGTTCGTTAATATGTTTACTATCACGTTTTTTTTTTTTTTTTATTTTATTTGGTCATGTGATTGGGGAACCTAATTACCGGTTTCGGCTCGGACAGGGTTTTCTTAACATGTTGTATATGTATATAAAATAAAATATAACGTCACGACTTTTATCCCCATTCGGGGGTAGTCAGAGGCTTGAGTGGCCATACACCACCACATTGTGGAGGTATTAAGTCAACTCAAAGCCCACGTTTCACCAGATAGTCAGAACCCAACGTGAAAGGTGGTGAACCTTGTCGCCGTGTATACAGGAACTGACTATTACCAATCCCGAGGGATAGGTAGGTTTCCTCACGATGTTTTCCCTCACCGTAAGCGAAGTGTAAATTATGCACATAGATGAAAATTCATCTCATTCAGTTTTTTTTAATAGCTATGCCTATAACTCAGAAACTATTATAGTAACGTAAAGGTAGTCTGTCTCCACTAAGCATCTACATATCAGCTACTGTATACTATTTCACCAAGCCAACTACGCGCCTGTCAAATGTGACGCCACCCGCACAAATAAAGAGCTTGTTACACTTGGCTAAATTTAGAAGCCTAAATTCAGAAGCTTCTAAATATTTAAACCATTCTAGCTTCTGAATAGCTTATTGAATGCGATTACACTTGCCTAAATTCAGTAACGACTAAATTAAGTAGCCTAAATTTAGTTAAGTGTAATAACCCCTTAAGGCGGTGGTGGTGTGCGGGCGGTATGCGGGCGGGGAAGCCACATTCCATCCGAGCGCCTAGTTAGCTTGGTGTAGTAGTATGTAGTTCAATTATTTTTCGTACGTTTGAAACACTCGGTATATGTTAATTGCAAATCTAACTAATCATAAACATAAAACCTACCCCTAATCATATAAATCTTGTCCGCGTGGAACGGTAGCTGTCTGCGGCGGTGCTGGCGGGTAACTGTCAATTAATTCTTGACATAGATGGCCATATATTTGCAGAACTCCAATTTGGTGCTTACGAGATGCAGACTCTTATCCATAACACTTACGCCAGTGTGCTATTTATCCATCCAGTTTGACTTAAGGGCCACTTGCTCCATCCATTTTAAATGTGTTTAAGTTTTAACCGGACGGCGTTTCTCACTTAAATCAGGAACGTTTCTTGCACAGAAATATGCTTGATAAACTTATTTAGCGCACTACCTATTTTGGTGCAAGAAACATGCTTGATTTGGGTCGGAAACGCTGTTTGATTAAAGCGTAAAGGTAGGAGTTCGTAACAAGCGGCAGACAGCAGACGTCAGTCGGTCCCATAGAAATTATAATGCCGTCTGCCGTCGCGGCACATGTCATCGCCAAAATTTCTATGAGACCGACTGACGTCTGCTGTCTTCCGCTTGTTACGCAGACCATTAACGTGTTAAGATGCAAGTGGCCCTAAGTGTTGGAAGGCTTAAGTGTTGCTTGCCGATGTTTATAGCGTGGATAGTGACAAATTTAGAAGCGTATATTAATTACAACACTTATAATTAATGTCTCGCTAATACCAGCCCTGCCTACAAGATTTATGATTTTTATCAATGGGGAGTAGTCAATTAGGTCAGCTAACCACCAAGTAAATACCTTATCCCATTATCTACATGATATAACGTTTTTGTTAAAGGAATTGTTGCGTAGTTAATTATGAGATCTCAGAACACGGAATCTAAGAGATTAGTTTAAATAATAATATTTACTTAATTTAAATTTTAAGTTATTTTTTCAAATCACGCTTGCATTCCCCAAAGTGGTAGCATAGTACACTGCAGTGCATCTACAAAAAAAGGATTGTAACAATTTTGGTCCAATGTCTGATTAGGAAAACGATCCTATTGCCATAATACTGGCTGGACACATTCCACCTTAATAATACAATTAGGAGTCGTGGTCGCGTATCGATTCGGTAGTAGAGTTATCGAAAAAAAGAAAAATGACAGTACAAAATAAACGCGTTGCTACCTTCCATTTCCCCGGGCAATCGAGACCATGATTTATGCTGAACATACCTCAGTGGACTCTGACGTAATTCTTAGTACCGAGTAATTAACACGAACGGGTTAAAGTTATCATTATAAAGATAATATATTACCTACGGTATTTAACATTTCTAGTTTGAGTACTATTGCAATTGCAACACAGCTTAGAAAATATTATACAGTGTATTAAGAAAACCCTGTCCGACCCGAAAACGTACTGTTGGGTATCGAGATTAGATTCTATGAATGTAAAAAAATATATATTTTTTTTTTAAATATTTTTTTTCATAGTCAGTGTCCCACTGCTGGGCAAAGGCCTCACCTTGTTTTTTGGAAAACAATTACCCCGTTTCCATAATATTTTTTTCATAAAATGATGTCATTACGTACTTTGAGGTCAGAAGTGCCGCCACACGATCTAACATAATTACTGCCGGTAACGGCGTTGTCATATTTTTAAAAGTTGCTACATTTTGGGGGAAAACGGCAAAAAAATGGCATTTCAAATTTTCATTATGTCTATGCGTTCCGACGTCAAAACTGCACGTTCACAGCATGCCGCGCCCGAGCACTCAGTTTTGACGTCTGAACGTATAGACCTGATTTCATAAGATGAGTGCTCATGCGATGTATGCAAGGGATCTGGACGCGCCAAATGTTTTTTTTTTATAGGGTGGCAAAAAAGTGTACGGCCCTCCTGATGTTAAGCAGTTACCGTAGCCTATAGATGCTTACAATACCAAAGGCATTGCTCGCACATTGCCGACCTGAAGGGGCGTGGGATGAAGGGAGGGGGTGGGGGGGTGGGCGTACGGCTCTCTCACTCATCGAACGAAACGCAGCTGTAATAGCTGCTTTACGCCGATCTCGATCGATAATTATTTAATGTTGGCTCAGCTCACTGATGCATTAATCTAACAATGAATTTATTACCTACACTCAACCATATACCTTTAATTGAAGGTAACATGTTAGATAATAAAAACGAATTGCAGACAATAAAACTTATGAAGGAAACCCATTTTGCTGTTAATTGTAATCGTATCTTAGCAATCTTAAGTTTACAGTCGCCTTCGAAATCGTATCAAGGAATCAATAATAGATTAGGGCCTTCGCAGACTAGCTACTTTTAGCATCGGCGATCGGCGATTTTGATGCTGCGTCTCGCTCGTTCGCGCTCGAAGAAACGCGACGCAGCATCGATACGTCACAAAATCGCCGGTCGCCGATGCTAAAAGTAGCTAGTTTGCGGAGGCCCTTAAAACCAATGATTTATTATGAAAATATACCTGTCCATGTGAAGGAAAGAGAAGCCATTAATCAAATTTTACGATTTCCAACGATTGCTGTTGCTTTAAGTTTACTTTTGTTAAACCCCTCCCCCCTCCCTTTCTTTCCCACTCCCCTTCAGGCCCTCAAGTCCGCTAACGAGTGCCATTCCCGTGTCATCGGTAAAATAATCGTGAAATACGATTACCATCGTGCTAATAGTCCCAAGTCTGATAAAGACTATTGGTCAACAGTCATTATTTGTCTTCGGCCAGAGAATGCTATTCAATTCTTTTTTTAAATAAGGACAATAAGTATTTTATTTTTATTTGTAAACAAATACATACTCTGTGGTGGAATGGCCTCGTTCTCTTCTCTTATTGGTCGGTGAGAGAAGCACAATGTCATCGGTGGCAGTTAGATTGCTATCACACTGAGAATTTTACGAAAGTGTAGTACCTAACTACATTTAAAATTAGAATATTAAATAATCCACATTATAAAAATTATAATAATAATCCACACAGTAGGTATGTTTTGTGAAATTAGCTAGTAGGTACCTACTGGAAAGTCTCGGTTAGTACACACAGTGACAGTTATTTTTGCTACAAAGCTTATGTAGCGTGAACCAATATAACTTTCTCTAGTAAATAAGGTGTTTTATGAAACATCACTCAGTCCACGACTGGGTTACAACCTCACGCGCAATTAGATAAGAAATGGACAAGTAGGTAGTTAAGAAAGTACTGATGATCAATTATACCTATATTTGCCTATATGTAATCATTCTCTATCTCTCTCACAGACTTACGAATTAATCTAAGTAGGAGAGCAACATTTAAAATAGTTGGTTTTAAATTACCTATAGGTGTAGATTAAGTATATTTGTGGAATGATAAATAATGAACCGTTTAAAATCTTGTAGTCATAATTTATAACTTGCTACTAAAAATTTATTTAAATAATGTCTTGGTGCTACTGTTATTCACGAATCTAACTGTAAGTTCATGTTATGATAGAATAAAATAAAGGCATACTTATTTATGAGAATAATATTTTAATATATAACGTCACGACTTTTATCCCCATTCGGGGGTAGTCAGAGGCTTGAGTGGCCATACACCACCACATTGTGGAGGTATTCACCAACTCAAAGCCCACGTTTCACCAGATAGTCAGAACCCAACGTGACAGGTGCTGAACCTTGTCGCCGTGTATACAGGAACTGACTATTACCTAATCCCGGGGGGATAGGTAGGTTTCCTCACGATGTTTTCCCTCACCGTAAGCGAACTGATGTAAATTATGCACATTGATGAAAATTCATCCATTGGTGCATGCCCCACTGGGGATCGAACTTGGGACCTTCTGATTGCTAGCCCAACGTGCCAATATTTTAATTTTATTCTGTAATAAGCAATTTACTACCGTCAAAACATTGGTCTTACTTTAGTTATATTCGAAAAGGTACCAAATGGGTACTTATGTGATACCATTATTAAAAATATTAAATAGGTACCTGTTATTTCGTGTGGTAAACGTCTGTTAAAATACAAAAATACGTCACTTTTACACAATTATAAACGAGGAGTTCCTATATTCAATAAAAAATACACAGTCATAGTGATAATCAGCGATATTTATTAAAAGTCATTGACTCCTGAATAATCCAGCCACTGAATAACTGCATTAGTTGCACCGATTGCGCAATCGAAAAGGTCCCAACACTACTGTGCAGCTATGGGCTTAGGGTTGTCATCGATGAGAACTTTTCAGAAAGTTAGAAAGCGAGTCTCAAAAGTTCTAAATATAAAATCCTTTAGAAATAAATTTTGTTAATAGAAAAGTCATATAATTTTCACGTTTTCTTATGTACATATTTCTTGCATTTTTTCGTACTAATTGGAACATTCTCTACCCCATCAAATTATACGACTACATATGTTATGTTTAAATTCTGATGCAAAGTCAACTGATTGCCAGCCCTAACGCTAACGGGGATGAGTCAGCTAATTCGAGGTTTAATAAGCCACTTATACACCAACCCGAAGAATGCGGTTACGAAACTAATTCAATTCTCCTAACGACAGTCGTGACAAGCAATGAAACTTGATATCAGATGCTATCAGACAAATGATGGATTCATGCTAATATAATAAAGAGATAATAATAATTAAATTAGAATAAATTACACTTAATACTAATTTATTATATTAATTAAAAGACGTAGGTCAACAATAATTTCTATGGGTGGTCTAAATTATATTACTTTAAAGTTGAATTTAGTTAGAATAAGTATATAGGTACCTCTACCATCAGTTTATACGTTTGCTAAAGCTCACGTAGCTGTAATATCAAAGCTCAAGCAAAATCACGTAAGCTGTAATATTTTACGTAGACACTAGCGGCGAATATTATACTTGTAGAGCTAATTATACCTAATACAAATTTTACATGCGAGCCTTGCGTACGCTTGTTTGCTACCTTTGTCACATAAAAATAATTTACGAACAAAGTTACAACCTATTTAAATAAAATAATATATTTACAATGACGCAATACACAATCAGACCACACGGAAAATACCTGTATCACAAAACATATAATAGAGCTACTTTGAATCGCACCGCGTCCGCAAATCAAATTGCAATTTGTTTAATCAATACAATGGACAATACACGTACCAGTGAAAGCGAAACCGTATTCCGTAAAAGAAGTAAGATACCAATTTGGTAAAAAAGGAAGTAATGAATGGACATAATCGGCGAGGAGGGACCGCGGCGCGGGCGCAGGCGTGCGGCCGCCAGACACCGTGACAATTAAGTTAACTTTTTTAATCACTTTTTTCTACCACCAATAAATTGTACGCGTTTTTTACTAAGATGAAAGTGGACGAAAAGCGATCATTATTTATTAGTAATCTTTTGTAGCGACCGGCATGCAATGACGTTTTATAAATAGACTCGACATATGCGAACATTACTGCTCTAAAAATAGCACATTAAACTATACCTACATATCAATGAATTCAAGCCTGACCTGTTGTTAAAAAGAGATGAACATACATTGTAGAGTTATTAGCTATATAATCATTGGAACACGCGCGCATGCATCCGTGCAGCCGCGACGCTAGGCGGTGCGTGACTAAGTGGACGTCAGGCAGTTACCTTGCACTCCTGTTGCCAAAATAAGCGCGGTAAGGCGCCTCTAAGGAATTATTACATCTTTGCCGTCATGCCAGTTTGGGGCATAATGAGTCGCGCTCGCGTTACCCGTGTGAATATTTAATCAGAACGCGTGCATGTAATTTACAGTACAATGCGATCTAATGTGTTGCGACCTAAAAATAGATTGAAAAGAGCTTTATAAAAAAGCAAGAGTGAGTGAGAGTGCCATTTGATAATGCTGGACTGAGGTACTACGCAGCACGCGAGGGTCGCTCGAGTCATCACATCACTCACGTAATCGCGATGGTCGTTTAAAATTGCACTTCTTCAAGATTAAACTTTACTCCGAGAAATATAAAGTTGCGAGGGAGAAGATTCCAAAGAAATTTTTTTTTGTGGTTAATTTTGTACCTTGCCCTACAAAATTAACCAAGTTTTTTTAGGTAGAGAGTGGTAACGCTAAAAAAATGTTTTTGTTATTTATAAATGGTACATAATATATTGGTAAACTTATTGTAGCTTCCATGAGTAAAAATTGTTGATTTGATTTAATATGATTTGAGCCGTATCTTTAAAAAAAAAAATGTACCAAATTCTAGTAATAAAATACATTCCTAATACATTTAACATAATACATAACATTACATTATTCGATTCCATTTAACTACTATTTAACATAGCCATCTTAGACCATCGTCTAAGATGGCCATGCATCATCCTGCAGCTAACGGCTACACGCATAATAACGTCTTTCAATAGGCTTAAACAAACACATAAATGTCAAAAGATGCCGTAACACAGGTAATACTGCTGTGTATATTGTCCGCACTGTCCCATAGATACCTTGTGGCCCGCCTAACATAGGGCTGCCAACTAACTACTTTGGCCAGAGTTATAGTAAAGAAAATGAATTAGATTATTTTGAGGATTGTGACTATAGGGCATTTTGTAAATTCCTAATTCCTTTCGTGACTTTCTGCATAATTTTCTCGTAGAATTCGCGAACTAACCTAACCTCACTTCTATGGATAAGACAGATAAAAAAACCGGCTTCAAAAACCCTGGAGCACTATAAAGCCTGAAATGATATTTCTATTACCACCTCTGCCTACCACTTAGGGAAATTCAGGCGTGATGGTGTGTTCTCGAGTATTTGGAGTCGGTGTCAATCTTAATATGCCAAGTCTACTTACTAAAAGTAAGAAGATAGGCGTAGGCAGAGGTGGTAATAGAAATATACTTATCCCAATATTTTATTTAAAAAAATCACAGCCCTATCCTCACAATATAACGGACTAGTGCGAGGCATGTTAGGACATCCTTCCCCAGCATTGTTGCGTCACCATCGATTTATGCACTAACCGGTCAATTCTATGGCCAGGACACACTCGTAAATATTAAAAAAGTAAGGATTGAATGAGCTGGTGTTGGTGCAAAATATTACGTGGTATTGCGGCATCTGAATTGACACTGGGATCGCTATAGCACTGTTCTGACAGCTTTATTGCTGTTTATTCAAATGCAGTTTAGTAGAAGATAAATTGTTTTCGCTTCGACTTTAGACCACTATCCGCAACGCGCGCGCCAACATCCTACACCTCGATTGAGCAAAGCGGAGTTGTACGTACTCACAGGGCCCCAAGTCTGCTAATTTGTATTAGAAAACCACTGGTCTCTAATATTATCTTTGTAAATTCTTGAGCTGTGAACCAAAAGACAACCAACAACATAGGTATCGACTACCAAGTCAACGATTTACAATTAAGAATTCACAAAGATAGTTTCAATGATCAATGAATTTCAATCGGTAAAAAATGCAGACTTAGGGCACTGGTAACATTAGCAATTATTTACTAAACATACCTACTTCAAAGATCTCAAAGCCCCATTACATTCTCAATCCGTACCTATCATTAGTATCAAGGCTTTGTCGCGATATCGTCAATTTGTTTCTATGCATCGTGATACTTGTGATACATATATGATGACTGGTGATACTGACGGTCTTCATCCATCATTTATTTCATGCCATGTAATTTCCCTTTTATAGATAATTTACAACGTGTTCCTCCATAATTAATTACTCAGCTATTAATCCAATATCAGATAGCACTACATAAATTCCTCTGATTCAAACAGTACATTATGATTGTGCTATCCTGGGGCACGGAAGGGGTAAGCAACGTCCGGCGGCTACCGGTCATCTGATAAATGCTTGTATTGCTGCTTGTATTGTTGCTTGTAATCAGGATCGTTTTGCCGCGGGTCGGCCAAGAAGGCGGTTTGTCGTAGGTCTTTTTCACACGGCTACTTAGTATGATCATGGATTTATAGGTGATTACGATAGTACTAATAAGCACTTTGTAACAGAGAAAAGAGCTCCTCAGTTGAATGCTAGCTTCAAGTAACGATCGTTCAACATAGGTGAGCTCTCATTAAGAGTGTTAACGATAACGAGAGCTCAACTCATGTTGGACATGTTACCTTACACGTGCAGGTGACCGTACTTATTAAAACGTATTGATAAATAACAAATTTGGTTTCTCTGTCTATTTTCTTGAATAGACGCGTCGACAAGTTCCGACCGCCACGCCGAGCAATCAGTTATGACATTATGTCGTCTTCGTGGACGCACCATTCTTGATCTATTTCGATCTTAGCAGTGATTTATCAAAAGCTCATTCTGTAAGTGTTCATTACGTATCAATCTCGAAAGGACAAAATAATTGCTGTTATATAAATTGCAAGATTAATGTCTCTATTAGTATTATGTATTCCAACCGCGTAATATGGCTAAAGACTACAGGAAACTAGTCATTTTCGCATCAAGGTACTGGGGAGAGTTTCACAATTTCTCATTACCTAGCGTATTCTTGATTACTTGACTAAATCAGTAGACTAGTCTGTGGAAAAGTAAGCACAGCTGCTATTACAAACACGATAAGAACGCAATAATCCGTTTCGTTCGGGCTTCGAATTTTGAATTTTGACACATCTTAAAAATGTGTCACAATTCAAAATTCGAAGCCCGAACGAAACGGTTTTGATTTTTGTAGTAGTAAATGTCATTTTTGTAGTAAAGTAGTATCAACATTACGAATGAATCAGATGGTTCGGGTTCGTAATAGCCCCCCAGGGGTTGAATGAGTGATAAAGTATTGCGTTCATAGCCAGCTGCAATCACTGATCGGTAAACGATTGGAGGTTAAGCGGCGCTTGGCAAGGTCAGTCGGAGATGGGTGACTAATAAGTGGCATTTGAACTGAGCGTCTCCGTGATTCGGAGGGAACGTAAAAAGTCGGTCCGGTTGTTGTCACCTAGGCTGCATTCGTTAAGCCTTGTTAGAGGCCTTCGGGCGGCTTGGACAATTCTGGCGGTGGCCACTAACCATACGATAACTAGAAGAATAACAAGATTAGCACCATATTTAAATATTGCTTAGGTAAAACAAGAAAAATCATGGATTTCATGCAATATAAAAGTGTACAAGTGATTTCAAAGTTAAGAACGACTTATGTTGCCGATTGTACCTACTTTTAATATGTTCTGACTCAAATGGAGTATAGTAAGCATTCAGAGTTCACCAGTGGTCAATATATTCGCGGATTATAACTGTTGTGACGTTTGCCGCTCAATAAACACTAATCCTATGAATCATTGAATCACGAGCTCGAAATATGACGTTATTTACGTATGATAAAGGTCTACTAAAGAAAATGTATTTTAATAGATAGGTCGGTACTATCTCTGGAATAGACGGCATCTTTTTCTTCTTATCGTATGGTGAGTGGCCAACCTAGGCCCGTATTAATAAATGCATCTCTGAATTGAGATCGATCTTAAGCTGCAGTTTTGACGTTTAATGTATGGAACATCTGTCAAAAACAGCGTCTCAAGTTCGATCGCAATCTTGATATCGATTTATTAATACGGGCCTAGGGCCAGTTTCAGAGTTGTTCAAGCCGCCCGAAGGCCTCTGACAAGGCTTAACGACTGCTGCCCAGATGACAACAGCCAGGGCCGACTTTTAACGTGCCCTCCGAATCATGGAGACACCCAGTTCAAATGCCATTAAATGGTCACCCATCTCTGCTTGACCTTGCCAAGCGTTGCTTAACCTCCGATCGTTTACCGATCAGTGATTGCAACAGGCTATGAGCGCCACGATAGCCGGGATTAAAATGCTGGATGCTAGGGGCCAAGTTCACCCACGCTGCATTAACGGATAGTTAGAGCACGATTATTATCAGTATATCAAAGTATCAGTCACTGCTGTAACAGCCTGTTAATGTATTAGAGAACGCGGCTCACAGTTGAAAAATAACTGTAAGATACATAAGAAATTTGTGCAAAAATAGTACTTAGTAAGTAAATAATTAAAGTGTATTTCAAACCCTAAAATGATTGAGAGACTTTCATTATTGATGCAAACAATACAATGGGCCAACCCTATAAATGCGCATGGACGAATTTATACATTTTTTTTCAAATAAATAAATTATGATTCATTAAACAAAATAATAGATAAGATAATGCGTTTAGTAACGCAATGAAAATTACTGTTTTATTTATAGTTAGCAATCAATTTATGGCTAAGCCCCGCCTCGGTATCGCGTGCGTTCGTTTTGACGGAGCGCCGCAAAAAATACTTTACCCGGCGCTTAGACCGCGGCTCATCTATCAAAATTAAGATGAGTTTACGCCTCTCTGCATGCCTCCGTGATTATAATCTACCGTTACAGTATTTTGTAATAATAAAACGACTTTGGTAGCTACTTGGTTAACACGAATTGAGTAGAAATATAATGCTGTTTCTATTAGAACCAATTATAAGTATATCGACACCGCCATTACACAGACAGTCGATGTATACACTTGAGTGTATTAGTGTCAAGTGTGGTCTTGTATCCCGAGTAGGCACACGAAAAAGTACTCGATACCAGGTATCGAGTACTTTTTCGTGGCCTAGTAGGACACAGAAAAGTACTCGATACTATCGGGTACTTTTTCGTTTCCCTAATCCCGAGCTTAAGTGTCTAGTGTACCTAGTCGTGTACCTATCCTTAACTTAAATATCGTTCCTAAAAGTGCGGCAACTTAATTTCGTCGCGACACGACAGTTTCATTCATTGGTTGCTCAGCTCAGGTTAGATGTAGTGAAAAGTAAGCCGACTTCGGCGTAATATTTGTTGCATCATTTTACTAGTACGAAAGTTCTATCTAGTTGAAGCACCCTTGCGGAGACCAATCATTAATCTAAGGTCAAATGCTATTTATAACGAAGTTAAAAACAGTATTTAATTATAAATAAATACCTTATCGGTATGTGAGTTTCTGAAGCGCTCCCACCGTCCAATTCTCTCGATCTGAAACAGATAACAACACGTTAAACAATGGTACCTAAACCACGGACCGAATAAATCGGCTAATCAGATGGTAATTAGCGAAATTACCATGCATTTGAACGTGTGAACTCACAGATATATCTGCAAGAAACTTTAAGTAAGGTAACTTATGTTAATTAGATTTGTAAAAAGATACAATTTTTGCACGGTGCGGAACGTTTTCGCACTTTTTGTATCGTGTGTGCTGTTATAATGGTCATTAATCCGGTAGTGACTCGCTAATGTGCATTTTATTCGGTCAATTAATTTTTTAGCGCACGCCGGCAGGACACGGGTTGAAACAGAGCGGACTGTATGATAATTGAATTAAAAGTAGACCTCCTACTGTTATGAAGGTACCCATTGGAACTGGGTAGGTTGTTTAATTGTGCTGCAATGTACGACCAGCACGTCTCACGAAACATTTCCAGCATAAGCTGAGATATTTTCACACTGGTGTCAATAATAAAGAGAGTTCGACTCAATACTTCTTAAAAATATGTTAAACAGCTATTTACGAGGAGTGCAATGAGACACTAGTCTTAGTTATATTCTGTTAATTTAATCAACAATTATACAATTTTTCATTATTCAAATAAGTAGGTAGGTACCTAAAAACTAACTTTAATTTGTGCTTTAATGTAGGTATAACAAGGGTAGGGTAAATTAGGGTACTACCTATTTTTACATGCACACGAAAATATAACCATAAATGAGTCTTAGAAGTGTTAAAATGGTACCTTTCTGATCACCTGCCGTGTTCGTATGATTTATTTACCAACCTTTTGTCTAAATATATTATGACTGAGACAATTTAATTGGACTGATGAAAAACTGCCTTCAAGGCACTAAACAAGTTTCATATAAATACAATCGCCAGCGCCATGTCGTAACAGCCTCATAAAGAAAGCCAATAAATTGCTTTAACAACATAATTTGAATGATTTCGTTCGTCGCCTTCTTAAAATATGAAGATAACCATAGATTTGTAAAAGTTTCTCGCGCGCGCTTCGAATAGATACCGCCCGTCTAACAAAAATCATTCCGAAAATGCGGCAACTTATTAACGGCGCGGCACGTCAGTTTCAAACATTGCTTGCTGTCAGATGCACCTATGTCATAGGTATGCAAATACGGCGACTTCAGCGTAGTATCAGTTGCCGCATTTTACTAGTGCGCTTGCTCCATATAGTTGGAAAGCCCTCGCGGAAACCAAAATTATTAATCTATGTTTTTAACACCTTATAAAACGAGAGGGTAATTGAAAGCCATAATTTGTTAAATTTAGTACCGTGTGGCCGTCGTCAAGATTATAATTCATGTTTACGATGTTATGTTAAAATAACACAAAACTAAAGTGCGTAGAGCTAAGTTTATGGATTCTAATCAAGCGAGACAGGAAATTAAATAAATAATAACAACTTGATCTGTGCGTGGTGGCAATTACAACACCTCTGTGGAATTTAAAAAAACATAAACTAAGAGAAGTTATAGAAGTTATCGCCTCGTTTCCAGGTGGTAGAGCCAAGCTGTAGCCAATTGACTGCAGCTCATAAACGGGCTGATTCGACCGGGGTAGTACCACCCTCTCACAGAAGATCGGCGTAAAGCAGCTATTACAGCTGCGTTTCGTACGATGAGTGAGAGAGCCGTAAGCCCACCCCCCCCCTCCCCCTCCCTCCATCCCACTCCCCTTCAGGTCGGCAATGTGCGAGCAATGCCTTTGGTATTGTAAGCATCTATAGGCTATGGTATCTGCTTAACATCAGGCGGGCCGTACGCTTTTTTGTCACCGCAGTACAATAAAAAAAAAAACTATGCTTAGTTACGAGGCTATAACTTCTATATAGGACGGACTATTTAGGACAGGCCTAAACGCTGGTGTTAGAAATATGATACTTTGACTGGAGGTAGGTACCTTTTATGTATAGACATCGTGCTGAGGAAGAATTTTTGAACACTCATCCCCCAAGGGTGTAAAACAGGGAGCGAAAGTTTGTGTTATTTAGGCTACTCATTACAAACAAAAATAAATATACCTAGTTTTCGGCGTTTTTGAAATTTCAACTCCTAATAAGTTTGTACCAAGTACTACTCATACTATATTAGCGGCACGCTACGATGGCCGGTTTGACATGTGGGAGGGGGAGAGTATGAAACTTATTATAACGGAATAAGATTCATTTACGCATTCATTTTTTGACATTCTTATTTTTTTAAACGTCTTATTCCGTTATAATAAGATTCATTTTCTTCCCACCCCACATGTCAAACCGGCCATCGTAGATTAATTCTACTAAAACTTGTCCGGCGCTTTTTTTAACCAATCACCGCTAGTCCGGACATCCGTGCTTCGAATCCATTAGAAACTCATTCATTAATCATTCGCTGTGTTCATTAAACTAATGTGATGACGGCGGTGTGCTCTTGCGCATCGTGCGCGATCGTGTTCAATGACTTCTTATTGTGATGTTCAATGATCATTAATATTATGATAACTTTTGATAGGTGTTTAATAGAGTTATTTGTATTCTTTGTATGCTTTGTTATTAGATTATGTGAGCAAGTAGACATCTATATCGATTTGAATTAAAATCGAAAGTGTTTGGTACCGGATGTTGAAGTGAAGTCGACGTACCGTATAGCTCTGACATAATTAAGTATAGGTAGAGGCAGGTATGCAATTGTACTCATGAAAATATTTTTAAAACCAAATGCTGACTGAAAATCTATGAAATTGCATGCTCTATGTAGAGAAAACACAAATAGAGATGTTAATAATACCTATTATTAATTAGAGTTGCCACTCGTTTCTTGTTTATTTCCATTGTTTATGTCTATTTTCTTCTTTGGCCACATTAATAGTAGGTAACGTCACGACTTTTATCCCCATTCGGGGGTAGTCAGAGGCTTGAGTGGCCATACACCACCACATTGTGGAGGTATTAACCAACTCAAAGCCCACGTTTCACCAGATAGTCAGAACCCAACGTGACAGGTGGTGAACCTTGTCGCCGTTTATACAGGAACTGACTTTTACCTAATCCCGAGGGATAGGTAGGTTTCCTCACGGTTTTTCCCCCTCACCGTCAGCGAACTGTAATTAATAGTAGGTATGTTTATTTATTTTGTTTTTTGATCATATCACACTGAAGTAGTGACGACTTCTAAAGGGACAATGACCTATTATGTAACCTATCTCGTAATTTCCTTTCATTTTCAATTTACCTCCCGACAAAGGCCGCCCAAAATTACTAATGGTCAATACTTGTCTGAGTGACGGTTCATTTCCGGTGGCGCTTTTAACTGTAACAATTTGTGGTCAGCGAAAGTCAACCGTGTGAATGCTCAGACAAGTGAATTTGACGACTAAATTGCAAATTATCTTGTCATAACGTGCGTATTGTTATAAAGATTTTGTTATGGCTGTCAAAATTACATTGAATTAAGTACCCACTACTCACTGTTGTTTTTATATAAGTACAACTCCAAAAAATGGCTCAAAAAATGCGGCTCGGTCCGCCATACACTCTCACCACTGTTAATATAAGCCATGATCGACAATGGTGCCAGGGTTTATCCCTTGACGAGTCCCGGGAAAAAGCCAAGTTAGAAGAGTGTTAGAAGTTAAAAGAAAATAATGAAGAAGTTGCAAGAAGATTACTCTCACTCATCGTACGAAACGCAGCTGTGATAGCTACTATACGCCGATCTACTTTTAGAGGATGATGGTACTATACATGTCGAGCCAGGCTATACTGGGTGAAATCGAAATCGTGGGCAATATTTTAAACGGTGATTCTACACATGATTCAGAATATTGTGGGAATATTAATCAACAAATCAATTGATAAATATTTATTAGGTAAGGTATAACAGTTAAATGGTGTGCTTATTTGCTTACCCGAGCAATATTTTTTTATCAATTGATTTTTTATTTGTTTTCCCAAAATATTCTGAATCATGTGTTGAGTCATATTTTAAAATATTGCCCACCATTTCGATTTCATCCTGTATATGAGCTCTATTAGCTACAGCTTTGCTCTTCCGCCAATAAACGCATTACTTAGATTAGGCATTATTAAGATTATTGGGTTACAATTGCTGCTGACATTGCGTTTGAATAGACCGAAGCAATCTTGATAGATTTTTTTACTTATAAATGACTTTATGATTGGTGTTAACAGTAAAGTAATCTTACAACAAATAACTACTCGTTATGACGTAATAAAACAAATTTCTTTACATCCACGTTTACGTGAGTTTAACGTGTTTTTAATAAAGTAATTATGGCAATTTCTGGCTGTATGATAATTGCATAAGAATGTTATTTGACTGAGTTATTTCCCTGTGAATACAATATGATATTTATTAATATTTTGTTTTGTGTCGGGATCTGATGCATATTTCCCTGATGTGATCATGCGATGTTTCTTTATTGTAATTAAAAATACATTAGTGCCTAAGTAATGTACCTAGAACATTCATTATCTTAGGTATTGTAGCAATTTTGAGTTTCGTTTTTCATGTCAAGATCATAATCTATAATTATTAACAAACTAAATAATAAACCTGTATCTAGTGCGCGTATATTTTATTAACGCATTAGGAATTTATATTTATAACTAGTGCCCGCGACATCGTACGCGTGGAATTTCATAAAAAAAAAATGTTTGGCTCAAATAAAACTAGCCTAAGTTGGTCCTAACATCAGCTATCTGCCAGTGGCAGTCCCATCAAAATGAGTCTAGCAGACAAAAAATGAAACGTAAAAAAGATGTTATTTTGACATTACAAACGGACACTTCAATTTTATTTATTTGTGCAGATTCCTATCATTTATTTTCGAGATCTTTCAAGAAGTAAGTATTTTGTATTATAATAATGCCCAAATTAAAATGGAGAAATACGTTCAACATACAGAATGTGGTTTAATTACCTCATTACATTAAAAACAGTCTTATTTATTATAATTAATGTTTTTGGACGTAAACAACCGCTGCATTTAAATACGTAGTGCCTACTTAACAGACGAAATGATTATAAATTAGCAACAATATTGTTAAATTTCGAGTTGTAACCTAATTATAAAATCATCCAATTCTCAGACGGAAGTCGCGTAATAATTGTTTCTTACTTTCATAAAAATCACTGACAGAAACCTAATAATTATAGGTACGCGAAAAATTCAAACGAATAAGAGAGTAACAGTATACTGTTAGTCTGTGACACTGTGTCGGTGTCCCATTGTCACATCTGCCACATCGTTAAATTCAAGCTAGGAACTCACGAGCGACCGAAAACAACTAAACTTGTCAAAGACAGTTGCTGCGGTATGGAATGCGAACGGTAAATATCCCGCAGGATGGCCACACGGTCAGAACAAGCCCGCGGCTAGACAGCCTGCGGTCAGCCGGCCAATAACGCCTAACGACCGTAATGGCAAGTGTGTAACAACCTTTACGCGCATTCTGCGGTGGTCGCCATTCGATAGATTATTTAGAAAAGTAATAAGGAATGTGTCTGATATTAATAGATTAGGGATGTGCTGTATGATACAATTAATTGGAGCGATCCCGCTTTTCGAGCAGATAGACAACGGGATAATCTTAAGACGGCTCACTTTGAAACATCGCCAGAATGGTCCCAAACTAAGCAACGCTCGTACTATGGGTACCTTACAGTGGACTGAACACGATTCCAGTGACACCATCACCAGCACCTCTTGCCAAGAACTTTCTTTAACATATTGCGTCTGAAAACCAGACATGTCAACGTCTATAATAATGAAACGATATTTATTTTTGATCTTAAAACATAATCATAATTTTGCGAACGTGCAAAGTTCTGTCTATACCAAGGATCTTTTAATAGAGGATAGACAAGTTGAGTTTTTGGTTAAGAAGAAATTCAACTTTATTCTGCTGACTTAAGGTCTATTATACCCTGACAATTCTTAGACAGAAAAAACGAGCCGAGCGAGAGGCCCTAGTTGGGACCGTGTCCCTCTCATTTCGAGTTGCCATGCCAAAATAATATTATCGTTGGGTAGTGATTGTTAGTTTTTAAATCAAGCAAATAAATTAATTTATTACTTATCGTGACTATTGTTTTATCATATTAACAATAGTCACGATAAATACTAAATTAATTAATTTGCTTGATTTAAAAACTAACAATCACTACCCAACGATAATATTATTTTGGCATGGCAACTCGAAATAAGAGGGACACGGTCCCAACTAGGGCCTCTCGCTCGGCTCGTTTTTTGTGCAGTAGAGAACAGTCCAGTATGTATTTACGTTCGTGGTCTATACTTAGCTTTATATATATTTTATGTTTAAGGATAAAGCTAAGTATACATGGTCATACGTTTCGCTTTTCCAATACTTCAAATTACTCGTAACGCCAGCTCACGCGTGCGAATCACACTGCTTAGGATCAAGGCAATGACATCGGCATTCACGCCTCGAGGTGAATTCTATGCCTTGGCGAGTATTTTATGGCTACTATACTCTCGTTTTTATGTGGTGAAATTGGATGGTGGACCTGTAGAGCTGTCCAATCATCGCTAGATAACTCATATAGGGAAGTGCCATCATTTCCGTGGGAAGTATTTGTACAGTCGGTTTTATATTACTATAGAAATATTGCCAACTGAACTTCACATCATCCTTTGTATATCGATCCGTTCATATCACACTGGGACGCCATGGCTATGTCGCCGGCCACGTATCCAAACAATGTTATTGACTGGCGACGTCGCCAGTCCGTCGCCAGAAGGGCTAGACAAGTGGCTGACGTCTACAAGCATTCCTTCAAATCGCTACGCTTCATGTATGGAAATGACATAAGTCACGTGATCTACATAGTGACGTTTGACATTTCAATACATTGTGATTCGATTAGCGTTCATGCGACTTGTCTAGGGGGGCAGGTGTGTTACCTCCCATACATTTCAATACGAATAGTTGGCTACGGTGTGTTATGGCCCTTAGTGGTTGAAGGAATCTAAATTAGATGTGTGAATAAAGTTTTCATATAGATAGATTAATCATTGGTTTTCGCGAGGGCGCTCCAACTACTCTATACAATTCAATTTTAATTTATTTACAAGTACATATAGCTATCGAATACCTCTATATTCGATAGCTAGCGAACTATCTCATGGTAGAGTTACAGTTATGGTAGCTACATATTGACTTTTTGCCATCTCCTTCCCAGAAGCTAATTGGATCTCCAAAACACCCTTCCCCGTTTAATTGGGAACAAGTTTTCCTTTACTGGCAACCCTGATACGTGTGCAAAAGACGCGGAAGTGTGCGGTGCCAACAGTTTATCTCCATTAGTCGGTACGAGGCTATCTAGACTTGAGTCGCGGGCATGCGTATACAGGTATTATATTCAATTATTTATCGCCTAGTATACTTTAAGGCGTCGCATTTAAAAATACCAATCCAGAAGGGCTAGACAAGTGGCAGACGTCTACAAATACGCTAACGCTTCATCTATGGAAATGACATAAGTGACGTGATCTCAAGCGAGATCTTCATAGCGACTTGTTGTTGATTTACATAGCAACGTTTGACATTTCCATACATTTTGAAGTTTATTCCATTCTATTCGATTAGCGTTCATGCCACTTGGCTAGCCCCTCTGTTCTCTGTCTCTGGCTATTATAGCGAGATGATACGTCCATATTTCAATTTAAACTATGAGTATTATAAAAAGACGTAAGTAGGGTTTTAATTCAATTGGTGCGTCCAGATGCCTCGCATACCTCTACCGAGCACTCATGTTATGATATTATGTCTATGCGTTTCCACGTCAAAACTGGGTGCTCGGGCGAGGCATGCTCCTGATGTAGACGCAGCTATTGAGCAACTATACTCTACGGACTAGAGGCGATAAGGCTAACAAATACCAGCGAGCGGCATATGCAAGTAAGAAGAGCGCGGACGGGTGAGAGAGAATACGTAGAATGACTGAGTCAAGTGCGGCGACAGCGTCGCAATTAAATGGCTGGAACTTTATCAGGCGCATGCCGCACCCAAGCACTCAGTTTTGACGTCGGAACGCATAGACACAATGACATAATATGAGTGCTCGCGCGAGTCATGCGAGGCATTTGGATGCGCCAATTCGCTGTGTCTACATAATGCAATAATATTAGTGCTCGGACGAGGCATACGCGGCATATGGACAAGCCAAATAGGACAGCGTAGTGATATGCGGCGTCTGCTCTGTTCATAGTATATGCTCGCTCAATGTTTTTTTTTAATAACGGTTTATTTACTTCTACCTATAAACTTTACAATCAGTTAATTGTTCCTAACATGACTTTGCACCAATTTAGGTGCATTTTTAACGATCAGCTCCCACCTAAGCCTTCGCAACCATGAAATAGGCGCTTGAAGCATCGATCGTTCCAATCCATCTGCTGTCTACTTACGCCACGCCGCGCCGACATCCAGGGTATCATTAGACAGGTATATTACTGGTGCGTCGGCACTTGATCTAATAAGTTTTTGTTCGGACCTTTTTGTCGGCGATATCTCTTGAAGTTTCTCTAGGAGTGTCTTATAGAGTCAATAGATATTTGATCTACTTTGAACACTATAATAAGTCGATGCTTTAAAATTAAATACTTTAGTGTTGCTCTGTGCATTAACTTGAAATTATTTTGTATGTATAATTTACGTTGGCCAAGACGATAATGTGGAAAATGTATTTGGGCTTGAGGCATTTCGGAAATCGTTATATTTGAGAAAACTACCCAATAGGATAGGTTGTATAATGTTTAATTTAAAGATCGCTTGGTGTAGTAGTTTGTTTATAGGCTGCTTGGTTGCAGGGTTGTAGGTTCGATTTCTAGGGGTTGTAATTTGGAGATGTGTCATAATTAACTTTAACTGTGGATTTCACTGTAATCGCCCCTAGTTTGTACGGTATCCATCGTACTTGCGTTGCTTAGTTTGGGACCACACCGAGCCCCAATTCTGCTTTGTGTTATCTTTGTGAATTCTTCATCGTTAATGATTAACATTGCAGTCTTGGGCACCAGTTGGTGTGTTTTGGTATGTGGAGATTTTTAAAATGGGTTTAATATGTATCTACAAAAGAAAGCCTACATAGCCATTTCGCGTCGGTCAATGCGCTCGCGAACAGTTAGGTACTGATGTCCGGTACAATTGTTCTCCTGAAACGAGGAGACCACTGTCATTAGGATGTGAGATTACGTCAACAATCATCTCATTTTTATTGTAACAATGTTGACTGCAACTGTTAAAGCAATACAGAGACTCTACTATTTGTAACACGCTTGCTAGAGTCTCTAGCATCTTTATGGCAATTTATTGGATGCTCGGGTAATCGATGGGGTCATAGCATACTTTACCATAGGTGCAAATATTTTTGATAGAGACTGGCACCTAGTGTCTTAACATGAGTGCCTCTACCGAGGTAGAGCACCCCCCTAAACAAAAAATAAACAGATTTTCGAGACGGATTATGTAATATAAATCCTCGTTCGCACTGACGAAAAATTAACTGCGTTTTTATATCAGATTTTTGATCCATTTATAAAATGTTATAAATGGCGTATCATTTCAGACTGAAAATAAAATAAGGCTTATTATACACCACAGAAATTAAAATCTTAAACAATTAGAGGGTCTTCATAAAACTACAATCTAATCAATGGTGACATACTCTCAATATGTCGCAGGAAATTGAACAGAAGAGACTTGCCGGCACCGTGTGAATATTCCGCGGCACGTGCCGAATAGCTGCGCGTGCGACGACATAGCTGTCGCTACAAATCGATGCTAATCGATCAATGGCGCGCAGAGCATGTCTCGCGTATCTATTATAGTATCTAGGGTTGCCGTTCGCTGTTTGGAGGATGAGGATGGTAACATTTCCAAAATTAGCTGAGCTCCCTTAATTAGGAGTATCAATAACAAAGAGAGCCCAGTTTATGTTGGAAATTAACCATAGAAGTGCAAACGACCTATATGTGGGTATTATTTTAAATTTTAAAACATTCATAGCTAACAAAAATCACTCATAGTACGTAGCATCTACAAAAATAAGATCTACCTACCTAAAAAAATACGAATAAAATATTTCTGTTGAAAAACTGGAGTCGCAGCCCTAACTACAATAAAGTGATATGACGATATAATGCTGATATGACCGTTAAGCTAGGTGCAGACGAGCGGATATGAATTATGCAACTTGTTAAATGGCTATAAGCATTTAACAGCTGTTTTGATACTGCTCAATATACTGACGTATCACAGGTCGTGTGTCCGACTACAATACATGCATGCATTTACACCTTTATGACTAAATGAATATCACTTATGGTAGAGATGTAGAGTACTTCTTATTGATACTTTTCGTGGTTGTTTCTAAAACCATTGCGAGTAACTTAATATAATATTAAAAAGTCGTTTCGATTCATCGACACAATAAATATTGTATATTTTTTTTTCTGAGAAAAACATGAAACCCAGATGAAACCTTTGTATAATAATGTGGATCCATCAGTCATGTCCAGTTCATGTCTCCAGCTTCAGAAAAAATTTGCCGTACAAACAATCACGCCTTATTTTACTCCCTTAGGTGTGGAATTTTCTGAAATCCTTTCTGTGTAAGTGTAGAAAAAGACTTCTACGCTAAGGCCTAGGCCGCACCGCGATTATATCCGCGCTGTTAAAACCGCGTTAAATCTGTGTCCTATGGAATCATATGAACCTATCCGCTCTTGCGGTTCATATGATTCCATAGGACGCGGTTTTAACAGCGCGGATATAACCGCGGTGCGGCCTAGGCCTAAAAACTGTTAAAATTTCATGTTTCTAACACCAGACGTCCATCCGTCCGTCCGTCCGTTCCGTTTTGACAGACGGACAGACAGTCAGACGGACTATAAAGTCATCCTATAAGGGTTCCGTTTTCCTTTTGAAGTAGACATCGTCTAAATAATTTAAATTCTAACGATAAAATCATAAATGGTGTTTGTAACATTTCACGCAGTGGCGCATAAACGCAGCTGTAGTGCGGGTGTCAGGCGTGGCATCGCGATTTGTCGGTCCGGACAATTTGCTCCGCGGAGTACCGTTCAAGTACTACTAGTCCACTTTTTAACCATTTTCAGTTTAATTGCAGAGATCTAGAAATCGGCGCATTTTATCATGGAATGGAGGATGCTAATACCCTAAGGGCATAAAATGGAGAGTGAAAGTTTGTATGGGTTCCTAATTTTACTGAAGCTAGAAGCATTAAAAATAAATATTATTAAAGCTACAAAAAAATAATACTACGAAGTGTTTTTGAAAATTCAACACCTATTAAGTTTATATGGATGCGCGAGACTCACACTTGTCCGGTATTTTTTCATATGTCATCATCTCTAGGAAATATCAAACAAGACGTGAAACCTACTTTCGCGAATAGAATACCATATTTTGACCATATGGTAATTAATTCAAGAAAACGTACAAAACACCATGAATGTATTCAAACAGAATCTGATCATACTTTATAATAACAAAATGGAACGGGATATTCCGAACTTGTTGCTGCCATAACAGGCTTACTGTTATTCCTGGGACATCGATAATGTAGCCCACCGCTGGACAAAGGCAGGCCAGCGACAGAAATGTTGGAGCCCGTTATTTGATGGTGCTGGGGTTCTAACTTCCTACGAGCTCTGACAGTTTACAAAACAACAGGGTGACAAGTACCTTATCAAAAATGGTGCAGAATATGATGAAAGCTGTTGTAGGTATTATGACGGAGTTCGAAGTCTCCTGTCTATCAGTAGCAACGACAAATTGCTATTGCCAACTACTTTGACACAGTACAACTCAGTTGTTCTCGGAAAATAATGTTGAAAATATGTCGGTATTTCAAACATGGCTCATCTTCTGATGAATTATGAAAAATGCCTTCAAGTTGATTGTCGAATTGCGAGTGCGATAACAGATATGTGAATTTCACTGCATTTAGTGATGCGCTGATTGCAATGTTAGGGGCCATCCATAAATTACGTCACACGAATTTCATGATCTTTAGACCCCTCCCCCCTTGTCACAGCTGGTCACATTTGCGAGACTCCCCCCTCCCTGTGTAACGTCACATATTTTTACAATTTTCAGAATTTTTCAAAATTTTTCGTTAAAAATTCAAATTTCGGTTTTAATACTTAGATATATTAGATTTTTAAATGTGACGTCACAAAACTTAGATTTCCTCCCACCCCCTTGTCACAAAATGTCACATTTCGTCGATCCCCTCGCCCCCTTTACGTGTGACGTAATTTATGGATGGCCCCTTAGGAAGGAGGTACTGCTAAAATAATACATCAATGACTACTAGCTGTATTTCATGTATTTGCCGCTATCTTTTGTGACGATTTTCATGATTGGCACGATATTTTGTTATCCTTATGAATAGAAGACACGCAATACTGAGTTTCCGTCTGTCGTCGTAAGCGCTGGGCAGAGGGCTCCTAGATATTGATCAAATATGTTTGACCATTGTTTAGTTGCCTGGACAGTAATTGTATATTGTGTCGACTTATGTGTTCGAACTAAGATAACCCCCTAAGATAACCCTTCCATATTAGGTAGGTTAAGGTGTAAGCGATTGCCAACCATCGGCTGCACTATTATTGCCTACTAGCTGTGCCCGCGATTTGTACGCGTGGCTTTAAAAAAAAAGATTATGTTTGGCTAAAATAAAAGGTAAGGGTAAAGGTAGTTACTCCATAAACATCAGCTATCTGCACGTAACAGCCCCGTCAAAATCAGCCCAGGTGCTTTGGAGATTAGCCAGAACAAACAGACAGACATGCAGGCAAAAAAAAGCTTTTTTTGTTATACATATGTATCTTTCATGTGCATAAAGTGAAAAGCTGTTATTTTGACATTACAAAGAGACAGTTTAGTTTTATTTATTTGTATAGATTAATAGCTTTATAAAAATCGTGTATAAATCAATATTAAGTAGGTATAGGTAAAAATATAAATGAGAAATTATACACTCAAGTAAAAGGTTTGATTTTAATTTATACAGTATATTAAATGGCAATACCAACTGTTAATAGTTTCCGCCTAACGTCTCTATTAGCATGTTTGTTTTTACGAGCATTACGTGTCCATCAATTATTCCATACATGGTACCGCCTATCTTGCATGAGAGTATTCATATGGACTTCAGTCCACGACTTATCGGAGCAAAAAGTAATTAAACACTAAGCAATGACAATCCCGCGGAAGTATTTCTACCAATTTTATTGGTAACAGTCCAAAAGCTTTTTATCTATCTAGTCACAAATGAGTAGGTAATTATTTAAGTAAAGATACCTCCTAAACTGGGGGGTTACTCCGAAATACGTCGCTGACGGATCGTCCGAAGTACGGATTCGATTTACGATCAAAACAATGTCAAATCGTAGAGAAAAACGAAAGAAGAAAAGTCAAATCACGACAATCCGTCAGCCGAAACGTTAGGTTCGTATTTCGGAGTAGGCCAGCTGGTGATGAATTTTGATTTTTTTTCGACAGTCATTACGGTAAAATAATAACAAAACCGCATTCCCATCAAAAAATTCGTAAAACAATCATCGAACAAACTTATGAAGTGTAAAACAAACACTTGTCACTTTGTTTATGTGTGTACAAACAATCATAAGAAGTGATAAAACAAATGAATGGTCTGAGCAGCACAAATGGTGTTTCAAGTGTCTCGGGACAGTGCAAATAAGGTGTTACCGTTAATATCGCGAATTTGACGCTCGCTCGTAAAATACCTGTGAATATTGTATGAGAAGACATTACTTCCCAAATGTCAACGAATGTATAAGAACAATGTATCTATAATAGTTTAGTAAAATTGTGGACAAAAGTATAAACTCACAACATTTTATTAAAACTAATCTTTGCTCTCATTTAATTACTTGGTTGAGCTCATTGTATAAAATAAGTGCATAGGGGTACATCCACTAAAACAAAAGTTGACAAAAAATACGTCGCGTGTCAAAACGGCGCCTAAGCAAATCTTCAAGTGTTCTATTTAAGTTAAGAATGTCTAGTCTTTTATTCACTTTAATTTTATGTATCCAGATTAAATATCCACCAACTGCGCTCGACTAGACGTTACGTGAGAATCGTGATAATTGAGACATTTGCATCGCGCCGCGCCGAACGAACTAAGTATAATTGAATATTCTGATCAACCGCAAAACGCAATCAACATTTACTTTTTATTGTGTTAAATGCAAAACAGGCGCCTCGGTCACGACAGATTACAGTAGGACTTTATTAACATAAACTTACTGCCTGTTTTTAAAAAAGTTTGAAAATAATGTTAATACGTTTATAAATAGATACCAAATGTTCAAGAAATCTGAAAATGTCACAATTTTTGTAGTACCTTTAATTTCACTAATGTTGATTGTCATTTAAGTATTGAGCACCTTTCGTTTTCTATAAATTGTAAACTCACATAAAATTACTTAATTAATCTTTAAAAAATTGATGGCAAACTACATTTCTTTTAGTAACCCAAATCCTATAGAAATAAGACTTCGTCAAGCCTCTTGCGTCTCTACTAAAATAACTAAACTCAGGAATTATTGAACCAATTCGTTTCCTCTTTTATATTTTATGTGTAGCTTGTCCTTACGAACCTGCCAGTTCGAAGTCGAACCTGCCAACAAATAGATGTGTAAATTTTACTATCAAGGCAGGAAGTAAATATAATGTATGGGAGTTAGTGTCAAACGAGGCGTGATTATAATGAGTAAAATTACAAGGAACCACTTATTCACTTGTAAAGTTACAAGTAAATACCTATTTACTTGTAATTTCACAGGTGTAAGTAGTCTGTCGAGCGGTTCAGCCGTTCAGCGTATTGTGTTAATGATTGGGTGCCGAGGGCGCATCACGGCTTCCGTGTTGGTGCGCTCTGATTCCGAACGACCTAGACGGCTACCGTTTATTATGAGAGCCCCTGGCTTAGTGGTTACTGAATTTGAAAGTGGCTGGTTCCTTTAAGGATTATGTCGGCCGTGGAATACAGGATGGTGACGACATAGTGACAATAAATTAAAACACGATCCCTGCTAGTATATCACAACACATTAAAATTATAAAATTAGGTTTACATCAAAGTCCATAATTTCAAATTTTCAAACAAATTAAATGCGGAAATAGTCTAAACGAAACCCTTTACAAACGTCTACCGACCTCATAAACTGACCTGAAGTACAAGCGTTGCAACATCGCTTCGGTGTCGGTGTTTTTAGCGGTATCTTTGTAGGCGTAAAGTTAAAATAGTCAAAATAAAAAATCAATCCCGTGGCAATACCTTTGAATATAATTTAATAATATTTTATGTGCGAACTACTCACGTGATACCCAGTATGTGGTTTCAATTATTGTCATGATGTCGTCACCGCCCTGTATAGGAGCCTCGGTTAGCTGGTTGTTGAAATAAGATGGTAAGTTATCCTGTCAAGTAGGATTAAGTTACCAATGAAAACTTGAATAACCAGAGTCAGCAAAAGGCAAGTAAATACTATTCTATTGTAGGATTTCTAGGTGACTTATAAATAATTCAATATTCAATTATAGTGCGTAGGCAGTGTACTACAAAATGTAAACCTTTCATTACATAAAAGCTTATCAGTTCTGTTACTCTCCGAGGTATTCGCAACATTGTAAAACACTGCGGTCTCCGAAGTTTAGTGTCGAACGGCACTTTGATAGTATTATTTTAATAGATAAATACTGGTGTTACGTAGCACATAAAATACATTTTCCGTTGGAATTTTGATGAAACAATCTATGAAAGGTGCGTTCATAGGTTTGATGGTGGTCGTAACTTCAGCGGGAAGCCGCCACAAGGGACCGGCCGGCGTTGAATTGAAATAAGGAAGAAGTAGATGGTTGATAATAATTATATATATATATATATATATATAGCATATATGGTATCTCGTAACATGGCCTTCTTCTTATCGTATGGTTAGTGGTACCTGGTGTCAGAGTTCTTCAAGGCGCTCGTAGGCCTCTGACAAAGCTTAACGACTGCTGCCTAGATGACAACAACTGGGACCGACGTTTTACGTGCCCTCCGAAGCACGGAGACGCTCAGTTCAAATGCCACTAAATGGTCACCCATCTTTGATTGACCTTACCGAGCGTTGCTTAACCTCCAATCGTTTACCGATCAGTGATTGCAGCTGGCTACGATCGCCTCCTAACATTGTACTCACTATTCACTAGTCTTGCAGTGAAAATAAAATAAATAAATAAATAATATCCTGGGACATTTTTTACACACGACTACCTGATCCCAAACTAAGCAGAGCTTGTACTATGGAAACCAGATAACTGATATTACTACATATACTACTTTTTTTTATTTGTAAATACATACTTAATATACATATACACCCAGACTCCGGACATACAGACATGTTCATGCACACAAATGCATGTCCCGGGTAGGAATCGAACCTACGACCTGCAGCGTGAAAGTCGCCTCCGCGCCAACCACGCTAACGGGCCCGTCAAATCACACATCCATTAATTCGACAATCAACTTTAGATGCGTTTTGATGCGTATTAATTCACCAGACGAGACATTATAGGAAAAATAGTACGGTTCACTAATCGATTTGATTCTGATAAATTGTGAGTGCACATGAATCGAATAATAAAATCGATGCGTCCCAAATGACGGCGGAGTGACGCCAGCGTATCAGACCTTGAAAGAAGTATGGGGCCTTGACGTGCGACAATGCGTGGACATACTAATACGGCAACGTAATTGGTATGCTATATTTCTACGTTTCGAGAAATGTACTACATACATAGGCTTATAAAACAGAAACAGGTAACTTTAAAAAAACTCTCCACTTAAGTTTTGTTTACTTATACGTGCGGCCCTATGCTATACATGCTTGCAATACCAAAGACATCGCTCGCACGTTGCCGATCTGAAGGGGAGTGGGACAGAGGGAGGGGAAGGGGGCTTACGACTCTCTCATTCACCGTGTGAAACGCAGCTGTAATATGTAGCTACTTTACGCCGATATTCTGTGAGAGGGTGGTACTACAGTAGTCAGTTGGCTACAGCTTAGCTCTGCCAGTAATAAAATCAGTTATCGTTGATGTGCTTAGTAAAGGTACTGTATTGGCCGGCGCACAGTACGGCATGGCATGGCATTTTAATTTCTATCAATCGAATTTAATACTTACCCAATCGAAATAAGGTATATATTTCAATGCTCGTTGATCGACCTCGGAGGATCGCGGAGCATTTTCTCGGTGCACCCGCTGGAGCACCTTATGTCGATGGATAAGTATTAAATTCGATTGATAAAAATTAAAATGCCATGCCATGCCATCCTCACTGTGCGCCGGCCAAAGCGGCGGATTTAGAAGATTTTGTGAAAGAATTCTGAAACCATGAAGTTCACGGATTAAATTACAATTCAGTTAGTTCTTAGAATTTTTGGTGCCTAATTAACCAAACAGACCGCGACGGTTAATTGTTTTCTCCGTAAATAATTGCGATCGTTAATCAAAAAATATTTAGTAAACCGTTAAGTAGTCAGACAAATTGACTAATTTATTAATCTGCCAATAAATTAAACATTCTATTGAGTCTGTAAAGATCTATCTAGCTAATATTGCCTACAGTGCTCTCATCGAATAGTTTTTGATCTTCTTCTTCTTATTTAAGTGTCCGAAGACCCTTGACAGTGACCTTTTCCATTAAGGCCCCGCTTCCCCAGCGCGCGTTTCCGCCGTCTGGATTGGTCGAGAGCGCACTAGCCCCGCCCACTTTTTTTGCGAAAATATCTAAAGTCATTAATTGTGACGTGAAAAACTATTGCATCACCAAAATCGGTCTTAATTTTTTTAGGTATTATCTTTCTCCATATTTTGGCGACAAAAATTCTAAAAAATTCCAAACCGTTTAGAAGGAGATAGAAATTTTAAGACGAAAACAGCTTCATTTTGATTTTTTTTTTCACATAGAAAAAGAGCATAAAGCTCTTTTTTCCTGCTTATTTTTTAAAGATGAGGGTTCAGTTAAAACGGTGATATTTTTTTCAAAATTTTTACTCCACTCGTCTAAGAGGAGATAGCCTCCAAAAATGCCTCGTTAGCTGCTGTCCCCGTCTTAACTGGGGTCAGCGCAGTATCTTCCACCGAAATATTTCATTGTATATCGCGCTTTGCTGTCATTCTTACATCCTCTCCAACAGAGTTGGGCAAAATTTAATTGCGATTAATTAATTGCAAATTGCAGGTGATGTCACAATTAACAATTGATTGTGATTTGTTCGCGATTGCAAACAAATCAAAATTAATTATTAATTGTGACACCACATGCAATTTGCAATTAATTAATTGCAATAAAATTTTGCCCAACTCTGCTCTCCAACCTTATTCATACACTCTATATCGTGCTCTGCTATCATACTTTACATACTCTCCAAATTTATTCATCACACTATAGCGCGTTTTGCTGTCATATATACTTACATACTCTCCAACCTTATTCACATCACTCTATATACAATCCCCTCATCTTTTCTTGGCTTTTTCTCTATAGAATAACGATACTATAGAGTATACCATACTATAGATAGACAGGTTACCATAATTCGAGATCCCTGCATTTGCATCACTTGCAATTTATGGCACAATTTAAAGTGCATATTTAATTCTCATTCCTCGCACATCGCAGCCGAATTTTACGATCGCGGTCGGCGCCCGCGTCTCATTGCGATTCGATGATCCGAACTCCCATACACCCGCTGATTCCATGGCCGCACAGTTACGCACTTAGCGAGTCTCTCCACGTTCTTACTCGTTACGGATATTTTAATTTTCAGTTCACACGACTCCCGTGGTCTTCTTTCAGACGATGCATTAATATTAATGACGCGGACGCTGTATTATTGGCCATACGCGTAACAGTACTTTGTCTAGTCTCTTATAACGTCATCGTTTAAATGTAGAGTTAGACGAGTACAAGGATTTGTTTACACTTTATGATCAGCTGTTGGAGATGGGCGAGACATAGCTTACGAAAAAACGAGACGCTGTTGTATATCTTGGTATAGCTTTACCCTTGTTTATCATGCAAAGGAAGACAGGCAATAGACGTAGAGTCTCTAGAGAGTTGGCAGAAATAGGCAGGTTAGTAGTAGTTATGATATGGTTAGAATCTGATGTGAGAATGTACAATGCATTGCAGAAGGTTGTCTTTCTTCATTTCGTATTAGACGACTTCGACTTTCGTATTAGTAAGTCTACCGAAAGTAAAACCTCCCTCGGAGATTTAAGAATAACTCTGATAGAGCCATTGACTTACGACTTTCGTACATTAATGCATAGAGCCCTCTTTTTGCACCTATTTTCGCCAGATAAATCTAATTCGCTGGTTTGTGATACTTTGTATATTCTCCATCTGCTTACGAATTTGTGGAAGCAATATGAATGTCAAATACTACGCGACACGACTTCAATAAGCTTCGGAAGTACAAACGTAATCGCGTACTTGACGCCTTGCCAACGAATTTGGTATTACTATATCCTACTCTGTATCCAAAGCACCTCGCTATGAAGAGTTCTTGGGAAGTAACACCATAACTCCTGTATTCCTCGAAGTGGTAACCAGAAGTATACTGCAGTAAACCCAAATAACATTCCCAGTTTGTCCACAATGGGAGCGAGTCTTTTGCTATTAATACCATTAATATTTCCTCTCATCGACCACATAACCAGTAGACGCCTAATACCTATTAATTCGCAATGCAAACTTTTCAGTCAACCTGAGGTGCGCGGGCACGGGGTACTGAATATTCATTGGTCCGGACAAAATCATGACAAGTACTGACACACACGCACACTGCTACGTGCTAAACATTCGTGGGCGTGGATTTATATCAGATCTGTCTCCTTAATGTGGTATCTGACAACATTCGCCCTATTATCAGGTGTCTACTGAATATGAAGTCGATGTTCCCCCTCAATGCGAGAGGCATTCGAGCCAGTCTACTACGGCCAGTACAATTAATACGTCTATCACCTGTCGATATCTGTATTTTATTTAATATGATGTGTTCTTAATCATGAGTTATGCTTATCACTGAATGTAGCAAATTTCCAACAATATATTGCTATTTATGACGCTTTTCAAATCTGACACACTTTTAACGTCTTGTCAAACCGAATCGAATCGCCCTTATCGTAATCTACGAACAATACAATTGCAAACATTGTACAAGTATTTCATATAACCTATAACTCTACGCTACTATTTAATAAAGTGGCTGACGTCTACGAGCGTTCGTTCAAATCACTACGCTTCATGTATGGAAATGACATATCACGTGATCTACATAGCAACTTGTTGTTGATCTACATAGCGACGTTTGACATTTCCATACATTGTGAAGTCTATTCTATTCATGAACCTAATACTAAATCTGTATGTTAATAATACTAAATCTCAATATCTTCTATACATATAATAAGAATGTAAAATTGGTCGCGTCTGTACATTCGAAATATTTGGAAAAAAAATAGTGGGGGGGACTTGGATTGACCAGCAGAATTCATTTTTATCATTTTTAGAATTTTTGTCTGTGGGTATGTTTGTATGTTTGTATGTTTGTATGTTTGTATGTTTGTATGTTTGCTCAGATTTTCGAAAGAGCACAACTTCGAATCCACCGGATGGATTTCAATGAAATTTAGCATGGATATGACTAATAGTCTAACTTAACATCTAGGATACTTTTTTTTTCGAAAATGTTTAGGGTTGCCAGAGAAAATTCAAAAAACTACTTAAAAAATCTAAATGTTTGAAAGAGCACAACTTTGAATCCACCGGATTAATTTCAATGAAATTTGGCATGGATATGACTAATAGTCTAACTTAACATCTAGCATATTTTTTTTTTCGGTAAAGTTTAGGGTTGCCACAAAACATTCAAAAACTACCTAAATATTCGAACACGCACAACTTCGAATCCAGTGGATTGATTTCAGTGAAATTTGACATGGATATGACTAATAGTCCAACTTAACATCTAGGATATTTTTTTATAAAAATATTAGATTGTAAATTTTTATGACCACACGGAAATTCTAGCCAACAATAAGTTTTAGTTATTGAAATACGTCTATTTAGAGCAGAGCCCTACGGAGCCCTACGTTGTGTGTGATCCGACACTATTTGGAATACATAATCTTAATTTTAATAATAATAATAAATATTTTATTGCTGCGTTCTACCATCTTAAGTTTCGTTTTTCTTAACTAGATGTCGCTATACTTAAAATCAGACAATACCTGCCTTGCACCACATGTCAAAATTTAATATCTTCCTTGCTTCAAGAAATTTAGTTTTTTTATTCCTAATTACGTATAAAAAATATTAAGCGGGTCTTTGTATCACGCGGAATCTTAGACGTTAACTCTGGAATTCATCTCCACAGTACTAATGCCGTAGGGAAGCTACCTACCTAAGAAGTGAGTCTAGAGGACCTGCCGATTTTGAATTAAGTAGTAATAGAAACACAGACATTGAACTCTGAACTCCAACCCCTCAGGAATGATGCTGCTGGGTAACTGCTTGCTTAAACCATAAATCTGGAGGGGAGGTGGCTGGGTTGCGCTTCCGGCTCTCTCCCTCATCATACGAAACGAAGGTAAATTAGCTACTTGAATGCCGATCTCCACCTTACTGGTCAGACTCTACCACCTTACTGGTATAGACTGGTACAGATAGACAGCCACGGACAGACGAACTCAGACTGATGCAGACTGACGTAATACAGTTTAGACGATAGACAAAATTATATTTAAGGGCTTCACCGACTGGACGCGGACGGAGTCGCGGGCACAGCTAGTTTAATAATAAAAAACAAACACATAACAATAAGAACCACAAAAAACTTGTTAACAAACGGATACGCACTCACCTACTTAACATTATCAGTTGATCTCATAATTAATTTGACGGATGTAAACATACCGCGTGTAATTTTCAAACGAAAACCGAGATTTTGTGATACTGTTGCTTTCTATAAAACCGCGTAATTTGCTGCGTCTAAATCACACGCATGCCTCGCCCGAGCACTCATGTTATGAAATTATGTCTATGCGTTCCGACGTCAAAGCTAAGTACTCGGGCGCGGCATGCGTCTGATGTAAACGCACCTACGGATAATATAAGCGTCAATTATGCTCATTAAAAACGAATCTGTTCTTGGTTGCTGTAATGACTACTCGACTCTGTTCTAAGTGAATTAAGTTTGTGCTGTGCAGCTGGTTAGCGAGGAGCGAAACGAAGAAAGTAGCCCTTGTTCGAAAGAACGCGGTACCTCATGCCTATTAAAAATATAGTGGTGCTAATTATTTTGGTAAACATCTAAACTTAACTAAACAGACTGTATTGTCGTCATTCTCGGGGTTGTGATGTAAGAGCAAGATAGAATCTTCTTTGATTTGTCCAAATTAGTTTAGTCGTAATTGTTGACTGCAAGTCACCAGAATTAACACCATTATTCAGTCATAAATGGTTTAATGTCCATGCTGGTAGCGTAACGAGTTTTTAAAGAGGCAGATTTGTTCAATACATCATGAAAAATTTTAATCGGTTGTGGTAACTCGAAAGTTTCAGAACAACACACACACTAAAGCTCTCTCAAAAGTGTAAAAAAATACTTTCGGAAGACAGTTATCGTATGCATTTATTGGATTACTAGCATTTACCCACCCCGCCCCGTCCGCGTAATCTCCGATAGTAAAGAGTCAACCTATTCCTAACCCCAACATACCTCTACCACATTTAATTCAAATCCGTTCAGCCGGTTTTATGTGACAAACCCACAAACAACACGTTATCACATATTATTAGTAAGGATTAAGTACTAGTTATAATATTCCTTACGTACCTTTAATCCTTCGTGATTATTTTAATACGCACTCTTCAATAGATAAAATAAGTGACATTACATCGCTTATTATCACATCCTGTAGTGTGAAGTCCTTGTCAGGACAATTGGACCTGTATTAGAATATATCTCTATGGACAAGCCGGTTGGACGCCCCTTCATCGAAACAAGTTTGACATAATCATTCACCTCTTATACCCATGTGTCTAATTAACATAATCAAGCAATTATTTAGTATCTAGTTATTTGAAGTATAACTGGCAGGTAACTATAACACTCCATCAAATATTTTGTCTGGACGTATGTACTTATTAAATACGTAGAAAATGTAGACTACCTATGTAGAAAATAATATGTAATTTTTACCGCCAAATTTATACAGATTTTAGCCAGTTTACAATGGTTTTAAAAAGCATTTTTAGGAACAAAAGTGATTTATAATGCCAGTTTAATTCCATTATTAGTTTAGTTTATTTCCGTTTATGTCCATTTTAATTTTCTATAAATGTGGGTGTTAGACAATAGGCATTATATAGGTAGAGCTTACTCCAAATGTTGACAAAATCTAGGTCTTTAAATAAACTAATTTTATTTTAAATCATGTTCACTCTTATTTGCGTCGCGTTGAACATTCAATATAAAATCAACGTATAAAATACCATATTCTAGTCCTAGTAGTTATTTCCCTAATTATCCTAGTTACCTATTAGAAAGTTACAAAATGATTAAGTAACACTGACTATACAACGGTAGTAGAGTATTCATGTTATGCTGATATTATAGCTTCACAGTATAACCACGGCAGTGCCGCCCACATAGTAATTAAACACTATTAATATAGACAGGTATTCAACATGCAATCATTTACGCCGTTTTTAAAACAATTATCTGGCGCGTTTTGTAAAAATATTTAAATTAATTGAATTAAAGCAGTGTGATTTGAATTCATCAGACTGGACATCAAGTTGATTATATGCTCATGTTGTTATGAAGATCAAACGACTTCGCAACACTTGTTTTCATTTAAATAATTTTGGTAATCGGATATTTATACAAAGTGAATTTGGAATCATGGGTATCCTTTTAAATGGTGGATAATATTTAGGGAATATTAAACCAACAAAGCAATTGATAAAAATTTATTGCCCAGGTAAGGTATAACAGTTAACTGGTTTGCTTATTTGGTTACTCGAGCAATATTTTTTTATCAATAGATTTTTTATTTATTTTCTCAAAATATTCTGAATCATGTCAGTCATAGTTTATTAAAAGGATACCCATGATTTCAAATTCGTCCTGTATATTATCGGCTTACTAACGATTGTTTACATTGAAACTGTATTGATTTATTGTACTGTTGATTACATTTTATGTAGAGCGAGAAGCGAGCGTTTAACTCGTGGTAGAGCTGTAATAGCTAAAGTATTGACATGAGAAAATAGTCTCAAAGTATTCTTGCAATTAAAGCATTGCTTATATTGAATAGAAAAACTATAAACGTTAAACAAGCATAAGCTTATCCTTCTATGAGGATCATTAAACAAAATCCCAATTCGCGATAAATCACGCCTTTCACAAATAAATATGTAACTTTGGCAAATGAACCAGAAGTTTGTCGCACTTTGACTTTCTTCTGAGCAAATAACTGTGAGCAAGCAGAAATAAGAAAAAATAATATCCTTCATACAACTCAAATATTTAAAATGAAATGTTTGTCTAGATTTTTTTTCTAGTCTGCAGCAAATAATTACAGAAATATGTTTATCACCAAATGTGTACGGAATACACCAACAAAATTATATGACCCAAAGGTCCATGCATACAGACACCAAAAGACATAGGTAGAGTAAAGGAAGTAGAGAGGTAGAGCCGTTCCGAAAACGCAAAAACTTTTTTTAAATCCTTCAAACATTTTCCTAAATCGTACCGTAATGTTTACACAGTTGAAATGAAATGAAACAAAGGATAGTCGATGCCTATAGTGACCTTTGTTAAATCTGTGCATACCTACGTCACACTTTTATAATCCGACTCTTATTTTGCGGAAAAAATAGGACTCGTTTTTTGTCACAATGTTTGCAAACATGCAAAAGTATTAGTGCTGAAGTTCGATGAATAATCAAATACCAAACCCTTTGCTTCTGTTCTGCCTTCGGTGTAGTGAAAATGAAAGTGACGATAAATTCCAACACGTAATATCATTCATCCATCACAATTTACGCACAGACAACTTCATCGAGGGTCAGAAGTCAGTAGTACCGTACCAGCTTGAAAGCCATAAACATAATATATAGCAACGAAAGCACCGAGATGTTCCAATTACAAGACTAGACATTTTCTGTTCCAAACTCTGTTTACATTCTTGCATTTCACGACAGCACGTGACTCTGACTTCAGAATAGCTGATGTGTTCTCATCAAAGAGATCACAGTAAAAAATAAGTTAGTGTCTAATAAAACGAATTCTATTCTTCTACAGTCGCTAGCGACTGTAGCCTAGGGGTGAACAGGTTGGGCTAGCAATCCGAAGGTCCCAGGTTCGATCCCCGGTAGGGCATGCACCAATGGATGAATTTTCATCTATGTGCAGTTCGCTGACGGTGAGGGAAAACATCGTGAGGTAACCTACCTATCCCTCGGAATTAGGTAATAGTCAGTTCCTGTATACACGGTGACAAGGTTCACCACCTGTCCCGTTGGGTTCTGACTATCTGGTGAAACGTGGGCTTTGAGTTGGTGGTGATTAATACCTCCACAACGTGGTGGTGTACGGTCACTCAAGCCTCTGACTACCCCCGAATGGGGATAAAAGTCGTGCCGTTACATCTATTCTTCTCTTTTTATGAATGATGCTAGTTCTATCTCAGTAAGCTTATATCTAAGGTCAAACTATAGCATAACTATATTCCGGGAAATCCTAAGGTTCCGAAGCGATAGTCAAAAACATAAGGGCACCAAAACGCCATATTTATCTGGTGGATAGAGGTTAGCTGACGATTCTGGAGTAGGCCCTTACTGTTTTGTTTGACTTTACATCCCACAATAAATTAAATAGTGTCCCTAATATTTTTTTACAATGATAAATATAAATCTAACTGAATAAATCATATTAAAAAAAACAAATAGGCACGCGTACAACGAGCTAGATAAACGATACAGACTCTAGCATAACGTGTTCACTGTTCATGCATTACAAAGTATGAACAATATCGGAACACACTCGCAAAACGCAAGTGCTCCAGAAATTAGAATCAAATACAGTAAGGTTCGCGTGATCGACTGAACTCGTAAACCAATTTTGGCGAATCATTATTGCCGAAGCGATCTGAATGCGGCCGCGCAGATATCTCACCCACTTTCGTGAGTGCGTGTGAAATTCTTCACACATCTTTATTATTCTATGCACATGACATAAGCTGCGAACGATTTTAGCTGGAATATCGACAAAGCATATCAAACATTAGACGGTAGATAAATCTGCCCTGTTTTATTAAGCACATGTCCTGTAATAAGGACGTAAAATAATGTTTAGATATTCGTCTCATCATCATTTCAGCCAAAAGACAATGGTCAACTGTTGGACATAGGCCTCCCCCAAGGTTTTCCACAACGACTGGTCCTGTACCAATTGCATCAAACGGTCTCGTATTTTTTTAAAATATTATAACTCTAAGAATATTTACGTGAGTAGTATCCGCATAATACATTCTGAAACGCACGCTTGTTGGATGATATGACGAAGAACTCTTTCTATAGATACAAATTACACAATGGTTCTTGTTTCATTGCTTTTATTATCCGTACTGCTATCTAGTCCGTCTAATTCAGTACTACCTAACTTCTCTAATTGAACACTCAAGTCCTCACAAAGTAATCTATACCATTCTCTTCAAACTCGAGTGAGTCAATCAAAATATCTTCCCATGACTATTTTGATGAGTGCTTATTAATTAAAAACTCTCACTAGTGAAAGATTCATTACGCGTTACGTAACAATTCGTCAATCGTCATCCTGTCATGATGCACTGTTGATGCCTCACTTAAGCTGTTTAGTTATGTATGTTCACGTTTTCTGGTGCGAATTGGCTTCAGACTCCGGAAGTCACGTATTCACCAACTTTCACAGCTTGTTTTATTTTTCAGCTCCCTAATTTTATCAGATTGAGAATTCAAACGCAAATTTTTATCGTTACATAGTTCCTTTTTCATCCGATCCGACTTGGGGCTCGAGTCTCTTAACAACTATGGCGGTCGACATGTTGTCGGCCAGAGGATTGCCGAAAGATGGCCGAGAATATATCGACCGCCAATATTTATCAATGAAGAATTCACGAAGATAATATTAGAGAGCAGTGGTTTCGCAATCGACAATTTGTTTATAGACTCGAGGCTCTGTTGTGGTGAAGTTCAGAATGCAACGCAACAAATCGACAATTTAACTGCATTTTCGTTCCGGCAGTTAAAGTTTGTCTGCATCAAATATCTGACAATTTGATAGAATTTGGTTTCACTGCTTGCTTTAAATAGTGAAAAGCCTTGCTTACAGACAGACAAAACTAATTTTAATGAAACGTGTAATTTGAAATATTTGAACGATCATGTTCATTTTATCCGCAAACGAGACGGTCGTTTCGTTGTAAAAATAATTATCTTTTCCTTATATTATGGTGGTCCTTTATAATTGCTAAGAATTTACCGTCGTCAAAATGCCACTTAATTTTATAAACGTCAAGTTATACACGTACTCACGAAATTAGAACCCTTCGGGTATATTTCTTAGTGGTATTTGAGTTATTTGCGTTTTTCTGATGTCTATGTTGCCGCTTCCATCGGCTGTTTAGTGCAGTTTAAATAAATAAAATATCCTGGGCCATTTTTGTACACACTTTTATCTGATCCCAAACTAAGCAGATCTTGTACTATGGAAACCAGATAACTGATATTACTACATATACTACTTTTTTATTTGTAAATACATACTTAATATACATATACACCCAGACTCCGGACATACAGACATGTTCATGCACACAAATGCATGTCTCGGGTAGGAATCGAACCTACGACCTGCAGCGTGAAAGGCGCCTCCGCGCCAACCACGCTAACGGGCCCGTTTACGAATGCATATTGGCATATACATATTTATTATATTTATTTTACTGACATAATGTTGAATTCCTACAAAATTTACTACCATAAGGTCTACGACTATGTAAGCACGCGTCTTGCGGACTTAAGGTCCAGAGTTCAAACCCCGGCTCGCACCATTTGATTTGAAATCGATGGGCGAATCATAACTTTAATATGGTTATACTTGCTTTCGGTGAACAATAAAAAACCTCGTGAGGAAACCTGCTTGTCTTAGAAAATGTAACAAACTTTTGAATGACATGTGAAATCCACCAACCCGTACTGGGCCAGCGTGGTGGGGTTATGGCCTGTCCCCCTCACATTGAAGGAAGGCCCGTGCCCAGGAGTGGGAAGTTAACATGGCTAATATTTTTATTTATATTTAATTATAAAGTCTATGTATAGTTATTAGTTCAAATTCCTTATTATGAAAGGTAGATTGATATAACCACCATGTATTTTGATTACTTACAAATTAATTCTTACTCACGCACAGCACTGGCCGTGGGGATTTATTTGTCCCTGCAAATCATCATTAGTATGGGGTAATACCCTAACAATTTCCTTTGCACAAAAATACAGGTGATACAAATGTTCAACTGGGTGGGTCTAAGTAAATGGTTTGATGAAGCAGCTGGCTTATGTGCAATATAAAGTATACAACATTAAACCTCATATGGTCGGGAATAAAATGGCTTAGCCGATTTACTTTAAATGTTACCAAATTTTGTAGAAATCGATTTCAAAATATGAAATTGTCAACCTTAATCGTAAATGTTCTCCATAGCAACTGAACAGATTTACGTGAAACCTATACCAGAAAAATTGTCAAGACTTGTCTAAGAATCCGTGGATCCAAGATTTAATATTAGTCATTTTATTTAAAAAATAATCAATAATAACCTTAAATATGCTACAAACGTCATGGGTCATCATGACTTGGACTGCAAAATGTTCGTCGCAGATCCGCGATGGCGGCCTCCAAAGCTGGACGTGCGCGCAAATTTTTGCGTGAAATACGTAAAAAAATTACGTCTTCTTAGCATTTTATGAATTAAATCACGTTTTAAATAGTTTAAATATAATATTGAACATAATTTTTAGGATATTATATGATTACAAATATTTTTAAATTAATATTTATGTCAGTGACGCGTTTTGTTGTCATCATAGATTATGAATAATATAGAATGATGAATAGGTATATGATTAAAAAGCATAATCGTCCTCTAAAAACCGCTTACCTACTTTCTAATCTTATTGTCTTGCCTAACAACAACAACAGGTTGGGCTAACAATCAGAAGGTCCCAGGTTCGATCCCCGGTGGGGCATGCACCAATGGATGAATTTTCATCTATGTGCATAATTTACAGTTCGCTGACGGTGAGGGAAAACATCGTGAGGGAACCTACCTATCCCTCGGGATTAGGTAATAGTCAGTTCCTGTATACACCGCGACAAGATTCACCACCTGTCACGTTGGGTTCTGACTATACAGGGTGAATTTTTCAAGTGAGCGTGGATGGCCAAATCCGAAACTATGAGTGATATCGAAAAGTACTCAAAAAAATCTCGGGGCTGATTTTGATGAAAACTAAAACTGCATCATTGGATTTTTGAAAAAACAATAGTCGTAGCCAGGAATCGAACTAGTTGATTAAGAATAAAAAACCACATACTGTATTATTACAGCATTCAATAGTGTCGCTGATAAGAAACGAATTTTGAGAAGTAATTACAATTTTCATCAAAATCAGCCCCGAGATTCTTTTGAGTACTTTTTGATATCACTCATAGTTTCGGATTTGGCCATCCACGCACACTTGAAAAATTCACCTGTATAGTCAGAACCCAACGTGACAGGTGGTGAATCTTGTCGCCGTGTATACAGGAACTGACTATTACCTAATCCCGAGGGATAGGTAGGTTTCCTCACGATGTTTTCTCTCGCCGTCAGCGAAATGTAAATTATGCACATAGATGAAAATTCATCCATTAGTGCATGCCCCAACGGGGATCGAGCCTGGGACCTTTTGATTGTTAGCCCAACCTGTTCACCACAGTCGCTTGCAGTGCAGTTGTTATCCCGAGATTCGAGTCTTCATGATTTTCCCTGTTTTCGGAACAATACACACTTAGGTGTTGTAATTATTATGTACTGTTCCGAAAACTAGCAAAGTGGAAGCTCAAAGAACCCCAGCGAGACAGTGGAGCACATCTTGCTTCATTGCCCTGTATTTGCACGCCAAAGATATGATGCACACAAACATAATAAAATTTGTACGGAACCCTCAGAGCACGAGTCCTACTTGCACTTGTCCGGTTTTAATTTGTAATGAGTAGCCCAAATACAAATTTTCATGTCTCTAGCTTCAGAAAAATTGGGACGCCTATACAAACTTGCACCCCCTATTTTACACCGTTAGAGGTGAAATGATCAAAAACGCTGAAATTACTATTCTTAGTAAATAAGAAGCCTAAATACAAATTTTATTGTGCCTAGCTTTAGAAAAATTTGAACCCCCATATAAACTTCCACCCCTTATTTTACCCTCTTGGGGGTAGAATTTTCAAAAGCGCTGAAATTACTAATTTGGATTTGTATTAGTAGCCTAAATATAAATTTTCATGTTTCTAACTTCAGAAATGAGGGAATTCCATACAAACTACCACCCCTTATTTTACCCCCTTAGGGTAAGAATTTTCCAAAATCCTTCCTTTGCTCTTCTTTTACGCTATGAAAGGTACTTACTGTCCAAATTTCATGTTTGTATCACCAGCGGTTTGAGCTGTGCACGTTTTGACGGACGGACAGATAGACAGACGGACAAAAAGTGATTCTATAAGGGTTCCGTTTTTTCCTTCTGAGGTACGGAACCCAAAAAACTCACAAAACGAGGCGTTTTGTGGAGCCAGTATTTTATTTTTAATTATACCATATATTATTATTATCATGGAGCTGCTCCAGACCCATGGCTCTGGCTTGAAAATCTTGACCTTACATGAAAATTAGTATTTCGGCTACTCAGCCTACAAATACAAATATTCACGTCTCTAGCTTCAGAAAAACTGGGACTATCCATAGATACTTTCTCCCCTTAATTGTTGAATTCTCAAAAATCCTTCCTGTGGTCTTCTTCTACGCTATAAAAAGTTAAAATTTCATATTTCTAACTCAAGCGGTTTAGGCTGTGCACGTTTTGACAGACGGACAGATAGACTGACGGGCAAAACAGTGATCCTATGAGGGTTGCATGCATGCCCGGCATGCGTTGCATTGCCACTCCATCCGTCCGTCATCCTCCATCAATCCATCAGTCAAATAAGGGGTAACCTTTTCAAAAAATGTGCGCGTACTAGGTCGCAGGCACAGCTAGTAACTAATAAGGATTAGTACTATTTTTATTTCAGTTATTACCCGATGTTGTCAACAATTTTTCTTGTTTTCAGTTATTTAGAATTTTAAGTTGTTTTAATTTTACTTATTTTGTCCTATAATATTAAACATTAAAATTATGTACTAGTCTTTTTTTAAGTAGTACTACCTATTACCCAGTGTTGGGCAAAATTAATATTCAGAACAATTAAAAATTAACAGTTAGTGAGCTTTTATTTACAATATCAACAAAATAACAATAAAAAAGATTACAAAGAAAAAATAACCTACCCACCTACCTATTAATAAAAATGTAGTACTTAAATTGTACTTAAGATTTAGTGAAAATTTTCCTTTACGAAGTTACCCTTATACGACTAAATAAAAGTAGGCAAGATACGAGTTTAGTATATGAGTCACTTCTGTTTTTGATTTATCATGTCGTCTTTTTGATGTGTCGTGGCGTATCAAAAATTCTAAATTCAAAAAATTCAACTCGCGGTCCTACGACATTGTTTGAGCAAAAAGCGGTCAACCTCGAGCTGTCAGTTGCAATGGTTCCAGCCTTAAGGAAAACAAGTATAAATCAAAAAGAACACGCATATAATTATTCTACCTTGATAAACCATAAAGTGACATTTAGGTATATGTATATGACTCTGACGAATCAAGATGCTTTGGGAAGATAAATATTCCATTCATTCATCTAACAAATTGCTTCGTGTATTCTATTAAGACAAGCGGGATCCGGACTGCAACTCGACTGCAACATTGCAGTTAGATAGCTGACTAAAGCTGCATGCAAACTGCAACTTTGCAGCCGGCTAGCAGGGCCCTAAGTCTGCTAATTTTCAACCATTGGAAGACTATTGTCTGTAATATAAATCGTAAATTCTTAGCCGGTCAAAAATCAATTAGAGATCAGTGTTTTTCCAATGGTTAAAAATTTGCTAGACTTAGGGCTCCGTTCGGAAGCTGCTTGTGTCAATACCTCCTCGCAACCTCCCGAAATATACGTTATGAATGCTTTTTGATCCGACCAGTAGCGATGCTCGGCGTAGAGTAACCTATGCTTTCGGAAAGGGAAGTCTGAAAACTGCAGCGCAAGAAGCTATGAAGGTCACGTTCACGAATGTAGAATAATTTATTTGAAATCATTTTTGTTTCAGATAAGTGATTACTGTTGGTTACTTCCGAACGAGAAATGCGGAAGACTAAGAAATATAAAGCAGTTGTAATTTTTTTGAATGATGTATCCCTTACATTTTGACCTTCATCATTTGTCTCTTTTCCTTTTAGCTTATATCTGGAACTACTTATTACGTTGAGAAAGGTTCATGCCTTAGCGGCGGCAATCGCGGGAGGGTATGGCTTCGAAGGAATCATTCAATTATTAAGTACTGGTTAGTGTTCACCAATATCTTCCGTATCTAATATCCAATCAACCAATAGACTTCTCTTTATGCAGCCTATGAATGTCGCATTGATTAATTGTAAGCTTATTACAGGCGTCGCAAGACCCCACCTACCTGCCAACCGCTTGCTACAGACCAATTCATCTTCGCACTAGTGCATTAGCATACCCGCGCTATCGATACTCGATTCATCGAGAAGTTGAATCGATTCAAATGGTTCGATTGCAATTTGTATGTGTCTCCACAGTGCAGTTGGCGGAATTCTAAAGAGTACTAGATTATATGAAATAAATCAACTTGCTTGTAATAATAATTGGAAATTCAGAATTACACTAACAGTCGATACTAGGAGGATAGGAGTTACGAGGGACTATTTATTAAATTTAAAACACACACATACAAAGGAATATTGTACGTATAACTATTGCTAATGCATCCATGTGTGCATAACAGCACGGAGGGCTAATAACGCTACATAGCGATTCTGCAAAAGCAATGAATTTTTCTGATTTTCTAGCAGAACCCTTAGCAATTCCGAAAAATTTACATAACATAACATTCACGAATGGCGTAAAATTTTACGATAATTTTAAACCGTAGCGACAATAATTCGCGTGCCGAGACTGACCAAGTGCGATATAGTTCATAAAATTATCACTTTCTACGTTAACTTGGCGTTTGGCGCCCACAATCGTGGAACACTTTCACGGAAACGCGAGTAAAACGATTGTTAATCGATTATCGGTAAAACGGTAACGTCCACGAATGTAGAATAATTGATTTGTAATCATTTTTGTTTCAGAAAAGTGATGACTGTAGGTTACTTCCGAACGAGAAATGCGAAAGAATAAAAAATATAAAGAACTGCTTCTTTATAGTTTTTATTCTCCTCCTGGGGAGGGCCTCCTCTTTTATAAACGAAAACGAAATTTCGGACGGAATTTCGCGTATTTCTTACTACGATTCTCATTCATTCCGACATTTCTTACGAACGAAAATTGTTTGACGTTTAGATTCGACGACGATGAAGACGTCAAACAATTTTAGTTCGTAAGAAATGTCGGAATGAATAAGAAACGTAGTAGGAAATACGCGAAATTTCGTCCGAAATTTCGTTTTCGTTTGTAAAAGAGTAGGCCCTTAGGCGAGAAGTAGCAGTAGGTACATACCTTTTAGACAAGTGGGACCTTTTCCTCACTCACAAATCTATTATTTTCAGAACATCGTGAAGACCTTCATGTTTAAGAGAAAGCTAGTCTCGTAGACGTATGTCCAGGGGTGGCAAACAATTGCTTATTCCCCCCGCATTGAGATCAGACGGTAAGAGTGGGATAATGTCTGCTGTTAAAGTTTATAGACCTTATTGAAGGATATTGTCCCTAATTATTATGTATGAAGAGTAATTTATCTAAGATAACTACATCCATGGATATAAATATTATTGAACTGGTTTAGAAAAATTTTTAATACTTTAAAACTCCATGAAGAGTTCTTGGTGATTATTTCATAAGTAGCATATCGTATGTAGCAGTACCTATTGGTATTACGATACGCTGATACTACAGCGTTTAAAATTGCTTAATTGTATGATTTTATTGTACGTTAGTAAGTACTTATTTATGTTTTATTATGAGAAAAATTGAAAACTCTGTATGGTTCCACTACCTACATTTTAAGAGTTTAGTCAAAAAAATGTCGTGGCTATCTTTTTGTAATTTTAAATTATTGTTTTTTTTTATCATTTTTTTAAATCTTAGCTATTTCATAATGCCCTACTATTATTTTGTCGTAAATACAGGATGAACCTATTACAAAATGTCTTTAAAAATTTAAGCTCTTTTCAAAACAAATAATCAGCAAATTCCAAAAAACAAAACTCACCTCCTTAAAGCAAGCAGTGTAGCACACACGTATATTCTATCACAATGTTTAAAGGTACCACTGCATCACAAATGTGTCGCGTGCGATCGTGCGTGCATGCGTGCGGGTGCGTGCGGGCGGCGCGCGCGCAACGGGGCTCGGTACGCGAGTGACGCGCGGCTGCCTGCGCGCGCGCTTATACGCCTTCAGGCCGGACGGTTGTTGCACTTTCGCCGTTGAACATCAGGGCGGTGAAGCCTGGACCTAATAGGGTAGTTTTACTGACGCCTAGGGCTAGGCGAGAGCATACAATTAAAGTTACAGGCGAAGGTGTAATAGAATAGCGTCTTCCAACTTTTTATGGTGGTAGAGCCAAGCTGAAGACAATTGACTACAGCTCATATACGGCTCGACCGGGGTAGTACCATCCTCTCACAGAAGATCGGCATAAAGTTGCTATTTTAGCTGCGTTTTGTAAGATGAGTTAGAGAGTTGGAAGCCCAATCCCTCTCTATATTTCCCACTGCCTGTCAGGTTGCCAACGTGGAAGCGATGCTTTTGGTATTGCAAGCATCTATAGGCTACGGTAACTGATTAAAATCAGGCAGGCGGTATGCTTGTTTGCCGTATTTGTTGCATAAAAAGGAACCTACGATAGGCTTTAGATGTAGGTACCTACTATACGTTTAATTTAATTTATTATAATAAAAGGTAATTATCTGTCTCGCAAATTAAACTCAAGAGGTAACAGGTAACAGCTTGCTACAAATATACAGCTTCGTTAGCAGTTAAGACGGGAAAAGTGCGGCAAGATCAAGCGCCTAAAATAGGATGAACCTTATTCCTCGCACCACATAATTTTTAAGTCACATGGCCTGCCTCAGGGCACAACTTTTCCCTGACAGATGTCACTCCCAGCCCTGACAGATGTCACTCGAACGTATCACAAGCATTTTATGAGACCGTGTTGTTTTCAAACAAATGCAATAAGAATAATACTTTAACAGAATTTAATATGTATTATTAAGGTCCTTTACAGAAAAGTGCTTGTAATATTTAATTTTAACAATCTATTACGACCGCTGGCGCTGTGGTTCTAGCGTAGGCCACTTGGCTCACTGCATCGGATGGTTTCAGGCTCAATTCCCGCTAGAGGCAAATTTCGGAAACGGCCTTTTCGTAATTTGCCCGAGTCTGGATGTCACTGGGATCGCCCCCAGGCCATTGTATGGTAGCCATAGTACAAGCGTTGCTTAGTTTAGGACCATACAGTTGTTGTGTAAGTCTGGCGATATTTAGTTATCTATTTATTACTGTGAACATTCCTTAAGGTTACTTAGGGCCGCCACATACATACGGAATTCCGTTTCGGAATATCGGATCGGGATTCCGAACGTAGTAAATCCATCCAAATGTATGGACGTATCACATACGTACGGATATTTTCCGTTCGTTTTTTTTTTTCGTTTCGGAATTCCGAATGGTAGCCTGTGCGTTCGGAATTATTCCGAACGGAAATAAGCGTATGTGTGTGATAAGCTTACTTCGATATTCTGAAACGGAATTCCGTATGTATGTGGCGGTCCTTACACGAAGAAGTTTCCCAGAAGGTTAAATAATTAATTATACCGCCGTGGTATTATATAATTATACGCGTGTAATCGTTTTATATTACATTATCAGGCGCTTCCTTTGCATAACGCGGCCCTAGTACCTTATCATCACCAATGATAGTTAGACACTTCTAGACATCGCGATGGCTAACTAAGACAATAGTATTATACAGGGTGGAAACGATAAGTGGCCACAAGCTGGGGATTTTTTATGAGTATTTTTTTAAGTAACGGGATAAATAAAAAAATGCATTTCGAAATTTCATTTTGGTTACGTATGCGAATAATTTTCAGGTGTTTTCAGCTACACTATAGTAAACCAAAGATAGGTGTCAATCTTTTAACTAAGATCGAAACAAGACAGTTTACTGATTAAAACGATGTAGGTACTTATCTAAATAATGTATAATAAATAAAATACAAAAAACTTTTATGAGCCGCTAGATTTACACACACAGTCTCGCTAGACACACATTGAAAATGTTCCAATTGATTTCCTTAGAAATAATATCTGGCACTATTACCTTCATGATAGATGGACGAAATCCGGATAAGTAATTACGTACTTATACCTGTGGGAAACAAAGGCGTAATGGCGGTCTACAATCAAATCAATGAATACGTTTTGTCCCACGCCATTTCGGATCCCAAAGGAAAGTAAATCAAAATCATTTGAATTACAATACGGCGCATTAAGGCCACACGGCAACAATACGAATGACCGTAAATACTAATTTAATGGTACAAAAACACGACACTTACGTTGATAAAAAGCGTCATGGACGCTTAACCTGACTTCTCTTATGATGTCCCACTGTAGGTACAAAGTATTCAAATTCCTTAATTGTGTGAATATATTTAAATTTTGCCCTGGTCCAGCGTGGTGGTCCCGAAATGCCCTCACATTAATGGCATTTAAACTCACCCTGTATTACATTTTGGAATCATGTTTATCCCCCTTTAGAAAACAGCAGGGGGACAGACCGGAAATATTTTGTTTATCTGTCCCCTTGTAGGTACAGCAGGACAGACTGGAACAATCTCTAAGTACCGGAACCTTTAAAATAAGGGTACACTATAGTGCACCGATGCCTTACTTACAAGGAATTTCCCATAATTTGTATTCAAGAATGTGTTCTGAAGAAGCAATACAAATCTAAATAAATCTACAAGGGGACAGATCGAACTAATTATTTCCGATCTGTCCCCCTACTGTTTTCTAAGGGGTACAAACATTCGTTTTAAAATGTAATACGGGGTGTATCTAAATGCCCTACCCCTGTTATTAGCATGTTATGAATACGTACAGTAGGTACATATATGGGTACATTGTAATAGATAGAACCCTTATTTCAGTGTCAAAGGCACCATAGGAACCACACTTTAAAATTTTTAATTGGAATTGAATAAACAACAAAATGAATAATAAACTCACTTTATTTCTATCCCTATCATGGTTTTAAAGTACCTATGAGAGAACTATTCTCTAATCTGTGGTCCGAGCAAGTCAGGAATATCTTACCTAAAGGCTACTCACGATGCAATTTCCTATTCAATCCGTCAATTCAATTTGTTGAAGTACTAGTAGTAGAAGAAAGTAGGCGTCAATTTGCCTCCTCGCCGCCCAATCTGTCAAATCAACTCAAGTTGAATCAACTGATTGAATAGGAAATTGCATCGTGTGCCGCCTTAATATTAACGACATTTAGTTTGGTCGTGACAACAACAGAATTAGCAACAAAGTCGTAAAACCGACACGCAAAGGTACTATAAATAAACCGAATCGCGTTTTTCTTTGCACGTTCATTGTAAAATGATTGACCGGAGTGTATTCGTCATTCATGTATTACAATAATTACCCATACTCCTGATAATGGGACTCTGAACGTAGTTATTTATCGTGGCATCGCCGGTAGGGCCCGTTCTGACTGCTAAACAAGTTTTAAACAGGCAACTATTTTTTTAACTTACTATCTTAAACGACAAATGGACAGACAGGCTGATGTAGGTTGTCTAGTTAAAAATATTAGGATGGACTTTGGCAGTCGGTAATGATACTGTTTAAATAACGCGTTGCTTCGATCCGTAACAAATAACTGTTTGAAATGAAGCCTCGTAAGTGAATGCTATTACATCCCTCTACCAAGTGATCTCTACGTTGTGCTCTCTACCTTGACTCTACAACGTGTAACGGAAAGGGTATATACATAGGAAGTGCACGGCTTCTTTGGGTGATAACAAACTAGACGGCAAGGGTTTTAAAATCCTATATCTACACGTTACAAACATATGAGACATAGTAGTAAAATACCAAACATTTGAATTTACATTTGCACATCACTAGCACCAAAGTTAAAGATCTCGGAAGAGTGACGTGTAAGGATAAAATGACCCTCGTAGTGTTGTGACACGTTTGCTATGATCTGAATTCAATTACTTTAGCAAACCAAACATTGGGTAATAAATATTTAAAAATTAATTTTCAGCTGAAACCATGCATAGAGACTCTATACCAGATACACTATTCACCCCTTTCGGATAGATATACCTTTTCCGTTACACGTTGTAGATTACTAAAATAAATAAATTGCCTTTTATTCAGAACAACAGCTTCAATCTATTACATTTTAAAACTTAATCTAGTATATTTTTGTTGATCTTCTACAGATATGTTTACCAGTCGGCAAAGGCCTCCTCCAACCTTTTCCATTCCTCTCTTTCTTGAGCCCCTCTATTCCACATCACTCCTGCTACTTGTCTGATGTCATCATCCCACCTTTTCTGTGGTCTACCCACAGAGTAAAGGCTAAAGAAAGAGGTACCCTTATTAGGTATATGTATGAAAAAAAAACGTGGTCATTGTTTTTTCATTTTCATTGTTCTATCTATCGGTAAATAGTTGAACTACTCGCTTCGTTTTATGTCGATGTTAGTACTAGGCCGACCACTCGGCCGAGTTGCTTAGGGCCAGTCCCCTTAGTAATTGGTCCATGGGTCTACCTCTTTTCCTTTTCCTTTTCTAGGGTACCATCGTGTCACAATTTTGGTAGATTACTACACGCAGTTAAATATTTCCAGTGGATACTGCCCATAAATCGATAGTCTCAAATGCGATAGTGCTATATCGTGCTATATCGCTACGTTCATAGATGTTATAGTATGTATACGTAAGTAGACACAATAGACGTCTCTCAAAGGTCTTGCTCATTTCTGCTTTTCACGTGAAAAATACATCGACCGGGGAAGTACCACCGTCTCACAGAAGATCCACGTAAATTACATGCGTTTCGTGCGATGAGTGAGAGAGCCGGAAACCCAACCCCTCTCCCTTCCCCTCCCTCTATCCCTAGCAATGCCTTCATGACACAAAATAAATATTTTGAATATTTATACCTCAATATATTGTTTTTTCGGTGTTAGTCAAAACAATGCCTTATTATAATGTATCTATTAAAAGAAATCCGCGGACCCAGATACTGCACTAACAATCTGAACTTTAAAACTTAATGCATACTTAAAACACTCGCCACGTAATAAATTACACCATAATAAACTACATGCATGCAATTTTAACCACTACAATGGATATATAAAAGCTATAATAGTATGTAGAGATATCGCTGATGGTGTCAAAGTGTAGACTTGCGTACGTATTTGGAGGGGCGTGTCCATTACAAGCTCATTACAAGTTATTGAAGATGAAGTAGCTTTCACAAAAGGATAATAACATAATCTTCAATTACATGCGAACCCTGGCTTGAAGGTCATGTAAAGTGCATTTCTTATTGCCGAAGAGAAATTAAGATTAGATTTCGAACTTCTATGTAGAGCAACAGATACGTACCAGATGAGACATTAAAACCAATGATGTTATATTTTATAGACCCGACATAACCAACATTTGTCCTCTACATTAAACTATACCTACATATCAATGAATACAAGCTAAGTACGCTAGACCTGTTGTTGGAAAGAGATGAATATGCATTGTAGCTCTATTGACTAAATAATTAATCATTGGCGCGCGCGCGCGTTCAGCCACAGTGGTGGGTGGCGCGTGACTAAGTGGTTGACGGTTAGTTACCCTGCCTTCAAGTTGCCAATATCATCATCATCATCTCAGCCGAAAGACGTCCACTGCTGGACATAGACCTCCCCCAAGGTTCGCCACAATGACCGGTCTTGCGCTGCCCGCATCCAGCGGATTCCCGCGACCTTCACCAGGTCGTCAGTCCACCTTGTGGGAGGCCTACCCACGCTACGCTTTCCGGATCGCGGCCGCCACTCGAGAACTCTTCGGCCCCATCGGCTATCTGTTCTACGAGCAATGTGCCCTGCCCTGATACTTAAGTTTAGCAATCCTGTGGACTATGTTAGGTTAGGTATAGTAGGTTACTTTGGTCTTTCTGCGTATCACCTCATTTCTGATTTGATTCCGCAGGGAAACTCCGAGCATAGCCCTCTCCATTGCCCTTTGAGTGACTTTGAGCTTCCTAATGAGACCCATTGTAAGCGACCATGTCTTAGTTTCATAGGTCATCACTGGCAACACACACTGGTCGAAGACTTTTTAGTAGTTGCCAATATAATCAGTTAATTTTCCCTAACTACGACTGAGGAAACCTTATGGATTTTAGTAGTCTCAGAAAATCTCTTTTTAAAAGGCTTGTGGAGACTGCCAGTCATCTTAAAACGTACGAAGTAAGAAAATAAAATATATCAGACTTCTAGTAACAAGAATGTGCTGAAAATATAGCTATTTGAGCAAACTGCTACCCAAATTAAGCAAGACTAAGTACCTATGTCGCAGCAACAGTGTAGTACGGTGTGAGTAACTACAAACATTATTGTAATTAGGATGGTGCAGTAAAACCCGCGAGCGTAACGCCAACCAATAAATTCCCAAAAAAAAATTCAAAAAAAAAAGAGATGATAAATGGTACTTATACCGTAAGAACCGCTCTACTAATAGAGTACTTTATATTTCTCATCTAGATATTCTTGGGGTGGTGGAATTATAGGTATCTCTTATCTATAATGTAACAAAAAGTAAGATCAATTCACCTACTCATCATGATATCTGCGAAACTATGGTACCTTCGGACTTATTGTGTTTCTTTTGGCCTCTAGGACTCTACAAACGTCTATTGAACTTAATAACTAGCATTATAATGCAAAGTAAAAATGACCACAGAAAGTTAATAAGATTTTTATGTTGATGACAATTGGGTACCCTCAACCGTCGGCAGTCCATGAGAAGATGTATGAATGTGGATGAAGCAAAAGAGGTGTGTCAAAATCGTAGCATGTGTCAATCAATAGTCTCTGCCTACCCCCTTGGGATACAGGCGTGAGTATATGTGTGTATGTATGTACAATTGAGTACAAGATAATTTGTTGGCATACGATCCTTGTCCAAATGATGGAAATAATAAAAAATAAAATTGAGAGGAGCTAGGAGGCCTATTACGAAACCGGAAGATCCATTGCGATCGTTCTTCCTCCGTTCGTGATTCTGACAATATTTCATTACGGAAATGGTTCACAATTGAGATTTCTAATCCAGAATGAAACGAATCATTTCATTCCTACCTACGGATTATTTATTTCGTATCAGATTTTTTATAGCAGCCTGTTCATTTTCACGTAATGAAGGCTGCTATACAAAGAAACAAAAAGTGTTTCGCACATCTATCATTAACAAATTAATACTTATTGAATAACTAGATCTTATCTACCACATCTAATGATACAGCCAAAAGTACCACAGATTATCAATTATCTTGTCATTGTCCACATAATCAATAAACTTCTAATAATAAAACAAAATTGCAATTCGGAAATTACACCTCGCGACGACGATAATAACAAATTACTCAAAAAAAGAAGTATTTCAATAAAAAATACATAAATAAATTATTGCCTTTCTATTCAAAACTATTTAATTACGTTAGCGTAACCATGCGCCGGCGCAGACTGCTTCGTGACTCGATTAAAACGTAATAGAAAATCGATCGGATGTTTGAACGAATGTGATCTTGGTTTTGTTTTGGACCAGGCGATCGATCTGATGCATACTTTAGACTTATTCAATATTCTGTTTGCTTAGCGAAAGGTCAAAACGTGAGAATAATATTCAAAAACGTAGACCGATAAGGTGACCTGATCTAATACACCAATAAAGGAAATAGGGATGCCTTGCGGCAGAAATTTGACAAGATTTTTTTCTATCTTGGGGGCCATGTATAAATCGCCATCCATAAATTACGTCACACATAAAGGGGGGGAGGGGGTCGACGAAATGTGACATTGTGTGACAAGGGGTTGGGAGGGGTCCTAAGTTTTGTGACGTCACATTTAAAAATCTAATATTTTGCAAAATTCTGAAAATTGTACAAATATGTGACGTCACACAGAGAGGGGGGGAGTCTTGCAAAAGTGACCAGCTATGACAAGGGGGGAGGGGTCTATAAATCATGAAATTCGTGTGACGTAATTTATGGATGGCCCTTGGTTATGCTACCCTAAAAGGTACCTACTTCTAATACCTACTTCTCAAGGACACCAAATTACCATGTTAAATAATTGTGGGTTCTTAAAAAAAAAAACTTGCTTATCATTTAAAAATTAAACGGTTAATGTTATCGTTTTAGAGGGAAGCGTTACCGACTACATTATTACTTACCTAATATAATAACAATAATAATAATTTAGCCCATTTAACGTCCCACTGCTGGGCACTGTCCTCCCCTCAATGCGAGGGGGATTTAGGCCATAAACCACCACGCTGGCCCAGTGCGGGTTGGTGGATTTCACCTTACCTATTTTACACAAATTTTAGTAAGGTGGTTTTACAATAATCCGAAATTCTATGCCTTGTTTATTTATTTGTTTACGAAAGCCACAAAGTTTTGTCTCGAAAGTTAGTACGCTGACACAGTCTAGTTCCCAGGCGATCTAATCGATCACATCTCTGCGGAGTCTGAGACGCGAAAACAATTTCTTTTAGAGTCAACACTATAAAACTAGAAAATACGGTGGCAAAATTCATAGAAACGCTAATTATCCGTGATAAGAATCTTCATGTCAATTACATTCCATAAGATAGGATTTATGGTAGAGACAGTCTTATGACACGCGACAAAGAAAGAAACGATTGTTTGAAACGGGAAGAGGCTTGGGCTTCTCTCTCACTCATCGTACGACACACAGCTGTACTAGACACTTTTCATCAATCTTCTTTGCGAGGGTGGTACTACCTTGGTTGAGCCTGCCCATAAGCTGTATCAATTGGCTACAGCTTGCATCTACCTCCATAAAACTACCACTATCTTGCTCAAAAAAGGCTCCACTTTAGGAGTCATGTTAGAGCTACTTATGATAGAGTTATGATAAACCTCGTCAACAAAGCAGATTTTATGTGCAGCTATGAATATTTATGTGTAATTATATATTTTAACAGGAACATAAACTTCTTTTGTTCTGAACGGATGCACTACGAAATAGGAATCGGAGTTTCAATGGCAACTCTACACTAATTACACCTTAATTACATTTAAATACCAAAGTATTTAAGGTCAAAAATTGTAACATTTATTATTGTTATTAGATAAAGGTCGTATCGATTTTGATCCATTAACTATCTTATAACTACGTAACAATTCTACTTTATTATTTATATACAGTGTGTTCGGTTAGACGAGGGACCTTTTGTCTTGACTTTTCTATTTCCTCGTTCGTCGCTTATCTTGTAAAGTAAAATAAGAAACTTAATCCCAAATAGTACATTATGATGAACTTACACGGCCATTACAAATCACTTTTGTTTCTTAGAAAACTTTGTAAAACCATTGTAAAGTGGCAAAAAACCGACTAACCTAAGCGAAGCGAAGAGAGAAGCGACTATAGCACAGGGGTGAACAGGTTGGGCTAGCAATCAGAAGGTCCCAGGTTCGATCCCCGGTAGGGCATGCACCAATGGATGAATTTTCATCTATGTGCATAATTTACAGTTCGCTGACGGTGAGGGAAAACATCGTGAGGAAACCTACCTATCCCTCGGGATTAGGTAATAGTCAGTTCCTGTATACACGGCGACAAGGTTCACCACCTGTCACGTTGGGTTCTGACTATCTGGTGAAACGTGGGCTTTGAGTGGACTTAATACCTCCACAATGTGGTGGTGTATGGCCACTCAAGCCTCTGACTACCCCCGAATGGGGATAAAAGTCGTGACGTTATATTATTATTATTATTTTTATATTTCCTCGTTCGTCGCTTATCTTGTAAAGTAAAATAAGAAACTTAATCCCAAATAGTACATTATGATGAACTTACACGGCCTATGCAAATCACTTTTGTTCCTTAAAAAACTTTCGTAAACTGGCAAAAAAACTCCATAAATTTGGCGGTTATTGTATTTTAGATCGCGAGTATTTCCCAAATCCCATTACTTAACGTGTTGAGATTAGTTTTATGTTTCAATTACCAAGGGTCATCGCGTCCGCCCTTTTCTACTTAGCTCCTATTTGAACACACATCCATTTGTAAACCAAGTTTAAAACAAGACAGGACAGGTGTCATACTTCCTGGCGGTAGTCTGTTTATTGGTTGAGCAAACATTGTTTGAAGCTCAATTTGTCGCTAGCCTTACCAACCACCGAGTAAAGACTAAAGAAAGAGGTGCCCTTATTAGATATTTGTATGAAACAAAACGTGGTCATTGTTTTTCATTTTCATTTTACTATTTACCGGTAAATAGTTGGACTACTCGCTTCGTTTTATGTCGATGTTAGTACTAGGCCGACCACTCGGCCGACTTGCTTAGGGCCAGTCCCCTTAGTAACTGGTCCATGTTACCAACCAATTTTTTAAGACATAGGTACTTCTATTGACTTTATATCCAGTGGACACCTGGTATATGGTCAACGTTTTCAAATACCAAATTAGGAAGACAGAGCTTATTTAAAACCCACGCTAATGATTGGCGGCGTCTTCATCAGGCGCATGCCTCGCGCGAGCACTCACTATTGACGTCGGAACGCATAGACGTAATGTCATAATATGAGTGCTCGGGTGAGGCATGCGCGCCATATGGACACATCTATTGGCTAAGGATTGACTTCTTCTTCTTACCGTATGGTTACTGGCTAACCTGAAGGGCTAGCCAAGTGGCTGACGTCTACAAGCGTTCGCTCAAATCGCTACGCTTCATATATGGAAATGACATAAGTCACGTGATCTACATAGCAACTTGTTGTTGATTTACATAGCGACGTTTGACATTTCCATACATTGTGAAGTTTATTCTATTCATTGATTCTATTCTATTCGATTAGCGTTCATGCCACTTGTCTGGGGGCTGGTGTCAGAGTTGTTCAAGCCGCCCGAAGGCCTTTGACAAGGCTTAAAGACAGTTAGACAGTGATAGTAGATAATTAATAATTATCTAAATCATGCTGTCTTCACGCATATCACAATTAAGCACCTACTTAAGTAGGTAGGTACTTGTTTGACATCTTTATTCATTGGCTATGTCCACATCAGGCGCATGCCTTGCTCGAGCACTCAGTTTTGACGTGCATAGACATAATGTCATAATTTGAGTTTGAGTGCTCGGTGAGGCATTCGCAGCATGGAGAAGCCAATGGGCGCGTCTACGTCAGGCGCATGCCGCGCCCGAGCACCAGTTTAAACGTCGGAACTTATAAACATATTGTCATAATATGAGTCCTCGGGCGAGGCATGCGAGGCATCTGCACCAATTTAACAATAACGAGGAACCGAAATTTCACACAAACTTTTACCACCAAGTCCGCGATGAAACTATTATTCCCGATGCCGTCCTGACCTTACTTGATTATGTCACCTCTTAAGATTACAATATATCTGGGGACTTACCACGACCTCTTATCGCGATTCAATTATAGGAACGTTTTAACGATTCAGCTACTTTTTGTGCAATGGCGTACCTTATTGTCATGACAATAAGAAACGTCATTGCACAAATGGCCGCTGAAACGTTAAAACAAAACTGCTATAAGAGGTGGTGGTAAGGCCCCTGGTATTTGATTTGCTAGATACTTACATATCTCTATCTTGTGCTCTCGATAGAGACAACAACAATCTATGTAAATGTTGCGTCGATTCAGAAGGGTTAGAAACACAGGAAACAAGACGCGTATTTTACAACGCGTTTGGCGGCGAGTTGTTGGGAAAATATTTAATTTGTAAGAAGCTTTAGAAGTAATTATACTTTCGCGTGGCCGTTTAGAATACAGGACGTGCCCTTAGGCTATATTCCTTACATATTCCACTTTAATATGTAAGTAAGATGAATGTCAATTAGAACATTACACGTTTTAATAGCGTCATGCTAGAGAATTACTATCTTACCATCATTTCTATTACGACTCAATTACAGACCCGAAATGAATTGCTAATAATAGTTGGTATATATATTGCAACAATTCATTTTGATTCAGATGGTAAGGGGAATTGGTGGTGCCAAGCACTCTAGTCACGGGGGCAACATGGACCCGATACTCTTTCAACTATTGACAAAATGTAAATGTAAAATGTAACGTCACGACTTTTATCCCCATTCGGGGGTGGTCAGAGGCTTGAGTGGCCATACACCACCACATTGTGGAGGTATTAACCAACTCAAAGCGCACGTTTCACCAGATAGTCAGAACCCAACGTGACAGGTGGTGAACCTTGTCGCTGTTGTTGTTGTAACTATTGACAATCGTTCTTTTATTTTTATAATTCCCACAACACGTTCCCGGTCATTTTTCTCTTGCATTTTGGATAAGCTGGAGAAGTCAGAAAGCATTGCAGTCTTTGCATCCACTTATATGCCATAATACCACTATAGAGTTCCACTGATGTACCACGGCAATTGGTACAAAAAATATTTTTGCCGTGGTACGATCAATAGTACTAACGTAGCAGTTATATTATCTTTGGGTACTAACTACGGCAAAACGTTAGGTTTGCCTTGGTACCTTAGATGGCTTCACCTCTAACACACGTATGTAGACCTAAAACTTTCAGCTCTTTAAAGAAGAGTCTGCTGAACTTATAATTTGAATTAATCTGTTTTTCTTGCTACTTGTCTATATTATTGGTGGTCACACATTCGGACCTATCTCAATATAACTTCAGAAAACTGAACTAGAACTCATCTAGATAGATTCTTGATAGATCATTGTATGTACAAATATTTAGTATTTCTAAAAATAAAAATGTATCAAGTATTGTTAGGTTTAAACTAGGCCCAAATAAAATTAGTTTCAATGGTCTAAATACGTTCTATTAATTGGCTGTAGACTCGTGGTATCGTGATACTATCACAATGAGATGAGATCAATAGACAAACAACACAATAATCTATATCACTCGTTCATTGCTCGGTTCACTTTCCTTTCGACTCCATTAGGTTCCATTACAATAATATTAGTTTAACACTTTTTGTATTGTGAAGAGATGCGAATTAATTTTGTATACTTTTTTGTGTCTATATTATGAGCGGAATCATTTATGTGCTTCGTAACGTTACAACGTGTGTTATCTTTTCAACATTTCAGAAAGTGAAGGTAATGAAACCGGCTCTACCATCATGCCAATTGTAAACTGTTCAGTATTGATCTCACTCCAAGAGGTACAGTCAGCAACGAAAGTCGCTGAACATTCTGAATTTTTCAAATCGGTTATACTCTTTATTCTACAAACGTTGGTAAACCTTTATAAAACCAAACATTAGCAACATGTCTACATTTTGTTTCGATCAAGAAAAAATATGGATTTGATGCAAAACAAAAGTGTGCAAGCTATTTGAACAACTGAGAATGTTCAGCGACTTTCGTTGCTGACCGTACCAACTTCATGGTAGAGCATAGGCATATTCATACATGTGTCCATCAATGACGTTTTATAGTATAGACTGGACATACCCGAACATTAGTGCTCTAAAACAGCAAACTATTTCTACTTATGAATGAATGCAAGCTGTATACGCCAGACCTTTTGTTGGAAAGAGATGACTTTACATTGTAGCGCTATTAGATACATAATCATAAGCGGGCGCGCGTGCAGCCGTGCAGTCGCGACGCTGGGTGGTGCGTGACTAAGTGCATGTCGGGTAGTTACCTTGCATTCATGTTGCCAACATAAGCGCGGTAAGGTTTAGTACATCTTTGGTGTAGGTAATAACGATATTTAACGTTAAATTCAATTTATGAAAGTTCCTAATAGCTTGTCAGTAGCTAGGATCATAATTCCATTCTTATTCGTCTATTGGTAGGTATCAATTAAAGTATTACATTTTGCTCATAAGTGAAATCGACTGCATCACTTATTACGCACGTGCTCTTAGTTATTCATAATAGAAATGTGTATCAATTAATATTTAATGTAAGTGATTTTAGTTTTATGTTTCCTTGTCAATCAGTTTATAGGAAAAAAAATCTGCTCTTGTCTGCAGTTAGTATAAGCTCCATTAGATGACTAATTCTTATCAGTTCAGTAATCTAAGTTTGTTCGCGTAATGTGTACATTCTCGGTAATCTTAGTTGGATTGATGACAGCTGATCGTGTAATCTGCATCTATTAGGGCCACCGCAGACATGCTACTTTTTGCATCGGCGATCGGCTATTTTGCGACTGCATCGCGTTTTGGCGACTCTCTGCGGTCGGACGCAGCGGTTGCTCCGATGCTGAAAGCGACTAAATCACCGATCGCCGATGCAAAAAGTAGCAAGTCTGTGGCATCCCTTATCGGTTAGTTTGGTGTTAAATTGATCATATTGTGTATTTTTTTAATGTTGGGTACGAGTCTTTTTAGTATTAAGTTGTTTTAAAGGTTTGCGCCCGTGAAGTCGCCAAACGGGCCCAATGGGAGACCAGCGCTGGTTCTTGTCAACCAGCACATGCTGAATTGGGTCCGTTTGCGGTGAGCACAATCTATTAAGTTACTTATTTTCTTTGTTATTTTTTTTGTATTTTGCTTACCGTAATAAAGTTTTTCTTTCTTTCTTTCTTTCATGTAATGTGTAGATTGAAATATCGCCAGACTTACACACCAACTGTATGGTCCCAAACTAAGCAAGGATTATATTATAGCTACCATACAAATGGACTGGGGGCGATCCCAGTGCCACCAAGACCATGGCAAATTACGAAAAGGCAGTTTCCGAAATTTGCCTCTGGCAGGAATCGATCACGCAACCATCCGATGTAGTGAGCAGAGTGGCCTCCATCGACATATACTTTTATTGCTACGCTCTGACTATTGTTCTCTACTAAGAGGTTGTAAAATTAATGATTGGTTAACGTGGTTAGGACGATGTCAGATTGAGTGCATAATCTGTAGATTATCGATTATCTTATTAAAATTGAAGTCAGATGGACCTCTATTTTCTTTATTTATTTTATTTTATTTATCACCTGCTTTGTGCTATCTAGCACCTATTTAAAATAAAATAACCGAAACAGTTACAGAACGACTATACTCATTTTAAATTACATTTCAAGGTACAAACATCCCGAATCTCAGCTTGGTGTCCGATATGAGTTGGTACGCGAAGTAGTAGCATACAGCTATAGTGACTATGCTGCCGACGAGCCGACAGAACCAGTCGCAGCCGATGTCGCAGCACACGGGCCGCTGGTTCGGTTCCCGGCGCCTCTGAGGCGGTGGGGTACGGTTTCGGACCTCAAAATAGTGGTGGATGGGGCTGAGGGAAAATTAAGTGGTTTTATTGGTAGGGCCAAACTGTAGCTAATTGACTGCAGCTCATAATGGACTGGTTCGAGCGGGGCAGTACCACCCTCTCACAGAAGATCGGCGTGAAGTAGCTATTACGACTGCGTTTCGTACGATGAGAGAGATCCGGAAGCCCAAAGTAGCCCAGCTTCGGAGGGCACGTAAAAACCAATGGTCTATTTATATATATTATTTAGTATATTGTCTTCTTAATAATTATATTATATTCTACTAAAATTCTTTCTTGTACGTGTGACGTCATTGTCTTCATCGTCTCACTGTGGTGAGTGATGACTGTAGTGAATGTTCTGTTCACCATAGTCATCACAGTCCAGTATCGTGCTATTTCTATAGATATTACGCATGAAACATAGAGGACGCATTTCAACGATTATCTTAAATGGCAATGAAGCTGGTATTTTAATACTTTAGTAACCAATGTGCTAAGAAATTGGTACTAGACTGGTGACGAAGTTTATAGCAAAACTCCGGCTTCATAGCTGTTAAAAATCCTGTCCTCTATGTTTATTGAATGCTACAACTAGTCTCATGTCGAAGGAAAATTTTACGTGTCTTTTCAAAATAACCTAGAAATTTTCCAAGATGATTCTTTTACAACAAAATGTTTGTAGAATACCTTAAGTACACACTTACACTGGTTTTTGTTCTTTCATTAGTAACAAAAGTGTAGAATTAACCTTGAATCAGCCAGGTCCCATCTGCAATATACCTGCAAAAGGATACAGATAGGAAGGTAAAAGGAGACTAATGGTTTCGCAATGGACAATTGTAAAGAGACTCGACGCCCAGAAAAGGAATCCTGTAGTAGAAAAGGTTAACCACATATACTGTTAATTGTAACCTCAATTCGAGATTAATTAACTGCATCCGTCGGTTAAATTATGAGATTGTTTGTTATTAAACATGATTACTGGCCAAGCTTGGGCAGTAAACGTCATGTTTGTTTTAAGCCCAATCAATAAAGGTCGAATGCTTGAAGGTTTTTAATTGCGAAAGTTTGATCCGTAATCGATGAGATCGGCCTGTGCTTTTAATTCGAGGAATTCGATAATATTCCTGCTCAGACCATAATTTTTCTGAGGTTTACCTATAGGTAACCTACCATATTCTGATGTTTGCCATTTGCAAGAAATACTAGCGCTTCGTATCAGAAAGACAATACACCTAGCAAAAATGACGAAACTTTAGAATGGTTTTTATTGATGGTAGAGCCAAGCTGTAGCCAATTGAATGCAGCTCATATACGAGCTGGCTCGACTGCGGTAGTACCACCCCCTCACAGAAGATCTGCGTAAGTAAAGTAGCTATTAGTACAGCTGTGATTCGAACGATGAGTGAGAGAGCCGGAAGCACAACCCCCCTTCCACTCCCTCTGTCCCACTTCCCTTCAGGTGGGACATGTGCGAGAAATACTTTTGGTATTGCAAGCATCTATAGGCTACGGTAACTACTTAGTCTTATTACATTAAAAAAATATCCTGGGACATTCTTTTACACACGGTTACCTGATCCCAAACTAAGCAGAGCTTGTACTAGGGAAGCCAGATAACTGTTATTACTACATATACTACTTTTTGTTTGTTGTTTGTTTGTGTATCACTTACTTCTTCCTGTAATCGTATCGCAGATTATATTGCACGTAATTAATACTTGCTAAATACAAAAACAAGCAGAAGAAACCAATTAATATGAACGCGAACGCGACGAATTCCAGATACCAAAGGACGTTAGTGAACATTTTGTTATGAGCGAGTGTTGTTAAAAAATATATTATTATTACTGTACCTATAGGTACTGTTTTACAGCTTGCCCGCCCTTTGACAGCTATTTTGATGTATTTTGATTTTGGTTTTGACGTTTCTACCATAAAATTTTGTAAAACAAAAAGGCGTACGAGCGACTTTTTGGTGTGTCACTACAATTTTGATTTCGTCTAGCTACAAGTTACAACCATGCTACAACTCCTAAAACCATGCCTAAAGCGTAGGTATTAATCATGTGAATACTTACCTATCAATTATTTTAGGTGCATGCATGGAAGCTATATGGTCTAAGGGTGCATGTTATGTGATTATAAGTACCATGCCATAGGGATTTATGGCTTTATTCCTGTACAAATACATTGGTATAATAGATGGAAGTTTATTGTAAGCTATTTTTGACGTTGTGACGACGGCCTTGGCGCAGCGGTTCGAGGGTAATTCGCTCGGCTCGCTGCATCGGTTTGTTGCGGCTTCGATTCCCGGGAGAGGCAAATTTCGGAAACGGCCACTTCGTAATTTGTCCTGGTCTGGGTGGCACAGAGATCGCCCCCAATCTATTGTACACTTTGCTTACTTTGAGACCATACAGTTGGTGTGTAAGTCTGGCAATATTTATTCATTTATTTTCACTACCTATCCATTTTATAAATACTTTTGTTTGTTAGTCCGTAAGCTTTCCCAAAAATAAATAAATAAATAGGTAATTTGACAGCGCCCACGCTTACGTGGCGCCGCCCTGCGTAATTTTTTACCTTCACTGTCTTTTTTTTTAATTAAATAGGTATTATATCATCTCTGTTAAACATTATGCAAGTGAGAGTGTACCTATGACGATATTGAAGCTTCCGGACGGATGTTTAGTTCATCAAATCTAGCAAAAAATTAAATTATCCAACTACCGTATAGCTCAGTTTAATTTTATTTCAATTACTTTTTTTGTACAGGATGTCCGTCCGCGATGAGAGTAATCGCTTTTGAATTTCTTTATTCAGTGAAAGCTAGCGAATATTTTTTTATCGTGTGAGTAGTGTAGTGTCTGTTGAGATGCATTAGTAGTCATTACAAAAGCCTCTTGTCTAATGAAATTCAAAGCCATTCTGCAATGAATTCTGAATATTTAGTTTTATTGCTGTCAGATTTAATTTTCATCTAGATAGCACGATAGATTACTTAGATAAGTACCTACTTATGTAAGCATGTAGGTGCCTAGGTTAGCTACTTCGTCACTGGTAATCTCCATTGAAATAATTATGATGACTGGTCTGGCTAGATACCTACCGTAGTGAACCTATCTACCTATTTCTTATGTCCATGCATGCTACGGCCTACCGGAGATGTACCTGCGCAGGTCAGATATCGTGCGTGTGAGGGGGTTCCGGTGTACAGTACCGGAGGGGTCTTCAAAAGAATTGAGTTTCGAATATGCTCCGGTCGCCTGCGCAGGTTGAAAAAACTGTACAGGTCTATTCCCACACACGCTCCGGTCTACCTGCGCAGGGATACCTGCACAGATAGACCTCTCTCGTACACCGTAGCGTGTATGGCCAGCATAGGTAGGTAGGTACCTACCTACTTCAGAAGGTACCTCCTATCCTACCTACTTTTCCAAACCATCAAACATTCTCCCAATTTCCTACTGTAGGTCTTAAGTCCTTAACAACTAATACCTAGGTCATGGAAGGATATAACTTGGATATAGGTACCTAAACTTATTCAAGAAATTTAAAACTCAAAATGTTTGTTTAGGCCTACGGGGGCACTTACAAATTGTTATTTTACTCTCTCTACTTTTTTCCTCATAAGTAAAGTATGTCGAAGCTAAGAATAATAATAGTCACTTTATAATTATTTTTATCCGATATATCTTTAGGGTTTCGTACCCAAAGGGTGCCAACGGAACCCTAGTAGGTACTAAAACTCTGCAGCCTATCCATCCGTCTGTCAGCGAGCTGTATCTCACAAACCGTTATAGGTACCTAGAGCGTTGAAATTTTCACAGAATGTGTAAGTATTTATATTGCCGCTACAGCAACATATACTAAAAATATTATAAAATAGGGGGTACCTACCCATACAAAAAACTTTATATTTCTGACGTTTTTATTCTGCAGTGGTACGGAACTCTTTATATGCGAGTCCGACACGCACTTGGCCGGTTTTTTATATTTACTATTACTCGATGATAGATGATAGATAGATGTATGAATGTGCTGTTGAAAGAAAAAGTGACTATATGTGTTAAACAGTGAATTTACTATTAAAAACTATAAAATAGTGAAGCTAAACGAACATAGATTGAGTGATATTATTATCCACACAAAATAAACAGTGATTCCGTGCAAAAACACAAACTAAAATACGAAAGTGACATTTGCAAATTTTATTTTTTACCATCTACCTCCAACTTATTGCATTATTTTAGTTTTCCGATAAAACATGTCGTCTGACATTTGGAAAAGTGTTGCTGCATAATTACTAAAATTTTTACCATGAGTACTGAAACCAGTCACACGACTGGAGATGAAAATGATACCCCATATCATGAGAATGAAAAACAGCACACCAAGGGTTCACCCAAGAAACTTGTTCAGCAAATTTTCCACCCAAGCTTATTTATAAACTCAAAGACAAGACACTCATCATTAGGAGACATCCCTACTCCAGGATCTTCTCAAACTAAAGAACCTTATCAGTCTAATGAGAAAAATGATACTGAATGGAAAACTGTTTCACCGAGACAACAAACCACTGGAGCCAAAAAAAGGCGTAGACTGAATAGGACACCCTCTAGTGATCCTGATGAAATCCCATTACAGAACAGCTTTTCAACACTAAATGTCGATGAAGAGAGTCAAATCGCTTCCCAACCAATAAAAACACATATTAGTAAACCACCTCCTATCATCTTATATGCAGTTCAAAATATTAGTAAACTTACAGAATTAATTGAGAGTGTTCTGGAGAAAACTGATTACTCTTATAAAATTGTCACTCGTACCCAGCTGCGTATCACATGCAGCAATATCGAGACCTACAAGAAACTTATTAAATTAGTCAGGGAGAAAAACTTAATTGGCCATACATTTACACGCAAAGATGAACGACCTTACAGAGTTGTCATCAGAGATCTACATCCATCTACACCTGTGGAAGCAATCAAAGCTGCCATAGAGAGCACAGGGAACAAAGTTAAAGGTGAAATTGTAAATGCAAAACATGGACCACAAAAAATTCCACTATCAACCTGGTTTGTCAATTTAGAACCTAGTCCAAACAATGCTGATGTAAAACAGCTTACCTACATTTATAATACCTCTATAATTATAGAAGACCCTAAACGGAAAAATACTATAGTGCAATGTAAGAGATGTCAACAGTACGGCCATTCGCGCAACAATTGCATGCGACCTTTCAGATGCGTTAAATGTGCAGGCAATCACAACACAACTGATTGCCCTAAAAAAGATAAAACAATTCCATGCAAATGCGCACTATGTCATGAAAATCACCCTGCAAATTACAAAGGCTGTAAAGTTTTCTTAGAAATTCAAAACAGAAAGAAACCCGTTAACAAGCATACCAAGACCACCACAACAAAACCAAGTTCAGACAATGAACAAAACATTACACGTCAAAACAATGAACCAACAGCTGAGCCACAAGGGACTGGTGAAAGAACTTATGCGCAAGTAGCAGGCGGCTCTCATGTGAGCCCTCTAGAGATAATACTCATAAAACAAGCTGAGAAGCTGGACCATCTTATACAACAAATGAGCACCTTAATGGGTCTACTCACTACTGTCATTAATAAAATAGCTAAATAATGGATTCAATAAGGATCGCAACATGGAACGTGAATGGTTTGTTGAATAACAAACCAGAGGTGAATACTTTCATGAAGCACAATCATGTTGATGTGCTACTAGTTACAGAATCACATATGACAACAAGATCATCTTTTTCCATCCCAGGATATAACATTTATGCAACATGTCACCCAGATGGTACTGCACATGCAGGCACAGCTGTACTAGTAAGGAAAGCCATCAAACACCAAATATTACCTCAATACCAGACACCTCACATACAAGCTACATCAATACTAGTACATGATAAACTCGGTGCTATAACACTCACTTCCATATATTGCCCTCCTAGACATAAAATAACAAGCCAACAGTTTAACCATTTCTTTGAAACGCTAGACAACAGATTTATCATTGGCGGTGACTGGAATGCTAAGAACATCCAATGGGGATCCAGGTTAACTGTTACAAGAGGAAAAGAATTAAAAGATAGTATTGACAAAAACGGACTGAAGCTTCTCACGACTGGCCAGCCAACATACTGGCCCACAGACCCAAATAAGTTACCTGATCTTCTGGATTTCTTTGTATTCAAAGGCCTTCAAGCGAAATTCCTGAAGATTGAAAGCTCTATCGATGGCTCGTCAGATCATACTCCTGTTATAGCTACGATAAGCAATACTATCATAGAAAGACCCACCCATTCATACTTGGTCAACAAACAAACAAACTGGGAATCATTCCGAGAATTCTTAGATGATAACATAAATCTAAAAATCCCACTTAAGTCCCAAGGAGACCTAGACACTGCTGCATTATTCATAACAACCACTATACAAAAAGCTGCATGGTTGAATACGCCCGCAACCACTTACTATGCAAACAACAATCACCGAAACTTACCTGTAGAGGTGAGACTAAGGGTTCTTGAAAAGAGACGCCTAAGAAGAATATGGCACAATTCGCGTCACACCCAGGATAAAGCTGCGTTTAATAAGGCAGCTACAGAACTTAAGAAGTACCTATCGGAAATAGAAAATGATACAATACAACAACACTTAGTAGAACTAGCACCAAACCGTAACAATGAATATTGTTTATGGAAAACGATCAAATCCGTCCAAAAACCACGCTTGCAACAATATCCAATAAAACAACAAGACGGTACTTGGGCTAAAACAGATGAGGACAAAGTGGCAGCTTTTGGTATATTCCTTAAAGACGCATTTTCTCCTTACGAAGACCATCAAAATGATGAATTACACAAAACAATTGACTCCTACCTTGAAAGTGATCTACAATTATGCCTACCCCTAAGATGTTGTACCCTAGAAGAAACACGACAGACCATACGAAACCTAAAGTCGAAGAAAGCACCTAGTTACGACCTAATTACTTCAGATATTCTGAAGCAGCTGTCAAAAAAGGGTTATATATTTCTAACTTATCTATTTAATGCAATTATGAGAACATCATACTTCCCCACAATATGGAAAACATCACAAATTACAATGATACCAAAGCCAGGAAAGCCACCACACTTAACGTCATCTTATAGACCAATAAGTCTCCTTCCGACTCTATCTAAAGTCTTTGAGAAGATCTTTGCGAAGCGTCTAAATAAATCTATAGAAGAAGGTAAAATCATTCCTGAACATCAATTTGGGTTTAGAAGTAAACACTGTACAATAGAACAGGTGCACAGAATAACGAACGAAGTACGTGTAGCCTTGGAATCTAAAAAATACTGCACAGGAGCATTCCTCGATGTCCAACAGGCTTTTGACAAAGTATGGCATCAAGGTCTTCTATACAAGTTAAAGAAAACCCTACCTCATAACATTTATGCCGTACTGAAATCCTACATGGATAACCGCATGTTTTGCGTTAAAATCAATGACGCAATTTCCTCAAACTATGATATTAAAGCCGGGGTGCCTCAAGGCTCCGTGTTAGGACCTACGTTATACCTAATATACACAGCTGACATGCCAGAATCGGACAATATAACAACAGCTACTTATGCCGATGATGTTGCCGTTCTTACATCAAATGAAGATCCTGTTGAAGCATCAAAACACCTGCAAACACATCTCGATAAGATACAGTCCTGGATGACTCGCTGGCGCATTAGAGCTAGTGCAACCAAATCTAATCATATCACATTTACCCTAAAACGTGGTGACTGTCCACCAGTTAAACTAGGAAACAGTGTCCTGCCCCACAACTCAGTTGTAAAGTACCTTGGCTTTCACCTAGACCGCAAACAAACATGGAAATATCATATCCAGAAAAAAAGGGATGAACTCAATATCAAATTTAGATCTCTGCAATGGTTACTAGGTAGACAATCAAAGCTATCCCTTAATAACAAAATACTTATATACAAAGCAATCCTTAAGCCGGTGTGGACATATGGGATACAGATATGGGGCTCAGCAAAAATGAGTAATCTAGAAATACTACAAAGATTTCAGAATAATGTGCTCAAAACAATAGCTAAATCACCATGGTTTACAAAAATGGACGAACTGCATGATTACTTTGATATTCGTACTGTCAAAGAGGAGGTGGAATACACAATTAAGAAGTACAGGGAGAGAATAGAAAGACACAGTAACAAACTGGCAGTTAATTTACATATACCATTACCTAAAAGACGACTCAAAAGAGAGTACATATGGGACAATTTATCATTATAAGTTGATACAAGAAGGCAAACCCATCGCTGGACGGGCCTGCCTAACACACCATCGACTTGGCATAATATCTGCTTATGGTCGCCAGACCGATCGCATGATAGTTATTAAATAACAAAAAAAAAAAAAAAAAAAAAAAAAAAACTATTACTCGGCACTGGCAAAATACTTATAGCTACACAATACAAGAAAAAAACAAAGAAAAATTGAATTAAAACAAAATGTCAAAGACGTCATTTAAGAAAAAAGAAAATACGCTGTCAAAAACGATAGGCGATCAGTGATGTAAAATACCTAATATTGAATGATAATAATAATCGTTACCCACAGCGTAAACTAAATTCTTATAATCCCTGCATCGCCTTAGTCAACAAGTGCTGGGGGGACATCCTGTTGCTGGTTGGCTGCGCGAGACATCCACGTATTTTCTTATTTTAAACTTGTGTTATTCTATATTTTAAATTTGTATTGTGTAACAAAAAAAGCAATGCATAGTATTTATCAAAATTTTAATTCTAATTATAATATTATAAAGTCTCGATTACTAATTCTGGCCCCAAAAATGTGCTAACCAAACAGCATTCAGCGATTTTTTTTAATTAATGTTTTTTTTTTTTGCAATATTACAATACCTACTAATTATGTTTACAGTAACTATAAGTAATACAGTAGAAAATAATTTTATATACACAACAGGTCAAAATTGTCGTCGATACCATAAGTTCCCAGCAGGTTGGCCACATTTCCGCGCTGTATAGGATGACTTATTAAAATTAATTGTTTTTTTTTACCAATTTGATTACTAATCGATTATTTTAGTTATGGTCCTCTACATCACTAGTTACTATGTAGTGCTGTCAATAGTGTCAATGTCATGTTATGTTGTCTTGTCTCGCATGATGTCATCCAATCCAAATGTCATGATTTATCTCGCGATGTGTGTGTGGTGCGTGCGTGATCGGTGATACAAAAATTAAATTTTATCAGCATGAAAATGTGTTAGGCATAGCATTATTAACCACAAAATGAGCCATATTTTATACAGCAATGTTTTAAAAATTGTTAAAAGTTTACAACTAAAGTGCATTCCACGCAACAACTGATTACACTTCATTCAATTCGTGATAGTAAAATAACCAATAAATATTTTGTAACTAATTCCACTAGTCATAGAATAGGTTATAGGAGCTATTTGTGAAATCAATAATTATGGTAACATTATTATGAACGACTACTACGAGTTGGAAGATCATAAAATGAAGGGTATGCGCGATTGGCGGAAAGCGCTCCGTACCCCCGCCACATACAGGGTGGGGAACGCCGTCAGAATACAGTCACAGTACATTTTATTTATCGCACTCATTGGCATGTTCCTAATAGTGCTATTCTATTACAATTTGTGGACGAGCAGCCAGCCTGTAACAGCTCAGAAATGGTCAAGTTCTGTGAGACCATACAATACTACATATCCCCTCACTCCTCCGTTAATATCAGGAGACTTGGTGACATTCCGAATCGGAATAGTTGCTGACTTGGATACAAATTCCAAGGGTTCAAAAGCTCACACGTATAACAGTTATTTGAAGAAAGGTTTCCTAAGTTACAATAGAGTGAAGAAGTATGCCCAAGTGTCATGGGACAGTCAGCCGGCGACCCTATTGACCTCAACATATTCCCATAAAGGGAGAGGCATGGAATTGTCAGAATTGATTGTGTATGACGGCAGATTACTTACTTTTGATGATAGGTCTGGTATGGTAAGTTGGGAATTACTATTTTATTAAGCCAGGTCTACACTGGCTCTGCAAAGGCCTAAAACTTATTGTTCTCACTGTGTTAACAACGGGTTTGCATGGATTTGTGGTGCAAGTGTAGTTCCAGTTTTAAAATTTAGCTCTGCATCTTACTTCGGTAGTCCGAGATAAATATAAATATCCTAAATGTTTACTAAAGCACTTATTACACTTGGCGGAATTTACTCGTCTAAATTCAGAAGCATCTAAATATTTAAACCATCCTTGCTTCTGAATAGCTTGCTGAATGGGATTATACTTTTCTAAATTCAGTAACAACTGAAATAAGGTGACTAAATTCAGCCAAGTGTTATAAGTGCTTTAGGCTACCTAACTTTTATACAGGTAATATAATAGGTTCCATGTAATGCCTATTTAAATATTAGCCATCTGAATGTCTGGCTGGCAAGAAACGTTGAAGTAAACACAGACCTCTGTTTGCATATGTCTTCAAAGAATATCCGCATGATAGTTCTTATTTTCCCAATTTCCAGGTGTTCGAAATAATCAACAACAAAGTTATTCCTTGGGTGATATTAACAGATGGCAACGGTCATGCGGAAAAGGGTTTTAAATCCGAATGGGCCACTGTGAAGGATGAGATTCTGTACGTGGGGTCCATGGGCAAAGAGTGGACGACAGCCAGTGGCGAGTTTGAGAACTACGATCCCATGTGGGTGAAAGCTATCAGCATGCATGGAGAGGTAAATTTTGGTAATTTGCTACAAACAGTTATTCTTTTGGTATAGTCACCTGTACAAATATGGTAACATTTCCAAGATAAGCTGAACTCTGTAATATTCTTCTTCTTATCATATGGTTAGTGGTCAACCTGATGTCGGAGATGTTCAAGCTGCCTGAAGGCCTCTGACAAGGCTTAACAACCTAAATGCCTAATGCTTAATGCCTAGATTACAACAACCGGGACAGACTTTTACTTACTTTCTGAAGCACAAAGACGCTCAGTTCAAATGGCCCTAAATGGTCATCCTTGCTTAATCTCCAATCGTTTACCGATCAATAATTATAGCTGGCTACGAGTGCCTCAATAATAAAGAGAGATCAGCATATTAAAAATGTTACAATAGACACAGGTAGTCATACCATCAGTTTGCTAGATTTTATCTCTGTTTCCGAGGATAGATAGTAAACAGAAACTTCCATTGCAAATAATTTCAACAACTAAATTTTATGATCCCTATGCTTTGCCTGTGTTTTGTGGCACTTGAAGTGCCCTGATACCATGCATTCCCCTGAGGCATATTAAGTACTCACAGTCAAGTATCTAAAGCATTAAGGTGGTGGAAAGGATCCATCTAGTCAGTTAATATTAGTAGTTACAGATATTAAAACCCCTTCTTTGACAGGTCCAACACCTAAACTGGGCAACCCACTACAAAGACGTGAGAAGCTCCATCCTCATTGAATGGCCCGGCTACATGATCCATGAGTCTGGAGTGTGGTCTCCAGTCAAACAGCTGTGGCATTTTCTTCCTCGACGGTGCAGTAAGGAGCCGTACAATGAGACGAAGGACGAAGTCATGGGGTGCAATTATTTGATCACCGCTGATGGAAATTTGAAACATGTTCGTGCTTTTGAGGTGAGTTGGAAGGGTATTTCTTCATGTGTGTGTTAAGCTATGGTTTCCTCTGATAGCGGCTCCGTCACACAGCGGCCGTAATTGACGTCACTAGAACATTGATGTAAAAAATGGTGTCCAATACCGCTCTCTAGGAAACCGCGCCATTTTGTTTATATAGGCAACGTTCCAGTGACGGCCGCTCTATGACGGCACCGCTTTCCGAGGAACCCAGCGCTTTAGGGATCCAATAATTTTTGTTCTGAATAAATATATAGTTTGATTGAAGTTATGAACTCTTTGTCGGTGCGCAAACGGTTATTATGTAACCCAACCAAGATAAAGTGATCCTGCCTGGTCGTATATAAAAAATATAAAAATGCTAAAAATATAATATTTTTTTTTATTGTTTGCACAAATTGGGTTGGTGTATGGAATATCTCTTTCATATATTTCCCGAAATCTTTGGTCTTTAATTTGCTAGTGCAATTTTAGTATGATCAGTAATATAATAATGCTTTGTAAAAAAAAAGTGAAGTAGGTACTAGTTAACAGTGGTATATTTACTCAGTTGTGTCCTTTCTTTTCTACTTGTATTTTACTTGGTAGTAGTGTGTTGGATACAGATCCAACAAGTACAACAACAACAACAAGAACAACACAACAAGAGACAAGTAGAAAAGAAAGGACACAACTGAGTAAATATACCACTGTATAAAAAACTAAAACAATTAGCAGTATTACAGAGTAATTGTAAAAATAATACACTAAAATGTAGATAGATTCTTATGAGCCCTCTTATCACTTGCCTCTTATCTTGAGACTGAATTCCATGAGGTTAAGGGTGCGTTTCCACTGACGCGGAGCTGGGCGGAGTGGAGCGACGGACTGTGATTGGCCAATTGAGATGGGCCAAGAGCGGAGTGGAGATTGCGAGCACTGCGATTGGCCAATTCACGGTCCGCTCCGCCCAGCTCCGCGTCAGTGGAAACGCACCCTTAAGATTTTATGCTAATATGACAATTTTATTTACAGATCACAAAACATCAACCGAAGTTTGGTTTCTCATCGTTCAAGTTTATACCGGGAACAAATGACGAAGCTATAGTTGCTTTGAAGACGACAGAGTTTGAAGGCAAAACAGCGACTTATATAAGCGCATTCACCACAGATGGAGCAGTGCTACTGCCCGACACAATGGTCGAACACCTCAAGTACGAAGGACTTGAGTTTATATGATAAGTGCAATAGTAAACAATTTACCTATTTATGAAATCAATGTAAATATGTAAAATACAAAATTAGTTTTGTTACTAATTGTTTTAGTTAATAAATAACGTTATTTGTAACCGAATTGAAGTAAAATAGATGGTTCCTAAAAAATCCTGCTATCTGAGGAAAATTACCTCTTTTAGTTAGTGCTGGTGCCATCTATCCCGATAGCTGAAACAAATTATTTTAAGGAGATAATAATTTTATATCTTACAACGAGGTTAGTCACAATTAGTAGAACTGTATTTAACGCCATCTACTACGTAATAGCTAAAACAGTACTATAGTTCTCGCGTTATGAACTGAGTCGTGGGGCCATAAATGTCAATAGAGATAGGAATGTGCAGCGCGCCGGGACCGTTATCGATAAACGGCTACCTGCTCACGTGGTGTCGATGAGTCACTAACGATGTGTACGCTCCTGATTGGTCGTTACCAAATGCAATTGCAGTGCGCGTTTTTTTTTTGTATTAATGTGTTAACTACAATTAAATAAATACATTCCCGTGTTACCACTCATTGCGCACTATGGATAGTTTATTTTCTAACGTTGATTTGAAGAAATTACATGGCGATATTAGCCCCCAAACTCGAACAGTTATTCACAACGTATTGCTGTTTGTCAATTAATTGAAAAGTGATCCGAATAAAATAAAATTAAGATAATATTGATTATTTTTACTATAAAGTTTAATATCAGAACTTTGTTAACTCGTTAAAGTTTATGAACAACGTACGATAATAACCGTTACTCATCGATATATTTCTTTCATTGTTACGCCCTTCACTAAGCGGCTCCATAAGGCCCGTAAGTGCAAGCGAGATAGACATAGGGAAATGATTTATGGCCCGACGACTCAGTTCATAACGCGAGAACTATAGTTACCATGCGTGTCATAATTGATTCCTGGTACTTTGTTTCAATTATTAGACGGTAGATGGAGTTAATTTCAAATTCAAAATTTTGATTCATGTGGGCTATATGTCAGAGTTGGGCAAAATTTAATTGCAATTAATTAATTGCATGTGGTGTCACAATTAACAATTAATTTTGATTTGTTTGTCAATCGCGAACAAATCACAATTAGTTGTTAATTGTGACACCACCTGCAATTTGCAATTAATTAATTGCAATTAAATTTTGCTCAACTCTACTATTATGTAGAGTTTATAAATCGACAAAAAACAATATTTTAGCGTTACCACCGGTTCGTAATGTTGCTTAAATTGAGAAGAGAGTCAAATACCTACAGATACACCACAGAATAGATTCACTTCTACTAATTGTGGCAATTATCTTCTTGGTAAGATTCCCAAAGTAGCACTGGGTAGCAAGGTAAATTGAGTAGAGAGCAAATCATTATTGAAAATATTTATTTCACAAAACAAAATATACTTCCTTACACTACTAAAGTAACATGGCATGTTATACATGATTGCATAAACTCTAGTATATCACAATGTAAATCTCTACATTCTTACATTTCTTACCCGACGTATTGGCTACCCATAAACACAATAAAAAGCATAAAAAGCTACTAAAACTACTGGAGGACTATTTAAAGCAATCGACATTCGAATTAAAAACTACATAGAAACTTAGGAACATGGTACCAAAAGTAAATTACTCCCCCCAAAACAGTGTAAATTCCACAAAGTAAATACCAAGAAGAGATGTTGTTATTAGATTTCCCTATGAAACAACGCATGACATTTTGCGGAGTGAGGTGGGTGTTAGATTGCGTCCACTTCTTTATTTTATATCTACCGGTAAATAGCAAAACTACTCGCTTCATTCTATGTCGATTTTACTACATAGATTAACTATCTCACACTAGATGTCAAGTAGTCAAAGTATCGCCATCTAGTGTCCAGTAGGATTATATTTGAAATGCGAACGATGACAGAGAGCTGTGCATAGGACGAACGCCGGCAGTACACTGACTTAAGCCACGCCTACTGTGATGACGTCAGGACCTAGTTGAATCACAGTGCACAGTTGTTTACGCCGTCTCTTCTTGGTATTTGCTCTGTGGTAGATTCAATTCAGTGGTACTAATATCATTTTAAGCCAATAGATCGAGTGATTTCTTCGAACACAGTCCACGCCATGGCCGCCATTAACGTTCTTCGGATCATTCGTGGTACTGCTCCCTTGAAGTACCCTTTCACACCATACGTCTGAAAATAAAATAAAATATACTTATTAGCATCGGTTTAAATCTTACAATCAATACATATGGGTATTAGGGCCACGGCCGTATTATTCTTAGGGGCCATCCATAAATTACGTCACACTAATTTCATGATTTGTTGACCCCTCCCCCCCTTGTCACAGCTAGTCACATTTGTGAGACCCCCCCAGTGTGACGTCACATATTTTTACAATTTTCGGAAACTTCTGACCCCTCCCACCCCTTGTCACACAATGTCACATTTCGTCGACCGGGGGGGGGGGGCTTTACGTGTGACGTAATTTATGGATGGCCTCATATATGCATCAGGGTCACGGACGTATTATTCTTATATAGAATATATATATATTCTACTTAAGAGAGAGAGAGAGAGAGAGAGAGAGCGACTCGGTGTGACATAATACGTGACAAGTCTTGTCATGGCGCGTGTGATAACTTAAACGACTTACACACGACCCTAAAATCGGAGGCAATTTAGGGAGTAAGGATTGTGTCTAAAAGGATTGTGCACTATGCTAAGCAAACGTGCCGACAAGGATTCCCAACCGGAGCATTGCATCTCTCTCTAAGTAGAGTGACCGAACCATGGTATGTTTAGAGACTTAATAAATACGTAAATACCCTAGGTACTTAGAGAGAGATGCGATGCTCCGGTTGGGAATCTTTGTCGGCTTTTGCATAGATTTAATCCTTTTAGACACAATCCTTGCTCCCTAAATTGCCTCTGATTTTAGGGCCGTGTGTAGGCGCTTTTAGTTTTATTCCTTGATAATGTTAAACTCAATATAATGATATGCAATCCAAGGTAACTAACTAACGTTCTTGATATCTAAGACCCAAGTGGTTTTCCACTAATCGCGTATTCGATAACCTCTTACAAGGTTAGCTGAAAACTGTGCAAAATTAAACACCAAGATAATACCTTGGCCTTTCTGAATCAGTTAAAGAAAAAAAACTTGACACTGCTGTGATCTGCGCACACGCCGAGAGCGTGCCTGATAAATTTAATTGCGCATGTTCATACACAAATAATAATGTTTGTTGTATGTCTCGAAATTACTAGAATCTATACTTAACATTATAAATGCGAAAGTAATTCTATCTATCTGTCTGTCTGACGCTTTCACGACTAAACAGCTGAACCAATTTTGATGAATTTTGATATGGAGATAGACAGGACCTCAGAGCAAAACATAGGCTACTTTTTATCCCGGAAAAATGTCAAGTTCCTGTGGGATTTTAAAGTAGCGCGGACGAAGTCGCAGGCAGAAGCTAGTCAAATATAATTCTTTGAAAATTGTCTACTAGCTATACAGATTGAACTAACTGATCAATTAAATTTAAGTACGGGAGTTGATCGACCTTTGAGAATACGAACATGACGGATAACGGCGTCTCAAATAGTTAAGAGCCTCTCAAATACACGGGACCGCAAAGAAAAAGGGTCGGTTAGAAAATCTTCAATATCTTCAATCGCATTTTTATTTATTTTACATTTATTAAAAATAAAAAGCTTGAATTCTTTTTTTTATTGGCATTTAACCACATTAAAATATTCTTTATTTAATATAGCTAGGTCAGGTACTTTTGAAGATATTGAAGGTTTCTAACCGAGCCTCTTTCTTTGCGGTCCAGTGTAGTAAAGTGAGCTTTGAGTATTCGGCCGTTTAGAACACTAGATTTTGAAATGAAAAAAAAAAAAAAAAAACTCACCTGATGAACATAGACAGCTGCGCTGAAAGCATTTGGGAACTTGTCAGGGTACAACTGCATGTTCGTCTTGAGCACATCGGCGGGGTTGGTGGCGAGCGACGCGGCGATGCCCGCCACTATACCACAACTAAAGTGGATCAGACTCGCTGTAGATGATGATTGGAGCCATTCTGGGGGGCAGAGTTTCAATGAATAATGATATAAGATTCTACAAATAACATGTCTGAGCCATACTAAATAGGTGCGTCTACAAGAGCCGAGCAGCGCCCCCGAGTAATTAGTTTTGGCGCCTAACATCGTAGGATCAGTTCAGACAGAACGGAAAAATGCCCGATCAATTTACTGGCTCTATTGAAAATAGGACTGAATTACCATAGCCTAAGGGTAATTTCAGACATAACGAAAAAATCCGAGCACTTGCTCGAGCCTTCCCGGACCTTTTCTACTTTAGGCTATGGTAATACGATCCTATTTTTAATGGAGTCAGTAAATTGCTCGGGAATTTTTCCCTTTTTTCGTTGTCTAGCTATGACTCCTATGGAATTTACTTTAGTTGCCAGTAAAATAATCTCACCTTTAGGTATAGATTGTTTCGTCTGTGTGTAGAACATGAGATAGAGCCCTGAGAAAGGCGCATCCCTCGCTAGTGTTGGCCCCAAACCGCACGATAGCCCGCGAATGCCCTCCGCCTTGTATATCGCCTTCAACGCACCGCCCAAACTGTTGTATTTGTACACTCCAGATTCGTATCTGTAGGCGAAAGAAAAATATTTCATTAGCCTTAATTTCACAGTAGGTAGGCACCCTAACCTTTATCTTACGTGGTGCCTGTGGTCTTATTACATACATACTTAGTTTAGATAGCATCCGTCCTATCCTATGGAGGGGCGAAACTAGCTATCATTCTTTCGCTGCCATAGATTTAAAAGCAATTAATTTTTCTGATTTTCTTCCTTAGCAATTCCGCCAAATCTCTGTAAAATAGTCACGCATTTTACGCCATTCGTGACCATTTCACGGAAATTTTGCGGAATTGATAAGGATACCAGTAGAAAATCAGAAAAATGAATTGTTATGTGGCGCTGTTAGCCCCCCAGAATCCTTAGCAATTCCACATCATTTCCGTAAAATGGTCACACATTTTTCACCATTCATGACCATTGTACAAAAATTATGTGGAATCGCTAAAGGTTCTGCTATTAAATCAGAAAAATGAATCCTATAGCTCGTGTTATCACTTATTTGTTTGATTAACTTTTATATTCAAATAGGTTTTGAAAAGCTATTTTGTAAATTATTTGCATATAATAGCGCCATAAGGGTATTACGACGTGCAGTGACCTCGAATTACCCATTGTTGTTGTCCATAATCAATTCAAATGAAAAAAGAAAGTGAACCGAAATGCTAATTCAAAATACGTAATTATTAAGTGAACTAACTAGATACAATGAGTACACTATCCCCTTTTTATCCGACTACGGCAAAGTCTAAGGAAGGCTTATGTTTTAGCAGTCTATACATGTTTGCATTTATGTGTCACAGTAGCGCCTAAACTACTCATCCAATTTTGATAAATGAGGTTTCAATCGATTCTCTATTACGGTCCGCGCGACATAGGCTACATTTTTTTAAAGTCATCGCGGAGTTTAAAATAATAGAAACCTTTTAAAAAGTCAATTTTTAAACAGAAAACGGCGGACATAAATTAAAACAAAATGTCGATAGTGTCCTGTAGACGGTGCGAACGACTGAACATTATCTATGTTCTGCGGTCTTATTTGTTTAATTAAATTATTGTTACTAACGTAACCTATAGTGTAGATAACTAATCGGTTAACATAGGGGACAATGTACCATTTCAATGAGATAGTAACCACGGCCCGAACTCCACGAAACACGCATCGTATCATATTGATGTGACGTACAAGACAAGCTTTAAGATATAGTTATCTTTAATTACTTTTTATCGTCTGTTGTCTCCAACATACCTAACTATACCACAGACTATTTATTTATTTCTACTATCTATGGTCCTTACCTATTTCCGCTGTATCTATAGGTACCTATAGTTCGCGACAGGTCGAGATAACATTCGGGTCATGAGCTTTTTGCAGAATAAAATCCGAATCAAAATTAGCAGGACCCGATAAACAATTAAAATCGCCCACAAAATTATTAAATTAAATTATTCTGTTGCGTTGCGGGTTCTGCTAATTTTGATTCGGATTTTATTCTGCAAAAAGCTCATAACCCAAATGTCATCTCGACCTGTCGCGGACTATACCTACCTTTGATTCTAGATTCTCGAGCATTTGAGGACCGAAAACTGACTCAATCTATAGGTAAGCACTTTTTATAATCTGTAACTGAGCTATGTCTGTTCATTAAATATATTCAGGCATACTAATTGAAGGTATCCGAGTCAAAATCAAGTGTTTTTAAAATACTCCTTTGTTTATGTGGTGGTGAAAAGGGCTGAACCAATTTCAACAAAGGTTTCATTATTAGATTAGTCTATGGTTAGATTTAAAACATAATTTCACCACGCTATAACCATGAGTCAACGAGCTGCATAACAAACTAAAAAAAATCTGCTCAGATTTTTTCGGGTCGAAAATCTGAACTAGCGAAGCTGGAGACAAAAGCTAGTTTAATAATACAATCCTTACTCCTTACCTAGTCTTAATCACGGTGATAGGAATCAGCGCCACACCGCTCATAGTCCTCGCCACAACACCCAACATGATCGCCTCTAGCGCCCCCAGGTCGCCTCTAGTCTTGCCTATTTTCGCCTTCAACCAGTGCAGCGACGAGAAATAGATGCCTACTCCCGGCACGCACCGCGCTATGGACGGCACCATACCCCTCCATAACCCAATGATGTGCTCTTGCCGCACAATGTTGGTGAAGATTGTGATCATCCCGGGTTGGATTCGGCTGCTGTAAGTAAAGAAGAAGGTTAAAATTGTATTGTAATCACAGCTGCCTTCTATTCTACTCTCTTAATTAGAATCAGAGCTTATCTCATCTATTCTGTGCTTTGGCCTTAGGCAAATCAGGAATTTCCTGTTGCTAAAGTTCCAAAGCATGTGACTAAAACAATGACGAATATAATCGCTGATGGATAGCGATGAAGGGAAGACCCAACTAAAAATGGATGGATGGATTGTATTAAAAGTGATATAAATGAGTGGTGTAAGTATGATACGAAAAGAATGGAAGAATAAGCCCTACCACCGACCCCAGATAATGATAAATTGTACTAATGCTGATGATGATGAAAGGTCCAGGGACTCTGTCCCCCTGGTCCCCCTGCCGTTGGTACGCCCATGGATCTAAGTAATTTCATACGCAAACCTTGACTTTTAAGTTTTAACTTTGAACAATGTCATAACATTACAGATACGGAAGATACAAATTGCGTCGATTTAATTAAGAAGCGTTATTTGAACTGCACCAAAGTCAATGTTAAGGATAGAATGCGTGTTAACAATAATAATAATCAAATTAAACGATAAGCATCGTAAGTATACGTCATATGAAGTAAATAAAATAATCGATCATTACGTATTAATTTACCGATAACATTATAGCAATAACATATTTCGTCAATAGCACATGCGATTTTTATATTTCCGAGTATGATAAAAACAATAGCGCCTAAGACATCAATCCCTTTATGTATCACATCAGTTGAAAGTCTTACGGCCGAATACTCAGAGGCTACTCAAATGATTATTTAAGTCCCACAGCAGTTTGAGATTCAGTTTGAGGTTCTGTCATTTTTTGTATAGCGGTTCAAAGTTATGTAGCTCCCAAATTTGAGTTGCGTGCGAGTATTCGGCGGCGAGGGCTGTAAGTTCAATTGTAGCTTAAGTAGTGATGGGATGTTCTCGAGAACATTCTCACCTTTGGAAACTTACGCGGAAACTTACTCGTGAGAATTTTCGAGAATCTTATATTTTGGGTGACGTTATTCTTACTTTCAATCTTAAAAACAATTAAACCACCATAGTTGCATGTTAAATGAGGTTTATGCCAAGTTTAACATGCTTCATAAGATATATTCTCGAAAATACTCACGAGTAAGTTTCCGAGGGTGAGAATGTTCTCGAGAACATCCCATCACTAAGCACACTAAGCACCTAAGCCGCGGGATAGTTTAAACTCCCGTCTTCCTACAGAATCTGTAGTTTAAACTCTCCGCAACCTCCAAGTACCATTGACCTTAATGCCCTTAAAACGACCAAAATAGTTTTGCCTACATAAGGGAGGTTGCCCGAGGCGGCATTTTGCAGCATCGCAAAAAGACCACAATACAATCTCGATGATGTCGCTAGTCGCACCTATATAGCAGAGTTGGGCAAAATTTTATTGCAATTAATTAATTGCAAATTGCATGTGGTGTCACAATTAACAATTAATTTTGATTTGTTTGCAATCGCGAACAAATCACAATTAATTGTTAATTGTGACCACAACTGCGATTTGCAATTACTTAATTGCAATTAAATTTTGCCCAACTCTGCTATATAGGAATCAGGCAAAAATGCGCAGCAAACGCGCTAAAGAATCGCGCTACTCAATCGCTACTAAAATGCGCAGTGGACGACATCCTTTAGATAAACACGGTTGTGATAAGGTGTTTATAAGTTCGAGTGCCAAACAGACTTGTCCAGGTGATAAGGACATAGTAATCTGTGGCCCATTTTTAGGAACAAAACACGATTATTTTTCTCAAAAGCCATTTCAAGTAGGTCAGATATTGTCATTTTACTTATACCTACAATTTTACTTATACCTACAGTATTTTAGTAAGTTACTTACTTGACAGTCGTCGCAACAACATGTTGGCTAGGGTTCTGTAAACGGGTCTTCACCAAGTCCAACGGTTGAAACAGTATTGTGCTGAAAGTTCCGGAGAAGGATCCCGCGAGGAACGCTTTGAACACCGGGTGGTACTGTAACACAAGCAATATCGTTAGCACACTTTAATTACAACAATCACCAAACAGATAACCTCTGACCCTCACGGGCCACGAATGACAGTCATGATAAAACAGTATCTAAATATTACACGTCTACACCGATTTTGCAACTTACATTTGCCACGATATCCATTCTGATTTTTCGTCAATTCAATGCTGACAAGAAAATATACGTCAAGTGATATCTTTGGAGTAAACGCCGAATTTGTAGTATTCGAAATGATAGAGCCAATGGCACAGAGAGCTTTTCGAAGGGAATACCTTCAGGTATAAGTCTAGATCGTATCCGAGTAGTCTGAATAGTAGATAGGGTTCACACGGTACATTAAAGCAATTGTCATTTTTTGCATGAGCTCGTTGGAATAATGCATGTATGCTAGTGCCAAAGCGAATTTTAAAGGGTATGATGCCCGCAAAACGGTCGCAATCGGTCTTCGTATGTAAAGTCTTTCGCAAACACTGAGTTTAATTAATTAGGGGAAAGAAAATCACTGTTAATGAACTTAGCCATTAGGACAGGAGGAAAAACACTTAAGATTATTTGCAAACTTTCGTGAAAAAGTCGGACGTAAAGGCAGTTGAACTGGCACTGAGCAACTGAATAGTGTGTGTCGCGATAATGAATGTTCACTTATAATGGGCCGTTATCGGGCTCAGACGGGGGGCGAGGGGGGTGCGGGGGCGCGGGGTGGAAGGTCGCGATCGTCCACCCCGCCTGATAGTATCCGTGCCTACTGACTAGGGGGTAACGAGTAAGTCTTCGCGATAAGTTAGGGTCATCTCGAACCAGAAACTTTAAACCTTCAAAGTTAAGTCCTAGATAAATAAATGTACCTACTAACTATTAAAATTATTTTGGTAAGTTCCCGTGGATACAATCAGCGTTCAGCCTGTCTTCTTACAAGTTTTAAAACAGGAATATTTTTTTAAATAATGTTACTGATACCTTAGGTCTGATAAGACGACAAGATACCTACCTACTGAGAAAAAAAAAATCTTCTAATGGAGACTAAGGATAAAGAAGGTGAACAGGGTACCTTTTAGGCTTATTCTAAAAAAAACATTGAATACAAATTAATTGGTACATCATAAAAAAAATGTTTGTAGCAACCCAGTGAACTATAAACGGTTAAATAAAGACAAACATTGCTTGCCACTTTATACTGGGTATTTATAAAACATTATTTACTGCAACAGTTATCAAAGGAGTATATTATAGCAATAGATATTATCAATTTACGCAAGTAGGTAACACAGATAATATACTGCACAAACAACCAAAGAATGATAAGGGAAAATGATAATTAAAACAATAGAAAAATCTGGAATTATGTTATTATTGATCAAGGTAAATGATAAAATTAATCTAAAAAGTAAAAAAAAAAAATTATTATTATTAATATTTATTTTATTTTATTGAGTATTAACCATTCATAATAAATACCTATGTATTAAGGAAGGTAGTAAGTAGGTACCTATTATTACTATTGGAGCTTCTCTTAGCAGCCATTTATAGTGCTGCCATCTAGGTGTTTATGGTTTATAATATTACTATATTTTTTTTTCTCAATTCTCAATAATAATTATTTATCACACTACACCAAAACAACATTATTAATATAGAAAAAAAAGTTTATTTAACTGACCGAAATCATTTAAGAATTAAAATAAGTACTTATGTAATTTTCCTACACCCCTGCAACATTGTTAAATATTCATATATTATGCGTAATTGGTGCCTGTTCAAATATTTAACCAATTAAAATTGTCTAAACAAATATAACGCGTGATAGCCAGGGGGTCAGCGACATCGTTTGTACGTAGTAAATGGTACAGTTTTTTGATAAGTGTTTTATCTATTATGAACGAGTAGAATGTGATCAAATTAATATCCGTAACATATTTTAAAGTGCAAAAATACAAGGTTAGCGGCAAAATACTGAAACTCTGCAAAAAAAACTTTGTTTAGCTGTTTGAGACCTTATTCTTTAGCGCATCAATGGTAAGCAGTTCTCATAGAGATAAATAAATAAATAATAATATAATTATTAAAAGTATGTGCTTAATTATTTAATTTATTATATATATTATATTATATACTATATTAAATTTAAACTAAGGGCATTTAGGAAAGTCACTAACATTATTTTTGACAAATTCTTGGGTAAGTAAATTGATACTGTAATTGGGTCAATAATTCAGGGAGCACAGTGCCCTGCCTAGCGCATTGCACTAGTCTCCACATTATGCATGTTTAGAAATCATGGGAATACTTTTTGCAATAGAATTGCCACCAAGCCCGAGCAATCAGTTACATGTCAATATTATGTCTACGTAGTCAGACATCAAAACTGACTGCTCAGGCACTTTACTCGGCACTTGTGGACACTGCCAAAGAGTTGTATTTCATTTCAAAGTTGACTTTCGAAGTTGAGATTGATTTCATAATAAGTATCAGCCCTAAATTTGATCATTACAACAACTTATTGTTAAAGGATAAACACTGGGTCACCTACTATCACTTAATAGAATAAATAAATAATTAATTAGAAAGATAAGTAGGTTCTTACCTACTAATGATAAGACTCAATATACTAGGTACCCATGCTGTTTCAAATTGTGACGTTTGATTATTGTTTTTGTTCATACTTACCAATCATAAAATCCTCATTATCTGATGCTGAAGCATTTGCGTTGTGGCACAAATTATGAAAAACATCGCGCCATTAGTGTAGGTACTGATAAGGTCACCGAGGACGTATTATCGATTAGACAAACAACTCCGCAGGGGACAACTTACGTCTTTATCAGTCGGGTTCTTAGGGTCAATAGGAGCTGTGTCGATCGCCCAGCCATGCGAAAACGTCCCTACAGATTGCGACATTCTATTCAGAAAACTGAAAAACTGCGTCGCAAAGTGTCGAACATTTTTGCATACTTTCGCGTCACAGCACTATCGCTGAAACATTTTTCATATACCTATTGGTGCGCAACATGACTTATCTCTAGCAAAGGCTAAATTATTAAGGTAGAATTGTATTTGTAAAGGAAATATAGGTAATCGTGTTTACGTAGGAAAAATCTATGCACTGTTTTCTTTGTAAATTATTACACGTCAAAACAGCTGATTGCAAGAAATTAGAAACGTCACCGAGATTACACCATCCCATTCGCTACAAGTAACGGACACAATTACGATTAACCAATCAGATGGCAGAAGCTAATATCTGACAATTACTATCAACGAAAACTAACTTTCGGTAAACTTGACACTTTGACATTGACAGAAAATTTAAACACCTATATCAGACGCGTTCAAAACTACTAAGATTATGATCACGTTCAATAATTTAAAGTAGGTACGTAAGTAATAAGTATGTATAAGTAGGTACCTTGTACGCTTACCTTCAAATTTATTATTACTTACTACACCTCGTCTGCACTTTATCGTCAATAACAGTGGAATATTTTCAAGCAAGCAAGGTTATCATAAGACAGTTTGTCTGTCTCCAGGGCAGGGTTTTTGCGATAAAACTCGACTGGGGGTATAGAGCATCATTGTGATAAAAATAAAATGGCCTACTATCTACATTCTTGGACCAAAGCACAAACGTCATAACAAGGTACCTATAAAGTTATATTGATTATTCATACGCTAGGTAGGTAAGTACCTACCTACCTATCTAACTTCTTACTCTTATAGTTCTACAAAATAATACAAAGGTGATTACTTATGCAATTAAGTAGTTACTATCGTGTTTGCCTACCAACACTACTTTTAAGTCGGATCAAATAGATAAGCACTTACTTACCACAGAAATAAATAGTGTAACGTTCTCCTTGTGGTGGTAGCTTACCCGGCCATCCACTCCAAAAAGGCGTTACAAAGTTATTTGTTGTACATACATCCACGGGTTGTCCGGGGATATATATACAACAAAAACAATAATAAACCAGCTGTGTCCTACCTACAGGACATAGCTATGAGGTCTTTGGTTGTGAAATAAAATACAAAATTATAATTGAAGTGGGTCATGAGTTTATTTACACATAGTATGTTAACACATAATAAACATAAGCTCAGTCGAAGGGGTCGTTACATGGATTCATATGTGTGAGGTTGTCATAGCCATAAAAATTACAATTATAAGTGTTACTTAGGTTACTTACATGACCCTAAACATGAGGAGTTGTCATGTTAAACTAAATTTATAAGTTATACCACCAAAAGTAAAAATATTAAGTTTTCAACGGACTCAGCGCATAATAATGAAAAGTGGAGTAGGTACCTGGCTGGTCACACCTTACATTAAGTGTTGGAGTATCACTAATGGGCCATAATTAGGTTGTCAACACCATTCAGTAGAAAAGTGGACCTCGGCATCCATCCCGAAGAAAGTTCCTCATGAGATGGTCTCAATGAGAGTCAAATTTGCATCCAATTCAACATTGTGGAGAAAACTAACACAAAATAAGTGGATATTTAAATCTTGCATGAAACAGCTTTTAAATAAAACTTTTAATCTCTTAAATAAAACTTTTAATCCCATCGCTGAAACAATAGAAAAATAATCTTTGTTAATAAATACCAATGGTAGGTAGGTATAGGAAAAAATGGTTACATCCATTTTTGGAATTATGGTGTACTTACCATGGAGCTGTGGCTTGTGGACATCACAAACTCCTGCGCCCTCCCGCGACCAAAATTGTAGGTATTTACCTACTGTCTGAAATAGAGGAAACATCCAAATCATGATAATGCGTCCCGCGATGACAAGCAACGAAATATCATTTCTCAACCAAATTTCACCTACATACTTACTTGAACATGTTGGTTGTGGTCCTCTGATTTGATTAGGTTTTAAGCCATCAGGGCTAAATTAACAGACACAATTAATAATCAGAGCAATATTTGCCTGGCACACCGGCCGGCACAAACGTCAAATAGACCGTTCTTGTTGCCAGCGTCAGCCTCCTTCATAACTACCAATCCCCGTTCAAAGCTACTACTAAAGAAATAAGAAAACTGCAACTTGACTAGAAACCAACGACTTGGAGATCTATAAATTGATAAAGTAATTAATAATAACTATAAGAGTCATTATTAAGTAGTTTTACCCAACGATGAACAAAAATACATTAACCCGTACAAATTTCTACCCCAAAATTATCTACTAAACCTACCATAATATTGTCGTACTGGTAACCTCGACCTAAAAGAATTTGCTATGATTGGTAGAATGATAGGGATTGATTGAAATGCAGCAAGCTTGTGATTGGTCGAAAATTATGATAAATAATCACTATTCCTGAAAAATCTACTGAAAGAAACACCTATATGAAAGTTGCATACAGTTTTCATAAGGTTTTATCAACTTATAATCCAAAACCTCAATAAAACCAAAACGTATTTGCAAAGATAATTTGATAATATAAACACGTTTTTGTTGAAAGTTGCTACTTTTCGCCACCAGAGGCGTACTAGTAGCCAAAAACAGAGCGAGATAGAAATAATTCCATTTCGCGCGAATTTCATAATTCTACCAAAATCCACAACGTTACAATACCCCCCTTCCAACGAAAAAGGCTCACCGCAGATGAGCCGTCCGCTGCCCACAGCGGTGATACTTGTCCAAACTGGAGAACAAAATTAGAAATAAATCCATAAAAAGATGCGTTCAGTAAACGAACCCACAACCCTATAACATGGGAAAATAACCCTAACCCAAAAAAAATATTAAGTGAACCTAACCCTAGCTGGCTTGGGAAAAAAATTGTGAACAAAAACCGAAGATGTCTCGTGCTCAACAAATGAATTGACAAAAACAATAGGTTTACCGGCTTGACCATAATAATTAGTCAGTGGCTTACCCTTTGTCAATGATAAGTACCAATAGTAAGTTAGCAACACTAACTACTAGTAGTTACCAGTGAACAAAACAAATGACCCAACTTGGCAACCGCGCCAAAGCTACAGCCCAAGTTGTTCCAAAAAATAAATAACCTACCAAACCAGTGTGGAAAAAACACCTACTACCCAAAGAAACCTGTAAAAGCAAAAACTTACATTGTCACCACCACCAAGAGCTTAATTATCTAACACCATCACTTGTAAACAAGGAGGAAAACTGAAAGAGAAAAAAAAATACCCATCACCTGTAAATAAGAATAAAATACCCATCACCAACTTATACCTATTTAGCACAAGTGCTACCTTTCAACCAGTGTTCTCATTCCAAAAAGCCAACGGTCAGGACTGATCTTACATACCAAAAAAAAAAATCCCATCTGTCCGGACGAAATTTCCCTAACCTAACGTATCCAGACAACCAACTTGTTCAAACACCATAAACTATATTATGTGAATACTAGTTATAAAAAATACTACTCAATAATGGTATACCCTACGTACCAGTTATCCGAATAATATCGAATACCGGCTATATAACGATACGTGCAACCTTAATACACTACCACTAATGGCAAAAAAATATATAGCTTGACATACCATCATTCCAGACTAAATTCTAGTATGGAATAAGTCACAGCTAACAAAAAAAACCTTCCTAGGAAAAGATTTTAGTAGCCTAAGCTAACTAAACAAATAAACATTATGTTTGTTATAAACCAAAGCATAAATGTTCAAAATACAACATCAAAACCATAAACTAAGTTATGTTGACGTGTAGTCTCCCCTGGTAAAACCCACAGAGGAAAACTTGACGCTTGTGATTGTCTCAGCACAACTTATGACCGAATCGTTTCATTCAACTTCACTCTCTTTCATACTTACTTGTCATTCCACATTTCATTCATCACCTTCATATCTATCAATCATACATCAAATCTATCATTCAAATGTAGTAACATTCTCATATAATGTTTACCACCCCCTGACACTTTTGTGTTTAAAATAACAAATTATTTAAACGCAACTGAAAACGATTATAGTGCTGGAACACATCTTTAAGCCTTGAAATCCTTAATGTGCCACGTACCGATAGACTGGCCATTAAGTCTTTCCAATTCGTAGACTAAAGGAGACAAAACCCGCCTAACCCTACATTTCTCATATTTCGGAGCTAATTTCGCCATGCGAAACTTTTCGGCATCGCTTTGAGTGTAGGTGGCCTTCCAAACTAAATCTCCCTCAGAAAACTGGGCGTCACGACGCCTTAAATTATAATGTGTGGCATTTTTGGCATGAGCCTTAAATAAATGACCACGAACTTTGTCATAGACTTCTCGTAAACACCCCAGTTCCCCTGCGTAATCATCACGAGGCATAGCAACACTGTAATCCTGTTCAGTGTCCCTGTAGAACGTTCCGTTTACTACCGGTTCTCTAGCGTGTACGAGGAAGAAAGGAGAAAATCCCGTGGACTCATTCACCGCGCTATTGATAGCAAATTGGATCCTGAAGAGATGTTCATCCCACGATCTGTGATTTTCTTCCACGTATGACGCTACAGCCGTCATTATTGTTTTGTTGTAACGTTCTACAAGGTTCACCTGCGGTGTATACCGAGGACCATAGTGCTGCTTAGGTATATTATACCGGTTAAGTAGATGACGAAAATTGGATCCAGTGAATTGTACTCCATTATCTACAATTACTGTTTCCGGCACGCCATGAGCCAGTATAATATAATCCTCGAACTTTCTAGCCACCATAGCACTTGTAGCGCGACGAAGCGGGAACAAAAGTGTGTACTTAGAAAAACAACATGTGACAACCAAAATAAAAGTGTAGCCTGAACGCGACTTCGGTAACGGGCCTACTAAATCTGCCGAAACTACTTGGAACGGCCTATTACACCTTTTTGGTTGTCCCATTAAACCTGGTGTAGCTTTTGTTGAGTGTTTATAAGCTGCACAGACATCACAATTTTTGATGTATTCCTGTATGTCCTTAAACATACCAGGCCAATAAAATCTTAAACACATCCGCCTGTGTGTCTTAAATACCCCTAAATGACCAGCGGTTGGTTCTGAATGATATTCCTTAATCAAGCTTTCTCTTTTCCCCTTATGAACAACTTCTTTCCAATCAAATTCACGAGTCAAAGAATATTTACTTTTACTATAGCGAAACAATGTGTTATCTTTAATACAAAAATTTGGAGTGTTTCTTGGAAATGATACACAATTACCATACACTCTATCGTACCATTCATCGCTCTGTCCGCCGTCAGTCACATCTATCACATCCACTTGCATAAGCCGTGACAATGCATCCGGGACTACATTGTCAGTACCCTTCCGATGTTCGATCTTGAAGTTGTACTGAGACAATCTACAACCCCAGCGTGCAAGTCTACCTGTTGGATTTTCTAAATTAAAAAACCACTGCAATGATGCATGGTCTGTGATAACTTTGAAGACGCGAGAACCTAGATAAGCCTGAAACTTTTCGACGGCGAATATGACAGCTAGAGCTTCCCTTTCAGTGGCACTATAATTTCTTTCATTTTTGGATAAAGATCTACTAACATAAGCGATTGGATGTTCATGACCATCGACATCTTGAGACAACATTCCACCTAATCCATATGCAGAAGCATCACAATGTACAACAAATGGTTTATTAAAATCAGGAACTGCTAAGATTGGTGCTGAAACCAATGCGTTTTTCAATTTGTTAAAAGAATTTTCCGCATCATCACTCCACTCAAACTTCGGAGCCTTTTTACCTTTGCTCGTGAGTCTATTTAAAGGTGCAGCAATGGTGGAAAAATTTCTAATAAACCGCCGGTACCATGAGCAAGTCCCTAAAAATACCTTTACATCGTGAGCTGATGTAGGTGTACGGAAATTTAAGATTGCCTCAACCTTCTCTGGATCTGTTCTCAAGCCATGCTCATCAACAACATAACCCAAATACTTTATGGAATTCCTAAAGAAGTTACATTTTTCAAAATTAATTGATAAATTTGCAAATTTAAGTTTTTCTAAGACTCGATTTAACAATAGAATGTGTGTTGAGAAATCGGAACTACAAATAACGATGTCATCGATATAACAAAAAACAAAGCCGTTCTCAATATCACTACAAAAATTTTGATGAAAGAGCATGTCCATCAGTCTCTGTTGTCTCGCTGGAGCACCGCAGAGACCAAAGGGCATGACCTTAAATTTAAATGAACCACGACCAGGAACTGTGAAAGTTGTTTTATCTTGGGCATCTACGTCTAAGCCGCATTGCCAAAAACTAGAAGATAAATCAACTGATGACAAAAATTTAGCCTCCTTCAGACTATCCAAAATCTGAGGGATGTATGGAATTGCGTATGAATCACCTCTGGTTACTGAATTTAATTTCCTACAATCGAGACAGAATCGCCATTCGCCATTTGATTTAGGTACTAACAGAACTGGGTTATTCCAGGGACTCTCACTAGGTGTTACTACGTCGAGCTTAAGCATCCTATCCAATTCTGTACTTAAGGCGGCCTTCTTCTCTGGCGAGAGTGGATACTGCCTAGCCTTAATAGGAGGATGATCGCCTGTGTCAATCGTGTGAGTTACGAGTGTTGTCCTACCTAAACCAATGCTGTCTGAGGAAATATCTTTAAATTGTTTCACCACACTGTGAGCTAATTCTTGTTCCTGTGGTAATAAATTATCAAACGAAGTAATTGAATTTACTTGATTGGAGTCAAGAGAAGAGCAAGATTTATAAAAGTTATCGGGGGTAGCTCGATAATCAATGGTGTCAAAAATCTCAGACGCTAACTGAAACGCCTTCCAAAAGTCACAACCAAATATAACATCCGAAACTATACTCGGAATAACGTAAAATTTAATAACACGTGTAACGTGATTAAATGATAAAGGTATGAACATATAACCAATGGTGTCCAATGCGATACCATTAGCTACACTACAAGAACTGTCATTATGCAATTGCAACTTAAAACCCAAACCCTCAAAATGAACATGTGCATTGTTACCTAAAATGGATACACAAGCACCCGAATCTAATAAACCAATAACTTCAAAATCATTAACATTTACTTTTAAATAAGGCCGAATATCGTCTTTTGTTGTTGAAAATAAAACCGTAGCAATAGAACCGCAATTATAAAATTTTGTTCTTGATTTGGAATATATTCTATTGCGACGGTTGTTATTTAGTTTTTTGGTTGTTCGTTACCGTTATCATTATTACATGAGGGACAGTTTCTTACAATGAAGCCAATTTTACCACACCTATAACAATGAAGTTCAGACTTAACCTGACACTTACGATAATCATGGTTACCTTTACCACATTTGTAACACATGCCGTGTTTTGCATTTGCACTAGCAAAATTAGGACCCGTCGGCCATGTACGAGCATTGGCCTTGGCACCGCTTGGTTGAGAACCAGACACAGCATTGACTGGTTTCGATTTTATTTTGTAGGCAAACTCCGACCCTAAAACACTCGATGTTGGCTTTGCTGGCTCTGCAAACAAAGCTGAGCGCTGTTTTGCCGCCTCTAGCTTCCTACACTTCGCTTTTAAATCTGTAACTGAGCTGATTTCTACCAAAGCTAACTGTTGTGAAAAAACGGGCCTAATATTGTGAAGTAAAATCTCCACCATAGACGCTTCAGACAACGGTGACTTTAGCCGTGAGAACATGCAAAACATGACAGAAAAGTAAATGTGGACCTGTTCCTCAGCACCTTGAGTCCTGGACCTGATCTCACCCATAAGACGGTAGTCATAGTCCACAGGATCAAATTCCTCAAGGACCAACTGTTTCAACTCAGTCCAACAGGACACCTGTTCACGAATACCTCGATACCACAACAGTGCCTGTTCAACAAATAATTCCGCCGCTGAATTAAAAACTTTGGCATCTGAAACGCCATAAGACCGTTTAAGTTCCTCAACACGTTCTAAAAATGTACGTGGATCTGAAACACCACTAAATTTAAGGTTCCATTTCGAAACATTTTTGTCACCGGCACACTCAACCACAGGTGCCGTGGTCAACGGTTCCGCAACTACCGCGGGCTCCGCTGACGCACCTGTATTTGACGACCGCTCCAAACGTGTGAGCAACTCTTCAAGTTTTAACTTTAAATCAGACAGCTTAGCAACAACTGCCGGATCAGATGTTTGTATCCGCACCAACCTATGGTACAGATGATGCCCTAAAGCTCTGCATCTGGATGCAGTGTGCCTTTCCGAAAACCTCTCGCACTTGTCGCTGAGTGAAGCCAACTCATTAAGTTTAATTGCAACAACCGAAAGTTCCTCTATCGAATCCCGTTCGGTGTCAAAAATATCCTCAGTTGGGCACTCCTTACCAAGTTGCCGCAACTGTTTACGCAAACCTTCTACGGTTGAGACTGGAATTTCTGAACGAATTTCCACCTCGTAAATTAATTCATCCTTTTTGAGGGAATGAAATTGAATAGGCCTGTACTCCATATTTAAAATAAAAGTAAAAAAAATAAAAGTAAAATAATGTAGGTAGGTACCTAAAAAAATAATGTTCCCGATAGGTAGGTATTTGTGTTATTTAGTATTTGGTGGTATAGCCGTTACAATGTTAAGTGTTTACAACAATGCCATGATATACATGATCGACACTGTGATATTACCGTAATATTACTCCTTGATAACCTAATTAATTATTAAAAAAAATCTTAGGTAATAGTCATGGTTAGTTATTATTTTATTTATTTGTCACACACTTTATTTATTGACAATGTAACATACTCAATGATGTTTGTTAGTATAACAGTTGTACACAGTGATGAATACCTATCAGTACACAAAATTTAAAAATGTTGGTGGTATAACGACAAAAAAATGAAATTACAATTCAACAACCAAAGTTACCTATCTAAGACCTAGACAACAAAATAAAGAAAAGTGGGCGCCATTTGTAACGTTCTTCTTGTGGTGGTAGCTTACCCGGCCATCCACTCCAAAAAGGCGTTACAAAGTTATTTGTTGTACATACATCCACGGGTTGTCCGGGGATATATATACAACAAAAACAATAATAAACCAGCTGTGTCCTACCTACAGGACATAGCTATGAGGTCTTTGGTTGTGAAATAAAATACAAAATTATAATTGAAGTGGGTCATGAGTTTATTTACACATAGTATGTTAACACATAATAAACATAAGCTCAGTCGAAGGGGTCGTTACATGGATTCATATGTGTGAGGTTGTCATAGCCATAAAAATTACAATTATAAGTGTTACTTAGGTTACTTACATGACCCTAAACATGAGGAGTTGTCATGTTAAACTAAATTTATAAGTTATACCACCAAAAGTAAAAATATTAAGTTTTCAACGGACTCAGCGCATAATAATGAAAAGTGGAGTAGGTACCTGGCTGGTCACACCTTACATTAAGTGTTGGAGTATCACTAATGGGCCATAATTAGGTTGTCAACACCATTCAGTAGAAAAGTGGACCTCGGCATCCATCCCGAAGAAAGTTCCTCATGAGATGGTCTCAATGAGAGTCAAATTTGCATCCAATTCAACATTGTGGAGAAAACTAACACAAAATAAGTGGATATTTAAATCTTGCATGAAACAGCTTTTAAATAAAACTTTTAATCTCTTAAATAAAACTTTTAATCCCATCGCTGAAACAATAGAAAAATAATCTTTGTTAATAAATACCAATGGTAGGTAGGTATAGGAAAAAATGGTTACATCCATTTTTGGAATTATGGTGTACTTACCATGGAGCTGTGGCTTGTGGACATCACAAACTCCTGCGCCCTCCCGCGACCAAAATTGTAGGTATTTACCTACTGTCTGAAATAGAGGAAACATCCAAATCATGATAATGCGTCCCGCGATGACAAGCAACGAAATATCATTTCTCAACCAAATTTCACCTACATACTTACTTGAACATGTTGGTTGTGGTCCTCTGATTTGATTAGGTTTTAAGCCATCAGGGCTAAATTAACAGACACAATTAATAATCAGAGCAATATTTGCCTGGCACACCGGCCGGCACAAACGTCAAATAGACCGTTCTTGTTGCCAGCGTCAGCCTCCTTCATAACTACCAATCCCCGTTCAAAGCTACTACTAAAGAAATAAGAAAACTGCAACTTGACTAGAAACCAACGACTTGGAGATCTATAAATTGATAAAGTAATTAATAATAACTATAAGAGTCATTATTAAGTAGTTTTACCCAACGATGAACAAAAATACATTAACCCGTACAAATTTCTACCCCAAAATTATCTACTAAACCTACCATAATATTGTCGTACTGGTAACCTCGACCTAAAAGAATTTGCTATGATTGGTAGAATGATAGGGATTGATTGAAATGCAGCAAGCTTGTGATTGGTCGAAAATTATGATAAATAATCACTATTCCTGAAAAATCTACTGAAAGAAACACCTATATGAAAGTTGCATACAGTTTTCATAAGGTTTTATCAACTTATAATCCAAAACCTCAATAAAACCAAAACGTATTTGCAAAGATAATTTGATAATATAAACACGTTTTTGTTGAAAGTTGCTACTTTTCGCCACCAGAGGCGTACTAGTAGCCAAAAACAGAGCGAGATAGAAATAATTCCATTTCGCGCGAATTTCATAATTCTACCAAAATCCACAACGTTACAATAGGTAAGTCGGTACCTATCTACTAAAACTTATACCTTTACTTAGGTACCTACATTAACCTATTTATTAATAGGTACCTACTTAAATATAGTTAGTTCCTGTTGTGAGGCAATGGGATTTTTATTACCTGCTGCCCTGCCCTGCTGCTAATACCTCCCTACATTGCGCCTGTCTAAAATGTGAAAATATCACACGCACGCACTTGTGAACAATCATTGCTCATTAATTTGCATCAGGCGCCAAGCGCAGCGGCATTGGAGCTAGGTAATAATTAATTGAAATTATTTACACACAATGTGGAGGAAATACGATTCAATAATTTATTAAAGTTTACTTAGGTACTTACGGATATAAGTGAATCTATCTCATCGCGAAGTTAGTGATGCTAAATCAGTAGGCATCATTTACCTATTTACATTGTATATTTATATTTGAAATATTTATTTACTCAGGAAACTTATTATCAGATACCTACATGTACTGCATACGAGAGTTACCTACTTAACACCGTCACTACTTACTTAGGCACCTAACCTCTAAAAACATTTTAGAATAAAAAATAATAACGGAAAATGCAGATATAACTACTAGACAGACCTACCAATAGTGTATTTTTGTTAACACTAAGGTGTAACAATCAATTATCACTAAAGAACAATGACCTGGGATTCTAGATTGTCTCTAAGTTTTGGACTGTATGTATCTACATGTAAGCAGGAAAAATTAATAGCACCTATAGATAGGCTGATTGCCACAGAAACAAGAGTCACAAATGGACCAGCATTTACCTAGGCTATTACCACCACGGATAGCAATGTCTTATTACCCTATAAATATTATAAATGCGAAAGTAATTGTGTGTGTGTAAATGTTTGTTACTACGTATCTCCATAACTACTAAACTGAATTTAATGAAATTTGAAACTTAGATAGTGTGAGCTATGGAATGAGACATAGGCTAATCTTACATATCAATTTCCACGCGGGCGAAGCCGCCGGGCACAGCTAGTAGGTACTAAGTTCTTATGAGTAGTAAGACTCGAGACTGTAAGGTACGAGTTCGTAGCAAGCGGCAAACAGCAGACGTCAGTCGGTCTCATAGAAATTGTAATGCCGTCTGCCGTCGCGACACATGTCGTCATCGCCACAATTTGTATGAGACCGACTGACGTCTGCTGTCTGCCGTTTGGTACGAACTCGTACCTTAAGTGAATTAAAACGCAATTGATTAGATCACTTAAATTTATTATTCTACGTACTTCCACACAGCACAGTGCTCCATGAAACTTACATAACTAGAATTAGGTACGCATCATCGTCAATATTATATTATATACGTACATAACCATACGAAAATATAGGTATAGAATGTATAAACACATTAATCACAGTGTGTACACTAACGTACTAAATATTGGAATGATTTATTAATAAGTATTTTATAATAAATAAAAATTGAAGAAAACCCTGATTAAAAGTTAAGCGATAAATAGTTTTGTTAGACACCATTTAAAATATATAAATTTCCAACTCCTACGGAGTCTGAACTCTGAAGGCACAAGTTTTAGCTATAAAAGAATTTATAATTCTAATAATTGTACTGTTTTTAATAACATTTTTTTTAAATAATAATATTGTGTGACTTCATTGGCACATTATAATGAAAAGCGAAGCCGATGCCAGAACAAATATTATAGTTAATAATATGCTAGCTGACTTGAACTTATCTAATTATAAATTAGAATTATTTGATAAAATTTGACACTGACTCCAAACATGGAATGGTTGCGGAATGACTTTTTGCTAAATAAATGCTCATTTTTATAATGACACGGAGCTTTAACCAAATAGAGATTCGTTATGAGAATTTCAATATTGTGGTCCATTATTCTTTATTCGATCAATCCTTTGAATAAGTACAGTTACCAACTAAGTTTATGAATCTAATTAATTATAGGGATGATTTTCGTTAGGAATCAGACTTTCCATGGATAACGGCACGAATCGCACATACCTAACTAGGTTTCAGACTATACCTAGTAGCTATCTACTAATAAAAGTGAACAATGTTTGCTCTCCTGAGTAGAGATAACAGGTTATTACATAGTAGGTAAGTACGTCATAGTTTAAAGATAGTAGTTGCAATAACTAAACAGTCAAATCTTCAATCAACAGATCGACGTCACATCCACCACTTTTTTTTTTAACCCAAATTCTGTTCTTTTTTTTAATTCTTAACGTAAATCATCTCTAACGTCATCAAAAAGCCTGGTGTTCTGCTTTTTTTTAAGGGGTGTTCCCTCTGGTGCGTTTACATGTGCCTCGTGTTGCCGAAGTTGATGCCGCTCTGGGTCGCGCCCTTGTTGGAGCCGTACTGCAGTGAGATCACACCCTGGCCGGCTCTGAGCTGCTCCTCGGAGAAGTTTCGCACATTCTTCTCGGATTCTTTGGGCCCTATTGAGGGCTTGCCGTAGTTACCAGCCTGGGGATGAAAGTAAATATTTTAGAACATGTTGGTCAATCCGTCAATAGCCATAGCCATATACCGGAGCAAGTGGAAAAGGGGAGGGGAGGCCTTTGCCCTGCAGTGGAACAGTAAAGGCTAGAAATGAAATGAAATGAATGTTCGTGCAATGCTCACTGTCTCTCTAATGCCCGTATTAATAAATCGATCTCAAGATTGAGATCGAACTTAAGATGCTGTTTTTGACAGATGTTCCATACATTAAACGTCAAAACTGCTTAAGATCGATCTAAACTTTGAGATGCATTTATTAATTAATACGGGCTTAAGATAGCTGATCTATGGTAAGAGATGGCACTGGAATAAGAAGTGAATACACAGATGACACTTTACTGATTACGCACAGAGCGGGACGGATATGTGACAAAGTCCCTCATTGTGCTTCAGGCATAAAAATGCACGTGAATAAAGTACCTACCTAAAGAAAATAAAATTAAGGCGACTACAGTGTTGTCTATCACATTTTTATGATCCCAACTGTACCTGTCGCGAACAAGCCCGTAATAGGAGTGGCACGTATTCGTGCAAGCGCCTTTAAAGCTGTTCACACGATCTCACTTTGATATGCGCGTGAGCAGATTTGATTTGCACTACGTTAGGTAGTTGGTTACTTGATTATTTTATTACTTGTAGCTCTACAATGAGTATACAACTTCGCTAGAGTTGCTAGTCGATAGCGTCTATTGAATTATGAAAGTACTTGTAAGGGCCGGGCCACATTAGCGCGTTGCGTTGCATCGTCGCAAGATTTTGTACTGGCGCATCACCCTCCCCGCTTCGTCTCTCGCCCGTCGACCATTTGATCCGTTGCGACGACGCAGCGCAACGCGCTAGTGGGGCCTAGCCCTTAGTGACCATACTCTACAATTTGTCAATATTTTACTGATACAGCGAATAGTGAGCCTATCTCTACAAGTCTATTCTTGTAACCGAGAAAGAAAACCTTTCTTTCTAAAAAGTTCCCAAAACTAAACTGGTGAAATAGCATTTCTGCATGTTTCAGTTTACAACTGCTGATAAGACCAACGAGAAACGATACCATGTAAGAAAAGCCAGTTCAATAAGCTAGTGCAGTCATTCACTAATGCAGTTAAAATTAGCTGATAAGTATTGAAAGTAGCTGCGTTATGAAAACCCCATAACTATACAATTATTATAACATAATTATGTTTTAGTGATAATCATTATTTACATATCGCTATAATTATAATTACATACCTACCAAGTCGTATTTTGGTGAATGGCTTTTAATTTTACTTCTCGTTTGCCTTGCTTTAGATGCCTCAGCACTGGTAGCACAGCCGGCCGCAACGAGACAAAACGCGAGATAAATCTATTTTGTCTCATTCCCTCCTATGCATGTAAGAGAGAGAGCGACTCGGTGTGATATAATGCGTGACAAAAGTCTTGTCTTGGCGTGTGTGCTAGCCCTGCAGGAAAGCTTTCAAGTCGAGGCTTACCTTTCTGCCGAGCGACTGGAGGCAGATAACGACGGAGTTGAGGTTCTGCCTCTCCCAAAGGTCGACGGTCTGGAAGGTCTCCTGCGGGGGCACTCCCAGCGTTTTGGCGGCTTCGAGGAACGCGTTGATGTTCTCCATACACTTGAACGCCATTTTGGACACGTTTATCTTCTTCACCATGTTCGGCTGGATGCTGTTGACCAGTCTGGAAACGGTAAATGATGATGTAAAGATGAGCACCATAAAAGTTGATTTTTAATTATTTTAATTTAAATTTATGTTTTTTTTTTTGGGACTAAGCCCGCCACACATTCCCACCACTGTTACTCCTGTAAGCCAGGATCGACAATGGTGTCCAACGATGACGCCAAGGTTTGACCCGAACGTTTTGAGCCCGAACCCTTGATCCTTCAAATTACCGGTTAAAAGGAAAGTTCTGTTCCCATGTTCGATTTTTTTTACTAGTACGTCACGATGGTTTTTTTTTTTAATGACTAGGTTAGGTATATGTTGTTGGCCAGAGTGGCCTTAACAACTTCTCCGGTCAGAGGGCGAGCGCAGAAAGCGCGGTTCCAGCCGTAAACCACAATGGTGGCACAGCAATGACGATGATGATGATGATGTAGTAAGGTAATGACTTTGAATAGTACTCACTTGCACAGCAATGTGCCGTCCTTCAGCACTTCGTAGAAGTTGTCCATGTCTCCGGATGTGCTGATGGGCTCCTCGGTGATGCTGAGGATCCACTCCAGCGACTCCTGCGCGAGCTCCTCGCTGTATTTGCTATTGATCTGTAAAGAAGATACAGAGAACACTTAGCTTTATTGCAGACTAACCTTAGACCGTGTTACGTTTAGTCAAACGCCAGAAGAATTTAGTAGTCCCTCTACTTAGCAGAAAATATCGATAACCAGTAAAATCAAAATAGACAGGCAAGCTGACCCCAATCCATGGGCCTAAACTAACTACCTAACGCATGACATTTTTGGTTACTGGTAATAGGCCCGCCGCACACTCCCACAACTGTTACAGGAGTAACAGTACAGGAGTAAGCCAGGATCCACAATGGTCTCCAACTATGACGCAGTACCGCAATACGTAGGTACCGTACAACGTACCTGGGGTTGAATCCAGTGACACACAGATCAGGGAAAATTAAGGAAAGACCAATTACGAAATTAGAACTTGCTATATCGGGAATTAAACCCGAAACCAGAAGATACAGTGAGCCGAGCGGCCTACCCCCAAACCACTAGAATCTAGTGGAAAAACAAATGGAAAGAAAGCCTAGGAAAGAAGAAGATCTGGGCGTAACACTATAAGTCATTATAATCGAAGGCTGTTGTTGTCCCTGTTGAACATCTTCTGGACTGGACTAGCGCAAGAACCCATCCATACTCCTCTAATAAATTATAACTCGTATCTACTGTCTCCATGTATTATCTAACCATTTTCCTAACAATAGAATAATAGTGTAACGTCACGACTTTTATCCCCATTCGGGGTTGTCAGAGGCTTGAGTGGCCATACACCACCACATTGTGGAGGTATTAACTAACTCAAAGCCCACGTTTCACCAGATAGACAGAACCCAACGTGACAGGTGGTGAACCTTGTCGCCGTGTATACAGGAACTGACTATTACCTAATCCCGAGGGATAGGTAGGTTTCCTCACGATGTTTTCCCTCACCGGCAGCGAACTGTGAATTATGCACATAGACGAAAATTCATCCATTGGTGCATGCCCCACCGGGGATCGAACCTGGGACCTTATGATTGCTAGCCCAACCTGTTCACCCCTAGGCTACAGTCGCTCGCAGAATAATAGTCTTGGTTCAGTATAATAAGGTTCCATAATAATTATACCTATAGGTACATAATAGGGCGCCATTATCGAATTTGATAGTCTATTGGCACTCCCATGTTTGCACTCAAGTTTACGACGCCCATGTTAGTTTTATGAGCATCGATCGAGCTTCTACGAAACTACATTCGCAACCACTTTAGCTACCCTTTCTTTAAACGTTTAAGTAGATCACAACCTAACCTAACCTAACTTAAATCAATACTTACCTAGTTAAAGCAATGTTTAAGAAGGTTGAACAGGTACAGGAATGTGAAACAGGTTCTAGTAAACCTCATTTGAACTGTAAAATACAGTTTATCAAACTGCAAATCGATTCGTCAAAGTTATTAAAGTTTATACCACTGTGCGCGGACGCAGTGAAGAGCCGTTCTGGCTTGTTGAAAAAGATGAATGATGCACGCGAAAATTACAAACTACTTTAATCTTTATTACTTGTAATATAACAAGAGCTAGAATTCCGTGGCGGCTAATTATTTTAGTGACAAACAAAACAGTATTTTCTCCGTTAGGAAAGCTGTGAATGTGAAGATCCGATCGTTTAATTTATTTTCCTCGAACAACACAACGCAACCCAGTTTCATTTGCGGCCAAGCTTCGGCCAAGTGTTTGGAGTTGAGCTTTCACGTGGATACTGCTGAATCATTGAGAAATGTTGTAGTATGATGAATCTACTAATGTAGTATGAGTAGTAGTTTGTAGTTGTGTCTAACATTTGACATTTTTAAAGTTTTCTCTGTCTTTCGTTTTTTTTTTGTTTTCAAATTTTTTTGATAGGTTTGTTAGCATAAGTTTATTGAGGGGTTTTAATACGACTCTTGTATTATCTACCATAGATATCATTAACTGCATTCAACTGATCTTTGGCCATGTAACTCGACACAAATCCTTAAATGGAGAAAAGCGAAGTTGAAACGAGTTAAATAATTATACATGTTATATTAATTGCTATGAGTAATCCTTATTGCAAATAAATGTTCCTAGTAACCTAGTATTAATTTTGAATTTTTAAGCGACCTAGAAATTCATATGGGTTGAGGCTTCACATTCTACACAAGGGTCAATTCGTCTTCTTATCGTGTGGTTAGTGGCCAACCTGGTGTCAGAGTTGTTCAAGCCGCCCGAAGGCCTCTGATATGGTTCAGGTAAGGCAAAGGTCTATTAAGATGAGTCGAATGACAATCCTCAAAATAACCAAACATTTTTATTTTATAGATAATAAGGTTACATCTCTATTCGATAAAACGTGTATTCCCTTGCCCATTAGCGGCGTCTTCATCAGGCGCATGCCTCGCGCGAGCATGTCTTCTCACTATTGACGTCGGAACGCATAGACGTAATGTCATAATATGAGTGCTCGGGTGAGGCATGCGCGCCATATGGATACATCTATTGAATCATGTGATCAGGAACTTCCCGTTCAGAGGAACCCGCCGTCGTTCAACCGGCAAGGAAGGATAATTGTGACAAAACATCCTTTATTGAGTACAAACGGGAAATACAACAGTTCTGCGTTCAGCTAATGTCAACTGACGGAAACTGAAGGTCACTGATAACGAATGAGCGAATACCTAGTTTATGAACGTCAGTAACACAGTTTCATTACGCACTAAAACTAACTAATTATTATTTTAATGAGTTATTTAATAATTAAATAATAATTATTAAACTTTTTGATCCTACTTCAGGGCACGGGGTTTAGACCATTCCAGCACGCTGACCCAATTTAAGTTATTAAAACAAAATAATATTTATCATCAAGTATTGATTGGTACCTACGTTTATCTATCAATACCCAAAATTTATTAAGTGGACATTACATTATCTAATGCTGCAGTGCGAGATTGTACTAGATTTGGAATACTAACTGCCTTTAAACCATCAAATGTTAGCACACAATCTTACCTAGCGTTATGCAAATTGGATAATGTAATTCTCGCTTTATGTTTATTATGTCCTAGGGCGTAACGGCATAAGTTCCTAATCCTATGGAGGTATAGGTACTTATATTTTAGTAAGAAATAAAAAGCAATGTTACTGATTCTAATGCCATAAAAATATTAATAGGTAGTTACTTAGTCAATTTTGAATGTACCTACATTTTTTGATTGAATTTTACCTTTATGTTTAGGTAGGTATGTTTCTATTTCACAATTATACCATTTGCTACTAGGTAGGTATTATGTTTGTTTTGCTATAATAGGTAAGTACCTATTCAAATTTGATAAATGTAATGCAATAATCATTGAAATTATTTGAACAAAATAATCTCTCTTCGTTAATGTACATTGACTAATTATATTTTTAATAATATTTTTAATGATCTCTAGTTACTATTTGATAAGTACAGAAGCACTTAATTATTGTTAAACGCTGCTGATATGAAGTGTAGCATTCACAATAAAAATATGTATTTATTTGTTATATATATACATACTGTCTCAAAAGTACGAAATAATACTTCAGGTACATATAGGTCAGTTGATATGTAGTTCGATATGTTCAAGCAAACTATACCTACCTCTTCTAGTTTCTAAGCTATTGGAGTTCAAAATTGTTACCAAAACTTTTGTCTTGCGACCCTTAAAAAATCAGCTGGTTGTGTAAATAAGCACACTTCAACGTGATTAAGGAGTGATAGATAGGACATATGTTTTGTACCTACTAACATAAATACTGAAATATGGCAAATCAAACACATTTATGGTACCTATGTTTTATATCATAACATTGAGTAGGTAACTAGTACGTACCTAACATAATACATCGAGTTTAGTAAAACTTAGACACCAAAATGATTGTTTTCCTTGATCTTGCATGAAAAAATATCCTCTTACTTCAAATTACTAACTCGTAGTTTTCTATTCAATTACCAAAGGGCTAATAACAAAACAATATGCCACCATTAAAAAAATTATAAAAAAAATAAATATAACGTCACGACTTTTATCCCCATTCGGGGGTAGTCAGAGGCTTGAGTGGCCATACACCACCACATTGTGGAGATATTAACCAACTCAAAGCCCACGTTTCACCAGATAGTCAGAACCCAACGTGACAGGTGGTGAACCTTGTCGCCGTGTATACAGGCACTGACTATTACCTAATCCCGAGGGATAGGCAGGTTTCCTCACGATGTTTTCCCTCACCGTCAGCGTACTGTAAATTATGCACATAGATGAAAAATTCATCCATTTAAAAAAAATACTTAGTTAATTAAAAGTAAAAAAGCTAAACAACATTTTATTTTCTCCATTCAATAATTTTCACTATTTTTAAAATAATATCTTTGAGTAGGTAGGTAGGAACAGATTTCTTAGTCACATCTAAAAAGCCTCTGATCTTTATTCTATGATAATTCCATTGTCATGGCGGTAAATATGTATACATGGTGGCCATTTTTGGGAAGGATCTAATTAGATTATCGACCAATGACAAATATCTTGAAAATGGCGGAAAATCCGCGATTGGTCGAGCTCAATATGAAGCGGTTTCCTTTGACAAAATGCAGTTTAAATGCATGTGGTTCTGCATGCAATTTTTGTTTTATTTCAGTTCAAGCCCTAAATTTCAGGGTATAAATCTTTACTTATTGTGTAAATTCATCATCGTGCATGCGTTGCATCATCATGCAATGTGATTGAAAAAAGTAATTTAACTTCTTCTTAGTGGAAAAACATAATAAATAGCGCGCATTGTAAATTTCATAATTAATCAATTGCGTGGTTTTGGACCTGTTTCAGAATCGTTACGTAATCTTTATTTTCCGAATAAATTTATTATTTTGACAGAACCGTAATGGATCATCGTCATTTTGGTTTTTTTATTATTATTTTACGGAACCCTTCTAAACTTCTAATAATAATTGTAAGTTCGTAGTAAGTCTTTCAGTTACGTAACATCTGTCACGTTATCTCGTTGCTTGTTAAAATGCCGGGTCGCGATCGTGGTAATAGTGGAGTGTATTCTAATAGTGTTTTTTTATGAAATGATGATGTGTGTTGGTGCTGCTGACGGGAAAGTGCGACAAGCTCGGGATCTGTACCGGCGGCGTTTTATCCATGGCCGGCCGCCCGCTGATCGACGCCAGTTGCCATCCTATACGGTTATACCTGATTTCGAAACCTATGCCTTCGATCTCAAAGCACTGGTAGCTTTCACTCGTCGTGCACTTGAGTAGGACGACATAATACCTACTCACGCCGGTACGGAATTAGGAAACCAGATAAGTACCATCATTTTCGCGACAATCCGCGAACTAGCACACGACGAAGTGCTACAGTATTTAATGTAGGTAGGTACATCACAATTTCGTGTGACGGACACTGAAAGACGATGGCCAACATCCTTACCACTTCCAACGTGTACAAGAACTTACACCCGCTGACTATCAGCTTAGAAATCGCTTTTGCAGGTGGTACATGACTAGCGTTCAGGGAGACCCTGAATTGTCAGCGAGGGTGTTGTGTTCGGACGAAGCGTCGATTACTGCAGTAGGTACGCCTTTGCCTATCCCTACGGGGAATACAGTCTTGATAATGGTATTTAGTAGGTAATATGTATGTAGGTAGGTACTGTTAATCTGTTGATAGACCTGAATACCTACTCACCGAATTTTAAACACCGACCGTGTTATCACAAAAAAGTTAAACTCGTTTTGAACGCGTGTCTAGTCAAGTTTTCCTTGTTAATTTTGACATAACTCGTCTTCATTTCGTGTTTATTTATTTTTTAAATAACACGGTAAAACTTTCTATCGATATTTTTATGAGTAGGCCTAAATAAAACATAATAATATCTTGCCGTCGGCACCGCACCGTACGCGTGTGTAGGCGCGCGGTCGCCGCGCTGCGCAAGCGACACAAGTAGCCGCGCTTTGTGTTTGTGTGCACCCCGACCGGGGGCGGGGCCTAATACAAAGGGAGGCCGCAACGAAAGATAACATAGGAGTCGTTGACCTAAAGTAAATAGCCGGAGTTAATTCGTGTAGAAGGGCTGTCCTAAAAAAAATCTGAAAAGTAATTTTTAAGATTTGTATGCAAAATAAGATGTATGAATTCGGACTTAACACTTTACCGGGTAGTTCGTTGCTTAATACCAATGCATACCCCGAAGTATTATTTCGTACTTTTGATACAGATAGTATATATATACTAATTTTTATAGTAGGTACAAGGGACGTCATCATCATCATCATCATCCCAGCCAAAAGACGTTCACTGCTGAACATAGGCCTCCCCCAAGGTTCGCCACAATGACCGGTCTTGCGCTGCCCGCATCCAGCGGATTCCCGCGACCTTATCCAGGTCGTCGGTCCACCTTGTGGGAGGCCTACCCACGCTACGTTTTCCGGTGCGCGGCCGCCACTCGAGAACTCTTCGGCCCCATCGGCCATCTGTTCTGCGAGCAATGTGCCCTGCCCACTGCCACTTAAGTTTAGACAATCCTGCGGGCTATGTCGGTTACTTTGGTCCTTCTGCGTATCTCCTCATTTCTGATTTGATCCCGCAGCGAAACTCCGAGCATAGTCCTCTCCATTACCCTTTGAGTGACTTTGAGCTTCCTAATGAGGCCCATTGTGAGCGTACAATACACATACATACATACATTGCGTACATTGTGTGCAAGAGATGTACATAATAATTATGATAAAATAAGAACTCTGATAAAAAAAATTGACACAGCTCAAAATCGTGTTTTGTGGAGAAGTCAAGGAGAGATTTTTGCTCAGAAGTGGGATGCGGAAACAGGCTAGTAAATATACATGTACCTATAAGTAATTTGTTCACATTTAATATTGTAGATGGCATGTGTGATAGTATTCTCGAAACTAAGGCGTGTACGCCCCGTACAGTAACACCTGTCCTTAATTAATGCACGTGCTATTTACCCACAAACTGGGCTCAAAAGGATACCGGTTGTTAATCAAGGGTATGGTATTGCGGTCATGCGTGGATGTATTTTTAATGTAAACGTATTACAGAGGGTGTTTATCATTGGGAGATAACACAGTTTGTTGCACATAACCACAGCCAAAAATTTACTCATTAAATTTGCACGAGAAGTTGAGTGAGTGTATGATGCAAAGCAAAAAAATGAAAAAAAGAGGGAGATATACGACTATCTAAAATAGTTTGTCTTACTAAACAGAGTCCATGGACACAGTACGACTCAGTTGCTTGCAGAAAATAATGTTGAAAACATGTCAGTATTGCGAATATGGCTCATCTGGTGAATAATATTGTCGAATTGCGAATGCGATAATAGCTGTGTGAATTTCGCTGCATGTAGTGGTGCGCTGAGCACAAGTTCAGTTATTGCGATGTTAGAGGACACCATATCCGCTAAAATAATTCATCAATGGTATGGCATGCGCGGACTATATATATCTTCTAACTCAACTACTACCCGCATTAGCACACCCGAGGGTTAAAATATTAAGTCATTTCATAACAAAGAGCAATAAACCTATACTTACATGCTTAGTTAAATATTTTGAGGAAATAATATAGGTAGGATGCGGATAAAATATTAAGGTTTTATTATTACGGGAAATAGCGATAAGGCAACCACCATGTGGAAAAGGGTAAATGTAAAACGTGTGTAAAACCAAAAAATCTATTTATGTAATATTACCTAACTGTGCCCGCGACTTTGTACGCGAGGATTAAAAAAAAATGTTGATATTTGCTGAGATAAAAGTAGCCTAAATTACTCCTTATATCATCAGCTATCTGGCAATGAAAGTCGCATCAAAAACGGTTCAGTCGTTTCGGAGATTAGCCGGAGCAAACATCCAGACAGACGAAACTTTTAAACATTGTATTTTTTTTTGTTATAAGTATCGTATATACTTAGGTACTTTTATATATTATGCATTTAGTAAAAACCTGTTATTTTGACATTACACACAGACGCTTCAATTTTATTTATTTGTCGTGGGTATTATAGATGGTGACGTGGAGGTTATTTTGGCTTCTCTAAAATGTATTTTGATCTCTTAAGCGTGATTCAGTTCATCATAATTTCAAACAAAACCAAGAAATAGTTAACTCATCAATTATTAATGTTTCCAAGGAACTTAATGAGGTACCTATTTAAGTTAATTTCAACGTTTACGCATCAATCACTAACGAGAAATAACTTAATGGTGATCCAATCGAATGTTCCCGTAACAATACGACGTAATAGACGAGACCACCAAAAACAAATCATGCGCACCGTGACGTAACCAGCGAAGGATTCCAACGTGACTCAGAGTCCGGTATGTCAGACGTTAGTAACAGTAAGAATAAAACCAAAAGCATCTCTCGCAACCGGATTCCAAAGGAAAACCGCGTAAAATGCATTAAAAAGATTTACACACAAGTGACTTCTTATTGCTTTTCATCGATGTGCATAATTTACAGTTCGCTAACGCTGAGGGAAAACATCGTGAGGAAACCTACCTATCCCTCGGGATTAGGTAATAGTCAGTTCCTGTATACACGGTGACAAGGTTCACCACCTGTCACGTTGGGTTCTAACTATCTGGTGAAACGTGGGCTTTGAGTTGATTAATATGTACCTTCACAATGTGGTAGGGTATGGCCACTCAAGCCTCCGACTACCCCCGAATGGGGAAAAAAGTCGTGACGTTACGTTACGTTACGTTACGACTTGTTATTTTATTTTATTTGCCCGCCTGATGTTATACAGTTACAGACTCCTAGATGCTTGCGATACCAAAGTTATGGCTCTTACTTTGTCGACCTGAAGGGGAGTGGGTCAGAGGGAGGGAAGGAGAAGAGTTGGGTTTTTCTTCCGGCTCTCTCACTTCTTGTACGAAACGCAGCTTCTATAGCTACTTTACGCCAATCTTCTATGCCCATATATGAGATGGCAGTTAATTGGCTACAACTTGGCTATACATTAAAAACACACCCTTTTTTAACGTCAGATATTTAACATTCTCCGATAAGGTGAAGCCGTTATCTAAATTATTCCTATGGTCAAGCGTTTCATTATTATTCTAAAGGGAACTCTAATTTGTATTTCACGACAGAGGAAGTGGTTTCAACTAACCAATGTCCTGTTTTAACTAATTTGTTGTCACGCTATCGCTTGTCCAAATATTTTGGCTCATTCTGTTAAGGTAACGTAGGCGGAGTCTCCTATTCGTCTAGCAATGCTATACTAGCAGCCTTATTTTAAGCACTGACGTAGGTACTTGCTGTTTATTTGATTTAATTAATTCGATTATATCACCCAATCATATTGTTGGTGTTATTTTATCACCCGATTGTAACAAAAGGTCGTTGGGTGAGTTAGATTATGGCGATAACTGCGGACGCTATCAAATTCGTCAATTTAGCAACTGAAATAGCCATTTCACTGATATGAAAGCAACTTCCAACATGTGAAACTAACGAAGTTTTATTTTAATGACCACCGGTTTTTGTCGAATCCATACTTGATATTATAAATGCGAAAGTAAATCTGTCTGTTACGTTTTCACGACTAAACTGCTAACTAAACCAATTTTGATGAATTTTATAGAGATATACAGAATCTTGGAGCAGGAGGTCATAGGCTACTTTTTGTTGCGAAAATAAAACTTGAAAGGCGTGAAATAGGGGATGCAGGTTTGTATTGGAGACCAATCATTTCTATTTCTTTTTATTTTATTATTTGTTTAATTATCATGGAGATAGATGAATGCTTAGGAAAAAAGGTACCTACTCGAAGTACAAATTCTACGCAGACGGAGTCGCGGGCACCAGCTGGTTTTATAAATAATCTGCAGCAGATGCGAAGGAAGGTCATTACGGATAAGACAGCCAATATCAATACCAGCATAATGATATTAAAGCGACCATTCACAGCTAATCTCTGTACAGCCATACACGGGTCGACAACAAAAACGTCTGTAGCCATAAATAACTATGATTCAATGTCAACGGCTCCAGCCGTTTGAGGCAAGGGGCAGCGTTGCGTCAGATGACTGGTCACTTCAGATATTTTTAAGGAAATCTAGCAAGTTTAAAAATGTAAATGAAATTGCGGCAATGCGAATCGAATTTGATGCCAGCGTTTGTATTAAGGTAAATCGTACAAAAGGTGCATGCATAGCCTCGCTCACCATCACCGACAATGGCTCCAACATTGACTAGTAAGGAGACAGGAATGGGGTCACTGAGCGAGGCCGACCGTAGGACACGGTCAATGCAATGCAATGCAAACAACAGTTTTGTAAAATAAGGGGATAATATACCTATATCTTGTCAAGCAGAGCAAGCACTTGAGCAGTGACAGCCGATTGGTTAAGCACGCATCTTTCGTGCTTAAGGTCCTGAGTTTAAACCTCGGCTCACATCCTTGGGTTTTACGAAAACTAGGTGCGAATCTTATCACTAATTGCTTACGGTGAAGAAAAACGTCGTGAGGAAACCTGCATGTCGTAGACATGTGAAATCCACCAACCCGCACTGGGCCAGCGTGAATAATGGCCTGAATTTTCCCTCGCATTGAGGGGTGGCCCGTGCCCAGGAGTAGAACGTTAAAAGGGGTGATATTAATATTATCTTGTCAAGCGACCAGAAGGTAAGAAAACTAAATCCATGGTATAGGCGATACAGTCATCGTCGTGTGTTGGTGTAATAAAACATAGTACAATAGGTACAATAATCAAAGCAATGTTTTATAGAACAATAGGTTACACCTAACATTAGTCGGAGTATTATGTTCCAAGCCAGGCCACACAACAGGTAACATGATATTCAACTTTTTGTTAGTCTACGAATATTAAATGGCACAATATTAACAAGACTTGTTCAAGCCAAATAAAATTCCATTAACATCGAAGAGAAATTTGGTCAAGTGTCAATCTGAACATATGGCTCGGTTGAAAGTAGCCTGTATTTAAGCCATATAAATGAATCCTGTGTAAAGGCCATACCTTATATGGCGTCATACGGTGTTGTAACAGAACCGAGCCTTATGAGTCATCGTCTCGTTGAATTAGTATATAATAAATTCTTTGAGCTATTGAACATCTGTTATTTTCAGCTTATTTGTGAGGTTTATTATAGGTGATACGTTAATACTACGTGACTAATTCAATGTGGAACTAATGTCATCATCGGACTGTAATAAACAAGAATTTAGCTATAAATGTCCGTTAAAACCAACTCATTATCAATATTTGGGTGTATAGTAATGAGTCAATCGTGGCTTTGTAATTAGAAGAGCTAGCGTCCATCCGCTTGACCTGCATACTCGTTTCACTGATAAGGCACATAGCTACACGTACCTGTTTGTCAGTCAGAAAGCAACTTATTTTAGTATAGAGATGGTGTAAATAAACAGTTATTTGAATTATTTCACCCAGGCTATAATTTCCACTTGAGTTTAAGTTGGGACTCTCACAAAAAGTGTACGAGAACCGGTTGTAAAAGCTGAATTGAGTGATTCTCCTTGACCTACATGCGAGACCGGTGCCGCTGTTGGCAGGAAGAGAAACATCCAGGATTACGTTGAACGTTATAAAACGTTATCAATTTTAAGTCATGGAATATGCACAAATATTTAGTAAAGGACAATCATGTGAACGATATCGTTATATTAGATGATAAGTTGTGCACCCAAGTGGAATGTAATATTTGTATAACATTTAAAACGACTTCGACCGCAAGCTTGGCTGGTAGAGCGTAAGCGACTAGTGCAATGACCGTTTAGGTATTCTAAAATGAAGCGAAGGATCCATATTAAGAGGCTGGATTTTAATAAGGTACAGAAGTGAGAGGCTTTAGAACATCTACTCAATTAGAAAATGTATTTTTATAAGGACATTTGTATACCGTGACCTATTTATCCTGGTTATTTACCGGTATAACCGTAATAAAACGACTAAGTGATGAGTTCACTCAGGATTAATGAAATCATGCGTGCCTGTGGTTATTTTAAGCATAACGATCATTAGATCATGCCCTCAGCACACAAGTTGTCACAATAGCCAATTAAATAAATTGTCTTGTCCGTTGAACACGATGCAATTTAAGGGAGGGCGACGTCTGTATACTTAGTACATTTACAAAATAATACTGATCAAGAATTTTTACACTCTTTTTAACCTTATTTGGCTTCTTATATGATTCATCGCTAACCTTGCTTCAATGCAAACATGTGATGCGTTCATGATACGCTACTTGTATAACCATACCATTTATATACGAGACATCCACGTGAAATTTCCTTGGAATGTAGATAGCATGACATTCCTAAGTATATGTTATAAACCAACCTCGTAGAACTTAGGTCATATCCTTGCCCTAGTAATTGAAACTTGTATGATAAGGAAGTTCGGTAGTAAACAAATAAGATAAGGCAAAAGTTTACATTTTTTAATTTTCCTCTACCGGAAAGTGTATTTAAATACATAATAGTTTTCCAAACTAGAAATAACTATAAAATAGGCAATTTAGCCAAAGACATTTACCATTGTAGCTGAAAAGGATGCGCGGCGTTATCATCTTTTTCTAAAACTGACCAAATAATAAAATATCAAATAAGGAACAAACCGTATTTTGCTCATGCTGGAGTTATCCAAGAATAAACCAGTTTACTCAGATGTTATGGATACCTATATAGGTCTATAGTATGTAAGGAGAAGTATCGTGCGGATTTTGGTCTACCGTCAGAGTTACTGAATGTAAACCATGTGTTAAGAAACTAAATTGAATTGCTTCTATGGTTTTATGACTGAAAGGCGAAGATACCATAAGTCTTAAGGGCATTTGTTAAGGCATATAATTCACATGAATGAATTTAGTTTAAAATGAGGGTAGTTCCAAACCTCCACATGTCTCACTCTTTTTCAACTGTTAACAATTTATTAAAATGTTGAATTCTTAAATCGAAGGTAACGATTCTGGTCCTATAACATAGGTACCTAAGTACTTGGTAGTAGTACCTACCTACAAGATTTCAGGCCACATGTTAGCACTTGACGGCATCTGCGGATTCTGGCGATCTGTCCACAGTACACCCATCTGTTCCCTTAAGTAGGTCATGGCTAAACCCTTGTGACACAGTTTCCTGGACCACAGCATCCCGAATCAATAATCCAGCCGTCGAATACGACAAATTAAAAAAGACCCGTCTCATCGAAGGCTTTTTACACCGGAACTACTTAACATGGTCGGATTATAACCCGGCATCGAATTTTCGAAGTTCTAGACTTACCTTTCTTTGCGCCTCGGCGGCAAATCCAGATTTCGCTGCTCTGTTGTTGGCCATTTTGTGTTGAAACTTTGTAATAACTAGTTAAATGTAAATAATAAATTAAATCACAGGCACGAGTGTGTAATGTAGTCACTGTGTGCAGAATGTAAACAGGCTGGCGCGCGGGGCGGGTACACGACGCGACCGAGTCTCACGGGGTCCGATGTGTGAGTGTGTGGCGTGCGATGAATGACATCATGCACCGCCTCGAGCTCGAGACGCGGCTCCGCGCACCCGGCCCCGCGGTACGCGAGCCTTCGCTAGTGCGTGCCACTTTTTATCGATAATTATAATATCCTGGGACATTATTTTACACACGGCTACCTGATCCCAAACTAAGCAAAGCTTGTACTATGGAAACCAGATAACTGATATTACTACATATACTACTTTTGTTTGTAAAAACATACTTCATATACATAATTACACCCAGACTCGGGACATACAGACATGTTCATGCACACAAATGCATGTCCTGGGTAGGAATCGCACCTACGACCTGCAGCGTGGAAGGCCGAATCTTAGCCAACCACGCCAACGGGCCCGTCAATATATTGGTATACATTTAAACTAAAACCCATAAAAGTACATCGGTAGTAAATAGTAAGATCTTTGCGATATTCTAATAATATGAGTTTGTGGGTGTAAGTATTTACCTAATTATTAAGTTGGAATATAAATAAGGACCTAATAAACTAGTTAAGTACCTATAATATGCCACTAGGAACACAGTTCATGAAATCCCACTTTTTAATACAGGACTTCATTCACACGAAAAAGTACTGCACGTTTTCATGCATAATGTTGATTGTTGATATTGCTTATTCGGTTCCTAGTTATCATGCATAGGTCACAGAAAAATTAGGTGTTATCTACCTAATGGAAACAATCGATCATTGGTTAGTGGGCATTTTCTCCTCTCTACGTTTTGAACTTAGCATTTTATATGTGCAGCAAGCAATGACCTCTAAATTGATGAATCTCAAAATTGAGATCGATCTTAAGATGCAGTTTTGACGCTTAATGTATGGAACATATGTCAAAAACAGCGTCTCAAGTTCGATCTCAATCTTGAGATCGATTTATTAATACGGGCCCTAGTAAATCAAAATGCGACCACCGAGATACACCTGTCAAATGCTTTCGCTTAGGTTTGGTCAAGTTCATGTGCCAATTTGGGAACGCATATGATGGTAGTAGGTACATGTGAACAACATAATTTTTTATCGATAAAAATTATATCGTCTGCAAACATCACTAGAGGCTTGAAAATGTAAAACGAAAACCAAGTAGGGAATACAATGAGAAGGAATGAGCAAGCGATATCCTTTATCTCCGTCTCGCGACGACCAAATGGCGGCTGGCCGAATGATCAGGCTTTGAGACTGAGTTCACGACTGTAGATTGAATGTACCATGTTCGTACATACCTGACCCTAAATAACGCGTCAACGTGCATTTCCTACGAACGGACTTACCTGGGTACTTCCTTATAAGCATTGGCGCTTGCATTAGAATGGTTCGTTAACCGAGAAAACTCATGATCAACGATATCAAAGAACCTTCATCACAGAAATTCTAGGTAGGTAATTAATGTACATACAACCTACCTACTACCTAGGTGGTAAAAAGGCGTTAAGGTTTAGGTACTCGGCTAATTCAGAAAATCGGGATAGGTACCTATTCCAAAATTAAAATTTTCTACCAAACGCTGCAATTATCGAATCAATCAAAATTAAACATCCAAACGCTGCACTATAGGTCCCTACATATTGCAGCTGTTGAAATTATTCAAATATCCCGACTTTCGGAATGAGCCGAGTAAGTAATCTTTTTCATAATAACACCGCAAATGTTTGAATGTTTTCTAAAGATCTTTCAGCAGTAATTTTTACATTTCTGATAAGTACATCCTGTATTATAGGTAGTAGGTACTCTTAGCTGTAGCTACTAATTTATAGGTAGGAAGCGAAAATATTTGTTTTATTAAATTGAACGGTTTTCAATACGTATCAATACGTCCTGAAATAATTAACATGGGTACGTGAACAGGTACAATGAAACAGAAAGCTACTGTGACTGTAGGCTTAGTTTTTATCTATTGTTATACTCATTCGCATTACAAGCTGTTTTTTATCCTAAAAACAAATAAATAAATAATTAAAACAGATATATTCCTAGGTATAGATTTTGTCTAAATATTTTTTCCACATTTTTCCACGTTTTCCACCGCCATCCGGAAGAAGCTTTTGGAACTACATCAGTGAGAAGGTACATTTTTGCTTATTGGTGTTGAGGTTTCATTGACGATCTAACTATATTCAATAGATGGCACTGTTATAAGGGCCCATAACCTGATGGGTTATGGGCATAAATAGAACTATAGAAATTAGTTAATAAGCAGAGTAAAATTATATTGTGTGTAGTTACAATGGCAGTTAATACGGAGTAACTAAGGTAACCGTAAATCTACATTTGAAAAACATTGACATTTGATCTTCTTATAAATTTATTGGTTTACTAAAGAGTTTAAACTCTAACATACTTTGACCCTTTTAACCGACTTCAAAAAAGAGAAGGTTCTCAATCTAACGGTATTTTCCCACATAAACGATATTCAATATTTCTATTTTTTTAATTACTTATGTATTTAAATGAATGTATACTTCAGTACAAGTAAGTACTACAAATATACATTTATCACATCTTTAGGTACCTTACGTTCTAACACTCTATATAATTAGCTTGTATAAATACACTTTTTTTCTATTTACCTACTGAATGTTAAATAACTGAGATAAAAAGTCTATTTTCGGATGAAGTAACGTCCCGTTTTTTCAGCCTTCTTTCAGGATCTTTCGGAGTGTATCCAATAAGATAAATAAGGCGTTATCTACATTTTAGATCGGTCCTTCGAAGGATCGACTTTACTTTGCCCCTGAATTCAAATGTTTCTGTAAGTAAACAATATTCAAATTAAAAGCTGCCTGCAAACTTTCATCAAAAGAAAAGTATAGGTACCAAGTAGGTACTTTCTGGAAAAATACGAATTTATCGTGTGCCTAATCCCAGCACTACGATTTTATCCTGATGGTCCATTCAAAATTTGAAAAATGCAAGGTAATTATTAGTGACCCATCTCGTGTAATTGTGCCCATTTACCTAATAATAATGCACTGACTTCAAATATATATAATATATTTTTGCCGAGAGTGCAGCTGTTGGAGTCGCGCCGCAACGTCAACTTTAAGGCGTTTGTGGTGCGAATACCGACGTGTTTGCTGCACCTCGTCATGGAGGAGAACTTCTGGCCGAATGGAGTGGTGTTCCGGCGTTTCCGGGGACAAGTGCCACTGCCAGTGCCAAGTACAGTGACGTGTACTTAAGCTATAATTTAATTATAATATGTATGTTAGTCTTTAAGGTATTTATAATATGGGCCTTAGTTGCCTGAAATAAATGGTTTATTATTATTATACAAAATATAATTTTCAGGGTTTTTGTAAATTAAACTCGTAAGAAGTTTTACGGAACCCTCAGGGCCCGAGTCTAACTCGCTCTTGACCGGTATTGTATCTGTTTTGGAGCAGTGCTTGTGGTAAGATTGGGCTCACATCGAAAGTGTACTGGTAAATAAGTATCAATCCATTTAATATTTTATTGAAGAAAATAACGTACTATTAATTATTATTTCAAGTGAGTACTACAAAAAGGGTACTGTTACTATTGGTCGTGGGTCAAAATCCAACAACCGGATAAACAATACTGACGAGCTCACTCGGCTCCTCACGTACCTGTTACACCTGTTGTACCTTCTCCTAGTCTAAACTTCTGATACGAGCGTTGTATCTTGGAGAAAATCTGAAGATTTGCGTTCCAAAGTCGTTGCGTTACAAACATGAATAACGTATGCGTGTGTAGCCAGCTTATCTGTTACATAAAGTCTTCTTAAGGCTTTGCCTTTCATGTCAAATCCTTTCGAGCCGTCCCGTCTCGCGCCCAACGTAGCCAATATGTACTAAACTTTATATCTTGCCCATATCAGCTTTTTGCTTCTATTTTATTAAAATAAGATGAAAATCGCGTTAAGTTCGATATCGATAGAGTTCAAGAGTAAAGAAAAAATACTACGATAATAAGTAATAAATAATTTACTAGCAAAGTAAAATTTCGTCTTGTGCTTGTGGATTACCTTAACTCATACAAGTCTCTACTATAGATTTATTAATAATGTATAGTACTTTGTATTGAACACATATCTATGTTTTCAATATAAAGGCATTGCTCGCACTTTGCCGACCTGACGGGGAGTGGGAAGGAGGGATGGGAAGGGGAGGGAGTGTTGGGCTTCCGGTTCTCTCACTCATCGTACGAAACGCAGCTGTAATAGCTGCTTTACGCCGATCTTCTGTGAGTGGTACTACCCCTGTCGAACCAGCCTGAATATGAGCTGCAGTCAATTAGCTACCGCTTGGCTCTACCACCTTTGAAAGTGTTATGTGTGAGTCACGATCGAAACGATAGAGTTTTTAGTTTCGTCTGTTTCTTGGTAAGCGAAAACTAATCCGATTAAAATGTGCTGTGAATAATGGTTGAGTCGCAATTTAGGACATTTACAGTTGAATAAAGCTTCAAAATATTTCTGTTTAATTATTCAAGATCCTTCATTGCGGGCTGTTGGTAATTTCAATGTAACCCTACCATTTGAAATTGAAACGGGTTAAAACACTGAACCGAATCGCGGGGGTTTCGGTAACCCAAACCGACGGCTGACATCTGGAATTTATTCATCAATCTCTGAACACTGACGTATTGAAATGTAACATTTAATTTTGCTGGCGTCTGAAGTAGAAATAGAAAATGGCTTGGCTACATAATATATCGCTGTTCAAGTTGCTTTTGTGCTGAAATTGATAAATGGGAAACGTTTTGAGTTAAAGCCTTTAAACCACAATCTGAGGCCGTAGCCGCAGTGGTAACGCGATTGCGAGGCGACGGCGATTTCTAAACAAATTATATCTCTTGTTTAAAAGGGCGACACACACTGACACCAGTTTCTGTGCGAATCAATACTTCAATATGATTATCACTTGCTTATGGTTTAGGAAAACATCGTGAGGAAACCTGCATGTCTCAAAAATTCTAACGATATTTCGAAGGACATGTGAAATCCACCACAATGGGCCAGCGTGGTGGATTATGGCCTGAATCTCCCGTGCTTTGAAGGAAGGCACGTACCCAGGAGTGGGATGTTAAAAGGGCTAGTATTTTTTATTTATTATTATTTTAACCTACATTATTGTTGCTGGGCAAAGGTTTTCCCCATTTTACTCCACATGTAGAGACACGTGAGAAACAGAGGGTTGACGTCACTTCCATCCATCCTTCCAGATAACTGTCAAGGTCATAACGCATATTTTCCTGGGTTGACCACGACGGGCGACGCACTTTTCTATACTTATAATAAACACAAATAAAATCTGCGGTTTACATGGTTTGTGGACAGAAAATAAGGGGCTCTATGTGATGTGAAAAAAGAGGCATAAAAATCGCCTGACGACCAGTAATAGTGAAATAAATCAAAGTGTTGGGGTGGGAACCCATCCATCACGCGGGCAACGCGCTGTCGGCACGCCACTCGAAATATTAACCGGATTATGGAAAGTAGACGGGCAATCTGGTCATGAATGGCCACCATATTGTTAAAAATAATTGAAAAGAATATCTTTGGACTAATACACTATGGTCCCAAACTAAACAACGCTTGTATACTATGGGTACCTTGTAGATTAGAGGCGACACCCAGAAGGCCGTTCATTAAATTTGCCTCGGGCGGGAATCGAACCCGCAAAGCAGTCGTGCCTTGTATGATGATAAGCGAACTAACAGGAGGGAATAGAAGCATATGGACTGTTCCTCTTTAGTAAAAATATGTAGAGTTCCAGCTCTACTATGGGCTTTTCGCTGTCGCGTCTTCGCAAAATTTTGTGTGAAAATTTGTACAACGTCCCTATACCTAGGTCTCCAGAAGGACTAACAATTACTAACTCTACGAGTAGATGTAGAGATCAAGGTAGAGATAGAGCAATTTTTGTTCTGTGAGAGAGAAGATGCATCGTAAAGTCGTAGGTTCCATCCATGAAGGCTGTTAACGTAATTTATGTGAAACTTCTTGTTGTTAATTCTTCTTGAAGTCATCAATCAGTGAAGCATCAACGTCAATAGCTGGTTTCAGGTGTCAATACACTGTCAATAATAATATTATGTGCCTCTGAATTTTTATACAATTAACCAATACCATAACATACTATGCGCCCTGTTTTCGTATACAAAAAATACTCACAATATTTTAAAAATGTAAAAAGGATTGCTTGGTATGTACCTTCCACATGCTATCCTATAACACCAGGGTATCCGCTTTGTATTCTTTGGGACCTTTAATACCTCCAAATTTATAACAAAATTAGTAAAATAGCAGTGACTACTCCAGATGTTTATTGGTGGCCAAGCTGTAGCCAGTTGACTGCAGCTAATATACAGGTTGGCTCGACCGGGGTATCACCCCCTTACACTCCCTACGGCCCTCTCCCCTTGAGATCAGCAAGGTGCGAGCGATGCCTTAGGTATTTCAAGTATTTATATGCTACGGTAACTACACTATAGGCCGTACATTTGTTTGTATTCTGAATTGTTCCATGCAATAGAGATACCTACATGAGGATCTAAACTTTTTTTCTTAGCAATAGAACATAGTTTTAAGCCACGAGCTCAGAATAGAACAGGTAAGAGTAGGTCCTTACTCAATGTAATACTAGTAGGTAATTTGATGTCTACAAAAAATCTGCTGGACTTAAGTCCACATGATGCTCGCACCCGGCAGTATCTCTGCTGCCAGTGATAAAATAATTCATCATAATATTCCAGGTACATCTACTACACATTCTAATAAAAAGCCAGCAGAAATGTGTACGAACGATGCGGTTAACAGACTGGAGTGTTATATGGATGATCTGGTGGACTGCTTTGAGGACTTCGTGAAGAAATCACTCATCATAATGTCTGTAGGGGTCGGCGCAATACTTCTGCTGCTTTCATACTTACTGAAGTTGCTTCTGGACCGGTCAAGTTCAAGATCTGTGAGGGGTTCACGTTCGCAAGAAGAAGGTAGAGTCAACGAACCTTAAAACATCGTTGGGTAGAGTAGCAAACATTAATTGAGTGGCTCGGAACGGTCATTGTGGCAAACCTTGGGAGAAGCATATGACCAACAGTGGACGGCTTTCGGCTGAGACGATGATATGATGATGATTCTCTTTTTACAGACGATAGAGGCAGATCCCGACCCGGCAGCTGGTCTAGTTTAGAATCTAGATACCTCAAAGACACTTCCAGTGATTCGAGGATGTTAAGAAAGAAGAAAACGAGCAGCGCAACGGTGCTAGTGGATAAGAAGACAGTGGACACCCCGGTCCAGATGTCCGCGATGCCTAGTATGGATGAGAGGTTTCTGAAGGAAGTTGGCTATTCTAATTGTTCCAAGGTTCGTATTTCGATCATCGAATTTTGATCATGGAGGCCAAGCTCATTGACTAGACAACTACGCAGGAGATATTATGCACAAGTGTGTGCGAAAACGCAAGTGTTATCTTTTCCCGCCTCTAATCATTCCTAAGAGTAGTTACTTTGCATTTTTCAACTTAGGAGCTCTCAAAGAGTTGAATTTGGCGATTTTACTATAAGATTATAATAATAAAACAATAATATTAGCCCTTTTAACATCCCATACTCGGCATGGGCCTCCCCTCAATCAATGCCAGGGGGATCAGGCCATAATCTACTACGCTGGCCCAGTGCGGGTTGGTGGATTCCACATGTTATTCGAAAATTTGTTAGATTTCCTAAGACATGCAGGTTCCTCACGATGTTTTCTTTCACCGTAAGCAAGTGATAATCATATTAATACCGTTATGATTCGCAGTTAGATTTCAAAAAAATGTAGAGGTGTGAACTCGGTTTTGAACCCTGGACCTTAAAGGTTGGCACTCACCTATCAACTCGGTACCCGACCAGCACCGGCTCGCCGCTCGGCGTCCACTCGTTGTCGATAGGTGGTCCGCGGGCGGACGCTGCTTTTACACCATAAATGTCACGTGATCAACCAGTGGACCGCGCGTGGTCAATGAGTGAACGCCGCGTGGTCAGCGCGTGGTCTGTTGAAAGGGCGCGTGGTGTATTACCTTGGTGGAAGCGTCCCTTATGTGGATAGACTTTAAATAATAGATTCAGTAGTATATTCAGCGTTTATTCTTCGTGCTTATACTTGTACAATATAATTGGATCACTGATTACTTGATTAAATTACAGATTTTATAATTATAGTTCGAAGCGCGATATTGCAAGAGCGCTCATGGCATTACATGAAAAGTTAGACAGAGACAGCTAATCATACGTACTGACGTATGACATAGAAGAGGAAGGTGTTACCAATCAATAAACTACAATAGGGATACCAACTCATGTTAGCATGCGAATTGTATATCGATACCTAAGTTTAACACTTCCCCTCATGCGCAACATGAAGATACAACTTAACAATGTAGACTACTTAACAACACAGGTTAAAAAAAACTAGCTCTACATTGACTCTACTTCACATCATCCAAGGCATGACTCTACATTACAACATTATACCTACACTGCTACCAACAAAAAAAAATTAAGACTCTACATTTCGCAAACATAAATCATGTACAAAACCATAATGCTTAAATGTAGATAACGGCTTTGTAAACAAATCAGCCACCATTTTTTCAGTAGGTAAATATTTTACAATAACATTCTTATCCTTTACAATATCTTTTACAAAATGGTATCGAATATCAATGTGCTTGGTCTTTTTGTGGCAATACTCCTTAGTTTCAAGCAATTTAAGTGCACTTTGATTGTCATTATAGATTCTGCAATTGAAATATTTACCAAAAATTTCATACATAAAATTTCTAATAAAACATATCTCTTTACATGAATCACTGAGAGCTAAATATTCAGCTTCTGTACTAGAAAGTGCAACACATCGCTGCTTGCGTGATTCCCAACACACCGTTGAATCACCCATCTTAAAAACAAAGCCACTATATGACCGTCTGTCCACGACATCATTGGCCCAGTCAGCATCAGCAAACACTGTCAAGTCAAGATTACCAGATTTGACATAAACAAGTCTATGACTTAATGTACCACTCAAATATCTTAAGATTCTTTTAGCAGCCAACCAATGATCTCGTGTGAACGCTGTACAAAATTGACTTAAATAACTGAGAGAAAAAGCAATATCAGGCCTCGAACACACCGACAGATACATTAAACAACCAATTAATTCTCTAAACGGGTAAACAGTGTCAGACAAAACATTTTCATTTGTAGCCTCTTCTAGTTTACTATTCACTATCATTGGTGTAGAAACACTTTTGCAATTAGTCATGCCAAAACGTGCTAACAAATTTTTAATATAATCTTCTTGGTCCAACATTAAGATACCACGGTTTCTATTTCTTTGTATTCTTACACCTAGACAGTTTTTTAAAATACCTAAACTTTTACAACTAAATTTAGTTTTTAATAAAGTAAACAATTTCTCTTTTTCTAGTGAGCTATTTGTAAACACATAAAAATCATCAACATATAGAGCTATTATACTCAATTGCTTACATGTTTTCTTGATATAGACACATGGTTCACATCGATTTTGTAAGTAACCATTGTCAGTCAACAATTTATGTACATTGTTATTCCAAAGCCTGCTGGCCTGTTTCAAGCCATACAAACTCTTGTTTAGCAAGCAGACCTTGTTCGCATCATTAATAAAACCTAAGGGTTGTTCCATATAAATACTTTCGTCAAGATTACTATGTAAAAAGGCTGTATTTATATCTATATGTTCCATGTTCATATTCAATTCATTGGCAATACAGAACAAAATTCTAAGCGTAGTGTGACGTACAACGGGTGAAAAAGTATCAGTATAATCAATGCCATGTTTTTGGCTAAAACCACGAGCCACCAAACGAGCTTTATATTTTGTATAATTACCAGAATCATCAGACTTTAATTTAAAGACCCATTTACATCCGACTATGTTACAATTTTTAGGTCTTTCTACTATTTGCCAAACATTATTTGCAATAATTGAATTATATTCATCCTGCATGGCAGCTAGCCATTTGTCTTTGTTAGGGCTTGCCATGGCCTCATCATAAGATTTCGGCTCATCATAAGCAAAATTATGAACAAAAAAAGATTTGTCTGATGAGTCAGATAAGATGCAGATAATTTGCATACCTTACAGGCATTTTGCTGCGAGTAGAACGAACAGGTCGGTCGCATACATTTACAGAAACTTGCCTAGTTGTACTTGCATTGGAATCTTCCCCTCGAACGACCATTTCGTCAGGTGAAGCAGCACATTGCTCTTCACTGTTGTCGTCATCACTTTCTTCAGCACTTAGGTAGGAGTCACCTAAAATTGGAGAAGAAAAAATATTATTATCATGTAAATTATCATCAAAATTATTTATATTTTCAGACATTATTTCAGAATTAATATTATTATTATTTTCACTCAATTGATTGCTTTGCAATTCAATATTATTATTCTCTAGTGAATTTTCAGAATTAATACAATCATAAATAATACTATTACTATTTTCGATAATTTGATTTAAACTGTGGCTTTGCACATTATTATCATTATTGTCATCACAGACATAAAATTCATTATCCAACTTATCATTACTATTTTTGTGATTTACAAATTGGTTTTCAAAAAATGTGACATTCCTAGACACAATAATTTGTTTAGGTTTAGAGGGATCTATTAACCTATAGCCCTTTGTGTGGTCACAATAACCAACAAAAATACAATGCTTTGACTTTGAGTCCAGCTTATCACGTCTCACTTCAGGAATGAGAGTTAGGGCACAGCAACCAAAAAACACGGAGATGACTCAGATCAACTTTGTTGCCTGTCCATACCTCTTCAGGTGTTTTATCCGATACAGCCGCTGTGGGACTTCTATTTTTTAAATAAATTGCAGTAGAAATAGCCTCACCCCAGTATTCCTTAGGTAGACCAGATTCCTGCAACATACAGCGAACTTTCTCCATAAGTGTCCGATTCAACCTTTCAGAGACACCGTTTTGTGAAGGACTGTATGGGGCGGTAGTCTCATGAATAATACCCTCTCTTTGTAGGAAAGTAGAGAAATCAGCATTGCAGTATTCTCCACCTCTATCAGTACGTAGACATTTAATAAAATGACCCGTTTGTTTTTCAGCAGTGGCTTTAAAAAATTTAAATTTGGACATAACCTCAAATTTATACTTTAATAAATAACCAAATGTTTTTCTTGAAAAATCATCAGTGAAAGTAAGTAGGTATTTACAACCACCCAAACTGCTAACAGGCATAGGTCCACACACATCTGAGTGAACCAGCTCCAACAATTGCTTGGCTCGCTTCGCTTTACCCCTGGGAAACTTTTGCACTGCCTGCTTCCCCTCAACGCATGACACACATTCTTTAATGACCGCATCATGCTGAGATGGATAGGATTGTAAACCACTAGCTAAATTACGGAGAACACTCACCCCACGATAACTGAGATGACCGAGCCTCTTATGCCATAGCTCCGATGACACTATCATAGCAGTCTCCGCGTCGTGCAAACATTGTGGCAACGACACATCTTCCACAACATTCAAGACAGCATCTTCCTGTAAATCAGAAGAAACACACACATCGTCCAAAATATATATACCCCCATGTTTAGTGGCAGAGATTATCACAGATTCCCCTTTGAAAACATAACATTTATTACCACTAAAGTTAACAGAAAAAGCCTTCTCACATAATTTATTGACACTGATTAAATTTGTTGAGAGGTTTGGTGTAAATAGAACATCTGTAATTACTTGAATTTTGTTATTTTTCATGGGAATTTTTACCTCACCACGTCCTAAACATTTTAGGGTCCCACCATCTGCTATAGTAACAATCTGGTCATTTTTATTTAGTTTAGTAAACCACTTAATGTCTCTGCACATATGTGCCGTCGCACCAGAGTCAACAATCCAATCAGCATTCTTATTAGAAGTAGTAAAACACTTGTCCGTTGCAACCAGCGCTTCATTTTCAGTGTCTGATTTCTTGCTTTTCTTGTATTTGAAGCATTTTGCCTTGATATGTCCTGGCTTTTGGCAAAAGTGACAAATCAGAACTTTGCGTTTCCTTGACAGGAGAGCCATGTCATCCCCCTTCTGGTGATTCCGTCGGTGTTCCTCCTGCAAGAGTCTGGTTCTCACTAGTTCACTGGACAACGTGCCAGTTGTATTTGCTGATTCAAGGCTAGATACTAACACATCAAACTCCTGCGACAGGCCACTTAACAGTAGCTCTGCAACCTCAGCGTCTTCGATAGTTTTTCCAATATCTGATAATTGGTGCACGATCGTCATAATATTTTCTATATAAGCTTCCATACCGTTAAAATCAGAATAGCTTGCGTGATGCAATTTTCGCAGAAGCAGCACACGGCGATAAAAGCCACGGTCCTCAAAAACATTACTCAGGGCCGTCCACGCCTCCTTGGACGTCTTGGCTTTACGGACGTATTGAATACATGACGATTTCACAGATAGGCAGATGCGAGCAAGTGCGCGCATATCTTTGCTAGCATCCGCTACCCCAGTTGTCTCGACACATGTCCATAGATCCTCAATAGTGAGCGCCATGCGCATGCAAAACTTCCAGTTATTATAATTGCTCACCCCCTCAAGCTTCTCGATGGGCGCATAGATACCATACGACTTCGCAGACCCGGCAGCACCGTTTGCATCGCTTTCGCTGGTCATGCTGGCTCTTGTCCTCCTTGACAATGGTGAAACAAAAATCGCCGATCACGCCGATGGCGCGTGTGACGCGCCGAGCACTGCGGGGCACGCCGCTAACTTCAATTTCACCGCCAGCTAACGGTGCGCGCTGTACACCTTACTAATCAGCATCTGTATATAACAAACTGAATATCTAACATTAGGTCAGGGTCTGTCTGGGCCCATAACCTGTTGAAAGGGCGCGTGGTGTATTACCTTGGTGGAAGCGTCCCTTATGTGGATAGACTTTAAATAATAGATTCAGTAGTATATTCAGCGTTTATTCTTCGTGCTTATACTTGTACAATATAATTGGATCACTGATTACTTGATTAAATTACAGATTTTATAATTATAGTTCGAAGCGCGATATTGCAAGAGCGCTCATGGCAGTACATGAAAAGTTAGACAGAGACAGCTAATCATACGTACTGACGTATGACATAGAAGAGGAAGGTGTTACCAATCAATAAACTACAATAGGGATACCAACTCATGTTAGCATGCGAATTGTATATCGATACCTAAGTTTAACATGGTCCACTTATTTCCGGTTCAGTTAGTGGATGCCGATCGACGAGGCGGTGCTGGTCGGGTGCCGAGTTGATAAATGAGTGCCAACTAAGATAATACTACTTATGTTTTTTTTGTTTACAGTCGTGTAGTGCGAACAAACGTAACCTTGTCCGAAACTGTTCAACGTCCAGGTGAGTCCTGATTCACTAAACAACAAATTAAGATGAACCAAAAGTGTAAAATGTTGTACCCACGGTATACGGCATAGAGTTCCATTTCATGTTATCTTTCATTTACAGGATTATGGTACCCAGCATGCCGACTTGTATGCCAAAACGTACGTATCTTCTATCTTCTTCTTTTTATATGCAAAAGAAACGGACTGTCCCACTCATGAGGAAATCTCTGGGAATATGAGGCCTACCTACGGACTCTAAGTTTGGCATGCGTATTCATCTTAGATACCGATGGCCGCTAGTCGCAGTGGTTTGAGCTTGGCCGCTCGGCTCACTCCATCGGGTGGTTGCTAGTTCGATTCCCACCAGAGGCAAATTTCGGGAACTGCCTTTTCATAATTTGCACTGGTCTGGGTGTCACTGGGTTCACCCCCAGTCCGTTGTATGGTAGCCATAGTACAAGCATTGCTTAGTTTGGGACCATACAGTTGTTGTGTTAGTCTGGCGATATTCTAGAAGCTTGCTGTGAAACTTTAACTAGACGCACACGCACTTACCGAAATCAGCTGGCATTTAAACAGTGGTAGAGACAAGCGGTAATCCCATAGACGAATCATATAAAGGACTGGGTCTAAGCTACCAGGCCGCGTTGCTATTACATCGCACAGCTCGGCCGGTGACGTCATCACAGTAGGCGTGGCTTAAGTCAGTGTGCTGTAGGCGTTCGTCCTGTGCAGACGTCTTGCCAACGTTCGCATACCAAATATAATTCTATTCGACACTAGATGGCGACCCTCGGTACGTTTTTTATATGAACCTACACTTAGTGACATCTAGTGTGAAAAAAAAGTTAAACTACGTACTAACATCGAAATAAAACGAACCCAGTAGTTATGCTATTTACCGGTAGATCGGGGAGGCGGAGCTTGTAAATTGCCCTCCCAGTTTTTAACCCCCACCACCCGCGCCACCCCGCGCAAAATTTCCACGCGTTGTTTCATAGGGAAATCTAATGAGGGCACCTCTATCTTTAGTCTTTACTCTATGGGTAATCCATTCACTGCAGCTCATATTTACGGGCCCGCTCAACTAGGCTAGGACCACCCACTCTTAGAAGATCGGCGTAAAGTGCCAATTTTAGCTGCGCTGCGTAATATGAGTGGGAGAACTGGAATGTACCTTCAGATCAGCAAGCCTTTGCAAGCATTTATTGACTACGGTAACTGCCGTACACTTGTTTGGACATATAACTTCGGAAGCGAATTCTGTACGAATTTGGAAGCGTTAATTGATTATCCTTTCAGATCATCTATCTCAACCGCGGATGTGTTCCAAGATGCCCGCACCCCGCAAGTCATGTTGTTCCATGTGCTGTGCTGACGACGACAATCGGTGACTCAATCTCAAGAAACCGACCGTTAATGATCAAGACTCACCTCGTAACAATAATAGCAACGAACTCTGTACAGGGTTTTTTCTTAAAACATTAATAACCTCGCAGGGGCGTATTACTGACATCAAAAACAACAACTTTTGTTCTATGACTATTTATAAAACGAAAAAAGAAAAACAAAAAATCACTTTCTAAAATGTATGATTTTTTTTTTCTCATCCAGAGGAAAGCCATGGTGCGTGGTTGTATTCCACTTCGCCCTAAAGTACCTAAACGGATCACGGCTATCCTTTAGATGAGCATATTTTCTTGTTTCATACATTTTAGGGTGTGATTTTTTGTTATTTTTTTTTTGTTTTGTAAAAAGTCATAGAACAAATGTTGTTGTTTTTGATGTCAGTAATACGCCCCTGCAAGGTTGTTAGTGTTTTACCAATAACCCTGTATAACTGCTAACTGTAAGATGGTTGCAATCAAACATTCTACGCCTATACATTACATCAGGCGTCTACAACAAACGAGATGTATGCAACCAAATATTCTACATTCTATTGTCAAGTCTTCTATGGTTTATACTGGCATATCTGCTAGTCAGTTCCTGTACACGGCGACAAGGTTCACCACCTGTCACGGGTTCTGACTATGTGAAACGTGGGCTTTGAGTTGGATAATACCTCCACAATGTGGTGGTGTATGGCCACTCAAGCCTCTGACTACCCCCGAATGGGGATAAAAGTCGTGACGTTACTTTGATCTGCTAGCAGCTTGTGATCGATGAAACATTGTATAATGTGGCCATAGGATCCAATAATCAGCAGCCAATTTTGCAGTTTGATGTTGATTATAACTAAAAATACAACTTTTATCGTGTTTAATAGGTACCTATATACCAGTTTATCTGCATACAATGCAGTTTATGCGGGAAAAGTTTAAAATATCACTGGTTATTATGTAAACTAGTTCTAAATGGAAAGTAAACGCGCGCATAGAATGTTATAATTTAGGTATTATCGTGGTGTATAACTCTTTTGAAGTCAATTTGTCCAAATCTAAGTTTCAACTTTGTGTTAGTTAAATTAAAACTTTTGTTTTATGAACTGTGTTTTCATTGCATTACGAAATTCATGACGGACCTAAATTTACATACAAAATTAGCTGTTGCCCTGTTGCCCACCCGTCATAAACGTATCCTTAACACCGGCCCTTTTATAATTTGAGGGCCGATAATATTATAGTACTTTAATAATATAGTAGTCTTTGCTCTATTATAATACCTACTACTACTATTGAAAAACTGAGAATGTTCAGCCACTTATGTTGCTTATCGTACCTACTGAATTCTCTTTGGTACCATCCGGCCTGCTAACTGTAGGACTTTAGGCGCCTTCATAGATATTTTAGCCAGGTTACAATGATTTTAAAAAGCATTTCTAGGATCAAAAGTGATTTGAAATGCCAGTGTAAGGCCATCATAACTTTCTATTCTGGGGTTTGGACTTAATCCGGAAACCCACCGCGGCGCACGGAGAGGCCACGCACACGGGCCACGCCTCGCTTTGCAAGAAAATGTATGCATGACGTCATTTCGTGCGTAGTCTCTCCGTGCGCCGCGGTGGACACGATTGCATACATTTTCTTGCAAAGCGAAGCTTGACCCACGTGCGTGACCTCTCCGTGCGCCGCGGTGGATTTCCGGCTTTAAGGATGATTGTGGGCCTGCAACAATCCTAGCTACGTATCTTCTTTGTATAAAGCCTTGATCACATAGATTTATGATTGGTTGAGCTTTCGGCTATATGGTCGAAGGCCGTAAGGCAATGCTTGATCATAATAAATTCTTCTTCGGTGTTACATTCATTCATTCATTCACATTCACATTACAATCTATTTCCTTTGATCTGTGATTGTCTACCCGTCTTGTCTTGTCAAGTCAAAAGTGCATCAAAAATAAAATTATTATGAAATTATTATAATTAATTCAGCATAGCAAAATAGTAAATGGACAATAAATAGTTATGTGAGAAATGCGAGGTAAAACCCGAAAATGACCAAGCGGCATATGTACAAGGGTAGGTCAAGTCGGAAATTCCTATTTTCTAGCCTACAGCCTCAGATAAACTAAAAATGCTAATATTTTGAGCAACTCCACAAACTGGCGATAGCGCCAAGCTGTAGCCAATTGACTGCAACTTATATATTTGTTGGCTCGACCGGGGTAGTACCACCTTCTCACGCAATATAGGCGTAAATTAGCTATTACAGCTGCGTTTCGTACGTTAGTGCGAGAGCCGGAAGCCCAACCCCCCTCCCCCTCCTTCTGTCCCACTTCTCTTCAGGTCGGCAACGTGCAAGTAATTACTTTGGTATTGCAAGCATCTATAAGTTACGGTAAGTGCTTAAAATCAGGCGGGCCGTACGCTTATTTGCCACCTTAATAACATAAAGAAAAAACCGGACAAATGCGAGTGGACTCGCGCCCTGAGGGTTCCGTACAAATTGGGACCCCCATACAAACTTCCACTTCCTTATTTTACCACCTTAGGAGTGGAATTTTCAAAATCGCTGAAACTACTATTTCTTATTTGTAATTCATAGCTTAAATACTAATTTTCATGTTTCTAACTTCAGAAATGAGGGAACTTCATACAAACTTCCAACCCTTATTTTACCCCCTCAGGGGTAGAATTTTCCAATATCCTTCCTGTGCTCTTCTTCTACTTTATAGAAGGTACCTACTGTCTAAATTTCATGTTGGTAGCACCAGCGGTTTGGGCTGTGCACGTCTTGACAGACGGACAGACAGATGGACGGCAACAAAGTGATCCTATAAGGGTTCCGTTTTTTCCTTTTGAGGTACGGAACCCTAAAAAAAATGTTTTTTTTCTACCCAGGTATGTATACTGGCTTCCGGTCAAAGGTGCAACTGCCAACAGTAACACACATCACACCACAGTCCAGTAGCATCACCAAGTTCACCAACAAAGCGGCTAGTTGCTTCTGGAGCATCTACAGCACTATGTTCGGGAACTACGTCGCCATCGTCAGCGTGCTCCTCATCTTGCTAATCAGCTATTTGGTACCAGACATGTCGCATAAGAGGAGCGCTACCAACGAGCTGAAGACCATCAAGAAGGTTTTGGATAAGATGTCGGCAAGTGGCCCTTTTTTATAGGACTGCGGTGGCAAAAAAGCGTACGGCCCGCCTGATGTTAAGCAGTTACCGTAGCCTATAGATTCTTGCAATACCAAAGGCATTGCTCGCACATTGCCGACCTGGAAGGAGAGTGGAATTTCGGAAGGGGGGGGGGTTTGGGCTTGCGGCTCTCTCACTCATCGTACGAAACGCAGCTGTAATAGCTGCTTTACGCCGATCTTCTGTGAGAGGATGGTACTACCCCTGTCGAGCCAGCCCGTATATGAGCTGCAGTCAATTGGCTAAAGCTTGGCTCTACCCTCTACTACCTTAAAAAATTGTATAAATAGATTTGGTGCATCCAGATGCCTCGCCTGAGCACTCATGTTATGACATTATGTCTATGCCTTCCAACGTCAAAACGAGTGCTCGGGCCCGGCATGCGCCTGTAGGATAATTTTAGTATTATGATTTATGTTGCCACCCGCTTGGCGCAGTAGTTCGAGCGTAGGCCGTTCGGCTCACTGCATCGGGTGGTAAATTTCGGAAACGGCCTTTACGTAATTTGCCTGGGTCTGGATGTCATTGGGATCGCCCCCAGTCCATTGTATACTAGCCATAGTACAAGCGTTGCTTGGTTTGGGACCATACAGTTGGTGTGTAAGTCTTACGATATTAAACTTATTACTAGCCCGAAGAACTGATGGCCGATGGGGCATAAAGGTTCTTGAGTGGCGACCACTTACCGGAAGACGTAGCGTGGGAAGGCCCTCAAGTTGGACCGACGACCTTGTGAAGGTCGCGGGAAACCTCTGGATGCAAGTGGCACTGGACCGGTCGTTGTGGAAAATCTTGGGGGAGGCCTATGTCCAAAAGTGGACGACTTTGGCTGAAATGATGATGATGATGATGATGATGATGATGATGATGATGATGATGATGATGATGATGATGATTTTGATGATGGATTACATGTACTTCCAGAACGAAGTGAAACGTGCCGAGGTCGCATGCTTGACGGTTGCCAATGAGATTTGCTGTCTGCAGTGCACAGTGCAAGACGATACGACGGAAACCGTTAGTATTGTATCTCTTGTTTATACAGGGTGTTAAGAAGGAGAAGGGTGTTACCTCTGTGGATGTTACAGAAAGGGTATACCTACATATCAAGTGCACCCTTCTTTAGATGATAACTAGACGTGCCCGCGACTCCGTACGCGTAAATTTTAGAAAAAGATGGTTACTGCGTCCGCGTGGAATTTTTAGTTTAGTTTTTTTTTGCGTGGAACCTTAATTAATTTTCTAAAATAAAAGAAGTTTAAGTACTCCTTATAACATCAGCTATATGCCAGTGAACGTCCCGTCAAAATCGGTCAAGCCGTTCCGGAGTTTAACCGGAACAAACATACAGATAGACAAAATAAAAATGTTTTTCTTAAATTTGCGCACTGTTGGCAATTAACTGTCGGCAATTGGGTTTTTCTCAAAATAAAATAAAAAGCGCAGCTAAAAACAAAAAATCTGACTTTGTCTAAGACATGTATGGCTCAAAATATTCTAAATGGTGTCAACTATCATCCCCTCAAGGCTTCGCACCCTGCTTCCAAACACCCTATATATCGATAATAATGGCCTATCAAGCGGCATCACTATTGGCTACAGCTTGGCTCTACCTTAGAGATCGGTGAACAGAAACAGTAACAGTTTTATTAATTTCATTCATTTTTTATTTTCGTTTTATTCATTTTTTTTTGTATTTATTTCAGCAAAAAAATCAGCAGGACCTATCGGTGTGCACGAGCTGCTGCATGCACGCGACGCAGTCGGAGCCTGTGCAGGTTGAGAAAAAAATCGGCTTCTTACGCCGAATCTTCTTCCCTAATAGAAACGCCTCGCACAAGGTCAACTGAATACTTATTACCAATGTTAGGACCTCAAAAGAGCCTCTTCTTTATACATTTTGAAAACAACAACTCTACACCGTGTTTATGTCCATTTGCTTTAACTTCGACATAGTGCTTGGAACATTACCATAAACTTATCTCTTAAACAGTTTTACGATATTCGAAAAAAAAAACCGGTATCCCATACAAAATAATTAATTTTTTTATTGATGGCTATTGAAAAAGGTCCTTATTAAATTAGTATTGTCAATTTTACACTGGTTTAACTTAGATTAGTGATTAAATTTAGATTTTAAATAATTTGAAAGCGGTACGAGTTAGGCACTTAGTTTCTTTGAGATATTAACTCAATAAGACGTAAGGAATTTACCCTTAAAGTTAAAGCAAATGGACATGAACACGGTGTATATGCAAGGTAGTTTATAATTTGTTAGTATGAGGTGCTCATAGCCAGCTGCAATCACTGATCGGTGAACGTCCAGACGCTAAGCAACGCTTGGCAAGGTCAGTCAGAGATGAACATTTAGTGGCATTTGAACTGAGCGTCTCCGTGCCTCGAAGGGCACATTAAAATTCGGTCCTGGTTATTGTCTTCTAGGCAGTCGTTAGCCTTGTCAGAGGCTTCGGGCGGCTTGAACAACTAACACCAGGTTGGCCACAAACCACCACCAGGTTGAACACCAGAAGGGCTAGACAAGTGGCTGACGTCTACAAGCATTCGTTCAAATCGCTACGCTTCATGTATGGAAATGACATAAGTCACGTGATCTACATAGCAACTTGTTGTTGATCTACATAGCGACGTTTGACATTTCAATACATTGTGAAGTTTGTTCTGTTCTATTCGATTAGCGTTCATGCCACTTGTCTAGCCCTTCAGGTTGGTTGGTTGGTTGGCTAGGCGACTGAGATGTGACTCTTTCTATTATTCCAAGTTCTTTGGATGCGACTCATATGTTGCAAATTGATATGCTTATATCTACTTGAGAATAGAGTCGAATTTGGGTAGCGTTTTGTGAGCTCACGACGCGTTGACTACGCGTTGGCTACGAATTTGAAATCAGCTCGACACTAGTACTAGTTTCGACTCTATTCCGGTCTTCATAGAGTAGCATATCAAAAGGCTACCTATAGGTCACATCTTAGTGACGTAGCTTGAGAATATCTCAGTGGGAGAAGGGTCTTAGGGTCCATACCTAAAAAGGAAAAAAGAGAACCCTATAAGATGGGTAACTCTTGCTATCATCGGTTTCAATTCCGATAGGTAGGGCAAATAGGTAATTAGGTACGTCTTAAATTTACTTAAGTATTTTAATTGTATTTTATCTCATTACCATGAACCCTATTAATTTTTTCATCATCCTTTTTTATTTTGTTGGATAATGTAAAGAATAACAATCATAATTCTTTTAGAAAGTGGAGGTTTCGGTTTCTATATGTCTTAAATATCTGTTCACAGGAGGTCACCATCATGTCTTACGTGTACACAGATTCCTTCGACGGTACAACTAACAATACTATACTCAACCAGATTTAAACAAGAACCAGAATAAAACCGTAATTAAATTAAACCCAAATCATTGTGAATGTCAGTGATTAACCAACATTGTAACATGTCATCTTTTGCGAAATTATAATATTAATATTTTTAAACAATCATGCTGTTATTATTTTTAATATTATAATTTCTCTAACTTATAATGTTTTATACATATATTTGAATTGGGTACAATGACCTTTACTTTTAGGGTCATAACACACCGGGACGCCATGGCGACGTCGCCAGTTCGTCACCAGGTGTGTAGGGCCGGGCTCCATTAGCTCGTTGCGTTGCGTCGTCGCAACGGATCAAAGGGTCGACGGGCGAAAGACGAAGCGGGGGAAGGTGATGCGCCAGTACAAAATCTTGCGACGAGGCAACGCGCTAATGGAGCCCGGCCCGTAGTCGGCTACGGTGGCTGGCGACGTCGCTATGGCGTCCCGGTGTGTTATGGCTTTTGGTTTCTAGAATAAAGACCCAAGTGCGGATAAGACTTGAATTTGACCATGCCACGAGAACGGCAAATAAGTATAGGCTACGGTAACTGCTTAACATCAGGCGGGCCGTACGCTTTTTGGCCACCGCAGTCCTATAAAAAAAAAAGTATTCTCTGTTTTTCCGAGAATATGCTCCGAATATCATCATTTGAATAAAGGCGCAGACTCACCGCGCATGCTGTGCACGGGCACGCGGCGCATTTTAGGTGCGTGGGTTCATTTTGATACAATAAGTTCTAATTCACGCGCAGTGTGTTCGTGGGTTGCAGTGGACACAAGTACATACATTTTCTTGCAAAGCGGAGCTTGATGCACTAGCGTAGCCTCACCGTGCGCCACAGTGGGTTTGCGCCTTAAGTATCATGCCATAGAATCTTAGACCATCTAACTTAGGGACCCGGTACGCGCATAATTCAACGAACAAAATTTTCTGTCAATTCCTGGGGGAGGGGAGGTAACCACTACATTAAAATTGACGCACACTTACTCAAAACATTTTGTGTCATTATAAACGCACACGTAAAGAAATGTGCAACACTAGTATATTTTACGCACACTAAAAGATCTAATACGTCAACATACAAAATTTTACTACTGTAGGACCATCGGTGTAATAGGGAGAATACCACTATCGATATTTCTAATTAGCTATATCGATAGTTTCATATACTCATTATTACATTTATAGCTGTCATTATAATCTACTGAATTATACTGAATTATCTCTACTGAAACAGCTGAACAAGAAATAATGAGTAACTCACGAGGCGTAAATATTCAACGGAAACAAGATGATTCCGGGTACATCCCAATTCAGTTCCTTGATAATGAGATTATCTAAAAAATAAGTACCTAATGTTCCCAATGTGCATAATTTACAGTTCGCTGACGGTGAGGGAAAACATCGTGAGGAAACCTACCTATCCCTCGGGATTAGGTAATAGTCAGTTCCTGTATACACGGCGACAAGGTTCACCACCTGTCACGTTGGGTTCTGACTATCTGGTGAAACGTGGGCTTTGAGTTGGTTAATACCTCCACAATGTCACTCCACTCAAGCCTCTGACTACCCCCGAATGGGGATAAAAGTCGTGACGTTACATTTACATTTTCTAATGTTCCCAAATAAGCTGTTTCATCCCCCCCCACTCCCACTCGACCAGCGCGATCTGCTGCCACTGGCCTGGCTGATATCTTTTGTTAGGTAGGTACGTATAAACGTAATAGGTATTATTATACTAATGTCATCATCATCATCATTTCAGCCAAAAGACGTCCACTGTTGGACATAGGCCTCTCCCAAGGTTTATTATACACTATATATATTATATTTTTATCGATACCGGTCTGCAATCATAAATAAACACTACTACAACACTGTTCAAATCAAAAAGTATATATGTCGAAATAATTCTTGCAACACTGACTAATACGACTAAATAATTTTGATACTTGATTTATTATTTTCCATATTATTTATTATTCATAATGCAAGCGCAAGCACTTTTAAGTTTTCTTTGATGTTGGTCAATAAGATAATATTTGTTATACATATATTTATGCCATATGTCATTCATCGCCTCAGTAGCAGACGCTGCCTGCTTCTGGGTCAAATGGACCCGGAGCAGTGTCAGGTTCGATTCCGTTTATCCAGATCAAGAATTTATCGAGATCGTATTTATCTGAATTGTTTCGATAGTGGGTGTTTTTGTTTCAACATGAGTTAGTTATTTTTTTTTGTATTTTAGGAAAATAAAACAAACATATCATAGCTACTGCGTTTTTTAATTAACAAGAGAATATTCTTAGACAGCCCTGGCAGTTACAAAATGTTGATAAAGCTGCAAGAGATGTTGTAAATTCAAAAGATCTTAGTTATCACACATTCCAGACCTTGAGCGTATTGCCAGAAAGCGGGTTTTCTTTATCCCAGTACCCCAAACCAAAACCGCATTTGCCCAACGTTTCCCTTTTTTCCTAAAACCCTTTCTGTTCAACAAGTTTAATAAATCCAATAAGATCGTCGGCTTAAATTACTTTCAGGCTAAAATCAAAATTACTGCAGAATTACTAAATTGGCCCTACCAACTTACAGAAGAATTCATGAAAATCGATAAATAATATTATTATTCAATTTATTCATTAAATATCCTATAAATTTACATTTTTAAATTTATACTTATATATATAAAAAAAATACATTTAAAAATATAAAAATAGTTCCCCACCGGCATCGGCAACAGGGTCCTAGTTACCGGTGGTCAAGGCTCCAGGGAGAGGAACTTCCTCACAATGCGAGCCGTTACTATTATTATTTATTTATTTTTCCATTACTTAATTTGACTGTTCCTACTTTTACTTAATCAGATATGAGATGTTTACAATTCCTAATACTTGTTTATTCTTTAATCAATTATTGTGTTATTCCTTTTCTTTAATTTTATGTTTCTTTTCTTTACCGTACTTTCTTTCTTTCCTTTTCTTTCTTTCTTTTTTGTTCTTTTCTGTACCAAACTGTTATTATTATTTCTTTAAAACCCCCCACAAGACTGGCATTGCCTAGTGTGGGGTGTTTTGCCTGCTCTGTAAATGGTAATGTCTTTTTGGTAATAAATATTATTATTATTATTAAATATTCCACTTCTGATAAATCAATATATTGGCGTGGGCCTGCCGCTGCCTCATCAACTCATCATCATCAGTCTCCACAGCATTGCTGTCATCTTGAAGATTTATTATTAATCGATTAATGTCATCTTAAAGAGCAATTTTCGACTATTCTTTTAACGGTACCTGAAAAATAAAATAATTCAATAAAAGATCATTTCTTTAATGTTTTAAGATTATTTGTTTATTTAGTAATTAAGTAACGATGTTAACTGACAAGCAAACATAGAAAAATAAAGCAACCTTAGATTATATATTGGTCGATATGAAAGCAACACATAAAAATAATGCCCAAGTATCAAGTTCGATCATATCAAATCGAATGTACCTCTAAGCGATCAATGTATATTTACTGAAAATCCTGTAAACTGAAGCTTTGAGCCTGCCTTTGTATACAATAAACACATTATTTAACTTAAAAACTGTAAAATAAACTGCTTATATACCTATAATATCAGCGGTTCTTTGGTAAACATGGTCGAGTTCTGACAAAATATTTTGCACCTCAAATTCCGCGAGACACCGCCTGTAAACTTTGTGAATCACCTCTCTTGTTGAATTACTAATGATTTATTCATTGTAAATAGTTTTTAACGTTCTGCGACTGGTTTATCACCGCGTAATTCAGTATTTATCCGTTTGTTTACAAAGTTCAAATACTTGACAATTATTTGACAAATAAAAAATACAGTTGCCAGGGTAGAAAAGATTCGTCTATGGTCACAGTAGACTATTCGATTAATTCGTACTCGATTAATTGTATCGATAATGTTTTCGATTCTTATGACATTTAATATTTTAATGAATTTAATAGAAAAATTGCATTAATTACATCAAAAATACTAACATATGAAATGTTACCCCATCTTTTTGTATATTACTATTTTTTGTAATTTCTTTGCACACGTTTAATGGCACAATTCGGCATTTTTCACGGAGCACCTTACACCGCGAAAACGATACTTACTCTGATCAAATCGATTTCGAAAACAGTTTTTATATACGTGTCAGAGATTTTTGGTCCTGTACCTATAGAAAAAAGCTAGAGGGGAATGATCATGCGAAGCGTATCCAGGGTAGCTAATACATCCATGCATAGAATATTCGATCCTATCGAATCAATCAATTCAAATACAATTGACTTCTTTGATCTCTAATAAGATCGTAATTTCTTTAGGTCGCGCATGCATGGAATTAATGTAATAGGTCCACGCCATGAATGGTCAAAGGTCCACGCAATAAGCACCATGATTGTCAGTACCGCAGAGAACTTTTTTACAGTAAGGTCCTTGATTACAGTTACATATGAAAAAAAAAACTAAGTCTATGGTAATATGAACACTGCATCCGTGGAACACTGTCAGTAAATTGACAGTTTGAATTAAGTTTTCTCTATGAGTTTTCTACTTAAAAATTGTATATAAGTTAAATAAATACAACAATGTGATACTCAAACGGAAACCAAGATTATAAAAAAATAAAACAAATTAATAATATACATGAAAACTAAACTATAAGATTAAAGTATGGTGTAGACGATGCCACGCTATAAATCACTGAGATGTGTCGAAACCATTCTATTTTTTGGGCTATTTATCTTAGTAGGACACCTCGGTGTAAATTTCTGGGAAAGGTACATGATACAAAATGAAGTCAATAGTGTGAAGTTCAGTTTGCATAAATTGAAGGTAATTATCGCAAACAAAAGGCAGAGTATGTTTTATTAGTTACTAGCTTTTGCCCACGACTTCGTCCGCGCATAATAAAAAAAGTAGCCTATGTGCTATTCCAAACTATAATCTATCTCTGTGCCAAATTTCATCCAGATCCGTTCAGCCGTTCTGGCGTGATTGAGTAACAAACATCTATCCATCCATCCATCTAAACTTTAACATTTTATAATATTAGTGAGATTTTCATGTACCTCTTATTGGCCATTTTTCCACTAGCCGGCACGGCGACAGATGATTGCGGAGTTGATATTGGTCAGTGACCAATGACAACTGCGCCCGCGCCGGTGCGCCGGTGCCGGCTAGTGGAAACGGCTATTGTAAGTGGGACTGGCATACTCCACCACCCCAGGGCCACGGTAGGACTGCCAATTTCCAATCAATTCAAATTGGCCATTAATAGGTACTATCTTAGTTAATTCCTCGACGTCAATCGTACATTATTGGTGGTCGTCATGTTTTTGGCCAACTGTTAGCAGTCCTCTAGCTGACAATAATGTCAACCGATGAGTGAGAGAGCCGTAAGCCCACCCCCCCTCCCCCTCCCTCTATCCCACTCCCCTTCAGGTCGGCAATATGCGAAAATGTCTTTGGTATTGTAAGCATCTATAGGCTACGGTAACTACTTAACATCAGATGGGCCGTACGCTTTTATGTCAACGCAGTACTGTAAAAAAAATAAAAAACCGTACACATTTTCGACGAGGCCTAGTCCAAAGCTAGTTGGCAGATTCCTTATCTGTCGCGAATTGATTAGTTTTCCTCAAATATACCTACAGATTTTCCCACAGTATTTGCACTCAACGATTACTACTTACTCAACCTTGATCATAAAAGCAACAATCATTATGTTTACAGGAAACGATTATTACCGTAGGAAGAACATATGACAACCTCGAAAGCGAATTAAAAGGGATAATGAAAATAGCTGATATAAATTATACGCCTCGTAAGCTGCACCCTAAACGATTGCAACAGAAGAAATATGAAGCTCTACGATGTAAGGATGACTATAATTTAGATCGGAGAACACTACACGGCATTCAAGTTCATGCAGCTTTAAAAGACAAGCGACACAATACTAAAGCTGCCTTGAAGCCAGCCATTCATAAAATAGCAGAAATAATTGAATGCAAAGACAAAGCTACTGGACCGTTGGGTAAAAACGCCACAACAATTACACTATATCCTCTCAAATCGGTTGGGGTTACTTCGAATCTGTCTAAATATGAGCTATTACATAATTATTCCTTCAGAGATAAAGATACAATCACTTCCAACACTCATAAATGCTATAGAAAGCATGGTTATTGGAATGATTGAAGTCTGATACCGTCATTTATAAACTTTCGTTTTTCAGATATTGTGTGAGGTTAAAATAAAAGTGAAGACAGTAATGAAGTAAAATTTTATATTTCAATAAATTATCAAAATGAACCAAGACATGTTTTTCTTTTAATAATTGAATCGTTAAGCTTATTTTCTAGTCAATCTTGATTGACTTTGTGACGTTTGTGAAGGTGCTTCGAGCATTTCTTGCTGACATTTTTCTTTTGGTTTAAAACGGGTTTGGTGAGGAACACGTCTACATTAGGCAAAGTCAAATGTTTCTTTGGATCCCATACAAAATCTTTACCCTCTATTGTGTTTGTGAATGCTTCCAGAATATCAATTTGCCCTTCAATCTTCGGGAGCTCTTTAGAAAACTTAGATATCTTCATTTCTAAGTCATAATAGTTGTCTCTGATAACGGATAGATTCCTCTGAAACGAGAAATATGATCGATTAATAGTCCTAATGTTTAGTTAACAGTGTCAATGCATGTTACTTTGTCGCACATGTCTTGGTGTTTGAAAATAGATTTTTACAATCAAATCGACGGGCCCGTTAGCGTGGTTGGCGCGGAGGCGCCTTTTACGCTGCAGGTCGTAGGTTCGATTCCTACCCGGGACATGCATTTGTGTGCATGAACATGTCTGTATGTCCCGAGTCTGGGTGTATATGTATATTAAGTATGTATTTACAAATAAAAAAGTAGTGTATGTAGTAATATCAGTTATCTGATTTCCATAGTACAAGCTCTGCTTAGTTTGGGATCAGGTAGCCGTGTGTAAAAAATGTCCCAGGATATTATTATTATTATTATTATAAAAACTTACCGCTATATCTTCTAAATTCTTTGTAATATTATTGAGATCACATTTGGCATTACAAGCGGTGCAGTGGTAATCTAACATCAAGTATATAAGTGCGATCAGACTCCCCATTATTATGAAGCTGTAGATACCACTTAGGAAACTCCATGGCTTGGCACACTGCGGTGGAGTGTACACATGGGTCATCATTGCTGGATTTGTGTAAGAGTGGCCTCTGCCCCGGCGACCCCTCCTGCCGTGATAATCCATCTTTTTTCTTTTCTTTCCTTTTTCTGATCACTCTATCTCACGCTTAGCCACTCTTGTTAATAAAAGTTGATATTATTCATGATTTTATTTTTTTACATTTTCTACTATAATTTACTGGTTTGGTTTAATTTTATCAGGCATTTTGTACAAATTTCTGATTGAAGATTAGTCTTGACATGTGTCTGTATTCGAAAATATTCGAAACAGCCAGTATCTTTATGTGGATAGGAGCAATATTCTCTTGATAATACTATAGGAGTCTGCATATAAATTGAAACTCTCTATCATGCTCCAATGGCCGTTTTTCGATTACACGGCACGGCACCGGCGACGGCATGGCGGCAGCTTTTTCATTGGTCAGTGACCCGTTGTCATTGGTTACTGACCAATGAAAACCCCGCAAATAGCTGTCACTGTGCCGTCGCCGGTGCCGTGCCGTGTAATCGAAAAACGGCCAATTGGTGCGTCCAGATGCCGCGCATACCTCGCCCGAGCACTCATGTTATGACGTTATTTCTATGCGTTCCAGCGTCAAAATTGAGTGCTCGGGTGCGGCATGCGGCTGATGTAGACGAAGCCAATTCATCAATGAGTATCTGATGTCCATTCGTCACAAGTTATTTTAACTCTATCCCTGATAGGTACATCTAGATAGATATCCAGTAATACGTCACTTTGTATAATAATAGAAACAAGGAAAGCTCTACCTTGGCTCTACCCATTTTGGATATCCACAAAATGTGAAATTCCAATCCACTCTTATTGTATGACAAATATAAATATTACAAAATATTAAAGCCGGCCCGCAAAAGTGACCTAATACAATAACGGCAATGATATTATGTTGGTTTAGGACACAATCATTAATTAATTAACTACGAATTTACTCATCATAAAACAAGAGTAATTCACTTAATATTACTTATTTCTAATGGTATTAACTTGAAAAGTAATTAATACCCACTTAATCCTAAATATCCTAATACCCGACATAATTCTCTGACCGGTTCGTCAATTCAACTAATTTTATCTATACCGCATTTGTGCTTATCAGCTTTAGAATGTAGATATTTTTTTATCGATCAATATCAAATTTGTACGCGTCCCAACGCGTAAAAATCAATATACTCAGTGCGGGGCTCTACGAACAGTACAATATTATAACGACTTGTATCATAAATTATACAATAACTAAAATCAGTGTACATTAATTCTGAGTCGTGTGATAATTTGTCTCATTTGTAGGTGCGTAGTGACAACTTAAATATTAACTCAACATAAATATTATTATTTTGTTATTAGTGCAAATTTTTTGTCAGTACTAATAAATAAATAGGATCTAAGAATCAAAAAAAGCAAAATGCAACTCATAAGAACAGTGACTTGTGGAAAGAATTTTAACATTTTCATTATCTGCACATTTACCTACATGATTCTCTTTTTGATTTGGCTCTTCGGTTTCAATCCATGGGTACAACATAATTTAAAACAAAATTCATTTAAAATTTCACATACAAAACCAAACAAATATATTAAGGATATGAGATATATTCTTCAATGGACAAAGTCGTACACTGAACCATTTAAGTTCATGGGCAAAGGACAACAAGCATTTGTTGACGGACATTGTTCAGCACAGAACTGTTTTGTGACCTCGGACAAAAGATATTTGAGTGATATGTCCAAATTTGATGCAGTTTTGTTCCACGGACCGGAGTTATATGTAGAAAATGTGGGCTTACCTGAACAAAGATCTGCACATCAAAAGTTTGTGTTTGTTAGTATGGAGTCTTCAGATTATTATCCGATATGCCACAACAAATACAATGGCTATTTCAACTGGACTTGGACGTACAAATTAAGTTCCGATGTGTACTTCGGCTATATGATCATAAGAAACAAGCAGGGTGAGGACATCGGCCCTAGAGATGTGATGCACTGGACCGATGTTGATGAAATGCAGCCGGTGGATGAGGATCTCAAAGCAAAATTGAGTACTAAAAAAATAGCGGCTGCTTGGTTCGTATCCAATTGCAATACACCAAGTGGTAGACAGAATGTCGCTGAGGAATTGCAGCAAGAACTCGCCAAGCATAACATGGCGCTGGACATATACGGCCGATGTGGAACAATGAGTTGTCCTTCTGATAGCATGGAGGATTGCCTGCGGATTGTCGAGAGGGATTACTACTTCTATCTGTCATTCGAGAACTCCTTCAGTGAGGACTATGTGACTGAGAAACTGCTGCATGCGTTGCAGCACTATGCTGTGCCTATAGTCTTTGGTGGTGCAAATTACTCCAGGTAAGTTATGTTCACATGTTTTTGGGGAAGGATTTAAACATTTGTAATACCCTGCAGGGCAACTGCTGCCAGATAAGCAGAATAAAGGTCGGCACTCATCTATCAACTCGGCACCCGACCAGCACCGCCTCGCCGCTCGGCGTCCACTCGTTGTCGACAGGTGGTGCGCGGGCGGACGCTGATTTTACACCATAAACGTCGCGTGATCAACCAGTGGACCGCGCGTGGTCAACGAGTGAACGCCGCCTGGTCAGTGCGTGGTCCACTTATTTCCGGTTCAGTTAGTGGACGCCGACCGACGAGGCGGTGCTGGTCGAGTGCCAAGTTGATAGATGAGTGCCAACCTTAAGTTGCTCGGATGATAGAGTCCAGACTGAATTTCCTTCTTGCATACCCAGTAATATTATTTTTAAGCATAATGCTCTAAATTTGTATTATGCAGGGAGTTAAGACAGTACTAGGTTATCTTCCTCGATAACAATTTGAACTTCCTTGATAACGCGGTCTAATTTAAAAATGTTAATGTTAATAGGAATTTTACACCACTTTAAAAGATTTGTTAATCATAATACGCAGTAGTTAACACATACTTTCAAGACTATAAAGAGTTTTCGTTGACCTATTAAATTAGGACGATACAAATGAGCTCACCGAAGCAATATGATGAAAATTTAGTTTTTTTTAATGACAAGTTTTTTTTATCTATTTGCAGATTTATGCCACACGGTATATATTTGGATGCAAGAAAACACAGCGCTAAGGAGTTAGCGAAACAAATGTTTGAATTAATTGAGGATAAAGATAAATATTATCATTTCTTCAAGTGGCACAACCATTATACTTACCATAACGTATTGGAAACACCTGAAACGAACTATTACTGTAGATTTTGTGATAAACTGAATAATGAAGCTATAATTAAGGAATGGAAAGTGTACGATAATTTTACGGGTTGGTGGAATCCACCGCAGAAATTTTGTGTCAATAAAGGAGGTTTTCTATTGTTTCTCCTATTCCTCGTATTTTTTATACTTATCATTTTTTTAGCTACTTATAAACACGCTTTCTAATAATATTTATTTTTATTTCTTAATACATTTTTGTTATTTTTATTCTTCCTCATAAATCTTTAACATATAGGTAATTAAACAGGTGTTAAGTACATAAAACTCAATGTTAATAAATAGTAATTATGATGTATTTTACACATTATTTCTTTCAGTAAATAGGTACTATTGGGCTTTAGTGGATGGATTTAGATGTATGTATATACCAAAGACACCAAGAAATGTGTAGGTACACAGTTTTAATTTGAACTTATCCAATATAACGAGGTGCTGTGACAGTTACGCAGTACTTTTATGCTTTGGATCTCACATTTTGTTGTACGTGAAGATAAGGAATTCTATGAATGCCAACTATTAGATTTACCTATGAATAATATCCTCAGCGTGTAGGAACATTATCTAACCTTAAATTAAAACTAGGCAGAGATGATTAGGCATGGTTCACGTATCTGATGATGGACCTGGGAGAGGTACCTATTTACCTATGTACCTTTTAAATGAGTAAGATATATACCTTTTTTTTTCTAGCATCTAATAATTAAATCAAAAAGACATTAGAAAAATAAAATTGAGATGAAAATATAATGTAAAGTGTAAATTGCAGTTATTGTACATAGAAGAAATATTTTACACATGCTATAAGCTACGCCTACTTCTTGTTCGTAGCCTGATGCACTGAAAGCCAGAACCTGAATATGGATCAGTCCATACACCCGGCTGAGGTGGACAGAATCTCGTTATTAGAGGAACGCAAGCGACTCCAAAATGTTGCTTTGCTAGACCTTAAATTGCTCCATAATACTTTTTTAGGGCTCGAGAAAATTAATAACCGCCATGTTTTTGATATGCCTGTGGTGACGTCACAATGACGTCACGGTTGTTTCCCTCGCGTAGGTAGGGTGCGAAGAGGGGCGGGGGCGGCAGGGCGCGGCGACGACGCGACGGCTAGGCGGGCACTGAAGCCAGGATACGTCGAGCTCGGGACGGAGGTCGTTCGCAGTCCCAAGAAATTTCACAGTGGGTGAGAAAGTATTCAGTGTTACCAAATTAATGATTGTTATAACTGTTTCGTATTGAAGACACACAAAAACCATTATTTTTTACAGTCATAACAACTATTTTGTTATAACATTAAAATCATACAAAAAACAATGGTCGTGCTCACAGCAAACGGTCCCAATGCAGCATGTGCTGGTTGACAAACAACCAGCGCTGGTCTCCCATTGGAACCGTTTAGCGATCAAAAACTTTCATTATATTGATATAAGCGACTGTAGCCTAGGAGCGAACACGTTGGGCTAGCAATCAGAAGGTCCCAGGTTCGATCCCCGGTGGGGCATGCACCAATGGATGAATTTTCATCTATGTGCATAATTTACAGTTCGCTTACGGTGAGGGAAAACATCGTGAGGAAACCTACCTATCCCTCGGGATTAGGTAATAGTCAGTTCCTGTATACACGGCGACAAGGTTCACCACCTGTCACGTTGGGTTCTGACTATCTGGTGAAACGTGGGCTTTGAGTTGGCTTAATACCTCCACAATGTGGTGGTGTATGGCCACTCAAGCCTCTGACTACCCCCGAATGGGAATAAAAGTCGTGACGTTATTTATTATATTTATATTATATTGATAAGCTACTTGTCACCCAGCTAGCGTGCTATGAACACGTTACGAATTAAGTTAATTAGGTACACTGTCATGCCGTTGACCTAATTGATTAGTTAATTAAAGTTCTGTTAATTACATTTTCCACATCATGAACCCTGAATACGAATAGTACACTCCTTTTTAGGCTGTCATGTACAAAAAGCTTTCTATCACATGAAGCCGCCCAGCCAGACAGCCGTTGGAACATGTTTTTGAAATGTACGGTATTTTATTTTTCCTATAAGGGGCCATCCATAAATTACGTCACACGGAAAGGGGGCGGGGAGGGGGTCGACGAAATGTGACATTGTGTGACAAGGGGGGGAAGGGTCCTAAGTTAAGCGACGTCACATAAAAAAATCTAACATATCCAAGTATTAAAACCGAAATTTGATATGTAACTTTGTAAATTTGATATGTAAATTTCTGATAATTTAAAAAAATATGTGACGTCACACAGGAAGGGGGGGAGTCTCGCAAATGTGACCAGCTGTGACAAGGGGGGAGAGGTCTAAAAATCATGAAATTCGTGACGTAATTAATGGACAGCCCCTAAATAGTAAATACCTATTGCTATTAGCTTACTTCAAATGATTCGCCTTTGGCGATAAATGTCACTGTGACCTCGCATTAGAATTAAACTACAGGAAATAACAGTTTATGAACAAATCAATTCAACCAAGTTATCTGAAGAAGAAGAAGAAGTTATCTGGTTTCCATAGTACAAGCTCTGCTTATTTTGGGATCAGGAAGCCGTGTGTAAAAGAATGTCCCAGGATTATTTTTATTTATTAAATTTATCATAATATTATTGGGCGTATCTGGAAGAGGCGAGCTGATTATCCGAGCAATCAGTTTTGACATCTGAACGCATAGACATACCCCCTTATTCATAGAAAGTTATAATCGACCTGCAGTGGAGTTACAAATCAAATTTGTTCCTAAAAATGCCTTTCATAACCATTGCAAACTGGGCAAAATCTCTATGAATAAGGGGGATAATGTTTTAACTGATGGCCTGGGCGTTGCAGCTCGTAAACCTATAGTTCGCGACAGGTCGAGATGACATTCGGGTTATGAGCTTTTTGCAGAATAAATTCGGAATCAAAATTAGCAGGACCTGCAACGCAACAGAATAATTTAATTTTTATTATTTTGTGGGCGCTTTTAATTGTTTATCGAGTCCTGCTAATTTTGATTCAGATTTTATTCTGCAAAAAGCTCATAACCCGAATGTCATCTCGACCTGTCTCGAACTATACGTACCCATAGTGTTACACAAAATTTATGTTCTGTATAGTGTAGTAGTAAGTAGTTATTTATAGTCGGCGGCAGCAGCGCCAACTGAGATGTTTTTATTAATAACACAGGACAAGTACAGCCCCACTCAGTAACAGTCCGCTGTGCGGCAGATCCATGGACATAATAATAACTTCTAAATTCCTTGGGCAGATCCAAGGCAGATCTTAGCCTAACAGTTTATCGTAATATGTCACACACATTCCTTGGTCACACATTAAAAGTTTAGACTTTTGTAATCTGTGTTAGTGGATGGTTGCGAAAGGCGAGTCTGTGGCACATTTTGATACTGGACTGTCAGTCAGCGTGTTGACTGCCCTCGGCTGGGCAATGGGCAATGACCTCAAGGCATAGCCATATGACTTCAAGGCCGAGCGTCGTCTTGTGTCAGTCCACAATCTTAAGTTTGACTATTTTTGACTTCGCAATAGGTATATTTCGGCCGCGGACTGTCGGCTGAAAACTGACACTATGAGGATTACCTATAAAATTGAGACTCGGCCGTTTAGCGCAGTGGTTCGAGCGTAGGCCACTCGACTCACTGCATCGGGTCGTTGCAGGTTCGATTCCCGCCAAAGGAAAATTATGGAAACGGAAACTTTGCGTTATTAGGTGTGTCCAAATGCCGCGCATGCCTCACCCGAGCACTCATATTATGACATTGTGTCTATACGTTTCAACGTCAAAACTGAGTGCTCGCGCGAGGCATGCCGCTGATGAAGACGCCGCCATTTGGCCAAATCTGAGGGGTCCCATTTTTTCGAAATCTAAAGTAATGAATGGGTGTATTTCGGCTACTACGAACTTAACGACAGTTAAAAGTGGTTGGCAATAGCAATTTGCAGCTGCTATTGATAGACAGTAGACTCAGAAATCCGTCAAACGTCTACAACTGCGCAATTATGGCTAGGCGACTCGGGGCCCAGGCCACCAAGACCATGAAGCGTTTTGCCATTCTGACCGACTAATCAGACAAGACCATTCTTCCACACAATAGCAACGTAATAGCAAGACTGTTGGCTACCAGTCTACATCAGACTACGGATTATTGACACGATGTCAACAGTATTTCCCATTAGTTTACAGATGGCATTAAAATGGCAGTCGCCAAGTGACTTCGCCCCCTGTGAGTCAGTGGTTCCTCTGAAGGTAGGAGTTCGTTGCAAGCGGCAGACAGCAGACGTCAGTCGGTCTCATAGAAATTGAATGCCGTCTGCCGTCGCGGCACATGTCATCGCCACAATTTGTATGAGACCAACTGACGGCTGTCTGCCGCTTGCAACGAACTCCTACCTTAAAGGAACAGTATGACGTCACCCCCGAAACGCGTCTCATACTTTGGCGCCACGAATCTCGGTATACCTCGGTACACATCAGACGTCTGGCGCGGGACGGTCCCGCCAATATTGATGTCGTAACCATAGCACGACAATATTTACTTTGTTGTTCAGACGATACAAGAAAAAAATGAATTTTAGTTTCGGGGTGTGGCTGGCGTCGCGTGAGCTGCCGAAGGATATATCCCTCTCGCTTAGCTAGGACAGAACAGCTATGGAGTAGACTATAGTATAGTTATTTTTTGAAGGAACAATATTGTTTAATTCGTACAATTAAAATAATATGTCCCAGTGCACCTTTTAAAATAGATGAAATGGATGAAAATATTCAAATATATTTTTTTCGTTTTATATGGGATTTTTATGTCGAGTGTATTTGAAAAAAATAATTTAATTTCTATGTTGTTTTTATTGCTGAAGACAAAGTAAGTCAAAAGAAGACAAACGATACCTACAATATGCTGATAGATACGTATAACAATACTTCGATCGTATAATAGCCTATAACCAGCGGACGATCCAGACGCGTCCAACGATATCTCATTAGTCAAATTATTATGATATAAAAATAGTTTGGACGTTATACGGGAGCAGATGAACATACATACATATCGGTCAAAATCATAACCCTCCGCCCACCGTAGTCGGGTAAAAATGTACATACTCTGTGTAAGTGACTGACTGCCGGATATGAGTATCTTTTTCATGTTTCGTAGGCTAAGGAATACTTTGGTACTTAACTTCGATGCCGATCATGAAGTCATCAGCGGTGTCATAATATTTTTATTTACCATATTTAATTTATGTTTTAATTTAATTTTCAGTTTTTATTAATTTTATTGATTTAACCATGCATTTATTTTTTGTTTATCTTTTTATCTTTATTTTTTTATCTATCAAAATCACCCTTAGACTGGTTACCGCCACAGGTGACAAGAGGGACTCTTTCCTTGCTCAAAAAAATCGCTTGACAACAGGAACAGCTTGAATACAGGGAGGACATGCAGCCAGTATCCCACGCGTATGGTATTTGTTTAATTAGGGGTAGGTTTTTATGTTATTGTATTTTATTTTAATTTATGTTATATTATATTGTATTTTAATGATAAAACATGAAAAATTAAAAAAAATCACTAAAAAGCCTGAAATAATATTTCTATTACCTACCACCTCTGCCTACCCCTTCGGGAAAACCGGACGTGATGGTGTGTTATCGAGTATTTGGGGTCGGTGCCAATCTATCTTCTTACTTTTATAGTAGGTAGACTTGGCATACCAAGTCAAAGTCAAAGTCAAAGCGTTTATTTTGTTTAGGCCTACGGGGGCACTTACAAATTGTCATTTTACATTTTTTCCTTAAATTCTACTGCCGGATCGGAAACGCGACCTCGACTGAGAAGATCCGGCAAGAAACTCAGCGGGCTTGTCTTTTTTACATTGTTTTTTTTTTTATCGCCATTTAAGTATTTTAATACAATGTAATTTGGTAAATAGCTCCAGTGTGCTGCCTTCCGAAATAAGCAAGGCAAGACACGCTACACTTTAACATGACACTGTTATTAACAAAGTGAATTTGAGCGATCAGTCCCAAGCTGATTTATCTTCCAAGTAATCCGAGATTTTGTAATAGGCCTTTTGACAGAGTTTAGTTTTAACTATAGTTTTAAACTTATTAACAGGCAAATCTCGGATTTCTTTAGGAAGTTTGTTGTAGAAGCGTATGCATTGTCCTACAAAGGAATTACTTATTCTGTGGAGACGAGTTACATGTACGGATAGCTTGTGTTTATTCCGTGTGTTTATCGAATGAGCATCGCTCCTTTTTTCAAAGTTGTTGTCATTTTTCTTAACATAAATTAGGTTTTCATAGATAAATTGTGACACCACGGTTAGAATATTTATTTCTTTAAATTTTTCTCTGAGGGAGACTCTAGGAGCTAGGTTGTAAATAGCTCTTATAGCTCTTTTCTGCAGTACAAATATAGAATTTAAATCTGCAGAGCACCCCCAAAGCAGTATGCCATACGACATTATGCTATGGAAGTAACTAAAATAAACAATTCTAGCCGTGTCTACATCAGTTAAGTGCCTAATTTTTTTAACAGCATATGCCGCAGAACTCAATTTACTTGATAATTTTTTAATGTGAGGACCCCATTGCAATTTTGAATCTATGGTGATTCCCAGAAAGACAGTTGACTCCTCAACGTCCAACGCACCGCACGTGTCCAAGATTGGCACCGACTCCAAATACTCGTTAACACACCATCACGTCCGGTTTTCCCGAAGGGGTAGGCAGAGGTGGTAGGTAATAGAAATATTATTTCAGGCTTTTTAGTGATCCAGGTTTTTTTGAAGTCGGTTTGTTTTTTTTTATAAAAATAATTTTATTTCAAGATTTTTAGTGGCGCCATACCAATGAACATTTTGGCATTTTGAACCATATGAAGTAAGCCCAACAAAAGGTAACTGCTGTAAATCTTTGAGAAATTCCCTCGACTGTCTATGGTCTCCATCATTAGACCTGTAATGGCACTTATAACCCATATGGGTGTAAAGTTCTCTCCAATACAAATTAATCAAGCCCAAACACCAGGTAATTGCTGTAAATCGTTGAGGAGTTCTCTCGGCTGTCTTTTGACTCCATCATCAGACCCTTAATGACAGTCACAACCCATCTAGGTGTAAAGTTCTCATCAATACTAATTAATCAAGCCCAAACACAAGGTAGCTTCTGTAAAATGTTGAGGAGTTCCCTTGACTGTCCCTCGTCTTCATCATCAGTCCCCTAATGACAGTCACAACCCATCTAGGTGTAAAGTTCTCATCAATACAAATTAATCAAGCCCAAACACAAGGTAGCTACTGTAAAACGTTGAGGAGTTCACTTGACTGTCCTTCGTCTTCATCATCAGACCCCTAATGACAGTCACAACCCATTTAGGTGTAAAGCTCTCATCAATACAAATTAATCAAGCCCAAACACCAGGTAATTGTTGTAAATCGTTGAGGAGTTCCCTCGACTGTCTTTCGGCTCCATCATCAGATCGACTCCAGACCTTCATAAAATAGTAGTGCTTTAAAATACTTAATGAAAAAAATTACAAACGCACTAGTCGCTCCTACGATTTTCGAAGGTTCCCCTCGATTTCTCTGGGATGCCATCATCAGATCCTGGTTTCCTTATCATGGTACCACCGCTGGGATATCTTCTTACCAACAAAAAAAGAATCATCAAAATCGGTTCATAAACAACGTAGTTATCCACGAACACACATAAAAAAAAAAAATATACGGTCGAATTGAGAAACCTCCTCCTTTTTGAAGTCGGTTTAAAAATAAATATATATTTTTTTTTTAAATTTAATTTTCTTTTATTTATTGTTTTATATTTATTGTGAAATTATAATAATTTTAATAATCAATATTGGACTATGTCTGAAACAAAAACATTGAATTGAATAATTTAAAAATATACGGTCGAATTGAGGAACCTCCTCCTTTTTTGAAGTCGGTTTAAAAAATACAAAAATTATCACATTAACTCGTTAAATCACGGTTTACACCCGCTAGAACGAAAAAGATCCTAACATGGTAGGTAGGACCTGAGGGTTGGCCAGTTAATTACTTAAAATACACTATATTTATTTCAAGAAAACATTCATAAGATCTGAAGGCGTCGGACTCGCACATAAAGGGTTCCGTACCACCGTAGAATAAACACATCAAAAATATCAAGTTTGAGACTTGATATTTATTTTTAAATGTTATTATATTTTTTTTAGTATTCGTTCTGCACCGGCAACAGAAATACACATTCAGTGAAAATTTCAACTCTCTACCTGTTACGGTTCGTGAGATACAGCCCGCGCTGACAGACGGACAGACAGACAGACGGACAGCGTAGGCCTAGTAATAGGGTCCCGTTAGCACCCTTTGGAACCCTAAAAAGTAGCCTATGTTCTCCGCCAAGACCCAGTCTATCTCCATACCAAAATTCATCAACATTGGTTCAGCGGTTTAGCCGTGAAAAGGTAACAGACAGAGTTACTTTCGTTTATAATATAATAGATTGAATAGGACGGACAAACATTTTCCTATCCATATCTGTAATGTTATTTTTTACGATAATTTATTGATGTATGATATATTTATTACTTGCCCATCCATACCTACAACAAACGCAATAAAGCGACTCCATTGTTTTGACAAGCAATGTATTCCCACTGTCGGCCCAAGACCATGCTGCAAGTATATAACAGTAAGCGAAATAGGGAGTTTTTACAGAAATGACACGAATAACTATGAAATGACAAGAGATGACACAAAATGACAAGAGATGACACAAAATGACAAGAGATGAAAAGAAATTACACAAGACAAGGAAAAGCAAACGAAAATCACGCTGCAGTGCAGGTCATAGGTTCGATTCCTGCCCAGGACATGCAGTTGTGTGCATGAACATGTCCGCATGTCCCGAGTCTAGGTGTAATTAAGTGTATATTTAGTTTGTATTTACAAACAAAAAGTAGTATATGTAGTAATATCAGTTATCTGGTTTCCATAGTACAAGCTCTGCTTAGTTTGGGATCAGGTAGTCATGTGTAAAAGAATTTCCAAGGATATTTATTTATTTATCATAGGCGTCGGCGGACTGTAAATACTGTACTGTACCTGTAATGTGGCACGACCGTAATATTTTTTCGTAATATTTTTTAAAAAATCCTTCACAGGTCCGACGTCGAACAAGTCCGAGCGGACACTGACAATACAAAGTTAGAGAGAGACATGGTTAGTTCAAGTACTTAAAATGTGAGATGGCGATATTGTGCGCGCGCTCGGAAATAAACAACGTAAGCGCCAAACCACATTTTCTTGAATTACAAAAAAACTACTTCATGAATTAAAATATGGTTGAAGGGTAGTTTAGATATCATTATTTGCTATGTTTTAGAAATAATTTCGTGATCTAAATCGTAAAACCATCGTGGTAGCAAGGAAAATTGTAAATAATTAGAGCTCATTTCATATTTTTTTTTTATCGAGAAAATTTCGTCAAATCGTGATTTGGATTTAAAGATACTCAAGATAATATAGTCAAAAATCATACATCTAAATATAAGATTCCTAGTCCACATACTTACTTAAAGAAAAAGTAGATTAGAAAATCAACCAAATTTCGAACCCTCGTCTTAAGTGTATGGATTTTTAAATTCGTCTACATCGAACTTAAATTAAAATTCAGTTGGAAAGGTAAGACTAGAAATAACATTATTTCATCGTTTTTATTATGTGTTAGGTATTTATTTATATCGTTACCTATAGACATTAGATGTCATGAAGAAAACTCACTTAAAAATTTTACATCACTCACAATCACAAACCTAGAACTAATTAAATTTCATCCAATTCAAATCTTGTGTAGCTATAATTGAAAATAATAATTATGCATTGAGCGACTTTTTCTATGAACTATAAATGTTGGTACTTCACCGATATACTACGTGGGTATTAGAGCAGACACTGCATCACTACGCTTTCCCCATTCAATTGCGGCCTTATCACCGCATTTCACTCAGTCATGCTACGTATTCGACGCGTGCGCGACGTTTGTTTGACTTGACGCGTCTAGCACGTAGTACAGATATACAGGTACTTACAGAGATAGTAGAACAGTAGTAGTCAAGTAGCTCAACGTAAGTGAGTATGCGAATATAATGTAGCATGACTAAATATGTAACAGCAGAAAAACAGTCGATGGGCAACCCTATTGTACGTTCGAGCGGACGTTCGTAATTATTCAAGGTTGCGGAGTGCCAATAGCAAGCTGTACGCATTCGAATTTAGGATTTCGGCTACACAACATCACGTAATATGTACGCGTTTAAAATACTTTTGCACGGTACAAATAGTACGAGTGATATCATTTGAAATGTAATTAGTGGAAATATTGTGACGCAAAAGAATCATGTTATGAATCAAAGTTTTGAAGTAATAAGTGTAAATAGTGAGTATACAAAATAATTAACCGCCGAATTTATTAGACTTTTAGTCAGTTTAAAATTGTTTTATAAAGCATTGCTACGAACAAAAGTGATTTGTAATGCCAGTGTAAGTCCATTATAACTTTCGATATTTGGGCGTAAGTGTATATATGTATTGTGTAACTGTATCTACGTGTCTACCAAAACTATGAGAAAAGTAAGTATGACCAAAGTGATGGTAAGATGTTATATCTATTTCACATTTATAATCGCCGTCACAACACTGTTTATGTGGGTCACAATGGATTATAAAGATCCTGTGGCCCGCAGAGCATCAATATCTGCATGGAAAGCCAATAATATGAAATTTATTTTAATGTGGACTGACCCTACCGTAGAACCTGTGGTATATTTAGGGAAAGGTATGGAATCGTTCGTAAGCAGAAGCTGTCGGCATATTAATTGCTATGTATCGTCGGATAGAACGTTCTTTGAAGATATAACAAATTTTGACGTAGTTGTGTTTCATGCGAAAGAAGTCTTTAATGCTTGGATAACAGATATACCGAGAGTACGGGCATTGAATCAGAAATATGTCTTGGCCAGTATGGAATCGTCAGACTACTACCCGATCTGTGATAAACAATTCAATCGTTTCTTCAACTGGACTTGGACATACAAACTCAATTCCGATGTGATATATGGTTATATTGTAGTTAAGAATAAAAAAGGAGAGATAGTGGGTCCGAGGAGTGTGATGCACTGGAAGAGAGTGGATACCATGGAGCCTATAGATAATAAATTCAAGGCGAAATTGAACAGAAAGACTTTAGCGGCTGCTTGGTTCGTATCGAACTGTGACGCACGGAACGAGAGATTAGAATTTGCTGAGCAGTTGAAGACTGAATTGGAAATATACGATCTCACTTTGGACATTTATGGTGCGTGTGGGACAAAGAGCTGTCCCCGACAAGATATGGACGACTGCCTGCAGATTGTGGATAGAGACTACTATTTCTATCTTTCGTTTGAGAACTCCTTTAGTGAGGACTATGTGACTGAAAAGCTGTTGCATGCGCTGCAGAACTACGCCGTGCCTGTAGTCTACGGTGGAGCTAACTATTCCAGGTAATTCAATAATTTGAATTTTATCACCCTTCCCAGTTATTGTAGTGATCGTAAGCGCGCATATCCGGTTCAAAAGAGTAATTGACAGAATGCAGTAAAAAGATCGGGATTAGGTAATAGTCAGTTCCTGTATACACGGCGACAAGGTTCACCACCTATCACGTTGGGTTCTGACTATCTGGTGAAACGTGGGCTTTGAGTTGACTTAATACCTCTACAATGTGGTGGTGCATGGCCACTCAAGCCTCTGACTACCCCCGAATGGGGATAAAAGTCGTGACGCTATATATATTTTTATATAAAAAGGAAATGATATAATTTACAGTTATGTTGGAACTTTGAAATAAATGGGTCTATGACGGGCTTTATAGGATGGTAAAATATGGATGTACATTATTAACACCTCTTTTATTGGAACCCACCATACACTCTCACCACTATTACTCCTGTAAGCCAGGATCGATGGTGTCCAACGTTGACAACTCTGCCTACTGTTTGGGGGTACGGGCATAACACTGCTGGTACATTTCTATTTTAACTAATTGAAATCATTTCTTTGATTCCAGGTTCATGCCTGACGGTATATACCTGGACGCGCGGAGGCTCGGCGTCAAGGAGTTGGCGCTGAGAATGGCGGAGATCATCAAGGACAAGGAGAAGTATTACGACTTCTTCAGGTGGCACAACCACTACTCTTACCACCACGTGGACGACTCCCCGGACTCGGACAGTTACTGCAAACTGTGCGCCATGTTAAACAACGAGAAACTATTAAATACTCAAAGTGTATACGAAAACCTAGATAGCTGGTGGAACCCACCCGGTAGATGTTAAAATGCTTGTCTTTGATGAAGTGCCTGATAAAATAAGATAATGGTGCATATTAATCTATTTATCTGGGTATTACTTTATTAATTTTGCGCATAATGCTACGTCATGTTGAATGTTGAATAGGACATGTAAAATGAAAGTTACTAAAATATTTTTTCTGACTTATGTTCGTGTGGTCCGGAGTTAGAATAGCACTTCTCTCAATCTTTTTGTTTTATGAACAATCGAAATACCTACCTATTAATTCAGCGACGAAATTTGTATGTTACAAAAATGTAAGAATTGTATACACCTTAATCCTTTTCTACGAATTTTTACATTCAGATTTTGATTTCCGTCTATGAAATCGAAAATCAGTTCTATCTTTGCATCGGTCGGCCTGTCTATGTAGTTAAATAATAGCGTCCTTGGTTATGAAATAGTTTCATGCATGAGATACATAGTTAGAACTAGCTTATTCATCAACTCAGGACGATGATCCTATTTTATAACCAAGTATAGATAAAGTATAGATACTTTACCCACTCGATACCATTAAATTTATCTTATCATCGCAGTCACTATCTATCGTTCAATATTATTATCTGTTATTTGCTTGTAATAGCACCGATGCAAAATATTTTATTTAAAAACAATAACTATTGATGGTTCTCTTTAGTGCAGTATTGAACAAATGTTTTGTTAGCGTTACTTAAAGTTGTTAGCATTGAAATGTAAAATAAGACGCAGGCAGATGATAAGTAACTAAATAAGGACATAATTATATAAGGAGTGAGGCAGGATTGCCTTAAAGCGATTCAATTTAATTGTTTACTTAATCAAAGTCATTTCATCTTCGTCAGACACCTCACATCACTGTAGATCCTGAAGGGCTAGCACACGCGCCAACACAAGACTTTTGTCACGCATTATGTCACACCGAGTCGCTCTCTCTCTTACATTGCATGTGATAGAATGAGACAATCGATTGATCACGCTTGTGCTACTAGTGCAGGTTAACAGGGTTAACTAACAGTGATGAGAGTGTGTGGGTCGCTTTAACCGCTAAACAATAATATAACCTAGTTAATGTTTATATTTCTCTGCCATTGTTAGAAGTTAATAACATTACTGCTAACGCGCTTGCGTCTCGCAGCAACTTACGCATACAAGAAACTGTTGCTGCAAAGGAAACTCACCTTAATGATATGACGGATCTGATTTCGATTGTATTGTACAGTATCCATGTCGTTAACAACAAACAGTGCCTTATCAATGAGTCATATATAAAATTCTTTCATTGGTGATTTCGTTGAGGGGCAAGTAACACGTATAATCAGTTGTATTGCGTGAATTTTAACAATATCCAAAATAAATTTTATTAAATAAGTTTGGCATTGTGATATAAGTAGTCAAAGTGCTATTAGAATTTAAAATGTTATGAGTGGAAATACCATAGCGACGACGTAAGGAAATCCTCTTGTATGATGTAATACTGAAGTGTCTTAAAAGTTGCAAGTGTAATAATAGTTAGAGTATACATAAAACTAAGCAAATAACACCATGAGAATAAGAATTATGAGCAAAGTGATGGTAAAATGTTATTTTTATTGGACATTTATAACCGCGGTTGCAACGCTGCTTTTGTGGTTCACAGTGGATTACGAAGACCCCGTGGCCCGCGTTGCAGCAATATCCTCATTGAATACAGCTAATATGAAATTTATTTTAGTATGGACTAACCCTAAAATAGATCCTATAATGTATTTAGGGAAAGGTATGGAATCATTCGTAAGCAGAAACTGTCGGTATATTAATTGCTATGTGTCATCGGATAGGACGTTCTTTGAAGATATAACAAATTTTGATGCGTTGGTGTTCCACGCAACAGAAGTTTCCAATGCTTGGATAACAGACATACCGAAAGCGCGAGCACCGGCTCAGAAATATGTCTTCGCCAGTATGGAATCGTCGGACTTCTACCCGATCTGTGATAAACAATTCAATAGTTTCTTCAACTGGACTTGGACATACAAATTCAATTCCGATGAGATATATGGTTATTTTATAGTTAGGAATAAAGCAGGAGAGATAGTGGGTCCGAAGAGTGTGATGCACTGGGAGAGAGTGGACACAATGGAGCCCATAGATGAAAAACTCAAAGGAAGACTGAACACGAAGGTTTTAGCGGCTGCTTGGTTCGTATCGAACTGCAACGCACGGAACGGGAGATTAGAATTTGCTGAGCAGTTGGAGGCTGAATTAGCAATATACAATCTAACTTTGGATATTTACGGTGCGTGTGGAACAAAAACCTGTCCGTCGCAGTATATGGAGGACTGCCTGCAGATTGTCGAGAAAGACTACTATTTCTATCTTTCATTTGAGAACTCCTTCAGCGAGGACTATGTGACTGAGAAGCTATTGCACGCGTTGCAGCACTACGCTGTGCCCGTGGTCTACGGTGGCGCTAACTACTCCAGGTTATTAAATATTTTTATTTTCATCGTATACCTATTAACATTGAACTTTAAAATCATCACCTTCCTCACCTTCTCTGTGTCAGGAGCTGGCGCAATATTTCCTGTCATTCGTCATTCATCATAAATGCCACTGTATCATTCAATAAAAAAATTGTCATATCAGTCTTAATAGTTTAAATTTATGCACATTTACGCTTATTCATATAAATTAATTATGGGCGACAATTTTACGCTTCTCAAATTTGACGCCCCATAACAAAATTTACAGATAACGACGTCTCAAACTGCTAATTGGGGCTTAAACAATTGAGTGGCCTTTGAGTATTCGGCTGGTAGTGACATGCTTTTCAATTCTTCTCATCATATGCCCGAGCAAATTGAAAATTTTATTTGTATTGTGCGTACACTAACGTGTGACTTCATAAGTTATTAGTGTTTTAATATTTGAAACCATTTTACTATAATTATAACTGTATGTAGCGTATTATTACCTGACAGCAACGATTTAATTAAGTAACAAACATTTGCATGTTTGTTTACATAAGGGTAAACAGTATAAATTTGACACAGGATAAGCACAATATGAAATATTATGAATAATATAAAAACGAACTTGCATAACACTGCTGAGCGTTAAATACTTGGTTAATGAATAGAGATGCCGTTGTGACACCAAATCTTTAGTTTTAAGTGTTCCGAAGTCCCTATAAGAAACCTTATGAGATAATTCAGTCCAACCGTCACAATTTCATAACTTCTACATTTTCAAACAATTATAGAGAGGGACCCACCACTCACCCTCGGAATTGTTAACCTCCAATATTATAAACCAAATGAATTGATCGATAATAGAAGAAGCCAACAAGACCTAACTCCCTGTCAGTCGAGAGTATGTCTGTCATGAGTCATGGACCCTAATAATTAGCAATTCTCCGCAGACAAAAACAAATCTGCGGAGAATTGCTAATTATTAGGGTCCATGACTCATGACAGACATACTCTCGACTGACAGGGAGTTAGGTCTTGTTGGCTTCTTCTATTATCGATCAATTCATTTGGTTTATAATATTGGAGGTTGACAATTCCGAGGGTGAGTGGTGGGTCCCTCTCTATAATTGTTTAACAATGGATTTCTGCAAAGTTACGCCTGATTCCATCAATTTTCTACATTTTCTGTCGGAAATTTATGTTTTTTGTTCTTTGTTTCCAGGTTCATGCCTGACGGCATATACCTGGACGCGCGGAGGCTCGGCGTCAAGGAATTGGCGCTGAGAATGGCGGAGATCATCAAGGACAAGGAGAAGTATTACGACTTCTTCAGGTGGCACAACCACTACACTTACCACCACGTGGACGAGTCGCCGGACTCGGACAGTTACTGCAAACTATGCGCCTTAATAAACAACGAGAAACTATTCAGTACTCCAAGTGTCTACGAAAACTTTACTAGCTGGTGGAATCCACCCGGTAGATGTACATAAAATAATAAAATATATTGATGTTAGAATCGGAAAAGTGAACAAAAAACCGGCCAAGTGCGAGTCGGACTCGCGCACGAAGGGTTCCGTACCATTCTATAAAAACGGCAATCATGTCTGTTGTATGGGAACCCCACTTAAATATTTTTTTATTCTGTTTTAGTATTTGTTGTTACAGCGGTAACAGAAATACAAATTTTATTCTGACTTTTCGGATAGTTTTGATAAAATCTATTGCTCAATTCGAAATTGTATCCATAAAGGGCTAGGTAACTAAAGAGTGCACAGTATGTGCCAGCATTCAAGTCAATATTGATAAACACATTATCTATTTGAGTATAACCCGTTGTGGTAACAACACGAGGAAGTTTTGAATTTAAACCAATATGGTCAAAAAATTTTTTTAAAGGTGCATTCTCATTAGATTCCAGTAAGTCTACATTAAAATCCCCGCACACTATAGTCGGAGGCAACGGGAGTATTCTGCCATAAAATATGACACTATGAAAGCAATACAACAATTTCCAATCGATCGGAACCTAGAGATAACGCAAAACTTGTCAATAGCAGGCGAATTTTGGTCGTGACTATATCGCGATCTGAAAAACGAAACCATAGCGCGATCTAGGAGCTCATCTAGCGTCATCTAGTGGTGCGTAGCGGTACTATTATTTTATATATTATGAGATTCTTATTTTATATTATCTTTGTTATAGCAACAATTATTTACTCTTTGCCACCTCACTCCCATAAAAAAAAACTGCTCAACATCAGGCGGGCTGTACGCTTTTTTGCCACCTCAGTCCCATAATTGTTAGTACACACCTGCAATAATAGGTACATAAAGTACACAAATAAATAAATACACATTCTGTGAAAAACTATTACAACGCCATCTATAGTTCTAATACTCTGTGCTTGAAACTCCGAATGCATTTGAAACTTGATTTACAAATATGTTTACGTACGTAAACAATGTATTTGCACAAATCAGTTTAGTGTTAACATTATTTTAATTTAAGCTGTGGGCGACAAAAAAATGCGAATTACTCAAAAAAAAAAACAACTCGTAGTAAGATTCGAACCTAATACCCACATACACGTGGACTAACGCCTTAACCATACAGCTAAGATGATCTCTAGTATTGCACTCGAATTATTATACTACTTATGACACTGTAATGCCAATGATATCATAACAATGTTAGATGGCGCTACTTTGACTGGTACTATTAATTTAAAACTTATTTATGGGTCAAAAATGTAGTTTTACATTTCTTTTTTTTGTCAACAATTTATCTAAAATATGTCATAATGATCACTCATGGTTAAAATGTTAGTTTTCTCTTTATATATTGTTTAATTTATGAGTTATCAATAAAAACGCCAAAAATATCGAGTTTATTGTATGGGGACCCCCTTTATTTTTAAGTTTTATTTTATTTTTAGTATTTGTTGTTGTAGCGGCAACAGAAATACACATTCTGTGAAAATTTCATGTCTCTAGCTATTACCGTTTGTTAGATACAGCCCGCTGACAGACAGACGGACAGACAGACAGACAGACAGACAGACAGACAGACAGACAGACGGACAGCGTAGGCTTAGTAATAGGGTCCCGTTGGCACCCTTTGGGTACGGAACCCTAAAAAACAACGTGCCTACCAGTTTATCGTATAGTCTAAAGGAAGTGGTCTCCAGGTGACACGATTTGGTTCACGATCGGAAGGTCGATCTGAGGATGCGGTCGATCGACCCACCTTGCCTATTTACATGCCGATTCATAGTAACCCTGCCGATCGGCCTTACCGATTGTTAGCCAAATCATACCGACTTAAGATTACTTAACGGCCTATAATGTGTAGGGGAAGTCAACCCTAAGTATTAGTTAATTTAAGTTAGTTTGTAACATCCGAAAAACGAAGCCAGTTATTCTGCCGGTAGTATGTAAGTAGGTACTTTGGAATAAATATTGCCTTGCTATGGTGCCCATTATACGGTCTAAGTTGTGTAAAATATTTTTAGAAGTCAATGGTTAGGTTTAGAGATTCCAAAAAAAAAAATAGAAGTGACATGTCCGGATGCTTGCCTCCGAATCACTTTTGAAATATGTAGACTTGATGTAAACTTAAATGTATCGTAACAATTAAATTTATACAGAACTGATAAAATCCCAATCATAAGTTCCGTTAGGAAATCCCGGAGCCCATCCGACATGCTGAAAGCGGCTATCGGAGAGGTTTTAGTGGGTAAGAATTCCACATACCCGTGATCTCTTCCCACAAGAGCTTTGGGCATCCTTAGAAGATTCACTCCCCGACAAAAAAATAGGTGTAGCGACCTCACTATAGTCTACAGTTCGCGCCGCCACCGACAGATGGCGCTAAGTGCAACACTCTTATACAAATTGCATTTACAATCACATTTATTTTTTTCTGTCCTCGTTTCCTCTATAATTATAAAACTTAATTAGTATTGTAAACACATTAGTACGTAAGATTATGACGTAAATAATATGGACATGAATTGAATATTTACTGTTAGGACCCAGCTCCATACTAATTTCGGCCATGTATTTTAATTTAACCCACCGAAATCTTCTAACTTAAGTGACCGCACTCAATATACGATTGCCATATGTTTACGCATAACGTTAGGTAGATGTTTATGCAAAGATTATATTTTTGGGCCCATTGATTTCATTATCAAAACGTTGAGTTACGTTGACTTTATTTTGTATGTTTGCGTTTATGGCGCTTACGTCCATGTTACGTAATCGTCTGCAAATGGATACAAAAAAATGTACTTATATTTTGGTTATCTTAGTTAACGTTGGATGTGCCATTTATTCGGTTTGGTGCCATCCACAAATTACGACACACGAATTTCATGATTTTTAGACCCCCTCGCCCCCTCGTCACAGCTGGTCACATTTGCGAGACTCCTCCCCTCCCTATGTGACGTCACATATTTTTTCAATTTTAAGAATATTTCAAAAAAAATCGTTTATAAATTCATATTTCGGTTTTAAGACTTAGATATATTAGATTTTTACATGTGACGTCACAAAACTTAGGACCCCTCCCACCCCCTTGTCACACAATGTCACATTTCGTCGACCCCCTCCCCCCTTTATGTGTGACGTAATTTATGGATAGCCCCTTTATAGATTTAATAAAAGTGATAAATGATTTCATTGCTTTTGGGTCTTTTGCTAATTCCTGTAAATTGTATGGATCTTTAGTTATTTTTGATAGAACATGTGGTTCATAGGTCTCTTGTGAAGATAAGACAGTGTTTGAGGATGTGCTCTGTATCTTGTGTTGAAGTGTCCTTGCATGGACATGTGTTTACTGATGTGATTTTGAAGCGATGTAGATAGGATCTATGCTGGTAGGCATCACCGGTCCAACTTACTTAAAGCCTTAAACACACGTAACGATATACTTGCGCAATTAAATCGTTACGTGTGTTTAAGACTTTATTGCACAAGTATACTGTAAGTAAACAGTTGGTATACTTGTGCAAGTCTAGACTTAAATCGTTACGTGTATTTGAGGCATTAGTATACAACTCTTTAACGCCACCCAAAACCGAAATGAGTCTTCCGTAATAAAAATCGGTACCTGTGGTTTAGATTCTAAATACTAATAAGTGTATACCCAAATTCGCTTTGTGTTGGGACTAGTGATGGGATGTTCTCGAGAACATTCTCACCCTTGGAAACTTACGGAAACTTACTCGTGAGAATTTTCGAGAATTTATCTTCTGAAGCATGTTAAACTTGGCATAAACCTCATTAAACATGCAAGTATGGCGGTTTTAATTGTTTTTAAGATTGAAAGTTAGGATAACGTCACCCAAAATAAAAAAATCTCACGAGTAAGTTTCCGAGGGTGAGAATGTTCTCGAGAACATCCCATCACTAGTTGGGACACTTGTTTAGGTTTTCTGAACCTATTGTAGGTAAAAACTATTTACCTACAATAGGTAGTATTTAACTAACTTTTTGCAATACCTCACATTAGGTTTTGCATTTAACCTATTTTTTTTTCTCAGTGTACTTACTTAATGGTTGTGTAAATGTTTATTTGTGTGTACTTATTTGTATGGATGTTTAAATAAATTTTTATACGTGACTGTTTACCTAAATTTTATTACAGCTACCTTTATTAATTTATGAAAAGTACTTACTTGGCTCATTCAAAATAGCGTAAGCATTATTTTCCTTGATAGTAGCATATTATAGGTATACCATGAAGAAATAGGGCTGGCAATGTTGCCACTGGCTACTTTTAGGATTACCGTACACAAGAGGGAAAATTACTGTATTTGACAAAAACACCCTACCCTGTATGCTTTTTTTTTATATCCGTTATACGTCCCACTCCTGGGCAAAGGCCTCCCCTTTACTTCTCCACATGTCTCTATTTTGGGCTATTTCCTGCCACGATGTTCCTGCAAAGGTGGTCAAATCATCTCGCCATCTCTTCCTTGGTCTACCTCTTTGTCGGCGTCCTCCATCGGGAACCCAATTGGTGATGATGTTTGCCCACCTTTCCGGGCTCATACGGGCCACACGGCCGGCCCACTCCCACTTTAGTTTCGCGGTCTTATCTCCCACGTCCGCTAGCTGAGTCATTACTCAGCTAGCGGACCACCTTGCGCTCCATTGAGCGCAAGGTGGTATTTCTCACTCGATCTGTTCGCTTGACATTTAGGATACTGCGCTCCATTGCTCATTGGCAAACCTTGTATGCATAGCATGTAAAAAATATTTTATTAAGATCTGAATAAATTATCGTATTTGTTAGCGTACGGTGGAACCATTGAACCATACCAGTATCATTTGAAGGCCTTATAATAGGCCTAAATATTTTTTTTTAAATTTAAAGGCGCCTTAAATGTGCGAGAAATTGTGTGCTATACTATTTTCATCAGGCGCTTACATTAGGTACCGAATATTGTGAAAGAACCATACTTTCAGTTTCACAAAGATCATATTTATTTTTCGGTAGACTTACAGACAGTAGTGATGCTGTCTAGAATGGAACAGTATAAAACTGCAATATTTTGCACAGGTATAGTTGCGTACAATGAAAGCTTCGTACCTCTCGGAACAACACGTCATAAACCATTCGCAGCATTATGGAACGAGACAATTAGTGGACGAAAACAAAATGATATAATTTCAACATTTAGGGCATTCCTCATATACAAGAGAGACGCAGAGCATGTTATTCTTTGGCTAGACAACTGCGCAGCGTAGAACAAAAACTGAGCACTTTTGTCTTTTATAATCTAATTGGGGCTAAGTCGATTACATTAAAATACCTGGACAGTGGGCTTACTTCCATGTCTGCCGACGCGTTCTACCAGGCGGAGCAGTGACCAGATTTCGTTGTATTGTGGTGTGTGTCCGTCTTTCTAACTCCAAAAAAATTGTGTCCAATACCTACAACTTTCAAGATATATTTTTTTAAGACAGGTGGAAAACAAGCGTACGGCCCGCCTGATGTTGAGCAGGCATTGCTCGCACCTTGCCGGCCTGAAGGGGAGTGGGACGGATGGAGGGAGGGGAAGGGGGGTGTTGGGCTTCCGGCTCTCTCACACAATTTTCGGAAGCAGTACCTAGAACCCAAGAGAGAGGTATAACTTTAGAAAGAAAAATAGAAATTCTTACAAAACTATAGTGCCACTAATGCCAGTCAAAGCTATGTCAAACGACTGAAAAGGAAAGACATACTCAAGCTACAAATACCAAACTGAAGCAGTACCTACTGCAGTAATCCCATGAGTTGCTTTCGCTGGGAGACACACTTGACCTGACAGTACACCATCACCAAATCTGCTTGTAGTATGGAAGAAAAAAACCGGCCAAGTGCGTGTCGGACTCGCACATAAGGGGTTCCGTACCACCGTAGAATAAAAATGTCAAAAATATCAAGTTTCTTGAATGGGGACCCCCTTTATTTCTAAAATTTGTAAGATTAGCCTGTCTTATTCCCACTACCTACGTTTCAAATTTCGTTAAACTGGGTTTAGTAGTTATGGGGATACGTGGTAACAAAATTGACACACACACACTTACTTTCGCATTTATAATATGAGTGGGATAGGATATAGGGCAGTATATCTACCTGTAGATATCCTAATCGTTTAGTGTTATCCGTAATGAAAGAACTTTGTTGTGTGTCAGTCGGCTTGTATCAGTGAATAGCTTACGCACTGATAAAACAGCTGCAGTCATGTATGAAAAATACTGCAGTCCTTAATTATCGCTCGGTGTCGCTACATGCTTCGCACTTCATCATAAAGCTTTCGGAAACTCAGTATGAGAGCCACACCAAAAAAGATGTTGTGTATCATAGCAGCTATATTACTATTTTTATTACTTTTATATAAAACAGTGGAAACGGCCACGGAGAATCGAGGGCTAATTTTAGAAAAGTATATTTTTATTCGCGACCGCATAATATCAGATACACAAACGACCGACGGCCAAGTGATAATAACAAGTGAAGTGTCACAAAATAATCTTCCAATGAAGTATATTTTGCAGTGGACATCACCGAAGAATGTTCCGTTCGTGTACATGGGGAATGGCCAGCAAGGCTTCATAGACAGAAAATGCCCATACACAAACTGTTACGTCACAGGTGATCGATCCTATCTCGGTGATATCACTAAGTTTGACGTCATCGCTTTCTCCGGGCCTGAAGTTCCGCGGCTCCATAATTTACCGGATAAAAGATCGCCGCATCAGAAGTATGCATTCGCATCTATAGAGTCATCTGACTATTATCCCGTGTGTTCAAACCGCTTCGACAATTATTTCAACTGGACGTGGACGTTTAGACTGGACTCCGAAGTGCGATGGGGTTACATGACCGTTAGGGATGAGAATAATAAAATAGTCGGGCCGAACAAAATAATGCACTGGATGAAATCGGAAGATATGAAACCTGTGAGTGCGGAGTTGAAGGAACAGTTGAGAACAAAATCAAAAGCTGCAGCGTGGTTCGTATCAAACTGTCATAGTAGGAGCAATCGGGAGAGATTTGTGCGAGACCTTCGGAAAGAACTACAGAAACATGGCATGGATGTCGATATATACGGATCCTGTGGATCATTCAAATGTTCGAGGGCTAACGAAGCGGAGTGCGATGAATTAATTAAGAAAGATTATTACTTTTATTTGTCCTTCGAAAATTCCTTCAGTGAAGATTATGCGACCGAGAAGCTTTTACACGCTTTAGAAAATACTGCGATACCGATAGTATACGGTGGCGCTAACTATTCCAGGTGAGTTCCTCGAGCTTAGTAAATGAGTGCTATTATGATGTTAGTAAGTACTATACAAACACTCTTAAACTAAAATAATTAGTAGAAAGTACCTATATCAAAAATGTCTATTTGGTCTATTTGCCTCTAGCGGGTACGATTCCCGCCAGAAGCAAATTTCGGAAACAGACTTTTCATGATTTGTTTTGGTCTGAGTGGCACTCGGATCGCCCCCAGTTCATTGTATGCTACAACCACTCTTGTAGCGAAGCTTAGTTTAGGACCATACCATTGGTATGTTAGTCTCGCGATATTTATTTATTTTAAAAACCAAATATCCGCAGATAAACTCTTTATAATTTTGGCTAGGGACATGATATCGAATGGAAAGAATCGATACTGTACTCATGAGTAGTATCGGAAAAAAGTATCATACTCGTAACCGATAGCTCGATACCTTGAAGTATCGAAACAAAAGTATCGATACTTCAAGGTATCGATACTTTTCTTAAGAGCTTAATGCGTACAAAACTCCACGTAGGGACACGGTATGGAATATAAATTATCGATACTGTATTCATGAGTAGTTTCGAAAAAAAGTATCGTACTTGTAAAAGCTTGACAAAATACTGTGAAAGTTAACTTTTACTACGCGGCATTCTTCTAATTTATGACTCAAATATCAATACACAGCACAGAGTAATAGTGAGTCTTCTATAGGTACAAATAAATAAAATGTATGTGTCTGTTTGTAATATCAAAATAACAGCTATTTACTAAATGCATAATAAAGTATATAGGGTACTAATAACAAATACACAATCTTAAAGTGTTTGTCTGTCTGTATGTATGTTTATCCGGGACATTCACTGGCAGATAGCGGACTTTATAAGAAGTAACTTAGGCTACTTTTATTTTCGCAAAATATTTGTGTTTCCACGTAAAACATAAAAAGCCGCGGGAAATTCCACGCGGGATTAAACGCGGGTAATCTTTTTCTAAAATTAACGCGGACGAAGTCGCGGGCACAGCTAGTATCATATAATAGCCAAGCATAATACCAATTAACCGCAATAATATAGTAGAAAAACAACGCGCGACAGACGGAACGGTGCGAAACGAACACCAAGAATGAATAGTAGAACAACGACGAACGAGCGGAATGAGTGAGTGAACGAACGATTTCGAAAGCAATCTAATGTTTTAGAAGGTTAAATATGATTGAACTAGTTGGCGTTGCCATAAACAGCCAATTTTAAAGTGGGTAATTTCTAAGATTTATTCGATACGATACCTGTCAAAAAGTACTCATTGAGTAAAAGTATCGAATACAAAGTAGCGGTATCGAAAGTAAAAGTAGGTACTCGATACCACACAGTATCGATACTTTTTTCGTGTCCCTAATCTTGGCAAATATGTTCGTTGTAAGAATTTTTCGAAATTCGACTCCGGCATTACAGCCAATTGACAATAGGTAATCATTGAAAATGTTATTTACTTTCATTACAGATTTATGCCAGACGGCATATACCTAAATGCCAGAGAGCTAGGAGCTCAATCTTTAACAGAAAAAATTGTGGAATTGATGAATGACCCAGAGAAATATTCAGAGTACTTTAAATGGAAGAATCATTATTCGTACCATAGGAAATTCGTGAGTGTGGAAACGGAACCGTACTGTTTGTTTTGCACAACACTAAATAATGAAGAGCTAGTGAAAGAGACGACGATATACAAGAACTTTAGGCAATGGTGGGATCCACCGAATCGGTGTTAATTGTTAAGTTATTAAACGTATTAATTTAATTTGGTCAATTACCAAAAGTATTTTTATCAAATTGATAAGCATTAAGTATTTTAGTTGCCAAGAAGTTTAATTTAATTATTTTATTTATTTTAACATTGAAAGCGTTTACAAGATGCGCATGCCGCGCGCGAGTGCTCAGTTTTCACGTCGGAACGCATGTACCCATGAGTGCTCGCGCGATGCATGCGATGCATCTGGACGCACCAAACCAGCACATCCACATTGACTGCGCAGCAGCGCAAAGCTTCATTGCCTAGCTCAGTATGCCTCGCCCAAGCACTTAATTTTGACACATAACATGAGGATTTGGCCGAGGCATGTGAGGCACAAGGACGCGCCTAAAATGTGTTATTTGTGCGTAATAGCTCTAATAACGAAATGTATTTCTGACTGATTAGAAATACATACATTAAATTGTCTTGGTTTTTTCTAATACTATTTTATATTGCACCACAAACACAATTATCCACAATCATTTCAACTAACATAGTAGGTATTCAATGTTCCTATAGTACTGATAATAAGTAAGTAGGATTAGACAGTATCACTGGCATGGCATCATCCTTATTTATTCTGTGATGGAATCAAACATGAAATACGTACTAAAACATTTACTATAGACGCTTTGATAAAAGAACGTTATCAAACGGTTTTGGTTGAAACGCCTGATAAGGAATACAAATAGGTACCAAAGATAAGATATTCCTAGTGTGGAATTGTATACAATTCTAGGTTTGTAGGTCTTCGACGTGGCTCAGTTTCGTTATAAATATTTCTTTGAATGACTACGATACTATCGATGGAAAATACCAAAAATAAATTAAGTCCCTTGATGGTACGGCAAAAAGATGTGAGATATAATGGAGCCACATCCAACTGTGAGAAGGTAGGTATTAGTAGCGTTTTCAATTTGGTTCACTTACCGCCAAATAATAGTAATGTTACGTAGTTCTTTATCTGTTGTATTAATCCGGCATAAAGCGTAGGCCAAGATCTTTAAAACACTCTACTGCGTTCTTACCTAAGAAGTCAGTCAGAGCGTGCCTTACAAATTTGGAACCTCTGTTAAGACAATAGTATATTACTGCCACGGTCTGTAATGAGTGTGTTGTTGACCTTGTTATTAGTCGCCGAAAGCGCGGCGCGCCGCGCTCCGCAGCGCAACGCAGCTCCTCCAGGATCCACAGCGCGGTCAGCATTGCAACCCTTGAAGGTCGAGGCCTTTATAGCGCGGCCAGCAAGGTTTGCAATGATGTCCAAGCTTGAAGGCCGTGAGCGTAGCTAAGCTTAGCTTGAGGCCATCATGTGTGGCCAGCAGTAAAGTAATTGCGGACCAAGGCTTGCATACTGCTTTACTAAAAGATGCGACTATTAGTTTAAACAAAACTAGCGAAGTAGGTATAAAAATTAATAAAATTATATTTTTACGAACTATATCTATAACTGTTTATTTTTCCTGTTTAAGTTACCATGGCAACGGCACAACCAACCAATCAGATTTATTTACGAACTGTAACCACCTATAACTATACCTGTTTGTGATGTTTCCATGGCAACGGCACGATGGTGTTCAGATAATAGGGACGTTATATTTTGCCTCCCTGCTGGCTTTTGCAGGGCAGCAAAATCGACTTTGCTAGAAGAAGGTTTGCAAAATAATGACAACATCTATGTATTTACTCAAAAAAGATTATTACCTATTTTAAGTAAATACCTTATAATATAAATTCTTTGGACCGTATTGAAGACATACAAAAAAGGTGCGACCGAGCAATTAATAGGTTGTGTAAAAGTCACTAAAAGTTATGTGGCTAGACAGCGGCTGATTGCTTTAGATGACGGTTAGAGTTACCTTATTCTACTTTTTAGGGTTCAAAGGGTACCAACGGGACTATTACTAAGCCTACGCTGTCCGTCTGTCTATCTGTCTGTCTGTGCGTCTGTCAATGGGCTGTATCTCACGAGCCTATACTATAGTCTACTACTACTATATTCCTATGCTATAGTCCTCCTGATCAAATTTCGGTCACGGCGGCTAATCTCACGGAAGATCGGCGTAAAGCAGCTATTAATAATAATAATAATAATAATATCCTGGGACATTTTTTTACACACGGCTACCTGATCCCAAACTAAGCAGAGCTTGTACTATGGAAACCAGATAACTGATATTACTACATATACTACTTTTTTATTTGTAAATACATACTTAATATACATATACACCCAGACTCCGGACATACAGACATGTTCATGCACACAAATGCATGTCCCGGGTAGGAATCGAACCTACGACCTGCAGAGTGAAAGGCGCCTCCGCGCCAACCACGCTAACGGGCCCGTCAACAGCTGCGTTTTGTACGATCAGTGAGAGAGCCAGTACAACTGGCTATGAGCTATGCTAAATATACCCTTATTAAATATAATACTTGAGGCTTTTGTGATTTTTCATACATGGAGTAAAGAAAAGGTTATAAATGTGTTCTGTTATAAATATTATAGTGTATGCACTTGCCACCATTGATCATCTTGATAAGTTAATTTTAAGAATTATTTTTATGGAGTTATTAAATCTGGTTTTTGTACTTAATTAACTAATTTTATTTCCATCAGTGTAGGTACTGAACTGCATCAATGTATAAATAATCTGCTCTGAAAAAACATGAACGCGTACAAATGCTGCAAATACGGGCATTCATATTTGATTACAGGCCATGATTGTACTTTCATTACTTACCTACTGGACGTCAAGTCACTTATCAATTATGGCGCAGAATATGAGGAAAGTGATTGAATTATGACGGATTTCGAAGTCTCCTGTCTATCAATAGCAACGGGAAATTGCTATTGCCAACCACTTTTAACCGTCGTAAAGTTCGTAGTCTCCTTGCTATTGAACTGCCATTTTGACATTCTGAGTAGTGATGTGCCGAGTACGCTATTTTTGGTACTCGAGTATTCTGGTACTCGTTAAAAAAGAATCGAGTAAGTACTCGAGTATTCTGGTACTCGTTAAAAAAAGAATCGAGTAAGTACTCGAGTCAGAGGACTCGGACAGGTACTCGAATACTTGTAATGAGTACTCGAGTACTTAATAGGACTCGAGTACTTTTGTGTTATGTATTTTTAACCACTCAAACGTCCGAGTTTCACATATAATTAGTGCGTTGTACTTGCACTCGTGAAAATTGGCGAAAATGGCGAAAATTTTGGCGAGAGCCCCGATTTATAACGTATTTTCTAAAAAACTACAACTGTTACAGCAAATTAAAAAAGCCTGTATAAAGTCTACTTAAATATGTATTAAACATTACCTGTTTTTCCAATTAGAAAATATATCTTCTTCTTCCTAGCCTTATCCCTTATGAGGGGTCGGCTTTCAGTCTACCCTGATTTGGCTGATCACCGACATTTTTTTAATATATAACACTAATACAGTACAGTGTCAGTGGGATAATAAACAAATTATTGATTGCACCTCTATTTATTTGAGTACCCGACTATGGATTCGAGAGAATTCGAGTACCGGGTACTCGAGTTCTATAATCTGAGTACTCGAGTACCCGAGTACTTACTAAGTACTTGAGTAAGTACTCGAGTCAGGCTGTACTTGGCACATCTCTAATTCTGAGCGACCAATCAGAGAAGAGAATAAGGGCCTTGTGCTCTTCTCCGATTGGTGATTCAACAACACAATAGCAACATAAAAGTAAAACAGTTGGCTACCAGTCTACATCAGACTACGGATTTATGACACGATGTCAATAGTATTTCCCCATTTGTTTACAGATGGAATTAAAATGGCAGTCGTCAAGCAACTTGGCCCCCTGTCCATTCGACTAAGTATTTGTAATATTAAACATTTTACAATATAATACAGGTATTGTACAAAATTTAAATTGTAAATCAGAATTCACCCATAGCAATAACAATAATTTTAACATTATCGTAAACTCCATCATAAACATGAGAGAAAGAGCAAAATACATAATAACATGAGGGTGACGTGATGCATTAAATTGCACAATATGTAGTTACGGCGATTTTCGTACAATGCAGGCTGACTGGTTTAAACACTTTACATATTGAAGGATATGATAATTTATGGTAACATGAAACGTTTAAAAAAATAAAATTTAAAAAATACCAATGAACTACAGAGAATATCTTAATTAAATGAATGTGCTAAAACTCGGAAATTGTGGACACCGCTATCGCTAATACGCGTGTTCTGCGCGAACGGAGTTAATGACACTTGATAGGTACGTCAAATCAAGGAGTTACGATCGTGACCATGCTTATTGTTATGAGTGGATAATTAAAGATAAATTAGGCAAATATTAGGCACCTATTTTTTTACATAATTAGAACGAGAATCGAGTACTGAGCACTCTATATCAATATGTAAAGTGTTCAACCAGTCAGCCTGTATAGATGGATTCTGTGTAGAGTCCATGAGCATCCTTCATTCTAGAGCAAATAAGAATTAATATTTCTAAAGACATTACATTACATAAGGCGTGATGTATTATGAGTTATTGGAGGTATAATTTTATACGTAAATATGCCGAATAAGTAAGAAGTTTACCATCTACCGAAATGCAGATGCTAAGTTGATTTGACTATTTTGTTAACGGCAGACCATTGCCGTTCATATTAACTTTTCACTCAGTAGCTAGTCGACCGCTGCGCGGGCGCTCATAAACAACGTAGGAAATAAAATGAGGTTAACGTCCACAAGTAAAATAATCCTTCTGTGTGTCTTATCACTAGCTCTCATCTCGATATATCAAAACTACAAAAACCTTCACAAGCATTGGAGAATTTTTAAAGTGTTGAGTGATAAAAAAAAGGACAACACCAAATTTAAATACATTTTGCAGTGGACTTCACCAACCGATATTCCATTTGTTGACATGGGTGAGGGTAGTGACGGATTCATTAAAAGGAAATGCTCGTTTACTAATTGTGTTGTAACAAGCAATAGAACGCTCTTGGGTGACTACACGAAGTTCGACGTGGTCGCCTTTGCTGGTCCTGAAGTGGCGGCGATGGGGCCATCTTTTTTACCCAAATATCGGTCGCCACATCAAAAATACGTGTTCGCTAGCATCGAGTCATCTTACAACTACCCGATATGCTCGAACTATTTCAACGGCTACTTCAATTGGACGTGGACTTACAAATTGGATTCAGAAGTACAATGGGGCTATATCGCGATTAAGGACTCTAACGAAGACGTAATAGGTCCGAAAAAAGAAATGGACTGGATTGATTGGGAAGACATGGAGCCTGTCAGCGATGTGTTTAAGGAAAATTTGAGTAGGAAGACGAAGGCGGCTGCCTGGTTCGTAACTAACTGTTACTCGAATAGCCGCCGAGAGGTATACGTTGCGAAACTTAAGAAGGAGTTATCGAAATATGATCTAGTGCTCGATATTTATGGAGCCTGTGGTGCTTTGAAGTGTCCTCGTGATGATGATAAGTGTAATATTATGGTTGCAAGAAACTATTACTTTTATTTATCATTGGAGAACGCTTTCAGTGAGGATTACGTGACTGAAAAACTTTTGATAGCAGTGCAGAATAACGCGGTGCCGGTCGTATATGGCGGTGCTAATTATTCGAGGTAAGTACTTTTGGGTTGAACGATTTATATGTCAAACCGATGATAAACACGTGCGACTAATAGGCTATCTATAGTTATCAGAAAACTAATTCTACGTCTTCTTATCGGATAGCGATATTAGCGATAATTCATTCGGAATTTTTATTCTTGGAATACTGATAGTCTGACTAGTTAATTTTTGGATGGCTGACAGCAATCGCTGCGCGTGTATCAGTAAGAATTAACCAAATCGGGAAAATCTGGAAGCCCTCTTCACATAAAGGCTAAGAATTATGAAATGATAACAAATCCAGAGGGAAAATGGTGCTACAAATTTAACCGCAAACTTTAAAGAGACAGAAGAAATTTGTTATAACAGTGAAGTGCATCATAACTTTATATTTTGGGGGTTAGTCTAAACCTAATTTGACACCACAAATATAGTGTTTTCCATGTAATATAACAAGAAGAGGGAAAACATAGCCGAGTTTAGTTTGCGTATCAATAGAATTAGCACCAAATCTTAGGTTTGATGCGTCCAAATGCCTCGCCCGAGTACTCTTGTCATGACATTATTTCTATGCATTCCAACGATAAAACTGAGTGCTTGGGCGCAGAATGCGCCTGATGTAAACGCACCCACTAAAGTTGAATTTGAAATTAGACGAAGTAAACTGACAGGTGCTAATGTTAGTATTTGATAGAAATTCCAAATTTGCAGAACTGTGCCATATCCAGCTGACAAAAAAATCTTAATTTTTGTTTTTTTTTTCAGATTCTTGCCCGATGGATCGTATTTAGATGCGCGAGAGCTGGGAGTTGAAAGGCTGGCTGTGAAAATGCGTGATCTAATCAGCGACCTCGATCAGTACGCCGACTATTTCAGGTGGAAGAACCATTACTCTTATTACAAGACTTCTGTCAGAAGAAGCTCGAACACGAATGAGTATTGTAAAATTTGTGAGCTATTGAATAATGACGACATGATGACGAGGACGTCAGTTTACAATGATTTCCAAAAATGGTGGGATCCTGTTGATTTTTGTTAAAAAATATTTATTTACTATACCTACTGAGGATTTAAATTTTGTTTACGCTGGGTTCACAAATCACCCAGGTGCATTTAGTTCACACAGGATTCACCAAGATCACTTAATGGCTGCGGCTATATCATGCACATGCCACGCCCGAGCACTCAGTCTTGACGTCGGAACATATAGACATAATGACATAGAATGCGTGCTCGGGCGATGTATGCGAGGAGCCTGGACGCACCAATTAAATGTGCTTATCCTAAGTAGGGTAAACCGGGGGTAATTAGCCATTCGTCAGTGATAAGCAATTTTAAGGAAATAACGTATTTTTTGTTATTTACTGTCAATATAATTCAATGAAATTTGGCTAAGTGACGCTGTTAGCCATAGACAGTCAATTTTAATACACCGTGAACAGCGTTTTTAAAAATAAAAATACTTATGGTGGGTTTTATCAAGTCGGTTGTGAGTTTCATTGACAATTTTAAGAATCTTATCAGTTTCCTTAAGGACTTACACTTGATTCATTAGAATTATTGAATGTTTTTTAAACAGTAAATAACTATTTTGTATGTTTAATGGCACGGGAAAAGGTTATTATTCATAACGTAAGTGGCCAAGAAGTATCTAATATTAGTATTTGTTTTGGTTTAATTAAACAATTTAACACTTTATAGCACTGGCTAATCACTACACCTGGTGCGGCTAATCAGTGCAAGAGGGTGGCTAATAACAGAAAATGGCTAAAAAATATCATATTTTACCATAATGTCTATAACTTCTATAATAATTGGATTTTACCTAAAAACTATTAATACAGTCCAAGTTAGTTTATTAAGCAATCAGAAAATAATATTAATAAGACTGTAGCTATAATACAAAATATTTGATATACTGACAAAGTGTTGGCAATTTTTAAGTGGTCAATAGCTACCCGGTTTACCCTAGGTACATACCCGAGGCGGTACGTTAAAAAACATGTGTATGTATATTTAAATACAAAATAGTAGTGTACTTTATTTAATTGATGAATGAATTTATTTAGTTTGTACATACATACGATACGATGAACATTAGCTAAGCATACACGCACGGATCTCACTCATCTCATACATCACTGTATGGTGAGAACAGGCACAGATTTGCTTGCCTGATGCCTGCCCGCTTAGCATTCACCAGCAGTTCTGTCCGCCAGGCATGACTGTCGGGCAGATCTGTCGGGTAAATCCGTGCGTGTATGTTTAGTGGACCGGGAGCCCAGCGTGCAAATTGTGGATTTACTCCGGCGTCGCCCAAACCTATTAGTTTCGGTAGATTACATGATAGGAAGAATACATTGTTCTAGATGTTTCTACTTTCAGCGGTGGGGGAAGCGTCTACATGATATTTTCAAAATTAAAAAAGCAATGTTATGGAAATACTCAAGCATGTCAGATATTGATACTTTTCATGCTCCAACATGATAAATAGAAAAAAAAATTACTCGAGCGCGTCAGATTTTGTAAGCATCTATAGGCTACGGTAGCTGCTTAAAATCAGGCGGGCCGTACGCTTTATTGCCACCGCAGTCCTATAAAAAAAAACTAAATCAGAGGGGGTGAAAAAGTGAAACTTACAGATGCTCCCATTTCTTAGACTGTCGACCAAATTAGCAAAATTGACACTTTTGACACTTCTTGGCTAGTAATTAATCCCCCTTATCTTAATCTAACGAGTTCGAGTATTTTAAGATGGTCTATTTTTTTTTGGTTCCCCTGAGCGTTTCCACCAATATGGATAAGGACTCATACTGGTTGCAGGTTCTTATCAATATGTAAGGTGTCTCCCGTATCTTAATCTGACGCGCTCGAGTAAATCCAGAAAATCCTTCTACGGCTCCCCATCTATAGCTATTGAAAGAAAGAAGAAAGATTTTCATACAACTTTACAGTGTCTTTAGTTTAAAAAATCATTAAATAATATTTTTACAGTACAAATCTAAAATGGTGTGAACATTGGTAGTTTTATGCCGTACTATTAAAATTTATTTACTATTCAAATTAAAATTGTGTTAAGTCTCATAGTAAAATTGAGCAGCACGAACCGTGAAATTGAAAAAAATAGGTAGAGCTCCTTCTATTCGATAGCATTACTGTCCGAATCTTGTTTTAATTTTATTATACCTACGACTTCCCAAACAAGGAGTTGTATGTTCTGTTTGTGAGGTTCTTTGTTTCACTATAACTTCTGAACGCCTTACGGCCACCGCAGACTTGCTACTTTTTGCATCGGCGACTGCCGACTGCATCGCGTTTTCGCGTACTACCCCGGTCGAGCCAGCCCGTGTATGAGCTGCAGTCGATTGGCTACAACTTGGCTCTACCACCAATAAAAACCACCATCCGCCGTTGTCGGGTAAAAAAGGTACCTCAAGTAATCGGATTAAATGCAACGCCTACAGCGGAAACTGTGTTGTTTATCAAAACCTTGACCTAGTTACCGCGGGGGTCGCGCCCGGATGAAGCATCGAGCTGTTCGAGATCGTATGCCCTTATCATACAGAAATCGATGACAGAAATCATTTTCAAAGTGATGTTGATGCTTCACTTTGATTGTCACTTGTCTATAAACCACCTGTGATATGCTTATATCTAGAGACGCAGATAAGATTAGGTGGCATTGGGACTTTCTTTTCGTCTTCAATGGCAATAGATTGTAGTCTCCCTGACTCCCTCTCGCACAGCAAATTTCCCTTTTCAACTACTCATGCGGTATGTACCGCATGAGTAGTTGACAAGGGAAGTTTTCTGACATCTATATCCAGACCAGAATCAACCGACCAATCAGAGGTCGTCGTTCAGAATAGCAAAACGCTACAGTGGCAGTTCAATAGCTAAGCGACTCGGCGCCCAGACGGACTGCAAACTGACTGCAAAATTTCAGTTCTAATGCGGTTTTTCTGAAGTTGATATAACTGTATCAAAACTGCATGCCGACTGCAAGAGGACTGCTCGCTGACAGTAAGCGGATCCGGCAGTTCACTTGCAGTTGGCGTGCATACGCTTGCAGTCAATGTGCTGCATCCAAACTGCAATTATGCAGTCAGCTTGCATTCCGGCAGTTTGAATGAATAGAATAGATGTATCATAGGCATTTGTGTATTATTTTAGCAGACGTAGCACCTCCTATCATTGGAATAACTAGACGCATGGTCAGCGCACCACTACGTGCAGCGAAATTCACACATTTGTAATCGCACTCACCATTCGATAATCAACCGGTAGATTCCGTATTGGTAATACCACAGAGTAAAGACTAAAGAAAGAGGTGCCCTTATTAGATAAATGTATGAAAAAAATCGTGGTCATTGTTTTTTCATTTTCATTGTTATATCTACCGGTAAATAGTTGAAATACTCGCTTCGTTTTATGTCGATGTTTGTACTAGGCCGACCACTCGGCCGAGTTGCTTAGGGCCAGTCCCCTTAGTAATTGGTCCATGGACAATACCGACATGTTTCAACATTACTCCGTTTATTAGGACAAACTATTTTGGACACGACCCTCAAACTATTTGACCAACAGATGGCGTTAGTTGCACGCGCCAATACAAAAATGGAGTCCTGAACCACGCAAGCAAGATTCCCGAGGCACTCAGCATATATACGAGACCCCGACAACAACCATGGGGCCGTAGCGGCCGACCCCGCCAGGCATACCACCCGCCTGGCCGGGAAGATCTTCCCTTTTCCGCTAAATACTCAAGATTTATTATAGTGCCCACGCTTAGGTACCTTACAGGTACACAGTGTGGCACACTATTCATGGCAACCCCTTACAAGGCGTCAGGGATCATCTGCAGTATGTTCTGCCGTCAGAGCATCCACCCTGGTACTCACTGTGTGAGTTGCATCAACTGCATCGTGATCACTCACTACCATCCAGAATGCGGAGTTGGGCAAAATTTAATTGCGATTAATTAATTGCAAATTGCAGGAGGTGTCACAATTAACAATTAATTATGATTTGTTTGTCAATCGCGAACAAATCACAATTAATTGTTAATTGTGACATCTCCTGCAATTTGCAATTAATTAATCGCAATTAAATTTTGCCCAACTGTGCCAGAATGGTTCCGGAGTTGTGAAAATAATGACTACACTATTGTTGTTAACTTTTAAACACTATTTTGGACAATCACATGTCTGTCTCCCTCTTTCTGGGTCAAACACTCACACTAAGGACTTCATAAATATCTAGTTTATTTATAGCTGCTCTGAATAAAATCTAAATACTCAAACTGCATTACAACGTGATCACGATGCTTGGGTCAATGACCTTCAACTACTTCACATATACATGTTAATAGAAGTCAGTGGGCATTTACACCTAAAATGTAACATTGAGCAACACAATGGGCCAATGCCGGCAATGTTGGTATTCGTATTTGACAACCGTTATCTTTTAATAATGTTAGCTCTACTTGGCCATGTCAGTTCTAAATCATCTACTCATACTAACCCTGTGAACATGAATATACTATTTTTTGCTAAATAAATAAGTATAGGTATTATTTTGGCGGGAAGTGGAAGAGTGATATTAAGATTTTTGTTTTAATAAACAAAATTTACAAAAAATTACTATATTTTTTATTTTATACTTTTAGTGAAAACGCATTTTTTTGTTATCATTACAATCAAAGAAATTGGAATAAATATTACAATCAATTTTCTAAGATTTTATTATGACATATTTCTTAATGAATCGAACACTTAACACGAAGTGTGTTTTATTTTATTTTACATATGTGTGTATATGTGTTTAGGGTTCATGTATGTTTGTTTGTATGTATGTGAGATTCTTTATTCCACCATAACTTATAAATGCCTGAACGGATTTGAATGTATGGGGCAATGATTTATTAAGTTACACTAGATACGCAGTATACGGCGCCGAAGCGTGGCCACTTATTATATGTCTTCAAACATATCCGACATCAGTTGCCAGCTTGACGTCAGTGAGCGCGAACATATTTGCAACGTACAAATAAAATTTCCAAAATGGTGAAATGTAAGTTAAAATGTGTATGTCGCGGTCCGAAAATGACGATAAAGCAAATGGTGTTACTTTTCAGAAGTAAGTTTGCTTAATTTTATTCAGGGTATCCAAAAACGCATTAAAAACGAAATAAATTTATCATAAATTGTTCTTGCAATCAGTGATGCCGGAAAACGATTTTAATTTTCCCACACTGTTGGGAGTTTAGTGAATGAAAGATGGAAAGACGACCGTATGTGCCAGTTAGTCAAAGTATTATTAATAATTGATATTATTTCTATATAATGAGTAATAATCATCATAAAATAGTCAGTACTAAGTGCAGTACTAGTTATAATGATTTCCTATTCGTTTTTCAGAGTACCTAAAGATCAAAAGCGTAGGGAGGAGTGGACACGCAATATACGACTTTTACGTAAAGAAACGGACTGGACCCCAACTACAACAACCGTGATATGTTCTAAACAATTTTTAGATAGCGATAAGATTCAACCAAAAAATAACATCCTGTTCTTTTATGGCATCAATCGGTAAGATCAATCATAAGGACCAAATCTCTTTAACAAACATGGTAAATTAAATGAAAGGAAAGTGTCTTGGGATCAATAATTACGTTTGAAATTTTATCAGGAAGTTCACACATATGGAGTTGGAACAATAACGGTTTCACATGCTGCAAATCAAATTAAAATGTTTATTTTGTTTAGGCCTACGGGGGCACTTACAAATTATCATTTTACTTTTTTTTCCTTAAATTCTACCACCGGATCGGAAACGCGACCTTAACAGAGAAGATCCGGCAAGAAACTTGTCTTTTTTACATTGTTTTATTTATATCGCCCTTTACTTATTATAATACAATGTATTTTGGTAAACAATAGCTCCAGTGTGCTGCCCTCTGAAATAAGCAAGGCAAGACACGGTACACTTTGACATGACGCTGTTATGGAGACGAGTTAAAACGACGGATAGCTTGTGCTTATTCCGTGTATTTATCGAATGAGCTCCTTTCTTCAAAGTTGTTGATTTCATTTCTGATACTCGGAAAGTAGTGTTTATTTGATTCGAGTAAGACTAATATCTTATTAAAAATGAGTTCAAGTGATTCTGAAATGTTGACCCCAGATTCTGTTAAAGACGAGGCAAATACAGTTATCGAAAATCTTTTGCCAGAAATTTCTAAGGAAAGATACTTAAATAATAATCCTCAAGATGAGAATATTTTCTTGTTTCATACTTTTTAGAGCGTGATTTTTCAGTAGTCGGGTTTTAGTTTTTAATTAGGTATAGATTTCATTTGTAAATAGGTAGTCTTTAAATAAAATATTTACGTTAACACATCGAAATATTTATTCTTCCTTGCAGTGATCCTTGTCAATTTCTTTAAATCTAACATGATCTATTGAAAGTTTATCGGAATAACTTGAACAATAATAAAATTTCAATAGATCATGTTAGATCTAAAGAAATTAGTATCCAAATAATTCATTCAATACATTCATTAATTCATTCAATCTGGGAAATAAAATCTGAACCCTGACCACACTGGCCGTTTTCCCATTGACAATGTCTTGTCTCTTTTTGACGCAATTAGTTTGACGGCAGAAGAAACGAAACAAACATAGTTTTCTTTGGCGTATGTATCGGTTGCCAAGCTACGTCTTTAAACTCGCAAGTAGCTACGTATTTATGAGAACTTTTTGTACGAGACTAGTACTCTAGTAGTATATAATCTCATTGGTATGGGGTATCGTTAGAATCCTTACATCATTCCGGGTAACACTGGGTATATTATTTTTGAAAAAATCTATATGGCCGCATTATGGCTCAATTTTCAAATGTGAAAACTATATTTTTTTCTTCCATTATTACAATATGGGGTAGGTATCAAATTGAAGGCCTAAACTGTAGAATTTATAGGCATAATTTAACATAGGTATACATGCAAAACAAACATTTTATTTTTGGCTGTTGTCACTAAAATGCATGAAATAAAAATAAATAATTAAAAAAATTAAAAAACACGACTGCTCTGCCAAAAAACGAACTAAAAAGTATAAAACAAGAGCAGTGTCATTGCAGTCGGGGGCTCTCTTAGATTAAATATGTTCTACAGAACGGTCCCCCGACTGCAATGATACTGCACTTGTTTTATACTTTTTAGTTCGTTTTTTAACAGAGCAGTCGTGCTTTTCATTTTTTTTGTTTTCTTTTTTTACCCGACTACGGCGGTCTATAGGTGTGTGTATTTTTTTTTTTTTAATTTGGCGCCCTCTAGTGAAGATAATGTCATGAACATTTTTTTTAAATGAAGTTATGTTGGGTATTTAATGAAAGAGCTTAATTACCACATTTAAAAATACAAAACGGGTGTGTTATATTATTACCTAATCTTAACTAAGTAAGATGGCTACTATGTTGTTGTCTTATCACACACGAGATCATATATGGCGACAATGAGAACGACAGCAATAGCTTTCAACTTAGGTATAATAATAATAATAATATAACGTCACGACTTTTATCCCCATTCGGGGGTAGTCAGAGGCTTGAGTGGCCATACACCACCACATTGTGGAGGTATTAAGTCCACTCAAAGCCCACGTTTCACCAGATAGTCAGAACCCAACGTAACAGGTGGTGAACCTTGTCGCCGTGTATACAGGAACTGACTCATACCTAATCCCGAGGGTTAGGTTAACTAACTTAGGTATATGCTAATAGAATTGCGACAGCGCATTTAGGTGTTTTGATCATCTACATATTTTACTTCTGAATGAGCTGAAATTTATTATGTTAACTAAATACTTATCTGAGTAAATATCTCAACAAAGAAAAACTCGTCTGAATTCCTTTGAAATCACAAAGAAAAAGAAATACTGCAGATTCTTGAACAACATTGTATACGGGCCTAAATAGGTAAAGAGACATGAAGCCCTTAGGGATTTTGGCCCTAAGATTAAGATCAAACAAGCGGAGTTGCCGAACGGCGCGCCTTTGTCCAGACCCTTTAAAGGCTCCTACTGCTTTGTCTTTTAGCTTTTGATTCAATTTTACGAAGGGCTGATGTTAGGCCGAATTTAGAATACTGTTTGCAATCGAACTCCATTCAAAATGGTCATGCTATCAGATTTTGTGGGTGCATTGGCAATCAGGCAATCAGTCTTCGCCATAAGCCGTGTCTATATCAGGCATGCCGCACCTGAGCACTCAGTTTTGACGTCGGAACGCATAGAACAAATTCATAACGTAAGTGCTCGAGCTAGGCATGCGAGGCATCTGGATGCACCTATTTGGCTTGTCGCATGCCTCGTCCAATGTAGGCACAGCCAATGTCATTGTTATCTACTCCTATGACAGGGGTTGAGTTCAGTATGAAATAATTTATAGTAGTGGCTAGTAAGTCGCTTAGCCATTGAACAGTGACTATTGAGTTTTGCTATTGTGATCGACTCTCTTATTGGTCGGTTGATTCTGACGGACCAATCAGAGGGTCGATCAATATAGCAAAACGCAACAGTGGCAGTTCAATGGTTAAGCGACTTAGGGCCAGTGAGTCGGGAACACGACACGATAACGCGAAAACGCATACTTCCGCGAGACTCTGACTGGCTTGGTGCGGGGTGGTAGATTTCCCATTTGTTATTTTTCGAAAGTTGGTTCGATTTAGTAAAATATGCAGTTTTCTCTGCGATGTTTTCCTTCACCGTGTAATGTAAGTGATAACTTTGACATTATAGGTACTTCAACTCGGAACACGGTATTAGCGTTTTATCCTTATGAACAAACAGCTATTATAATTCTATGCAGTTCGTTGTAATGAGCAATATACATTATTGTTGGTAGGTAATTATTAATTTTAATTACTATCCTGTCTGGCGACTTCGATAACCCAGTCGAGTGTGTAATGTTTACGATTTGCATACGTCGCAGGGAAATGCGCATACCAGGGAGTTCATGAAATACCTAGAGATACCACGAAATCACAGTAGATATCAAATATTCTTGTTAATTACATCTTCTTACTAAACATGTTTAGTGATATGACAAAATGCTAATATAGGTAATGTCAGTGATATGTCATTTCTGACTTTATATTAGCATTTTGTCAGTAAACATTTGAACACGTTTGAACACGTAATAAACAAGAATATTTGATAAATCTACTGTGGTATCCTAGGAATTTTGTGAAATCCATGGTATCCTCATTTCCCTGCGACATACATATATTTACTTATAGGTATTTTAGGAGCTATTTAAGATGAGTCATGTCATGTGATGTCAGTTCCTGTATACACGGCGACAAGGTTCACCACCTGTCACGTTGGGTTCTGACTATCTGGTGAAACGTGGGCTTTGAGTTGGTTTAATACCTCCACAATATGGTGGTGTATGGCCAGGCCACTCAAGCCTCTGACTACCCCCGAATGGGGATAAAAGTCGTGACGTATATGTATGTAGTATGTTTAAGATGAGAGTATAAGCCTACTATTACATTTGCTGTGTTGCTATCGAGTAGCAAATAATCTATTTAATGAGTAATGCTATAAAAACGCATGTCGGATAATAACCGTGTTAAAGCATCATTGTTACACAAAAGCAAATCGATTACTTTAGAGTTATGATCAATTAGATGTGTCCATATGGCGCGCATGCCTCACCCGAGCACTCATATTATGACATTACGTCTATGCGTTCCGACGTCAAAAGTGAGTGCTCGCGCGAGGCGTGCGCCTGATGAAGACGCCGCCATTGAATATTGGTACCTAGTCTGCATAACAGTTGCATAAAAGCAATATAAAAACGTCAAGAAAACGTTTTACCGAAATGTTTGTGACTTGAAAATGCTAAATAGTTACAATAAATTCTATAAACAACACTTCTGAATACATTTCACTTTTATACAACTATTATTCGATTTATTATAGTGTTGAATATGAAGTATTGTGTCGGTGTAGGTACCTATGTCTGACATAAGTACAAAGTATAATATAATAATAGTATACATAAGTACCCAGGCACATGATTTCTAATTTCATTGTTAAATGAACAATGAAACAACCACCAACTTCCTTTTGCTTCAGGTTAAGTCCGTTACTATACGACCGCGGTTTTGACTCTTCAAATTACAAGCATAGATTTATAACGTCACAGCACTCAATTGGCATCGACTTGCTAATAGTACATTACTGCTGCGGTCTCTAATGAGGGTGTTGTTGACCGCGTCGTTGATGGGCGAAAGCGCGGCGCACCGCAGCTCCAGGCCTCCACAGCGCGGTCAGCATTGCAACCCTTGATGGACAAGCTAAAATAAAGGCCGGGACCAAAGGTCTTTATAGCGCGGCCAGCAAGGGTATTATTAAGGCCGTGAGCGTAGCGAAGCTTAGCTTGAGGCTAGTATAGCGTGGTCAGCAGTACACTCATTAGAGACCAAGGCTTGTATAGTGCTTTACTCAAAAATGCGACTATTAGTTTAAACAAAACTAGCTAAGTGGGTATAAAAATCAATACAATTATATTTATATTTTTACGAACTATATCTATAGTTGTGTATTTTCTCTGTTTAAGTTTCCATGGCAACGGCACGAGCTACTCGTTTTAACCGTCAATCAGATTTTTAATAACGAACCATAAACATACCTGTTTGTTACGTTTCCATGGCAACGGTCAAATAACAGCAATATAATGAGGGTCACACTCGATAATAATACATTGCATGTCATGTAGCTCTTGCAATACGACAAATCCGATTTTGCTCGCAGAAGGTTTGCGAAATAATGACAACATTATAAACTTTTTTGAGTAAAATTATATAAAAATCTGGAAAGCCAAAAGACATAGGTATCGAAATAATTTATACACAGCAAAGATATTATCAAGGAAGGGACACGTGACTGCCCAAAATAGTATTTCCATGGACACAATCAGTCGCTCGCAGAAAATAATGTTGAAAGTTGCAAATAAAAATCATGCGTTTTGCCTAGTCTTAAAACGCTTGAATTGGACTCAGATCTTCAAAAACCCATTGCCCCATTATTAAAAGCTCAAATAGACCCATGGTTACAAAAGTCGTAATTACAGACAGTAATATTTTTATAATAATAGATTAGGTACAGCAAAATAACACCACACTTACCAACATATTTCAGAAATATATTACTAGATAGATGGTGTCGACTGCAAAATGCAGTTCGTATCGGCGCTACAAGAGTACGGGCGTGCTTATCACAGATGCTGCAATCAAGTGCTGATGCTGTGGAATACTGAGAGGCCTGTCCCACCGTTGTTAAGATAGGTGGGTGTACCACCATACCTCTATAGATTAGAGTGTTAGGTTGGACGAGAGACGTATCCAAGGCCATGATAATGCATGATAACACAAAAAATATTATAATCTATACCTACTAATATTATGAATGCAAAAGTAAGTCTGTCTGTCTGTCTATCTGTCTGACTGTTTGGCTTTCACGACTAAGCCGCTAAACCAATTTTGATTAATTTTGATATGGAGATATATAGGATCTTGGACCTTGGCTACTTTTTATCCCGAAAAAATGTCAGGTTCCTGTGGGATTTCAAAGTTAACGCGGAGGAAGTGGCGGGCAGAAGCTAGAAAAAAAAAAAAACGAAAATGTAAGAGAAAAGTTATGAATGATAGTTATAAAGGATGATGATGATGATGATTTCCGTTTATTAGGGAAAACTATTTAGGACAGTCATACATCTCCCTCTTTTTTGGTAGTGTCATTGCTTCTCTTTATATTTTTGAAAGGTCCATAGAAGAAATGTATAACTACGCTTTTAACCAAAAGAACAACATAGTAGTCTTTAGTATATACGGCATGAGTCAGTATGATAAAATTGACTTCATTTCTAATACGGTAACAATTACTATTCGCTCATCAAAGATAAGTATTTTTAGTAATAGTAAGCAGATCAATAATTATAAGAAAATAAGTACCGCCATATATGTATAAGTACAGCTATATTCATGATTAGCGTTCAAAAATGAGCGACTGATTTTCGAAGGAAAATCAATTTACAACGCTTCAAGCCGAAACAACACGTTAATCCGACAGAGTGGGGTGGTAATTAGAAATTAAAAATTCATTAACGCTTGATTACCAACCTTGAATCGGTGAACACGTATAATTATTATTTTTACAGTAGGTAGGTATATCGGTAAGATATCACATGAGCGTTATTAAAAACTTATTAGGAAAGTATCATTAAATATCGTACCACTTCCCACAGACACCTTAATGTGTGGGTATTCATTCAAACAGTGCTATATTATTTTAGCAGATATGGTAACTCCTGCCATAGACTTGTGCTCAGCATACTACTTACTATAATACATGCACCGAAATTGACTCATCTCTTATCACACTACCATTTCACAATCAACTTAAAGGCATTTTGATGCGTATTGTTTACTGGAAGATGCGCAATAACTCATGTTTTACAACATTATTTTCCGAAAACGACAGAGTCGTGCCGTGTCCATAATATAGACTCCCGTATAGTAGTAGTCCTCTTTCTTAGAAATGATTATTTATGTTAGTTCCTGCGATTATTTAGTTGTAATTATAATCTCGGTGAATATGGGTAGATGTTTATTTAATAACATTCTACTTATTCACCCTATAGCATGATGTAGGTGGCTCCAGAATTATGAAATAAAGGTGATACACGAGGTCGCGTCCTAACCCCGACCCGCGCGCCTGCCTGTTGCGCTTCCCCGGCTGAGGTCAAGCGACGCTGTTTAAATAACTCTGAATATTTCATGTCGCCCTAGTACTTTTCCTTTTAGACACATTGAGATAAAATCCAGCTGAGAGTGGGAGGGAGGCGAACGAAGAAACAGCTTATTCATAAATAGTACTGTCCCTTTCTAGGGAAAACTGCATAGAACAGTGTCGGTGTTATTAAAAAAGTTAAACACGGTGGCTGCGCCCAATAGGCACTTACACTCGTTAAAAAAAAAAAAAATATAACGTCACGACTTTTATCCCCATTCGGGGGTAGTCAGAGGCTTGAGTGGCCATACACCACCACATTGTGGAGGTATTAAGCCAACTCAAAGCCCAGGTTTCACCAGATAGTCAGAACCCAACGTGACAGGTGGTGAACCCTGTCGCCGTGTATACAGGAACTGACTATTACCTAATCCCGGGGGATAGGTAGGTTTCCTCACGATGTTTTCCCTCACCGTAAGCGAACTGTAAATTATGCACTTGATGAAAATTCATCCATTGGTGCATGCCCCACCGGGGATCGAACCTGGGACCTTCTGATTGGTAGCCCAACGTGTTCGCCCCTAGGCTACAGTCGCTTACACTCGTAGTTTATTTTAATTCTATTATTCACACAAACATTATCCAAAAGACACATACTCGCTTCCCTGTAATTAACTTTCATTCAAAATCATTCGATACATCACTCAACGCTTCACTCTTCCATCCCCTTCCACTCCCTATGTACCAGTCATCATCGTGCACCCGATGCGAAGAGATTCGAAAACGCTCTCAAAAAGAACTCAGGCCTCCCATAGGCCTCCGCGACTCTTACAATACAAATAATTCAAACTCAAAACGCGCCGCGCGTCCGCGCTTCCAAATACACAAATATAAAAAATTGTGTGAAGTGTGTTGTGGACAAGGAGACCTGCGGACCAGGAAATTACAACATCAGCGCCTAAGGTACGTCCCGTTCACTCCACACGGGTTATGTCAAAATTTACATAATCCGTGCTCTCGAACGCATATAGTATAAGCCCGTGCTTGTAGCGTGTTATAAAAGTTATGTTTTTGCTAATAACACGGCATAAGTATGATAACAGTATGGGTCATATCACAGAATAGACAGCATGAAGGTTGTATCACAAACACACAATATTAGTAGTCACTGATGAAAAAACTTCGGCACTTTTCTCTTCCGGACGATTATTACATTTCAAGCAGGCGTTATGATCATAAAATACCAGGTTGCCTAAACGAAATACGAATATAAATACATCGACTGACGGATCGTAACGTTTTCCTAGTCCGAAAGTGTTTATTTTCGTATTTCGAAGTAGGCACCCAGGTGTAGTATCAGAAGTATACCGTATCGACCGGGGTAGTACCACCCTCTCACAGAAGATCGGCGTAAAGCAGCTATTACAGCTGCGTTTTGTTCGATGAGTGAGAGAGCCCTTCAGGTCAGCAATGTGCGAGCAATGCCTTTGGTATTGTAAGCATCTATAGGCTTCGGTAACTGCTTAACATCAGGCGGGCCGTACGCTTTTTTGCCACCGCAGTCCTATACAAAACAAACTTAGTATAATCACCGGTCTAGCAAAGTTAGCAAACGGCTATTGAAACATTAAACTCAATAAATTGGCTTTAGTTGGGGAAAGAAGTTTCTTAACATTTAACAAGGCAAGTTGGGAACTTCATAACAACAGGTGAAGCTTATTATTGGCAGCCACGCTCACGGTCTGCCTCAGGTAACGGATGATTCCGCTCCAATATCGATTTTAATATCTGAATGTCTGGGTTCAGGCATTGTTTCATAACTAATAATTGAAGTTGTTAGTTCAATATCTGCTTTGCCAAGGAATATACTACTCTTTGCCGAGAGTTTTCGGTTAGGTACGTTTAGAACTATTCAAACTCAAATTCATATTTTTTTTTATTTACTAGCTATATGTAGCATTTATAAATCATCAAAAAAAAAATATTCTAGCGTTACCACCGGTTCGTAATGTTGCTTCCATTGAGAAGAGCCGGCAAGAAACTCAATGGTTACTCTTTTCAAAAGAAAAAGAATAATTGTATACATTTACAAACAGCAACGCTATGTGAGCAGCACAGTTTAAAGACTAAAGAAAGAGGTGTCCTTATTAGATATATGTATGAAAAAAAACGTGGTCATTGTTTTTTCATTTTTATTGTTCTATCTACCGGTAAATAGTTTAACTACTCGCTTCGTTTTATGTCGATGTTAGTACTAGGCCGACCACTCGGCCGAGTAGCTTAGGGCCAGGCCCCTTAGTAATTGGTCCATGGTGAGCAGGCAGGCATTAACACATTGTGAATAAAAAAAAACTGAATTAGGTATTTAAATACAAAAAATCTAGCCTAGAAAGCTGTGCATGCCTACTCCTACTTTACAGTGAAATCAAAAGGTGAATATTAAGAACGATTGCTTTGGTGTGATGCCTTCCGATTGAGATAAGTAGGTAAGTAATACATTCTTCTTAGACGTTTAATTGCTTCATGAGCATCTCCATAAGTAGAGTAAAATTCTGCGTTCAGATGCCTCGAAATCCTCTCCTGAGCACTCATGTCATTAGACACTATGTGTCCGACGTCAAAAATGAGTGCTCAGGCTCAGGCTCAGGTGTACGTCTGATGTAGACGCAGCCAATAACATGAGGTAACTGGACTCCTACTTTATTTTTTTATTTATTTTATAACCCACTTCATCCCACTGCTGGGCAAAGGTCTCCCCACATCTCTCCACTCCTCTCTGTCATTAACCATTTCTGGCCAATTGTTGCAAAATGAATCCAGGGGGCTTACCACGAACTCTTATTGCGATTCAATTACAGGAACGTTTTAACGATTCAGCGTCTTTTTGTGCAATGACGTACCTTATTGTCATGACAATAAGAAACGTCATTGCACAAATGGCCGCTGAAACGTTAAAACAAAACTGCTATAAGAGGTGGTGGTAAGCCCCCAGGTCGTCACGCCAACGTTTCCTGGGCCTACCTCGGCGACGACGCCCATTTTCAGGCACCCATAGCGTGACGCCTCTTGTCCATCTCTCCGGGTCTACGGGTACTTAGTCTACTGGTGTCGTAAGAGGTGACTAAAAGGCTCAAGGAATGTTAGAACTAACTCCTTACCCTCTACTTAGCCTATGGGTGCTGTAAAAGGCGAATAAAAGCTCTGAAAATGGAAAATCCGGACTTACTCCTACTTTATTTATGGGATTAAAAACGTAAAATGAGACTTCATATTGTTATTATTATTTGAGTTTATAATAAGCACATTAATAATTATCTCAGCCTTAGAAGTCAGACAACAATGGTTTAATAATTGCAGAAGATTTAAATTCATACGAAATGTTTTCATTTCGTGTGAATGTTTCATTCCTTGGATCTGTGCGTCATTCAGTAAAAAATAATACTTATTATTATTAGGTAAAGAGCTTATTACACCTTCCTAAATTTACGCTACATAATTTAGTCGTGACTGAATTTAGGCAAGTGTAATAAGCTCTTAAGGCCGGCTGTTATACGTCCAAAATAAGTTGTGCTCTAATCGTAACTGAGAGATCTCAGATTATGTACCTAATGTTACCATGGACGTGCATGCAACTATACGCCGCGTAGCCGTCTATGTTACTACACCTATAAACATTTAGGTTAGAACTTAAGTAATTACTAAAAAGTATCTAAAGTATTTAGTACAGCTGGGGGGTTACTCCGAAATACGTCGCTGACGGATCGTCCGAAGTACGGATTCGATTTACGATCAAAACAATGTCAAATCGTAGAGAAAAACGAAAGAAGAAATGTCGAAATCACGACAATCCGTCAGCCGAAACGTTAGGTTCGTATTTGGGAGTAGGCCAGCTGATTACTTTTGCCCACCAAATAAATATGGCGTTTTGACAGTTTTTCCATATTTATTGGATGGATAAAAGATATCATTTGGTCTAAGATACGCTAGAAGAAAGATCTAACCCCAAGTGTTATTTGATTTTGACCAAGATTATATGTTAGGTATATAGGTCAAAATCAAATAACACATGGGGGTAGATAGTTCTTTAACGTATTAAGATTCTGAAACAGGCCCTCAATATTACAGATAATATGAGATAATTTATGAAGGGGCGCAACTTGGATGTTTGACCTAGACACAGAGTAAATACGAAAGAAGGAGGTGCCCTTATTAGATATATGTATGAAAAAAACGTGGTCATTGTTTTTTCATTTTCATTGTTCTATCTACCGGTAAATAGTTGAACTACTCACTTCGTTTTATGTCGATGTTAGTACTAGGCCGACCACTCGGCCGACTTGCTTAGGGCCAGTCCCCTTAGTAATTGGTCCATGGACCTAGATGACACTTCTAATTTGCACGCCGCTGGTTACCTTTACCTTGCAAGTGATCATCCCTGCCACGTGAAACTAACGAGCGTCATCTAGAAACAACTCCCTTATGATTGTGTTGTTCATCTGCTTAACTTTACTTATTTAAAGTGGATACTACTCGCCGTGTTTCACAGACTGTTGGTGCCTAACGAGATGTCCTTAACGACGCGTCTTGCGTCAATAGAGTGCGTCAAATACGTACGCACGTGCGTATACGTATGACGCAGAAGAATACAAAACATGTCGCCGACCTTGATTTCTCGAAATTTTTTCCGTACCTCAAGAAAAATTGTGTATACAATTTTTAATACACAGTAATTCGGATATACAGGGTGGTGACGACATAGTGACAATAAATTAAAACAGGTCGGTGTTTTTAGCGGTATCTTTTTAGGCGTAAAGTTAAAATAGTCAAAATAAAAAAGCAATACCGTGGCAACACCTTTGAATATAATTTAATAATATTTTATGTGCGAACTACTAATGTGATACCCAGTATGTGGTTTCAATTATTGTGTGTGTCGTCACCACCCTGTATAATTTTATTATTAAAAATATATAAGTGTATTTCATAAATTAAATTTTAGAAATAGGAATAAAAACAACGGAAGAACACTGAGGTATATTGTTTTTTATTGAGAAAAACAAAACTATAAAAAAATATCGCAGTAATACAAAAGCTTAATCTGTATTGTCTTATTAAAAATATTCTGAAGTAGGTTGTTGATGAACAAAAACAAACCAGTTACATGAAGCATTGTATATTCTTCCTTCGATCAACAAGACAATATTTCTCCATAAGTAGTGTTTATCTAGTCGCCAATAGTGCAAACTACGTTCTTTATAAGTTTATGGGTCGTCACCTAGGTCAGCTCTCCAAAAAATCTCATAAAGATGAAAACAATTCTCGTAAAACATCGCTATAAGTTAGGAACAAAATTATTTTGTTATAAAGCTAAGAGCCTTTTGGGAAACAAATAGGATTCCTTGAAGAAGAAGTAGGCTACCGTGAGCTTTGTGACTAATTATTATTTTATATTTAGGTAATTTTGAACACCATTTTTTTTCATATGTAACGGCACGACTTTTATCCCCATTCGGGGGTAGTCAGAGGCTTGAGTGGCCATACACTACCACATTGTGCAGGTATAAGCCAACTCAAAGCCCACGTTTCACCAGATGGTCAGGACCCAACGTGACAGGTGGTGAACCTTGTCGCCGTGTATACAGGAACTGACTATGAGTAATCCTGATGTATAGGTAGGTTTCCTCACGATGTTTTCCCTCACCGTCAGTGAACTGTAAATTATGCACATAGATGAAAATTCATCCATTGGTGCATGCCCCACCGGGGATCGGGGATCGGGGAAGGGGGGTTTAAAATTCTACTAAATGTACTACGTGTGTATCCCAACGTCTTAAAAGACTTCATTGGTGGTAGAGGCAAGCTGTAGCCAATTGACTACAACTCATATATGGCTCCGCCAGGGTCGTACCATCCTCTCACAGAAGATCAGCGTAAAGTAACTATTATAGCTGCGTTTCGTTCGATTAGTGAGAGAGCCAAAAGCCCATCACCCCCCGCCCCTGTCCCACTCCCCTTCAGGTCGGCAACGTGCGAGGGCTTATGGTATTGTAGTCTACGTTAACTCCTCCTTCACGTGATGTAGGCCATAAGCTTATTTGCTACCTTCGTAACATAAAAAAATACAAAGCACATTATTCATAATAACAATTACGTTATTTATTAACAAAATAACATAAATCATAACGACGAGCGATACATTACAGCAACATTAGTGGATATCAATCTTCGAGTACGAAGGGTATTGCGAGCCGGCCCTTCGAGTAGCCCCTAATTATATAGCCATAAGACTGTATACAGGGTGTCCCACGACTTTGCCACATGGAGAGGAAGTACCTTAAATACTGTAGATAGAAAATTTTACTGAATGATTTTACTGTCTTCATTCAGTAAAATGTTCTATCTACAGTATTTAAGGTACTTCCCCTCCATGTGGCAAAGTCGTGGGACAGCCTGTATATTATACAATTACGATATTATTCAGAAACAACAAAATAACAAAATCGACGACCGTTTGGCGCAGTGGTTCGAGTGTAGGCCGCTCGGCTCACTGCATCGGGTGGTTGCGGGTTCGATTCCCGCCTGAGGTTTATTTATTTTTACTTATAAAACAGCAAAGCAAAGATGGAATAGATAATCTGGAAGCGTCAATGCTCCAACCTCCATCGGTCGATTCGATACTTTTACGAGTACGATACTTTTTTCAATACTACTCATGAGTACCTACCGTACTGATACTTTCTATTCGATATTGTGTCCCTAGTAAAAGGGGTAGGAATGTGTGGCGGGCCTAGTCCCGAAAAAAGCTTTAATTGTTATCACTTATTTTGGCACTCGTAGCCAGCTGCAAGCACTGATCGGTAAACGATCGGAGGCTAAGCAAAGCTCGGCAAGGTCAGTCCGAGATTGGTGACCATTTAGTGGCATTTGAACTGAGCGCCCCGTGCTTCGGAGGGCACGGAAAAAATCGGTCCCGGTTGTTGTCTTATAGGCAGCAGTCGTTAAGCCATGTCAGAGGCCTTCGCACGGCTTGAACAACTCTGACACCAGGTTGGCCACTAACCATACGATAAGAAGATTTATTTTGGCTTCACAGTCCGTCTCATGAATCAAAACGTGTTTATATCAAAATATCCCCCCTCCCCCTCCCTCCATCCCACTCCCCTTCAGGTCGGCAATGTGCGAGCAATACCTTTGGTATTGTAAGCATCTATAGGCTACGGTAACTGCTTAACATCAGGCGGGCCGTACGCTTTTTAGCCACCGCAGTCCTAAAAAAACAAAAAAAAAAATGTATATCTTCACTAACAAACAATTTTTTCTCTGATGCCGACATCGTTGACATACCACAAAGAGCCCGAGGCTTCAGTAAACGCATGTGTAATTAAATAGACGTGTCTACAACATACACATGCCGCGCGAAGCTGCTCACCCACATGCCTCTCGAAGCACGACGTTTGTCTCAGTCGCATGCCGCGCGAGGCAAATGGCGAGGCAACTGACACTCTAGACAGAGAAAGGTATAGCCGAGCAATCAGTTTGACACGTTATAAATCGTTCTGTCTTATAACTATGCCAAACTAGGCGAGGCAAATGACAGCGCTCAGGTGAGGCAGGACGCGCATTTGCCTCGCGCGAGGCAAGTCAAACTTCGTGAGGAAATTTGCCTCGCGCGGCATGTGACACATCTGGACGTAGCTAATGAAACGCCCTCAGACACCTTTCATGTGGTTTGCTACTTTAATTACAGCGTAGCTACAACCCGATGCCTGAAAGGGGTTTTCTAAATGTTTTGAGAGGTGGTACAGACAGCAACATAAGTCGTTGAACATTCTCAATATTTTAAATTGGTAATAAATACTCTTTATATTTACCCACGTGATTAGGTAACAGTCAGTTCCTGTATACACGGCGACAAGGTTCACCACCTGTCACGTTGGGTTCTGACTATCTGGTGAAACGTGGGCTTTGAGTTGGTTAATACCTCCACAATGTGGTGGTGTATGGCCACTCAAGCCTCTGACTACCCCCGAATGGGGATAAAAGTCGGGACGTTATATTTTTTTTAAAAGGATTTTTATTTTAAAACCTTTGGTGAACATTGTCAAAACCAAATATTAGCAACATAACATTACATAACATTACATATTTGACGGGCCCGTTGCAGTTGGCGTGGTTGGTTTAGATTCCGCCTATCACGCTGCATGTCGTAGGTTCGATTCCTACCCGGGACATGCATTTATGTGCATGAACATGTCTGCATGTCCCGAGTCTGGGTGTAATTATGTATATCAAGTATGTATTTACAAACAAAAAGTAGTATATGTAGTAACCAGTTATGTGGTTTCCATAGTACAAGCTCTGCTTAGTTAGGGAACAGGTAGCTGCGTGTAAAGAATGTCTCAGGATATTTATTTTATTTATAATTTAAATGATAGATCAAGAAACATAATAGATTTGATGTAAAAAAAACATATAAAAGCGATTCCAAAAACTGAGAATGTTCAGCGACTTATGTTGCTGACCGTACCTATACTTTGTCTGCGTTTTGTGGTTAGATCTCATACTAAAAGAAAAAGGGTGAGGGTTAGATATGTCTTGGGGGTTAGATTGGGATATTTTCTGTATTAAAATGATAGGTATCTAGATTAACAGAGCAGACCCTGCATAAATCATCTAAATGTAAAAAGGTCTCAGGTCAACCATTATTTTGACTAATATCGATAAAAAACAAACAGTTCTATAAAATAGCGTAAATCTATTTTAAGAAGTAAGTACTAGAAGTACTTTAAGTAGTGCTTCCTTACAATGCAATCATCGTAAGGGGCCGTCCATAAATTACGTCACACGTAAAGGGGGGAGGGGGTCGACGAAATGTGACATTGTGTGACAAGGGGGGAGGGATCCTAAGTTTTGTGACGTCACATCTAATAATCCAAGTATTAAAACCGAAATTAGATGTGTTAACGAATTTTTTTTAAAATTTCTGAAATTTTTTAAAAATATGTGACGTCACAGGAGGGGTTGTGTCTCACAAATGTGGCCTGCTGTGACAAGGGGGGGAGGGGTCAAAAAATCATGAAAATCGTGTGACGTAATTTATGGGTGGCCCCTAAGAAACGCAGCTGAACTACTTGACGCCGATCTTCTGTGAGAGGGTGGTACTACCCCGGTCGAACCAGCCCATATACCTATGAGTTGTTATCAACGGGCTACACCTTGGCTCTACCATCAGTTAAATTTTTAAGAAGTGTAGAACCTCGGTCTATTGATTCACAATATAATTACGTTTCCATATGACGCATACGTAACAATAAATCCAATATTAATACTACGATATTTACAGTCCGCAATAATTCAGACGACTCGTGCAGCGAACGAAATAAATAATTCTCCAAAAAAGAGTGTACAAAAGTTTTAGCGGGAATTCCATCAATTCTCGAGTGAACCCCGAGCGATATCTTCGAAGGAATTGAGGAGTGGTCGATAGATATTCAGAAAGTTCAATCTGCCGGAGCAACAGGCTGTTCCAGGGATCGTAGAAACTTTTGCGTCTTTATTTATTGGCAGCGGTCGGGTCCGACAAAATAAATCTGCACTGCAGCTTCCAAGGATTTCGAAGTATATTGTCAAGGGATCGGAAGTATATCCATCTTATTTTCTTTAATAAATAATATAGGTATGCAGGTAGTAGTATGTAGAGCTGTAGGTTGTTATTCACAAGAATAATGCACCTAATGAATACAAATAGTCGAAATAGCTCGTCGTGTTCATTTCATTTTCATGTTTTTGCTGTTTTCTCAAAGATTGCGATTGTACCTATAAACTTTCCTTCGTATTTCACTCTTACCATATACACAATTTGTATATGATACCAGTCAATTGAAATAAAACACGAAAATTGTATTAGAAATTACAGCTATCCAATCAATACTGCAATCTGGGTAGCTATTCTTTAACGACAACTCATGTCTCACGCTAGAATTTTCCGGTAAAAGTCAAATTTCAATACAAAATTTGACATTTAACCAGCACAAAACACCCCGTTTAAACCAAAATTCGTCCGCAATATCGATTTCACTTCCCAAAATGTATTGCAATAGGAGGTAACAGTGCACTCAAAGCTCAAAGCATCCATCAGCCTATATCCGTTGCCAAATGAACAGACAGATTGACAATTATAGTTTCATTTCCACATCCCACGGGCTGTCCGATTGCCCTTGGCACTTGTGTCCATCTATATCAATAGTCTCTAATACGATGTGAAATATTTCTGTCAGTAATCTATTGTTACCTTTAAACGTTTAAAAAGTTAAAGCTGCAAATTTCCGGGTGTTGCAGTTGGGTCTATGAAACCAGCTGCATCCAGACTGCAAGTCGATTGCAAAATTGCAGTTTGATGCAGTTGCACGCCGACTACAAGATGACTACACGCCGACTGCTCGCTGACTGCGTACTAACTGCCCGCTTGCAGTTGGTTGGCACTTTTGCTGCAGCCAAATCACCTTCACTAAAACTGCATTCAAACTGCTATTTCGCAAGCGGCGAGCAGCCCAGACGCAGTTCGTTTGAATCATGGACCAGTTACAAAGGGGACTGGCCCTAAGCAAGTCGGCCGAGTGGTCGGCCTAGTACTAACATCGACATAAAACGAAGCGAGTAGTTCAACTATTTTCCGGTAAATAGTAAAATGAAAATGAAAAAAACAATGACCACGTTTTGTTACATACAAATATCTAATAAGAGCACCTCTTTCTTTAGTCTTTACTCTGTGGTTTGAATAGACAATTTGTGGTGGTGATGAATCAGTCTACTTTAAGATCTTATATTCTTTCGTACTGAATACAAAAATAAGGAGTGGATGAATTCTCGACCCGCTTTATCCGTCCGGCCTCGTGAGCCACCATAACAGCCCTATTGAGATGGTTCGGGTTGTATGAAGAGCGGCACTTGGGAGACTCTAGTAGATGCCGCATATAGAAGAAATCTATTCAAAACTATTCTCCTTATCAATTCAATACTTCTATTCAATTCTATCTAATGTGTGACCATTTTAAAGTCTAAATTGAAATCAATTAATGAAATATCAATCACACGGTCGTCGCCGGATTGGTCGCCTAGTCTCTGATAATTGGAATTAGCCATCCGCTCTCGGGCATATCGACGTAAAGGCCATTGCCAATCTACGGATTCAGACGGCATTAACCGGCCTCTACCCAATTGGAGCTTACGTCACATTTAGGCCTAACCAGCCTAAACTAATCATATACTAGTGTTTACATACCCCAGAGATCTGGGTTGTAATAATTAGTAGTATTGTTTTTAATGCTTGAGCTTCTTTCATCCGTATCTATAGATACTAGATGGTACTAAATAGTACGTAAAATACTGTAACAAAATTTGAAACCTCTGATACAGTGTAAAGTATAATCGGGAAATTATACTCTACTATTCAATTTTAAAACTGTAATGAGTGTATTGCTGGCTGCGGTGCTGAAGGCCGAGAGCGTAGCTAAGCTTAGCTTGAGGCCATCAATAGCGTGGCCAGAAGTATAGTCATTGCGGACCAAGGCTTGTATAGTACATTACTCAAAAATTACCTTACATGTCATCACATGATCATGATGTCATCTCATCTTAATTTAAAAACACGACTGTTTGTGCCGGGGCGCGGCGCACCAGCGCGGGGGGGTAGAGGGCTGGCACAGCGGCTGGCTCCTCAATACGATATGAAATCTCATACAAATTTGATGGCGCCTTTATTTGCAGCGCAGCAACGTCGACTTTGCTAGAAGAAAATTTGTAAAATAATGAAAACATTATAAGCTATTTTGAATAAAGTAATTTTTCATGTTAAATAACTAAACAATAACGAGTATGTTAATTAGAAGCCGGGGGCTATTTCTGTAGGAAACGAAACAAGAGTCCATTGTTGATGCCCATTTGAATAGGTTCACACTCACGAACCTTTTAAGCAAAGTAGAAGAATAAAGACATCAAAACGCGCAACCTACGCGGAGTATGTGTCTTTGGGCTGTTAGCTACGCTCATACCAACCACATTTTAACTAGGTTGTTTTTTTCTGCTTGCCTACATCTAAAGTAATTATACTAATTAAATTAAAAAAAAATTGTAGGTACTTGTATTTGAGGTTATTTTATCGTGAAAAAATAGGTAAGTCAATTTGCATCTATTATCTATTGTTATCTATTAACACAAGTAATTAGAAGGTTATTACATAAATGAATAATTCTCGTTGTTATTGTAAAGATAATTGTTATAAATTGACAAACCATTACCAATTACACCATTGTCTATTCGTCAGTGGTTAAGAATGGTAGTTATACCATTTTTTGAAAAAATAGTTTAGGAATTACTTAAAACATTAACATATTTCACAATAATTAGCACTAATACTTTTACAAGCAGGTACTTATTTTTAAATTCTGCAAAGTAGAAGTACAAAATGTTAAAAAAAATTGGCATTTCCGTTAGCAAAGTGTGGAGGAAGTTCACAGTAAAGAAACGTGATGGTTCCATTATGAATGTACAGATAGTGGATCTGCCGAATGAACTATTTGATAAATTCATGGATTTCAAAATGGAATATTATGTGAAACAGGAAATCTCTCATCGCGCAGCTGGTACGGTAATTGAATAAAATAGATACTGTGAGTAAGATGTGTTAGGAAAATACTGGATGTAAGGCAACGCTCCTGCTGGCCTACTCCGAAATACGAACCTAACGTTTCGGCTGACGGATTGTCGTGATTTGACATTTCTTCTTTCGTTTTTTTCTACGATTTGACATTGTTTTGATCGTAAATCGAATCCGTACTTCGGACGATCCGTCAGCGACGTATTTCGGAGTAACCCCCCTGATGACACGCTATATATTTTATAAAAACAAATAATACAAAAAAATCTAAGCGAGAGGAACTTCGTTTCTGACGGGGTCCACCGACCCCTCACGTTTTATTTAATAAAAAATCTCAAAGGCGCGGGTTTTTGGTGGTATCGTCAGTAAGTTGTCTACGTTTTCGGGAGCGTCTCCGTGTCCGTCTCTGAATCAAATTTATTCGAGCTATATTTAAATTTGAAAGGTTAATAATTACAGATATTTTGAAATAAGTATCCAGTGAGCTAGGGAAATGAGCTTGGTTCATGTTAAAAAAAGAAATATTAGTGTAATACTTCTGCTTTTTTCTTTAAAAAATCTTATAATTACCTAAGGGGCCATCCATAAATTACGTCACACGAATTTCATGATTTTATAGACCCCTCCCCCCTTGTCACAGCTGGTCACATTTGCGAGACTTCCCCCCTCCCTGTGTGACGTCACATATTTTTTACAATTTTCAGAAATTTTCAAATTTTTCTTTAACTATCAAATTTTGGTTTTAATATTTAGATATATTAGATTTTTAAATGTGACGTCACAAAACTTAGGACCCCTCCCACCCCCTTGTCACACATTGTCACATTTCGTCGACCCCCTCCCCCCTTTACGTGTGACGTAATTTATGGATGGCCCCTTATATGTCCTATTACATTTTAGGAATATGCAGCAATGTGAAAGCAATGACAGAGTATAGACAATATTTCACGAGTATAGTAAAAAACAATCCAAATTATGCAATTAGAGCATTTTTGAGCTATCCAGAACAAAATAGTACTACTATCATGCCGGAAATAGTTGGAATGTCTATACTTAAGCTGGTAAAAATAAATGAAATGGATTACGATACTTCACAGGTACGTAAATCACTATCTTAATGGGTTATTACACCTAACTACATTTAGGCTGCTTAATTTAGTCGTTACTGAATTTAGGCAAGTGTAATCGCATTCAGTAAGCTATTCAGAAGCTATAATGGTTTAAATATTTAGAGAAGCTTCTGAATTTAGGCTTCTAAATTTAGAAAGTGTAATAAGCTCTTTAACGTGCGGATACTGAAACGCTACCATAGGGTGCATCTACATCAGGTGCATGCCGCGCCCGAGCACTCAGTTTTAACGTCGGAACGCAGAGACATATCATGAGTGCTCGAGCGAGGCATTTGGGAACTCAAACAGCGCCAGGAACTTATCTGGTCGTCGGCCAATAGAGCAAATAACATTTTAAAAAAGGACTGTCATTTTCTGATTCGTCACATCTTTTAAAAAGTACTGTTAGCAAAAGAAGTAAAGGTGTTTAGGCAGTATTATTTATTTGTGATCTTTTCAGAAGCCAATGAACCGTATAGCATAATATTTAAAATACATAGGCGCTCGCGCCTATGACGCCACATTGCAAATAAAATTATTATCTCTTTATACAGACAGCAAAAAGATGATTTGTTCTACATTAGTGAATTATAAAAGTAATGTCAGAAAAAAAAAACTATATTAAATCATGATCAGATACCAATAATCTAGATTTTAAATTATAGTAGTATAATATAAGTCGAAGTGTAGATAATCATATAACTACAGGATCGGGAGCCCTTTCCTTTGACTGTCTATGAAGTCACCGACCGGCTTTGCATAATATGTAACGATTAATCAGTTATTTTTAATAGTACCTACATTACTGCTGCGGTCTCTAATGAGTGTGTTGTTGACCGCGTTGTTGATGGGCGAAAGCGCGGCGCAGCGCAGCTCCAGGCCTCCACAGCGCGGTCAGCATTACAACCCTTGACGGACAAGCTAAAATAAAAGCCGAGACCAAAGGTCGAGGCCTTTATAGCGCGGCCAGCAAGGGTAGCTATGATGACCAAGCTTGGAGGCCGTGAGCGTAGCGAAGCTTAGCTTGAGGCCAGTATAGCGTGGTCAGCAGTACACTCATTACAGACCAAGGCTTGTATAGTGCTTTACTCAAAAATGTGACTATTAGTTTAAACAAAACTAGCTAAGTGGATATAAAAATTAATACAATAACATTTATATTTTCACGAACTAGATCTATAGTTGTGTATTTTCTCTGTTTACATATCCATGGCAACGGCACGACCTACTCGTTTTAACCGTAAATCAGATTTTTTATAACGAACCATAAACATACCTGTTTGTTACGTTTCCATGGCAACGGTCAAATAACAGTAATATAATGACGATAATACGGGGTAATAATACATTGTATGTCATGTAGCTCTTGCAGTACGACAAATCCGAGTTTGCTCGAAGAAGGTTTGTGAAATAATGACAACATAATAAACTTTTTGAGTAAATAAAATTATCGACATTAGCGGTTTAAAAGTAATAATGGTCTTAAGAAAAAATATATAAGTAGGTAGAGGAAAGTAATTTAAAGAAAATAAAATAAAAATACAGAATAAAATCATTATATATTTTTAAAAAGCTGATGCTATTTATATATCAAAATATAACAGCACTTCCGACACATTCGACACGGCTCTCTCAATTATTGACACACGTGATATAGAGCTCGGTTAATGATCCAAATGTTCCCTGGGATATGCAGCCGTCCGTACCAAATTGTAAAATACTAGCAGGTGCCCGCGACTTCATTTGCGTAGAATTCTACTTTGAGTAGAAACATTATTTATTTCTTACCAAATATAGATTCGATGATTTTTATATCCCTAAGCTTGAGACATTATTGGTCTCTCATATAACATTTCATCCCCTATTTCACCCCTTTTAAGTATTATTTTCGCAACAAAATGTAGCCTGTGTCATCCTCCAAGGTCCTGTCTATCTCTATACAAAAGACCACCAACATTGGTTTAGAGGCTTAGTCGTGAAATGTAACAGACAGACAGAGTTACTTTCGCATGTTTTATATTTGTATAGATTTGTAACTAAAATAATTGTGAAGTGACTTTCTTTTCTACAGCTAAAAACAAAAGAAGTGAAGAAGTTCTTCGATATTTCGCGAAGGTGGATTAATTTGTATCCAGTAGCTGACGTCATGAGGGCACACGGAGTAGAGACATATTATGATGACGGAGGCATAGCGGTGCGTCCTGATTATTATGGAGCTGGGTTAGCAAACTCGGATGGTCCACTCAGGTAAAAACATTAACCGCCCGTCTGTCTGTCTATCTGTCTGTTAAGAGGTGCACAACTCCCGCTGGTGTTACAAACATAGGTAGGTAGGTACCTTTTATAGCGTAAAAGAAGAGCATCGGAAGTATTTTGAAAAATTCCGCCCTGAAAGGCGTAAAATAAGGGGTGGAAGTTTTTATGGGGGTCCCAATTTGTTTTAAACTACAACAAAATACCTACATCAAAACTTGACAATCATTAAGCACAAGGGTGTATAATAAGGGATTCTGTATCTCTCACTCATCGTACGACGAAAGTTGGTTTAAGCCGATCTTCTGTGAAATGGTGGCAGAGTTGGGCAAAATTTAATTGCAATTAATTCATTGCAAATTGCATGTGGGTCAAAATTAACAATTAATTCTGGTTTGTTTGTCAATCGCGAACAAATCACAATTAATTGTTAATTGTGACACCACCTGCAATTTGCAATTAATTAATTGCAATAAAATTTTGCCCAACTCTGAATGGTGGTACTACCTACCACGGTCAAGCCACCCCATTTATGAGCTGCAGTCAATTGGGTACAGGTTGTTCTACCACCAGAAAACTACCCACCTGCTACCTGCCCTCTGCCTACGTAGTGTCGACGCAATATTATATCTGCCGTTTTCATCATCAAGTCTCCCTTAACCCATCGATCTTTTCCTCTTAAAAGCCATCGGTAATTAAATATATTCATCCATTTTAATATTGTAACTCCGAACCCTGTTAAGAAAGGGATTTTAAAGATTTTCCAAGTGTAATATAATAATAATAATAATATATAATAATTCCCTGGGAAATTTATTACACACGGCTACCTGATCCCAAACTAAGCAGAGCTTGTACTATGGAAACCAGATAACTGATATTACTACATATACTACTTGTTTATTTGTAAATACATACTTAATATACATATACACCCAGACTCCGGACATACAGACATGTTCATGCACACAAATGCATGTCACGGGTAGGAATCGAACCTACGACCTGCAGCGTGAAAGTCGCCTCCGCGCCAACCACGCTAACGGGCCCGTCAAGCAAGTGTAGCATTGGAACTTGTATGTTGCAGGCTTAATGTTTGCAAGGAACACGGTGTTCCCATGACCGGTGCCTGGATGACGTCACCTCACTCAGCGAAAGCAGCCGCTAACTGCGGTTGGGTGTCAGAGTTCGAGATCAGCTACGACGAGCTTTCCAAGAAGTTGGGAATAACGTTCGAAAATCCGCCGCCAAAGTGTTGTTATATGATTGGTAAACCTTGAGATAAAGAGGAGTGTCATCTATATCTAAGAATCCTTGTATGTGATTGTGTGCTTAAGTTATTAATTAGATTGTTTCTGGTCATGGGATTTGTGCATTGATTTTTCTTTTATTTTATTTATGTTTCCTAAATAAATTCTGCAGTCAAGTCTAAACCAATATTTTTGAACGTATCGTCTGGACCTCACTTACTAATTACTACTGTGTCAAGAAAGTACCGGGAATTTTTCAATAAAATACAAAATATGTATTAATCATGTAAATTTATTGTATCGCCTTCAAAATAGGCCCATTCCGAAATAACACACTTACGCTAACGAACTACCCAATCATCAAAACATTTTTTAATGGCATTTTTTGGAATCGACTTCAGTGCTCGCCGCCAATTCTCTTTTATATCATCTATCGTCTGGAAACGAGTGCCTCGAAGAGGTAATTTGAGTTTTGGAAAAAGAAAAAAGTCAGCCGGAGCCATATCAGGGGAATCCGGTGGCTGTTTGATGAGATTTGTTGAGTTTTTGGCCAGAAACTCGGTCACAATGATAGCCTTGTTTTCTTTCCACAAATCTGGTATTTTACGACGAATTTGTTCTCTCAAGTGCCGCATAACACTCAGATAATAAACTTTATTTACTGTCTCACCTTTTGGCAAGAATTCCGAGTGCACAACACCGCGGTAATCGAAAAAAACTGTCAACATCACCTTCACTTTTGATCGACTTTGACGTGCTTTTTTCGGTTTCGGCTCAGTAGGAAGGCGCCATTCCGAAGATGTTGACTGGTTTGCATGTCAAACTCGTAAACCCATGTCTCGTCACCAGTTACGATGCGTTTTATGAATGTGGGGTCGGAATTGACTCTTTCTAACATGTCTTCAGCAACCCTTACGCGATTGAGTTTTTGCAGACAATTCAAATCTTTCGGTACTAGTTGAGCGGCAACGCGTTTCATGCCCAAACAATCGTTTAAAATGGTACGAATTCCTACGTGAGACACAAAAATTTCAGCGGCTATCTCTCTCAGACTTAAACGACGATATTCAGTCACCATTTACTTAACTGTAGTGATGTTAAGTGCAGTGGAAGACGTTGATGGCCGACCAGAGCGAGGCAAATCTTCCACCACATCTCGTCCGCTTTTAAATGTATTATACCACTCATACGCACGTGTTTTTGATAAAGTCGATTCACCGTAAGCCTTATGTAACATTTTCAGCGCTTCGGCACACGAAATTTCATTTGCAATGCAAAATGTCAGACAAATTCTTTGTTCGATATTTTTATCCATTGTAAAAATCGCAAAACCCATTTGACATGAACTGACAAAATGACGCCGTGTAAAAAAACAAAATGACTAGTGACGATCAAACTTCGCGTGAGTAAAGAGGATAGTTGTGCCAACTCAGCGACAAAATGAATATAGACAATCCCTTTAAATTAGCTTTTCAAATGATCGATTCCCGGTACTTTCTTGACAGAATGATCCGTGCCTAGTGTTACCACGGACAAACAATAGCAGCGTCCACAAGCCCCGAGCGGCCGCGCCCGAGACATCAGATATGACCGATTTTAGATATGTCGTTGTGTCTTCGTGGACATTAAAACTGATTAAGTACTCGGATGCGATTTTGAGTTAAATATTATCTTGAGCGTCATCGAGAAAAAAAAAATACTTAATAAAAATACTTAAAAACACTACTGCCTAAAAAGTAAAAAATACAAGTTTGAGGAATTTCTCCGCTTACAGAAGTCAAGGCGGAGAAATTCTTCAAACTATTTTTTTTACTTTGTAGGCAGTAGTGTTTTAATTTTACAGGTACCTTACTCTTTATTGAAAAATACTATTCTGCTAGAAAATGTATGCTATAAAAATAATTAATATCCGAATTACAGTGTATAAAAAATAAAATCACTACACTGCACCGTTTGTCATGAGGAAAATCATCATCATACGATAAGTCTGAAAAGTTTACAAAATCGACAAATCACGGTCGGCGACAGTTTCTACTCTAAGTTTTATATTCTTCGTCTTCATAGAACATTACGCACGCCGTTGACGCAAGACGCGTCGTTAAAGGACATCTCGTCAGGCACCAGCAGACTGTGAAACATGGCGAGTACTATCCACTTTAAATATGTAAAGTTAAGCAGATGAACAACTCAAGGGAGACGCTTCTAGACAGCGGCAACCCTCGTTAGTTTCATGAATAAAAAAGAATAATAATAATATCCTGGGACATTTTCTACACACGGCTACCTGATCCCAAACTAAGCAGAGCTTGTACTATGGAAACCAGATAACTGATATTACTACATATACTACTTTTTTATTTGTAAATACATACTTAATATACATATACACGCAGACTCGGGACATACAGACATGTTCATGCACACAAATGCATGTCCCGGGTAGGAATCGAACCTACGACCTGCAGCGTGAAAGGCGCCATCACGCTGATTATATAATATAGGTATTAGATGCGTAATCTATAAGAACTAGAATACCAAAGATGATAATCAGAATTATATTTAAGGGCTTCACCGACTTGACGCGGACGGAGTCGCGGGCACAGCTAGTATATACAACATGTTAAGAAAACCCTGTCCGAGTCGAAACCGGTAATTAGGTTCCCCAATCACATGACCAAATAAAATAATTAAAAAAAAAAACATGATAGTAAACATATTAATGAACATTTAAAGTGCCATTTTTTTTTTGCCTTTTTCCCACAAAATGTAGCTTATTTTAAAAATATGACAACACCGTTACCGGAAGTAATTATGTTAGATCGTGTGGCGTCACCTCAGACCACAAAGTATGTGATGTCGTCATTTTATGAAAAAAAAAAATATGTAAACGGGGTATTTGTATTACAAAAAAATATGGGAGGCCTTTGCCCAGCAGTGGGACACATACTATGCTAAAAAAAATAAAAAATAAAATGGAATCTAATCTCGATACCCAACAATACGTTTTCGGGTCGGACAGGGTTTTTTTTAAACATACAATACAATACAACGTCACGACTTTTATCCCCATTCGGGGGTAGTCAGAGGTTTTGAGTGGCCATCCACCACCACATTGTGGAGGTATTAAGCCAACTCAAAGCCCACGTTTCACCAGATAGTCAGAACCCAACGTGACAGGTGGTGAACCTTGTCGCCGTGTATACAGGAACTGACTATTACCTAATCCCGAGGGATAGGTAGGTTTCCTCACGATGTTTTCCCTCACCGTCAGCGAACTGTAAATTATGCACATAGATGAAAATTCATCCATTGGTGCATGCCCCACCGGGGATCGAACCTGGGACCTTCTGATTGCTAGCCCAACCTGTACACCCCTAGGCTACAGTCGCTTTTTTTAAACATATTATTTACAAACTAAATACAAATTTGGCCCATGCGTAAGCGTGCCCAAGATACTGGCCGCTATCCTCGCTGGATAGTTAAAGCTACTCGCTGAGCGAGGAAATGCCCAGCCCTTGGGTCGCCGGTTGCGTCGACCAAAGTAGATGAGACACAACAACCACCATCCAAATTACCTCCGATATCTCACCTGTCTACAAAGGCAGGATCGACGCTCAATTTCCCAGGCGTCCTATAAGGCATGAGTGATTTACTTCCACCGACGTGCATCGTACCTACCTGATTACTGAGTCCATTCACGACTCACCTAGCTACTGCGTAGGAGGAAAATAAGGTGATTTATTAGACCGCCACACAGGTCTTGGCTTAAGGGTCCAGAAGGGTCCCACAATGATAGAGTAGGATATTCAAGTTGGTACTCATTGAAGGGTTGACCGATGATAGGTATTCATAAAATGAAGTGTCTGTTTTAGAATCTTCAGATAACTTTTATCTACGAAATAAATTTGACGTTTAGACAGATATTCGATGGAAAAAAAAACTGTTAAAACTTCAAATTTATTCGGTGGATATAAAAATAATTGACAATATTGAAACAAACCCTTACGGCCCGGTCACGACTTCGCGCGACGGCGGCGACGGGCGACAGCGTTTTTTGCTAAAATGTTGCCGCCCGTCGCCGTCGCACGTAGTCGTGCCCGGGCTGTTAGCAGTATTGGTAACCACTAAACAATATTAACTAGGTAGGTAAGTAAGTACATTGTTAAAAATATCAGAGTTAATAATCCTATTACGATTATAAAGCCTTGACTTTAGATTTCTAGGATTTAAAGAAATGTAACTCAATAGGTACTTATCTAAGTTTTCTTGAGAAAAACTCCAGTCCCAAAGATCCTTCTGAAATTGGAGCAATTAGATTCGAAACGATCTTTTCAGGAGTAATGGTAGTCAATTTTACAGGGCCAAGCGGGACTTGAAAAAATATCGCTCAATCTCAAAATGTTCAATCATATTTTACGCGTCTCAACTGAGAAACTTTGTGATTTCATCGTATATTCGACGCCTTTATTAAAATTATTCTTTGGATAAAGACCACATGCTGCCGTGGAAGTTTGTGATGAAAATTTTGGAAAATTATCTTCCTGCCTCACTTTCATTGATAAGTGGAAAACCAATGCTGGAAATGCGAGAGAAAACAAGCACGTACAAGATATAATAGCAGTTTGGTAAAATATTAAGGATTGTGCGGTCTTTCGTATAATACTTGATTTGTCAAATTAGAAATTGGTCAGAACAAATATTTGATACGTCAAATCCTCAAATTGCCAAATCCTTAGCTTGTCAAACTTTGGTATAACAGTCAAGAAGAAATAAAAACCAAATAATTCGTAGTGTTTGTTGTTTTCTTAATTTGTAATGCTCAAAATCCCCATTGAATACTCAAATCCAGAAAACCCTCAATTTCACAAGGATAAAACCCTCAATTTTACTAATGTGAACATTGAAGACCAGAAATACTGAAGAGTATTATAGTAGTCCATGTTGTTGGGTAATAATCAAGGTGTCATTTTCGTCATCGCCGAAAAATCCAAGTAGAATCCCTACGTGGTACTGGAAATATTTTCACAAATCAAAAAGGTCAAAGCGTCAATATTGGAAAGCCCGAGGGTGTTTGAGGATTTGACGGTATCATACATACTGTTTGCTTTCAATTAACGAGAGAGCTACGAACGTGGCGAACACAAACAAGGTAAAAGATATACCAAATAAAGACGGCTCAGAAACATTGGTTTAATTTCACCGTTTGTGGATGTCACGGGAATTTTAATCTGGTAGTTTTGTAACATTGTTTAATGATTAGATTTTGATTGTCTTAAACTTAAAAGTGAATAAAGGGACGTAGGTATTTATTCCGTGGTATGTACTTATTAACCCTTGCATAACGCACGTACCTAAGTTTTATAAAACATTTTGGCTCATACCTAGATTTGGCTATAGGAAAAACCAAGTTCATCGTGATTGTTGTAATTAATGACCTTTACCGAATTAACCAGCAACCAACAGGTCAGTAATTTAATGTATTGTATGTATTTAAATTGAACACTGATACTATAAAGGTCACGTTAAAAAGACCGAGTCACAACATCTGCTTTAATTTCAAAATGGATTGAAATCCCCGTTGTTTATCTTTACATTGTTCCTGAGAAATAAATTCAGTTTCCAAATTACATCTAATCAACATGATTTACACGGGATCTCCACAAAGACGGTTTGCAAAAAAACGCCGCTGTTTTTTCCCCATTTTTGGATGTTTATTGCGTTTTTATAACGTGTTCGCCTTTTGTATTATACCCTTGAGCGCGGGTTTGCGGTATTTTATTTTATTATTCAAATACTAAAGTCATTTGTACGGGAGGCGGTGAAAGGGTTACCTTTTTATACATTCTAGGAAAACCTACATACATATGAAATACTCCCCTATAAGTTACAAGAGAGGCCAAGGACGAGAGTATGACAATGTGGGTTAACAAGAGTGAGAGAGAAGGAACATACTACATTTTTTTTGCGATTTTCTGTAATACGCAAGAAACTGTTGTAATTCTTGCTACGGAAATTCATGCAGTCGAAACGCATAGTAGTGGAGCTATGAAATAAAATTCTTGACCAAATGAATATGCAAAATTTTATTATTCTTGCAATTTTCTATAAGTAATCAGCAATAAACTGTTGTAGCCTAATGTTGTCGATATCCTCGACATGTTACGTGAAGCTATAATAAAAATTCTTGAAAAAAATATTCATTCCATTATGGTAAAAAATATCCCTCTTTATAGAAAGCTAGAATGAATTAATAGTGGCATTACAAATCACTTTTGTTCTTAGGTATGCTTTGTAAAATCATTGTAAAATCTATAAAGGCGGTAAGAACCTGTTTTAAAAACATTAATTTACATTACATAACGAGCTTACTATTAAAACAACAGTGAATTGTGAACTCAGGTGCGTCAGTGGCTTGACGAGGGTGTGATTAGCTTTAGATAAAGGCGACGTGTGGAAAACCTGAACGTGCCCTTTATAACATAAAATAGGTTACCATTTGGAATGAACAGTGACAATTTTTTAGGAATCTGTACCCAAAGGGTGCCAACAGAACCTTATTACTAAGCCTCCGCAGTCCGTCCGTCCGTCAGTCTTTCAGCAGGCAGTATCTCACGAACCGTAATAGGCAGAGAGTTGAAATTTTCACAGATTGTGTATTTCTGCCGCTACAAAAACAAATGAAATAAAATTTAAAAATAAAGGGGTCTCCATACAAGAATATTGATATTTTTGACGTTTTATTGTGTAAAGGGGTTATTACACTTAACTAAATTTAGGCTACTTAATTTAGTCTTTACTGAATTTAGGCAAGTGTAATCGCATTCAGCAAGCTATTCAGACGCTAGAATGGTTTAAATATTTAGAAGCTTCTGAATTTAGGCTTCTAAATTTAGCCAAGTGTAATAAGCTCTTTACTGCTAAGTGGGATATTTACTTATGAAAATCCAAAAAAGTAATTTTAAAAACTAAAACCCGACTACTGAAAAATCGCGCTCTAAAAAGTATGAAACAAGAAAATATTCTCATCTAGAGGATAGCCGTGGTCCGTGTAGGTCCTTTAGGGCCAAATGGCATATGAACACGGACCACGGCTATCCTCTAGATGAGAATATTTTCTTGTTTCATACTTTTTAGAGCGCGATTTTTCAGTAGTCGGGTTTTAGTTTTTAAAATTACTTTTTATTTAATTATTTTGGAGTTATAGGTAACAATATATATATTTTTGGAATGTGCTTATCAAGCTCTTTCATTTGATACCCCACACGGTTTCATTAAAAAATGTTTTTTTTTAGTTCATGACATTATGACCTCTAGAGGGCGCCATATACAATTTTATGTGACGTCACATAGCCTATAACCAGCGCGCCATTAAGCCGCTTCTAACGATACCTCATTTGTCAAATTACGACAAGTCGTTTGGAAGTTAGGTGGGAACAGATGCACATACATACATACATACATACATACATACATACATACATACATACATACCGGTCAAAATCATAACCCTCCGCCGTAGTCGGGTAAAAACCGTCTACATAGTCTGAACGTCTACTATGATAACCAAAAAAATTGTTAAAAAAATAACTTTTAATGTACCTTTATGTAAATCAGAGCTTGCTTCTGCGCTTACTTCTGCGCTATTTAACTTAACGATAGTGAAGTTTATGATTTGGAAAGGAGCAAAATAAGTACTTAAGAACATATTAATGTTATTTTTCATAGTGGCCTAATAAGAATTGTGTTTAAAGATATTATGATTGGCCATTGGTTCCTTCTTTTGTACGAGCTAGTGGCAAGCTCTGGTGTTGGTGTTCGGCCGCCTGAAGGCTTGGAAGGATTAGTATTAACAACCATTCGCACTATTCTCTCTTCGCTTGTAAATGTGGAACATTCTTCGTTATCCTTTATTATTATTTTCTCTACGTTCACGCATGACACATCAAAATCATTCTCCGCGTATTTAAATAATGTATTCACACAAATAACATCCGCAAATAGGGCGCACAATCAATCATTTATTGGCCCAATTCAACCGCATTGTACAGTTTTGTATAATTCATCAAACCGGACCTGTGGCGTGTTCATTAAATGTTTATCAGAATCCGTTCTGGCTGAAAAATAAATATTTTTTTCTGGTCACATTTAACATTAAATTCTCCCTGGGATCGAATCCGGAATCGCTGGGTTGAAGGGGCCGTCCTCGTGGCTGCGTCGACAAGCACCGAGAAGTCGCGCCCGAGCAATCAGATGTGAAGTTATTTTCACTTGGTCAAGCGTCGTAAATGATGGCACGGGCACGCCGCTCGGCTCATTCGCACCCTAAGATATTCCGGGTTCGACACACTACAAACAATACCCCACAAATACATCAATAACAAAAAGGTTCACTCCTATAAGTATTTAGCTTAGTTGGAGGGGCTAACGCGACTACTATTTAGTGATGTCACAAATTGGTAAGTTGGAGATTAGTGTTCAGATCCTCTAATTCAGGTAGTTTACGTACCTTCGTCAATAAAAGTAATAAGTAAATGCGTAAAAATAGTTACACCGTCCAAAATAAAGACTAATTGGCAATTTAATAAATGAGTTATAATGAAAACGTTGGATACAACTTGGAATAGAATTGGAAATATTCCGTAGTAAAGTAAATCATTGAAAAGTTTTAATTAAAATTGAAACATCTGATATCATTTGGAAAGAGCGGAATATTAACGTCTTCAATATTGAGGATAGGTTTATTTACGCGTAAAGTGAGTTGCGTAATTTATTTTTCACATCTAGTATTCCGAGATATTTTGCGTTATGTGGTGTGGTGCGTAATTTTAATTACGATATTGCATTAAAACCAAATCATTATAGTTCTAGCTCTACACGTGTACTCATCAACTCTTATAGTAAATCAATAGCAAAACTTGAGGAAATGTGATAGTACTTATATGTATGTTATCTTTTCAGTGTAACAGAGATTTAGATTAGATCTTGCCTGTTACTTTTCACATCATCTCAATGCCAATGTAACTCAAACATAATCTGCTCTTAATGTTTTTTTTTTAATTATCACTAATCTGCACTTATTGAAGTTTTTTTAAATTTTCAAATTAATCTTTAATCATCATGCATCATGCAATCATCATCAGCAAAAGTAATTAAGTAAAATAATAATAAAGGTAATTGAGTACATACATATAAATAGTCCATTACCAATCAGTGATTGTATGCCTGTTGTGATAATTACGCTTCAATTGGATGTGCAAGCAAATGGGACGGATTATAGCAATATAGGACTCTATCATGTAAATGGAATAATAACGGAAATGGATAGCATAAGCTTGATAATTGTATGTAGACATAGAGATATTATAAACAAACCAAAGGAATTATATCTAAATAAATATCGTCATATTAACCCTAAATCCAAAATAAAGTAACGCGTGTACAATGGGCACCGTACAATGGAATGAAAGCGATCCCATCACCAACCAGGCGATTATTTCTGATATTGTTCTATGGGATTCAAACTCGAAATCTGCAGGGCGGAGCCTTCTCATCACTAGACCGGTCATTTTGTAATGTATCTTCTTATCCTAGCATGTTTCCAATTTTACTGGAGTCCACTTCGAACCAAACAGAACTTCTGACTGTTTATCTACATTTTCTTTGACTATAACCCGTATTATACTCACAGAGAAAATACGAAGAAAGAGGTGTTCTTATTAGATTTCCCTATGAAACGATGCGTGACAATTTGCGCGGGTGAAGGCACGGGTGAAGGGTAGATAACGCCATTTCAAGCAACCGGTCAATAGCACATTGACTTAAGCCACGCCTGCTGTGATGACGTAAGGACTTAGTTGAATCCACGGTTGAACCACAGTGCACAGTTGCTTAGACCCAGTCCTCTTCGTATTTGGTTCGTGATTATACCACCCGATATTTAGGACCCTTACCGTAAATCAGGGAGTTGTTATGAGAATTACATACACTTTTGTATAGTCTTAAAGCCATGGACACCGACATAGCCCTGCGAATAAGTAGGCTGAAGTGGCAATGGGCGGGGCACATAGACCGAAGAATTGATGGCCGATGGGGTAGAAAGCTTCTTGAGGGGCGACCACGTACCGGAAGACGCAGCGTGGGTAGGCCTCCCACAAGGTGGTGGCGTAGTGAAGGTCGCGGGAAACCTCTGGATGTAAGTGGCACAGGACGGTCGTTGTGGAAAACTTTGGGGAAGCCTATGTCCAACAGTGGACATCTTTTGGCTGAAATTATGATAGTCTTAAAGAGTATATAAGGGATCCCAAATATCAGATAGTATATAATACGGGTTTATAGACAACAGTCAGTTAACTGTAGATTAGTCACAGCACGCAAGATTCTCTGTATCTAATAGAGTCATTAGTCTGAGACGTTAATCAATTACATGCCTCACTCAGTTTTGGCGGAATTGACTGTGTAGGGCAACTGTTTAACTGATTTGATTGCGTGAATGGTAAACTTGGAATATTACGTACCTTTACTCATAATCAAGTTAGTATATTTTCATTAATATTATTTTTAGTCCCTCAAAGTTTGTATTTACGGATATAGACCAATATCCGACAAACTAAGTATTCCTTAAATTTGCAAAAACATAACTACAAATGGCGTTTGAGGCCGGGGTAAGACACCTATATTAATCAGCGGAGCTCCGTTGCAAAGGGTTTTTAAATTTAAATATTTAGGTCATTTGCTTACTCCTGACCTGAAAGACGATGCCGATATTGAACGAGAACGGAGAGCGTTGCCGATAAGAGCAAACATGCTGGCGCGCTGGTTCGCACGCTGCTCACTTAGAGTGAAAGTTACACTCTTCCGAGCGTACTTTACATCGTTGTACACGTGCAGCTTGTGGGCTAGATACACTCAAAGCTCCTACAGCGCCATCAGGGTTCAATATAATAATGCTTTCAGGGGGTTGGTGGGCTTATCCGCTTCTGTAGCGCTTCTGGGATGTTCGCGGACGCACGTGTAGATTGCTTCCACACTGTTATCGAAAGAGGTACGCATCCTTGGTGCGCAGGGTGTGGGGCAGCTGGACGGTGTATACCTATGTAAATCGCTGCTGCGCCTCTGTACCTCTGTACTGTATTTTTTTTTAAATTATACCGTCTGTACATATTTTTAAATTAGATAGGTAGAGTGTAATTGCAATAAAATATTGATTTGTATTCATTGCGGGATTTTAGTACGTCTTCAATAAACGATTCAAAACAAAGCTACAAACAATGGTTTCCTAGAATATAAACAGTTGCAGCATTAAAAATATAAATTTAAACTTTAACGGTGCCTGCAACCTCTTGAATTGGTTTACTTAGCTCTAGCATCGATGAAAATAAACAGCAATTTATCGCCGGGATCAGGTAGCTCAAGACGATTTGATTTAGATTAAGCTCGTAAATGTTTGCAAGCATTGGAAGATATTGATCGTATTTTTGGGTTCAAATTGAATCACCTCCCAAAGAACACTTATTGCCTGACTGGTTCTTAGCTATGTGGGTGGCGATGTTTTGTTTGATAAGTATGACATGCCGACAGTTTGGTCCAGTGGTTCGAGCATAGGCCGCTCGGCTCACTGCATCGTGTGGTTGCGGGTTCGATTCCCGCCAGAGACAAATTTCGGGAACGGCCTTTAGTCATCTGAATGTCACTGGGATTGCCCTTAGTCCATTGCGCTATAGTACAAGTGTTAATTAGTTTATGAATTGCTTTTACAGAATTGCTATGTGGCCTTTTTGCCCCGTTATCCTTTTTAAATTTCGACTTCACTAAATTTGTCACAATTAAAAATATAGCTGTCCAGCTCATTTAATACGCCCATGAGAAAGAATGGCAAAATATTAAGTCAAGTTTTTTTTTTTTTTTTTAAAGGACAGCTGTGGCAAAAAAGCGTACGGCTTGCCTGATGTTAAGCAGTTACCGTAGCCTATAGATGCTTACAATATCAAAGGCATTGCTCGCACATTGCCAACCTGAAGGGAAGTGGGATGGAGGGAGGGGGAGGGGGGGGGTGGGCTTTCAGCTCTCTCACTCATCGTACGAAACGCAGCTGTAATAGCTGCTTTACGCCGATCTTCTGTGAGAGGGTGGGGGTTCTATTACACCAATACCCCGTAAACCTAAACCTAAATTGCCTGAGCATACGAATTTAGGATTACCAGGATACCATGAACCGAGACAGTATATCAAAGCAGCTGTAGTCGCCTGTACAGATCAAGCGAAAATTAACACTACACTGTATGTATGTACAAGAGTTCATCTCAGTTCTATATTTGTAGAACGAGTGAAACAAAGTTTATTTGTTGTTCCGAGTATGATACAACGTCAGACTGACAAAGTTGGTTCATTAATAGATTCGTTAGGAACGGAACGTGAGAACGTTAACTTACACGAGACGAGACTAAAGGACTATACTTACTCATACATCATTAATTAAGAACTCGCTGAAGACAGAGCTAACATTAGCGTAGTGCCGTTTAGCGCATCGAGTCCAATTGTTTTTTCAAAGCACTGAGAAAAAAATTTACGACAACAAAATGGTTTTTGTAGTTCCTAGTAGTCTTTTTAGTATGTTTTACTAAACGTTTTGTATTTACAGCAAATGTTTTATAAATGCGAGTCATTACAATGTTTTATGTAATGTCTCGCATTTATAAAACATTTGCTGTAAATACAAAACGTTAAGTAAAAATTATTAAAAAACTACTAGGAATTACAAAAACCATTTTGTTGTCGTAAATTTTTTCTCACACTTCGAAAATTTCCAGCTAGTTGGCTTTCCCAGAGAACGATTTTATTAAAGTACTAGCTGTGCCCGCGACTGGATATGCGTAAATTTTTGAATAAGGTTACCCGCTTTTAAGCCCGAGTGGGATTTAATGGGTTTTTTTATTTTTTACGCGGAACCCTAATTATTTTTATAGAATAAAAGTAACCTACGTTACCTTATAACATCAGCCAGTGGAAGTCCCGTCAAAATCGGTCCAGCCGTTTCGGAGACTACCCGGAACACACATACAGACAGACAGAAAGACAAAAAAATAAATCTTGTGTTTTTATTATTAGTATTTAGTACCGTATACTTCAATATTTATTTAGTCAAAAGCTCTTTATTTTGATATTACAAACAGACACTTCAATTTATTTATTTGTGTAGATTATTGTATTTAATTATGGGGTAATGAGCCACCTGGGCAGGGCCTAAGTCATACCAGCCTGCATAATGTACCTATATCACTATAGCTTCTGCACCACGTGATGCACATTGCAAACGCGAGGTTAATTAATCGCTTTCCATTCTCAGGTAATTGCATGTTACATTGATCGAATAAATATTAATTAAGCATTAGAAATTCTAATTTTATGCTTGATACAACGTAGATTATGAACTTGGTCAAATTTCCGTGCTGCTGAGTGTATTAAATGTGTTTACTGCAATATCCATTATTTTTATTTTTATAAGCTTTGAATTTTGTTATGTTTGCACGCTCAATATTGCCTATTTTGACGGGCCCGTTAGCGTGGTTGGCGCGGAGGCGCCTTTCAGGCTGCAGGTCGTAGGTTCGATTCCTACCCGGGACCTGCATTTGTGTGCATGAACATGTCTGTATGTCCGGAGTCTGTGTGTATATGTATATTAAGTATGTATTTACAAATAAAAAAGTAGTATATGTAGTAATATCAGTTATCTGGTTTCCATAGTACAAGCTCTGCTTAGTTTGGGATCAGGTAGCCGTGTGTATAAAAATGTCCCAGGATATTATTATTATTATGTTTAAGCAGTCTTTTGTTGCAACAGTCGTTTACTTGTAGGTATAATAAAAAAAAAAAAAAAAAAAATTAAAAACACGACTGCCCTGCCAAAAAACGAACTAAAAACTATAAAAAAGTGCAGTGTCATTGCAGTCGGGGGACCGTTCTGTGGAACATATTTAATCAAAGAGAGCCCCCGACTGCAATGACACTGCACTTGTTTTATAGTTTTTAGTTCGTTTTTTGGCAGGGCAGTCGTGTTTTAAATTTTTTAAATTATTATTTTATATTTTATGCATTTTAGTGACAGCAGCAAAAATGAAATGTTTGTTTTGCATGTTTTGCATGTGCACACCTTAGCTATGTTAAATGATGCCTATAAATTCTATAGTTTTGGAATGTGCTCATCAAGGCCTTCAATTTGATACCCATATTGTAATAATGGAAGAAAAAATATATTTTTTACATTTGAAAATTGAGCCATAATGCCACCATATTGATTTTTTCAAAAATAATATACCCACTGTTACCCGGAATGATATAAGGATTCTAACGATACCCCATACATCCAAATCCGTTCAGGCATTTATAAGTTATGGTGGAATAAAGAATCTCACATACATACATACAAACAAACATACATGAACCCTAAACACATATACACTCCTTTTTTTGGGCAGTCGTGTAAAAATGGTCTGATTTTGCCAATTCAAAATAGCACTCTGGCGGGAATTGAACCGCAACCACCCAATGCAGTAAGCCAAGCGGCTCACGCTTGAGCCACAGCGACAAGTGGTCGTCAATAGACAGTTAAAATGACGTAAGACATCATTTAGTAGTACCACAGTGTAGTACCTACTTAATAATGTCAGCAAAATTCTGTGGAACAAGTGCAGTGTCATTGCAGTCGGGGGACCGCTCTGTGGAACATATTATTTAATCTAAAAGGGCCCCCGACTGCAATGACACTGCACTTGTTCTACAGAATTTTGCTGACATTATTAAGTAGGTACTACACTGTGGTATTTCTAAATGATGTCTTACGTCACATACATACATACACACATACATGAACCCTAAACACATATACACTCCTTTTTTTGGGCAGTCGCGTAAAAAGATCGTTCCTCGCACTACGCTCTGTTTATTATACGACCCAACTTTACATCTTCCACGACGCTCCGCAAACAAATCTATTGTGTTCCACCGACATGTAAACGACACTAAGTTCAGACAAATAGGGTTTGAACGTTGTTCCATGTCAAAAGGGCGTAATCGCAACGTAAACTAGCCTGGTTTCATGAACTTATTTGCGTTGAAAATAAGAAAATACAGTCTATTTTCTTCAGCTTATCCACATAACTGAAGAAAAGGAGTGTAGAATGAAATTTCGGGTTATTCTTCATAGCAATACCAAATCAAAATAAATATATTTGTCTGTGTATCATACTTAAACTATGGGTTAAATTTCAAATGAGTTTTTATTACACCTGGGAGCCAAGTCGCTTAACCATTGTAGCGCCACTGTGGCGTTATGCTATAGTGATCGACCTTTTGATTGTCGGTTGATTCTGACCGACCAATCAGAGACCGATCAGCCGGTCGGCTGACCAATCAGAGGGTCGATCCACTATAGCAGCTCAATGGCAATGGCTTAGCGACTTGAGGGCCTGAAAAGCAATCTGATTGTATAGGTACTGAATGCAAGCATTGTTTTGAAAACTAGGACAGATGGACGGACGAACAAACGGACGGATAGACAGATAGATGGACTGGACCTGGATGATCTTATAAGGGTTCCTCGTGGGACTGGGGTACCCTAATACAGTGATTGTAAATGTATCGGGTCATATTACCAAAACAAATGTTCTGGATTTTTTTTTATAGCACTGAGGTGGCATACAAACGTAGGCCCGCCTGATCTTAAGCAGTTACCGTAGCCTATAGATGCTTGTAATACCAAAGGCATTGGTCACACGCTGACGACCTAAAGGGGAGTGGAACGAAGGGAATGCAAGAAGGGTGGAGTTGGTCTTTCAGCTCTCTCACGCATCGTACGAAACGCAGCTTCAATAGCTATTTTACACGGTCTTCTGTGAGAGGGTCAAGCCTGCCCGTATTGACTGCAGCTTGGCTCAACAACCAATATACTTTTGCTTTGTAGCCAATCATAGTATTTGTACCTAAATCTGGAACACTGTGTAACGAGGTCCTTTCAGTACTCAAAGCTAGGAACAAAGTTTATATACAAGGCGATATTTCCAGTAGAACTTTACAGGGACGACCTGGATCGTGAGTGTCGTCGGTACCGACAATCATGTCTGAAGCCGCATTGTTCAAGTGCGACCGAGTTTGGTAACGGGATGTTACCTAATCTAAAGAGGTGAAGTTGGTCTGGGATGTTTTGGTTTGTTTACTGTGCTTGATAATAATTGTAGTCCTTTACATAGGTATATCCATGGAGTAAATACAGAGAAGGAGATGTAGTTATTGGATTTTCTATGAAACAACGCGTGACATTTTGCGGGGTGAGGGGGTGTTAGATTCCGCCCACTTCTTTATTATCTATCTACCGGTCAATAGCAACACTACTCGCTCCGTTCTATGTCGATGTTACTACGTAGTTTATCTATCTCACACTAGATGTCATTAAGTGTAGGATGGTAGGAGGGACGTGCAAAGTGTCGCCATCTAGTGTTGAGTAGAATTATATTTGGAATGCGAACGTTGGCAAAGAACTGAGCATAGGACGAACGCCAGCAGTACCTAAACTGACTTAAGCCACGTCTACGGTGATAATAAAATGAAGGACCTAGTTGAATCACAGTGCACAGTTACTTAGACCGTCTCCTTCTCTGTATCTTCGCCGTGGGTATATCTCATAAAATAAATAAATATCGCCAGACTTACACACCAACTGTATAGTTCCATCGAGGTCTATATGGTCTACCGAGGTCACACGGAAAACGGTCAGAGGATGAATGACTCATCTCTAAGGGCCTCCGCAGACTAGCTACTTTTAGCATCGGCGATCGGCGATTTTGATGCTGCGTCTCGCTCGTTCGCGCTCGAAGAAACGCGACGCAGCATCGATACGTCACAAAATCGCCGGTCGCCGATGCTAAAAGTAGCTAGTCTGCGGAGGCCCTTACCCTCTACTTCTTATGTTCAGATTAGGGTAGCTATTCTGTAAAGAATAACTCTTAGCTCACGCGTGAATTTTCTGATGAAATTTGGTCCTCATATCAAACATAATGATCTATGTTTGGTCATTACCATACTTATAATATTAATATAGGGCCAATAAATCCACCAATCATTGTAGTTTTGTTCGTCAATACGAGCGATTGGAAGCAATCTGGTTGCAGTAGGTAATCAGTTAATTCTAACCAGTTAATTACCAGCAAGGAAGCCACATCTGCAACACGGACACCTAATTAGACCTGTTGAAGCAACCATTTGTTTGCGCGGCTTCTCGAGCGCTACAATACTTGCTCTGCATATACACACTTATGTTTATCGAGTTAGATGCTAAAAGAAATGCTAGAATAAAATAGGATGATAAATTGTGTAGAGTCAAGCCGCATTTTATAGGCTGAAGCCTTCTATCTATCAAGCTTCCCAAATATACAAACTCTTTAACTTGTTCCAATTTCCTTCTATAACAATATTAAATGTAACATCTTGCTGTCTTTCAATCACCATTACTTTCGTCTTACTCACATTAATTTTTATTCATTTTTCCTCAAACGCTTCATTCACATTTAACATATCTCGTAAATCCGCTGCCGACGGCGCCAGTGGAACTAAACCAAAATTCAATAAAATATAATTTATATGATCATAGCGTTGAGCGAACCCTTAAGAACTGGAGCATACAACAGCAACGAATATTCCTCCATGTTCCGTATATCACGCTCAATTATAGAGGTAATTACATTACATATTATTGTTTGCTAACGGCGCGTCTTACCCCTTTATTGTACATGACAATGCTATTACACAGCTATGATAAGCGATAATCCATCTCATTATCTATTTACACACAGTTATCGTTAAGCTGTGCTTATTCTTGCTATTGGCCTTTTCCCATTTCTTTTTATGAAGCCAACCCCACTTGGCTTCTATCTACCCTGAATTAGCTGATAACATGGTGGAAACGACAAGTATTTACAAGAGATTTCTTGTTTTTTGAGTGTAATATTATACTTTTGAAAAAATTAAACTAATAGGGAAAGTAGATATTTTACAGAGTAAAATGGTTTTTTTTTTTATTTAAAAATATCTGGAAAATACGAAGCGATACCCAACTACCCATATCATGGTAAGGGGTAAGAAATGAAATGAAATGAAAAATATTTATTCAGCACAGCAGTACACACATTATAGGAAAAGAACAGCACGTATAAAAGAAGTAAAATAGATAGACATAAAGTTTAAGAAAGCTATATTCCCTACAGTGTGAGCCGTGCTGAAAGGCATTTGGCTCAGCATGTGCTGGAGGGGAACGAGGTCTCTTCCAGCGCTGATTTTCAGCCAAAGCCTCCTCATACCCTATCTTACATACAACCTTGGCTACCCAAATGTAAATAAAACATACAGTGCACGACGCACTTAGCTATTACAACAAAATAAGTACTTACAGTTAGTGGCTAAGCTGGTGTCAGAATTGTTCAAGCCACCCGAAGGCCAAGGCTGGGCAAGCCTGACAAGGCTTAACGGCTGCTGCCTAGTTTTTTTTTATTTTTTTATAGGACTGCGGTGGCAAAAAAGCGTACGGCCCGCCTGATGTTAAGCAGTTACCGTAGCCTATAGATGCTTACAATACCAAAGGTATTGCTCGCACATTGCCGACCTGAAGGGGTGTGGGGTAGATGATAACAACTGAGACCGACTTTTTGCGTGCCCTCAAAAGCGAGGAGACACTTAGGTAGTTCAAATGCCAATTGTCACTCAACTCTGACTGACTTTGCCAAGCGTTGATTAACCGATCGTTTACCGATCAGTGATCGCAGCTAGTTATGAACGCCTCGCTTTAGTAACTTAGTGGCTTAGTAGCTAGAGGCTGTTGACTCGTTAATGAGAAACTATATTTAAATCATTATGTAAAGTTGCATGAAGGCGAGGAGGGCATGCAACAGCTGGGAGGCCACGTAAACTCTACCTCCCCACCTCCGTTTGAACCCACTTAGGGTGCGTTTCCAGTGACGCGGAGCTGGGCGGAGTAGAGCGGAGCGGACCGTAAATTGGCCAATCACAGTGCTCGATATCTCCACTCCGCTCTTGGCCCATCACAGTTGGCCAATCACAGTCCGCCGCTCCGATCCACTCCGCCCAGCTCCGCGTCAGTGGAAACGCACCCTTAGTACCCCTTCTTACTGACACTGTTTTTTTTTTTTTATTGAGACTAGGCCCGCCGCACACTCCCACCACTGTTACTCCTGTAAGCCAGGATTACTGACATAGTTTTTTTTTTTTTTATATGTCTGCGGTGGCAAAAAAGCGTTCGGCCCGCCTGATGTTAAGCAGTTACCGTAGCCTATAGATGCTTACAATACCAAAGGCATTGCTCGCATATTGCCGACCTGAAGGGGACTGGGATGGAGGGAGGGGGAGGGGGGGTGGGCTTACGGCTCTCTCACTCATCGAACGAAACGCAGCTGTAATAGCTACTTTACGCCGATCTTCTGTGAGAGGGTGGTACTAACCCGGTCGAGCCAGCCCGTTTATGAGCTGCAGTCAATTGGCTACAGCTTGACTCTACCACCTTGAAAACAAACTTGTACAATTAACAAGAATGTAGACTAGATAGAAGTTTTATTTTTGACTTTATTTTCCTGGCTTACACAATTAGTGCACAGTAAAGCACCATAATAGTTTTCCATTTACAATTATTTATTACTACCCTCCACGGTACGTTTATCTCACACGTGTATGTGCAACGAACACGAGACGTGCTTTCAGCTCAAGAGCGCAGATGGAAATGCCCACTCGTTGTGAAGTGGACTCCATAATAACCTCGTATTTGCTAGTCGTAACAGCTTAATGCATTCACCAACTGGCTTGATATCTCTGGCGAACATCACTCAGGAAGAGTTTGATATAAATAAGTTGGTGCATAACTTTTGCGGAGTAATAACATCTTTGGAGTATCTTGATACCGGGTTACATGGCGCCATACTGCCCCCCTAGACAAGTGGCATGAACGCTAATCGAATAGAATAGAATAGACTTCACAATGTATGGAAATGTCAAACGTCGCTATGTAGATCAACAACAAGTTGCTATGTAGATCACGTGACTTATGTCATTTCCATACATGAAGCGTAGCGATTTGAAGGAACGCTTGTAGACGTCAGCCCTTCTGGACGAACAAAACTATGCTAAAACCGATAGGAATTGCATGTTTGACCACCTTTTTAGGGTTCCGTAGTCCTCACGAGGAACCCTTATAAGATCATTGTCTTTTCAGTTGTGTGTGAGTGAGTATTCGGCGAATAGTCCCATAATTGGAAAATATAAATTATTAGTTACGAATTACTTCACTAAAACAGTAGGTTACATACATCATACAAAAATACTTACCCCTTTTCAATACGGTTTCCAATTACCCCAAATTGGTCGATTATTCTCCATGAATACGATGCATTGGGGACCCATACTCTCTTTAATGACTGTGCTAAAACATTTTATGTTCCTATATTAGAAGGTTTTCATGCATAATATTGGTAAGTAGTATCCTTTCTGTACTCGATATTAACCGTTGGATATGTTATTACCTCATAGGTATATATAGGTCATTCTCCATCTAGTATTAGACTACCTACTGTGGGTAAAGTAATAAGAAAAATAAGCCTTGGCGTCATGATCTATGCTCTTTCGCAGAACGGGAACACTCTCCGCGTACCTTTTGCAACGCTAGAACTATTAAAATATTTAACGCGCTAGTCGTTATTACATCACAATAACGTTTCCATTTCACGCCTGCATAGCGTGCTGCATGACGTTAAACTTTTACATGATCTGTTGAGCGGGTAGTACATGTTATGCATCTGTATAGCATAGTGCTAATAAAAACATAACACTACTACTGACGTGGTTGGTTTTATTTTATGATTTTGAACATCATACGTTTTCCAACAGCGGTAAGTACATCGCTGTACTTAGTTTAGTGCCATTTTTATATCTTCGTACCTATGCGTACCTAGGCTTAAAACCAAAGGACACTAAAATTTATTTCCAACAAGGTCTAAAATGCAATCTTATTTATACAATAACTACCATTCATATGTCACTACTGGGGGCTTACCACCACCTCTTATAGCAGTTTTGTTTTAACGTTTCAGCGACTTTTTGTGCAATGACGTTTCTTATTGTCATGACAATAAGGTACGCCATTGCACAAAAAGTCGCTGAAACGTTAAAACGTTCCTGGGGGGTTACTCCGAAATACGTCGCTGACGGATCGTCCGAAGTACGGATTCGATTTACGATCAAAACAATGTCAAATCGTAGAGAAAAACGAAAGAAGAAATGTCAAATCACGACAATCCGTCAGCCGAAACGTTAGGTTCGTATTTTGGAGTAGGCCAGGTGTAATTGAATCGCGATAAGAGGTCGTGGTAAGGCCCCTGTTTGATCATCTATGTAACTTAGCGTGCAATGTCAAAGTAGAAATACCTAGTAAGTAATAAGTTTCTACTTGAAAACTGTAAATAGCGCCCCGAAATATTAACGCTCGCAAATAAACTTAGATATCACACGCTATGTCAACCGTTACCCTAGTTCATTCCTTTTATTTAAATTGACATATACAGAACTGATGTGTTTACCCTATTATAGCACGGACTGTAGCCTAGGGCCACCAGGCGTCTGCCACTCGACCGGACATTCCACTTTGAGTTACTCGGATGAAAACGATGCTAATGTTGTTTATATATGTTAATGTTTGTCCGGTAGGTACCTATCTGTTATTATAAATAAATATCGCCAGATTAATACATCAACTGTTTATTAATGTCCCTAACTAAGCAACTAACTAAGGAAATAATTTTACAAGGTGAATATAGTATAGAGCTTTTTTCTAAAATAAGTATCGTAAAAAATCAAATGTGGGATATTTTATTAGAACAGGAACATAAAAAATAGGGAATCGAGTGACTAGCAAATTTGGAAGTCGTAGAACAATCAGACCATAAAAATTGTCAAAGGTAAAGCCAACAACCAGGAGTAAAAACGAGCATAGATCATATATTCGTGAATAACTCCAAAACGGCTTTAGGCACAAATTTAAAATTTTCGGCACATTTACACGAGATGGAGCACTAATTATCTGTATCATTCAAATTTTGATTGGACCAGCAGAAAAAATTCCCACTGCTGGCTTAACTTACTCAACAACAACAACAACTCCGACAACTTTGTATAGGTAATACTAAAATTACTAAAAATAGGTGATTATTAAGATTACTAAAAATAACATTGATGTGAACAATGATTACCAAAATCTTATGAAACCCGAATAGCTGCGTCTACAAGGGGCGTGCGGCGGAATGTCTTAACTGATGGCCTTGGCTTGGCAGCTCGGAGCATATGTACTACGCACCCAAAAACTTTACTCATAATATAATGATTCACGCAACTATGAATCAACGTTCTTATTTCTGCATGTAAGTACTCGATACCCCGAACCGATACAATAAATACTATTTTAACGAACACTCGCATTCCACACGGAATATCCGGTTTTATCTGAGCCATTTGGCAACCCTACTCGCATGTAGTTGGTTAAGTATCAGCGTATCATCTCGGTTTATGCTTCTGCTGTAATGTATGTAATGGACATTTCGTTTATGTTTTTGATGTTAAAACACGTGTTTACGGCTAATGTGTAGGGTTAAACAGGTTTTATGCAAGCAATAGTTAAAATACGGTAAAAACAAAATAGCTTAAAACGGCGAAAGTATGGGGTCATAGGCTCGGAATATATTTTTATTCCGTTTGGAGTCGAGACCCTGGGTCCATGGGGTCCAAGCACCCATCCAATGACCCAAGGGCTGGGCATTTCCTCGTTCAGCGAGTAGCTTTAGCTATCCAGCGAGGAAATATGGTCAGCATCTTGGGTACACTTCCGCATGGGCCAAATTTTGTACATTTTTTGTAAATAATATTATTGTGTTTATATATTGTACCTATATAAAAAATAATTGTTTCTTTGTTTTTATTTCCCTGTTTCTTTCTAATAATAAATTGAATTTAAATAGGTAGGTAAGTAGGTTGTGTTTTGCTACCCATATTAATTGTAGGTCAGCGGAGCTAATAGCATCACTAAGACGAATCACTTTGTGACCATACTATGCTTCACCGAAAATCGTAAGATGGTCACTTACATAGTGGCAATTCATATTATGAATCGCTTGATGATTCGCAATTCATCTAGTTGACAGTTTTCTATGGAAAATCGCAAGGAATTTATATGGAAATTGGTAATATGGTCCACAAAAGAGGAATTGCCAATTGTCAGTGTCAATGCTAATGACAAATACCAAAATGATTCTGCTAATGAATTGGAAATGCAATTCATTAGCAATGTTACATAGCTACCTTATTAGGCCCGCTGGGCTATTTTTTATGTGAGCAAGGTGTTAAGGTGGCAAACAAACGTACGTAGCCTATAGATGCTTACAATACCAGAGGCACGTTGCCAGCCTCAAGGGGAGATGGACAGAGAGAGGGGTAGAGGGTTGGGCTTACGGCTCTCTTACTCCTCATACGAAACGCCGCTGTAATAGCTACTTTATGCCGAACTTCTGTGAGAGGGTGGTACTACCCCGCTCGAGCCAGCCCGTATATGGCTCGACTCAACTGTTATTAGAATTAACTCAATTTATTAACAACGAACCGTAGAACATTATAGTTGCGTAGTACTTTACAATATAAATTGAGAGATAAAAAAACAATACACTCTAAAACCTAAAACAAATTAATCGTCACGAAGGTGGGATAAGTGAAACGAAAAAAGACAGAGCGATGCCGAGGTTCCAAATTACAAGCCATATTTCACCTGCGGCGTACCTACCATCTGGCGACGCCGAACGAAACGCATTTATACACTGATGTTATAGAGCAGCATCTCTCTCTTAAGTTGTTATAACATGTTATACAACGTTATAAAACAATTTAAAACTAGGTTGCTAGATGGATTTATTAAATTTTATTTGTGAATAATGTTCTGTAACATGTTGTAGGTACAGAGAATAATATGTACTTAAGACATTTGTCAAGTAAAAGTTATTTATTATGTTCAATATAGGGTTTTTATACTAGTTGTTACGACTCTGTTTACAAACTAGTTTAGTTTGAAAAAGATTAATGTTTTCGAGTTTACTAAACCATTTTTCTCTCACATGTCGTGCTTTATTATTCGGATTGTGTAGTGGAAAAATACAATATTTTTTCCACTTTAGAGTTACATTTTGTAATAATCGTTTCTTGTTTTCATATTATGATAAATGCTGTTTTTAAATAGAGGGGTCAGCTATAGCTAGGGGTCAGGGGTCAGGTTTTCATCTTCGACTTCGAGGAATTCGACTTTTAGGGCCTTAAGATCAACTGTAGCTTAAACCACGGATGAGTTTAATCTCCCATCCTTCATATCAAATCGATAGTTTAAAGTATTGTAAACGCTCCACAGTCAATCAACAACCATTGATCTTACGATCCTTTAAATATAGATTATTATCCATTCTCCCAATATTGGAAATCCAATCAGTCCCGAAAGATTCGGCACAATATAATTTCGGGCAAATCATTTGGATCAATTGATCGCATCAAGGAATCAAGTTAAAACGGATTTGAAGCAATTTATTAGGCGATTCCCTTGTCGGGATGAGCTCGACTGAATATTCGTGGAGCCATTTGCATTCGGGTCGGAACACACGGTTGGAAAAACCCCGCATTTCTCGGGGACGCTTGGCAGGGTGTAGGAATGTGTAATGTCATCCCCTAAGGACCCCATTGTGAGCTCACTATGGAACATTTTACAGGAATTTTTCGCGTGATTTTTATTAAGTCGGTCGGGGATGTTTGGTAGAGGTTTAGAACTTCATGAGCTTGAGTAATGTATGTAAGACGATTTCGTAAATTATTATTATCTTTATAAACCTGTTGATTGTAGTAATGATTGATTTTCCTTGATAATTTAATTTACAAGTTTATGAAGTAGCTCTACCTTTACAATTCAGCTTCCTTGCAAAAAAAGAGAACATTTTTTATTTTAGTTTCCAAACAATAGACGTTTCCACATGTGCCGAGCGTTGCGAGACGGAGCAATCAATTTTGACGTCTGACCACGATTACATAACGTCAGAACAGATTGCTCGGTGCTTGTAGACGCCCGATTCAGTTGCTAGTATATTACCTTGTCTATGTTGATAGGTCCAAGTAGCGAGAGATGGTCATATGTACCTATAGACGAGGACTTTACTCACGAACACTACCACATTAGTTATCAGTTAACCCAACTAGCCGATCATAATTTCAAGAGCTAAGTATATAATCTACCGACCGACCGGGGTAGTACCACCCTCTCACAGAAGATCGGCGTAAAGCAGCTATTACGGCTGCGTTTCGTACGATGAGTGAGAGAGCCGTAAGCCCACCCCCCCTCCCCCTCCTTCCATCCCACTCCCCTTCAGGTCGGCAATGGGCGAGCAATACCTTTGATATTGTAAGCATCTATAGGCTACGGTAACTGCTTAACATCAGGCGGGCCGTACGCTTTTTTGCCACCGCAGTCCTATAAAAAAAAAAAACTTGTTCAGTGCCAAAGTTCGAGCATATACTCAAATATAACATTTCATACTGAAATATGCAGTTTATCGTGCGGCTACTAGCTTTGAACGTCGATCGCAGACGTGAAACAAACAACACACCGTCGGGAGATCGTGCGATCCCAAATTCTTCAACGTCATCGGCTGTATGCTACGTTACTTGTATAACCAGCATATACCTACACGGCGTGGCTTGCGTATTTGGACCAAAATTTTGCAGATTTAGTGCCTAGTATTCTTGTTCCAAAAATGTAAATGTATCCAAAAAAATCTCCAAAAGAGGATTTTTGGGTATCAAACGTATTTGAATATCCGACTGGTAACATATAAGTAACTAGCAAGAAGATAAGCATGTACCTATAATTTCTAAAAAAAAATGAGTACTTTTACATGAATTGTAACTCAAATAGGTAGACCTCTGCCCCCAAGTTTATAGAAAGCTAAGATGGACTTACACTGGTATTACAAATCACTTTACAATACTTACAATCAGGATAAAAATCTCAAAAAATTTGACTGTTAAACTCTACAAAATAACAACAAACATAAAAATGACGGATAAAAATCGCGTAAAACGCTACGCAATTATTTGTATCTAATAACCGAAAGATTTTTCAGCAAATTCCACCTCTCTAATGTTTATCGTTAGCTGCGAAATTTATGAATCTCCAGAAATTCCGGGAAGCGAAACTCTATAAGCGAAAAAATACTTGCCTACATGATATAGGTAACGATACCAATCCTAACACACTAATCGAGAGCCGCGCGAAAATCAATTCGGTTTGTCCATCAATAGCAGCTACTTAGTTCTGGATGTATTGGGACGGTACCTGTAACAGGTAGGGGAGAGCAGGGCGGGCGGGAGCACTCGCGACTAGTGCACCCGCCGCCGCCGCCCGCACTGGACGCCGCGCGCGCTCCGCTTGCAAATTAACAAATCACGCGTCTCCCGAATCTATGCATTATATACACAGTGGACAAGTGAACGGTTATATAAAGTGTTTTTTTTTTCAAATGTGTTAGTTTTTTTGAATTATCGATTTCCTATTTCTGGTATTCCGTCGAGCGTTGTCTACGAATTATCCAGTAATTAATTAATTAGGTACGTACCTATTCATTATAATTATTTATTTCAGGAAATTAAATCGTATCTGAAAATACTGACATAAAAATAAAATATAATCAATACCTAAATATTATATGGATTTTCTTTATTAAAATCAGTATCAAAACCGTGACCACTAATTACTTTTGTTTTTCACAGAGCTTCATTGTGATTGTATCATAATTGGATTTTAATGACAAAATTACTTTTACAAACACAATCATGAAATCATTGATAATTTCAGGGTTCATAATGAAAAAAGTTTGCGTATTGCTATAATTGTATAACGACGGGACTCTCTCAAACAAAGAGTCGGTAGGTCAGCGCAAGCTTAACTTGTTGCATGTAATGTAAGCCACTGTAAAATGGAGCGTCACAATTTAAAGTTCGCTATTGATCTTCCAAAAATAGGCCAAGAGAGCATGAACGAGTAGAGTATGCAGACAGTTTTTTTTATGTAAGATGATTTTTAAGACAAAAAAAACTAAGGGCACATTTAAATAACAATACCTTGCCTTAAAAATAACATTATTTTCATATATTTTTAATATCAAATAAATACCTAATCCAAACATATTTTATTAAATTGTGATCTAATTAATAAGGCATAATAAATCGACTGTTCCAACTAACCCGAATACTCTCAATACCTTTTCAAACGTCACGCAATTAAAATCATGCTTGGATTCCAAACGTTCCAAAGGAATAACAATTAATTCCAGTGATGTTTTTTAGGGCAAATACAATAGTTCTATAAAGCCATTAAAAATAGATACCGTCGTCTCCTTATGAAAACCAAATCAGCATCAAGTCTGGAATAAAACCTCGTTTGTGGTAGGTTTGAAACGTCCTTTATTTCCAAGATATAAAGGTTGGGTAGATTTATAGGTTCATAGAGAAAGTTAGCCAAGAGCACCCTTTCTAGGAACCAAACCAATACAAATCTGTGCACACAGTCAGTTCTCAAACAATTGGGCAATAGTTTCCGATATTAAATTGTAGTTGGCAAAACCAAGAGTTTGTAGTTTGTAAGTTGGACGATCACAAAGGGTATTTCTTAGGGGATTGTTAATCTGTTATTTGGCAATGTCCCAAGACCGCTAGAGATTAAATGCGGCAATCCGATGATACCCTTCTCGTCGTTAACTTAGCGTCTCTATTGGTATAAATCCGCTAAAGCTGGTGAACGCTGATAGGGCTTTTAGCCCTTAATTTTGTAAATCACTTTGATATACAAAGGAGATGGGAGAAGATGGTTAGGGGAATAATTAGGTAATCTTTTGATCATCACCTATTTCAGTGTTCACTGGTTTTCATTTTGAGCCCCAGCGGATGAAATGCATCGGGATCAATCGGGTCTTTGTAGCACCGGTTGAGATGTTTCGGGTCGAAATGCGCCTGACCACGCTAAAACTTTGCGTACTGATAAAATTTTCAAAATGAATGACGAATACTACCTAGTAACTTTCATATTTATTTTGTTAAATGTGTTAAAAGCGACGATTCAAAATGTAATTTAGGTACCTACCTCTACGTTTGTATTCCTTGAAGGGGTAGGTAGAGGTGAACTGCAGTGCACCCACACATGAACACACACATGTAATGTGATATACCTACTATCACAAAATTAGTCGTGATATGGCCTATAGATGCAAGTGGCATAGGACCAGTCGTCGTGGAAAACCTTGGGGCAGGCCTATGCCCAACAGTGGACGTCTTTTGGCTGTCATAGTGACAATGATGATGGCCTAGTTTGGAGTATATTGTTTTTCTAATATGATTGATGTTGGATTAAATAATTTATTTACTGCAGTCCATTACTAAAATACACTACTATAGTCATTTAGCGTCTACTTAGCGAAATTTCCTTTTCGATCGAATTTATTAACTGAAAAGTTGTTTATAAAGCGAATCCTCATGTAAACTCTAGTTGTTATTCTAATTTCGCCATATTCGGATTGTCGCTACACTTAACCCTGTTAGCGGCGCGAGCGTCCCGTAATAGCTACGTGAGCGGGTTGGTTAAGCACACACCCCTCGTATTAGCGACCCGCTTTATTATTTTAGTTCGTATTATCTGTGTAACGATATTACACTTTATCTATTTAAAATAGATATTGTGAAGTGATTTCGGATTGATTTTGGAACTACTCGATACCCTCTACCGAAATGAAAACTAAACCAATGACTCTATCATGATAACATTCGGTAGCTTGTGGGAAATTTACCAGCGCATCTATCAGTCACCCAAGGGACTAACAATTTGCTATACAAATTTTACGTAGACGCTAGCGACTCGTGACGCTAACTAACGTCTAAACTCAGGGTAGAGCCTTAGTACAAGTACATACTGAATCGTCAGCGTTACTGTCGTATTGTATCGTCGTATCGTCATATACGTTTTAGACTCTATCTTATGAATATAATTTCAATAGATGAAACAACAAATAACTCCATGGTAACTCTATTATTGTTTCTTTCAAAACAGTTTAAGTTCAACTTAAAATAGTGTAGGTTGCTTAAGTACGTCCTCTTGCATAGTTCATAGCATCATTTATAATTTCAGTTAGAGTATACCATTCTTAATTGATCTGTTATAAAATTCTTTTAACCAAACCTGCTTTGTATTCAGCAAATTGAGAAGCAAATATTATTTTTTCAAAAGCTTTCACCTGCAATTTTAGGTTCTCTACTCCTTTCGTTTCAAATTATGAAGGCAGGCAATACGCGTAATCATACTAAACAGATTTTTTTATGGTTTCACTTTGCGCTGGGAATTTATAATTTTAAATTAATTGTTTAGAGCTGCTAATATTTTAATGGCGGTAATATGACGTGAAAACGTATATGATATTGCATTATTATACTGAATTTTATGAGATTAATAAATAGAAAGACTGAAGATGTGAACATAATTATTTGGAAAACGCTTTGGGAATTCTGAGCTCTACCGACAGCCGTTCGATTTTGCCCGCCTGGAGTCTGGAATAATTTATGGCAGTGCCTGGAGTGGCTTGCTTGATCCCGCCTGTCTAGTAGAGGTCTCCGACTCATACCTTACTGAATTTGAGGAGACAGGTAGTCCAACACTAAAGCCTATTCCAAAGTAACCCTTGTAAGAAAGGTACTTATCAATTTTGGTATCACTTTGTGGCCTGATTTTCTAAGGATATTGTTTTGCAATCAGGGGGCTTACCACAAGCTCTTATTGCGATTCAATTACAGGAACGTATTCATATTTCAGCGACTTTTTGTGCAATGACGTACCTTATTGTCATGACAATAAGAAACGTCATTAAAACGTCGCACATTAAAGAGCAACATTAAAGAGCTTGTGGTAAGCCCCCAGGTTAGTTTTAAAAGCGAATTATGTATATTACTAAGGTAAGTAGGTATTATTATATCATCTCAATAAGAATAAAGGTTGGCACTCATCTATAAACTCGGCACCCGACCAGCACCGCCTCGCTGCTGGGTCGACAGGTGGTCCGCGGGCGGTCGCTGCTTTTACACCATAAACGTCACGTAATCACCCAGTGGACCGCGCGTGGTCAACGAGTGAACGCCGCGTGGTCAGCGCGTGGTCCACTTATTTTCGGTTCAGTTATTGGATGCCGGCGGTGCTGGTCGGGTGCCGAGTTGATAGATGAGTGCCAACCTTTAGTGTGATAGTTTTTAGTATATTGAGTCCCAGTAAAATTTGACGACCGCTTGGCGCAGTAATTCGAGTGTAGGCCGCTCAGCTCGCTGCATGGAGTGGTTGCGGGTTCGATTCCGGCCAGAGGAACATTTTGTAAACGGGCTTTTCGTAATTTGCCCTGGTCTGGATGTCACTGGAATCGCCCCCAAGCCTTTATACAGTACCCATAGTACAAGCGTTGCTTGGTTTGGGACCATTAGTTGGTGTGTAATTCTGGCAATATTTATTTATATAGCTTGTAGTTTTAGAATTTTCTTCGTTCGTACTACGGTTTCTATTAGCAAATCAGGTTGCAACTCTAAGTCCTCACTTTTACTATTGAGCCAATAGAATTCAGTGACTACAGTATTTTATTTTTAAATTGAGTCGTTCGTACTATTTAAGTAAAGCTTAAGCTTCTTGGGACTGTAGTCTGGAGCTTTACTTTGTTTCGTTTTAGTTTGTACTCAGACGGATTTAAGCGTTGACCTGAACAGCACTTTAGCAGTTAATTACGCTTGTAAAAAGTTTAAAATGAATTTCTGCGAGCTAAGTGAGAAAAGAATTGTGTTGAAACAAATGTTGATGAATTTATTTGCGTTGATTTAACTAAGTCGCTTTATCTCGCGATTTAAAGCTAAAGTTAGTGCTCACCTTAAAAAATACAATATAGAACTAAGTTGACGGGCCCGTTGGCGTGGTTGGCGTGATGGCGCCTTTCACGCTGCAGGTCGTAGGTTCGATTCCTACCCGGGACATGCATTTGTGTGCATGAACATGTCTGTATGTCCCGAGTCTGGGTGTATATGTATATTAAGTATGTATTTACAAATAAAAAAGTAGTATATGTTGTAATATTAGTTGTCTGGTTTCCATAGTACAAGCTCTGCTTAGTTTGGGATCAGGTAGCCGTGTGTAAAAAATGTCCTAGGATATTATTATTATTATTAAGTGTCTGTCACGGAGTCTCTATTAATTTGGCATAATATAGCCGCCAAATTTATAGAGATTTTTAACCAGTTGATAATGTTTTTACAAAGCATTTGGGGGTAAAATTTATCTCTATTTTAAAATTAATCTTTATCTCTATTTTACTTTCTCTATTTTTATTAGTTACTAGCTTTTGCCCGCGACTTCGTCCGCGCAGGTTATACATTTAATAAATTCCGTTTCCGTTTGCTGGAACCCAAATCCCGTATCCTGGATATCCCGGATCCCGTATCTCATATCCCTGATTCTGTATCCCATATCCCGTACCCCGTATCCCGTATCGCGTATCCCGTACCCCGTATCCCGTATCGCGTATCCCGTATCCCGTATCCCGTATCCCGTTACCCGTATCCCGTATCCCGTATCCCGTATCCCGTATCCCGTATCCCGTATCCCGTATCCCGTATCCCGTATCCCGTATCCCGTATCCCGTATCCCGTATCCCGTATCCCGTATCCCGTATCCCGTATCCCGTATCCCGTATCCCGTAACCCGTATCCCGTATCCCGTATCCCGTATCCCGTATCCCGTATCCCGTATCCCGTATCCCGTATCCCGTATCCCGTATCCCGTATCCCGTAACCCGTATCCCGTATCCCGTATCCCGTATCCCGTATCCCGTATCCCGTATCCCGTATCCCGTATCCCGTATCCCGTATCCGTATCCAGTATCCAGTATCCGTATCCCGTATCCCGTATCCCGTATCACGCATCCCACATCCCGTATCCCGTATCCCGTATCCCGTATCACGCATCCCACATCCCATATCCCGTATCCCGTATCCCGCATCCCACATCCCGTAACCGGTATCCGGTATCCCGTATCCCGTATCACGTATCCCATATCCCAAATCCCGTATCCCATATCGCGTATCCCATACCCCGTATAATTTTCAAAAATGTTTTTTTTTTAAGATCTAATCACCAATTTTCATAATTCTAACTACAAAAATGACGAACTTCCATACAAACTTTCATCCCCTATTTTACCCCCTTAGCGGATGAATTTTCAAAAACCCTAAAATTAATATTGTTTATCTTTTAAAAGTCACCTAATCACCAATTTTTATATTTCCAACTTCAAAAAATGACGAACTTCCATACAAACTTTCACCCCCTATTTTAACCCCTTAGGGTTTAAATTTACAAAAAAGCTGAAATTATTATTTTTAATACGTAAAAAGAAACCTGAACACAAATTTTCATTATGCTAACCTCAGAAATGACGAACTTCCATACAAACTTTCGTCCCCTATTTTACCCCCTTAGGGGATGAATTTTCAAAAACGCAGCAATTCAAGTTTTTTATTTTTAAAAAGGAACCTAAATTCCAATTTTCATAATTCTAACTTCAAAAATGACGAACATCTAAACAAACTTCCCAACTAACTTTCATCCCCTATTTTACTACTTTAGGGGTTGAATATTCAAAAACGCCGAAAACCATATTTTTTATTTTTAAAAAGACACCTCAACACAAATTTTCATAATTCTAACTTTAAAAATGACGAACTTGCATACAAACTTTCATCCCCTATTTAACCCCCTTAGGGGTTGAATTTTCCAAAATCGCTTCTTATTGCTTGCCTACGTCACTAAATATATCTACTATCCAAATTTCATGTCTCTAACTTCAGTAGTTTCGGCTCGGCGTTGATGAGTCAGTCAGTCAGTCAGTCAGTCAGTCAGTCAGTCAGCATTTCCCTCTTTATATATTAGTATAGAAGTATAGATAGTATAGATATAGATATAGATAAATAGTTTAATAGAGTTATAAGCGTATAATTGTTTACCAGAAGATGAGCTGAATTGGTAATACTCACATGTTTTCAACATTATTTTCCGCGAACGACTGAGTCGTACTGTGTCCATGGACTCCGTTTAGTAGGACATACTACTTTGGACAGTCAAATGTCTCCCTCTTTTTTTGGTAATTTCTTTGACCTGCAAGCATGTAGCACTTTCGCCAATGACAACGTGTTGTTGACGGGCCCGTTGGCGTGGTGGCGCCTTTCACGCTGCAGGTCGTAGGTTCGATTCCTACCCGGTAGATGCATTTGTGTGCATGAACATGTCTGTATGTCCCGAGTCTGGGTGTATATGTATATTAAGTATTTATTTACAAACAAAAAGTGGTATATGTAGTAATATCAGTTATCTGGTTTCCATAGTACAAGCTCTGCTTAGTTTGGGATCAGGTAGCCGTGTGTAAAAAATGTCCCAGGATATTATTATTATTACTCATACTTACAAATAATTTTGAACCATTTCATCAAATAGCCATAGCAATTCTAACATTCTGAAGGTCAGGTGCGGCACATATGATCGGCAATAAACTTTTACGGCGCGGATTCCACCTTTAATATTTCAGTGGTTCAGGAATTAGCCGGGGACTGAAATAGACCACAATAACCATTAGAAATAGCTGTTACTGATTTATGAGACACTAGACGAATGGTTTCAGTGATTTGATGTGTTATTAGGTCCTATTTATAGGTTAACTTTCTTTTGTTTTTTTTATTGGCGCTTGGCTTAGGTTTGAGATTAGGCCGCTTGGCTCATTATACAGGGTGAATTTGAAATCATGGGCATACCTTTCAACAGTGATTCTACACATGATTCAGAATACTTAGGGAATATTAATCAACAACACAATTGATAAAAACTTATTGCCCAGGTAAGGAATAACAGTTAACGGGTTTGCTTATATGCTCAATCGAGCAATATTTTTTCATAAATAGATTTTTTATTCATGTTCCCAAAATATTCTAATCATGTGTAGAGGTATAGTTTAAAAGGATGCCCATGATTTCAAATTCACCCTGTATAGTTTGGTGGCGGGTTCGATTCTCTTCAGATGCAAGCTTCGGAAATGGCCTTTTCATAACTTTCCCTGGTCTGGCTGTGACTAGGATCACCCCAGCCCATTGTACGGTACCTATAGTACAAGCGTTGCTTAGTTTGAGACCATATTACAGTTGGTCTGTATGTCTGGCGATATTTATATAAAAATATATTAATTATTGAATCTCATAACGAAAATATGAAACCCTCAATATTGAAACGTTTTTTCAAATGGCTTACGTCCGGAATTACGTTTCAGGAAGAAATTATTTAACATCAACTCGTCGCGACCGAAATATTGCTCGGTTTACCTCCCCATTTTTATTGAAGCGACGAATAAAAGCATTTCCATTAACAGTATACACATTGGAAGTTGTTACATGCATGGGGTAGAGGTAAATAGGGTGCGACAATTAGGTACTTACATGAAAATTCAGTTTTCAGGTAACTTTCTCACATAATATTGCAAATATATTGTTCCCTATATCTCACTCCCGTTCAGATTAGAAACGTGCGAACCATGCCTTTGTTCTAAAAACTACGGTAACTGCTTAACACCATGCGGGTCGTAAGCTAGTTTGCCGCCTTAGTTGTATTAAAAAAAGGGGATGAAAAACCAAATCATCACTTTCTACAATTGAGGTGGGAAAATAAAAATAGAATTTCCATTATCTTGGAAAAAGATGCCGGGTTGAGTTGGACTCTACTTGACGGATTGGTCCCGGGTAGCCATATACCGGAGGAAGTAGAAAAAAAGAGCGGCAGCCTTTGCCCTGCAGTGGGACATTACAGACTAGAAATGAAATGAAATAAGTATGTTCTTGGAACCAGACTTTAAGCCACATAACATTTTTAGCATTAAAGAACATTTTTCATGTACTGCCGAGTTAAACGCCCTCCCAGGGGAGCCACAAAGGTACGCCGGGTGGGTTATTCCTCCCAGAGGAAGCGGCTTTGCGAATTTTAAAAATCACAATATGAACCTGACATTATTCCTTGTGCAGACTGAGTTTACAAAGGTTGACTGCATGCTTAAAAAGTAGATGAAGTAGATAAAGATAGAAAATTAATAAATAGGAATTATTTTACTCTTAGCAATGTGCCCGATGAGGTTCTCCATACAAACTTTCATCCCCTATTTCACCCCTTTGGGGATGAATTTCCAAAAACGGGTTCCAAAACAGCTGACATAAGCCTAAACACTATATATTAAAAGGTACATGGTAAAAACCAAACGGAGGTCTTATAAGTAACCAATAATTGGACGATCAACCGCATTTTGGTTGCTAATCGACGACCCAAGTAAATTTTCTAGTTCCACTTATACCATGGTGACTCCTTATAAAAGATTAATTTATCAGCACACACAGCATGCTTGCTTGCACAAGTAGCATAGTTATGGAAATGTTTTCGCTTGCTCATCCCCATTGTTCACTTGCGCTCTTAGCTCGCCCCATTCGCTTAGTCTGTACCAACATTTTATCATATTTTGTACAGCAAAACATTGAAAGGGGCTTTTGCATCCAAAAAATCTTATATTCACTTTTTTATGGATATATTTCACAAATGCCTCCGTTGGCGTTTAGAGAATTTTAATGGCTTGTTTATTATTGAGATACAACAATGAACATAAATTGTACTTTAGCCCTTATTTGTTACTTATTAAAGTTAAAATAGGAGTACCTTAAAACGATTCAATTATTAAGTGGTAATCTGTTTTAAGATTTATTAAAGCTATAAAACTGTAATGTGGTTATTTTCTGTAGGGAAAAAATCTCATAAATTATTTTTCAGTACATTTTGGTACCTACAAAGATAAAGGGATGTGTAGGTATAGATTTTTAAATAAAATTTTAAGTTAACTTCTATAGTTATATAGTTGTATAGTTTTTAGATACGTTTGCGTACCTAGCTAATAATTATAATATAGTTACTATACCCAGACATTTGTTTAATCCTAATTAAGCGCTCAGCATCGTACCTAGACGGTAATCGTCTAAACTTAGCAAATTGTTTGATAAACTTAGCGACTAACTGAATTAGTGAATACTCAGTTATTAAAGTTATATTAATTTGCAAGAATTGTCAAGAAGTTAGTACTAAGTCAAGGGAGGTTGAAACTTCAGTTATTTAAATCTTGATCATGACTGAGGAGGGTTTCTATTTATAATTAGGTCCAATTTTTCAGTAAAATTTTCGTAAAATAAAAACAAATTGCACTAAAAACTTGTAACAGTAAGGCAAACTTAAACGGAACCACAAAAAATAAACAACGATAAAAAATATCCTTGAGCGTGACAACCTGAATGCAATCCAGAACCATTGTCAAGAAATGGCCACAGAGTAAAGACTAAAGAAAGAGGTGCCCTTATTAGATATATTTATGAAAAAAAACGTGGTCATTGTTTTTTCATTTTCATTGTTCTATCTACCGGTAAATAGTTGAACTACTCGCTTCGTTTTATGTCGATGTTATTACTAGGCCGACCACTCGGCCGAGTTGGTTAGGGCCAGTCCCCTTAGTAATTGGTCCATGGAAATGGCCAATAATGGAAAAATGAAGAGTTGTGAAGGAGATCTTTGCCCAGCAGTGGGAGGATGCGAGATAGCAACAAAAGAACGTTTGCTTCGAGCCATTCAGTGACTGATCCTCGGGAAGCTGCTCGGTCAATCAGCACGCAGCTAATGGACCCAATTACACCATCCCCAATTAAATCATGAATCAGTAGGTAGCCGTGACCCGTTTTGTTGAACATAAACAAAAGCACAGTATGTTTGGGATAATATCGATTGACGCATTCACTGCTCGGCTCTATATGCGATATGATTAATGGCACGTGTCTGTGCTCATTGACTTCATCAAGGTAACTTGCTATCTGGTGAAATGTCCTTCTGTTACTTTTAAAAGGAAAATGGAATGTGGGTCAAAAAAGCCGGTATTCAGATCTGTGCTAAGTGAATAAAAAAAAATATACCCTAGTGCGAGGATCATGCGTACTATTGGGTCTTTGAATTTTTTGTTAGTGTATTTTCTTTATAGCTAATACTTTTATGAATAAAATAAGTGAGTGTAGCGCGATATCTCCTAAAACAGTAACAGTTATGCTGCATGCTTATGTAGTCTTGAAAAAATACTTACAAAAGCTACTTGTAAACTTCGATTTATTATTAATAGGTGGATGATATGTAAATAACAATCAATCTTCAAAATATCAGACGATCGTTTGGCGCAATGGTTTTAACGTTAGCCGCTTAGCTCACTGCATCGAGCGATTGTGAGGTTGATTCCCGCCGGAGGCAAATTTTGGAAATGGCCTTTTAGTTATTTGCCCTGGTCTGGATGTCACTGCGATCGCACCCCAGTCTATTATATGGTAGCCATAGTACAAGCGTTGCTTAGTTTGGGACCATACAATTGGTGTGTAAGTCTGGCGATATTTATTATGTCTTCTACGAGAACATTACTGAAGGTAAACTTCTCCAGATTCCCGAAACAAATAGCAGCCAGATATTTTTCATTGTTTTGAATCTTTCACGAACAGAATGCCCGTAAATCGAGGCAACAATTGCCGCCTTTCACAGCCAGACAAGAATGCTTCAAATATATATTATTGGATTTATTCTCTGAGCTACAGACGAATACGGTTTCGGGTCAAGAGTCGATGCTTCAAGTGCTAGAGTCTGTGCGGTAGCTGTGTTAATGTCAATGATAAATGGAAAATCTTGAGGTCTTTTGTTGAGGATTTCTGGGTTGTCGCGTTCTCATTTGTATAATGATGATTTTGTTGAACAACACAAAAAAAAATTAAGTACCTATTGTATACCGAACTTCGTCATTACTGGGCTAGAGAGCATATGAAATCATTTCAGATGTGTTCGATGGAACCAAATCTTAGATTTTTTACAACGTCTCGCTGGTTGGGACATTTCAGCATAACAAACGGTGACTTTTTGGATAGAATTATGAATTAAAAAAAAAACAATCTGTTAAAATACCTGCATTTTGGTCGAAAACCCGATAGCAGACAAAATTAACCTATTTAGAGATAATTAGTCGCAACAAGTGAACGGAGTAACCCAATTTTCCTGAAAGACCCAGTTTTATATTTCGAAGAGCCCTTAACAATGCCGATGTCGCTTAAAATTTATCTGATAGAGGTAACACTTAAGTTCTTATTCAAATTCGCGTTATAATAGTCCGCAGATTGGTCCAGAGATTTCCACGTCTATACTGCGATATTTATACCTACCAATATGTCACCGATACTCCGGCTCTCTCACTTATCGTACGAAAAGCATCTATAATCGCTACTTTACGCCGATGTTCTGTGAGAGGTTGGTACTACTACGATCGAGCCGGCCCATATACGAGCTGTAGTCAATTGGCTACAGCTTGGCTCTACCTCCAGTTTGAATGCATTAATAAAAGTAACTACTACATAGGTACATCTTCTGAAAAACTTTATTTAGGCTTCAATTATATTTGTTTTTTCAATTCAATCTGTAGTTTCATAGGTACGTATTTTACAATCATTATATGTTAAACATTATTGTCTACAATAGATGCAGCAAAAACAAAACTTAACACACATAACTTATCGGAAAAGCAATCAAATAAATACCAGTCACAAAATATGCGGGAAAAACCCGCATAACACATACCCAGCCTAAAAAAGGCCGAAATATAAAAGTCAAAAGGTCACCATTTCCCCCCACCCCCGCCACTCAACCCGAAAATGTAGCGCACGGAAAAATTCAATAATAAAAAATTATAAGTCCATATTCGACGTTCAGATTGCGAGACGATTTCTACATCATTTGTCCGGGGATATAGCGACCAGGGATGTAACAGTGATCTATTGTGCGATTCCGTGAAGGGTACCCGAGACTGAATATTTTTATCACTCGAGACTCCGTTCGCGTGGAAAGGGTTACATTGAGCACTCCACGCTCTTATGTAGCTATATTATCACATAAAGTTTATAGCGATAAAGTCTCTTTTTACTTAAAGCTAAGCTGTATAATCAAAAAAATATCATACCTACCTATTTCGAACAAGAGGCCCTACTCTTTAACAAACGAAAACGAAATTTCGGACGAAATTCGCGTATTTCCTACTACGTTAAACGTAATAGGAAATACGGAATCAATGAGAAACGTAGTACGTTTCTCATTGATTCCGATATTTCTTACGAACAAAAATAGTTTGACTTTAGATTCGACGACGATGAAGACGTCAAACAATTTTCGTTCGTAAGAAATGTCCGAATCAATGAGAAACGTAGTAGGAAACACGCGAATTTCGTCCGAAATTTCGTTTTCGTTTGTAAAAGAGTGGGCCCTAGGTTTTATCCGCGTTTCCATTATCGAATTGAAATCATTTTTTTTTACTTCCGTAAGTATTTTGTTACAAAAGAAGGACCAATAGTAGACGTGTTGCGTTACAGCGTCACAATTGCGTTACAGTTAGGGATATAATATAAACAATCTGGATCGCGATCATCATCGTGGATTGTGATCTAGACTGTGTACGGGATGCCATTATCAATGGGTACTACATCAGGCATATGCCGCGTCCGTGAGCACTAAATTTTAACGTTGGAACGTATAGATATAATGTCCTAACATGAGAGCTCTGGCGAGGCATGCAAAGCATCTGCACGCACCAAATGGCTGCGTCTACATCAGGCGCATGCCACACCATGCACCCGAGCATTTAGTTTTGACGAAAAAACGCATAGGCATAACGTCATTACATGAGTGCTCGGGCGAGGCATGCGAGGCATCACGCTTACATTTATCTTATCACAACGAAACTTGTAGCAATACTTTATTAACTTTGACCATAGCAAAACGAATAAGAGCTATTCTATAAGATATGTTGTATTAATATTATCCTTTTCGGATCCGTTTCGCCAGTTTCCTGGAGACGGGACGGATAATGGGGTGGCTTCCGTCCGCCCGTCACGCGCACCGAGAAATCTCCCGCGGTCTCACTGGAACATATTGTAATGGATTGATATACGTTTATAGAGGTTCGCCGATTAGGGGATCGACTTTCTGCTTTTACGATGTTTTAATAAAATATCGCAGTGTTCAGTACCGGGCGTTTCATAGATGCTTGGGGGTTTAGATGTGTACCGGTACTTAAAATGTATTTTATGGTCATTAAAATTGATTTAACTAACAGCCTATTAATTTGTTTTTTTTTTTCTTTTCTCCATCTGATATCGGTCGCCTGACCGTGTGCAGGTTATTTGAGAACAGAGAGTGACGGTATGGCGGAGCGGCCAGCAGCGCCGCGCATGCCATAATAAATTGTTCTTGCAACTTTATTCTAAGAGACGATTCGTTCTTGAAATCGTTTCCAAGAATTCTTGCCGATATTTTTTTACATGAAAGCACAATAATATTTTTGTGTTATCTCCTATCAAGTAAAGTAGTTGTGGAAAACTCACTATAAAAAAGTCATACAACAACGCAAAATCTCCTCATAAATTATATTGTGAGTAGTAAAAACCAACCCTAGTATACGCCACTACAATTGATATAAATTACTCAATCTATATTCTGTTCTCTGTTACGATCTGTAGTAAGTACCTAATCCCTAATAAAGTGTTTTCCCTTGGTATAAAGTACGTGACTTTTTTCCCAACGCGTGCACGGCGGCCTACGGGGCACTCCTATTGGCCATTAGGGCCGTATTTATTTTATTTTTATTCGGCCATTAGGCCTAGTGTAACACTGGTAAATCCATTTTTGTATTGAGCGATGTCTGAATTGAGCGATGAAAAACGTATGCAGTTTGCAAGTAAAATGTGAATAAGCCCAATCAGTTTATTATAGTAAATAGATGTGTCCATATGGCGCGCATGCCTCACCCGAGCACTCATATTATGACATTACGTCTATGCGTTCCGACGTCAAAAGTGAGTGCTCGCGCGAGGCATGCGCCTCATGAAGACGCCGCCATTGACTGATATAATTTATTTACAAAAACATTACAAAGTATTTTTGTTATTGAAAGTCTATGTAAATTGTAAAACCAAGGCTTTTCAAGGTGGAAGACTGCAGCTCATAAACGGGCTGGCTCGACCGGGGTAGTACCACCCTCTCACAGAAGATCGGCGTAAAGTAGCTATTACAGCTGCGTTTCGTTCGAAGAGTGAGAGAGCCGTAAGCCCACCCCCCCTCCCCCTCTCTCCATCCCAGTCCCCTTCAGGTCGGCAAGTGCGAGCAATGCCTTTGGTATTGTAAGCATCTATAGGCTACGGTAACTGCTTAACATCAGGCGGGCCGTACGCTGTTTTGCCACCGCAGTCCAATAAAAAAATAAAAAGCCGCCCGGCGCCGGAGCCTGGCCTTCCGGTATAAACTAGTAACCTTTTTTTCAATATTTTTATAGCTACTTTACGCCGATTTTCTGTGAGAAGTTGGTAACAGCCGGTTGAATCAGCCTATATTTGAACTGTAATTACAATTCAATATAGAATAGAATAGGTAGTAATGGATTTGGGATACTTTAGCTGGTCCGCCGTTGTAAGACGATAAAAATAACCCCATATATAATATTCGTTTCGCCCCTCCTACCGAAACAACCAACTTCACCAAACAAAACTTTATCGCTATAAATCAAGGTACAAAACGGATCGCCGACTAAGACCAAGAAGTCCAAGTTTTCTTGGTTTAACGCACCGGAAGCCGTTCGGGAGGCAGACAAACACTGTCACGAGACAGAATAAATGTTCCTAAGGCTATTCTCAAATGGGCTACTGTTAAGAATTAATAAAATTGTTCTATTCTTTTTTGTTACTGAAACGACCATAGTCACCGCTTAAATTATGATTAAGTTGCGAAATATAAATTGCTTGCATTGCGCACATTTTTGTATTGTATCTAATCCACTCATTAGTTAGGCTGCTCACCCTCATGCTTCGCGAAGCACGCAAGGTTGCCTCAGTAGCATGCAGCGCGAGGCAAATGGCGAGGCAATCTACACTCTAGACAGAGAAGGGTATACCCGAGCAATCAGTGTGACTTTGTTCTGTCTCATGACTAGACCAAACTAGGCGACGCAAAGGACAGCGAGGCAGGCTTTGTGGGGCAAAGTTGCTTCGCGTGGTGTGCGCGTGTTATGGACACGACTATTGATGTATTATTTAACCAGATATGTTACCTCCAAACATTGCAATAGCGTTCAAATGACGCGCGATGATGGGCGTGAATCCCTGTCCCGGGTTTTTTTTTTATAGGACTGCGGTGGCAAAAAAGCGTACAGCCCGCCTGATGTTAAGCAATTACCGTAGCCTATAGATGCTTAAAATACCATCCAACCACCATACCACCGTACCATTGAAACATCAATATCGCAGCCTTGCGATACGAGGATAGTGTGTGGTTTGTGCATTGATACTTGAGTCTGTTGAAGGTTCTTCATATTTATCATAATAATTAATTCGATCCTTAGATGTTTGCAGCTGTCCCGTGGTTAGGATGAAGGTAAATTTAGAAATCCAATCCACGGGTGATACTCAAATCAGTATAATAATACTCGTGTGAACAAAGACATTACTAAGAAAGAGGGACACATGTAACTGTCCAAAATAGTATGTCCTGCTAAACTTAGTCCATAGACATACGATTCAGTCGTTCACGGAATATAATGATGAAAACATGTCGGTATCTTTTGGTGAATAATACGCATGAAAATTGTCGAATTACGAGTGCGATGACAGATGTGTGAATTTCGCTATGTAATAGTGCGCTTAGCACAAGTCTGGTGACTGCAATGTTAGGAGGTATCATATCTGCTGAAATAATAAATCAATGAGTGTGTTTCATGTTAAGGAATAGTTTTTCTACTACTAGAATCGATGGTTTAAACTCTCTACGATCAAATACCATTGATTTTACGACCCTTAGAAGCTGTTCCCTAGTGTTTTAATTATTTAATTTTTAGTATGAAGGTAATTTTCCGTGAGTTCCAATAATTTTGATAATTATCATCAGATTAAACAAAAAAAAACAGTTAGGAATATTTTTTTGAAAATCATCAAATCAACATATTTTATCTCTGCTACCCCTCTTAACTACCAAGATTAAGATTTTTCGTACAGAAATTGTTGGGCGTCTCATCAAAATGAAAATTAGCTTGATACTAATAAAAAAAATGCACTTGGGAACCCGGACTATTACTGATATAATTAAGAACTGGCTAAATTCGAAAATAATCTGAAGAAAGTCTGCTTCATATGTTAAACTAAATTATTATTTGTAGAGAAATTGATAAAGTTATGTCCTGGAAACCCTTCAAACAAAGCGAGGTAATCCGTTTATAGATAAAGCTGTTACAGCACTCGAAAGCTTAGCGCACAGAGTAAAGACTAAAGAAAGAGGTGCCCTTATTAGATATTTGTATGAAACAAAACGTGGTCATTGTTTTTCATTTTCATTTTACTATTTACCGGTAAATAGTTGAACTACTCGCTTCGTTTTATGTTGATGATAGTACTAGGCCGACCACTCGGCCGACTTGCTTAGGGCCAGTCCCCTTAGTAACTGGTCCATGGCTTAGCGTTATCGGCGGTTCGATGTTATCAATAGTGACATGAAATATGGAAACATCGCGTGATTTCAGTTTGTATCGCGTTTTCATATAAATTAAGACGTTTTTTTCACTTGTCTGTATCTTATAATTACTATTAGCGGCACGCTATGATGGCCGTTTTGACATGTCGGGGGGGGGGGGGGAGGGGGGAGAAAGTGAACCTTATTATAACGGAATAACACTGGCCGTTTTAAAATTAAAGAATGTCAAAAAATGAATGCGAAAATGAATCTTATTCCATTAAAATAAGGTTCATCAATAGTTACTTTATATCGAGCTTGAAGATGACGGGCCCTTATCGTGGCTAGCGCGGTGACGCCTTTCACGCTGCAGGTCGTAGGTTCGATTCCTACCCGAGACATGCATTTGTGTGCATGAACATGTCTGTATGTCCCGAGTCTGGGTGTATATGTATATTAAGTATGTATTTACAAACAAAAAAGTAGTATATGTAGTAATATCAGTTATCTGGTTTCCATAGCACAAGCTCTGCTTAGTTTGGGATCATGTAGCCGTGTGTCAAAATGTCCCAGGATATTATTATTATTATCTTCTGTGAGAGGCTGGTACTACTCCGGTCGAGCCAGCCCGTATATGAGCTGCAGTCAATTGTCTAAAGCTTGGCTCTATCACCAGTAAAATTACGACTGAGAACTAAACTTAAACGATGCCATAGATATAATATTAGTTAGCGGTAAGAGGACTGTACCTATTGGAGCATCTGTCTCTGGTGAGGTCTATGAGTACCTATAACAATTAATCCTACACTCCGACATTGAAACTTCAGTTCGGTGTTCTTCAGCGTTTTTGTAGTCATTCATTTAAGTTACAGCGAACGAGGACGGCAAATAGAGTGCTTCAGACAAAAACCCGACAGGAATGCTTTAACAGTGTCTTTGTTTGGGTCGACGAATGTAAATAAATAAATATCGCGTGACTTACCAATGAATCGGGGGCAATCCCAGTGACACCCAGTGCCAGACCAGGGCAAATTACGAAAAGGCCGTTTCCGAAATTTGTTCCGTTGCGGGAATCGAACCCGCAACTACCCGATGCTGTGATCTGAGCGGCCAATGTTCAAACCACTGCGCCAAGCGCCAAACACAGCAGTTACACAGTTAATTATAAATTTTGCTATAATCTCAACATAGAAATACATTATGATAATGTAGTATCATTATATTTTGCTAGACAATAGACGAATCAGCTCTACATGTTATGTAGAAAGTAGAGCAAGCGTGAAAATTTTCAAGAGAAACTTCGCTTTAATAAATTAGATATACTAAGTAACTGGATTAATTATGTATAACACTAACAACAAACTAATATTCTAGTAAGCCTTAGTAAAGCTTACTTAAAACTGTTTAGAACATTAAGTAGACTCCACATCAATTTGGCCATCTCTATTGCATCTAGCTTCGTCAGTAGAGTCACTTGCTGGAGTTTCCCTAGTGCCAGAACGCCTGCACAAGGGAGGAATTGAACGCGGACAACGCCAACGCCAACGCCAACGCCAACGCCAACGAAGGTGGCCACGCCAACGCCAACGCTATTAATGTGGCCAAATACCTTGTAAACGAGGTCTAACAATACTTGAACTGTTCACACGAAAAGAAGAAGTACAGTCACCTTTTTGTCACGTTCTGGGAGGAATACAGACAACACTACACATTTAAAATTGAAGTGCTTGAGTGAACAATTGAACGTCTGGAGACCATTAAGTGCACATTAAAGATGTAACATGATATTTCGGTATAGTAGAGATGAAAATATGACCGACAAAAACGTCAAGTGTGTCTGCCATTTCGCTTCGATAGGCGGTAGCACGTCACGCTCAATATTCATCATTACGTTCACGTCACGTGAAACACGTTATATTATGACATATTGATAATATGAAATTACACGAAAATTTGCCTGTTGGCTGCGTCCAAAAGAGGCGAACGGCGCGCCCGTGAAATCATTTTATGACATTTACTCTTCGTGATCAGACGTCAAAACTGATTGCTCAGGCGTGCCGCTCACCAAACTTAGACGCAATCATTGAACGGTTTTCAAATATTATAAAAAATCACAATAATCGGAAAACGGTCCGAATTTTCATTATCCGAATAATATATCGATTATCGATAACTTAACAAAATCACGGCGGCATAAACAAAACATCGCTGGCTGTCATTGCTCATTCCACTCGGCTGGGTTTGAACGCGTCACGTACATGATCCGTCATCGCGGCCCTCACGTCACGTCGTCGTATCCCGTCACTACGAACCGATAACGAGCTCGATGGAGTAATAATGCGGAAGGGGGTACGAAATAATATTATTATTAGTGTCTGCTTCAGAGCGCCTACAGTGTTTCAAACGAAAACGAAATTTCGTACGAAATTCGCGTATTTCCTACTACGTTTACGAGCGAAAATTGTTTGACGTCTTCGTCGTCGTCGAATCTAAACGTCAAACAATTTTCGTTCGTAAGAAATGTCGGAATCAATGAGAAAGGATATACGCGAATTTCATCCGAAATTTCGTTTTCGTTTGAAGCAGAGTAGGCCCTCAGAACTGTCCGATCGATTTTATTCATCAAATAAATTTGACGGTTGACAGATACTGACGACCGCTTGGCGCAGTGGTTGTCGAGGTAGTGGAGTGTAGGCCGCTTGGCTCACTGCATCGGGTAGTTGCGGGTTCGAAACCCGCCAGAGAAAATTTTCGGAAACGGCCTTTTCGTAATTTGCTCTAGTCTGGGTGTCATTGGGATCGCCCTCAGTCCATTTTACTGTACCCATAATACAAACTTCGTTTAATTTAGGACCATATAGTTAGTGAGTAAGTCTGGCCATTTTAATTATTCATTTATTTATATTATATGGAAAAAACAGTCAACTTTATTTAGAAAATAAACGTTATCTGACGATTTTGCAACACGCTCTTATAGAGGTATATTTTATTTCCCAGTTTCTGTGCTACGACGTTTGTTCATTATTTCCTTAGATTTTACATAGCTTTTTGAAACATGAATAAACCTACAAAAGTACACATTTGCCTTCCTTTTTGGAGGATAATGCGCGATGATGTAGATTCGCTATATCTATAAAATGCCGTCCGAATGAGAAGATTACTCATATTATGCGAAACACACCAGCAAATTTCTGATGTGAAATAAATTATTCTATTTCCGCCATTATGTATTTATTGCTAGAGCGTAGGTGGGAGGTAGTGATGCACCATTGTATAATTTTATAACATTGCTGTTAAATACGAGTTTTATAAACAAACAGACACAATGACGTTTATTGCATGGCTCAACAGAGAATTTACTACAAACAAAAAAAATCGTTACATCACTACTGATCTAGGAATGTTAGTTTTTTCATCAAAATCCAAAAAAATTACATCGACTATGTTAAAAAAGTTTTACCTACCCTCGAGTATATTTCAGTACTATGGAATGATGGGCTACGCACGAATTAACGTAGGCTACGGTATCAAGCAAAACGAAAATGCATTTTTTCCGATTTGTCTTCGTAAGCGAAAAGCTCGATTTTAAACCGTTCCATTCCATACAAAATGTTCATTTTACGTCACCAATTGCAATATACAGGGTGTTAGGTATGACGAGAGACGTATTGAAGGCAGGCGTTCAGTTTTCGATTATCATTTCAAATATAATAAAAAAATATAACTTACCTTAATTTTTGATTTAATTATTCAATAAAATACAAATTAATTAAAAATGAATTAATAAAATGAAGTATGAAGGATGAACAGAATTAGGTCAATTACCCGAATTCCCTTTGATGAGGCAGCTCGGCTCATAGTCGCTCACTAGCGTAAGGGTGGCCCGTTGCGAAAATGTTTGCAATATTTTTGTTAAGTTTTCTGTGTCATTGGGTGCGCCTACATTAGGCGCATACCGCGTTCGAGCACTCCGTTTTGACATAGAAACACATGGACTTAAAGTCATAACATGAGTTCTAGGGCGATGCGTCTGATATAGACGCAGTTATTTTGTAGTTTTTTTTAATGCTTTTATGTTTTTTAGGTTACGTTTAAGCATGAATTATCAGAACACGTGCCTCATCTAATATAACACCCTGTATAAAACCAAACGTAAATTATTATGTTTAATATTTTCCTATAAGTATAAACAGAAAACAATTTCGTACTGGCTTTTACAATTGTAGAGCAATTACGGCTACGAGTCCTATATCCCTGCCGGAGCCATCGGTCCGCCCGCGGCGGCAATCCCAGCTCCAATATTGTTCTGTCATTGCCAGTTATTATATTTGTAACAAAAAAGAGTAAGTAAATTTTATATTTCCGACTCTGTACGTAAAATTATCCGTTCGATAAACAACTCGGGAACCAGGGTACATATTTGTTTTTGTTTCCACACTCCATTTTTGTGTTTATCTTATTGATTTGTGTGAAAAAAAGGGCTAGACTTCGAACCCAACAGCCAGCCTTAACAAGATTTGAATGATAATTATTTTAGAAGCCATCACGCGTGGGAATACAATGTGGGGGTAGGTAGAGGTGTGCTGCAGTACACTCACATTATATTCCATAGGCTAGTGATATAGTCTATAAGAAGCAAGCAGCGCGCCCGAGCAATCCTTTTTGACGTCTGAACGCATAGACATATAATGACATAAATGATGGTTTGGTTGCGGCAGCTCGGTGCATGTATACACTCTTGATATGTGCTAAGTAAGGGCCGGGCCCCATTAGCGCGTTGCGTTGCGTCGTCGCAAGATTTTGTATTGGCGCAGTACCCTCCCCCGTTTCGTCTCTCACCCGTCGACCCTTTGATCCGTTGCGACGACGCAGCGCAACGCGCTAGTGGGGCCTCGCCCTAACCTTCCCTCCGGAAGTTCCTTCAGTAGAGTTTTACCATATGCAACTAATCAGCCAGTACCTAATTGCTCACATTTGGTTTTAAAATCAAATATGTATTTGGTTCAAATGACGACCGCTTAGCGCAGTGGTTTGAGCGTTGGCCGCTCGGCTCACTGCATCGGGTGGTTGCGGGTTCGATTCTCTTCAGAGGCAATTTTCGGAAACGGCCTATTCGTAATTTACCCTAGTCTGTGTATCACTAGGATCACCTGCAGTCCATTGTATGGTAGTCATAGTACAAGCGTTGCTTAGTTTGGGACCATACAGTGGGTGTGTATAGTACGTTTTTTTATACTTGTCCTATTTCGTAAGCAAAGATGGCGTCCAGCGGGGCGATTGCGTAACTTTTTTGTCAATGTTTCAATTGGTTTCGTTCATCCTGTGTCAATTATATATGAAACCAATTGAAACATTGACAAAAAGTTACGCAATCGCCCCGCTGGACGCCATCTTTGCTTACGAAATAGGACAAGTATAAAAAAACATACTATAAGTCTGGCTATATTTATTTAAAATAACTGTCCAACTGTTGTGTAGTGTCTCTAAAGAATCACGGTCAAATGCGTGTATAGGTATATGCTACGAAAACTCTATAAAAGCTACAAGCTACCGTTTCTTGTTCAGGAAAACTGTTCGTAGCGTAGGCAGTTGTACATTGTATGATTACAATTGTCAGCCAGGTAGCTGGTAGGTAATCTAAGTTGATTGCGGTGGCGAGCTGCGGCCACGCGACACAATTTATCAAACTTATTGCCCCGGTGGGAGCTGAAACCGTGATTTTCGTTTCCATTAGGCCAACAACAAGACGGTTTATTTTACGTGAGGGACATAGGAAAGTTTAATCACATGTCCGGCCATATTACGGGGGGATAAGATTTTAATTTTGCCCGATATTTTATTGCTAATTTTTTATTGAGTGAACAACTTATTAATTTTATTTTTAATCGTTATTAATGCAAATAATTAAATTCATAATTCAAATCAACAGAATAGTTTATTTTATAATATATTTTTTTCGAAGGGGACCCTGAATTAAATTAAGCAAGTGGTGATTAAAAAAATATCAACAATCAATGTAAAAAAAGACGAGCCCGCTGAGTCTCTTGCCGGATCTTCTCAGTCGACGGCGCGTTTCCGATCCGGAGGTAGAATCGAGTAAATAAATTAAAAATGAGAATTTGTAAGTAAAACGTAAACCTAAACGAAATAATGAATATAAAAGTAACAATTTTATAAAAATGATGCACCTTACAACAATATCTACATTGAGTATCTATTTAAAGAACCTGAATCAGTATATAACATTTACAATAAACACAGAGACGTAGTGTGAAGAATATCAACCGTTCAGCGATCAGTGCATTTAGATAAAACAAGTATTCTATTGCATAGTTTCTTAAAATACAGAAACACCTGTATCGTATCAAAACACATTAGTTACTGCGTCGGATACATTACTTTTATCATACGAACTTAAAGGGGCTTGAGACTGCAATTTATGCTTTACAAACACGTTCGTGATACGAGCAAGAATACATTCTGCAATGTTTGCGCATCTTACATTATGCTAGCACTTCACATGGCGTACTTGCACAAATATTTGCGATATCATGCCATATAAAAATTACCCTTAATACGCTTAAAGGTAGCTTTGTTTTGTTTTGGCCGAATTACGCAAATATTTGTGCAAATACGCCAAGTGAAGTGAAAGCATTAGGTTTAATGATAGTGCATATACTATTTTGTACAATTCACATTTCGTCACACTGAAAAATATACAAATATTAGTAAAATTACCTAGAACATACCTGTTATATTTATCGGTTTACTAAGTAGGTATAATTAAGTAAAAACATAAAATTTAAACTCGATTGGTACAGCTAAGGGCCGGGCTCCATTAGCGCGTTGCGTTGCGTCGTCGCAAGATTTGGTACTGGCGCATCACCTTCCCCCGTCTCTCGCCCGTCGACCCTTTGATCCGTTGCGACGACGCAGCGCAGCGCACTAGTGGAGCCGCGCTCTAAGCTGTAACCAATTGATTGCAGCTCATATACGGGCTATCTCGACCGACGGTAGCCCAACACTTCCCCTCTTCCCTTTCCTCTGTCCCACTCCCCTTCAGGTCGGCAACGAGCGAGCGATGCCTTTGGTATTACAAGCACCTATAGGCTACGGAAACTGCTTAACATCAGGCGAGCCGTACGCTTGTTTGAAACCGTGGTCACATAAAAAATACCTTCGTGGAGATAGAGAAATCGATCATATAAATAGTCATTACCTAAGGTTGTTTCCTAAAAGAGCAATAGTAGAGTTGTAGGCATAATATGTTAACAGAGTACGCTCGTAAAACGAGCATTTCTGACCGTAGCCGCCTTAAAATCCCTGTACTAAATAGATTTACTAAAATCAATGCCCACAGCGAAATAGATACGAGAATGCAATGATAAATATTTGCAATACAAATACACGTCGGATAATGAAAGCCGACACTAATGCATAACTTGATAACTAAAAGCTTTGATACGTCTGCAACTGAATTGAATAGCACAAAACTGATGTAACTAGACTCCACTAGCTACTCTTGGTGTTTACCGACTTTATGAATTGTAGGTAAGTGAACATTTCGAACGAGTTCATAAAATCTTAGTCAAAAAGTGTTAAAAAGAAATCTGGGCGCCGAGTCCCTTAAACACAATTGCGCTGAATATGATGAAAGTTGTACAATTTTGACGGATTTCTAAGTTTGCCAACCACTGTTAACTTCCGTAAAATTCGTAGTCCCATAGCTATTGAACTGCCACCTATAGCGTTTTGCCATTCTGACCGACCAAACAGAGAAGAGCACAGAAACGTAATAGCAAGACTATTGGCTAGCAGTCTACATCAGACAACGGATTTTTGGCACGATGGTAATCTTATAATACCTCATTTCTGAGACACTGTTTTATTGGGTAGAACTCGGTTAGTAGAAGGTACCTATCTACATTATTTTCATTGTTTCTGAAATAGAAAACTTTGAAAGTAAACGGTTTAAAAAGTAACAAAACGAATTATTCTTCCACTCGAAACTGTTTAGTGAGTATCATTCTTCATTCATTCTTTGTTGGATAGGTTATTTACTTTTTGTTCCAAGTTTTCCATTTATTCCGAGCTTACAAAGGCTCGTATTAAAAGGTCGAGAAACCCCAATTCACCGAGCCTTGGTGAATTAACAAGTAGGCAATTAAATGTCTATAAAAGGAAAAAGCTATTTTTGTCTACAGCTCCTTTGTGGATATACATTTTTTGGTATATTTTTTTCTAACCTTCAAATAATAGGTAATATCAATAATTAACCCTTTTAACGTCCTACTTCTGGTCTCGGTCTCCCCGCAATAAGAGGGCGGTTCAGGCCATGATCCACCACGAAAATTTGTTAGGTTTTCTAAGACATGCAGAGGTTGAGTGTTTCCTCCCGATGTTTGCAACTAATAATAATCATCATTACGAATCAAGTTATTACCCGACTACGGCGGAGGGTTATGATTTTGACCGGTATGTATGTATGTATGTATGTGCATCTGTTCCCGCCTAACTTCCAAACTACTTGTCGTAATTTGACAAATGAGGTATCGTTAGAAGCGGCTTAATGGCGCGCTGGTTATAGGCTATGTGACGTCATATAAAATTGCATATGGCGCCCACTAGAGGACATAATGTCATGAACTAAAAAACAAAAAAAATTTAATGAAACCGTGTGGGGTATCAAATGAAAGAACTTGATGAGCACATTTCAAAAATATATACATATTGTTACCTATAACTTCAAAATAGTTAAATAAAAAGTAAGTTTAAAAACTAAAACCCGACTACTGAAAAATCGCGCTCTAAAAAGTATGAAACAAGAAAATATTCTCTCTCTAGAGGATAGCCGTGGTCCGTTTATGCCTTTTAGGTCAAATTGGCATATGACTAGGGACCACGGCTATCCTCTAGAGAGAGAATATTTTCTTGTTTCATACTTTTTAGAGCGCGATTTTTCAGTAGTCGGGTTTTAGTTTTTAAACTTACTTTTTTCAAGTTACGATTTGCACATAGATTTCAAAAAAGCAAGACATAGATACCTAACCATTCGGCTATCACTGATCCAACCTATAAAACCTTTAAAATAGAGTTTTTTTTAACGAAATCGTCGATAGAGCTGAAACCAACCAACCAATCACGGGGTCGTCGGTTAGAATAGCAAAACGCTATCGGTGGCTATTTGATGGCTAAGCGACTCGGCGCCCAGATGTTCACTTGTTTTTGCTAGTTGCTTAAACTTCCTCAGCAGTGATAACAGGGGGCTTACCACAAGCTCTTATTGCGATTCAATTATAGGAACGTTTTAACGACGTTTTAATGACGTTTCTTATTGTCATGACAATAAGGTACGTCATTGCACAAAAAGTCGCTGAAACGTTAATACCTTCCTGTAATTGAATCGCAATAAGAGCTTGTGGTAAGCCCCCAGTAGCCTAGTGTTGCTAGTAATTTGGCTTGCTCGCTAGACCATTCGCGCTGATGCGTTTGTGTTGGCTCGCTTGGTGTGTGTATCAAGCCTAAACCGTAATATCCATTGTTAAGATCGGTGGAGTAGTTTCAGCAATAAATTGATTTGTATTCGCATGCGTTTATTTTAATTTATTAGACAGGAATGTCTATGGGTTCTGAACACAAATAGACTGGGTTTATTCCAGCGAAGTGCATTTTCAGTAAATCACAATTCGTTGACTGTTTCATGGACTTGTTACATAGTAATTTAATATTGTTTTAAGCAATTCTGAATGTTTTTGTCATACTATGTTTCGTAATGATTATAATAAGTGATCAAACCCAACCCCTCCCCTTCCCCTCCCTCTGTCCTACCCCTCTTCAGGTCGGCAACGTGCGAGCGATGCCTTTGACATTGCAAGCATATAAACACTATGGTAACTGACTAACCTCAGGCGGACCGTACGCTTATATGTCACCTTAGCAACATATGCAAAAAAAATATCATAATCTTTCATGATCCAATGCAATGCAAAGTATAAAAGGCCCTAATTCTAATAATCTTTAATAAATAATTTCATAATAAATAATTTAATTTCTATTAAAAATATGTGATAATTATTATTCTATAGGTTGTCTAACTTGAGTTGCAATCATTTTTAGACTGACACATAAAACTTGGCGATTTTGACAACTAAAATTTATAATTACGTGAGTTGCAACTGAAACCGTGTTTGATATTTGAAATATCTATCGATACATTTATTTTCCGTGACTTGACAGAAGTTATTACAATTACAATGGCATGTCAATAGAAACAAGGCTAGTTACGCAATCACAATTTGTCGATAGAGATGGATTTCAGTTTCAAACAGTGAATGATTGATACTGAGTTTCAACAGAGTTACGCAATCGACCTGCTGGTTGCAAAGGTAGGTTTTTGATTTCGGTCAGTAGGTGAACCTAAACATCGAAGTTTAAAAATAAATAAACCAACTTTAATAGGTTTTTCTTTTGTTTCAGATACCTGTCATTCCGTGATAACAAACGATTTAAAAGTTCCGCGATCGAGTGCATTGTGTTCGGAGGAAGTTTGATTAACTTTTGTCAGTTCGGTTAAAGGTGAGTTATCAAAACTTTTTAATTGTTTTTTTTTATTTATTAATTCCTTAGGTATTTAAAAAGAACGTTGCCCTGTTATAATTGCGAATTTATAAGGTAAATATTTTTATTACTATAGGTACCAGTCCTGTTAATACAACTACTTAGTGCTGTGTTCACCCACACTGACAGATCGCCGAGTGTTTGATGTACCGACATCAAACACTCGGTTACAGCTCTAACGCTCTGTTAGTGTGTTGGTGAACTTGGCCCTAAAGCTAGCAGAAGCCTTAAGCAGAGACGGAACTAAGGATAAACGGAAACGCATAATAATTTTCTCTTTCCTTCTTATAGCACCGTCTCTCTCTGTTGAGGGGTTGATCCTACAGTCTAGAATGGTTTCAGTACCTTGTGTTAAGAGTGGGCTGAAAATCAGTGTAGTGTGGTGAGCATCTAAGCTGAAAATTTCAGCCAACATTAACCAACGTTTTGTGTCATGTAGAAGATACATGTTTAAATATTATTTAGAAATTCCTATTCCTACTACTTATACAGGGTGAAATTGAAATCATGAGCATCCTTTTAAACTTTGACTCTACATGATTCAGAATATTGTGGGAATATAAATAAAAAAAAATCGATTGATAAAAAAAGCAAACCAGTTAACTGGGGGCTTACCACCATTTCTTATAGCAGTTTTGTTTTAACGTTTCAGCGACTTTTTGTGCAATGACTTTTCTTATTGTCATGACAATAAGGTACGTCATTGCACAAAAAGTCGCTGAAACGTTAAAACGTTCCTGTAATTGCATCGCAATAAGAGTTCGTGGTAAGCCCCCTGTTCTACTATTATTACTACTATGGATTTGTCCATTAATATTCCCCAAATATTCTGAATCATGTGTAGAATCACCGTTTAAAAGGATGCCAATGATTTCAAATTCACCCTGTAGTAGTCAGTATTGGACTAAACATTATTTACCAAAGATAACTTTTAACTTATAAAATAAACTATGGGTAGTGGCCATGAAATCCAGCACTAACATAGCTACAGTTCTATCTGGTATCGATTCTCGTTTACACACAAAATCACCCTGAAATAGACTAAAGTAATTCCAGTTCTATTGACCTAATAGGTTTGGCAGCGACTGTGTTATGAACACAATATCTGTAGATTGGAATGGAATGGTCAATAATCGTAAACTAATTTCATACAAAACAATCTGTTTTGAATTCTAATCTGCGGGTTTGAAGATAATTCCATAGTGATATCTAACTAAATAATGCTCCCATGTAATTTTATAGGTCTACCGGAATATATGGGCAAGATTTTAAAAAACAAGGTACCGACGTCTTTTCATCAGGTACTGTTCGTTCACAGTTATTTTACCTCTGACATTTTACCTTATTTATTTATTTTTGAAAAACGTGGTCGATATTAGGTTTTTATAAGTCATGTAGGCTGTAGAATAAAGTATAATCTACAGTTCATGGTCTCAAAGGCCAAGCTTAAAGGCTGACTTTGCGTTTTACATATATAAAATGAGGAACGTCAGAGGTAAAATAACTGTGAACCATCTGTAATTTTTTTTCTTCAAAGACTCTTTCATCATTTTCATTGGAATCAAATTCCGGTGTCTACTTTGATTTGTTTCATTATCATAATTCGACAAATGAGGTATCGTTGGAAGGGTCTTGATTGTCCGTTGGTTATAGGCTATGTGCGTCACATTACAATTGGTGTGTCGATATGCCGTGCATGCCTCACCCGAGCACTCATATTATGACATTGTGTCTATACGTATCAACGTCAAAACCGAGTGCTCGAGCGAGGCATGCGCCTGATGAAGACGCCGCCATTGAACATGGCGTCCTCTAGAGGACATAATGTCAAAACTAAAAATAAATAAATAATGAAGCCGTGTTGGGTTTTAAATGAAAGAAATTAATTAGCACATTAAAAAAATGTATGTAACATATAACCCCAAAACAATTTAAATAAAAAGCAAGCTCAAAAACTAAAACCCGACTACTGAAAAATCACGCTCTAAAAAGTATTAAACAAGAAAATATTCTCATCTATAGGATAGCCGTGGTCCGTGTAGGTCCTTTAGGGCCAAGTGGCATATGACCACGGACCACGGCTATCCTGGGTAGTCGGGTTTTAAACTTATTCTATGATCTCACTCACCGTTATAACAGATAACATGAACAAAAGTCCATTGTTAACATCATAATCGCCGCGGAACCGCAGATAGCGATGCGATAGGCGTATATAGCGCGGTGTGGAACTGCCCCAGTTTACGCCCCACTCGCCGCTTGAATGCTTCCTTCACTAAATAGATGCACCTTGAATAGGTATAGTTACAAGATTTCTTCTTTGGATGTCACGTTGTAAGTCGGTGCACGTTGATGAAGGTATCTTCATTTGTGTAACCTGAATTTGATTTTTTCTTGACTATAGATGAAGTCGGTTAAAAAGGTAATGGCGGCGTCTTCATCAGGCGCATGCCTCGCGCGAGCACTCACTTTTGACGTCGGAACGCACAGACGTAAAGTCATAATATGAGTGCTCGGGTGAGGCATGCGCGCCATATGGACACATCTATTCGAAATGAGTGATAGATATTGGGATATAGATATTAGTAATGGGTTTTATTGGTGGTAGAGCCAAGCAATAGCCAAATATCTGCAGCTCATACATATAAGTACGAGCTAGTTTGACCGGGGTAGTACCACCCTCTCACAGAAGTTCAGCATAAAGTAGCTATTACAGCTGCGTTTCGTACGATGAGGGAGAGAGCCGGAAGTCCAACATGCCCCCTTTCCCTCCCTTTGTCACATTTCCCTTCACTACAGAAACGTGCGAGCAATGCATTTGGTTTTACAAGTGTCTATAGGCTACGGTAACTGCTCATAATCAGGCGGGCCTTACGCTTGTTTACCACCGTATTCACATAAAAATGGTACTTGAATACAGATAAAAGTTCCTTTAGCTGACAAACCCGGTCGTTACATACTGACTGACGTCGTTACGTTAGTAAGTACGTAACGACCGAACCGAGCGGAACAATTTGCTGTAACGAGTTACAACGAATCGCGTCAAACGTGCGACTGAAACCATTATGGTACTAACTCATAGCCAGCTGCAATCACTGATCGGTAAACGTTCGGAGGTTAAGCAACGCTTGGCAAGGTCAGTCAGAGATGGGTGACCATTTAGTGGCATTTGAATTGAGCGTCTCCGTGCTTCGGATGGCACGTAAAATTCGGTACAAGTTATTCATTTAGACAGCGCAGTCGTTAAGCCTTGTAAGAGGCCTGCCGGCGCGTGGCTTGAACAACTCTGACACCAGGGTTGGGCACTAACCCATATGATAAGAAAATGAAGTTTGGAATATGGAATCGCTTTCCATGAGTGTCCAACTAAGGATTATGATAAATTGTCATTGGAGTAATATTGAAACCTTTTCGACATCTAAGATGTTTCAATGTCATTTCTTTGATTGAAAATGTATAAGCTTTTCGCGTTTCCAAATACGATTTTCTCAATCTACTGATGAAGTTGTATTGAATGAAAATATACGTCTTTCCAACATTTTATTCATCATAAAACGAAGGATGGCAACCCATTACATTAAACCATACTTGTTAAAGAACTGTATAAGTTTCACGGAAATTTAGCGGATTCTGCTGGAGGGTCGGAAAATTTTATTTCTTTTGCAGAATTGGTGCAATGTTGCATAGTGTCGCTATTAGCCCCGCAGGGCAAATTACGAAAAGTCCCTTTTGCCACTGGCGGGAATCGAACCCGCAACCACCCGATCCGGTGAGCCGAGCGGCCTACGATCTAACCACTGCGCCAAGCGGTCGTCGAATTCAATAACCCATACCTATCAGCATTTGCTTATCATTGCCATAATAGAGTTTTCGGAAAACGTATATCGGAAAGTGGCACTTTATTCGATAGGCTTCATTCACCCCAATGTCGCCCTTTCACCACTCTATATAAGTGTATATTAAGGGCAATTTTCCTATGAAACCTGACAACCGATAGACAAGTCGTCTCCTTGACGCGTTGGAATATTAACGTCATCGTTTGTTTATGAATCTCGAAAATATTATTTTTATCAGTGTGTGTGAATTTTTCGAAGCGCGGTTACTTCGCAAAAGCTATTTATTAATAAAATACATAAAATTGGTAAGAAAGAGGTTTTATTGTTAAATATCTAATTAGAAATCGACGTATATAATACTTAAGTAAGTTCACCACCTGTCACGTTGGGTTCTGACTATCTTGTGAAACGTGGGCTTTGAGTTGGTTAATATCTCCACAATGTGGTGGTGTATGGCCACTCAAGCCTCTGACTACCCCCGAATGGGGATAAAAGTCGTGACGTTATATTATATTATTATTATTTTTAAGTAAGTTCGATCAAGTGTTAAGGTTTGTTAAGCAACCTTGGGCAAAAAATATAGGTTATAGTAGAAGCAACCGCGAGCGTAAGTACAGCCTATTAGGAATCCAGTACGAAAGCAATAATATTCTTCTATTCCGGCATGAATTGTGAATTTTGACACATTTCCGTAGTAAATTAGTGTCAAAATCTCGAACGAACGAATGAATGAAACAGCTGGCCTACTCCGAAATACGAACCTAACGTTTCGGCTGACGGATTGTCGTGATTTGACATTTCTTCTTTCGTTTTTCTCTACGATTTGACATTGTTTTGATCGTAAATCAAATCCGTACTTCGGACGATCCGTCAGCGACGTATTTCGGAGTAACCCCCCAGATGGTCCAATTTCGTAATAAAGATTAAGGCCTATAGTAGCAACTGTCGATGAACTGATGATGAACTGATGATAACTGATGATGATGATGTCTGCTGATGATGTTTATGGTATGCGTAGAAGAGTAACTACATGGTGAGTCCAATAGAATCTTGCCATTAATGAAGGTAGGTAATCAGTAAGGAATAGAAAAAAACTAAATACTTATCACCGACAGTTTGGCTAAAACCATTTGATGTTATTCGCAGGTGGAGTAACACCAGAGACCTCCATTAGTGAACGAACATGATTTATTAATTTAAATCCTTTGAACTAATGTTACATCTGCTTTTTGAACGTTGTTCAATCGTTCAGCCAAAAACGCGTTTAATGATTCACTAAAACCCGGCTCATTAGCAACGTTTATTTAAATAACGTAAAACGCTCACGCTGTTTGACATTTTCTTGCATTGTTTTGACCGACTTGAAAACATTTTTGACTACTTTTGTGATTGTTAACAAAAAGTATAGGTTTGTCTGAGAATAAACATAACCGGAGTGGTATGCGGGATATACCCACTTAACGTAAAAATAAACTTCATAGGGATTTTAGCAAGTTTACAATGGTTTTAAAAAGCATTTTTAGGAACAAATTTGATTCGTAATTCCACTGCAAGTCGATCATAACTTTCTATGAATAAGGGGGTAAGTGTTTTAGGGGCACTCATAGCTAGCTGCAATCACTGATCGGTAAGCGAATGGAGGGTAAGCAACTCGTGGCAAGGTCAGTCAGAGATGGATGATCATTTAGTGGCATTTGAACTGAACGTCTCCGTGCTTCGGAGGGCACGCAAAAAGTCAGTCCCTGTTCCGGTTCGGTGTCATCTAGGCAACAGTCGTTAAGCCTTGTCAAAGTTCTTCGGGCGGCTTGAACAACTCTGACACTAGGTTGGCCATTAACCATACGATAGGAAAAAGTGTTTAAAAACTGTATTTTATTTACGTGGTTTTAACACTGCGATCGATGGGATTCAGGCCTAGAAGATTATCATAGGATTAAGTAAGTAAATTTCTACGAGCTTACCAACACACTAACGGACCGTTAGAGCAGTAAACGACAGTTACCAGTACGTCAAATAATCGCTTACTGTTCCAAAGGCTTAGCCCTAAGTAGTTATAACCCTAATGGAGCACTCAAAATTATTGGATTCGTAGGATTATGAACTCTATTCTGATAAGCAAACGAGGGTTCAATCAAAACACAAAACTAGCAAACGCATTATTTCATCAAATTACTTCCAGATGGTACGACACGCTTTGATAAATCTGGCTGGAGCGGATTCGATCTTGAACTTCTGACTTTAAACACTTTAAAATGTATAAATTTAATGTCAGAAGTGCAAGATCTAATGTGAACACTTAATTCATAACTTGAGTGGCCATTAAGAAGGAAAATCTAAGAGCATATACACTATTTAAAACTCTTGACTATACGATAAGTATCTGGATAATTTCGCCCAATTGAATCCAGCAAACAAATTACTAGAACTTTTTTAATCGCCGTGTTCACCACCTCACTAACCAACGGTTAAAGGAGTAACCGATCGTTTGATCTAGTAATAGACGTTTACTGATCTAACGGTCCACTACTGTTAAGCGCTCGGTTCCTCCAGAACGGTGCCGTCATATAACGACCGCATTAGAACATTGGCTATGTAAACTATGGCGCGGTTGCCTAGAGACCGGTTTGAACACCGTTTTTGACATAGCCAATGTTCTAGTGCGGCCGTTATATGATTCCTAGGAACCCAGCGCTTTATTGGTGTATTCTGCCCTAAAATTTTTAGCACAAAAAGATCTCTTAGTCAAACAAAAAGGATGCAAATAGACACGTTAATATTATATGAGGGCAGCAGTGTTTATCCAAAGGCAACGCAGATAATAGGGTGCTTTATGAAACATCCATTAAATTCGCCCTTTTACGAGTAATCCCCGAAGAATAAATAACCAAAGCATAAATACAAATAGGCATTTCGCGAAAGATTACGACGTAAATACGCAAAGAGTGGAAAAGCGTAGATTTTATGTTGTGAATCAGGAACTACTCTGAAAGCTTTATTTAGGTATGCCGTACACAAAAGAGACACCAAAATTTTTGTCTAAGTTCAAAGATATTAAATAAAAATGTAGAATTGGACGCGCTCCGTTACTTGTTCCCAGTCGTTACCTCAATACTGAGGATCGTGACGATTATGTACAAAAAACTTCTGGAGAGCAATTTTCCTCCACCGGCTTCTGTCACCCGCGACGTGTACCGCTTTGTGCAGTTGGAATTGCGTAAGCTCAGTGATCTGCGAGCTCCATCTAGCGGGAGGTCTGCCACGAGATCTAGTGCCCTCCACTTTTCCCGTCATAATAAGCCTTTCCAGGCAGTCGGAGCTTCTACGTGAGATATGCCCAAAGAAGGTCAAAATGCGAGCCCTGCACGTGGCCGTGAGGCGATCCCTAATGCGCAGCTCGTCTAGGATAGATATGTTGGTACGCATTGCTGTCCATGGAATGCGAGAAGACGACGCCAACACCACATCTCAAATGCGTTGCGCTCCGTTAAGTGGCACATAAATACTTTGCTAACTAGCAGACCTGAGCTCAGTCTCGCGTGGTCTCGTGTCACTGTTGGACGCTTTGACAGTGTTGTATTTTTCACGTTATTACGAACATTGTTGATTTTATTTAGTATTTATGTCGTATTTGTTGTAGTTGAAGATTTGACTTTAATAAGTGATTTAAACAATTACCAAAAAACCCCACAAAAAAGTCGAGGCACAGTTTTGATTTTTTAATGTCATGTAAAACCCCTGTGGTTACCCTGTACGACATATTTCATAAAATTAATTAACCACATCCACTGTAACATTTCTGCTTCGCTTACCATGAAGTTTAGAAATAAAGTCTTCACCACAGACCTTGAGTCAAGATCTGTGGTCTTACTCTCATATCTCTCGTCTGACGCTCTGTAATGTTTATTCGCGTCTAAAATATTAAAAGGGAAGGTACTCAGCACATGACTTTCATTACCTGTGCCTTAAGAACTCAGCGTGTATGTAATAACTTTCTTGAAATAATTACGGTAATCCTGAACCTGAGATAATGATGTGGGGTCTGGATTTTAATATTATATGACGTAAGTTTGTAGGCAAAGGAATGATTTGCCTCAAAATGTTTACATGGACAAAATTGTAATTATAATTACCTATAGGTAGCAAAAAAAACTAAAGACACTTTAGTAGAATCTGTAATATTTAAGTAAACTCAAAATATATGGTACTAGCTTTTGCCCGCGACTTCGTCCGCGCAGGATATAAATTTAAAAAAATCCGTTTCCGTATCCCGTATCCCGTATCCCGTATCCCGTATCCCGTATCCCGTATCCCGTATCCCGTATCCCGTATCCCGTATCCCGTATCCCGTATCCCGTATCCCGTATCCCGTATCCCGTATCCCGTATCCCGTATCCCGTATCCCGTATCCCGTATCCCGTATCCCGTATCCCGTATCCCGTATCCCGTATCCCGTATCCCGTATCCCGTAACCCGTATCCCGTATCCCGTGTCCCGTATCCCGTATCCCGTATCCAGTAACCCGTATCCGTATCACGCATCCCACATCCCGTATCTCGTATCCCGTATCCCGCATCCCGCATCCCGTAACCCGTAACCCGTATCCCGTATCACGTATCCCACATCCCGTATCCCGTATCCCGTATCCCGCATCCCACATCCCGTATCCCGTATCCCGTAACACGTAACCCGTATCCTGTATCACGTATCCCAAATCCCGTATCCCATATCGCGTATCCCGTATCCCATACCCGTATAATTTTCAAAAACGCATTTTTTTTTTAAAGACATCTAATCATCAATTTTCATAATTCTAACTACAAAAATTACGAACTTCCATACAAACTTTCATCCCCTATTTTAACCCCTTAGGGTTTAAATTTTCAAAAAAGCTGAAATTATTATTTTTAATACGTAAAAAGAAACCTAAACACAAATTTTCATTATGCTAACCTCAGAAATGACGAACTTAAGGGACGAAAGTTTGTAACTTTCGTCCCCTATTTTACCCCCTTTGGGGTTGAATTTTCAAAAATGCAGCAATTCAAGTTTTTTATTTTTAAAAAGGAACCTAAACAACAATTTTTATAATTCTAACTTCAAAAATGACGAACATCTATACAAACTTCCCAACTAACTTTCATCCCCTATTTTACCACCTTAGGGGTAGAATATTCAAAAACGCCGAAAACCATATTTTTTATTTTTAAAAAGACACCTCAACACAAATTTTCATAATTCTAACTTGAAAAATGACGAACTTGCATACAAACTTTCATCCCCTATTTAACCCCCTTAGGGGTTGAATTTTCCAAAATCGCTTCTTATTGCTTGCCTACGTCACAAAATATATCTACTATCCAAATTTCATGTCTCTAACTTTAGTAGTTTCGGCTCGGCGTTGATGAGTCAGTCAGTCAGTCAGTCAGTCAGTCAGTCAGTCAGCATTTCCCTCTTTATATATTAGTATAGATACCACTTGGTTATTTAGTCTGAAAATATTTTATAGGTGCTATATATTCCCTTGTGTTTTATTTCTGGCAATGTTTATCACATTACTAGTAGTCTCATTAGCACCTTAAAATTAGCTAAATACTAGTGATAGGAACTAATCACAAATTAAGAATGGGAACTCTATAACAGTCCACAACAACAACACAATAAATAAATATTCTATATGAAACTCGGCTGGCCTAACAGCGGGGTGCCTCGGCCTGTTTAAAAATAAAAACCTGCGGCCGAGAGGAACTCATCCCCTTGAGTAGCGATTCTCGATATCAATTTATAATGTAGAAGCCAGTTTTACAACCTTGTGTTTACTTGTGTCACGGCTACAAAAACCTACAAAAATCTCACCAACTGGTGTTCCAATTCCAAAGAGAGGCGGGGACACACACCACTCAGGAGGCAATAGGAGCCATCTTACAATCAACCATACGAATGGCGCAAGATAGAGAGATCTGGAGACAGATGATGGCACAGGCTACACACCAAAATCTCTTTCCTCAGTCATACGATAAAGAAGAAGAAATTTTGGGTGGCATCTTCACTCACTGGACGAGATGAGAGTAGGTGAGAATACAACTTCAATTTTTTTAAGGGTTATCGCAACCCAGATGAAAGGTGAGCGTGGGTGAGAAGACTACTTTAACAAAGATCCTGTCTCAAAATAGTCACTGAAGATATCTAGGTACCTACGCCGGACCCTAAGAGATTATTAGATAGATTCGCGGACACCAGGGGGATTACTTTGAAAAACGAAACGAAAGTTTCGGCTGACGGATCGTCCGAAGTACGGATTCGATGATCGTGATTTGACGTTTCTTCTTTCGTGGATCCTACTCTGAAAGTTATTTGACATTTACGATTTCAGCGTTTGACATGGTTTTGATCTTAAATCGAATCCGTACTTCGGATCCGTAACACTTTCGGAGTAGGAAATCGCCCGATCCGTCAGCCGAAGCTTTCGTTTCGTTTTTCAAAGTAACCACCCAGGTTGGGAAACCCTATTAACGCCATGTAGGTACCTAATACATTGGTTATATCAATTTAATCCATTTCAAACCCACAGTCGCTTGAATATACAGAACAGCTCAAGTGTTAAGATAACTCATAGTTACTACAGCGTCGTTACAACTGGATTTATTCCACTAAATAAATGGAATTGTTGGAATGATGCCATAATATTGACAAATAAATTGGCCGGCCTTGATATTACTTTGGAATGTTCAGCTAACGAAATATGAATGCCTTAAATAAATTATGCTCGAAATGTTCATAAATAATTTTATCGCATTTAAAAATATTTATGAACATTTCAGTTTTGATATTATTGAGTTGGTTGTGTTACACTTATTTATGGCTATAGGACGCAGAAATGGAATTTGAAATATATACAGTAGCACTTCATTTGACTAGTCTAGTCCATGCCTTTGGCGTTCAACATATTGTCGGCTATCTGTTAGCAGTCCTTTGGCCTACTATATGAAGACCGCCAAGAATTTACAATGAAGAATTCACGAAGATAATATTAGAAACCAGTGGTTTCACAATGAACAATTGTTAAGACTCGAGTCTCTTAGCTCCTTCGAGCCCAGGGGCATAGTTATGTTAACGAGTTGTGGAAAGAGCGTGGAACAGAAATATATTTCTCAGAAACTATACCGTAGTTATGTGTATTTTTAAGTTATATTGGTAAGGTAAATCTATTCTTAGGAGGTCCATACCTACAAAAATCATTACGTAATTCTGTAACATTTTATACAAAAAACATTTTGTTTTCAATGTTTTTCGAAGCGATCTTTTTACCTAAATCCACACATACATAAAATATAATCCGCACCCCTGCTCCGGCCAGCTGGCTGCTGGAAAAAAGTTGGAAAAATTATCCGAAACTCAGAAAAGGTCTGGGCTGATTACAATGAAATGCTCTTTGCGGCTGTTTGGATGGATACAGGGTTTAATGTTTTCGTAGAGTATTATCTCAAATTGATGTTGGGTACCTTTAATTTGAATCCTTAAATGAAAAAAGTTTACTTATGTACTTAGGTAAAAATTGAGTATTAACAAATTTCATAAGTAACTACCTATACCTACAACATACTACCTAATTTTCGTATTACATTACAATAAGAATTTATTCTTTGAGATTCCGTATTCAGAAAAAAATTTATTACATCTGTATTGGAATTTCATGAGCAAAAAGCTCTACATTAAATATTATGTAGTTATTAAAATTCCACCTTACGAACACAAAATAAATAGCCGCGTCCAAATGTCTCACATGCCGCACGAGGCAGCTTTGCCTCGCTAAGTTTGACAGGGCGCGCCCGAGCCAAATGCGCGCCCTGCCTCACCGAGCCGAGCCGATTGCTCGGCTATACCCTTCTCTGTCTAGAGTGTAGGTTGGCTCGCCCTTTGGCTCACCCGAGTACGCGACTGACTCCTAACTCCTCACTGCCACGCGTGCTGCGCTTGGCATGCGTCTGATATAGACGCAGCCATTGAATAGTTTAACTTATTAAAAGTACATTTGGAATAAAATGGGCTGAAATAAACAACTGTAACGGAAAGGGAAGTCAGGAAGTGTGGAGGGCGCACAGAGATAATTATACGTTTCCTTTATCCGGTTTTCCTCCCATTCATTACAGCCTAACCATATATATCGCTGTGAGTGTCACATCTTTGATTTGTTTCCCTACAGCCAAATACATGTGGATTAATCAACATCTATTTTGCTGGGTCTAGCAGATCATTTTGTCATATACAAGGTGGTGACGACATAGTGACAATAAATTAAAACACGATCCCTGCTAGTCAATCACAACACATTAAAATTACAAAATTAGGTTTACATCAAAATCGAAAATTTCAAATTTTCAAACAAATGAAATGCGGGAATAATCTAAACGAAACACAACAACTTTATAAACGACTATCGACCTCATAGACTGATCTGTAAGTACAAGCGTGGCAAAATCGCTTCGGTGTCGGTATTTTTAGCGGTATCTTTGTGGGCGTAAAGTTAAAATAGTCAAAATAAAAAAGCAATCCCGTGGCAGTACCTTTGAATATAATTTAATAATATTTTATGTGCGAACTACTAAAGCGATACCCAGTATGTGGTTTCAATTATTGTCATGATGTCGTCACCACCCTGTATAATATAAATACATAATAAAATAGGTATATTCTTCAGAATTGGTTAGAGCAATCATAAATACTTGACAAGATTAACTTGAACAGTGGTACGGAATCAATTTTTGCGATGACCGAAATGTGCAAATGGTTCGCGTAAAAATAGTCACCGGGGATCGAATAACCTTGCGGACCGACAACTGACTAAATTCCATTGTTTGCATCTGAGGATAAATGCGGAAATAAAGATTGGGTTTCAAAGACGTATAATTAGTCAATGAAATGACAGAATCAATATCCAACAAATACTAACAATCCATTTAATCTGCATTAAAATCTTCAAGGACATCAACTATACTTGCTCGATGAGATCGTAATGGGACCCCATTTAGGTATTTTCTGATATCAAAATGAAACAAGCTTCCAAAAGCTGTGATAGAAGCACCAATATTAAATACATTCATGAAAATTAATAATATCTAATATCATAATATCTTAAGATCTCTACGTACCATCTCCTGATAATGTGATAGTCCAATAATAATATTAGCTGTTATCAAACAAAAACAGCGTCGAAAAATACGTTGCCCTAATAGGTAAAAATGCAAACTTATTACAAAATGCCACTCTTTTTATCGCATCGGAGGTTAAAAAGGACAAATGAGTCAAAGTTATCTTTTACTTAATACAATAAACATAAATAGTAATTATTTTAATGTCGCTACAAATAACGCTATAAAAAATAAACAGCACAGTAAAATTTAAAACTTCTAGATAAAATTCAAAGGTGGACGATCAGAGCACTGTGCAAAGGAAATGCAAGTATAAACTATGAGCATAACGGAAGCGGTGTCAGATACCGGCGACCCGCCATCTGAGCTTGTTCACTGTGGGATAATGTTCCCAGTTTTATGATGTTATATGCATGTGTAGTTACTGGCTGCGGCCTCAACTGCTAAGTCAAACCTGATAGGTGTTAGTAATTTTGAATATACAGATTTACTGGTAAAAGATTGTACATATTGAAGGACACGATAGTTAAGAGTCATATTGAACCAATAAAAAAAAGAGAATATTGCTTAAGTACATAGTAAACCTCAACGAAATTAGTTTAGTAAATTTCAGAAAATATGGTCCCACCGAATCTTAGGGGTGTGGGATTCAGTATCAGAATCAAGTACTGAACACCCTCCTTCAGTATGTACAGTATTTTACCAGTCACTCTGTACATCTAATTTGCATAGATACTTTGTTCGTTAGTATATCCTTTCCTAAAAAATATTTTAAAAAATATCGGTACCGCTGAAAAAGTAACAAGAAAGGGCAAGAAAATTGTGCATATGCATCTTTCCAAGAACTCTCGCGGAAATATCTTAACACGAGTATGATATACCAGATGAGTGAACAGATATACTCTTTATCTAAAAAAGGGCAACTCACCCCTGAAAAAGCATTGACCTAATTCACCAGCCCTACTGCATATTATATGGTTGGCTAATCTTCCGCCTCCCGAGACGTTCGGCCTATAACCGAAACATCGGAAAAGATAAGACTGGCTGCAGTTGACGGACGACGCGGGACCGATACGACGCCGGTTCTGTGAATATCAAGACCATTACCCGACTCGCTAAGACGTAGTTCTGAATAAGAAAATTTAAAGTAGGAAGTACTTTTTAAGCGATCTTAAGCATTTCCTTAAAATTACGCATTCCATTAGGCATTACTTTCCAGAATGTAATCCTCAGAAGCGAAACTATCAATGGATGAAATAATACAGGCTGTTTTTTTTCTCCAAAATCAACCTAATCGACCCACCTCCGTGGAAGTGGCCTCGCTTATTAATATACGATTATTATTTATACCACCATTTTTTTATTTATTAATAACCATGATCTTATTATATTTCCTTTCACTAGATTATTATATTCTAGTAGTTTAGTACCTAGATAATTTTTTTTCAGTGCGACATCGGCGAGCGTTGCCTTTGGTATTGCAAGCATCTATATGCTACGCTAACTGCTTAACATCGCGGCTAGTACGGTAGATTGCCACCGTAGACAAATAATAAATAAGATTCCCGGTAAGGGAAAATTATTCAAAAGTTTAAAGATGCAGTTTTGATTTTCATGAAAATTGGTTTCCCAAGTGTCGAAAGAAATTCTGAGAATAAACTCAAAATGTCTTACATAAAATTAATATTCCTACAGCCACGTGCAACCACGAGGTGCTATTAATTATAAATGAAGTGCATTGTTATTTTATTTTATCTCAAAGCGAGATTTTAATTAAACTCCGAGCTAAGTTTAAAAGGCACCTAAGTTTACAGAGAATGTAAGTTCGTTGCGCTTTAATCAATAGCTCTTTAGAGAGCTTAAAAGTTCAGTTTATAAATAGGTGGCTTAGGAGAGGAGTTTTGGAGCTTTTAAAAGGTAGTTTGACTTTTGTGAACATCATTTACTATTTGTTATTGTCTTGCAAATCGTAGATAGATAATGGTGCTGATTATGTTGGTATACATATAAACTTGACAAAACTAGCTGTATTGTCAACCTTCTCGTGATCGTAACGTATGAGCAAGACAGAAATACATTTTAATGTTTAGTCATAATTTGGTGCCAATATAATAACCAATATGACCACCAGTATAATAATATAAGTAACTTAAAATTATGTTGTTTCTACAGAGCTATGATATTTGAAATAATTGCTTACAATTTCATATTTCAACCGGTGCCTACCTACCGCAAAGCATTATAACGCTCGGAGCAAGATGCGTCAGAAAGGCACTCGCAAGGGCTGTGGCCTGATTCACAACTTCAAACTGGAACGAAGTAACGGTATATTCGTTCTGTGTTCCGTATTAAAATTACGAATTTAGGAAAAAAAATATTCTTAGAAAATGCCATTATTCGCAATTCATATAAACTCTATCCCCTTGTAGATTGATGATGTTAACCCCCTTATGACGTTTTTGTTTTTCAAAAACGCTGATATAACTGACTTTTTATTTATGAACAGAAGCCCAAGCACCAATTTGAATATCTCTTAATTTATAAATGACTAAACTCCATATCAACTGGAGATTAATTTTTGAAAATGTTTTATACAGCGTGTAACGGAAAGGGTATATCTATCCGAAAGGGGTGAAAAGTGTATCTGCTATAGAAACGATATGCAAGATTTCAGCTCAAAATAATTTTGCAAAAGATTCATACCAAAATATTAAATTTGGTAAGTTTATTGATTTCCCGTAATAATAAACGTGTAACCGCACTACGAGTGTCATTATCTTTTTCACGTCACTTGTTGCTAGTGCTGCCGAAATGTAAATTTGACATGTTTGGTATTTTGTTTTCATGTATTGGAATGTCTCATATTTCTGTAACGTGTAGATATAGGATTTTAAACCGTTGCCGTCTTGTTCGTTATCATCCAAAGAAGCCGTGCACTTCGTATGTATATACCCTTTCCAATACACCCTGTATAGGGAATTCCCGTGAAACAAAAATGTTTCTAGACCTCCCAAAGTCTAGCCTGTGCACTATCTGCCAGTGAATAGTTTTTTAATACTTTACTAGAATTAATTTAGGACCGACTTAAACTCTTTTATCAAATGATATAGACAAATATTACCACACACACAATGAAGTTACACAAAACAAAATAGTTTATTATAAACTTTCAACGTTCTGTTTTATTAAGAAACATTTAAAATAACGCTCTTTGATGTTACGGACGTAGTTCACATAACATTGATTTGACTTGTTACTTCTTACGAGTGGTGGCACTTGACTGATAGTATTTGTAAACTTATAAAAGCGATATTTCTGACAGTACATCCGTAGTAGAGTCATTTTCTTTGTTTCTTTTTTTTGTTCTGAGTATAAACGACCCAGATAGACCGGTATAAAATCTGTGGGTACAACCATAAACCGCCGCGAACCATTTGCACATTTCGGTCATCGGAAGAATTGTTTCGTTAAAGACTAAAGAAAGAGGTCCTTATTAGATATATGTATGATAAAAAACGTGGTCATTGTTTTTTCATTTTCATTGTTCTATCTACCGGTAAATAGTTGAACTACTCGCTTCGTTTTATGTCGATGTTAGTACTAGGCCGACCACTCGGCCGAGTTGCTTAGCGCCAGTCCCCTTAGTAATTGGTCCATGGGTACAACACTGGCAGTAATCCTTTGTGTGTTCAGGTAGGTACTAGTACCTACTTTGTAGCTTTACGTACAATATTAGTATGGTATATTGCACAGCGCCCTCTGTCAGCCACACGAAAAACTATGTATTTGCGATTTGCCATACTAATACCAGTATGGCAAGTTGTAAAACACCAACCCGAAATACTAACACCCAAAATAGTGATTTCTAGCCAGTTTACTAAGCATTTCAAAAGTGTTTTGTAATGCCAGTGTTAGTCCATCATATGTACCTAGGTACCTATTACATTGATATTATTGTTATTGTGTTATTTTTATTTCTTGGGTGGACCCTTTTTGCTACGGCTTTGTCACTCCTAACCATTTTCTAACAAAACAAAATATGTATGAGACTTGAAAATACACATAGATATTACTTACGGTTTTCAAACTATGATCATGAACGAACCTTTGATTAGGTATCAATATTTTCAAGAATGAACTATTAATAACTTTTAATTGATTTTCAGTCAATGTGATATTGAAATATGTAATTGTTTACATGATATTTTTGCCTCAACCACATGTTTCCGGCATCCGCGGTGCACGCCGAGGTCGGGCTTCCATTTGGCCGGCTTTCAAGATATTCCGCGGTCGATGACACATTTTGTTTAATCCTTATCTAATAGCAATAGCGCCTATAACACATCTATGAGTACTGCAATACTGCAAGTCAGTATTGAGTTCATTTAGTTTCTTTACCCTGCGAAGTATTTGGTTTGAGCCCCATTTTTTGTTGCTTCGTTCCTTTGGGAAGTAACTCGTGCTTAATTTCATTATATAATTATATAGGATGATGAACTAAATTCATATTTCTAGGTAGGTTTTATAATATCTATCTATTTATTTTTCTAAAAGTACAAAGATCAACATAAATGATGAGCTTAAAATAAACAAACATGCATTCATATCACTACATATTATAAAACAAAGTCCTTCGCCGCGTCTGTCTGTCTGTTCGCGATAAACTCAAAAATACTGTACCGATTTCATGCTCTTTTCACCAATGGATAGAGTGGTTCTCGTGGAAGGTCTTAGTTTATAATTTGTCAAGTTTTGTATACATTGGCTAAAATATAATGATATTTGTTGGAAGTTTAGGAAAAAAATAAGCCGTCTGGGAGCTTTCAACGAAAACGCTGCCTAAACCCTTTAATTTGGTCGCGATAACCGGCATCCACGCGGGCGAAGCCGCGGGCATCAGCTAGTACAGAATAAAAATAAAGTTAAATATGATCACTTACGGTTTATTATATCATGGAGGTATATCAGGTAGGTAGGTATACTCTGTACCATTAATTTATATCATACAAATATAACAATTTAAAAATATAGACAGTATTATGTTAGGTACTTCCAACTATTTCTACAAATAAATCAGAGCCAGTACATCCCATGTGAAACAAATTAATTCAAGATATTAATTAATATCTAAAGGTACCTATAACAATAACGGCCTATCAAAACTCCTTCCACGAGGCTCCTTCCCGGAACCAATCCTAATGGAATATAAATTTAAAGGTACTCTAATGAAATGTTTCCAAACCGTATTGAATTCCATTCCGACCGCTAGGGGGCTATCCATCGATCATAATTATTGGTAACTGAGGCAGCGTTTTAATAGTCCATGGAATCAATATTCTACGAGTTAGACGGGTTCGTTTAATCAATCATAATCAAGAGGGGAATGGTATTATACAGGATGGTGACGACATAGTGACAATAAATTGAAACACGACCCCTGCTAGTCAATCACAACACATTAAAATTATAAAATTAGGTTTACATCAAAGTCCAAACTTTCAAATTTTCTAAAAAATAAATGCGGAAATAGTCTAAACGAAACACAACACCCTTTATAAACGTCTACCGACCTCATAGATTGACCTGTAAGTACAAGCGTGGCAACATCGCTTCGGTGTCGGTGTTTTAGCGGTATCTTTGTAGGCGTAAAGTTAAAATTTTCAAAATAACAAAGCAATCCCGTGGCAATACCTTTGAATATAATTTAATAATATTTTATGTGCGAACTACTAATGTGATACCCAGTATGTGGTTTCAATTATTGTCATGATGTCGTCACCACCCTGTATAATTGATATTTCAATCCTATGCGGACCCCATAGAAACCTCCACAAGTGAGGAGAAGCGGCGTATTCAATCAGTTTTGAAGTGACCAGGTAGATGTGTCCTGATTGTAGACGCATCTTAAAGGCATGGCTCAGATTGAGCGATTTTTAATTACCAGGGTAGTACCACCCTCTCACAGAAGATCGGCGTAAAGTGGCTATTACAGCTGCGTTTCGTATGATGAGTGGGAGAGCCGGAAGCCCTACTCCCCCTCCCTTCGTTCCACTCCCCTTCAGGTCGGCAACGTGTCAGCAATGCCTTTGGTATTGCAAGCATCTATAGGCTACGGTAACTGCTTAACATCAGGCGGGCCGTAGGCTTGTTTGCCATCTCAGTCCCATAAAAAAAACGTTTAATTCCCCATTAATGTGGTTATAATGCGTAACAGTATTTGTGTAGCGTGCTAGGTACACTGAGAAAAAAAATAGGTTAAATGCAAAACCTAATTGTGAGGTAATGCAAAAAGTTAGTTAAATACTACCTAGTTCAGGTTTTCTGAACCTATTGTAGGTACATATTTTTAGCTTTCGTTAGGTTCAGAAAACCTAAACTAGATAGTATTTAACTAACTTTTTGCATTACCTCACATTAGGTTTTGCATTTAACCTAATTTTTTTCTCAGTGTAGGCATCTAAACGTTCGTTAGTATTTATTATTGTTAGTCTGGCTAATAAAACCACTCGAAACAAACACGAGGCGAGAGCCACAAGATAAAACAAAACACTATCGGCATTATTACACCAATTTGCCATTCACGGGCCGCATGAAAAATGTAAAGTAATATTCATTAATTTGTCATTGAATTAATTTATTTTGCCCAGCCCACTTTGTAATTTGTTTTCGTAGTAGAATCTCTGGATAACCACGTTAATCCCTGAATATCCATCAGCAGAACAGATTTATCTCAATTTCCATCGTGTTTTATTTATAAGAGTGGAAAGTTGGTGATTCACCGCTGCAATTCTTAACTCCTAACCTTTGAACGTGTTTGTATTTAGGTTTACGACACGGTGTAATGTTCGTTTGTTTTAATAAACCGTTTGAGAATGTGAACTTAAGAATATTAGCCGTCGCCCTAATTGGCAAGCGATCGGACGAGCTATATGATCGTATTCTTCTTGACCTATACCCAGTTCTATTTGGGACTGGACTTCCTTCTATGTTGGCGCCTTGTTGGAAAATTCAAAATTTGTGGCAAGTAATTTTGTTGTGTGTACTCTACGAATGTACAATTTTGTTCAGATTTCTCAGCATTAGTCAATATAGTTTTTTTTAATTAGGCCCGCCCCATACTCTCCTCTATTTCCTACTCCTGTAAGCCAGGATCGACAATGGTATCCAACGATGACGCCAAGGTTTGACCCGCGACGAGTCCCGGGGAAAAGCTAAGTTCTCTTGGAACCCGTACTAATTTAATAAAAAGAAAATAAAAGTTGGAGGAAAATTATCCAATTAATATAAATATAATACAAAGTATACAAAAAAACTTTATCCACGAAAACCCGCCACCCAAAACAATTTGTATTCATGAAAATCTTCCATAGTGTCAACAAATCAAAATAAAAAATGCGAACCATTTTATCACCATACTCCACAAAACAGGGAAAAAGTATAAATCGAGCGGAAAATAGACCCGCTAACACCAGTCTTGACCTTTTCATTGTGTGCAAAAAAAATGTTTATCCCGGCCGGCCGTTACTATGATTCATGGGTAGCCCGCGCCACGCCAAGCTTTCGTCGAAACAAAATATGCACTCGATAAATCAAGTATCATAACAATCGCTGGAGCCAGAAGTAAATTACTGTGGAAAAAACGGTCGACCTTGCGGGAACACATGCCCGGAGCCCGCCGAGCAACGCGGAATGTTTACATCTAGGGACTAACAAGAACATGTAAATTTACTATGTAATGATTTAAATTTATACACTATGAAATTATAGTGAGTCGGACGCGGTACCGCTTACCAGAGCTCAATAGCAGCGTCAGTCTACAAAACAAGTGACGTAGCGGAAAGTATGTGACGTCATCAATAGAATAGAACACAATATTTCCAAAGAGATATGAAGAGAAGATGAGTAGACTAATTTGTGGGAGGGCAAATAGTACAATAGAATGTGACTGTGACACGGCTGCAGAAAGCGCCGCAGAGGTCGGTAGAAAAGTAGAACATAATACGCTTACCTTACGTAGTGGCATATGGGTTGGATAGAAATCCAAATTAATTTATGCAATTTTCGCGCGCGCGCTTTACGTAGAAAAAACATAACCTAACCTAATCTACCCTACTAATAAAAATCGTTCCAAAAAATGCGGCAATTTATCATCGCTTTATTATTTACATAATCGTAATAAATTACTGGAACCCCTGTAAGCATTTGTTTTAGAGAATATAACGGACGGGGACATTTTGAATCAGAAGAAATGTGTTTTTTTGGAGGCCTTACCCATATGTGCCGATTCCATCTAGTAGGAGCGCACTTGCAGAAACTAATTATTACTCGCAGAAACCAATATTTCATCTATGTTACTACAACTGTTAATTTACTGGCTCTAAAACTCTGGACTTTCCCCTTCTAATATTCATAGTTTTTTTAGAGGAATTGATCGTGCAAACATCGATGTCGAACACAATTTGCGAGGCCGCCCCGCGGTGCGATCACAAACAAAATGTCGCCGAGGCATGCCAATGGCGGCGTCCACTCTACAGTCCATGACCGCCCGAGGCACGCTGCCAAATGTGCTAAGCTTTGCAAACTTAATTACCTTGTGCTCCGCAGTTCGCTCTGCAATTTTACTGAAAAAGGCGAGCTCGACTTGGCTCGTATTTGTTCGCTCTCGTTGATATAAAACACACCAACCGATGATATTTCAGATAAAACAGCCCTAGTATTGACCAAAGAGGGTATACTCAATATCGCTTATTGACTGATCGTTAAAATTTAAAACGACTTAGGGCCTCCGCAGACATGCTACTTTTAGCATCGGCGACCAGCAATTTTGTGACGTATCGATGCTGCGTCGCGTTTCTTCGAGCGCGAACGAGCGAGACGCAGCATCAGAATCGCCGATCGCCGATGCTAAAAGTAGCAAGTCTGCGGTGGCCCTTAACCCTAATCTATCATTAAATGTATGTCAAATCAATGATAGTGATATATTAGCGCTTAATGTTGTCTTTAAAATTGAAAGATCGTCTCCGCAAGCAATAATATACACCCATTTAACATTTGGCTAGACTTGAGTGAATCAGTAGAATTTGATGGAATTTGAAAAGATACGATTTTAAGATTACAAATATACACAAATGCCGAATGTTGTATAAAAGAAAGACTAATCTATGAGTTGCAATGCATTACGGAATACACACCGGATGCCAACAACTTGGCATAGGATCGCGACGGAATTATAAATGACCTAACAAAAACACATCTCAAAATTCTGTCAACATTAATTTTTCTCTTGTATGCGCAATATATGCGTGAACACATTGACAGATTTAGGGATATCGCACGAGGACACCAGTGGTAGCGCAACCAGTCGCTCCACCAACAAAATGTATAGAGCTGTATGGAGAGTATCGCACCTGGTGTCCGCTTGGTAGCGCAACCAATTCGGTGTTGGCTACCGAATCACTCACTGTTGGCGCCACCATGGTTGCCTCGTGCGATATCGCGCTTAAGACGATACAAGAAAAAAATGAATTTTAGTTTCGGGGTGTGGCTAGCGTCGCGTGAGCTGCCGAAGGATATATCCCTCTCGCTTAGCTAGGACAGAACAGCTATGGAGTAGACTATAGTATAGTTATTTTTTGAAGGAACAATATTGTTTAATTCGTACAATTAAAATAATATGTCCCAGTGCACCTTTTAAAATAGATGAAATGGATGAAAATATCCAAATATATTTTTTTCGTTTTATATGGGATTTTTATGTCGAGTGTATTTGAAAAAAATAATTTAATTTCTATGTTGTTTTTATTGCTGAAGACAAAGTAAGTCAAAAGAAGACAAACGATACCTACAATATGCTGATAGATACGTATAACAATATTTCGATCGTATAATAGCCTATAACCAGCGGACGATCCAGACGCGTCCAACGATATCTCATTAGTCAAATTATTATGATAAAAATAGTTTGGACGTTATACGGGAGCAGATGAACATACATACATATCGGTCAAAATCATAACCCTCCGCCCACCGTAGTCGGGTAAAAATGTACATACTCTGTGTCAGTGACTGACTGCCGGATATGAGTATCTTTTTCATGTTTCGTAGGCAAAGGAATACTGTGGTACTTAACTTCGATGCCGATCATGAAGTCATCAGCGGTGTCATAATATTTATTTTTACCATATTTAATTTATTTTTTAATTTAATTTTCAGTTTTTATTAATTTTATTGATTTAACCATGCATTTATTTATTGTTTATCTTTTTATCTTTATTTTTTTATCTATCAAAATCACCCTTAGACTGGTTACCGCCACAGGTGACAAGAGGGCTGGCTCTTTCCTTGCTCAAAAAATTCGCTTGACAACAGGAACAGCTTGAATACAGGGAGGACATGCAGCCAGTATCCCACGCGGACGGTATTTGTTTAATTAGGGGTAGGTTTTTATTTTATTGTATTTTATTTTAATTTATGTTATATTATATTGTATTTTAATGATAAAACATGAAAAATAAAAAATATTTTTTTATTTTTTTAAATTTAATTTTACTTTTATTTATTGTTTTATATTTATTGTGAAATTATAATAATTTTAATAATCAATATTGGACTATGTCTGAAACAAATACATTGAATTGAATAATTTAAATACAAAAATTATCACATTAACTCGTTAAATCACGGTTTACACCCGCTAGAACGAAAAAGATCCTAACATGGTAGGTAGGACCTGAGGGTTGGCCAGTTAATTACTTAAAATACACTATATTTATTTCAAGAAAACATTCATAAGATCTGAAGGCGTCGGACTCGCACATAAAGGGTTCCGTACCACCGTAGAATAAACACATCAAAAATATCAAGTTTGAGACTTGATATTTATTTTTAAATGTTATTATATTTTTAGTATTTGTTCTGCACCGGCAACAGAAATACACATTCAGTGAAAATTTCAACTCTCTACCTGTTACGGTTCGTGAGATACAGCCCGCGCTGACAGACGGACAGACGGACAGACGGACAGCGTAGGCCTAGTAATAGGGTCCCGTTAGCACCCTTTGGAACCCTAAAAAGTAGCCTATGTTCTCCGCCAAGACCCAGTCTATCTCCATACCAAAATTCATCAACATTGGTTCAGCGGTTTAGCCGTGAAAAGGTAACAGACAGAGTTACTTTCGTTTATAATATAATAGATTGAATAGGACGGACAAACATTTTCCTATCCATATCTGTAATGTTATTTTTTACGATAATTTATTGATGTATGATATATTTATTACTTGCCCATCCATACCTACAACAAACGCAATAAAGCGACTCCATTGTTTTGACAAGCAATGTATTCCCACTGTCGGCCCAAGACCATGCTGCAAGTATATAACAGTAAGCGAAATAGGGAGTTTTTACAGAAATGACACGAATAACTATGAAATGACAAGAGATGACACAAAATGACAAGAGATGACACAAAATGACAAGAGATGAAAAGAAATTACACAAGACAAGGAAAAGCAAACGAAAATCACGCTGCAGTGCAGGTCGTAGGTTCGATTCCTGCCCAGGACATGCATTTGTGTGCATGAACATGTCCGCATGTCCCGAGTCTAGGTGTAATTAAGTGTATATTTAGTTTGTATTTACAAACAAAAAGTAGTATATGTAGTAATATCAGTTATCTGGTTTCCATAGTACAAGCTCTGCTTAGTTTGGGATCAGGTAGTCATGTGTAAAAGAATTTCCAAGGATATTTATTTATTTATCATAGGCGTCGGCGGACTGTAAATACTGTACTGTACCTGTAATGTGGCACGACCGTAATATTTTTTCGTAATATTTTTTAAAAAATCCTTCACAGGTCCGACGTCGAACAAGTCCGAGCGGACACTGACAATACAAAGTTAGAGAGAGACATGGTTAGTTCAAGTACTTAAAATGTGAGATGGCGATATTGTGCGCGCGCTCGGAAATAAACAACGTAAGCGCCAAACCACATTTACTTGAATTAAAAAAAAACTACTTCATGAATTAAAATATGGTTGAAGGGTAGTTTAGATATCATTATTTGCTATGTTTTAGAAATAATTTCGTGATCTAAATCGTAAAAACATCGTGGTAGCAAGGAAAATTGTAAATAATTAGAGCTCATTTCATAATTTTTTTTTATCGAGAAAATTTCATCAAATCGTGATTTGGATTTAAAGATACTCAAGATAATATAGTCAAAAATCATACATCTAAATATAAGATTCCTAGTCCACATACTTACTTAAAGAAACAGTAGAATAGAAAATCAACCAAATTTCGAACCCTCCTCTTAAATATTCGACAGGTGTTGAAAATTTAAGATATAACAAAATAATACATTAGTTCTTCTAGAAATTGATTGGAATCCGTCAATAATATAAACATTGCTGCTGATATAACAAATGTCATTATATCAGACTCACATTAATTTCAGTCACAGAGATGGATTCAAGCTCCTCTGCCAACAATAACTTTTAGCAACAGAATCCCAGAAACGATAAACCACATCACGCACAAATCAAATGGATTGTTGAGCAATAAAAGTGTCCGCGATGATATACGTAACTGAAGAATTCGGATACAAAAAGTTTTTAGTTTTCAGTGGAAAGTTACATATGAGCATCAGGGCAACATAGAGATAATGTTTTATGGGGAATGGCCACAGCTCAAACAGTTTTTATGACGGAATCTACGATATAAAATTAGAAAATGATTCAATTATTTACCTAGACAGATTATCTAGATTCTACATCCAGCTCTATCCTAATAATAGTCAGATTTCATGTAGGTTCCCCCTGTTCCAGTCCCATATCGGCAACGTGCAATGCGAACGATGCCTTTGGTATTGCAAGCTACGATACTCCGACCCTACGCTTGTTTGCCGCCTTAGTTATCTCTATAAAAAGGATTCTTCTTCATCACATCGTATGGTTAGTCAGAGTTGTTTAAGCCGCCCGAAGGCCTCTGACAAGGCTTAACGACTGCTGTCAAGAAGACAAAACCGAGACTGACTTTTTAGGTACCCTCCGAAGCACGGAGACGCTCAGTTCAAATGCCACTAAATGGTCAATGTCTCTGCCTGACCTTGCAAAGCGTTGCTTAACCTTCGATCGTTTACCGATCAGTGATTGCAGCTGGCTACGAGCGGCTCAAAAAAAAAAGATTGATTAGGTAGGTACAAGAATTCGTATGTTCTTTGATGGTGGTTTGATGGCTCACACCTCTGGATTTTTCGAAATCTATGTGTGAATCATAACTTTGATATGATTATCACTTGCTTGCGGTGAAGGAAAACATCGCGAGGAAACCTGCATGTCTTTAGACATGTGAAATCCACCAACCCGCACTGGGCCAGCGTGGTGGATTATGGCCTGAATCCCCCTCGCATTGAGAGGAGGCCCGTGCCCATCAGTGGGACGTTAAAAGGGCTGAATTATTATTATTATTTGATGGTACTGTGTGTGAGGACTTAACTTAATCATAATTAAACAAAATGGAACAAGTCAAGAAACAATATCCACTTAACAAAAGCTGTATAACAAATGAAACGGGGATTTGAATAATTATCCGCGTGCAACGTGGCGAGTCAAACAAACAGTTACACAAATCATTAACGCTGACGTTATTATTTCGACTTATTAATTTTAGCCTCTTACAACCACTCTTGCGAATCAGTTGCAGAACTAATTTGATTCCTAACCATATTATATCTGTGACAATGATTCATTTTAGGTCTGTAATTCGCAGTGAGAGGTGATGGAAAGGGGAATGGTATTAAATTTGCTCAAAATCAAAGTTGAAATGTTGTCAAATCAAAGTTTATGACACGAATTGGTGTAAATTGAATTAGTAATAGAGATTGTATTGCAAACTGAGGGTTGTTATCTATGTCTTTATCGCGTTTCTTATATTGGATTCATGTAAAGCTTGATTCTCACTAGCTAAAGGATTACTTAACCCATGACTCTTAAACTCTTTTTAAGTGGTACCTACGGGATTTTTAAAAATACTATGTAACCTTCTTCTACTTCTATGTGATTACGCTCTTGACAGAGCGGTCAAGGTCATTGTGGGGGCTATCATGGGCACATGTTGCTCGCCTCACGATTTTTCGACATTTTTCGCAGTTGGTAATGGCCCTGGCAATTCATGCAAGGAGATACGTAGGTATGTAACCTACCTAACTCTGAAACGCGCACAGCTGATACCCTGTGTTATCCAATATAATGTTTGGTACGTCATCTATGGCCAATTATCGGTCTACCATTTATAAATTGTCTATGATTGGACCAACATCTTGATTCCATCACATATTATTATTAGCTGATTCAGAACTTTTAGTTACATTTTGTTTTACCTCAATTCTATTTGTGGTTTCCCTTGAGCGAGCCACTCCATTGATGCCCGATGGATCTACGTTCATTATACGCTTTGGAATGCACTGTATGATTACATGTTTTGTATTTTCATCCTGTGATGTTTGAGATTTTGATGTAGGTACGCTATTTATGATCTGTTTGGATCTTAACCAATTAAAACTGGAAGTTCAGACACGGTATTGTGATTGTCTTTTGTTTTCCGTAATCATCATTTTACATAAAAAAATATGTAACGTCACGACTTTTATGCCCATTCGGGGGTAGTCAGAGGCTTGAGTGGCCATACACCACCACATTGTGGAGGTGTCACCAGATAGTCGGAACCCAACGTGACAGGTGGTGAACCTTGTCGCCGTGTATACAGGAACTGACTATTAACCTAATCCCGAGGGATAGGTAGGTTTCCTCACGATGTTTCGATGTTGTGTTGTCATTATACATAAGTCGATAGATTTTATGTTATAGTCATTTAAGCATACCTTTTGAATCTGTTTGTCTTAACATAAATGTTGAGGACCTTTTGTCACAGAGAGATAAAAACTATTGTTCGAGGAAACTAGATTCGCCAAGCATTTCAGTCGCTCTGTAGGTACCCACTATGTTCAACAAGTAATAGTTGAAATGAAACATAAGTAATAGTTGTTCAGCAATACACCTAAAAACTCGAAATCCAAAGGTAGGGAAACATTTGCAAGCTTTGGTAAAATGTGTGAATTGGCCAGGAAACATTTGTAAGCTTTGGTAAAATATGTGAATTGGCCACAAAAGGCACGAGCGACCGCCACGCTGCTCCAGCCGATCGGTCCTCACGGCCCACGTAAACATCGACTAACAATGGCCAGATGATAGACATCCAAAATAGAATGTAAAATAAACAATCGGCAACAAAGCGCGGTGCGGAGCCGACAGCGTGCGCCCGCAGTGAGATTAACCAACACTAAGCGAGCTTTTGATATCCTGGAACCAAGGATGGGTATTAGTTCGAATACTTTCGGATAGTGATCGGATAGTGTCAAGGGATAGGTTAGCTTTGAAGTTGCCATCCCGTAAGTGCGTCCGCGCATCATCCAATAGGCCGTGGTTTCCTATTAAATGCCATCGGCTGCTTACAGCGTCACGCGTACGCCGCGTCACAATTTTACGATAGTGACGGTCGGCGTGTGAAGGAGACCACAATTGTACATTTCTATAGTAAGCATTGTGACGCGGCGTAAAGCGGCCGATGGCATTTAATAGGAGACCACGGCCATAGAGGTCATCGAATATTATATTCTTTGAAGTAAGACTGTCTGCGCTGGCGTGACTGCAAAATGTAAGATTGTGCTTCATCATAACTGTAGGACCAATATAGTTAGTGTAATATGTTCTTATAAATTGGTAGAAAAATAGTTATTGTGTCCATCCAGAAACATTAATTCCATCTATTTTTTATGTAATTTTTAATACGCCGTTTACACCGATTTTCTGTGAGAGGGTAGTATTACCGCGGTCGAGCCAGTCCGTATATGAGTTGCAGTAAATTGGACACAGCTTGGCTCTACCACTATTTTTTTATTCGTTAATAATAGTACATTACTGCCGCGGTCTCTAATGAGTGTGTTGTTGACCGCGTTGTTGATGGCCGAAAGCGCGGCGCAGCGCAGCTCCAGGCCTCCACAGCGCGGTCAGCATTGCAACTCTTGATGGACAAGCTAAAATAAAGGCCGAGACCAAAGGTCGAGGCCTTTATAGCGCGGCCAGCAAGAGTTGCAATGATGACCAAGCTTGGAGGCCGAGAGCGTAGCGAAGCTTAGCTTGAGGCCATTATAGCGTGGTCAGCAGTACACTCATTAGAGACAAAGGCTTGTATAGTGCTTTACTCAAAAATGCGACTATTAGTTTAAACAAAACTAGCTAAGTAGGTATAAAAATTCATACAATTATATTTATATTTTTACGAACTATATCTATAGTTGTGTATTTTCTCTGTTTACGTTTCCATGGCAACGGCACGACCTACTCGTTTTTAACCTTCAATCAGTTTTTTTACGAACCATAAACATACCTGTTTGTTACGTTTCCATGGCAACGGTCAAATAACAAATATAATGACGATAATACCGGGTAATAATACATTGTATGTCTAGTAGCTCTCGCAGTACGACAAATCCGATTTTGCTCGAAGAAGGTTTGTGAAATAATGACAACATTATAAACTTTTTTGAGTAAAATTAATAATCAATTCATTTTATTCCTGATTCGGATAATCATTGCCCATCTCTATTCACGCCATCATGCGGGCCGCACGTGAGCATCGAACGCTGATAAGGCTATTATGCCGTTTAGCTCGCCGTATCAGCCTTCGGACCATTTGCAGCGCACCGTGAAATTCTATTACGGCATTTGACATTATGCATTTAACAGATAAGACAAGTTCATCAAAGCTGATAGAACCTTGAAGAGACTTAGTTTGATTTTTGTTTAGCCAATGCAATGCCTGCAAAATTTAAATCATCTGAAAAATGTTTCTAGACGCACAAGATTTCCACTCTTCGGCACGTGTATACACATGGGTGTATATCGAATAATAGATAATTAATTGTGTCTGCTTATGAGTGTTAAGATAATATCCACGTCAGATAACAGCTTCGATATTTGAAACAATTTTACGCTTCCAAAGAAATGTTACCGGCAAATAACCGTAGTACATTATAACAGGCAATGTTTATAAATAATATTCTAATAACAGCGTGTACTTTATAAGTAAATCTTGGAAACTACTCGCAGTTTCAGTAATAACGCACGGCTCTATGATTTGTGAATACGCAGAGTGGCCTCTGCGTTATATTTTTCACGCGTTTCGTGTTGAAAATGATGTTTTTATGATACCAAGCTGTTATAATCATAGATATTTTTTTATATAGTTTTGTTATTGTAAGTGAGGGTATGTAGGTATATTAAAAGTTCATTAAGTATCCAGATGCGTCAGATGCCTCGCCCGAGCACTCATGTTATGATATTATATCTATGCGTGCCGACGTCAAAACTGAGTACTTGGGCGCGGCATGCGTCTCAAGTAAACGCAGCCAATAAGTAACTATACCGTAGATGTAAACAATACTAAGAATTTTTATTTTGTAATTATTTTACTCAACCTATGTCACTACAAAATATTATTTTATTATTCAAATTACATTATAGGTATAGTTCGCGACAGGTCGAGATGACATTCGGGTTATGAGCTTTTTGCAGAATAAAATCCGAATCAAAATTAACAGGACCCGATAAACAATTAAAATCGCCCACAAAATTATAAACTACATAACTATAGGTGCCTATAATTTCGACATGAAAGGCAGAATCACTTAACAAATTGAATTGTAAATCAGGGCTCAACTTACTCCTGTTTAATTACACTGGATTCATGGATACCCTGTAGAGTCGTCAAATCCCTCGTTATCATCAGGGTTTTGATTGAGCTGTCATATATTACCTACCCAGATTGGAGACGAGGAATTAAAAGCGAGATAAGGTCTTACATATTTAAGTATACAAGTAGTAGGTACCACGCGTATCACGATCACGACAAGTTATTTGAAGATATCGTGAGAAAAACCTTTGATCGTGATAATGATTGATAATGTAATACCTACTTTTAAATTACCCCCATTTAATTATGGGTAATATTAAAGGGTACCTGTATCTGTAGTGTATATGTAAAGCACCCCATGCTTTACAGCAACTCATTTTCACGGGGAAATTAAGTTGTTTTTCTCTTCTTTATTTAAATAGTTATTTCGGAACAACAACAACATTTTCAGACTTAAAACAATAAGGAAAACCCTATGTACACACAGCCTAGGCACATACAACACGTTATATCTCAATAGAACCGTCAATATCTTAGAACAAAGCGTACATTCATAAAACAAAAATTCGAATTCCCCCAAAAATATGTCGAAATCTCGATTGAACTGTCAAACAAAACAGCTAAACGACAATAGCTGAAGAACGAGGTCGATGAACAGTTAAAAACAATTCAGTACAAACAAATCGGTAATGGCTACGGTAACTGCTTAACATCAGGCGGGCCGTACGCTTGTTTGCCACCTCAGTCCTATAAAAAAATAATCGGTAACGTCGGTTTCAAATCAAAAACAGTACCTATTAAGATTTTGTAATTAATAACACTCAGAACTTTGAAAACTTTAATACTTGAAAGTACAAAAGTAATAGGTACAAATCTAGATGTAGGTATAGCCTGGATACGTACCTAATTACTCTGAAGTGTCTGTAAGCCGTGATGCCTTGATTGAGCTGTCATGAGTGTGATCAAAGTGCGAGGCCGTGATTAAACAACCGTCTGTATTGCCACCGATTCATACTCGATGCAATATTTATACGTTTCGTAATACTGAGATAATTTGAATGTTTTAACCACTGTGAATAGCCTTACCTCCAAATTTATACAAAGTTATGATGGACTTACACTGGCTTTACAAATCACTTTTTTCATAGAAATGCTTTTTACTCCATTGTAAACTGGCTAACAACTCTATAAAAGGGGTAACTCTTTAGTACAGAAAACGCTTGCCAACTCAGCGATCTAAAAACACAATATGCAAAAAAACGCAAGCATAGCATGCAATGAAATTATTAGGAACAGCCATAGATTACAAACGTTACGCGCGCGCGCTCTTGCTGAGACCAATAATTAATCGAAGGGTACAGTTAAGATTCCATTTTAATTCACAGTAAATTCAAATAATAACTTGCAGTAGATAAAAAAAAAATGTAACAAATGTAACGTCACGACTTTTATCCCCATTCGGGGGTAGTCAGAGGCTTGAGTGGCCATACACCACCACATTGTGGAGGTATTTACCAACTCAAAGCCCACGTTTCACCAGATAGTCAGAACCCAACGTGACAGGTGGTGAACCATGCCGCCGTGTATACAGGAACTGACTATTACCTAATCCCGAGGGATAGGTAGGTTTCCTCACGATGTTTTCCCTCACCGTCAGCGAACTATAAATTATGCACATAGACGAAAATTGATCCATTGGTGCATGCCCCGACGGGAATCGAACCTGGGACCTTCTGATTGTTAGCCCAACCTCCAATGCCAACCAATCCAATCCATCTACCTATTTCCAATAACATCAAGCTTAGCGTAATCAAACCCAGGATAGTGATGGGCATGGGATTTTGCAATCGTGCGTGACACTAGTGAGGCGATTCTAAATGTGGGAGGAAAATTTCGAAGCCAACGATAATTCGCCACGAGTGATTGGCATCGCCGGCGCGGAGTTAGTAAACACGGCGCCCACCGAAATAAGCGCAATTAAAACCGGAAGCGTGACAACCAGCCAATCTGCTGCGAGCACGCTGATGACTGGTTTGGAAGCCGAGAACTGAGAAATGAGGTATTTTCGACCGCATAAGTGCAGTTTACGTATAAATAAGTTACTCAGAAAAAGTTTATCGAACGCTACAATACAGGCATTATAGTCTCTAGGTAAAGATCATAATAGGTGATTTTTAAAGACTTTTGGTTAGTACTCCAAGTGCAAACTTTTTTTGTTACTTAAATTACATCACAAATCGACGTCTAAGTTTTTGTCATGAATGTAAATTACAAAGTATATACTATTCAGTGTGTTCCCAGCCTAATTTAATGCCGTTCGTTATGTTTTGTCTTGTTTGCGAAATCAACGCCAATTATCGCCATTCCTGTGATTAAGGAAAAATCCGATTAGCTTGGTGATGTTAATTGGAAGGTACATAACGTTTGTTACTTCCACAGCCCTTATTAGCGTGATTTTTGATGCTACAATCGATCGAAGTTCTAGATCCAAAATATAAAAATAATAATTTAGCCCTTTTAACGTCCCATTGCTGGGCACGGGCCTCCCCTCAATGCGAGGGGGATTCAGGCCATAATCCACCACGCTGGCCCAGTGCGGGTTGGTGGATTTCACATATCTAAAGACATGCAGGTTTCCTCACGATGTTTTCCTTCACCGTAAGCAAGTGATAATCATATTAAAGTTCGAAGAGATAGTTTAAAGTTATAAGATTCACACATAGATTTCGAAAAATCCAGAGTGTGAGCCAGGGTTTGAACCCAGGACCTTAAGCCCGGAAGACGCGTGCTTAACCAATCGGCTACCACTGCTTTCCAAAATATGTATACTCTGTGAATTTTTAAAGGTAAGGTGTTTCATAACATTTTATTATTGACTGTACACACTAAGATTTTCGCCAATGTATGAGAAAAAAAGGCGAGGGTACAAATCTTAGACAAGTATTACTTATATATAAATAGGTACATACAACTGGATTGAAATGAAAAAAGTTAGTAGACGAAACAAATTCTTAGGCCGGGCCTGCTGGCCTACTCCGAAATACGAACCTAACGTTTCGGCTGACGGATTGTCGTGATTTGACATTTCTTCTTTCGTTTTTCTCTACGATTTGACATTGTTTTGATCGTAAATAGAATCCGTACTTCGGACGATCCGTCAGCGACGTATTTCGGAGTAACCCCCCTGCACTGGTAAGACGACCGCGATGCGGCAGCGATGAAACCCCCATAAACCATAGCAGAAGCCGCATCACAGGATCGAATATTTGCATAGAAATCGCCGTCGCGTCTCAATCGTCTTACCAATACGGCTATGGCCTTAGTTTCCATTAATAAAAACTTTTCTAATCAGGTCGACCCAACCGCTTACGGTAAATCAAAGCCAAAGTATCATTTAGATTAGCGAAAGTATTGTTGCGAAGATTCGCCAAAATTCATGACCCGTATTGATTACAATCTGCCGAATCTGTGGGCTTATTAAAAGTTTTCTATCTTGATGACACGATCCAGATATTGCTTAGGGAAACAATTTTGAGATTGAATTTCAGAAGGTTGACGTGAGATAGGATAGCGTAAGGATTAGTTAAAACTTTGTTTCTATAAAACAAAGTTCGCCACCAAAGAAAACCTACTTATGTTATTCCATTTTTGAGAAAATCAAATGAACAATGAAACACAATACATGGGGTTTGATATATCAAGCTCCATGTATTATGTTTCATCTTTCATTGGATTTACTGTTAAGTTACAACGAACAGAATGGATCGCTATCAGTTTTGGAGGAAGTTGAAGAACTTATGATATCATTGAACAGCTATATCCCTATAACTGTAGCCATATAGCTATACCCTTTCTGTTTCATCCTGTAAAGCTCCAAAACTTAAATAATTTCAAGTAGACATAGACTTAGTCATAATAATGTATCGAAAATTGCCTAAGGCCTTTCTCTAACTTTAGCGAACCAACTAAATTGTTGATTTCAAGCCAAATACAAACTGAACAGTGAACAGCAAGTCACTACAGCCGTAAGCAAGTTAGATGTCGGTCGAGAGCCGTCTCGCCGGCAATTATTGTTGACGTATTTGCTTTGAAAATACACCGCTCAACAACTTTGTATCGCATTATTAACACGCAGCCGAGTTGATGTTTATTTTATATATTTGAGCGGAAATTAATAAACTGATCCCCGAGAGCGCGGGTTTCGCTACACGGATTTGTCTGAGATTTCAGCTAAAATTATCTTGCTGTTAATATTTGGATGCATCAATGGATTATTTTGCCTCAATTGGATGACGTAAGTTGGATCGTCTGGGCACATAGAAACTATCTTGCTTTGTTTCTATTTGAGAAGATGTGTTGAGGAATTCGATAAGTATTTTAGATAATACACTATTAGGTGCAATGAATCCTACCTCTGCTACTTGTACTTATTAAATGTGGATACTACTATTACCACTAATAAGGGATGCTAATCGATTAGAGTAGTATTTAATGAAGAACCCATATCCAGGACTGGAATGATGTGACAAATTACAAAGATCTGGGGGGCTAAGGCCGTCACAAAAATGAATTGCGGCAATTCTGCTAAAGCAATTCATTTTTCCAACCTTCCTGCAGAATCCCCTAAATTTCCGTGAAACTGTCATGAATGGCGTAAAATGTGTCACTGTTCTACAGAAATTTAGCGGAATTGCTAAGGATTCCTCAAAAAATCTGAAAAATGAATTGCAATGCAATATCGCGCTAAATGCTCGCCCTGCCTTACCGGAAGGGCTAGACAAGTGGCTGACGTCTACAAGCGTTCCTTCAAATCGCTACGCTTCATGTATGGAAATGACATAAGTCACGTGATCTACATAGCAACTTGTTGTTGATCTGCATAGCGACGTTTGACATTTCCATACATTGTGAAGTCTATTCTATTCTATTAGCGTTCATGCCACTTGTCTAGGGGGGCTGAGCGCTATCATTTGCAACGCTTCGTTTGGCCAAGTAGTGTGACAGAACGATAATGCTTTACCCTTTTCTTTCTAGAGTGTAGGTTGGCGCGCCCTTTGGCTCGCCCGAGCAGTTTCGCGCGGCACGCGAGCCTTTGGTCCCCGCTATTGAAATTTATTCATCAAAATCTAGCAAGTATCTACACAAGTCTTCGTATAAATAAAGCGTGCCCCCAAACTGTTGTATGCGAGTGAAGCGTAGTCGGCCTCACTTATCTTGGCAGTCTGCACTCTATGAAAACTAGTGCAACAGTTCAAACACAACCGGGTAGCTCGCTCGTTCGCGTCAGTGTTTGCCCAGCCTTTACAGCTAACAAGAAACGGCCTGCCTCAGACCCGAAACCAGGGATCCTTCACTTAGCTAATGAAACAAACAGTCAAGACACGTGCGGCAAATGAGCTCAGTGCGGTAGTGCATTGTTTCGGTATGAGTAGGGCTGTCGAATAAAATCTGAAAGTAATTTGTGGGAGCATCGTGTACTGGCTAGTTAGTTAACGACTGCTTGTTTTACATGTTTTACGGCAAGACAATTGAGCTTTATAACACTGTCCCAGTACTAATAGCTCAGTAATTTCCGAATATCTTTTTGCTCGAGTAACTGGCGTATTTAGTTAATCTTCTGAACATATTTTTTTTCTCGGAGAATGTACTCACCAACCCTAGCATATAACTATTTGTGGAATAAGCTTTCTATAAACTATGAGGAACCTGATTTTATGTCAGTTTAGTAGAATTGTTAAATGTTCTAAATTGACGTAGATTTGATTTAGGGACCTTATTTGTACCAATATTAATGCTATATCATAAATGGTGCTAATTCTGTTCACACAAAAACTCAACTAAAACCGTTTATCTCTTAGTCTTAAGAGATAAACGGTGTCAAATTTATTTTAGTCGCGATTTGGTCACAACAGAAATTGACAAGCCATTAATTAATTGTATTTTTATAATTGGTGTCTGTGACATTGGTGCTTTATCTACCTAGTTGAAAAGCCTTTGATATAATCAATGGTAAAACAGTGTTTTATGGCAATGTAAATCGTTATTACCATGACAGTGAAGCAGTAATATAGCTGTGACACGCACTGTCGACTGAAATATAACCATAAAATAACACGCCTATATTTTATGTTATGATATTTATACTCCATGAAAAGAAAAACAACATACGTACTGCACCTAAAAAAATAAACTTTTTCTTTTTTGTTTGGTGGTTAAAATTATGCTAACTTTTTATCTTGCGTTGCGTGCTACCACTGAAGTACCTAGGTATGCTGAAATAGATAGTAGGTACATGAAAATAGCTCTAGTTTATTTTTTCAATCTACAAAAGGAATATTTTAACAGACTGATATATTAACCCAGCACAGTTGTGAAAAATGGCACTGCGGAGAATTCTCAAGCAACAGACATAACATCTACATTCCCCTATAAAAGCGCCCTACATTTTTAGCAATTTGTTGTTTTGTGTACAAAACAGGTAAGCTAAGAAATATTACTTGACGTAACAATAAATTACCTAATTAAAACGTTACCGCCCCTAACAGAAGGGTGGTTCGCTCACCTGCGCAACACAGTAGGATAATGAAGAAAAATTGTAATTTAGGTTCTACTTTGGCAACTTAATATTTCGGGCTTCTTCCAAATTTTTGCATTGTGTCTTTTATATTTTAATCACTTTCCTGTTTAAGGTTTTGTGGTGGCCTTCTGTGACCGGCGGAAATTCTTTTCCGGAGAAAATATTGAGCTCCTTTTACAAAGATTAGAATTCCTTTAGATAAAATCTGTTTCGGATATTGACATGTTTCAGTCAAAGGACTGATTGATCAAAAGATTGAGGAGCTAAAATAGTTTTAGGAATCGTAACACTAAATAAGTTTTGTAACACAAAAGGAAATCCCTGCGGGTCTCCTTTTATTTGGCGTAGTACCTTTACTTACTGAAATTATTTCAGGAAAATATTTAAGTATTGAATAAAAGCTTTGATACTATTATCGTAAAGTATTCGTTTGCCTTGATATTAATAGGGAAAAATAAGCAAATAATTGTTCATACAAAAGGGCTTATTCCTTTACCGTTATTATTTAGACAGAATAATTTCAAAAGGTGGTTTCAATAATAATCGCTTCATTATGAAATAGCCGCGTCCAGATGTCTCAAATGCCGCGCGAGGATTACATCGCTTAGTTTGACATGGCACGCACGAACTAAGGGCTATATCCCACGAGGACACCAGTGGTAGCGCAACCAGTCCCTCCACCAACAAAATGTATAGAGCTGTATGGAGGATATCGCACCTGGTGTCCGCTTGGTAGCGCAACCAATTCGTTGTCGGCTACCGAATCACCCACTGGTGGCGCCACCATGGGTGCCTCGAGAGATATCGCGCTAAATGCTCGCCCTGCCTTACCGGAAGGGCTAGACAAGTGGCTGACGTCTACAAGCGTTCCTTCAAATCGCTACGCTTCATGTATGGAAATGACATAAGTCACGTGATCTACATAGCAACTTGTTGTTGATTTGCATAGCGACGTTTGACATTTCCATACATTGTGAAGTCTATTCTATTCTATTCGATTGGCGTTCATGCCACTTGTCTAGGGGGGCAGAGCACTATCATTTGCAACGCTTCGTTTGGCCAAGTAGTGTGACAGAACGATAATGCTTTACCCTTCTCTTTCTAGAGTGTAGGCTGGCGCGCCCTTTGGCTCGCCCGAGCAGCTTCGCGTGGCATGCGAGCCTTTGGTCCCCGCTATTCATCAAAATGACGCGACTGTAGCCTAGGGGTGAACAGGTTGGGCTAGCAATCAGAATGTCCCAGGTTCGATCCCCGGTGGGGCATGCACCAATGGATGAATTTTCAACTATGTGCATAAATTACAGTTCGCTGACGGTGAGGGGAAACACCGTGAGGAAACCTACCTATCCCTCGGGATTAGGTAATAGTCAGTTCCTGTATACACGGCGACAAGGTTCACCACCTGTCACGTTGGGTTCTGACTATCTGGTGAAACGTGGACTTTGAGTTGGTTAATACCTCCACAATGTGGTGGTGTATGGCCACTCAAGCCTCTGACTACCCCCGAATGGGGATAAAAGTCGTGACGTTACACAAAATCTAGCAAGTCTTCGTATAAATAAAGCGTCCCCCAAACTGTAGTATGCGAGTGAAGCGTAGTCGGCCTCACTTATCTTGGCAGTCTGCATTGTATGAAAACTAGTGCAACAGTTCAAACACAACCGGGTAGCTCGCTCGTTCGCGTCAGTTTGCCCAGCTTTTAGAGTTAACAAGAAACGGCCTGCCTCAGACCCGAAACCAGGGATCCTTCACTTAGCTAATGAAACAAACAGTTCAGACACGTGCGGCAAATGTGCTCAGTACGGTAGTGAATTGTTTCGGTATGAGTAGGGCTGTCGAATTCAATCTTCTGAAAGTAATTTGTGGGAACATCGTGTACTGGCTAGTTAGTTAACGACTGCTTGTTTTACATGTTTTACGGCAAGACAATTGAGCTTTATAACACTGTCCCAGTACTAATAGCTCAGTAATTTCCGAATATCTTTTTGCTCGAGAAACTGGCGTATTTAGTAAATCTTCTTCGTAGATTTTTTCTCGGAAAATGTACCTACCAACCTTAGCATATAACTATTTGTGGAATAAGCTTTCTATAAACTATGAGGAACCTGAGTTTATGTCAGTTTAGTAGAATTGTTAAATGTTCTAAACTGACGTAGATTTGATTTAGGGACCTAAATTGTACCAACATTTATGTTATATCACAAATAGTGATATGCTAATTCTGTTGATGGACAAACTCAACTAAACTAAGAGATAAACTTTACGTTTTAGATGTGTCAAATTTAGTTCAGTCGCGACTTTATCACAACAGAATTGACAAGCCTTTAATTAATAGTATTTTTATAATTGCTGTCTGTGACTAGGCTACACCTACCTAGTTTCAAAGCCTTTGATATAATCAATGGTAAAACAGTGTTTTATGGCAATGTAAATCGTTATTACCATGACTGTAAAGCAGTAATATAGCTGCGACACGCACTGTCGACTGAAATATAACCATAAAATAACACGCCTATATTTTATGTTATGATATTTATACTCCAAGAAAAGAAAAACAACATACGTACTGCACCTAAAATAAACTTTTTCTTTTTTATTTGGTGGTTAAAATTGTGCTAACTTATTCTCTTGCGTTGCGTGCTACTATTCAAGTAGGTATGCTGAAATAGATAGTACATGAAAATAGCTCTAGTTTATTTTTTCAATCTACAAAAGGAATATTTTAACAGACTGATATATTAACCCAGCACAGTTGTGAAAAATGGCACTGCGGAGAATTCTCAAGCAACAGACATAACATCTACATTCCCCTATAAAAGCGCCCTACATTTTTAGCAATTTGTTGTTTTGTGTACAAAACAGGTAAGCTAAGAAATATTACTTGACGTAACAATAAATTACCTAATTAAAACGTTACCGCCCCTAACAGAAGGGTGGTTCGCTCACCTGCGCAACACAGTAGGATAATGAAGAAAAATTGTAATTTAGGTTCTACTTTGGCAACTTAATATTTCGGGCTTCTTCCAAATTTTTGCATTGTGTCTTTTATATTTTAATCACTTTCCTGTTTAAGGTTTTGTGGTGGCCTTCTGTGACCGGCGGAAATTCTTTTCCGGAGAAAATATTGAGCTCCTTTTACAAAGATTAGAATTCCTTTACATAAAATCTGTTTCGGATATTGACATGTTTCAGTCAAAGGACTGATTGATCAAAAGATTGAGGAGCTAAAATAGTTTTAGGAATCGTAACACTAAATAAGTTTTGTAACACAAAAGGAAATCCCTGCGGGTCTCCTTTTATTTGGCGTAGTACCTTTACTTACTGAAATTATTTCAGGAAAATATTTAAGTATTGAATAAAAGCTTTGATACTATTATCGTAAAGTATTCGTTTGCCTTGATATTAATAGGGAAAAATAAGCAAATAATTGTTCATACAAAAGGGCTTATTCCTTTACCGTTATTATTTAGACAGAATAATTTCAAAAGGTGGTTTCAATAATAATCGCTTCATTATGAAATAGCCGCGTCCAGATGTCTCAAATGCCGCGCAAGGATTACATCGCTTAGTTTGACTGGCGCGCCGAGTCAAAAGCTCGCCCTGCCTCACCCGAGCGCTGTCATTTGCCTCACCTAGTTTGGACTAATCGTGAGATAGAACAATAATGTAACTATGTAACTGATTGCTCGGCTATACCCTTCTCTGTCTAGCTAGAGTGTAGGTTGGCTCGCCCTTTGGCTTACCCTAGCATGTGATTGAGGCTGCCACGCGTGTCGCGCGAGGCATGTAAGCGTGCAGCCTCACGCGGCATGCGCCTGATATAGACGCGGCCATTCAATTATTTTTACACTTGGTAACAAACTACGATTAATTCTCAAGCGTAACTAATGGTACTGACAGACCCAGACAGTAGTCAAATGCCGAGACAGTTGAGTCGTCTATCAAAATCGTTCTATTTCCGATAATGTCACGTACCATTTAAAATGTATTAGCATCTGTGTATCCTCTTTGTCCCGCTACTATTTAGAAGGAGACGTACTTACCAGATATTTTATGTAAAACAATGTTATCAGGGTTCTTCATAACAACTCTTCTAACTGTGTTCCTTAATTACCAACTCTAGAATGTAGAAGTATGTACAAACTATATAAGTATGTATGTTATGTTAAGCGTGCCCCGTCCAGATAAATTGATAAGAATGACTATGAGAGTGAGCATTTTTGATGGCGATACGATAACGTGTGATATAATATGGGCCAGTAAAAAAATAAAATGTTAACCGCCATACCTAGAGATTTTTAGCCAGTTTACATTGGTTTTTCAAAGCATTTATAGCAACAAAAGTGATTTGTAATTCCAGTGTAAGTCCATCATAACTCTCTATACATTTGGGCGTATCTGCAAATTTCGAACACCGCCCTGATTCGGAGTTTAAATTTGCACACTTCATAAATTCCTATTCAAGAGACCAGCTGGGTATGTTACTTCAAAACCAGCCACGTCATAACTCCACCGCGAAACATCCGAGAATTATTTTAAATCCAAGGCTTCACCGTCAGATCGCTTGTACACCGTGTTTACAACTGGTACGTAGATACGGGCGGGGAACAGACGCCCGTCTGGAGCAGCGTACAGAAATAACAGCCCACTATTGTGCCGCGCCGATACATCACATATCACGAATACGTGGAGCTCAATACACTTCAATACGGTGTAGGGTTGTCACAGAACCACATATTTGGAGCTGCTGTGTAGTCTAGACTTTATTATAACATGTGGTAATTATGAAATATGTATCGCGATCCTACAAGATGTTATGTAAAAATGCTATGCTGGAAATACTGATTCAAATAACATAAGTAAAATGACGTTTTATATAACAGACTCGACATAAACGAATATTGGGGTTTGGGCTTCCGGATCTCTCGCTCGTCATACGAAAAGCAGCTTTAATAGCTAGCTTTACGCTGATCATCTGTGAGAAGGTGGTACTACTCCGGACGAACCATCTCCATATTCATGAATGAATATAATTTTCTGAGTTTATTGTATTGTGCCTGCTTGCCAACCCTGTCTCTGCTTTGATCAGTTTGCACTTAGCTGGGTTAGGCTGCCGGTGATCGCTCACGACATGCCATTTCGTTCGAATGGACCCGACTGGGCTTGAACAAAAGATTTAGCAACAGGAAAACGATCGATTGGTAGCTTTATAATTAAGCTACCATTCATATTTACAGAGATTCAGAACGAAAGAAGAAAAAAAACAAGACACTTACGTTGTTATTTTCTATACAGGGTGGCGATATCGAGGGAAAGTACTTTCTTGACATATTAAAATACCCACAAAAATTGTCAAAATTTGAATTTAGAATTCAAAAGTTATAAACGTCTGGGTAATCGGTAAACATAATTTAGATAAAGGCGTTATTCTTGATAATATCTGTGGGTACCTATTTGTTTATTCTCAGTTATCAAATATATAATTTAATTCACAAGTAATCTAATTTAATTTCGGCCAACGACCAACATCAAACGAAATTCAATTTATTAACCTCAAATAAATTAATTGCCATCCATTTAATAGAAGCGAAGAAATATTTGAAATTATTTGAATTATTGCCTCGTTTGTTTTAGTTAAAAGTAAAATAGGTTAAAATAAATCATATCACTAACATATTGGGAATAAAATACCACATTGTAAACAAAACATAAATAATAAAAATTTTAAAAATGAATCGTAAACCTAAACAACTTTTTTAAATCTATTTCTGAAATAAATTACCAATCCAACCTGTCAAAGTAAGTTCAATGATACTCCCTATAGGGAGACTACTCTACGGATCCAATAGGGTACCTATATCCTATACGGATCCTAAAGTGATCCCATAAGGTTCCATTTTGCCTTTTGTTATATGGAAATGGAACCCCAAAAACAACAATTTCTCTCAATTCCACCTAAAATACTGCTTCCAATAGAACCGATTTATAAGTATAACAAACCCGTGACTGGCACAGAGCTATTCCAAATGAAAGTATCGAGAAAACAATACGGTACGGCACTGAATAAAATATTAGAATTTTACTTAGCAGCGAGGCGGCTTGTGGCAACACCTTGTACGCAGTGATTTATGATATCAACGTGTTACATGACTGGATGGACGTTATTTAGTCATTTATATGATATGATATACCTACAGTCTGGAAGCAAGCGCCATATTACGAACCCAGACTATCTTTTTCGTTCGTTTATGATTTTGACACTAATTTGTTACAAATGTGTCAAAATTCAAAATTCGAAGCTCGAACGAAACGGATAGCGGAAGCTGCCTTGAGAGCTATGCAAATTAAAAACCGACCAATAGGAATACTTAATTATGACGCGATAAAAAATGAAGAGATTTTCTAGCGATTCCATTGGTTTAAATTATCCTTAAATCTTCGGGTAGCTTTGATAGATACGCAGAAGAAGCTTAGTGCGGATTACTTTAAACTTTCGTAGTTATTCGAAATAACTTTCTGTATTTACGAAAATTGGAGTTGAAACTAAGATGGATGGACTAACTTATAAACTGGACTGGATAGAATTGTTAAAACCTTTGAAACATTTTAAATGATTAATGTTTATTTAAATTGATATAGTTTCTATCGTAATTGAATATAGTAACATCTGAGGACGTATATTTGGTAGAAGAAAACGCGTTATTGAGTACGATAAACTAAGTAAATAAATACTAAAGTATTTCTTATAATAAATAATAGTCAGTAAATATCGTATATTTTATTAGAGACTGCTTTTCTATTAACGACGGCAATAAATATACTTTGAAGTTTTCACAACTACTACAAGCCAGGAATAATTTTAATGAAAGAAAAAAAAAATTATTAGTTGGCTTCACTACATCAAGAGATTTTTATAAACAAATCAACTTGTCAACAACAAACATTTTTTAAATCGTAAATTATAACTTTAAAATGCCATCATGAAAGTACTTATTTTTCTTCTTATCGTATGGTTAGTGGCCAACCTGGTGTCAGAGTTGTTCAAACCACCCAAAGGCATCTGGCAAGACTAAACCACAGCTGCCTAGATGACAACAGCCGGGACCGACGTTTTACGTGCCCTCCGAAGCACGGAGACGCTAAGTTCAAATTAGGGTTATAAAGGGGGTACAATGTATGTTTCGTTATGTTTTGGAAAATGTGATTGACAGCAGCAGTTGCTATGTTTTGATTTCCACTGTCGGATTTAAGTTAATTTGCATTACTAACTATTGTTCTTCTCTGAACATCTACAGAGTATATCGAATTGAGTACGAATATAATGACAGGATTAAACGAACTTACCTTAAGTGAAGTTCAATCCTTATTATATGAAGTAATTCATCCGATTCACCCATCTCTAACTGACCTTGCCAAGCGTTACTTAACCTCCGATCGTTTACTGATCAGTGATTGCAGCCGGCTATAAGCGCCTCAAATCAAAGTACTTATGATGAGAAACAAAGCAACCAGCCATATAGTCTGACAAAGCGTTAAGCTAAGCTGCAATCTTCCTTCATTACTTCCCATCAAAACGAGATCATCATTCCTCTAACAACATTATTCAGTACATGTGTACTCTACGCACTCGTTATCGCGTGCACCTTTATTACGGCAATTCCGCGGCACGAGCCGGCTCTTTCAGGCCGGTGTGGGGAATGTTAATTGCCATACCTGCATGCCGCTTGCCAAAAACACTTAGTTTAACGAGATCCGGCTTTGTGACGACGATTTTATAGTGACGATTTTCAGAGTATTATTACCTATATGCGATTTATGGTTTTAGTTTCCAGCCAATTATATTGTATCAAGTATATTTTTTTAAGAACAGCTTAGCGCAGTGGTTATAGAACGTTGACCGCTCGGCTCAGCATCTGGTGGCTGCGGGTAGTCTTGCTAGAGGCAAATTTCGGAAATGGCCATTTCGTAATTTTCCCTGGTCTGGGTATAACTGATATCGCCCCAGTCCATTGTATGGTATCCATAGTACAAGCGTTGCTTAGTTTGGGACCATACAGTTGGTATGTTGTATGTATATTTATTATATATTGTATATTTATTTAAACAAGTAGGTACTACTTAATGTTAGGAGAGTTTCGTTTACTTGAAAAATATATTATATCTAAGGCGGAAAACAAGCGTACGACCCGCCTGATGTTAAGCCATTACTGTAGCCTATAAATGCCTGCTATACCAAAAGAATCGCTCGCACGTTGCCGATCTGAACGAAGTGTAAATTTAAAGAAATTACAAAATAATTTTTAATAAGCAAACTAAAAATTTAATAGGCACCGTCAAGATACGTTTGGAAAGCTCCCTGTAAGAGCTAATAAACACAACAAAGAAATTAAAAGAGGAAATAGAAAACCAGTGAATTTAATATCCATATAAAACACATAGTATTACGACTCGTATGTACTTTAACGGATCGTAAAACTAGTGCCAAACGAATCTGAGCGTCCGGTATAAGTAGGATAAATAAAAGTATAAGTAGTAGAATGTTAGTATTAATAAATATAATAAAAAGTGAACTGTAATGAGCTCTGGGATTAAATTTTACAATCACACGCTTGCCGCAGTAGTTTGTTATATAATAAATCGAACGGACGGCTTTATTTACTTAATGTTGTTAAAAGTTGGTCGCATTAATATTATCTCGTCAGTTACTAGAAATAGAAAAAAAACAAAATAACCCTAATAAAAAAAACGATAGACGGGTTGCCTGGCTATGGACTGGTACTAAATTATATGCCAACGATCGAACATGACGCTTTGCCAATTTATACCCTAATCATTAGGGTCATTAGGGCCTAATGCATCGGAGTTTAATATTAAAAATTGCTGTCTGCGTGCGGTCTATTTGAAGCATGCTACAATGATACTCGTTTGTGTCGATTAAGGACAAATGGTGCGACTATTGTCTTCTGTTGTATAGGTTATTAAATCGCGTTTATTTTCCAATTAACACGTGTATCAAGACCCTCTGTAAATGTGTCGCCTGTATTGTTCGTGTTTCTATATTTTCTCAATGTTGTATCATTGTTAGATTATTGTTGTTTAATAGCCACTTCCAGATGTCGCACATGCCACGCGAGGCTGCTCACCCACATGCCTCAGTCGCAAGCCGCGCGAGGCAAATGCCGAGGCAACTGACACTCTAGACAGAGAAGGGTATAAATACCCGAGCAATCAGTTTGCCATTATCGTTCTGTCTCATGACTATGCCAAACTAGGCGAGGCAAATGTGAGTGCTCAGGTGAGGCAGGGCGCGCATTTGCTTCGCGCGAGGCGAGTCTAACTTCAAAAATTCAGCATGACAATACAGCGAGATATGCAGCCAGGATGCTTGCCATCCCACAGGGACGGGATTTGTATGATTAGGGTTTATTAGGTTTCAGGTTATAATTAATGTTCTTTCCTACCTAATTTAATGAAAAAATCTACACTACGCGTTTTAATACTACTAGTAAATACTACTAGTTTTAATTTTAGTATAACTGCAAATGCGTCGTGAACATTATCTGCACTGAAGCCAAGGAAATTTAAAGATCTATTCACTTCGTCAACTTGAATGAAATGATGGAAGGTACCGATTACTAAACAGTTTAGATTTTCAACTCAGGTACAAAGCACAATAAACCAAAATGATAAAGGACAAATAATCTTATTTTCGTCTTTCGCAAGAACTCTAAAAGCTACTGTTTGTTCCTGAAATAGGGCAGTCGCTTCATATCTTCACCTTTTCACGTTTCCAATTGAATTTCTCTTGCGAAATTTATTTTGGTCATTTCAGATACCTCTAACTTTTCGGTAAAACTCCTTTCGACAATTTCAGGGTATTAGAGCAACGTTCAAGATTGCGCCATCAATATGACGTAATAAAATGGGTAGTTATGGCACTAAACTCAATCTATGAGTGCTCGGCAGGAAAGAGATAAGTTGGAGTGTTCAAGTTTTCTTTACACACTTTTAAAATCGACATTTTACAGTTCTGTCTAGTTACGTAATCATAATAAAGGTGTTTCAATTATCAGGAATAGATCCTTTCTAATTATGGTAAATCGAAAAATACTACAACATAGCTTTGCTAGACTTCAACAAAAATCTTACGGTATAAAAAAAGTAGGGATTTTTTCCAAAGTATTCAGGATGGCGTTCAAAAGAGATGAGTGGTATGCCCGGCCAATCATTTTATGACATTATGTCTTTGTGGTCACATGTCAAAAGTACTCAGGCGTATCGCTCTCCTCTTGTAGACGCAACCAATAAACAGTACGACATCAAATATTAATTATCATATTTGTGCCTCCCTAAAAATCACTTATGTGTTTATTACGTAGATGACGGACAGAACTGTACGAAACAGGAAATGAGATATGCATAAAATATCAGAGATATAAAATAACAAGACGAAACATGTAGCACCACATAACGGCCGTAATACATTTTATTTGATGGTGTATTACCTATGTTTACATTCCTTTTATGCGCAACCTTCAAATCAGATTTAAATCGCAATCCGGAACCGAAATTACATTCGTTAAATTTTACGCTCGACCGATAAAGCGCTTCTGACCGCGTAAGACTTGTGTTTACTGGTGTTCCACCGTCCATTAGAGGAAACCGATATAACCGCAGAACAGTGCGTCTATCTAAATGGGTTTAAACGCTAGTTAATATAAGCCCTAGACACCGTTTAATGAAGACTTAAAATTTTAAATTTTAGAGAAAATTCTACGAGGTAGAGCAAGCTGTAGCCAATTGACTGCAGCTCATATACTTACTGGTTCTACCAGGGTAGTACCACTCTCTCACAGAATATTGGCGTAAAGTAGCTATTGCAGCTGCGTTTCGTACGAGTGATTGAGCAAAACTCCCAAACCGCCACCCTTCCTCTTACTCTGAGTTGAAAGATCCGTGACTTTAATGTACAAAATAGAGAATTTACTCCTGATAGCATGTGACCATAGCATGATTTCTCAAAGTATATAAAATTCATACCGGTCGAGTAATATTTTTTTTCTATACATATACCGCTATGGTTGCACGGCCGACTCGAGGCGCTACTGTGAAACGCATGGTTGGATTTGATCATTCGATCATATTGAAATTAATATTACTGTAATTTTTTTTTTTTTTTAAATCCCGTCGTAAATTTTACCTCGTATGCAGCACACAGCACCTTTCATTCGTAGTCTCATTACATTTTCCTGGAAGGTTTTGTTTTTTCATGTCGTTTTTAATGAGTCGAGCGCTTGAGTACAGCGACGATTTAATTTTTTCTCGGTACAAACAACACAAATAGAGTTAAGTAAGTATTCAAATATTTTTACAGCCGTTTAAAATGAAAGAGATTCTTGAAATTTATTTAAGGTTTTGAATACCGTTAGGTACACACACTTATGATGTTTATTCATAGGATCCATAAATAAAGCTTTATTGGTCTTGAAATCTGAAGCACTTATAAATTCGAATGGCGGCGTCTTCATCAGGCGCATGCCTCGCACGAGCACTCACTTTTGACGTCGGAACGCATAGACGTAATGTCATAATATGAGTGCTCGGGTGAGGCATGCGCGCCATATGGACACATCTAATCGATAATATCCAAAGTTCGGAACAAAACAATGGGGTAAATTGCCCCAATCGATTTATGGAGTAGCGATAAAACGATTTTAGTAATGAAAACGTGTTCCAGTTTATTTTGTCACCTACTCACAACTTTGGGTATATCGGGGAAAAATAGGTCATATGCAAATTGATATCTTCATGATAGATTTTTACTGGGGATATAATACACAGGTAAATCTACTTATAAATATTTAAGTAAAATAACAATAGCGTCCTATTTTATTATGAGATTAATAATATTAGGGTAAATATCTACCTTACGTCAGATTTTTTGTGAAAAAGATTACTTTGTATACTATTCATTTTTTCTGTGTATTTCTAAGCATAAATCCTATTATTGTTAAAAATAATCATGTTTCTCATAAATTCCTAAGTAGGTAATTACTATTATGTTCGCAAGACACTCTAATATTAAGTTGCTTCATCAAGCAATTAGATATCGATTAAGATGCTATTACGCTGATCGTAAATAGCTCGTTAACGAGTAATCTCACTAAACAAATCATATTTACGACTTAATCCACGATAATAGCTTACATAATTGTTAGAAACGTAGGTGAAAAAAATATTGCACAGCAAATTATAAAAACTCCTGATGTAAATAGCTATTATTATAAAATATGTCATAAGGCACATGAAATATTACAATTATAATTCAACATATTATTTAGAGCACTCCAGGATGTTGATGAATTTCGCTTTTAGACGTTGACTTAAATATGTTCACTCTGAAGATTTAATAGCCCGGGTTATTTAAATAAATTGTTCCATTTCACCTCGGGCCACCCTCTCGTAAGTATTACAGGCATGCAAGAATTCTATAAATATTTTATTGCTTCTTTTGTGTACGCACAAACTCATTAGTCATTTTTGTCATTGTAAGTAATAAACGTACTATGCGCTCATTTCTCCGCGCTAATATCACGATAATAATGATATAATTACCGTGCTAATATATAGTAAAACAATCATCGTGTCATGTTTTAATGCTTATAAGTTGACTTCATTAAAATAGTATTCAACACTGGTTTTCGTGTTCAAATATAGCTATGAGAGTACTTATAAAACATCGACGCAAAAACTTCCCGAACAAGAAATAAGCTTTTCCTTACAAAAGGCTTCTGAAAAGGAAAACTTTTGGTAGTGAGAAATAGTTTGAATGTCGGAGGAATAAAATATATAGCAATGAAGTATAATTTCATTATGTATTCGTACCTAACCATATTACGATAGTTCAAAGCTAATATCTTTATTTTTTTGTTTAGTTAAGTTTTAGTTAGAATTTCGAATTTCTACACTGGGGATACCAATAGGTAACCTGCATAATGTATGTATTTCTGTAAGTATTTTTTTATTTTACATTTCACACAATCAATATACTGAGAGAGTGATGATAAATTGTTCCGTTGTTCCCGCATCCACTCATCTCCATATTTCCACGTCCATTTAAACGCTAGTCTCACAACAAATCTGGCACGTACTGCTAGCTGAATATTGGTGGACGTGATAGTGACGTAACTCTTGTAACAGATGCTGTATGCAGATAGGAACTGATACATACGAATCCACTCAACACACTACTCACATATACGGTTCGTTTGAAAGGAAGTAATTTGTAATCATTTTCTACGTCACTGAAACCCTAAAATTGCAATAGCCAAAGCTCCCAAAGTCCCCACTCTTACTTACTCTTGGTCAGTCAACCGACTAATCAGAAGGTCTGTCAGAATAGCAAAACTACAGTGGCAATACAATGGGTAGGTAAGCGACTCGGCGCCCAGCTAGCATTTCCGTTAGCCTAATCAACTTAACTAACTCAATGCTAAGAGTGTGGACACAGACAGTGATTAAGCTTTAGCTATTGCAATTTTACCTATTGAACTGCCACTGTAGAGTTTTGCTATTCTGACCGACCCTCTGATTGGTTGATCAGTTAACCGACCAATCAGAGGGTCTGCCAGAGGGTCTGCCAGTTCTGCTATAGTGGCAATACAATGGGTAAGCGACTCGGAGCCCTGGTAGTAATCTGAAGTCAAGGTAGAATCTTACATCACTAGTATTCTTTAAAAGAAGATGCTCTAAGGACGAATAATAGAATATTTGGTAACCTAATATTAATTATGTTTTTCCTCTTGTTCCAGATATAGTGCTGTTCGTTCACAAATACACCGACCATGGAGTTTCTTTTCAATGTTGTGACGGAGCAGTCCAAACACACTCGGCCTGTTCAAACGGACACCTATTTATACAGTTGAGCCAACGGATAAGATGGTGAAATAGTTTAGACTCTTAGTGATACAATGAGCTTATAAGATAAGTGAATGTCGGGTGAGAGGATGCCGTACTACGGGTACCGCGAGGGGGGGCGCGCGTCGGACTCGAGCGGGGGGTGCTCGGAGTCTGACGGAGGGGAGTCGGACTCGGAGGGGGGGTTGAGTACGGAGAGCACGGTGGGCCAAGGCCTTCCGTATCCCGGCTTCACACCTGTGGCGCTGAGGTACTTGACCCAGGACACCAGGCCGAGGAGCTGGTGTCTCAAGCTCATCACTAATCCATATCCTTTTTAATATGGCTAAGATTCGTATAAGTTAAGTACTGTTAAGTGTTTTTTACCAGATATTTCACAATCCTGTTTTGATCCGAGATCAAACTTTGTTGTGTTTGAAACAATGGTAAATATTTTACTATGGCAGATTAAAAAACTGCATGATGTATTTGCTAAATATATGCAAATATTTGCAAATCGGGAAGCGGAAATTGCGTAACGTGATTTTCCATAGTTGTACCTGGATTGAAATTTTTCAATATTGACGTACAATCCCGATCAAATTTATATAACTATAGGTACAGTGTGTATGTATTTGAGTGTATTTACCACAGAGTAAAGATAAAGACAGAGGTGCCCCTATTAGATATATGTATGAAAAAAAACGTGGTCATTGTTTTTTCATTTTCATTGTTCAGATAGAATAGTGACAGTGCCCTTGTTAGGAAAATAATACTTAATAGCATCGAAAGTAACAATTAAGGGACACCGCAGACTTGCTACTTTTTGCATCGGCGATCGGCGATTTAGTCGCTTTTAGCATCGGAGCAGTCGCTGCGTCCGACCGCAGAGAGTCGCCAAAACGCGATGCAGTCGCAAAATCGCCGATCGCCGATGCAAAAAATAGCAAGTCTGCGGTGATCAATACTATTAATACTCAATACGGTATCTAAATTACAATGACTAAATCTTGAGTTTTCCAAAAAAATACACAACGCGCCCCGTCCTCCCTTATTCGTAGTCCAGTATATCCTATATCCTAAAAGAGCTCATAGAATAACAATACCAATTGGTACGTCTAGATGCCGTGCATGCCTCGCTCGAGCAGACATGTTATTACATTATGTCTATGCGTTCTGACGTCAAAACTGAGTGCTAGGGCGCGGCATACGCCTGATGTAGACGCAGATAAACTGAGTTCGACAAACCTGAATAGCCACGTTAATCACCACACTATCATTACCACAACAGCTCACTCAAACAAGAGTACAGAATGACACAATCAATAATGTTTACGCCACTCCATGGGCGAACACGTTTGATGATAGCCTCTAGGTCGAGTGGTCATCAAAGAGCGGCAATTCAGCTAAGGGCTTTGTTTGATCTCTTTCAACAGTTTCTGTGAGTGTCTTTCAAGCGTACCTATTGTTTTGTTATTATGTGCTGTGTGTCAATCTTTAGCTGCTTCATACGCTTGCTGTCTTGTTAATGTTCTCTCTCTCAAAAATGATTTTTTTATGTCTTTTCATATTATACCAACTAGCTGTGCCCTCGACTTTGTACGCGTGAAATTTAACAAAACAAAAATGTTAATGTTTGCTAAAATAAAAGTAGCCTAAGTTACGCCTTATAACATCAGCTACCTGCCAGTGAAAGTCTTATCAAAATTGGTCTAACCGTTTCGGAGATTAGCCGGGACAAACAGACATTTTAAAAATTTCCTTTTTTGTTATAAGTAGCGTATATACTTTCATGCCTATGCATTTAGCAAAAAGCTGTCATTTTGGCATTACAGACAGAAGAATTTTATTTACTTGTATAGATATATCCAACATTAGATATACACCATCACGCCAGTAAACCCCGATCGGGTATGCAGAGATGCGCTGCAGTTTACTCACATTTCGCCGCTGCTATGGTCCCTATCTGGGAGCGAGGCAGGTGTTATCAGTACGGATTTCGATATCAGGTATCTGAGTTCGATTAGGTACTTTCAAAACATAAACCTTAATCTAATCGAAGGCTCTTGTCATCTCGAGAGAATTCTAGATACTGATATTATTCCTTGAACTCCGATATCTCTGGTATTCGTTCGTCGGACGTGGCATTGACCTGAAATCCCGCCTGTGACGGTCAACACACAAGGCTGCACGGCCTTCATATAAATTCAACGTTTATGACCAACTAAAACAAATTGAAACATTAACAAGATAAATTTACTTTTAGATATGCATTATATCAGGGGTTCCCAATCTTTTTCTGTCCACGGCGCATTTACAAATTTAGTATTTTGTCACGGCGCCCTACCCCAGCTAGCTATTTAAAAAAGAAGATACAGATGAAATAAATAGGTACCTACAATAAATATAAGTTAGGTTAGGTAGATAGGAACAAAAGATAAAACATCTAAGTACAATATGAAATTTAGTTTTTTTAGTATCAACGGTTTTCAAGCGCATACGGTTTCACCGTACTTTTTGGCGAGTGAGCGACGGCGACGTGCGCGACGTAAGTAGGTACCTATTGTCTTTACCGATGCGAGCGCTCAAAAAAGGTACCTGCGAATATTTGTGGTTTCGGATAATGAAAGAGGATCGGCTCAAGGCCCCTCTTTACTGTCTACGGCGCACCAGGGCGCCGCAGCGCTCAGTTTGGGAACCCCTGCATTATATAGTTTGCTGTTTTAATTTTATTAAGCCGAGATAGGAGATTTCGATGTAGAGAGGAGGTAATTCATCGTTTCGCACTACGACTGGTTTGCCCCATAGGGCAAAAGAACGACGTGTTTTTTTTAATAGGCTCTTTCGGACCATGGTGCGATTCGGCTACTGTCTTTTTATACTTAGTCGCTTGGAAAAGTGGTTCGAAACATCTCTTATTTACATCTTCGTCATCAAGTACTCTTTTTGGCTTCGTCGATTCGGACCAACGTCATTTTATTATTACTTTGTAATTCCATACACCATGTACAAAAGGCCTCAATACCTTACGATTTTGTTTTTAATTTGTGTTTCGTTTTAACCCAGTGTGATGTGACCTACGACATGAGCAAATTAGTGTGTTAATGCATCCTCACCCTATGATAGGGGTAAACTTAATTGAGCAAAAATTGAGCTAAGCGGCCATTGTTCGCACGTTGGGTCGTAATGAATATGTAAATTAAATAAACCGTACTTATGTGTTTCAAATGAGTTCCAATTTGCCGTCTAACAAAGCAAATTTGTATGATGAGCGAACTTTCGTGGAAATTTTATTTTTTAATTCTTTATGAAGGATTTAAGAGATATTGTTGTTTGTTTTCCTTCCTTTCTCATTCTAAACGAAGTCTTTCTTTTATTTTGGTTACCTTAATAACAAATTGTCGCAATTTATAAACTTTGTTTATCGTAACTTCAAAGATATAAATCAAAACCCTAATAAGAATTATTAAAAAAATACAGAGTATAATTTCATATTTTTTTATAGGACGGCGGTGGCAAAAATCTTTCGGCCCACCTGATGTTAAGCAGTTACCGTAGCCTATCTAGATGCTTACAATACCAAAGGCATTGCTCGCACATTGCCGACCTGAAGGGGAGTGGGATGGAGGGAGGGAGAGGGGGGTTGGGCTTTCGGCTCTCTCACTTATCGTACGAAACGCAGCTGTAATAGTTGCTTTACGCTGATCTTCTGTGAGAGGGTGGTACTACCCCGGTCGAGCCAGCCCGTATATGAGCTGCAGTCAATTGGCTACAGCTTGACTATACCACCTTAAAAAAAGTGACGCAACAACATCATAGCGAACAATTTTACCATATATTTATTTTCTTTTATAGTATGGCCAGTAACATAAGCTTATGAAAATTCTCAGATTTGCAAATTAGTACACACTAGCTGTGCCCGCGACTCCGTCCGCGTCCAGTCGGTGAAGCCCTTAAATATAATTTTGTCTATCGTCTAATCTGTATTACGTCAGTCAGCATCAGTCTGAGTTCGTCTGTCCGTGGCTGTCTATCTGTACCAGTCTATACCAGTAAGGTGGTAGAGTCTGACCAGTAAGGTGGAGATCGGCATTCAAGTAGCTAATTTACCTTCGTTTCGTATGATGAGGGAGAGAGCCGGAAGCGCAACCCAGCCACCTCCCCGTCCCCTCCCACTAACCCCACTCCCCTTCAGGTTGGAAACGTGCTACCGATGCCTTTGGTTGCAAGCATCTATTGGGAACGGTAACTGCTTAACAACAGGTGGGCCGTACGCTTGCCTGGCGCCTTAGTTGTATAACAAAAGTTTGACTTTATTTGTCTGTGTGTATCAGTTTAGCTGTAAGTATCTGCCTGTCTGAATCGGTCTGTCTGTAATCTATCGGTAGGTGAGTATCTCTGTCTGTACCAGTCTATCTGTATCCGTCTATCTATATCTGTGGGGCTAACTCGATCACAAAAATGAATCACTTTATGATCATAATATGATTCACCGAAATCGTAAGATGGTTACTCCCAAGCAGTTCATATTATGAATCGCAATTCATCTATTTGACAGTTATATGAAATTGGTAATATGGTCCACGAAGAAAGATGAATTGCAATGTTGCAAATTGTCAATGTCAATTTAATGACAAATAGGTCAGAGAGAAACTTATATATAGGAAATAGGTACCATACATATTTATCATAACCTATGAAGATGTTTATTGTTTTTTATGTATTACGAAATATTACTTAACATGAACATCAAGAGTCTCCACGACGACCCCTCAACATGCCAACGCAGGTGCCTAAGAATCAACAAAAAAAAATTGCCCGATTTTCAATAATTTTAAAGATGTTACTATACCTTATAATGTATTTTATGTACGTATCTAATTAATGTTTTTACAAAAGCAATTATTCTTAATAAAATAAGATCAAAATAAATTCAACCATAACTTTATGGATTTTATCGTTTTTCTATAGCAACCTTGAATACCATGGCTCTAAAGGGCTTGTATCTAGGGCAGTAAAACAAATTTAAAAAAAAAAGGATTCAGATATGAAATTGTCTATGGAGCAGAATTGCTCGTGAATCGCGGTTCATCTGTGCCCATATTACCGAAATTAGATGAAATGCAAAACGGTTCATTTGATGAATTGGAATTGCAATTCATAAGCAATATTGCATAGTGACGCAGTTAGACCCGCTGTAGTTACTCACAGTATCACGACGGAGCGGTTGGACTCCAGAGCTCAATGTTTAAGTTTGTACTTGATACCCATGTTCCTTATTTAAAATGAGTGAGTGCTCCAGACTCACGGCTTAGGTAAGAGTCACTGCGCAACATCGTGCTTAAAAAGTTAGAGTCCGGAGTTTATCGTCTAAGTCAATAGTCAAAGCGTTTATTATGTTTAGGCCTAGGAGGGCACTTACAAGTAGTCATTTTACATGTTTTCCTTAAATTCTAGCGCCGGATCGGAAACGCGACCTCGCCTGAGAAGTTTCTACTTGATACCCACATTGCTAATTCAAAGTTAGCAGGTCCTCCAGATTTATGGTTTAAGCAGGCAGTTACCCAGCAGCATCATTCCTGAGGGGTTGGAGTTCAGAGTTGTCAATGTCTGTGTTTCTATTACTACTTAATTCAAAATCAGCAGGTCCTCTAGACTTACTTCTTAGGTAGGTAGCTTCCCTACGGCATTAGTACTGTGGAGATGAATTCCAGAGTTAACGTCTAAGATTCCGCGTGATACAAAGACCCGCTTAATATTTTTTATACGTAATTAGGAATAAAAAAACTAAATTTCTTGAAGCAAGGAAGATATTAAATTTTGACATGTGGTGCAAGGCAGGTATTGTCTGATTTTAAGTATAGCGACATCTAGTTAAGAAAAACGAAACTTAAGATGGTAGAACGCAGCAATAAAATATTTATTATTATTATTAAAATTAAGATTATGTATTCCAAATAGTGTTGGATCACACACAACGTAGGGCTCCGTAGGGCTCCGCTCTAAATAGACGTATTTCAATAACTAAAACTTATTGTTGGCTAGAATTTCCGTGTGGTCATAAAAATTTACAATCTAATATTTTATAAAAAAATATCCTAGATGTTAAGTTGGACTATTAGTCATATCCATGCCAAATTTCATTGAAATCAATCCAATGGATTCGAAGTTGTGCGTGTTCGAATATTTAGGTAGTTTTTGAATGTTTTGTGGCAACCCTAAACTTTACCGAAAAAAAAAATATGCTAGATGTTAAGTTAGACTATTAGTCATATCCATGCCAAATTTCATTGAAATTAATCCGGTGGATTCAAAGTTGTGCTCTTTCAAACATTTAGAATTTTTAAGTAGTTTTTTGAATTTTCTGTGGCAACCCTAAACATTTTCTAAAAAAAAAGTATCCTAGATGTTAAGTTAGACTATTAGTCATATCCATGCTAAATTTCATTGAAATCCATCCGGTGGATTCGAAGTTGTGCTCTTTCGAAAATCTGAGCAAACATACAAACATACAAACATACAAACATACCCACAGACAAAAATTCTAAAAATGATAAAAATGAATTCTGCTGGTCAATCTAAGTCCCCCCCACTATTTTTTTTCCAAATATTTCGAATGTACAGACGCGACCAATTTTACATTCTTATTATATGTATAGATTTTCTCGGTCTAAAACAATTTGTCTTTGACAATGTTAAATCCTAATTAATGTCCTTTTGTTTAATGTATTGTATGTTTTTTTGTGAAGATGTCTGTCCTTTGTATTATATTGTACTCTAAATTCATATGTTAGTTTGCATTTAATGGAGCTTTTTTGGTCAGTTTGAGTTTTTGTTGTTTTTGTATTTATATTAGTGAAAGACTGTATGCTTCCTAAATTAATAAAATAAAAATTAATAGTAAAATGTTCACCAACGTTTGTAAAATGGAGACTACTACCGATTTGAAAAACTGAGTATGTCCAGCGACTTATGTTGCTGACTGTACAAACAAAAGTTCAAAGTAACAATACCAAACAAAATCATCGCGGTATTACAACCGGAGCTAACCATACACAATATAACATTATTTACTGGAGTTAACTATCATTATAAATTATGACAAAAAAATCTGTTTTCAACTGTGTTTTTTTTTTTTTTTTTTTATAGGACTGCGGTGGCAAAATAGCGTACGGTCCGCCTGATGTTAAGCAGTTACCATAGCCTATAGATGCTTACAATACCAAAGGTATTGTTCGCACATTGCCGACCTGAAGGGGAGTGGGATGGAGGGAGGGGGAGGGGGGGAGTGGGCTTACGGCTCTCTCACTCATCGTACGAAACGCAGCTGTAATAGCTGCTTTACGCCGATCTTCTGTGAGAGGGTGGTACTACCCCGGTCGAGCCAGCCCGTTTATGAGCTGCAGTCAGTTGGCTACAGCTTGGCTCTACCACCTTGTGTTCCGTGATTGTAGTGAATAGATGTGTCCATATGGCGCGCATGCCTCACCCGAGCACTCATATTATGACATTACGACTATGCGTTCCGACGTCAAAAGTGAGTGCTCGCGCGAGGCATGCGCCTGATGAAGACGCCGCCAATCTAAATTTTAAGCCCACACGTGTGCCCACGTGTGGCCGTGGGTGTATTCTTATGTGGACTACAATTCGCAGGTATTATTTTATTCTCCAATTTAAAACCTCTAGGTATCAAGGTCCTTTGTTCTTGCTTCACAAATGTAAAAACGTAATTCCAAAGTTGGAATGAAAATTAAAATAATGTGTAACAGAATGGAATGTGTAACAGAATTTTTTACGCTCTCATTTCGGTATAAATTAAATTTGATGACGCAATTTTTTCAGGTCTTTTGTTTAATGATATCTTTATGGGCGAAGTTGGAAAATGAACGTTAACGTCACTAAATAATGGTACCATTATTTTCACGTGGAGCAGGAAAGTGACTGGATGTGAGTAAGAAAATCTCTCGTCTGTGTACGATCTTCTATAAAAAAATCTTGGTGACAGAGCAAGTTGTAGTCATTGACTGCAGCTATAGGGACTGGCTAACATACTAACTACTACCATAAAAATAAAGACTCATAAAGCTTAGCTAAACTCGCAAAGCTAGTCTCACCAATCAGGACATCCAACGTTGTTTGCTTATACGGCTGAAAAAACTAATATTAACCCGGATCCCGTATGGTTACGTTATGTTAACATGAAATAATTTACGCCTTCCACTCAGTTTATAAAAATATTAATCATATTAAATATTTTTGGCGATTAAAAAAAACAAACAATGTAATAAAAGACAAGCCCGCTGAGTTTCATGCCGGATCTTCTGTCGAGATCGCGTTTCTGATCCGGCGGTAGAATTTAAGGAAAACATGTAATATGACTATTTTTAAGTGCCTCCGTAGGCCTTAACAAATATAAACGCTTAGAAAATATTAATATGCAACTGCAATAACACGTCTGTATGAACTTAGTTGCCATAACTTACCACGTATCTAATTTAAACTCCGTAACTACGTGATGGTCCGTTAACATCGAGCGCGTTATTACTTCGTCTAGACAGCTCTTATTACAAATACCTGCAACTTACGCAAATGTTCTAAATTGGAATACCGATCGGTGCGAAGACTATAATATCATAAGTCGGCTTCGATCAAGGTCAATTTATTGATCCAAGAACAAATCTTCGCGTGTCTAATTCGGATGTAGGCTATGTTTTATTGCATAATTATAAAGAGTATGTCTAACGGTCAAAACATTTTCAAGATTACTATAAAATTGCCAGAAATATTGAAATATTGGTTCGTTTAAAATTAACAAAACTGTAGCAGGTACCTATTAGTGAAGTCATTAGTCTAGTCATAATCCGCTAAATTTAGCAAAGTTTAAAAGCGAATAATAATATATTTGGAATTATTATTAATATTCGTTAAAAAATATTCTAAGAAAAATTCGTACTGGGTTAATAAAAAAAGATAGAAGAAAGAGAAAAGTTAATAGAATATTTTCTGACACGAAATCAAAATTTTGACTTGCAAAACTTTAAAAAGTAATATTTTTGTCTTAAATATGGTCGACAGTCGATGACAGTAGTCTAAAGCACTGAATAAATTAGATGCTACAGCACTGCAAGTGGGAGGTGAGGGCCTCGCGTTGCGCTTCAAGTCTCCTTGCCGCCACAACGATAGCCACTTCGCTTATTACAAATATTCCTCTATTAATATACTTCACTAGTTGCAGTTAAGTCTTAATTAAGATGAAATATTTCGTTGTTTTAGATATTTGGATTATCTATACTGGGTGAAATCGAAATTGTGGGCAATATTTTAAACGTTGATTCTACACACGAATCAGAATATTTAGGAAATATTAATCAACAAATCAATCGATAAAAAATTATTGCTCAGGTAAGGTATAACAGTTAAGTGGTTTGCTTATTTGCTTAGGGCCTCCGCAGACTAGCTACTTTTAGCATCGGCGACCGGCGATTTTGTGACGTATCGATGCTGCGTCGCGTTTCTTCGAGCACGAACGAGCGAGACGCAGCATCAAAATCGCCGATCGCCGATGCTAAAAGTAGCTAGTCTGCGGAGGCCCTTACGCGAGCAATATTTTTTATCAATCGATTTTTATATTTATTTCCCCAAAATATTCTGAATCATATTTATGTAGAGTCATAGTTTAAAATATTGCCCACGATTTCGATTTCACCCAGTATATTATAATAATTTTAGCCCTTTCATCGTCCCACTCCTGGACACGGACCCCCCTCAATGCGAGGGGGTTTCATGCCAGGCTCAGTGCGGGTTAGATTTCACGTGTCTTTTGAAAGTTTTTTAGATTTTCTAAGACATGCAGGTTTCCTCACGATGTTTTCCTTCACCGTAAGCAAGTGATAATCATATTGGGACCATATAGTCTGTGTGTAAATCTGGTGCTATTTATGTATTTAGCACATCCTCCATAATAATATACCCGTAGTGCTGGATAGTGTACGTGTACGCCATTGGACCGATGCCGAGAACACGAACAACAATTGTTACCGGCAACGGGCGCCAGAATCACGGCTATTTGTTAGCGCCATACAATTATGTAAATGTACCGAGCTCTGATAGCTGGCGATTAGAGGGTTGCTGTAGCGGTCTTGCTGATAGTGGGGTGCAATATTACTGATATGGGATTAGGTAGTCTTAGAGGAATGTGGCATCACTTGTTGATGGGAATAGTTGCGTCTATATTAGCCGAGCGGAAGCGCGGCCAAGCAAACAGTTTAAATGTCAGACCACGTAGTCATATATCTAATTGCTCGGGCGCGGCTGTTTGGTGCTTGGAGACAGCCAGTAATTAGGATATGTCTTGTATATCTCTTAAGAATGCTTGGCATACTGGTTCAAGTGGCATTGTACTCTTCCACCAAGCCAACTAGGCGCCTGACAAATGTGACGTCACCCGCACATCCGCATTCCATCACCCGCCGCATTCCACCCGCATTCCATCCGAGCGCCTAGTTGGCTTGGTGGGGTAGTATTTATGAATTGCTTTTGCAGAATTGCTATGTGGCCTTTTTACTCCGCAAAGCATAGACCTAAGTGGGTATTTATTTATCACATTCTAACCCATAACATAAATCAATTTAGGCCTTCCCCGCATACTCAATAAAACGGTTATATATAACACTACTGGCCGTAAATCAGCCTTATTTTCGCTGAAACTATTGTGTTTGCTGCGATATTTGCTATTTGGCAATATTCTCAGACAAATTGTTTGCTATGTTCACGAAGAAAGATACTGTACTACACGTATCCCTAAGGTTTAAACACATTGGTAAAATGATGAGGCTAACATGAGGTTCAAGACGTTGTTGTCCAGTTTATCTATTAGGGCCACCGCAGACTTGCTACTTTTAGCATCGGCGATCGGAGATTTTGATGCTGCGTCTCGCTCGTTCGCGCTCGAAGAAACGCGACGCAGCATCGATACGTCACAAAATCGCCGGTCGCCGATGCTAAAAGTAGCAAGTCTGCGGAGGCCCTTATTACCAAATGAATCCGAGATTCTTACAATTTCTTAGTAGCTCCTTTCTTTTTCTATCTCCATCTCCTATCTTTCTCGTTTGATCATCAAGTCCCTCCCGAAGTCATTTTTTGAACTACAACACGGGGTTCTTCAAAGGGCATATTTACAGGTCTCAAAAAGGTCGGTGCCGCACCTGCTAGCCTACTCCGAAATACGAACCTAACGTTTCGGCTGACGGATTGTCGTGATTTGACATTTCTTCTTTCGTTTTTCTCTACGATTTGACATTGTTTTGATCGTAAATCGAATCCGTACTTCGGACGATCCGTCAGCGACGTATTTCGGAGTAACCCTCCTGCTCCCTTTATGCAGATGTCCTAGGCGGGCGGTTTCCACTTACCATCAGGTGGACCGTCTGCCAATGCATCATCCTTGGTAATAAAAAAGTCTAGCAACTAAACATGTTGCTATTTGTCACGAACATTCATCAGCGGTTATAAAAAGTTGCCGATAGTACGTTTCATATAAAACAGAGTGCATAGGCGCGCCGCTTCGCTCGCGCTGTGCTGACCGCTCCATACATGGCATGCCGGGGATAATAATATGATATTTCCGCATAATTTACATCCGTTGCTTTCATTCCAAACCGTTCAGCCGTTTATGATGCTCAGTCAAAGTTACAAACAAACAAATATCTCGCATTTATATTATTAGGAAGGATTCTACCAATTATTACGCCTGAAAGCTTTCAGAACGAGTTTATCATCCTTTATTCGGAAAATTGACTGCGTTAAGAGATATTAATCAGAACCAACGAGGTATGAAGAGATAAAGGGCTCCCTTTGGGTTAAGCGATCATGGAAGTAACAATGCAAACTATGGCAGAGATTATAATACAAACGGATATGAAATGTAGTCTCTGTGCAATACAAGGAGTGGAATAATAAACACATCATCAAAGGCTTTTCATAGATGATCTATTCATCACCTTGGGCTTCCGGCTAACTCACTCATCGTATGAAACGCAGGTGTAGGTAATAGATGCAACACGCCGATCTTCTGTAAGAGGGTGGTACTACCCCGGTCGAGCCGGATAGTAATACTTTTAGATGTGTCAAATTTAGTTTAGGCGTAATTTGTAGTCAACATAAAGATCTTGAGATACCTAATTTGCGTAACTTTTTTATCTCCTCTAAGCAAGTTAAAAAGAATAAGAATTAAGTGTAGTTTCTTTCAACGACTAATTGGCATGAAATAAATAGATTACGGTTCCTATAACAAAAACTAATAATCATTTATGCTCAAATTAATACTAACAAAACATCCTATGGTCCGGCAAATGGAGGCCTAATAACCGAATGTAATCGTTAGCGGGTGATGCTGCGAAAACCGATATGATATTAGAATTATGGGTCAGCAGTTTTAGTACCAGGATTCATATTGGTAATATATTGTATTGCATACGGGCTGGCTCGACTGGAGTAGTACCAACCTCTCACAGAAGATCGGCGTAAAGTAGCTATTACAACTGCGTTTTGTACGACAAGTGAGAGAGTCGAAAGCCAAACCCAAGGGGGTCCCCCCCCCGCCTTCCATCCCACTCCCCTTCATGTCGGCAATGTGCAAACAATGCCTTTGGTATTTCAAGCATCTATAGGCAACGGTAACTGCTTAACATCAGGCGGGCCGTACGCGTGTTTCCCACCTCAGTTCTATAAAAGAAAGTCACGAGCATTTATTTAGGTATATTGTTTTATTTATACAACGGCAGTATTTCCATCTCATCAAATAAATAACGTTACAAATAATATTCAATAGTCACATAAAATGTTGAAATAACGCGCAAGTCGGAAGTTTGCCTAAACTACTCTTATTTCCTTCTTTCGTGACAATAATAAGGTAAAGTTTGGACAAATACTGCCGTCTTCAGTTAAGAGGAGGGTTCGAAATTTGGTTGATTTTCTATTCTACTTTTTCTTTAAGTAAGTATGTGGACTAGGAATCTTATATTTAGATGTATGATTTTTGACTATATTATCTTGAGTATCTTTAAATCCAAATCACGATTTGATGAAATTTTCTCGATAAAAAAAATTTATGAAATGAGCTCTAATTATTTACAATTTTCCTTGCTACCACGATGTTTTTACGATTTAGATCACGAAATTATTTCTAAAACATAGCAAATAATGATATCTAATACTACCCTTCAACCATATTTTAATTCATGAAGTAGTTTTTTTTTAATTCAAGTAAATGTGGTTTGGCGCTTACGTTGTTTATTTCCGAGCGCGCGCACAATATCGCCATCTCACATTTTAAGTACTTGAACTAACCATGTCTCTCTCTAACTTTGTATTGTCAGTGTCCGCTCGGACTTGTTCGACGTCGGACGTGTGAAGGATTTTTAAAAAAATATTACGAAAAAATATTACGGTCGTGCCACATTACAGGTACAGTACAGTATTTACAGTCCGCCGACGCCTATGATAAATAAATAAATATCCTTGGAAATTCTTTTACACATGACTACCTGATCCCAAACTAAGCAGAGCTTGTACTATGGAAACCAGATAACTGATATTACTACATATACTACTTTTTGTTTGTAAATACAAACTAAATATACACTTAATTACACCTAGACTCGGGACATGCGGACATGTTCATGCACACAAATGCATGTCCTGGGCAGGAATCGAACCTACGACCTGCACTGCAGCGTGATTTTCGTTTGCTTTTCCTTGTCTTGTGTAATTTCTTTTCATCTCTTGTCATTTTGTGTCATCTCTTGTCATTTTGTGTCATCTCTTGTTATTTCATAGTTATTCGTGTCATTTCTGTAAAAACTCCCTATTTCGCTTACTGTTATATACTTGCAGCATGGTCTTGGGCCGACAGTGGGAATACATTGCTTGTCAAAACAATGGAGTCGCTTTATTGCGTTTGTTGTAGGTATGGATGGGCAAGTAATAAATATATCATACATCAATAAATTATCGTAAAAAATAACATTACAGATATGGATAGGAAAATGTTTGTCCGTCCTATTCAATCTATTATATTATAAACGAAAGTAACTCTGTCTGTTACCTTTTCACGGCTAAACCGCTGAACCAATGTTGATGAATTTTGGTATGGAGATAGACTGGGTCTTGGCGGAGAACATAGGCTACTTTTTAGGGTTCCAAAGGGTGCTAACGGGACCCTATTACTAGGCCTACGCTGTCCGTCTGTCTGTCTGTCCGTCTGTCAGCGCGGGCTGTATCTCACGAACCGTAACAGGTAGAGAGTTGAAATTTTCACTGAATGTGTATTTCTGTTGCCGTTGCAGAACAAATACTAAAAATATAATAACATTTAAAAATAAATATCAAGTCTCAAACTTGATATTTTTGATGTGTTTATTCTACGGTGGTACGGAACCCTTTATGTGCGAGTCCGACGCCTTCAGATCTTATGAATGTTTTCTTGAAATAAATATAGTGTATTTTAAGTAATTAACTGGCCAACCCTCAGGTCCTACCTACCATGTTAGGATCTTTTTCGTTCTAGCGGGTGTAAACCGTGATTTAACGAGTTAATGTGATAATTTTTGTATTTAAATTATTCAATTCAATGTATTTGTTTCAGACATAGTCCAATATTGATTATTAAAATTATTATAATTTCACAATAAATATAAAACAATAAATAAAAGTAAAATTAAATTAAAAAAATAAAAAAATATTTTTTATTTTTCATGTTTTATCAGTAAAATACAATATAATATAACATAAATTAAAATAAAATACAATAAAATAAAAACCTACCCCTAATTAAACAAATACCGTCCGCGTGGGATACTGGCTGCATGTCCTCCCTGTATTCAAGCTGTTCCTGTTGTCAAGCGAATTTTTTGAGCAAGGAAAGAGCCAGCCCTCTTGTCACCTGTGGCGGTAACCAGTCTAAGGGTGATTTTGATAGATAAAAAAATAAAGATAAAAAGATAAACAATAAATAAATGCATGGTTAAATCAATAAAATTAATAAAAACTGAAAATTAAATTAAAAAATAAATTAAATATGGTAAAAATAAATATTATGACACCGCTGATGACTTCATGATCGGCATCGAAGTTAAGTACCAAAGTATTCCTTTGCCTACGAAACATGAGAAAGATACTCATATCCGGCAGTCAGTCACTGACACAGAGTATGTACATTTTTACCCGACTACGGTGGGCGGAGGGTTATGATTTTGACCGATATGTATGTATGTTCATCTGCTCCCGTATAACGTCCAAACTATTTTTATCATAATAATTTGACTAATGAGATATCGTTGGACGCGTCTGGATCGTCCGCTGGTTATAGGCTATTATACGATCGAAATATTGTTATACGTATCTATCAGCATATTGTAGGTATCGTTTGTCTTCTTTTGACTTACTTTGTCTTCAGCAATAAAAACAACATAGAAATTAAATTATTTTTTTCAAATACACTCGACATAAAAATCCCATATAAAACGAAAAAAATATATTTGAATATTTTCATCCATTTCATCTATTTTAAAAGGTGCACTGGGACATATTATTTTAATTGTACGAATTAAACAATATTGTTCCTTCAAAAAATAACTATACTATAGTCTACTCCATAGCTGTTCTGTCCTAGCTAAGCGAGAGGGATATATCCTTCGGCAGCTCACGCGACGCTAGCCACACCCCGAAACTAAAATTCATTTTTTTCTTGTATCGTCTTAAGTAAACATGTTGACTATCTTGAAATAACGGAGGCCGGAGCCAAGTAAACATCCGACATATTAAAAAGAGAGACTATTACTTTTGAAAGAAAAGTTTTGTATAGTCAGCGTTCATAAGTTTCACGTTAAAGATTGGATTGCTATGAACATAGCCACAGTATTACTGATTGGGATTATGAAATTATGAACGCCACTGTAGGTACAGTGGGCCAAGTTGGCGGTCGTCCACTTTGCAGACTGTTCCTGGCTATGACTCACATTATGAGTACTAGAGCGTACGCTCTGGCGGCAGGACCTACCGTAGATGGTCCCTGACGCCTCGTAAGGGGTTGCCAGATATTGGTGGGGGGGGGGGGGGGTCACTATAATAAATCACTTTGTTAGATACGGGTTGCGTTGTTCCTGGCTATGTCAACAATTCTATCAAATAGGTTGACATGATAAGAATGTTGTTTATATAGACTAGGTCAATTGGTGCGTCCAAAAGAGGCGAGCAGCGCACCCGAGTAATCATTTTATGACATTACTACCTGTGCCCGCGACTTCTTACACGTAATTTATAGAAAAATATACCTACCGCGTGAAATTTCCCGCGGCTGTTTTATGTTTTACGCGGAACCCAAATTATGTTTTTAAAATAAAAGTAGCCTTAGTTACTTCTTGTAATATCAGCTATCTACCAGTGAAAGTCCCGTCAAAATCGGTCTAGCCGTTTCGGAGATTACCCGGAACAAACATACAGACAGTCAATTCATGTTTTTACTGGTTTTTTGTTATAAGTACCTTATGTGCTTTCATATGTATTTAGAGAAAAGCTTTTATTAATTTTTTATAGATGTCTACGCGGTCGGACGTCAAATATGATTGTATGGGCGCGCCGCTCGCCTCTTCTAGACGCGGTTGTACATGTACATAACCATGTAAGTTGAGACTAGAGAATACAATCCCGAGCATGGTTTACAATCCCGGGATCGCGGGATTTTTGTTGCGTAATCCCGGTATCCCGGGGCTATCCCGGGATTAGACTATGTGGTTTTTAATTGAGCTCAAAAAAAAAAACTTGAGTAATTTCTTAAAAAATGTTTCTAATATTGTTACACACAACACAAATCACAATAATAGTAAGTAAAAGAAAAAAGGGATGTAAAAAAAAACATTCTTTTGTAAGAAATAAAAAAGATAAAACAAAAAACCTATTTAGAATTTCGAAAATACTATTGCAGTAATATCAAAGCATCCAGTTTGACTTCCAAGCCTGCTTCGTTTATTGCCAACATAAGCAGCAGCTGAAAATGCTCGCTCAGGTTCTACACTGGTTGGAGGAATAGACAAATAGATACATCGATCTTAAGATGCAGTTTTGACGTTTAACGTATGGAACATTTGGCAAAAACAGCATCTCAAGTTCGATCTCAATCATGAGATCGATTTTTTAATACGGGTCTGAGTGATATCCACGAACTCCTCCATTTTCAAACAGGCTCATTTCACGTCTAATACTAAACTAGACCTGTTTGTGGGAATCCCGAAAATCCCGAGATTAGCCAAGTACAGTCCCGGGATTTTCGGGATCAGAAAACGGCCGGGATCCCGGGATCCCGGGATTCCGGATCCCTGGATTGTATTCTCTAGTTGAGACGTAACAACGATGCAACGCTGCTGGCGATGTGGTTGCGAGCTATCACTACTTGGCACAATATCAAGGACTAACTTTATTAAGTTATTGCTAAAGGTCAAAGGAAGGTTAGGTAGTGGAGTAGGTCACACGTTTCTGTATTTATCTTTACGCTTCTAAATAAAGAAAAACATAGGGTACTGAAAGTTTTTCTCAAACAATGTACTTATTATAGTACCACCTACTGGATTATAGGTAATTAAGTTACTGACTTCATCCGTACTATGTCCCGATAGCCTCTTTAGGGGCCATCCATTAATTACGTCACTCGTAAAGGGGGGAGGGGGTCGACGAAATGTGACATTGTGTGACAAGGGGGTGGGAGGGGTCCTAAGTTCTGTGACGTCACATTTAAAAATCTAATATATCTAAGTATTAAAACCGAAATTTGAATTTTTTACGAAAAATATTGATAATTTCAGAAAATTATAAAAAATATATGACGTCACACAGGGGGGGGGGGGGGGTCCCACAAATGGGACCAGCTGTGACAGGGGGGGAGGGGTCTAAAAATCATGAAATTCGTGTGACGTAATTAATGGATGGCCCCTTATTAAGCTAAATGCTTGTATAATGAGAGGGCTCCCCGTAAGTAGTTTGAATCTTAAATATTCTATTATACATCATGTAGGTTCAATAGTATGTATTATACAGGTACTGCTACCTCAGCCGCTCTCAATTCTCCTCCCTGTATCTCAGTGCTGAAATTAAAAAAGTTCGCTTTCAACGGTTCGTAAAATGCTCGCATAATGATCCGTACAATTGAAAAGAGTTTGTTCATTAAAATGTAATGGCATCACGGACGGTGGAAAGCTCTCGGTAATGCATTGTTATGAGGCCTTTGACATCATATTTGTAAAGTATGAATATTTCGACCCTTTTAGTAATGATGTGAGGCTTTGGAGGTAAAAAATATAATGAAAACCGTGAGGTTTACATAGCATTTCTAGGAATAAAATTGTTTTGTAATGCCAGTGTAAGTCCATCAAGGGGTAATTCCATGGTTTTGGTCGCAAAAACTGTATAAAAATTTAAAATTAAATCCATCGAATCTGCACAAAGCTAGCCAGCTTTAATCTGTGAGCTGGTTTTAGAAAAAAACCAGCGAACTAACATATTAATATACGTAAAATTTAAAACTAATTTGTACAACTGAAATCAGTACCGAATTGGACTTCATTTGTGTGTAAGCTGAAAGAAAACAAAATACCCGCATCGTTGAAACCATCTGAATAACAAACTTTATGCCAACCACGCTGAGCTCGAATTAGGTCGCGGAAATTCAAATGTGGAGTTTCACTTTTCCAAAACGTTCTGCCACAAAGCAGTGCTAGTCTTTGAAATGCTGCGAGGGGAAATTGGAGGAAAATGAGCTTATTGTGTACTCGCATGAAGCATCAAATTGCCTTGATACGCCCCGAACTCCTTGTATGTAAAATGAATTGACATGAGAATTTGGAATAATATGGTTTTAATTTGTCGCGGGTAATTTAATTTTCTGTGTTATTTTGTTATGTCAACAAACCAAGTAACTTGAGTACCCTTAAACCACGTATTAGAAATTTCAACTCTATGTGCTCATGTAAAATAGACTTTACAATTTTTCAGAACAATATTGCTTTGTAATGCCATTGTAAATCGATTATAATTTTCTAACAATTTAGAAGTGGCACTTTCTAGAATTTAATCAATAGGGTTTTTATAATCAATAAAAAACTACTTAAGTATTAAAAGACTTTAGTCTCGAAATGTGCATCTTATAATAAAAGCCATACTGAATAAATAGTCCAGATTGAGAAGCTCGGCGTAAAGAGGAAACCGATCCAATTAACTTTTAGCGCCACTTGGTCGTTGTCCATAGATTATCTCGAGATTTCATTCTAAATTGAAATTCAAATCTGCCTTCTTTAAACTCATTCAAATTGGCCATCGTATTTTATTACTAAGCTACAATAATTATGGTCTAAAAACTCTGCCACAGTGGTGAAATCAATAACAAAAACATACCTAATTTTAACATAAGTATGAATTTTTAGAACAACTTTTCGGAACACATGTTGCATATTATTTTATAAACTTACTTCGACCCAATACTAAAATACGTAGGTATTATTAAAATACGTCGATCACAACCTGCCTTTATCTCGTTTGAAATATTTCAAAGGTTGCGGATGACATTTTCTAATCTATTCAGAAGCTATCCATCAACATCAAAGGCAATAATTGATAATTGCCAATTATACCAAAAATCTCCATCCGTAACCGTATTTTCTTATAAAATATCCCAAGCACCCAATAATGACCCTCTCAAGTCGAATATAATATCATTCAGGCTAAAATGGTGTTGACTCAGTTTTTCATCAGAACAAAACTCGTTCAGAAATGCCAGTCCATTTGTAAAGAATGAAATATTAAAGCTCGGGACTCGATGATTTGAAATCAGAGCCGCTATCGTGCGCTTCTTCACTTCAAGATGGTGCTGCATTCAAACGCTGCTATTGTTACTCGCTTTGATTGTATATCGTGTTCTATTTGTTGAAGGGAATGACACTAAACGCTTGACAACCTTTAATTGTTCGGTCTAATTTAGCGAGTTATTGTCAAGTAATTTGAGAGAATAAGTTTATATTTTATCGTAAATATTTTCAACTTTATCGATTTATTTCGGAAAGCGTATGCCAGTACTTACTGTATTTATTGTAAGTGTAGCCTTCTATCGTCCCCTGCCTGTGACCGTTACTGTTTATTTTTTGTTCCCGAAGCGAAGTCCAATAAAGACATCACAGTAGGTTTCTTCCAGTGACTAAACGTTGCGTAACTAACATTCGCGAAAATAAAACTAGCTATACGGTAAACAAACGACGGTTGGAACGGACACAGTTATAGCCATTTTACGAGCCAATAAAATACCGACGTATCACGCACAATCAATGACAATCATTGAAGCGAAAACGCCGAAGCCAATACGTGGGCAATTAGGTATTATTTGACTTTTAAGCATAATGTTTATTGTACAGTGTTTATTTTTATAGAATGTATTCACCACCATTAAGCTACATTATTGAACGAAAATGTATAATATCGTAACCTATGCTTTTCCTTAGTGGATCTATTTATAGATATATAAATAAAAAGTAAGTCTCACCACTATTTCATTGTAGGTTCCTACAAATGTTAGTGTTTATCTGATACTGATTCACTCCACTACTAACCCGTTTCGAACGAGGCTTTAAAGCCAGTTGTCGTCACAATAGGCAGGCCGGTGGCGTTTCCCTCTCGTAACACAAACCTTTTGTGATAGCTGGGTTGGTCCACATAATACTATGGCGATTATTCGTTACAATCTCGTAGCAACAATGAAATGAAAATTGTGTAGGTATGGTATTCATAAAATATTTCAAATTTAGAATTTGTTTTTAAATAACCACAAATGTAAAGGGGTGGTTCCTGCAAAGCTCGATTTTAGCGGTCACACAGTCTTATCTCTGTTCATATCAGAGATACCGATTAAAAGTATATTTTTTTCGTTTCTTACTACATTTGTCTATTTGGAAAACATAATTTTTATTTCATAAATAAATAAATTATACATCCAAACTTCATTTGAAAACCAAAATCGGGGTCAAATTAGCCGTTCTCGCTGTGTCACACGCTTCACTTTCATGAAACAATAGCGTTTAACTTTTCGGTAAATGGTGTTGGGATCGTGTTATAGATATCAAAAAAAATGTAAAAATATACTCTTTTTATTGATTACAAATTTAATATATTTTATTGTTTAGTTTGAATATTAAACAGCTATTTGTGTTGGTCACACGTTTGTGCACATTTTTACGGCGCATTACTAAATGATGTATAAGTCTACGATGAAACGATGTATGGTCTTGTTTGATGTCACTACTGACAGCCAGTCATGTCGAGGCAGTCCAGCAGAGAGATGATCGAGGGTGTATCTCTCCGCGATGAGATATAGGGTATCAAAGTCCAAAAAACATGTTTTTTTGCCGATGTACCGGAGTTTTGTGGACAACATTTATTGTTGTTTGCAGTCACTTTAGATACTGGGGTTTTTAATACGAATTACTTAGCTGTCGAAGTATGATTTAGTGTTATTTAATTTATACTACATTTTGAAGTGCAAGAATAATAGTGAAATATGTTTAATTTGACGAGTTTCGTGGCATGAGATTCGTGGCAATTTCTCCACGAATCTCATGAAATTACCACGAATCTCATTTTTCGTAGGATTTTTCATGTGATGAACACGTCGCAGTGCCATAATGTAGTACATATTGGCATCAGACACTGGTTGTATCCCTCACGCAGCGATCCTCATTGCTGACGCTCATGATTTGCCCGTCGCGGGATGATTATTTTGTCTCATGATGCTTCGCCATTTATTTATGTCCATGGTATCGTGAAGCTCAGCGTTGATCGCATTTGCTTCATACTGTCATCTCATTGCATTATTAATTGCTTATGGTTGTGTCCGTCTTTCCTAGTGATTTGTCCAGGAAACTCAAGAACAAAATTCTAAAATATCATTTTTTTATTAATATTAACTAAACCCGCACGTCGTACCTGGCCTATCGACCACCGATCCTATGTTTGCTCTGAACACGATTGCTGATGAATATCACTCCAAAAACCGACCATTGTATGTTGCATTCTTGGACATGGAAAAGGCATTTGATGATAGGGTCCCAAGAGACACGATCTGGTGGAGCCTTCGGAAGAATAATGTCCCCGAACAATACATCAACAACGTTTCCGACATGTATAAGGGTGCAAGATCAATGGTTCGGACGGTAGTGGGTGAGACAAAACCAATAGCGGTCACAGAAGGCGTACATCAAGGCTCTGTACTGAGTCTCTTCCTATTGCCTTGTTTTTGATTCACTCACGGAGTTAGCGCAAAATTCGGCAGCGTGGACTTTTATATACGCTGACTATGTACCCATCTGCACAGAGCGCCGTGATTGTTGGGCTCGCAGCAAATAAAAGGATTTATACAAAGTTAAGATCTTTTATTATTGCCAGAAAAACCACAAACTATCCAGTACAAACGCACGCACCCGAATAATCAACCTGTCATCGTGTCAGTGACAGGTGACGTTCCGTTCCAAAACAGTATTGCGTTTATTAATTCTAACACTGGCCCTTAAACCAATACATCCATACACACGAACGTATAGATCTATAGAGTATAACTATACAATCTGGATGTAAAAACTTACAACCTATTTTAAAAATTAAATTTACACAATCAAAGACTAAACAGTTACATCTGTCTTTTAAATTAGCGCACTTATAATAAAAATTACTTTGGGACTTATTAATTAAATAATAATAAATAGACTCAAAAACAAAAACTAAATATCTAACTTATCATGAAATAATATTTGTCACAACATTTCATAAATTTGCCTTTTAAACTAGCGCTTTTATAACAGAATTGCTTTGGGACATTATCAACTAAATAATAACAATAAAGTGACTTAAAAACTAACCATCAAACGTATCATGAAGTAATATTGTTACAACAACATTAACTGAACCATAAGCTTCTTATGTTTTTCTTTACATAACGCTTTTGTTAATAAATCTGCTAGCATATCTTCAGTACATAAGTATTTTATTAGAACAGTACCATCATTTACAAATTGTCGTATAAAATGATGTCTGACATCTATATGCTTTGTACGAGCATGATAAAGACTATTTTTACACAATTTCAGTGCAGATTGGTTATCATTAAAAATAGTTATGCTAAATTTCCTACCAAATATTTCTTTTAAAAATTTACCAATGAACAGGCCTTCTTTACATGAATCTGATAATGAAATGTATTCAGCCTCGGTGCTTGATAGTGCTACAGTCTTCTGTTTACGGCTTTCCCACGAGACAACTGACTTACCCAACTTGAAAATATAGCCGGTGTATGATCTGCGGTCTTCATCATCATTTGCCCAATCGGCGTCTGCATACGCGTGAACATCAAGACCACCCTTCTGAAAAGTCAAGCAGAGATCATATGTACCCCGTAAGTATCGCAGCACCCTCTTGGCTGCTTTCCAGTGTGTCTCTGTGAAGGATTCGTTAAACTGGCTCAAGTAGCTTACTGCGTAAGCAATGTCTGGTCGGGTACATACTGCAATATACATAAGTGAGCCTACCAAGCCCCGATAATCATAACGTACATCCTTTTGATCACCTCTCGGCAACTTCAAACCAGTCTCCATGGGTGTATGGGCAGGATTACAATCCTCCATTTTATACTTTTTTAAAACCATCTTGATATAGGTGGATTGGTCAAGAGTTAATTTATCATTCTGTTCACATAGCCTCATACCTAGTATTTGATGGGCTGTTCCTAAATCAGTAATATCGAACTCTCTCATTAGTTTTCCTTTTATATCACGTTTTTCATGACAATTTCGAGAAGTAAATAGTATAATATCATCAACATACAGAGCAATGATCATTAGTGAGTTTTCTTTTGATTTATAATAAACACATGGCTCTGATGATGATCTGTTAAATTCCAACTTTTCATGCAACACAGTGTCAATTTTTTCATACCAGGCCTTAGAAGCCTGCTTCAAACCATATATAGCTTTATTTAATTTATATACTTTGTTTTCCTGACCCTTAATGACAAAATTCTCTGGTTGTTCCATGTAGACTTCCTCTTTCAAATCACCATTCAAGAAAGCAGTCTTCACATCCATATGTTCTATTTCCATATTATACTCTGCCGCTATAGCTAATAATGTACGAATGGTAGAGTATCGCACCACTGGTGAGAATGTTTCTTCATAATCTATACCATACTGTTGTGTATAGCCTTTGGCTACCAGGCGTGCCTTGTACCTCAATATCTCACCATCTAATCCACGTTTAATTTTAAATACCCATTTGCATTTGACGGTTTTTCGTGAATCTGGTTTATCAGTCAACGTCCAACATTTGTTTGTATTAAAGGATTTGTACTCACATAGCATTGCTTCCCTCCAATGATCAGTATCTGGGCCACTCAGCGCTTCTTGAACTGTTTGAGGGGTGTCTGTATCTTGAACTGTACTCACTATGGTTGCAGACATCACATCTAATGTGTCATTGAATATTTCGTCACACTCAGATGACTCTGTACTAGTTCCATTTTCGTCGTCTGGAACATATGTTTCATCCGCCGGATCACTAGGCTCAGATGAGCTCTCGGAATCATCAATTGTGATTGTACTATGTCTCTGATTGTTTTGTGATAAAATAATGTCATCAGATATGTTAGTATCCACAATAGATGTTTCCGTATGTACAGAAGATGGGTCAGATAAGGTCTCACTGATATCATCATGTGACATTTTATGCAATACTTCATGTTCAAGAAAGGTTATATCTCTAGCTTTAACTATGTTTGTTGGGTTCGTAGGATCTAATAATCTATAACCCTTTGTCTCATCACAATAGCCAACAAATACATAGCGCTTGCATTTTGAATCCAATTTGTTTCTGTTGGGAGTTATGGTATATGCCACACAACCAAAGATGCGCAAATGATCAATAGATACCTGTTTGTTAGTCCATTTCCCCTCTGGTGTGTTGCCTAAGACAGCTTTAGTAGGACAGCGGTTCTTGATGTACACCGCTGTATTGACAGCTTCTGCCCAGTACTGTTTTGGCAGATCTGCATCTTGAAGCATGCATCTTGTTGTCTCCATGATTGTTCTATTGGCACGTTCCGCCACACCATTTTGCTGGGGCGAGTGGGGGACTGTTGTCTGATGACGAATGCCATTTTCTTTCAAGTAGCTCTGAAAAGCAGAATTAATATATTCCCCACCATTATCACTTCTTAACATTTTAACCTTTTTATTAGTTTGATTCTCTACAAATGCCTTGAACAGTTTGAACTTATCAAAAACTTCACTTTTTTGTTTTAAGAAATAAACAAATGTTTTCCGAGTAAAATCATCAATAAAAAGTAAAAAATATTTGGCACCACCAAATGATGAACATGGCATTGGTCCACACAGATCTGTATGGATCAACTCCAATGTTTCAGTGGCCCTACTATAAGATTTCTTGGGAAATGGGTGTCTACTTTTCTTTCCTTCCACACAAGCGATACATGATTCAAACTCTGAATGATCATAAGAAATCCCAAGAACCATACCTTTTCTCAGTAATTCCATACTTCTGCGGTTCAGATGCCCAAGCCGACGATGCCATACCTTTTCTGTAGACATTTTAGCTGCCACAGAGTCAATGTTAGTGATTTTATTTACTACTAAGTTGTCCTGTGGAGATGAAACTTTGCACAAGTTTATAGTTGCATCAGTGTCAAGCCTGTAAACACCATTAACCAAAGTAGCACTAGCAAGCATCGATTCTTTATCATAAATTTTGCAATTTTGAGAACTAAATACTACATTGTAACCTTTTTCTGTCATAGCACTAACAGATAACAAATTTGTAGTTAATTCAGGTATATAGTGCACGTTACTAATGTCTCTAACAATGCCATTTTGAAGTTTCACTTGGACAGTCCCTCGTCCTGCAGTATGAAGCACTTCACCATTTGCCACCGTCACTGGCAATGGTTTTGTATTGATGAAGTCATGAAAAAAGTTCCTGTTTTGACACATGTGACTAGCTGCTCCGCTGTCAACATACCAGGAATCACCTTGAATATTGGCTGATAAAGCTGTCAGTAGCGCTTTTGGTGCATCTTCCGTGATAGTAGTGTTCTGTGTATTCCGCTTAGATTTCGGGCAGTCCTTGATGAGATGACCCAGTTTTCTGCAACCGTAGCATCGTGGTGGCTTTCTCATGGCTACCAATGCAGTCACATTCTCATTTTTGTCATCCCGTCGAATGTTTTCTTGCAATAACTTGCCTTTGATGATTTCTGTGCTGAGTTTTATGTTTGAATTTTCAATCGCCATGATCAAAGGGTCATAGTCTTCTGTCAAACCACTCAACATAATAATGGCTATGAAGTCATCTTCCAGCGGCGCCCCTATATCACTCAATTGCTGTGACATGTCTAATATTCTATTAATGTAAGACTCCATATTTTCACATTCTTCTAATTTAGTGCCAAATAGTAATCGCAGTAAACCAAGCCGTCGACAAAGGCCTTTGTCCTCATAGGCCTTTTGGAGGTTTGTCCATGCGGCGTGTGCCGTTTTTGCATTCCTAATGTGCGAGAACGCCGTCGGCTGCACTGACAACGCTATCCGGGCAAGCGCCTTCTGCACCTTTTTCGCATTCTCAGTCTCAGTGGGCTCGTTTTCAACGTATTCCCACAAGTCTTCGTGTATTAAGACCATCTTCATCATAAACTTCCATGAATGGTAGTTTTCGATGCCCTTCAATTTATCTATGACGATTGTTGATGAGCCGGTAATCGCAGCCATCTTATTTTGTTGAATGCGGCGCGAATGTGACGCGATCGCGTGCGTTGTACTTGTAAAGGTTAAATTAGCACAAGAAGCAAAGTAATATACTGAATTGAATACTAATTACTTTTGCTGGGCCCATAACCTGTTGGGCTCGCAGCAAATAAAAGGATTTATACAAAGTTAAGATCTTTTATTATTGCCAGAAAAACCACAAACTATCCAGTACAAACGCACGCACCCGAATAATCAACCTGTCATCGTGTCAGTGACAGGTGACGTTCCGTTCCAAAACAGTATTGCGTTTATTAATTCTAACAGTGATGAGTTACAACAGGCACTTTTATCTTGGAAACACCAGTTGCAAGCCGTGACCTTGTGCTGAGTGTAGCAATGACCCAATTCATGTGCTTTAACGAACCAGGTCCAAGCGACAGCAGTTCCAATCCCATCGATGGACAATTGGTCACTTTATGCGATCAATATAAGTACCTGGGGAGTATGATGCACAATTCCGGGAACGTAGAATGCAAAATTCAGCACCGAATAGCTGCAGCGTGGCTAAAATGGCGAGAAGTAACTGGTGTTACATGCGATAAAAGAATTACTGTAAAACTAAAGGGCATGGTATATAAGACCATCATAAGACCAGTCCTTATGTATGTCAGCGAAACGTGGGCCATAACCCAAACGAACGTGCATACCATTCAAGTTGCTGAAATGAAAATATTGAGGTGGATGTGTGGCGTTACCAGGCTTGATAAAATTCGTAACGAGTGCGTGCGAGGAAGCCTGGGCGTGCGCGATATCGCCGACAAGATGCAAAAGAGTAGGCTGCGATGGTATGGTCACGTAAAAAGGAGTCCACCTGAATACGTAGGGAACTTAGCACTACAACTTTCCATTCCCAGCCCAAGACCCAGAGGCAGACCCAAAACAAGATGGAAAGCTGTAATGCTAAAGGACATGAAAGAGTGTCAGGTATCCGAAGACGATGTCGAAAATAGAGCGAAGTGGAAGGGAAAGCCTAAGAAGGCTGACCCCACCACCATGTGGGATACATAGTCAGGAAGAGAGAGATAGGATAAAGTAAACCCGCAACGCAACAAAATAATGTAATTTAATAATTTTTTGGGCGATTTTATTTGTTTATCGGGTCCTGCTAATTTTGATTAGGATTTTATTCTGGACAAAGCTCAAACCTAGGTAGTGCTTATGAATAGTTAATATAAACATTTTAGCGTATTGCTTTCATTGAGAAGAGCCGCAAGAACATACGTCTTGTCTATTTAATTTTAAGATACACCTGACGGGAAGCTCTATTGAGAACATAGAGCTGAGATCCTCCAGTCCAGACCAGGATATCATCAGCAAATTGAAAGTGCTAACAAGTATACCTATACTCGCCATTAGCATCGATGCTTTACCTTTTCCAGTGGGGAAGATAAAATACATCATTCATCATAATTTCGAAGGAACATTTCCCTGTCTGACACCTTTGGCAATTGGATCGGTTTCGAGCTCTAGTTGGTCCTAAAGCTGGATTGATTGAGGCTCTGCTATTATTTGCGAGAATGCTCCCAGGTGACCCAAAGAGTCGAGAGACGCGCGGTCATGTACTTTCCTCCTCCAGCAAACATGAACACAAAGTTCCTTAAAACGCGAGATCGCTTTAGAATTCTGTCGTTTACGAAGATGTCTGAACAAATGGCAGTCCAGATGGGATATAAGAACTAAGGGCCGCCACCTCCGTGAAATTATTTCCATGCGTTTGTGAGCATCTGGAGAGGACAAGGCTAGAAGTGGACCACAGTGTGGCTCAAATTTTCACGAGACATTACGAGTGAGTTACGTCCGCAGTGTGGTTTTTTCCTGCTGGTCTAATCAAAATTTGAATGATACAGATAATTAGTGCTCCATCTCGTGTAAATGTGCCGAAAATTTTAAATTTGTGCCTATAGCCGTTATGGAGTTATTCACGAATATATGATCTTGCTGGCGTAACGTTACCGCAGCAGTGTGGTTTTTTCCTGCTGGTCTAATCAAAATTTGAATGATACAGATAATTAGTGCTCCATGTCGTGTAAATGTGCCGAAAATTTTAAATTTGTGTCCCCTAAGGTTTCAGAGTTATTTCAAATCTTGCTGGCGTAACGTTTTGCGAATTCCTGTATCTCAAAAACTGTTTGGCACACAATCATGATTTTTCGTACACACATTAGTGTTAATTTGTGCCCATTTGTGACAGTTTCATATTTCAATAAATCAGAAAGGTTCGGGTGTTATAATATTTTTCCTAAAAAAACTAAAATAGCTCCTAGCTCTTAAACTGGGAAACCTAGAAACCAAATGTTAGTGCTAGCTTGTATTTCTTATGGATCCTAAGCATTTATATAATGATCGTAAGCCTACTCCAAGGAATTTCCGATTTGTTACGATTTTATTGCTATCTCGCGGTGAAATAATTTATACCCTAAATACACGACTTTCGTATGTTCCGATTACTTTTATTAATATACAAAAATTAGTGCCCTACTTCAAATATACGTGTACGAAATAGCAGCTCTGTAAACCTTATAATTAAAATATTATTAATAAATAACCATCACGAAGCGCTTTCGGTGGTTAACTGACGGAATTGGAATGTTTAGAAACAAGCTATCGCTCCGTACTTCAAGCCATCCTATTTCATTTGACAGCGTTGTAATGAGTACAGACGCGTACATAATACTTTGGAGTGTATTTATAAACTATTAAATAAGGTTAATAAATGTATAATCACAGGGTATGCTGAATTTAAATATGTAGGTACCTTCCTTAATATTCCTTTTATGTTTCGTGTAGCTAAATGAGATTTAACTAATAACACACAACAACAGTAAAAGTATCTTCTTTTATATATTTCTAGAGATAAAAAATCGACGCTTATAAACAGCAATACGACTCTGAAAAATAATATCCATTCTTTAAATCGAAATCATTCACCATCATCGAGATATAAAACGAATGAACACTTATAAATATTAGTATTTTCAACAATTATAAACAAACAAAACATTACTTCATTGACACAACATCAAAATATAAAAATAATGTAGGTACTTACATTAAACAAAAAATATATCTTGATATTAGAAATAATAAAAAAACTTATGGTAGTAGCACAGTACAAACAGTGAGCGGACGAAGGGGTCTAGACAGGGGGCAAGGGTAGGATGTCGAGTTTAACCATTACAAAGAAAAGATAAAAATAAATATTACTCATTCACTTTTCTACAGAACTGTTAGCACACAGCCAATTTATTGTATACATTTAAGATGGTAGGCGGTATGTATCGGGCGGCCGCATTTTTCAACTCATTTTATTTGGTCGGTTAACCATTGAAAGTTTGTCATGGTGTTTTTTATTAATTATTTTATAATTATAAGGTTTACAGAGCTGATATTTCGTACACTTATATTTGAAGTAGGGCACTAATTTTTGTATATTAATAAAAGAAATCGGAACATAAGAAACTCGTGTATTTAGGGTTTAAATAATTTCACCGCGAGATAGCAATAAAATCATAATAAATCGTAAATTCCTTGGAGTAGGCTTACGATCATTATAAAAATGCTTAGGATCAATAAGAAATACAAGCTAGCACTAACATTTGGTTTCTAGGTTTCCCAGTTTAAGAGCTAGGAGCTATTTTAGTTTTTTTAGGAAAAATATTATAACACCCGAACCTTTCTGATTTATTGAAATATGAAACTGTCACAAATGGGCACAAATTAACACTAATGTGTGTACGAAAAATCATGATTGTGTGCCAAACAGTTTTTGAGATACAGGAATTTGCAAAACGTTACGCCAGCAAGATTTGAAATAACTCTGAAACCTTAGGGGGCACAAATTTAAAATTTTCGGCACATTTACACGACACGGAGCACTAATTATCTGTATCATTCAAATTTTGATTAGACCAGCAGGAAAAAACCACACTGCTGCGGTAACGTTACGCCAGCAAGATCATATATTCGTGAATAACTCCAAAACGGCTATAGGCACAAATTTAAAATTTTCGGCACATTTACACGAGATGGAGCACTAATTATCTGCATCATTCAAATTTTGATTAGACCAGCAGGAAAAAACCACACTGCGGACGTAACTCACTCAGACATGACATCTTTTGGAGTACCTAAAATATTCTATTTCATATTAGTTTCTTCACTTCTATAACAATGTTCGACGCCGCATAACGATCACAAACACTTTGCATATCACATCTTTTGGGAGTGTGGTCTCTGGTAAAACGAACGGAACACTATGTTAAATAGCTTGCAAGTGACATCTGGAGTAGTATATCACACAGAACTTGGAATCAAGTATAACCAGCTCACAAGTTTATAGTTTAGATTTTTTCCCCATATTTTGTCTTTTATATTCATACAGAAACAGAAATTGTGCTTTTATATATTCTCTTGTTTTAAACACAAATCCCAATAACCATAAAGAGAGCAAAACTTATAGTTAAGTACATAAATAATGCGTAAAAAATACCCGGCATTTACTGCGTGAGTTTCGTGTGGTACTGCATGAGTTTCGTGGCACCATTTTATTCAACCTTGAATTCTGTCCAAAGTTATCATCAGATTTACAAAAGCGATAGAGATTTGAACTTGTATAAAAGGCTATATTATGTTATTAATATAAATTATCTAAAATTCACAAAAACAAAAATTACCACGAAAATCACGGCGAGAATCTTGTTCGCAGGAATGACCCAAAGATACTGGCCGGTAGCGTTATATAAAATAAAAAATACTTATTTTAATGCTGGATAAATATACACATGTACAATTTTATTATTCACAAAAAATAATATTGATGAAACATTCCATCTTTGAATTTACAATTTATTGTCATTTTGCAAGACCATAGGCTGGGGATCTCGTTTGCAATCAACGCTGTGGGCGTGGCGTGGCAGTCGTGGCAATAAAAAGTAAAAATATAAAATCCTTTTTTTTTTTAATTGATAGCTTGATGCTAAGAAAGTATTTTTTTATAAACATCTAATTTTAACCTACCTAGTAATAATTGTATTTTATAGGAATTTATGTTCAATAATAGTAAAGATATACTGGTATGACTATTTTTGAATAATAATAATAATTTTTAAACTATAATGGTAACAATCATAGTTCCAATTCTTGAATATTTTTATATGACCTGTTTATTACCGCCAAAATAGAGATTTATAGCCAGTTTACAATGGTTTTACGAAGCATTTCTGGAAACAAAAGTGATTTGTAATTCCATTATAAGCCCTTGATAACTTTCTATAAATTTAGGGGTTCGTCTACAGGTATTTTAAGTGCGAATCCTCGAAGCAATACTGCACGTGCAAGAGCTTAAATTTTTCAAATTCAAACTAATGTAATGTTCGTTAAACATAACTGATAAGGTAAGGTACCTTGTCCTATTTATCTCAAGCTATGCAGGTTAAAGGGCTCATTGCGAAAAGGTTGGTTATTTCTCCCTATCGTAGGTTATGGAGCGTTAAGGGGCGGTGAGCGAAGGGATTCATTTTACAGGTCATTAGAGTAAAAAGGGTAAACAAAATTGTCGCCGCGACCTTTTAAAAAATACATATCTTTTTTACTGCACGTTAGGACGTAACGTTTATTAACGGTGAAGGTTGATGGGGCATCGTAAAAACTAGGTCTTACGGAACCTTTTTTTGTTAGAAGTAGTAGTTTTATAATTGACAAATAGGTTTTATAAATCCACATTTAGGCACCTAACAAAAACATCGTTACCTAAATAAGCTATACTTTCTTTCATTTTAGATAAAAAACAAATAGGATTTTTGTTCGAAAGGTACATTAATTAAGTCGGTAAAAATAATCGTACTCCAATCAAATAAAAGTCAACGAAAAAATATCAACCGTAAGACAATGAACGTCTAGATTAATTCAAAGAAAATGATTCGGAATTTTCCTCAGTAGTCTAGACAGTAATCCGTCCAGCTGTGCCGACGACCAAATTATTTCGCCGACTAATTAATTATTGATTTAGACAGACGGCTCGATGAGAATAATCATTTTCTTATTGAGGCGGACTTTGCTTGAAGATTTGTTTTACATCTAAGCCTTTTCCATTTCGTAGGTAAGGGCCTCCGCAGACTAGCTACTTTTAGCATCGGCGACCGGCGTTTTTGTAACGTATCGATGCTGCGTCGCGTTTCTTCGAGCGCGAACGAGCGAGACGCAGCATCAAAATCGCCGATCGCCGATGCCAAAAGTAGCTAGTCTGCGGAGGCCCTAAAAGTTAAAACAGGTCGAGCAAACTTTTAAAATCATTTTTTTTATGTAGCGGTATTTGATGAATAGGGTTTTTGCAACAAGCCTGCCAGTGTACACCGTGATTCTAGATACAGTATGTGTCTTGCGGATATCTCCGTTCCGGCAAACAAAAGGTTAACCAGTTAAAACAGCTTGAAACCCCTTCTTGGTTTACCTGTTTCGGGCGCCTATCAAAAAAAATAAGCTATTTTCCCCTATAATGTTGGCCATAGGCCTACTGCTATTTGGTACAGGTATTTGGCTAAGCAAGAGGAGCCAAGGCGCTAGGGCGACCAATGCGGCTCTCACCATGTTTGCCAAAGGTATTGAACAGCGCGATTGGCGTATTGGCCAATGTAGAGAGCAGTAATACAGGACTGTTATATAAACAAATTCAGACAGTCTCTTATGAAAACAGACCTAACTTTGAATTAGGTAACTCATAGATATATGGATGTTCTTAAGTAAATTACATTTCTCCATTACGTGATGCTTACCAAGTGTTATATCATGTCACCATTTAGGTACTTTTTCCGTAATAAAGTGTTGGTACGATCATTAGTGTGACAAGCGTGACACGATGAGTGGGCAGGAAACTAAGGGCATGTAGCACTACTTCTTGCCTAAGATAACTACTTTTTTCAGTAAGTAGTATCTACATAATAACTTGTGTCAATAATTTCTTCTTCTTAGTCGATATTCTTATAGCTGAGGGACATGATTTTAGTGTGTAGCCTGTGCTAACAACTCTCTTCCAATCGAATGATTTTTTATATAGACTTGACATCAAAGAAATTCTCAACATACTGAACATTAGTGCTATCAAAAACAGCACATTAAATTATACTATGGCTTGAATACATATATCAAGCCATATACGCCAGATAGAAAGATGAATATACATTGTAGCATTACGTAGATAGGCGCGCGCGCGTGCAACCGTGCAGCCGCGAGCCTGGGTGGTGCTAAGTCGATGTCAGGCAAGCATATTATAAGATTGAACATCTTTGTTCCTATCTAAATAAAAATATTATCGTGTTTTTACTCGACTACGGCGGAGGGTTATGATTTTGACCGGTATGTATGTATGTATGTGTGTATGTATGTATGTTCATCTGTTCCCGCCTAACTTCCAAACTATGTACTTGTCGTAATTTGACAAATGTGGTATGTATTAGAAGCGGCTTAATCGTCCGCTGGTTATAGGTTATGTGTCGTTACATAAAATTGCATATGGCGGATATAATGTCATTAACTAAAAAACTAATATTTTTAACGAAGCCGTGTGAGGTATCAAATGAAAAAGCTTAATTAGCACATTTCAAAAATATATATTTATAACTCCAAAAATTAAATAGAATTAAGGAAATAAGAATTTATAAACTAAAACCCGACTACTGAAAATTTACGCTCTATATAGCCGTGGTCCGTGGTCATATGCCATTTTACCCTAAAGGACCTACACGGACCACGGCTATCCGCTAGATGAGAATATTTTCTTGTTTCATACTTTATAGAGCGTGATTTTTCAGTAGTCCGGTTTTAGTTTTTAAACTGGAAGGTCGGCTCAACGGTAGGTGCCTATAGGTACATCAACTAACTAATTAATGTATGAGCCCGGATAGGCTTCAAGTTCAAGTTCTAGCTTCACGTCACATCTAGCTGACGCCATTGGTGTGTTGTCCGGCGATATTAATTTAATTACTAATTTACACCATCATAAAACATCACTGAACAAATAAACAAAAACGGAGGAACTTCATTCTTTTCTTAGGTACAGGCACGCTTCCGAACGCTTAAATAAAATATCAACTCAGTTCGCAAGGCCACCGAACAAAGGCCCAGATACATAAGTCAGGTGGGGACCAGCCACTTCACGAGGAAACTGAGAAGGTAAAAATGCCGACAACGCCGCAATGACAAGTATGCCACTTTAAGATACAGATGTATTTGTCTTGCGCCGTTTTATTTTTTGAAGTTGTTTAAGGGAACCTTTTTTAATAAAATTCTGGGTTTTACCTTTGAGCATCATTCTTTTCTTATTCGCCTAAAGTGGCCGACAAGCATAAGACGCGCCTGATGTCAAACAGTTACAGTAGCCTATAGATGCTTGCTATATCGTTGCCGACATGACGGGGAGTGGGGCAGAGGGAGGGGAAGGAGGGTTTGGGCTTCCGGCTCTCTCAGTCATCGTACGAAACGCAGCTGTAATTACTTTACGCCGATCTTCTGTGAGAGGGTGATAGGTACTAGCCCGGTTGAGCCAACGCATACATGAGCTGCAGTCAATTGGCTACAGCTAGGCTCTACCACCAATAACATTTAAATTGAATTCATACCAAAACATTTTATGAAGAGTCATAAAATGTTTTGGCCAGTTCATAATTTGGTAATGGAATTCTACATAAATTTAAAGCTTAATAAAATACCACAAGTATACGAGTTTTTTGTTGGTAGTTTTATTCTAACAACAGTAGTTTATCAAAGTAAATCCTTAGCCACGTCGCAACACTTTAACTGATTAAACGGGCAAAGAAATGTATTTTTAGAAAATACTGAATAACACAATATAATACTCATATGTTATTTCGCTACCAATATTAATAAAAGCGACATATATTAGGTATTCCATTCTCGCTAAGCTCACTTCATTTACGCTGTGTCATATCAAACACAGACGTAGTTATCAGAAACACATAAAAAGACAATTTGTATACTGTACATTGATCCGCAAAGTTCACGGGACTGTGCGAAGCACGTCAACGTACGTTGGTAGACATATACAGATTCCGTATATTTAACGACAGTTTTACGGTCGACTGGAGCCGAGCTTACTCACCACGGGTATTCGACCAACGTTACATAATCCCTGAAAGAATATATTGCAGTTCGTATTATTGAGAACTTGCGGCGTTTTTCAGTGTTCATAAATCAATCAAAGTGCATTATTTTTCAGAAGAGCGTTCTATGAGCTATTTATTACCAGTTCTAAAGTTCCGTTTGAAATTTACAGAAAATCGCATTTATAGCGCGTAAAAGTAGCGGAATTCTTTGTCATAAAACGGAAATGATAGCTCATTATGTAAGCCTACAACTCTAATGCACTCGTGGGTAGCGTTTATTTATTTTCATTGTATCACTTCCTTTTCATTCTCAGTGATTCAACATAAGTTAATTAAAGTTTCGATTGCCCTAGAATGTTTTTGCTATCCGTACTGGTGATGCATTTTTTGCAAAGGATGAGTAAGGACTAGATTTCGGTTGAGTTAAGAAAAAGCAATAAATCACAATCATCTGCTGAGTAGATAAGGAATTACTTAAGAAAAAAATATTGAATGGGACGAGATGTCGTAGGATGAATCCGAAACAACTTCCTCTTACGATAAATAGTTGGGATATTAACACCTACTTAAACAGGAATGAAATATGTTGTTTCAGAAGTCCCATGACAACAAAGTAATAACAGGGACTTTGAAACTTTAGCACGAAATAAACAGCTCGTTTTGGACACACTTTTCTCATTTGCAAACAATATAGATACACTGTCGTAAAGTCATGACAACACTCGTTTAGTTTTGGCACATAATTTCGTTAGATACTGTTTAACCATTTCGTTCCTTCTTAGTAATAGACCTTCAAAGCGTTATTTTATCGCTAACAGCAAAACCAAGGTAAATACCCTCGAATACTTGGAATTATTATGCCAGTCAAATAAAATTAGGGTCCACCATATTATTATACAATTCCTTTGTGCAAATACATTTCGTCCCTTCACTAATCTAAGGTCGTAACATAAGCTAATTAACTACTAAATTATGAGCTGTGACACAAATTGTGAAAGTAGATTAAGCTTGGATCTGTTCGAAGTTTGTTAACTATTCAGTTAGTCTGCTTATGTTTCAGATCGCCTGCCCACGTCCTAAGCTCTTTGTTTGCAACATTTCTATTACGTGTTTATCTTCGTTGTTATACGTAATCTCTCGAAACGAATTTTGGGCTTCGAAGGGATCAATCTGAAAATGTTGTACTGTTTATGTTTTTGATGAGAATAGTTTTAATCATGTTACTAACGTTTAGATCTCAAATCATATTTCATTAAACTTACATTTTCTACGAGACGAATTTACACTTTGTATGGAACAAATAGCTAACGTTCGCGCTTCATGATTCCATTTTACGGTACCCATAACCATTTTTAAGTATGGGACTATGAAGTTAGTACGCGATATTTATTTATTACAATTTTTAAAATTAATTACAAATAAGTAGGTCCAAAAGAACAGATAACATAAGACAGATAGCAAGGGGACTGACATAAATTTAGAAGGACTTACATTTTAGTTAATATAGGTAGTATGAAATGAAATTGCCGTCATGCCTCCCCAGCTCGGTTCGCCATCGTTCCCCCGATGATACCGTGCTATAACAGCCATTATCAACGCTGTATTTCTTCCCAATGGGTCGTAGACATAGAGCTCCATGTTAGTTGCTTCTTCCGCAAAAATAAAACAGACTTATTTCAAATGGGCCAGTTATAGCGGCATTCCTACTTTATTTGTGTCCAGAACCATTAACTTTACGGCCAAACTATTTTTGTGGTCTTCAGAAGCAAAATTGTTTCAAGCGTACTTACACAACAATGATAAACAAATTAGTGTAAGCTGTTTTATGAGGTACATTGACGTAATCCCCTTTTGCTGAGCGCACTATTGTGGAGGCCTTTTAATGAACAGGTGGAGGATAAAATGGAAACCGCAAGTCATGGTGCCGGGTTCATTCTGACCTGGCGGTAATCTTACTTGTACACATAATATATTTGTGTATAGAGATCATTCATTACATAGGGATTATAATAAGGTATAATAAGCTATAAGTAAATTAGTGACGACGTTGCTGCATTTCATAACAACTGGCCAGGAATGGCCAATAACAGAGAAAAGTGAAGAGTTGTAGGAAAGACCTTTGCCCAGGAGAGGGACGCTGTGGTTTCGAAAAAAAACTCAAAAGCTGCAGAACGTATCTTTCGTTCAGTTTGGGACCATACAGCCGGTGTGTTTGTCTGGCGATATTTATATTATTTAACCTTAAATCATCAGGACTACAGTATTATCTCAGATGATCCATCTTCTTCAACCGCGCTTGTAAAATATTGATTGTTTAATAAAACACCGGCTTCAATTCGACAAACAGCCGACCACATTGCCGATGCAGCCGAACAGCCCGCCCACAAACACGGGAAGCCCAGACCGCGCTTCCGGATCGCTTAATTAATGCACACCCGGGACCGAAATAATGATCAGCTAACCTTTAAACGCTAGAGCAGTGTACCCACTCTGTCCTATGAGTATTATGATGTAAAATTGGTGATATTTTGTACGTATAAGAGTTCGCGATTCAGTCGATTAATCGCTCTCGAAACTGCTCTCTTTTTGTTGGTAGAATACGATAGTTAGGCTCAGGAGACGGGCTTAATGTTCAATTTAAGTCATTATTCGTCTGACCGTTCTCGGAGTGACTTCAGTGGCAAACATTTTTTTAAGAAATTACTTACATAAATTAATTTTATGTTGGCATAGTTTTGGTCTAAAACTGTCATATAAATGCTTAAATTGTGCCTACATAATTATTTATCTAATTTAAAAAAAATGCCATCAAGGTCACATGGCGAACGGTAAGGCTATGATCTATTTAATGCCATCGGCCGCTTACAGCGTTACGCGTACGCCGCGTCACAATGCTTACTATAGAAATGTACTGTTGTGGTCTCCTTCACAAAATTTATAAAAAATCATAATTCAGAATAACCTATCTAATAGGTTCAGAATAAGGAACATTCATTATTAAGTGATCCACCTATCTAGGTAAGTACCGAGAAAGTAAATAGGTACATACATATCTCTGATATTCACTTCGATAATAGAAAGATATTCAATACTCAATGCGTAAGTGTTAAATATTGATTATTTTAAATTAACTACACTAGTATCAAATCTCAAATTCGCTCTCAATTCAAAGGTCGTCATAATGACATAAATGCTAATCCGACGAAGCCACAACAGACACTGGAGCGACCGCGGGCTCTGTTTCGTTCCACTGAATATTCCTAACTGGAGGGAACCAAGGTCGCGGCCAACCCTGACCACAGAACTGTATGCACTGTGCGCGGTGTGTTACTACCCTCATTTAAATTTAACCTTTTGTTTTATTTCGAGAGAGACTGAAACTTCACAAACCCGGTACGAAAGCAATAATCCGTTTCACGTTTCACGCAGGCATAGTCGAGGGTAGTACACAATAAAAGTAGGTACCTACCTACTTACCGCTTTTGAAATGTAAACACTGACAAAGGCTAATCCGACAAAGCCCCAACTGATATTACCGCGACCGCAACCAATGTTATATCCCAATATTCATGACCAAAGGAGAGCAAGGTCGCGGCTTCAGGGTTACCAACTTAGGGGATTTGCCTAAATTCATAAAAGCCATTTTAATGGTACCTATGTCTACCGTATAACATTATTCCTACATTTACTATTTCAGTTTCCTTAAATCAATCATTTTGCCCTCCAAGTCCCCTAACGACTGCCATTGCAATGCCATCTGTAAACAAGGCAAAATACGAGAACCATCGTGCCAAAAATGTGTGTCTGATGTAGACTAGTAGTCAACAGTCTTGCTATTACGTTGCTATTGTGTGGTGGAATGGCCTTGATCTCTTCTATGATTGGTCTGTCAGAATGGCAGAACTCTATCGGTGGGAGTTCAATAGCTATGAGACTACGAATTTTACGAAAGTTAAAAGTTGTTGGCAATAGCAATTTGCCGTTGTCATTGATAGACAATAGGCTCAGAAATCCGTCAAAATTGTACAACTTTCATCATACTTGCCCAGTGCCTTACGAAGAATGTTGGTTCTGAATGGATTCCGGTTCATAAGATTAGGGGTTGCTTTTAATTCGTTTTTACCAGTTATAAGATTTGCCAACCCTGGCCCCAAGTCTAACCGCAAGCCACTCCATGCACCGCGAAATTTTACTATCCTATCGTTGTTGGCGCCGCTTAAAATAATAAGTAGGCAAAAATGCATAACACAGGCAATGATATTCATGAGCTGCAGTTTGCGAAGTTAAGATATAGTGTGAGGTAATAGTGCTGATAATGTTGTAAAATTCTCACGTGAGAATTTTTGCTGCAAATAAAATGTAAGGGCCTGTTTCAGAATCGTCCGATAACTCTTACCCTCCGAATAAATATGGCGTTTTGACAGATGTTCTATGAAAGAAAAACTTTATTCCCAAAATTTATAGAAAGTTATGACGGACTTACACTGGCATTACAAATTACTTTTTTTCCTAGGAATTAAAAAAGCCATTGTAAACTTGCTAAAATCCTCTATATTTGGCGGTAAGTATAAACAAGTTGTAAGTAAGTACATAATTTGTTTTTTTTATTAGAAGCACTTTCTGTATATATGCCAAATATACCTAATCGATAACAAATCTGAGAGTAAACTTAGAAAATATTATTATAATCTATCTATGCTATGGGTGTATCAAAATTTACTTACGAAAGTAAACTCTTTTGTTTTTTTAATTAATTTAAGCGAAGTCCTGAAGTTAATTAAGTACCTACCCATCGTCCCTTCTTAGCACGGATTAATCAATTAAGATGATAGCGATCATTACGGGTGCCTCGAAATCTATCAGTAAATTCTCTACCTCGATATTAAATTTAAAGCCCGTTCGAGCTTCTCTTTGACATTCCGGTAATTTCTCTAATGAATGCCTATACACACTCTGGGGATGAACTCTCTAGGATAATACAAGGAGAACTTACTTACCAAAGCGCTATCACCTATGTTTCATCACTTTACTTCGATAACTGTGCCCCGCGGCTTCGCTCGCGTGGAAATTGGATTGGCCTATGTCTTATTCCAGAGGCTACAATATCTACGTTTCAAATTTCATTAAAATCGGTTTCGAAAGGCCTCGACCTTTGGTCTCGGCCTTTATTTTAGCTTGTCCATCAAGTGTTGCAATGCTAACCGCGCTGTGGAGGCCTGGAGCTGCGCTGCGCCGCGCTTTCGGCCATCAACAACACGGTCAACAACACACTCATTAGAGACCGCAGCATTAATGTACTATTGCTTCGACACACGAGTCTTCGATTTCCTACCAAGAAGTGTTGAATCATTATCATTGACTTATAATCTCCATAAATATGTAATTTTATGTTAGTCTATAAGTTAGGTACGTTTTGTCATGCATTTTGTACGAATGTTTTTCCTGAACTGTAACCTCACGTGGTTCGAGAGGATATCAATGCTGGTGATCCTGTTCAACTGCATCACCCTGGGGATGTACCAGCCCTGCGTTGACGACCAGTGTATCACCAACAGATGCAAAATATTACAGGTAAACAACATTATTGACGGTTCCATAAATTTTATGTCAGCTCATAATAAATTTTGGTTAGTAATGGTTATTTTATTTGTATTCAGCAAAGGAATTCCTTCCCTTAAAAATATCAATACAAAACAGAAAAAAAAACAAAAGTGTGTTCTCGATTCATTTTTGGTATCATGCTCTTCGTGAAATAAAAAAAAAAACTGCCCGCGAGCAGCATAGAAAAAAATACTGGCCGCTAAGAAAAAAATGCCGCGCATTATTCAAACGAGAACGACGTTCTTTTGTTTTTATTTTATTCAAATACGCGCGTATTTGTTCCAATATTTTAGGGATATTAATTTTAAGTTAATTAATCCCGTGTTGTTTCAGGTATTCGACGATATAATATTCGCGTTTTTCACATTGGAATTGACAATTAAAATGGTGGCCATGGGTGTCTACGGGCACGGAACATATTTGGCGGACTCGTGGAACAGACTGGACTTTTTCATTGTTATGGCCGGGTAAGAAAATACTCCATATTGAATAACTTACTGTTAGGCATAGGCATGCTTCAAACTAACATACCTACCTAAACGATTATGAAAATTCGATAGAGCCTGTTATACGGAATTTTCCGTACGGAATTCCGTTTCAAAATATCGAATCGGGGATTCCGAACGCAGTAAATCCATCCAAATGTATAGATGTATCGCGTTCGGAAACCCCGATTCGATATTTCGAAACGGAATTCCGTACGGAAATTCCGTATCTACCTATGTGGCGGGCCTTAGTTTGCAGAAATCTATCCTTATGTATGTAATGTTGTTCATTTCATAATCCATAGATAATTTTAGTAGGTAGGCAATTAGGCGGAGTGGGTATGAGTAGTATAGTAGCAGTAGATACTAGGTATACTCTTTCTTCCCGTGACAGTTGGGTCACCTGATTAGTCCATGATTACGTCATCGGCAGTGATGCGGTTAATAAAGGTCCTATCAACGAGAGCATTGATCATGACGTAGTCTTGGAAAATCTTGGGACGAGACCAGCACTGGTAGTACAGTCGGCCGTGACAAGACAAAATGCGAGATAAATCGATTGTCTCATTCTTTCCTATACATTAAGAAAGAAAGAGAGAAAGCAACGGAATGTCACATGATGCATGACAAAGGTCTTGTGTTTACGCGCTAGCCCTTCTGGTCTTATTATAAGTACTTACCCACCATGTTGTTATAATAGGTTCTAACGTAGGCACCTAATTTGTGTTAAAAAATACAGGCAATAGGTATATTTTCGAAACGATGCAACTGCGTAGGCAGTATTTCTTTTTTATGCCACAGCGTAAAAATTGGCAAGTTATTAACGTCGACGCGACCGCAGCAGTAATTAACAAACTTTGAAACAGAATTTTTAAGTGCCATATTTTGTATGCGACCTTTATGTTGTTTTAAAAGAATTTGGTAATACCTAGTCTAGTACGTTGTAATAACGCTTATTTAAAATAATATGTTGTGTTCTACAGGGCACTAGAATATTCATTGAACGTGGAAAATATCAACCTATCAGCCATCAGAACTATTCGAGTGTTGCGGCCTTTGCGAGCTATTAACAGGATACCAAGTAAGTACAAAAGTTTCATTCATAACTTTTCTCCCTTGAGATTTTGAAATACTCTAAAACAAGTTTCACCCATCACTACAACCAGGATTTAGGTGACCAAGTAAGCAATATTGAACGCACTAAGTGCTCTATTCTATAGAGCTGCCTGCAGCCAACAACTGCTTATTTAAACAGAAAATCTTTTCATGTCCGATCGCTGTCATAGTTTTTGAGGATACCCTATCGGTCCCTTACCCCTATATAGGACCTTTTAAGTAACTATCGGCTGAACACTGAAACGCTATGAAAGTCAAATGTTCAACCGGTTGAGACAACGCTATACGAGTTTTTTTGTATGGTGCTTAAAAATTAAGCAGCGTCTCAAATTTGAGTTGCGTTGGACACAGTATGATTTTTTTTTATAGCGAAAGATGGCACACTGTATTTTAAAACGAAATAATATTCCATTCACCCAGCCAATGACACGGCGTCAAATGTTACGCTGTTTTATCGAGCATATTTGCTTGCTCCCGCGCAACAGATGTTACGATCTGGCAATAAAATTCGAATCATTCCAGCGGGTTAGATAATCGTTTCGAAATAAAATGGTCAAGTTCAAGGAATTGTTCACGTGGAAGATTCCGTAGGTAGAGTTTTATACTTAGCACATTTATTATGTACTAAAACTGCTATAGGTTTGTTTTAATAATTTCGATAGTATAAAATTCTATAAGTGGCCTCAATTCTTTTTATTGTCATCCCTGTCACTGTCGTAGTGGATAAAATGAGAGCATTATATTTAGTGCTGTCACATTTATTTTAGGTGCAATTTTTTAATAACAGAATAATAATAATATAGCAGAAAAACATCAATATCCAACTAAAACTACTTTTTTATTATTTTCTTTTTCGTTTAAGTAAGTGATCGTATTTTTCAAGGACTTACATCGTCATCTTGACACGCTATCAACTTCTCTTCCTTATCTCTTTATTCTTGCAGATCATGACAAAATCATTAATAGATTATCCACACCATGTTATTCTACTTAAAATCCACTTATTTCTTAGTACAGCTAATGTCTTTATTTTACAACACTCCACATTATAAATATTAACTGATTGTGACAATCGTACCCTAAGTCAATATTTCTTCTTGAATACTGTGCAAATAGCCTCTACAGCTGGATGAACGCAATAATCCATAAAACCGAATGGAAAAAATTACGACCTCATTTCATTTGCCAAATAAAAAATTAAATGTGCTTTTATTCGATATTCGTTGGAGCCTTTACGGGACGGCTGAAATGTAGTATGTATTTTTAGCTATATGAATAGAGTATATAAATAGAGCTTTAGTATACCTATTGCAACACATAAAAACAAACTTAATGAGACATTCAGACAGTTTTCCCTCGAATCGTAGGATTATTAAATCGCAATGCAAACAAACAAAATCCTTTAAAATACTCTTTCAGTAGGTACCTATGTTATGTAGTTACTTAACAAAGAGTACAAGTTAAATCAAAAAGCTTTCTACAAGAGCCTTCCTATAGTAAACCTGTGCTAAACTGAGAAGGGCCCTCAATACGAGGGCTCTTTTACCTTATGTTACCTCCGCACTACCGGCTTTGTTAGGTTCAGGTGATTTATTAAGTGTTTATTTATCAGACTTAACCCTTTTGGGAGTACTTACTGAAGTTTATTTAGGCATCGGACTAAAATATTACAGGGTTAATGTCACACAGAGGACTTCGCTGTAAAATTGGTTTTCTATCGGTGCGAAATGAGAGAAAACTTCGATCACTGAAAATATCGTAGTAGTTGATAAGCAATCTTATCAATTTGAGGATATTAGCTTTCAAATTCAACAAAATATGATGGAAAGCTGTAGTGCTAAAGAACATGAAAGAGTGTCAGGTATCCGAAGACGATGTCGAGGATAGAGCGAAGTGGAAGGGAAAGACTAGGAAGGCTGACCCCACCACCATGTGGGATACATAGTCAGGGTGAGAGAGAGGGCTTTCAAATTCAACAGACGTAGACAATTATCGGTATTCTTATCGTCAATACTTCTACAATATAAATATGCAATTGGCTTCGGTAAAAATGTAAGAGACAATGCTAATGTCAGCCTGAGGTTTTAACTTAGGCCGTGATCTCCTATTAAATGCCATCGGCTGCTTACAGCGTCACGCGTACGCCGCGTCACAATTTTACTATAGGTAGTGACGTCGGCGTGTGAAGGAGACCACAACAGTACATTTCTATATATTACGTTTTTTTATACTTGTCCTATTTGGTAAGCAAAGATGGCGTCCAGCGGGGCGATTGCGTATCTTTTTGTCAAAGTTTCAATTGGTTTCGTATATAATTGACACAGGATGAACGAAACCAATTGAAACATTGACAAAAAAGTTACGCAATCGCCCCGCTGGACGCTATCTTTGCTTACCAAATAGGACAAGTATAAAAAAACGTACCATAGTAAGCATAGTGACGCGGCGAACGCGTGCCGTTGTAAGCGGCCGATGGCATTTAATAGGAGACCACGGCCTTACGCAAATGTTTTCCACGAGCCTAGCACAAAAGAAATCCATACTTCAATGAGTACTTATTGGAATTAACCCGGAGTTGGAACCAAGAGCGAGTGTGGGCGTCCATCGATCGCAGCAACAAGTGAGCTGGCCTGGCTTAAAGCTGCCACTCCCAAACCGTAGAATAATAATATGAAGCATTTTAGACTTATCATTGTTGATAATTCCCACAAAATCAGTAGGTAATTATGAAAGCGTTAATTGAACTTGGCTATCACTGCTTCTAAAATTACCGACCTTTGAAAACATACACAGGTATTATGCAATCTGCAATCTTCACAGGTATTATCAGTATTTTTAATTGTAGGCTTTCAGACAAAGAAGTTCTAATAATATCTGTGGACTGGACTAAACATTTCATTAAAAATAAGTCTATGCTCAAAATCATCGATTAAAGACAATGGAAGCCATTGCTTTATTTTTAAATAAAGCAAAGTCAGACTGTGATGGTACGTGAAAATAAAGACGCTCCGATAATACCTTTCCCTTTTAAGAGACTCCAAAATAATAAAATATAATCCGGCTAAGAGCAAACACACATTGGGGTAAAAGCTGCCTTAGATAACAACATTCATCATTCCTTCTTGAGGTTATAGTCGGCTTCTCGTATATGATGTCCTCTTTGAATGAGCTATAAGGGCGAATATAAAACATTTCTAAGTAAATATAAGTATTTCATTTTCGTAGGGACCTATATCAATTTAGGGTCGAGTACCTCAAAAGGAAGAAAACTGTATGTACCTTTATAGGATCACGTACTTAAATGTCCGTCTGTTAATCTGTCTGTCTGTAAAGACGTGCACATTCCAAACTACTGTAGTAATTTAGATAATTCCACCCTTATGGGTGTAAAATATGGGGATGATGAAAATAAAAATATTATTTTCAGCGTTTTTGAAAATTCACCTCCTAACAATTTTGTACGAACCCTCAGGACGCGAGTCCTACTCGCACTTATCCGTTTTTTATAATATATTCCAAAATAAATTATAATTATTTCCCAATTTAGTGCTTCATTTTCCTTTTTCGCAAGTTTCACAATTGTATAATTATTTACCCACACACTGTGCTATCAGAAATATCCCTAAATAACCTGAAACATAAATCATATTAATGGACGTATGCCCTTCACGTCTCCAAGTCGGAAATTTGCCGGCGTGCAAGGGGCTGGCGTCTCATCGACCTCGAGCCTGGCTACCTGCCCTATCATAACATTTGCTTACATGAAGATCTTATCTAAAATTAGCTGAAGGGTCACATAAATAGAAGGATGTTCAAACGCTTGTTACATTACAACCTTAACCTTTTCATACACCCAGAATAGCACTACAGCACTACTTCAGCGCAACTCGTATTTTTAGTGATTCTATGGATATAAGTAATTAAGCTATGATAGGTAAAGATTTGCTAGAGCTAAGACAAAATAACATTCCATGAACTGAAACAATATTACAAATTCAGTAGTCATCACAGCATAAGTTAAAACTGTACCAGAAGCAACATTGAAATTCAACAATAAATCAGCGCAATCGTACCGGTGCGACTTCCAAACAGCCGGCATTGAACAATCAAACAAAGACGGGCCTAGCTAAAGTTTTGCACAAACCCCATCTGGGGATCGCAAACAACGGGGACAATGCAGCTAGCCGCAAATTAAATCGCGCCACGCGCGCCCGCGGTTACACATACATCGGCACTAATTTGTCCTCGCACAATTTATTGCCATCGCGCGCCGTTTTATTCCGTTAAATTGAAACATACATTTTGATTTGTTCACCCGTTAAATATCCCTTTTAATGTGATTATTGTTGCTATAAAAAATCCAGTCATATAACCACTTCATATACCTATATAACTACTTACACACACACCTTTTTTTTTATAATACGCCTGCGGTGGCAAAAAATCGTACGGACCGCCTGATGTTTATTAGTTACCGCAGCCTATAGATGCTTGCAATACCAAAGGCATTGCCCGCACTTTAGCGACCTGAATGGGAGAGGGAAGGAGTGGGTGTTGGGCTTCCTGCTCTCTCACTCATTGTACGAAACGCAGCTGTAATAGCTGCTTCACGCCGATCTTCTGTGAGAGGTTGGTACTACCCCGGTCGAGCCAGCCCGTATATGAGCTGCAGTCAATTGGCTACTGCTTGGCTCTACCACCTTTTCTGAAAAGTAACCCGTTCCGAAGGGTTCAAAAATCAATTTCCTCTAATAGAAACTCCATAAATATTTATTTATATAGCATATTAATCCGTTCACAAAATAAATAGGCTTCGGAATGGAGCACTAGTTAATCCTCTCGCTAGCAGATACAGCTACCCGTGGAGCGAATTAATTGAAATCCATCTGCTCGTTCACGTGAAACTGCACTTCGGCAGTAAATGAATTCACAAAGGTCAGCAAATTGCTGGCCGGATACTAAGCGAACCGTGTTTTTGCTATCGCCGTGAATAATCAGACAGCGTGGGTTTTATATCTATAAGTACCTTTTCTATCCATGCTTTTCCTTTCAACCTTTAATAATAATAATAATTATAATAATATCCTGGGACATTTTTACACACGACTACCTGATCCCAAACTAAGCAGAGCTTGTAGTATGGAAATCAGATAACTGATATTACTACATATACTACTTTTTTATTTGTAAATACATACTTAATATATATATACACCCAGACTCGGGACATACAGACATGTTCATGCACACAAATGCATGCCCCGTGTAGGAATCGAACCTACGACCTGCAGCGTGAAAGGCGCCATCACGCCAACCACGCCAACGGGCCCGTCACCCGTTTACTTATTAACTCTCATTTTCTCAGCTGGAAACTAGCAAGAGTAGTTAGGTATGGTCATTGATTTTGGTATTTCCTCTTATATAGCCGGTGCATTTGCAGTTTTTCCTCATTGCTATAACATTCGACATTAATATTTGATAGTTTTTTATAAGATTACCAACTTGTTGATTACATTGATATTCTATATACTACCTAATATATCATTTATATCTCTTTGTTTTTTGTTTCCGCAGGTATGCGCATTCTAGTGATGCTGTTGCTGGACACGTTGCCCATGTTGGGAAATGTTCTACTCCTGTGTTTCTTCGTGTTCTTTATTTTCGGAATCGTGGGCGTCCAGCTCTGGGAAGGGATCCTGAGACAACGCTGCGAATGGGTTCTGCCACCGAATGTAATGCGACCCAAGTATGTTATCATTTCCATTAATTTAATCACAGCCGAGGCGCACAATGAGATATGTGTTCATGTCAGTCTCATTCTGCTGCCTCTATACCGTCGATATACCTAAACGCATAAGTAACCGTTAACTAGTCTCGATTACTCAAAGTTGGATGACGCAGTGGATGAAATTGCAGCTGCAATTACTTTTTCATTTTGTTCCATTTGCTCGAGAGTGCTCGTCTTAGCGGCACGTCCCATTGCTAACGTTGACTGCATGCAATATTTACGCTTAAGTCCCGCGAGCACATCCATTGCTGCTCTATACATCATTTTGACATTGTGTATTTTATCATTGCATATTGTTTTTGCACTATTACTAACATTTAACTAACGCGCATGTCAAGAGATTCAGCTTACAGTCGAATCACCTACAACACACTTAAATATTGCATACCGTCAATACTCACATGATTAAGTAATAACTGAAAACACACGCATGGTGAACCATTCCAAAATGTAGCAATAATACTCGGTGAGAAAATAGGCACTCTATAAATACGCCATTCATATTAACGTTAACGTATTACATAAATTTGCTACATTTCAATGGTTCTAAACATATCAACCCAAACATAGTACAGAGTAGAAAACTACCGTCATAGCGAACATAAACCAATTATAGTTATTCATGGCAAATACTGACTGAAACATTTAGATCTAGTACAAATAGATACGACATAATCGTACTAATCGAACGATCGAACTAATAATGTGGAGCTCGAAAGCCCATCGTAAGGGTCGCCACATACATACGGAATTTCCTTACGGAATCCCATTTCGAAATATCGTATCGGGGTTTCCGAACGCGATACGTCCATACATTTGGATGGATTTACTGCGTTCGGTTTCCCCGATTCGATGTTTCGAAACGGAATTCCGTACGAAATTTTCCGTATGTAAGTGGCGGGCTTAAAGCTAATTTCATATATGTGCCATATTCTTGGTTTGAGACATCATAACCTTTAGAACTTTTAGGTACATAACACCCGTCACGTCTGCCTCAATTTATGTTCCAGAGACCTGTCCGATTGGTACAGAGTGCGCGTCAGAGTGAACTCGTAAGGATTTGCGATCAAAATTAATGTGTTTCTATTAAGAACATTGCGAACTGTTGTAACGTGTACCTTCACGCATCTGCCGTCCAGATGTGCTATCGTTTCGCTTCCTTTTCACGAATTGGCAGTTTTGATGAGCCGCTAGCTCGTTTATGTACCGTGTCACCATGTGTCATAGCTATGTTTATTCTAAACACTGAGAACTGCCGATTTGTTTCCAATCAAATCACACATGTGGGTAGTTTTATCAACTTCCTTTGAAATATAAATGTTATATCTTTTACGTTTATTATTTTATTGAGATTATTAAACTCAAGAGCTCCTATACAAAGTTTGATTCAATTTTACCATCATAATAAGCGCGAACGCGTAGGATATTTAAACACAGACGTCAAAACATTATCGCTAATTACAGTATCTCATAATTCATCAATAACGCCACTATAACGTTAACAATAATGACATACAGTTCATACAATAACTTTTAGTGTACAAAAACCAACTCCCACTAACATTTTTATTGTCAGCTAATACGCAAACACTACTCAAATACTAAGAGCTTTGCACCGTTTGTCAGCCATTTAACTATTCGGGACATTGGCGAGACATTGTAGACCGATGTTGAAGACCACAATAAAATCCTTATAGCTATCATGAAGAGAGCAGGCCCCGAAACGACCGGGCGCCCAAATGATGTGGGTTACGGTTAGGCTCGTGTTCGTATGTGTACCTTCTGCCGTTAAACGATAACGACCCAAAGGCTACTGACGTTAATCCGCTCGGCCGATACCCGCCAGACTTTCCCGAGCCAACTTATTAGCGCTATCATTACTATCAATTGGGACAACAACCGGTCCTAAATTCCTTTCTACGCTTTCATTTTAGCATGTGTTTGCACGCAGCGTGTCTAAATGTGGCTACCTGTGTTAGGTGCATGCATATTAGAGGTAGTGAAATTTAACCTCATCAAGTAGTTAAAATAAATCTAGATAAATTCTGAAACTAAATCGCAAAAAATAAGTAGACTTTTTAGAAAGTATTTCGTTTCTGAGATCAATATGTCTCTCGTCACGATTAACCAACTTCAAGTATTTTGGGCTAGTAGTTTCAGAGTTGAAATTAAAAAAGTTATACAAAGTTCTGAATGGTTTTCGTCGCATACTAAATTCGCTGGTAGTATTAAACTGGCTGTTTTAGACGGTGTTTTAAACGGTAGATTTCATTAGAATTAATATTTCATTTTCATAATAATGTACCATTTCATTTATCATTTCACATGCTAGCCCCCAAGATTCCAATATCGACCCGTATCCCCTCACAATTACAGTTAAAAACAGTTTTTTTTATAGCCGTTATACGTCCCACTCCTGGGCAAAGGCCTCCCCCTTACTTCTCCAAATGTCTCTGTTTTAGGCTATTTCCTGCCACGATGTTCCCGCAAAGCTGGTTAAATTATCTCGCCATCTCTTCCTTGGTCGACCTCTTTGTCGGCGGCCGCCATCGGGAATCCGATTGGCGATGATGTTCGCCCACCTTTGCGGGCTCATGCGGGCCACATGACTGGCCCACTCCCACTTTAGCTTCGCGGACTTTTCTCCCTTGTAAAATAAATAGTAATATTAAAATTTTGTTACACAGTATATCATTCTACTACGAGTTCTCCAAAGAGTTAGACTACATTTGCTCAACGCCTGAAGATAATGGAATGCACTTATGCGGCAACTTTCCGCCTTATCGATACGGCCCGCTGGTCTGCAATGAGACAGCCAGGCCCTACTCCTTAAACATTCCCACGAACACATCGTGCGTCGACTGGAACCAGTATTACACTAACTGCACTCAAAGAGGATCAAACCCATTTCAAGGCACCATTTCATTCGATAACATCGGTCTCGCGTGGGTCGCTATATTCTTGGTAAGTAAAACATTATGTTGTCTACTGGGATTTTCCTGATGTGCGTCACATTAGGAAAAACCAAGTATAAAACCAACGACTGAGTCTTCAGATATTTTTGCTCTGAGCTTCTACTCATCAATCAATATGGCTTCAAGTCTATTGCGTTGGGCATACTAATACCACCGAATTTATATATATTTTTAGCCAGTTTACAATGGTTTTACTAAGCAATGTTAGGAATAAAAGTTATTTGTAATGCCAGTGTAAGGCCCGTATTAATAAATCTATCTCAAGGTTGAGATCGAACTTAAGATGCTGTTTTTGACAGATGTTCCGTACATTAAACGTCAAAACTGCATCTTAAGATCGATCTCAACTTTGAGATGCATTTATTAATACGGGCCTAAGTCCATCATAACTTTTTATAAATTTGGGGGATAGTCTTACATAATATTATACAATCTCTATTAATAGTAATTTTCTGGATCTGAATTAGAGTATCCTTAGTTTAGTAGTTCGATGTCCTTCCTAAGATTAACAAAGAATATTTCCAGCCAATGAATAGGGTCCTTAAGGTATTTCACATTTGCAGGTGATATCGTTAGAAGGATGGACAGATATAATGTATTATGTACAAGATGCTCACAGCTTTTGGGATTGGATTTATTTTGTGCTATTAATTGTGGTAAGTACCTATCTTCAGTGTCTTACATAAAGTATTGTTTCATTACTTGGTAATAAAGTTCCACAAGCTTCACTTCTATTTTATAATTTAATCATCTACAGTCTTGTCTGCGGACACAAAACAAGAAAGAATCTAATATTTTTTTTCATATGTCTTAGGAATAATTTAGTAGGTATGCAGGGCATAATAAAAAATACAAGAGAATTTTACCAAATTGATTAGGACAAGACGAGACGAGCACGGTATAGCCGGATCACGTAAAATGAAAAATTTTCTACTCACGTCTTTGCAAAAATAAAGTCAACTTTCTTATTAAGGTATCTTACCTTAGTTATTCAGATATTTTTAAGATGCACCGTTGTTCAACAGATTGGATCATTCTTCATGATCAACCTCTGCCTAGTCGTAATAGCGACGCAGTTCAGTGAGACGAAAAAGCGTGAAATGGAACGCATGAGAGCCGAGCGGGCCCGATTCACGTCAACGTCGACCCTCGCCTCTTCCACAAACAACAGCGAGCCGGCCACGTGTTACGCTGAAATCGTGAAATATGTAGCGCATTTATACCGACGATTTAAAAGGAGGATGGCTAAAAAAATTAGGTAAGTATCAATTTTGTTTTAATTAACCTTATTCATTGTTGCCGATCCGATTATGCAAAACGATATTTTACTTACCCAGCACTTTTCATATGAATTAATTTTAATGTACAGTCAGTGACAAAAGTTGGTGATGAATATCACAACGTCAACATTAGTGATTTAGGTACTTACTGGGTTTTTCTTTTTCTTTTCTAACGTTGATTTCACGAAATACATCATAATCTAAATTCCGGTAAGAATCCTTACTAACCGATCTTATTATCAAAATCTTTGTACATTCGCTGAAATATACAACAAAAAGATTTCCGCCCTCCGCAAATATGTTTTTCGGACGTAAATCTGCCGTATTTCCTCATTCGCAATCTATTTCAAACATCGTTATTGTGTTCTCTGAAGTCAAAATTGCCTGCCCTACCCGCGCTGTTCCCTTTTTACTGCAAGATTATTTAGTATATTTATGTTTATTACCATTGCAAACGTTGATGAACACTTCATTGTAAATGGCCGGCGTATTTTTGTTAGAAATGATGACAAATAATATTTTGTTTTCGTTGCGAGTTTTTTGTTTTGTTTTTTTTTTGTAAGGTTTTTTTTCTTGCAGAGTGTACCGTTACCAGCGCGATCAGTTAAGATGGCGGTCTAGCAGAGAAACCCTTCAACTACCAGCTAATAAGCCGAAACAACATCATCCCTGCTGTCCGCGAATTCATCCACAGGTATAAATTGATAACTGTCTTCATAAACTGTTATTGATATAATTGTAAATATGTATGTTGTATGTTGTATTTGTTATTGTCTACCTATCCCTCGGGATTGGGTAATAGTCAGTTCCTGTATACACGGCGACAACTGTCACGTTGGGTTCTGACTATCTGGTGAAACGTGGGCTTTGAGTTGGCTTAATACCTCCACAATGTGGTGGTGTATGGCCACTCAAGCCTCTGACTACCCTCGAATGGGGATAAAAGTCGTGACGTTATATTTTTTTTTTTTTTTTTTTGTAAATTTGTACAGTGAATAAATTTTTATGAAAAACTATTTAAATACCGACTTTACGCAGTGAATCTCCATCTAACACTGTCATAGCACTATGACGCGTTTTGCTGTGCACATATTGGAACAAAAACATTACTTGGCCATTTCCGCAAACCGCAATATTATTACCATTGATATTGATAAACTAATTTATTATTCCTTTGAAATTATTGTGAATAATTTAATTGATAAAATATACAACATTCTGAAATGAAACTCCGCGTTCAATGTACGATATCAAACAGAGTAGATTATAATAAAATATTCGTCAAAGCACAAAGCTGCTTCCTCGCCGACTGATGTGTATGTCGGTGACACATGTACTGACACGGTGCTTACATTTATTAAGCCTTTGTCATGTACACGACAGTAAATTGTCTGACATTTTAATTTTCGTAAAAAGCGACCATTATCGTTTACCTGTAGAATGGATCAAAAGGTACCAATTAACTTTGCCTTTTTATATTCATCTTTGTGCACCACAAGATGAACATTATTTTTGCTTACAAGTGAATAAATTGTAAGCGCTCATAGCTCTTGATTGTGTCCCGTCAACGTAGCAAAATGCTACGGGCTACGAAACTACTACGCTATGGTGCTACGAAGTATTTTTGTAGGTCTCGCTTTGCTACGAAATTTTTAGGTCTCACTATTTCAACATTTTACTGGTACTAATATGTACACATAACGATTATAAATTAATCATGTCACAGTCATCAAATATTGGACCTCACGATACAGGCTAGGCCTAGTGTGAGGTCCACTGACAATTCTACTTAATTTTAAATGTACACCTTCTTAGTCATAAAAACTGTTAGCAATTATTTCCTGTGTGTACTTTGGAAATTTATTTTTATTTTTATTTGATTTTTTATTATTGTAATATATCATTAGCGTAGCTCATCATACTTTTACAAAAAAAATACCTATTTCTTTTTGAAAAATATACGTAGGTAATTAGACTTAGCATCCTTCTTTGACATACCACTTATTCAATATAATATTTATGGTGTGCACAATAGGAGAACTCTATTTGTTATGCCCTTTGATTAGGGCAACGGCGGCAAGTCAGTAGAGGAAGGCGTGTGCGGGTCGGGCGACGAGCCGCTCGGCCGGCCCAGCCTGTTGCGCGTGCCCTCCCTATCCGCGGCCGATCTAGAGGTATGATACCAACCCTTTTTATTTACGTTTAGATAGATAGATATTAAAGAGTAGGAGTATCACTTACTTATTGTTAACCGTCTGCAGGTATCAGCCTATTTTAATGGGGATATTTCTTCATATTAAATGCAGTTTTTTTTTTAAATATTAAATAATCACAAATATATTCTCCATTAAAGTTTGCTAAAGGCAATGAATTATGAGGTCACTAGAACATTTTTCGAAACTTTAAACATCTTTATTTTTGGCAATTTTAAATTTATTTTGGTACTTAATTATTTCATAAGTTGGTCAACAACATAATTATTTGGATTATTTTAATGATATAGATAAGTTCCCAATACCCGTAAACAATCTTATAAAACGATCGTTAAATCGATTGTGCCTGAATATCGATATAATGCGACGATCATGTGGTTCTTTTTGTATTATTAATATTAATGTTGTTGATTCAGAATGCATCAAATCTCTCCCTCCTGTCGCCGCCGTCGCTCGCCCGACGGAGATCAATGGTGATGTTCAGCGACACAGTACTCCTGCACGCGCCAAACGCGGTCCACGTGGCACACCCACACAACGTGTGCTCCTCTGAGAAGATGACACAGACAGGTACTGTCTTATGAGCACGGTATTAAAGACTAACATTGCCTAGACAGTTATGATATTGCCAGGAAGACCAAACGATATTATAATGCAATGAAAAGGTTTACAATCTCTGCTTAGTTAACGACCGACGTTTCTAAGAGTATGCTCATTATTTGGTAATATTTTAAATCGCCTTTCGTCTGCATCAAAATATTATTAGATGTCAATTAATTTTTGATAATCAATTTTTACTAGAAAAGTAGCTTAAGTGAAGTAACATTTCTATTCGCTCTAGAACCTCTTACGAAACAAGAACAATGTAACACTCACTTGTACGCTAACATACGACCTACTTTACCTGTTGCTTACACTCGAAACTTTCCCCGTCTTGGCCGGAAAGAACTTCAGAAAAATTTACACTACAAAACACTTTACATCTAGTTGAAACTTTCTAACAATTCGAATGAATATTTGTAGATTCATTGTGTCAACGTGACTGGCTTAAGAGCCAAAGTGGTGAGTCTAGAGGCATTAGATCTAGACGAAACTATTAGACGGGCATGTGCAATGTGGTCTAAACTTCTTGCTTTCCTTTCACTTCCTTAGAATGACGATTAGGAACGACTGCGAGGTTTTCTGAATTTGATTTCGGCTTTACCCCTTTGCGTAGGTAGAGAACTTCTACACTGTCTTTTATACAACTCTTCATTCTGTTTTGAGTTTCTGTTTACACCGCGAAAGCATCTCGTTATTGGCTAACCGATAACTTCATTCACAAAATAATTCAGTTGAGAATTTTTCTTTCGTTTTAATGATGAATGCTAAATTGATTAGGGAGTTTGATGACATTCTAAAAAGCATTGCTTATAAGGGTTTTAACGAATCTCTACGTAATGATTGCCTATTTGAATACTTTTGAATTTTTGTTTTTTTTTTTTTGTATCCGAAGTTATGGATTTGTGTGCAAATAACTATATGCTTTCAAGGTATTAGAACATGGGTGACCCTAGCTGTGTCAGGGGAGCTTTTCATTCAAAACACGTATTTTACTACTTACCTCTTCCCTTTATTTGAGTCCTACTAACTTGTACCTTGGCCCTACCTACAAGTTATTCCATAATTTGCATCCCTCCCCCTCCTTAGGCCAAAAGCTCTGATATGTCCCTCCCCAAGGCCAAATGCTGCTCTGATTTGCCCCCCTCGCCACAAGCTGGGTGGCAGACCCATGTATAGATTCATCTTAAAATGAAAAGCACAAGCGCACTAGCATCACTTATTTGGGGGCGTAGAGTTCGACCTGCCGACAGGCGACACCGCAGAGGAGCGGGCCGCGGCGGGCGGCACCATGTCGTGTCAGGAGCTGCTCGCGCTGTCGGGCGCGCTGTCCGCCGCCCTGCCCACTGGCCAGGTCGCCCTGGACTCCTTCTTTGAGGAACTAACGAAGGGAATCAGCAAGAGAGCTGGGGAAGAGAAGAGTGACACGAAGGTTTGTACGACTTGTTTTTCTTATGGACTTTTGTAATGTTCTTTTCTTATCATCAGGGCCCTAAGTTGCTTGGTCATTGTGGCGCCACTGTGACGTTTTGATCTACCCTTTGATTGAACCAATCGCAGGCCAATCAAACGGTCGACCAATGAGAGGTTCTTAGGGCTTAGGGCCCTGGGTAGTGGTCAACCTGGTGTCAGAGTTGTTCAAGCCACCGGAATTCTAATAATTCGGAATTCTAATTCACCGGCTTCTAATATGGCTTGCCGATTGCTCTCTAGTTACGATAACTTGGACCAACTTATTAATAACTTGGTAATATTATTATTAACTTAAATTTTTCTTCTGCAAGGTATATTTACTTTATTTGATAGGTTTATTGAGCCATTAAAAATCTCTGCCATTATTATAGTTTAAATACTTCTTACATTAAACAGTTCTTCTTTATAAAGATAGCAATGAGAAAACTAAATCAATTTCAATAAAACTAGCACCATCTATCACCTGCCCACGCTATTTCCATCACCGAAACATGCTCGTTGGGTATAATAGGAATTTCTTCATAGTTTTATTTTATCACTTTGAATACCCAACTCTACGGTAACAGATTGCAGTTTAAAATAAATTACGCTTTCAATAACATAAATTAGATTTAATCCATAGACTTACTTACCTACTTGTTGATATTATTTGACTCGTTATTTATTTTCTTTCTTTAGTATTTCGTTTTTCTAATGCTATTAGTCTCACTTCAGTAATGACCTCATTTTAACTACTGTGTGACTGAATCAGGACTTCAGTAAAACTCATATTTAACCGTTATATGATTTTTATATTTGAAAGCGAATCTATGTACCTTACACACGATCGTGCAACCGACATGCATTACTAACTACTGCTTTTAATAGCTCTACCATAGCTTTTTCACTACTTAGTCGCTAAGGTCTGCGTAAAATCAGATTATATGACGCCTCCAGTATAATATTTGGCAATACATATTGGCATCAGCCTGAAAATCTAGCCATTTGCCATAGATACAAAACTTTTACTTAGACACTAGCGACTCGCGCGTTATAATCTCAGGGTAGAGCTACTGCTTAAAACATACGTCCATCTTTCCTAGACTGTGGAAATAGAAGATTTTTCGTGCTGTGCGGACCTAATAGCAGCCGAGGAAGCAGCCAAGAAGACGAGGAAGAGTCGCTTTAGCAACGCCTGCTCTAAGTTCTGGGGAAACATATCCAAAGCGCTCTCCAAATTGAGGAAGCGCATTAAAAATGTTGCCGACCATAAATATTTCCAGCAAGGTAAATTGTCACACGCTTAAATTTTAGTTTTGTCTTTGAAAAAACAAAATTCACAACTTGATGAATTATTGTAGAAAAATCATATTTATAAGCACATACTTAGTTAATCATTCTTTAAACTCTCGTTAGAATACGTAAGTATACATGTGTAGTAAGTATGACAGACATTATATTCAGATATTGAAATATTAAGTTCCATATTAATACTAGGAGATGGTCCACCTCTAGTGTCTAGTTTTAAGAATAAAATTAGTTACGTGCGTTATATGAGGCGAGCGGCGCGTTGTTCCAAAGCAAGCAGTTCAAGGCATGTATACGCACCCATTAAAATAAAAAAGAAAATTTCACATATAATTATCTCATTTTTTAAGCCTCTTTAAATAAATAATTCCCACTCACATTGAGGGGAGGTGTCTGCCCCTATTTATTACCAGTGTACAATTTCAAGCGTATCCACTACACATCTATAATTTCCAGGTATTCTGCTCGCGATCCTGATCAACACGTTGTCAATGGGCATCGAGTATCACAACCAGCCCGAAGAGCTCACTGTGATAGTTGAGATCAGTAATGTCGTGTTCTCCGCAATATTCGCAGTTGAAATGCTCTTTAAAATCATCGCTGAGGGCCCTTTTAAGTACATCTCTAATGGGTTTAACGTGTTTGATGGCATCATTGTTATATTAAGGTAAGACTTTCAACGTTTGTCGGTAGGTGGGGGCAAAACCGGGATCAAATGCTGAGTCATAAATGTATAAATTAGGGCCTCCGCAGACTAGCTACTTTTAGCATCGGCGATCGGCGATTTTGTGACGTATCGATGCTGTGTCGCGTTTCTTCGAGCGCGAACGAGCGAAACGCACCATCAAAATCACCGATCGCCGATGCTAAAAGTAGCTAGTCTGCGGAGGCCCTTATTTCTTCTAGTATCGTGTAGTTCACATTTGTTAATTACATATTAACACAGAGTAAAGACTAAAGAAAGAGGTGCCCTCATTAGATATATGTATGAAAAAAAACGTGGTCATTGTTTTTTTATTTTCATTGTTCTATCTACCGGGAAATAGTTGAACTACTCGCTTCGTTTTATGTCGAGTTTAGTACTAGGCCGACCACTCGGCCGAGTTGCTTAGGGCCAGTCCCCTTAGTAATTGGTCCATGCATATCAAAGTCCCTACATAGATTTCATTATTGATGATATTAGGCTATTTTAATAGAGGGCAATATTATTTAAAAGGGTGTTTCAAAGATCGTATGTATTCACGGCAATGTGGCTGGATTTTGCCTTCTAAGAAACAAAACTTCAGACGATCTTTATTAGATTGATACAATAAATCGAATAGAAATGGTAATAAGGTGGCTCTTATGAAAGGCAATATTCATTCGGAATCCAAAACAGCTCTGTTATTCTCGGTCTACTAATAAAATACACAGAGAGATGGCCGACGGAGATAGGTACTTATTGAAACAAAACACGCGAGCATCGCATAACATACTACTGTGGGTAGGACTCACGTAATACCACTCGACGTGAAAGCAAATACGGCTTTTCTGTAGGTATTTTCTTGTTGTGAATGTATTTTTTTTTAACCTGTTGTGTGTCTACATGGTAGTCATTGCGGGCTACATTTTGTAGTTTTTATGGGCATTCTAAAACACCACTTTCCCGATGGAGGAACATTACACTTTTACCGCGTGCATTAGGTCCAATGGTAGTAAACATATTTTTCTTCACTGAAATACTGTAATACTCGTTTTTATTGTTTAAACAGTGCATTTGAGCTGGCACAAAGCTATGGTCACGAAAGAGACCTAGCGGGGAGTTCAGGTCTCTCTGTGCTGCGGACATTTCGACTCCTGCGCATACTCAAGCTAGTGCGGTTCATGCCCAACTTGCGGCGGCAACTGTTCGTCATGCTACGGACGATGGACAACGTCGCCGTGTTCTTCTCACTGCTCGTACTATTCATCTTTATATTCAGGTAAATATACCATTACACGACTCACTAAATTAGTTCAATCGATAGAATAGACCAGGCTTCCACTTAGTGAAATCAATAAAAATGTGATCATAAATCGAAAAACCTAAAATCAAATCATATAAATTGCATGAATATAAAAATTAAGAAGTCATATTTTATACGAAATTACTCTTGTTCCTTGAAAATTTTCTTTTTCAAAATTCCTTTATTATTTACCTGTTTATCCCGAATTCACATAACGATACACTAAATTTATCGCTGGAAAATAATCGATTTATCTTTATTTTGCTTTTCGGTTCGATCTAAAAACAATGCTTTATTCCAACTACATAATAATTGTGGATTACTCATCTGTTCTCTTCAAATTCATATTATAGGTAAACTATCAACTGTTAGTACCTATCATATAACCCGTACCGTAGTCAGTCATGCGGCTCCCAGCAATCATTCATTGATTGCTCAACCAGATTTTTCACTTTTTCCGTAGCGAAAGAAGATTTATTCGACTCTCCATAAAATATGAAATTCTGAATGTTTCTACCTAACTGTCACACCCGCATCCCTTAACCTGTGCACTAACTGTGAGTGATTTCCCCTATTTTCTTTTCGATCTATCCTTATGTGTGTCAACCACTTCTGTCTTTGACATTCCACCAACTACACACTGCCACTATCCACACTCTATACATCTTTTTTCTCTTCTATTTATTATCTTATCGATCATAGTGACGTCACGCTTTTGTGCTTTTCGTCCACTTGAGTTCTTCTACACTTGCACTCTATCACTCATTTCTTAGAATATTATCTCACACACGTATATCTTATTTTTATTTTATTATAATATCCTTTATAATTTTGTATATAATATCTCCTCCTTTATGTATGGTGAGGATGGTAACCGTGTTATTATCTAATCGCATATTGCGTGGTAACGTTCAGCATCCTCGGTATGAACCTCTTCGGGTGCAAATTCTGCGAGAAAGACGAGCATGGCGACAAAGTCTGCGACAGAAAAAACTTTGATACGCTCTTGTGGGCCTTTGTCACGGTGTTTCAGGTATTCAACATTTTAAATTAAAATACCTAACAGACAACCCAGAAACAGACTGAACTTGCAACATTACTAAACGCTTACCCACGGGTCCGTCAGTCAACACTCATGACAGTATGATGACAATCCCAATAACAGAAGATTGTCCTGTGACGGCTAATCGACTAACCACGAGAGTACACAACCGACCGTTCACTCTGCTGCAAGAGGGAATCTTCCATACACTGAACTGTATACCGATCAAGTACACTAACGGAGGGATTAAGCTTGCAGCATTGTGCGTTGTCAAACAGGCGTTCTGTCGCGTAACCGCTACTCTAGTACCCGCGTAGTGAGAACTAGTACCATCCGTAACAGATTGATCAAACATCATATAGTGTCACGTTCACCATGTTGTTACGTACAGTACCCATCAGAAGTTGTCAAGAGCACATTACTTAGTCAGTGAGCTTGGTTGAATAGTAGGTTAGCTTAAGGTCGTTCGGAGCCGAGTCGCGGATTAACCTGTTCGTCGATTCCTCTACTCCCACTACTACAGCTGCACTCAGTTTATACAGTATCTCTATCACTTTGCATGCCGCTTCTATTTAGGTATTATCTTCAATGGCTTGATGCAGAATTGATGGAGCGTCGTTCATATTAAATTAGTAAAGATTTACGAGCGTTTTATTTGGAACTTTAATGACTATATGAGCAAACTTTCCACCGATTCTGTCATCAACCCCGGCATCCTTGTTTTAACTTCAATAACAATCAAATTTTCAATTTCTCTTCCCTTAAACTTTTTATCTTCCACTTTATTATGGGCTAAAATATCGGTCCTTTCATCTTACTTTCCCTTTTCTTTCTCCATCTGCATCTCACAGGATGAATATAATATTTTTTGAACTACTGCATTATAATTAATTTGAATGACATTATCACGAGTAAATTAAGAAAGAGTATGAATGATTTTTTCTTTGATTACCTTTAAGCACTTTACTTTCGCCTATTTTCTCCTCCAGATTATTTTATTGCATTCTCTATTTATTATTGTAATCATGAGACAGTATAAATAATGAAATATAATACTGGTACCTATTGAGTTTTTTGATGAACTTAATTGCACTAAATAACACGATTTAAATGAAAGTAAATACATAATTTAGATTGATTAACATTATCCGTTGGTTGTAGCGTCCCAACGGCGATAACACTGCACTTAACCATTTAGGCTTTTCTTAGTTGATTCGATAAATCATTAAGTTCATCTGGATTATTTTCTTGAAATAAAACTAATTTTACGGCACAGAAATGTATAGACACTTCAACAATTTTTGCACTACTAATACTTGTGTGCATTTTTACGTTATCTTCTTAATTATTTACATAGGTATCGATTCTTTGTTGATGCACTAACTGCGCACATAGCTACGAGCCCACAGTATCCGTTGTGGGTCCGTAACATTAGTATTATTTCACGAGTCCGAGAGCAGGTTGCAGTGTTAACGTCTCGTACGCAACAAATTTGGTCAGGATGACTCGGTCGCGGCGTATGCGCACAGCATTTTGTTTTTCTTTCATTTTTTCATCGGCCCCACGACGCGCAGTATTCTGGGCATGTATCTATTCGGTGGTAAGTTTTGCAAGTACGTCGAAGACAATGGCACCGAGCGGGATTGCACCTGCCCCGAGATCGTCTCACACCATCCGAAGTGTGAATGCGACAGGAAACATTTTAATAACATTCTATGGGCTACCGTCACCGTGTTCCAGGTAAGCCTTGTGCGGTCAGCTAGACTAGGCTCTATAGTCGGTTTATTTGCGATCCCGTTTCAATATGTTTTAGAAGATAGACGCCGCGTTTTTCTCGTAACTACCAACGTGAACTGATTGGATACGTAGAAGTTTGTCTTGTTTGACAACTTTAGAAAAGTTGTGAGAAAAGATGAATATCACAAAATTAACCACTAACATGATTGAACATAACTTGTAGACTTGGCACTAGCGAGAGATACGCCGTAGTTATTTAGTACTTAGATTCGTAATGCACCCCAAGGAGCGCTCTGTAGTTAGATTGCATCTTGCTTAGTAATGGATAGTATTAGGACGCGGACCCTTTATGCTTGTGTACTCAAATCGCCGTCTGTGTTCCCTTTCATTACCTGTATATTAGTGTACACGAACACATCGACATGACACTTGTTACACTAACACGCTGATTTACTAACAAACGTTTTTGTATTTGTTTACTTTGTTTTGTTAACAGTGGATTTACTTAACATTTTATTACAAACACCAAAAGGCACGACTTACTTACAATATGACAGCACACCTTGCTTATTTTGATTTATTAAACAAAATCAGATATTTAAATATTTTTGATGTGGTAGAACAATTTGCACGGATGAATTGAATTCTCACTTTGATATGAACGTTTCAGGTATTGACCCAGGAAGACTGGAATGTTGTTCTGTTTAACGGCATGGAAAAAACGAGTCATTGGGCCGCGTTATATTTCGTTGCTCTCATGACTTTTGGAAATTACGTACTGTTTAACTTGTTAGTAGCTATTCTCGTCGAGGGCTTCAGTTCCGAAGTAAGTTCAATAAAATGCCATACATAATGTATACTGACGTGTCTACAGAATTCACGACCAAATTCTCATGTGTAATTCAAATCTCTTAGCGAAATGAGAGGCGGGAGCGTGAACAACGTGAATTGGCCAAATCAAAATTGTCGGGCGAATGTTTCTCAGACAATAACGAATTGCACTACGATGAGTCGAATTCGGGATCACATTCCAGCGACAGTTTTTCACAGGTGAAATATTTCCAACGTTATTTTATCGAGTTGAGCGATACTATTTTTATAGAGAGCTTTGTTCACAAATTGTTTACGTTTTATTGTCTCAAAGAATTTACCCGAAACTTTTGATTACATTTTTTGTTCTCAATAGAATGAAATAAAGAACTATTGGCGTTCGGCGGACGATGTACGAAAAGGTAAAGACGACGTAAGTGGGCACAAAGAGAAGGCGATACGATCCCGCCGCAAAACAAAGTCCTCAGCTCACCACCCGACGCTTTGCAAGGACTGCGCGCAATCTAACAAATGTAATTTGCAAAAGGTGAGTCGAGATTTATGGCGATTAAAGTCATTAAGATTCATCTTGGAACAAGATAAAGCTTATTTAAATATTTGCTTTCCATTTAAAGATACGAGGGTACCGCCAACCGAGAATAAGAAACACGATAACAGAATAATAAGGTCCAAATATAAAATCCAAATGTCTTGATATATTATAAGCATTTAAGATTAATGTTAATTGCAATCGTGGGATACCTAGCCACCTCATATTTCTCCATTATAAACCCTTGTAGGTGTTGTTAAACTAAATAGAATAGAGATAGACCTACAGGATATAAATAATGGAAATAAATAACTGTAATACAACATTGTCTTTTAGGAATCAAAAATGCTAGCAAGTAGTGGTGGTGCAACAGATGCCGCCGTACCAATGATAACCCACACGGCGGCCACTCCACAAGACTCGCCGTCCACGACCTTGGAACCGGGCGCGTCCTTCAGAGACTTCCATGTCGCTTTGAGCTTAGAGAGGTCCTCCATGCTTTCAAGTTTAGACTCTATTGATCGGACTTCTGTAAGTTTATTTACTTGAGTATTATAATTAATCCGCTGACAAGTTCATTTAAGATATACACTGGAGCACAAAGAAAAAGGGTCGGTTAGAAAATCTTCAATACCTTCAATCGCATTTTTATTTATTTGACATTTATTAAAAATAAAAAGCTCGAATTCATTTTATTTTTATTTAATCACATTAAAATATTCTTTAATTTAGTCTTTAATTCATAAAGCTACGTTAGGTACTTTTGAAGATATTGAAGATATTCTAACCGACCCTTTTTCTTTGCGGCCCAGTGTATTTGGTTTTAATATCCCAAGATATTTATTGTATGCAAATTTGCATAAAAAGAAAGCTTACTTCATCTATCTTTAGTTATCAGCACCTACTTATTTTGATCGATATTTTTCCAGTGCGCCAGCATTCCAGGTTTGCTAAAACCGCCTAACAGCTACACATTAACCCTCCACTCCGCTCAAGCGCAACTCGGGTCAGAAAAGGCGCGACTTCCTCCGATGTCCCTCGCTCCTCCCCCTTTGACCCTTGCCCCACCCCCCTTGAGGTCCACGTCACCAGGGCTGACGACCCCAACAACACCGAGGTCAACGCCCTCACCGTTATTACCAGAGAAAAATGTTCAGATCACGATAGTGAAAGAAGATAATTGTCTGAACACGAGTGATAAGTCCAGTCTGCTGAGCTCGCAAAAGTAAGTGATACTTATTAGTTTCTCCATGTTTCTCTTAAGTTTGGTTGTCTAAACGATTCTCTAATTTCAGAAACATAAGTGTAGTAAGCATGGGCCCAAACGGTGATGATAAATGTAGGGTGCAGCGCGGGTACAGTTGGCGGCTATCACGGCCGAGTCTTAGGAGGAAACCGAAGCAGAGGACAGGCTCAGATTCGGATGCTATAGTGCTCAATAATGGACGAGACCATGCTGTTTGTAATGGTAAGTAGCGTTTGGAAATAGCTGACGCCGATCATTATTATAGGAATAGTCCCCTCATCAACATCTCTATTACGACTCAGTTGCAGACCTAAAATGAATCGCTACCCTAATATATCTATGGCAAGGGTAAGGAGACAGATGTGACTGAAACGCAGACTCATGCGATCTGTGGCCCGATTCACGTAACCAAAACCGTAACGATGTCTCAGCGATATAGTCGTTGATAGCCTTTTCGTTACGAAAAAAGGCTATCAACGACTATATCGCTGAAACATCGTTACGATTTTGGTTACGTGAATCGGGCTACAGTGTGAGGTTTACCTGTTGGGTTTGCAATTTGCATCTCAAGTTCGATCTCAATCTTGAGATCAATTTATTAATACGGGCCTAAGTATTTTTGAGATCAATATCCAGAAACAACAATATGTAAGAATATGTGAATATGTAATTATTTCTATCAATGTTTCGTAAATTGAAGCCAAAAGTAACGTGAACAATAAACTATTTGTGCTTCAGCTGCTTTAGGATGTACTTTATAGGTGATCTACTCTCAAATTATAGTTGATGATATCAGACAGCCATAGCCCATTAAGTGGAAATAGTTGGGGAAAACATGCTCAAAAGTGGGAAATAGTATGGATAAGAGATGTGTATATTGACCTATCCGTGTGTTCTCAGGCTCAAATATCCGTAAGAACGAGCTCTTGCTTTCATCATCGATGGTGATAAAGAACGATACTCAATCCGAGTTGCCAAATAATCGGACTCGACCTCAGTTGCCTGCCCCTCGAGTATTGGCCCCTCCCGCGAGAAGAGTTTCAGCCCACAATGCACCACTACTACCTGATGTAAGAGCTACTCTTGATATTATTTAATGTATCTAATCGCGACATACCTGAAGCTTTTCTGTTTAGACTTCGAGATTTGATCTGGGACATCTTTTATTAACTGTGTTCCTTTGCATAATATAATTCAAGGTGGTAGAGCCAAGCTGTAGCCAATTGACTGCAGCTCATAAACGGGCTGACTCGACCGGGGTAGTAGCACCCTCAAACAGAATATCGGCGTAAAGAAAGAAAGAAATAAAGAAAGCATCTATAGGCTACGGTAACTGCTTAACATCAGGCGGGCTGTACGCTTTTTTGCCACCGCAGTCCTATGAAAAAAAACATCTGAATAAAAATATTGTATTTCAAATTAGCTACAAGAAGACTTTTAATCAAAGATGCCACTTAACAATGAAGTTTATCGGTTATTTTAACATAATCCATTAGTCTATTATACAGGTGTCATGGAAAGCCCCAGAGGCTGGATTTTCGTCGGATTCCACAGTTCGATTGGACACAGTAAAGGCACCGCCTCACAGGCTGTCGCTCACTAACGACTATTTAACAGGTAAGAACCTAAGAATACGCTGACTAATATTTATTTTAAATCCAAGTACTGATTATGCAACATACTGCGTAACTTTGTAACAGCTCAATGCTAGCTGTCATCATCGGCATGAGGAGATTGTTTACTTCCTGGCTCTTTTTAATTAGTTCGAGTGATATTTTACTTATAATTATTAAATTTGCCTATTGGAATACCTGAGTTTACGTATGGAATTTGTGAGTGTACTTTTTCCTTCATAGTGACAACAGTGTGCGAAGTAAAAGCGAGTAACTTAGTCCCACCAACAGCAGCGCAGGTAGCTCATGTGTCGACTCGACCACCACGAACTGAATCCGCCGCGTTACCTACGAGGCCTAATAACCAACCACTGCCTCTCATCAAACAGATCAATGAAGAGGTAACCTATTTGCAATATCACTAATAGTATTTTTTACCAAGTCTGAAATAATATCAGCTAAGGTAGATAACTCTTCATTGTTAACCACAAAAGAATTGAAAAACTACAAATGAGCGTTCACTAATAATATAATGATAAACGTAAGACAATTTTCTTCACCGAAAACCACGGGAGCAAAGGTAATAAACAATTCTTGGAAGTCAGACAGATATGTATCACTTTGCCACAGGGGGGTTACTCCGAAATACGTCGCTGACAGATCGTCCGAAGTACGGATTCGATTTACGATCAAAACAATATCAAATCGTAGAGAAAAACGAAAGAAGAAATGTCAAATAACGACAATCCGTCAGCCGAAACGTTAGGTTCGTATTTCGGAGTAGGCCAGCAGGAGATCCGATCACCGCGGTATCGATTTGTTGATCTCATTTTCTCAGGTGAACATAAATAACGTTTGTATGTTATCGTCGCGATTCGACCGGCGTCGATACAGATTCAAAGACTTATTCCGCTTCATGGAACCGACGGGCTGTCTCAAGGAGAAAGAATTCTACTCGCTATACATCTTCTCGCCCGACAACAAGTAAGAATATAATTTCTATTAATGATTAGGTCTAGGAATATTTCCTTCTTTAACAGAGAATACATTTCTGGAGACTATTAAAAAAGATAATGTTTCAAGTCGGTTATCTACAGAATCTAACCGCCAAATTTTGTCAGTTTACAAAAGTTTTACAATGCATTTCTAGGAAAAAAAAGTGATTTGTATTGCCATTGTAAATCCAACATAATAAAATCTACTAGACAAGATTTTATGTAGTAACGAGGTGTATCATAATGGTAATAGGTTCACCACCTTCTCGTCCATTGTTGACCGTCATACGAATGGCGAAATGCGGTATCTCGAAGACGTGATTTTTAACGTTAAGTACATTATAAGTTTTTTTCTTCTTACACTTGTCAATCAGAATGCGACGGTTCTGCACATGGGTGGTCACCCGCAGTTGGTTCGACAACATAGTGCTGTTGTTCATCGCGCTGAACTGCATCACGCTCGCGATGGAGCGGCCCAACATACCACCCGACTCTAAAGAACGGTCATTCTTGTCCAGTGCCAACTATGTGTTCACCGTTGTGTTTGCTATTGAAATGTTCATCAAGGTAAGACCATATTCAACAATACCAAATCACCAATTAGGTGTACAACTAACTAAGATAATTCCCGAGGTTGCAAGCTTAACTACGTGACGAATTAAATACATCACCACTTCCAGTTCAATTTCAAGAAATTGATACAACCCACTAAGTTATCGCCTGTTCAATTTTATTAAACCGAGGTGGATATCTATTTACTTTCTATTTATCACAAAAAACTGTATTATTTAGTCATACATTCTAATCTTTATAATCATCAATTGAACTAAACTGACTGATTCTTTAACAATAAAACGTGGTTGGTGATTAATTTCTGGCATCTGGTACCTTTTAATAAAACTTTTAATCTGGGTCACAGAAAACAGCAGATAAAATCTTAAGCGTAACACTTAAAACTCAGCTGGTAATATCACAAAGTATTTTAAGGGAACGGTAAAATTTCACTGAATGCCAGGGAGTCGTGTGAGACAGGGCTTTTTACTGTCTCTTCCGCCTTCGACTTTACTATTGTTAGGATAGCACTCGTTACATGAGCGGTTAAGGTCTGTCGTTTGATCCTTTCCATAAAATTTACGTCTGCAATCAATTCTGTAACACATTCTTTTTTGACAATTTTGGTTATTTCATTCTACACTGTAGAAGTTGGTTTGTTTGAATCTTTTTGAAAAATGTTAATAGTCTAAGTCCCATTTTTCACAAAAGTTTGTTATCCATACAGGTAGTCGCATCAGGAATGTTCTACGGTCCCGATGCTTACTTCACATCAGGGTGGAATATAATGGATGGCTCCTTAGTTATAATATCCATTATCGATTTATTAATGTCCTTAGTCTCGGAGTCGAGTCCAAGAATATTCGGTATTCTCAGGGTAAGTAATTGGTTTTCCCATAAATATTGTTTATTACTCACGTGTTCTTATTTATATCATATCTCTCTCAGGTATTTAGGTTATTAAGATCGTTACGGCCGTTACGAGTGATAAACAGGGCGCCCGGTCTGAAGCTTGTAGTCCAAACACTTCTGTCTTCATTGAGGCCCATCGGAAACATAGTGCTCATTTGTTGCACGTTTTTTATCATCTTCGGAATTTTGGGAGTTCAGGTAAGAGAAAACTATAAGTGTGATTCCTTGCAGTTATTCTTCATTTTAGCTAAGCCTTGTTCTGTAGAAAAGTGTATTTTTTGTAAAATTATCATAATTGATAGGATGGGAAAAATTAATTGGATGAAATTCTAAAAACACATTTTCTCTTTAATTTAACGATCCATTCTATAAGAAACAAATTACTACAACAATTATTCTAAATTAGTAATATATTTTGTGTGTGTATTGTAATACAAAAACAATTTACTGTATAACAATATACACAATAGAGTCAGTGACATAATATGATTGAAAGAGTTTGCATGCGATGCTAAGTACTTCTTAAAGCAAGTACCTACGTTTCTCAAGTTTGAAGTCGTATATTAGAACACTGTAACCACAAGCCAATGCTCATCCTATAAATCCCACAACTTGAAACTTTGTTTGTCTTGCAAAGGACAACTCGTGTACATATTACGGTCGAGGTTGGGGCCCCCTGTGTGTAGACTCCACGTCGAGAGTTCTATAATTATTTCGGTAACATGTTGTACTACTCGTCGAACAGAGTTAAGCTGTCTAACTGACTGTCCCACGGGCGACGAACACAACCCGTCCACTTAGTAATCAAGTTGCTCCATCGATCCAACCGCACAGGCTGATTTGATTTCAATTTCCATTTGAATACACCTGCGAATTTATAGGATATCTATTCCTCGTAGGTATTCTCCGTCATCGGAAAATCCACGTGAACTTCAAATTAAAACTATTATGTGCTTTTATTAATAGTTAAGCAGTAGTATTGATACTTATGAATAAGATACAACAATCATTTTATGTTTTTATACTGTGACCGAAAATATTTTAAAATTAATATTGCCCCTATACAGGATGGTGACGACATTACGACAATAAATTTAAACACGACCCTACTAGTCAATCAAAATACTTTAAAATTGACAAATTAGGTTTACATCAAAATTGTAAAATATAAATTTTCGCACAAATTAAATGCGGAAATAATCTAAACGTAACACTACATCCTTTATAATCGTCTACTGACCTCATGGATGTATTAACTCAGGATGCGCTTCGCATGATCTTCCCCTCTAGCTTTTTTTTATAGGTACTAGACCAAAAATCTCTGACACGTATATAAAAACTGTTTTCGAAATCGATTTGATCAGAGTAAGTATCGTTTTCGCGGTGTAAGGTGCTCCGTGAAAAATGCCGAATTGTCCCATTAAACGTGTGCAAAGAAATTACAAAAAATAGTAATATACAAAAAGTTGGGGTAACATTTCATATGTAAGTATTTTTGATGTAATTAATGCCATTTTTCTATTAAATTCATTAAAATATTAAATGTCATAAGAATCGAAAACATTATCGATACAATTAATCGAGTACGAATTAATCGAATAGTCTACTGTGACCATAGACGAATCTTTTCTACCCTGGCAACTGTATTTTTTATTTGTCAAATAATTGTCAAGTATTTGAACTTTGTAAACAAACGGATAAATACTGAATTACGCGGTGATAAACCAGTCGCAGAACGTTAAAAACGATTTACAATGAATAAATCATTAGTAATTCAACAAGAGAGGTGATTCACAAAGTTTACAGGCGGTGTCTCGCGGAATTTGAGGTGCAAAATATTTTGTCAGTACTCGACCATGTTTACCAAAGAACCGCTGATATTATAGGTATATAAGCAGTTTATTATACAGTTTTTAAGTTAAATAATGTGTTTATTGTATACAAAGGCAGGCTCAAAGCTTCAGTTTACAGGTTTTTCAGTAAATATACATTGATCGCTTAGAGGTACATTCGATTGAACACACTTGATACTTGGTATTATTTTTATGTGTTGCTTTCATCTCGACCAATACATAAACTAAGGTTGCTTTATTTTTCTATGTTTGCTTGTCAGTTAACATCGTTACTTAATTACTAAATAAACAAATAATCTTAAAGCATTAAAGAAATTATCTTTTATTGAATTATATTATTTTTCAGGTACCGTTAGAAGAATAGTCGAAAATTGCTCTTTACCATGACATTAATCGATTAATAATAAATCTTCAAGATGACAGCAATGCTGTGGAGACTGATGATGATGAGTTGATGAGGCAGCGGCAGGCCCACGCCAATATATGGATTTATCAGGAGTGGAATATTTAGACCAAGATTAAAATAAAAAAATAATTAAAAAACGCAGTAGCTATGATATGTTTGTTTTATTTTCCTAAAATACAAAAAAAAATAACTAACTCATGTTGAAACAAAAACACCCACTATCGAAACAATTCAGATAAATACGATCTCGATAAATTCTTGATCTTGATAAACGGAATCGAACCTGCCACTGCTCCGGGTCCATATGACCCAGAAGCAGGCAGGGTCTGCTACTGAGGCGATGAATCACATATGGCATAAATATATGTATAACAAATATTATCTTATTGACCAACATCAAAGAAAACTTAAAAATGCTTGCGCTTGAATTATGAATAATAAATAATATGAAAAATAATAAATCAAGTATCAAAATTATTCAGTCGTATTAGTCAATGTTGTAAGAATTATTTTGAATTAAATACTTTTTGATTTGAACAGTGTTGTAGTAGTGTTTATTTATGATTGCAGACCGGTATCGATAAAAATATAATATATATAGTGTATAATAAACCTTGGGAGAGGCCTATGTCCAACAGTGGACGACTTTTGGCTGAAATGATGATGATGATGACATTAGTATAATAATACCTATTACGTTTATACGTACCTACCTAACAAAAGATATCAGCCAGGCCAGTGGCAGCAGATGGCGCTGGTCGAGTGGGAGTGGGGGGGGATCAAACAGCTTATTTGGGAACATTAGGTACTTATTTTTTAGATAATCTCATTTTCAAGGAACTGAATTGGGATGTACCCGGAATCATCTTGTTTCCAATGTATATTTACGCCTCGTGAGTTACTCATTATTTATTGTTCAGCTGTTTCAGTAGAGATAATTCAGTAGATTATAATGACAGCTATAAATGTAATAATGAGTATATGAAACTATCGATATAGCTAATTAGAAATATCGATAGTGGTATTCTCCCTATTACACCGATGGTTCTACAGTAGTAAAATTTTGTATGTTGACGTATTAGATCTTTTAGTGTGCGTAAAATATACTAGTGTTGCACATTTCTTTACGTGTGCGTTTATAATGACACAAAATGTTTTGAGTAAGTGTGCGTCAATTTTAATGTAGTGGTTACCTCCCCTCCCCCAAGAATTGACAGAACATTTTGTTCGTTGAATTATGCGCGTACCGGGTCCCTAAGTTAGATGGTCTAAGACTGACCTCATCGACTGACCTGTAGGTACAAGGGTAGCAAAATCGCTTCGTTGTCTTTGGCGGTGCATTTGTAGGCCTAAAGTTAAAATGGTAGATGTAAAAAAGCCATCCCGTAGCCTAATAACCCTTGATTATATTTTTTTTTTTTTATGTACGAACTACTCATGTGATACCCAGTATGTGGTTTCAGTTATTGTCGTTATGTCGTCACCACTCTGTATATCTCAGCCAATATTTCAAAATATCCGACTTAATCAATGATCCCAGTCAAGTGATCAATACATAGAGTGGGTTAACTACTGGGACCGCGGCCCCGGTAGGCAGTGGTCTTATTCGACTAAAAAGCCTAAGGACGTATACTTTCTTTCAGCTATTCAAAGGAGCATTTTTCTACTGCGAAGGTGCGAACATAAAAAACGTAAAAAACAGGTCCGAATGCCTCGCGATCGACGGGAACGTTTGGGTGAACAGAAAATATAATTTCGATGATTTGGGCAAAGCACTAATGTCATTATTCGTACTGAGCTCAAGGGATGGATGGGTTAACATCATGTACACTGGACTTGACGCCGTTGGGGTAGACCAACAGGTAAATTTTTAACTATTTCCATGAATTCTCTCATAATATATTGTATTTGATTACAGCAGATAAACTTTATTTAAATACTAACCCAATATAGCCTTGTACTTGAAGAAACGTCCAATTATAAATGCTTAATTACCAAAAAAAAGGTCCAAATCCTTAATCCATCCTATTCAGGATAACCTTAGAATTACTTCGTCCCAAATTCCCTAATTTATATTCTCAGCTAATATCCCTAATTTGTTATTTAAAACTAGGTAGTAGACGTATTACCGCAGATGCTTTAAAGGGTCATAGCAAATGGTAACGATTTCGTTATAAACTCTTAAAATTTGCTAGTTTAACTGTAGCTGTATGACCTCAACTCGTTTTAGTACCGAACGCCAATCTTTTTCAATGTAATACAATAATAATTTTCACTTACTTACATAGTACTTAACAACAATAATTCAGTAGGTACCGCTTTTTCAACAGCCTATAGTGAACTACTCGGAATGGCGACTACTCTACTTCATTGCGTTCATACTGCTCGTGGGGTTCTTTGTTCTCAACATGTTTGTGGGAGTCGTGGTAGAAAACTTCCACCGCTGTCGTGAGGAACAAGAGAAGGAAGAGAGAGTACGGCGGGCAGCCAAACGAGCGCTACAAATGGAAAAGAAAAGACGAAGTGAGTACAAACTTATGAAGTCATAAAAATGGAAATCAACTCCATCAAACAAATTACGCTTGGCGCTTCGCAGAGCACTTGCCGGCGCTGTCTAGACAAAAACAATTGCCCTCATAATCACGTCATTTGTACCGAATTCATTAACGTATTTTGTTTTTATTCCAGAAATGCACCAAAGACCGTACTACGCGGACTATTCACAGTATCGACTGTTCGTGCACAATGTGGTTACGTCCAAATATTTTGACTTGGCAATAGCTGGAGTCATCGGCTTGAATGTAGTCACGATGGCTATCGAATACTATAGAATGCCACCAGCTCTACAGTACGCATTAAAGATATTCAATTACTTCTTCACTGCCGTGTTCATTCTTGAAGCGGTAATGAAGCTAGTTGCTTTAGGCTTTAAAATATACCTAAAAGACAAATGGAATCAACTGGACGTGATCATCGTCATACTGTCAATAGTGGGAATAGTTTTAGAAGAGTTAGAGACAAATATAATTCCAATAAATCCGACTATAATGAGAGTAATGAGGGTGTTAAGGATAGCAAGAGTGCTGAAGTTGCTGAAGATGGCGAAAGGCATAAGGGCTCTGCTGGATACAGTGATGCAGGCTCTGCCTCAAGTCGGGAACTTGGGGTTGTTGTTTTTTCTGCTGTTCTTCATATTTGCGGCACTTGGCGTTGAGCTATTCGGAAGGTTGGAGTGCTCGGATGAAATACCTTGTCAAGGTAAAATATTAAACATAACTTTCTGTGATAATTTATACCGTTTGTGTTAAGCCAGTAATCTAAATTTTGAACTATTAACCGATCAAAGACTTGTAGCGTCACAACCTGTCTAACTCTATAAAAATGTTGGTCCCAAAATGTCTTCTACCAGGTCTTGGTGAACACGCCCACTTCGCCAACTTCGGCATGGCGTTCCTGACGCTGTTCCGAGTGGCGACCGGTGACAACTGGAACGGTATCATGAAAGACACACTGCGCGAGGACTGCGACAGCTCCGTGGACTGTGTGCGCAACTGCTGCGTCTCCACCATCATCGCGCCGATATTCTTCGTCGTGTTCGTGCTGATGGCACAGTTCGTGCTCGTCAACGTCGTGGTCGCCGTAAGTGCATTTCGTAAATTACCAATGCCCGCTCCATATATTCAAGAAACTATTAATTTTGCTTACGGAGACTAGAATTTTGTACGAGGCAACTGTCAAAATTCTACTGTCCGTAAGCAAAACGAATAGTTTTTTTAAATATTGAAACGGGAAATTCGACAAACATCTTTATGAAAATGTTCTTCACTCTACTTATCACTTTGCAACAGGTACTCATGAAACACCTCGAAGAATCTCACAAACAAATGGAAGACGAAATGGACATGGACGTAGAACTAGAACGTGAGTTAGAACGAGAAGCGGACGACGAGGAAGACAAGGCTCTATGCCGAGCTCTGGAAGAGTGCGTATCGCCACCGCGGCCGCTGAACAAGGTACCGTCCCTACCAGCTAACTTCACGTACAGCGAGCCCAAGCCGCCCGCACCGTCTCCCGCACGCCGCCGGCGCACACTGCACTCGCACACCGCTTTGTTACCGTCATCGCTACCGCCGAGACGAGCTTCACTCTCACCTCATGCGTTCAGTCGACGTCGGCAGGACTCCAGCTCGGAACCGCCGCCTGCACTCTACGAGGAGGACGCCCGGTTCATCGACGCCGATGATATCGACGAACTAGAACCCGGCAGTCCGCCCATACGGGACTCCTTCGCTCAGAATAGGCGGCAACGCGTCGATAAAAGGAACTCCCTGAGAGGCGAGGAGGCCAGGCTACTGCGACCGGTCCTGCTAGCGGTCCCGTCAACGAGACTAAGTCTAAGACTGAGCGGCCCAAAGAGGAGGTCCTCGACGGAGTCTGCGATGATGAGCGACGCGAGCGACGCGTCGAGATCGCATCAGATCACGCCCGAGTCGGCGGATCCGCCGATAAGCGAGGAGGAGAAGATCAGAATAGTTATAGCTGAGAGACGGAAGATGGACGCGGGCCGGCCCGAGCCGGACGACGCGGTGGAGCTGGCCGAGCGCGGCTCCTAGTCCCGGCGCGGCCGGCCGCAACAACACCACGAGGTGTACATCTAGGCGACGCGACGCCCGTGCCCCTCCTTCACCCCCCCTACCTCGCGCGATCCCCTCTCATCTATAACTCTTGTGTGCTCAAGGAACGGTGAATGCTTGAACTCGGTTGCACCACAAACATTGCAGTGACAATTTTAAAAATAATTCTATACTTTGGTGAGTTTCAGTGTTGGGTTGCGTTATCGATATCGACCGAAAGGATGTTGTCTGTTTGGAAGCGACGTTTCCCTACACTTTACTTTCACATATTTCCCTTATTACACCGATTGCGGCCGGTTCAAACTTCATAAAGAGACTTTAATCAATTTATTCTAGGGTGTATAAATTATGTAGATAGGAGTTAGAACTAGTCAATTTGTTGTGGTGAGATATTTTCTACGAGAGCTAATGTTCACTCCGTAATTTTATTATTAGTACGGTGCTTGCTGTTAAAGTTAATTCATTGTTTATAAATAAAATACCTACTGTAAGATTTTCCAAAAACCATAAAGAACTGTTTGTAAAGTAAAATAGTTTCTGTTTAGCCGCTGAGGACTTTTGTGTGTGCACTTAATGTTAGATTTTATTTACCATTAAGAATGGGTTTCGAATCACTGAACTTTTAGCATACGATTTGTGTAATCCAACGATTTGTCAAAGCCTATACGTAAACTTATAATTTCAATGTGGATATTAGACGTGGTTACTTCATATAAAACTATTAGTCAACGACTGTGTAGCCTCGTAGTAATTATTAGTAGCTAGATCTTTGTCAATCGAAATAATACCTGAATCGGAACTAATCGTCCGCGAATTAAGTATTGTTGTCTCTGAAGATGAAATTATAGATATTTTCTGAATATAAATGAATCCTATTTTCTTACAGAATCATGTACGTAACTTAGACGTGTAACTGGCAATACGCACATAATCGTTAGAGAGTAGATAGATATCAACTGATATCAAGTAGTCTGTGAAATACAGCATTGGAAAACTGACCCTTTAACTACGGTAGTCCAAAGTTAACATAGTGTTATTATAATTTTTAATTTTAAAAAAGTTTAGTGCGATCTGTCACTAGCCGTGCCAAATCTACAAAATCCTTTTTACTTGGATACAATTTTGTAAGAGAATTTTAATTGCGCAGTTGATACCTAGTCGCTTGTCTTTCAAAACTTTACGCTTGTTAAATTACTTACTGTCTACTTTAGAAAAGGCCACAGAGTACGAGACAAAGTTAGTTAAGACACCGGCAATATCAAGGAGATTTAGTTTTAAAGCACGAAATGCTGTTAACTTTTGTGTCGTGACTACGTGGTTCTAATTACTGTAAAGAATCGTATCTAGTTAGGGAAGTCAGCAATAAATTTAATACTTCGACTGTGCCTTTCCTATTTCTAACGTATTAGCTTGTGGAGTTGATTGTGGTAGTCTCTGAGATTAAATGTATACTGTAGGAGTTGGAGTGTAGATACATTAAAATAATGATTCTTGTTGAGTCTTATTAAGTTTTCGTTGTGAGTCATGTGGAAAATTTTGTAACGTAAGACGTTCCCCGCAGCGAAAGAGAACTTGGTCATTCCGAAAACTACGAACTATTATATTTTATATTCGGTGTGAGCAGTGCAAAATTGTAGCATTTAATATTGCCTTTGTTAACTTAGTTTAACTGTATATTCCATTGCATTATTAACGAATTTTATAACTATATTTATCGTTATACTTTCTACGCTTTTCCTTCCATTAGTATCTTCTTTATTACATAAATGTCTTCCATCTTTACTTCACCGATAACTTGAAAAGCTATCGATCGAAATTTTAATTATTAGCTACAATAGATTTTACTTGTATTTTACTTGTATAATAGACATCGAGTGATTCATATTTAATTATATCTAATTTGAATTTTATGTAATGAATTGATTAAAAGGAATTTAGTAAAGATTAAGAATAGTATTTTCGTGATAAAAAGTAAATTTCGTGATAATGATGAATAATTGTTTTTCGGTACTGACTGTATGATAATTTTAAGAGGTATGAACAATGTTCATAGTTGAGTACACCTGTTATCTTAGCTGGTGACCTGTCGAGTTAAGAAAGTTACGACAATGTTAGGTTGAAAAAATAAATCAAAAATTCAAAATTTGAGTTTAATTTTGAGCGGCGCGCCCATTAATCTTACCTGCAGCGTGAAATTACGTAAATTATTACGTTTAGTAGGTTTGAACTAAGTTATATTATTATTTTTAGTTGTTCGTTTGTTCACCATCATAAGGAAATTTGCCAGCCGCAGGTACGCACAAAGGAGAGCAACAGGCGAACTGAATTGAGTTTAGCAACAATCTTTGCGAGCGTCCTATCTTGTTAGCGAGCGCTTACAATCTCATTTGCATAATTCCTTGAAACGAATTTTAATAGGTTCTTCATCGTGTTGAACAACATAATGCCTTTTCGCCGAAAGATGAAGACGCGCTGACTCGTTTGGAAGCAAAGGGATTTGTTTGGCAAATAATTAACACTGACCTGTTCGCTTTGACGGAGCTTGTTTTAGGGGAATGCTCAATTCAAATTCCGTTCCTGAAACTTCGGTGAGCAATTACTACTTTGTTGCCTAATTGCCTACTATCTAATGTAACACTGCACAGTTAACACAAGATAGTTCGAGTTTTATAAGGTGGATAAGTATTATAGGTAGTACTTATAAATGAAAACTTCTGTTTCAATTTTCTATGAGGATATTGATTAAATTTCTTCTTTGGAGTAACTCAAACGAAACATTGAGAGAATGTATAAAAATAAAAATTTGAAATTACAACAAGTCATAATACCTGTATAACTTAGACAAAAAAATACACAACTTTAGAGCAATGGAAAATGAAATGCTTGCAAGCAAACATTTTTTTATATATTTAAGTGTAGCAAACCGTTCACATAAATTCCCGTGAACAATTATAGCCTTGGAAGTTTAAAAACAAATGTAACTTGTTTTCATTCTTGTGTCCTCCGCGTCGGGAGGATATCTGTTTTCATAACTGTAATTTTGTTGGTTCTGTTGTACGCCGCGCCAGGCCGGAGCCGGCATGACCCAAATATAAACTTACAATTAGTAATCTCTCATCAGCAGTAGGTAATATTTAAAGAAAAAAATAATGAGCGCTATTCTTTTTCATGTCTTTCTTAATTAAAAAGATCAGTTATGATAAGAAGAAAATATACAAACTGAAACTTTACTGAATTGCCAGTGAAATTAAAGGGAGATCGTACCTCCTGTTTATAAGCCTTAGGAATTAAAACGAATAACCTACTAATAAAACTGCTTTAGTCCTATTCCAGATTTTCTACTTTTTTCACGAACTTTGTTAGAAAATTATGCTGTACCTATACAGCTATTATTATATTTGGAAGGAGGATTTATTACAAAGTACCAATTTAAATTACACCATTAGGTATACCTACATATCGGTAACCTACCTAGCATTCATTTTATTATTGTAAAAAGTGCAAAGTACCCGCAGCCTGCTGGCAGTACAAAGTACCCGCAGCCTGCTGGCAGTGCAAATAAAACTGGAAAGTGCAGTTACAGAACACTTTACTAATGAACAATGCCCTGGTTTACAAGTTGATATTTCCTATTGTCCTACTTATATAGCTCCATTTTGCAAATAGGACAATTTTAACATAACAACTACCACTTTACGACTTTTAAATATCGACAGTTAATTCACACAGCCTAAAAAAAGTAATATAGATTTTTATGTCTAGTTTATTATTAAACCTACAATTTTGCGTGTTCGTTCAACGTAATGCGGTGAATGGTGAAACGTTTTTCATGTCGAGCAAACTTCTCAAGTGGATCGCACACCGACTTATGTTTCCCAAGTTAGAAAACTTTAAAAGTTCGTCCTTCCATAGTTCACAATTCCTGACACCGTCGTGTGCCTTTAGTGACTCGAAGGCAAATTTTGTTACCTATTAATAACTTCCTTTCTTTATGTTTACCGGTACTAAAATAATTTTGAGATATTGACACAAATCGGTGTAAACGTTCATCAGTGCATACGAACGTGAGGTACCTAACGGTCCATTCATAGAAAAATAACGCTAAACAAACACAAACAAAATTGCTAAACTATTTTTGGTGCGACATACCTAGGTATTTTTGAGTGAGGTGTAGGCCAATGATGTAATATGCGCCAAAATACATATCAAATGAACTTTGTATTGTCATAAATTATTATTCTCCAAGTATTCTATTCGATAACAATGCGTAATGCGTCTCTATAAATACGAAACAGTCACATGAATCAAGTTAAGTTAGTTATCGACCTTTCACATCTGAAGATGCTCTTCAGGATTCGTAATAGGTTACTCAATTTGACGCTTAATCGGTTTACTCAGAATACAAATCAACTGAATTAATTCTGACCTAGATAAATATTAGGTAAGCTTTTGACATTCGAGAAAGTCAAGACTTTGGGCAAACATACCTAAGTAGATGAGAACTAGTTTCATATTAACAAAGACAACCAAGTCTTTAGAATTTATAATTAAAATCCAACTAAGGTACAGTAGGTATACATATACAAATAACATCCTACTAATGTTCCTACTAATATTATAAATTCGAAAGTGTGTGTGTGTGAATGTTTGTTCCCACTTATCTCCATAACTACTAAACCGATTTTAATGAAATTTGAGAAGTGGATAGTGTAGGCTCTGAAATAAGAGATAAGCTTATCCTACACATCAATTTCCACGCGAGCGAAGCCGTGGGGCACAGCTAGTTCATAATTAAGAAGAAAGGAAACACATATCATGAAAAAAATATTAATATCTGCAAAACCAACATAACGAAATTATAACAATGAACCGACACTTGATTATGCGAAGTGGCCTTTTATAAAATTATAATTGAGAGAGAAATTCAATCAAGGTCTGCGCTCGAATCATCCCACACGGCTGCCTTCCACTCATTATTGGAAACCGCTTCAAATGAATTACCGCCCAATCATTAATTTGTGAAGAATAATATTTTGAAAGATCCCAGGAATTTCGATGGTTTTGAAGGCCATTTTGTTTGCTTATAAAGCTAATTTACAATAGGCGTGTCTGCAACATGCACATGCCGCGCGAGGCTGCTCACCCACATGCCTCGCGAAGCACGACGTTTGCCTCAGTCGCATGCCGCGCGAGGCAAATGGCGAGGCAACTGACACTCTAGACAGGGAAAGGTATACCCGATCAATCAGTTTGACACGTTTGACATCGTTCTGTCTCACAACTGCCAAACTAGGCGAGGCAAATGTGAGTGCTCAAGTGAGGCAGGGTGCGCATTTGCCTCACGTGAGGCAAGTCAAACTTCGCGAAGAAAATTTTCCTCGCGCGGCATGTGACACTTCTGGACGTAGCTAGTCAGTATCCATTTAATTATATTCGTTTGTGGAGTTCTGTAGACCTAACATTAAATAACTTTTGACTAATAAACCATTGTGATACAAATATTAAACATGCTTTATAAAAAAACAGGGCTGCTATTATGAACCCGATACGAAAGCAATAATCCGTTTCGTTCGTGTTCGAATTTTCAAATTTAACACATTTCCGTATTAAATTAGTGTCAAAATCACGGACGACACCGATGTTCCGGGTGCGTAATACCCCCCCAGGTGCCACAGATTCGTCGGAAATATTGGTGCATTAAAGATACGCCTCTGACATTTCCAACTTCATTTTAACATTCATACCTTTTCGTACAAATCTGGTGAGCTCCACACAAGAAAGTACCAGTGTAAAATTCACGACTGAAAAGTTTCTATTGGCACTGAAAGTGTTATGAAAGATTTTGGGTCTGGGAATATTGAAAAAATAAACCGTAGTACTTAAAAAAACCTTAATGTAATAAACTTAAGAATACTTTTAGAAAATTAATATGTCTTGACACAATCCCACAATCAGTTGAAACAATACAAGCTAAATTGTATACTAATGTTTATATTATAGCAGTGCTTCTGTAACCATTAGCAGTGAAAGATAAATATTAATTACATTTAACATAACAGTAGCTTGTGGACTTTAAAGGTATTTGCGTAATGGATCTCGTCTAGGGACCTTGCAGCGTGTCGATATTCTGTAATTACAGCCTCGTTTCTTTGTATCCTACATTTTTCTAAACGAATAAGAGTACGAGCTGAAGCTACCTCAAGCGCAATCTACAATTTACGTTAATGTACCGAAGCATGTTCCGTCCCATTTACACCACAGATTTTATAATGAGAATGATAGTGACGGCCCGCTTTTTCGATGACACGACTTAGAGGTGAGTCGTATTTACTAGAACAGGTGCGAAGACTAGGTATTTTACGAGACTAGGTGGCACCTATTCCAATTTTGACAGTACTTAGTCCACCTAGTATTAGCGCTCAACACGTCCGCTGACGCACCAAGTACCAAGTACCGTACCGTACTGCGAGAGCGTGACGACGTAATCAATATTATTATAGAATAATTGAATCTAAACAAGTTTGTTTACATAATTACTATGGAGAATGACATATTGTAAGCAGTAGCGAAATCTGAAGTGAGCAAAAGGCAGGTTTTATCCCCATTTGATCTTATGTATCGAGTCCTATTATGGATCTAAGGACTAAGTACGTGAACCGTAGACGATAAGTACTTGTGACTAGGTGGAATAGGTGGAACAGGTGTTTGGATCACGTATTTTAAATAGTAGGAATAGGTGCACCTAGTCCTAAATTTACCTAGTACAACCCATCTCTAACACGACTACATTAGGTAGATACTTTGTGCTGGTGCAGAACCGGAATAAAAATCGTTAAAGAAAATCCTCTCAGTTACAATCGTGATGGAATTTAATGAAACGTGTTCAACTTTTTTTTTCAACAACAAAAAGTAATGAGTAAATAAACTGGCCAATTTGAAACTGAAAGCTTCTGTTCTAGCCACTCAGCAACTTTGGGAAATCAGCACTGTCAGGGACATTACATGCTTGGAATTACAATGGCTTCTGACCCGACGAAACTTACTAATCAAAGTTAGTATAGATACCTAAGTAGATATTATACTGAATTGTTTACAAAATACCAATTCATATATTTTATATAACAGAAAGCGTTCGCACGTCTTATACCTAGCTCTCATTTCAATAAAAACAGAAAACAAAAGATAGGTAAGTACTTAGGTACTTACCTATTGATTGATTGATTCTCAAAACAAATATACCTAAGAGCGATTACGAATGAATAAAAACAAAAGAAGATCGTGTTACAAACAACATTTTAAAACCTCTCGAGGTAACAACGCTATGAATACCTGAAATAAATTGTTATGCTATAAACTGGCTGTTTTATAGCATCGCTTGTAAAGGTTTCGGCATCTAGTCACGTCCAGGGAGCTCTCTCGCAGATGAAACAGCATCAAGGTTGTCTCGTGTTTACTCCGTCATCTTACTCCCATTGTTCCACATTCGTACCTTCGAGTTTTCAGTTCGCATAATATTAAATATTCAGTGGAACACGACCCGGGACACGGGTATTATGTACAAATGTATACACCATTGTATTCTTTGTGATTTCAGCAAGGGTGTGTTTGCGAATGCTGTATTTTATTTGCCAAATGCCAAAATGTTGTGAGAGCTTTTTTTTTGTGTACTTACCTACTACCTATATCAAAACTAGTTGCCAAATAAAAGAATATTGAATTATATGAAGGTAAGTTTGACGACCTCTTGTCGCAGTGGTTCAAGCGCTGACCGCTCAGCTCACTGTATCGGGTGGTTGCGGGTTCGTTTCCCGCCAGAGGCAAATTTCAGAAACGGGCTTTTTCGTAATTTGGCCTGGTCTGGGTTTCACTGGGATCGGCCCCCGGTATACAGTACCATAAACTCTTACTACAAGATTTGTACGTAAGGTAAGGTAAGTAACACATTAAGATTTTATCACAAAGGTTTACGTTCGTCAAATAAGCTGCGAACTCTGATCAATAGAGTACTTAGCAAACAATATCTAACAAGTTTGCCTCGATCCCTCGGGGCTCAAGTTAATTCTAATCTATTCACGTGGCCGCCTAATGTAGTGGAACCTCAATTTACTATTAAGACGGGGGCAAAACCTTTAGCAAGAAAACCGTTTACCCTGTAAATATGTAATGAATCGAACTCATACATATAAGTTAGATTGGAAGTTGTACGGTCACATGACTTGTGAAAGACGTTTTCAGACACGACATAGAACGTAGTGTTTTACGTATTCAGCACGTTCATTGACCTATGAGTGAATACAAGATAGCCTAAGATCGATAGGGTAGTTCATGGCCTTTGCATTTGCTTCAGCGATGATACGTTACTTTTCTTCTTTTCTTCTTTTTTTCAGCGGGGCTAAGAAGGCACATATCCATTCCGCGAAAGCAGCACACGAATGGCGTAAAATGTGTGACCATTGTACGGATTTTTTCGGAATTGGAGCATTCAACTAGAAAATCGAAAAAAATCATTGCTCTGCACAATTGCTATTTGGCCTTTTCAGCCCCCCTGTTCTTTCAATACAATAACTATTATGAGACATTGCCAGCATTTAATTTAGGTAGGTACCTACATTACATATTCAAATCTTCTGATCTACGCAAAACCTCTATTTGAATACCAACTCCATACTTTTCATGTAACATAGGAGAGGAGGACATACAATTTATATACCTACTTATACTATTTTTGTTTTGTTTTTGTTCTTGGAAGGAACAAATAGAAAAATCTCTGCCCCAGCTGCAATTGGAAGTCCATTCCACGTACAAAACGCAGTGGAATAGCTCCGTAGTTGCTAACCTTTTAAGGAGTTACGGCTTACGTGCTGAGTTAGTAAGTTGTTACGGCTTACGTGCTAAGGTAGTAAGATATTCTATGGGTTCTTGGAATGGTACGCTGATATTGTTGCATAAAAATGTTATAGTGGTGTGGTATAGGTAAGTTTTAATGTGCCAGTAGTCATAAACTCAAAGAAAAGTAGTGTTAACACTAGTTCGTGTTGTGTAAAATCTAAGAGTTAATTTTAAAATGACTGATACTTACTTTTAAAAACTCAAGGGTAAACTCTAAAGTTGAGTACCTCGAATCCTTACATAGAAGATCCTTACATAACTACAAGATATCTATGAAAGTAACTTCGAAGATAAGGGGCCATCCATTAATTATGTCACACGTAAAGGGGGAGGGGGTCGACGAAATGTGACATTGTTTGACAAGGGGGTGGGAGGGGGTCCTAAGTTTTGTGACGTCACATTTATAAATCTAATATATCTAAGTATTAAAACCGAAATTTAATTTTTAAAGAAAAGTCTTGAAATTTTCTAAAAATTATAAAAAATATGTGACGTCACACAGGGAGGGGGGGGGTCTCGCAAATGTGACCAGCTGTGACAAGGGGGGAGAGGGGTCTAAAAATCATGAAATTCGTGTGACGTAATTAATGGATGGCCCCTAATGAGTCCACCGAAGTGCCTTATGGTGCCTCATAAAACTCATATTTGCTAATGTATGCAGCGACATGAGCCTAAGGCCATAAAATACTTAGTTTCCGGAAGTTAACAGGCGCATGTTCCAATTACGATGCGAGTACATTTTACTGCAGCACCGTGTGACGCCGCAGTAAAACGTGCTATTAAATTGCACGACAGTGTATCGACCCGATGGTAGGTAACACTTACCTACATCAACGTTGAAATATACTATGCGGTTAAAATAAGAATAGGACCGGCCTAGATCCATGTTGTGACGTCACAACTGGAACTTGTGCAGGCTCTCGGCTAACTTCACTTATAAGTAAGGTACCGTACCGTACTTATATTATGAATGAAGTTAGCCGAGAGCCCGTCCTAGCAATTAGTATTATTGATGTTAACCTAGTAAGTAGAGTCGTTGATCGTTAGGACATGATAGGTACTCTGAAAACGGAAACGGAAAAGTTGCCAGTAAAATCACTATTTAACAGTAAACTAAACTGTAAAATCCTTTGTGATTTTACAATAGAAATGTGAACCTCATTTTTTCAGTTAAACCCCTGAAACATATCCATATAATTATATTAGAGAACCAGGAAATTAGTTCCTGTAAAATCGGCGTAATTGCTGCGAAACACACCGGAACACGAATATAGGTATTGTTAATTTATGTGCCTCTCGAGAATAACAATATACTTACCTAAGGTTAAATACTCAACAGGGTCAGCATAAGCCTATCCTACCGACGTTATACATTTTAAATTATGTTCTTCAGAACATGATTATTAAATTTATTCGTTTAATTATCTTGCTTTATGAAAAACAAACGAAGTAGATTTCGTAATTAGGTCGGTAATTAACTGGGGTCCAATTATCTTCAAACTCGCCACGTTTTAAACCTACTATGTACTTTTGATAGATCTGTGGTAAAATTTACTTAAGACCATGGGCCAGTTACTAAGGGGACTGGCCCTAAGCAAGTCGGCAGAGTGGTCGGCCTAGTACTAACATCGACATAAAACGAAGCGAGTAGTTCAACTATTTACCGGTAAATAGTATAATGAAAATGAAAAAACAATGACCACGTTTTGTTTCATACAAATATCTAATAAGGGCACCTCTTTCTTTAGTCTTTACTCTGTGCTTAAGACTATACATAATTATGGATTGAAAGGTTCATGGAGACAACGCCTACGTAGATAGATCCCACTTATCTACCTATTTTAGCTGCTTATAAATACATAACGTATCAGACTCCGTCCCACATCAACCACTTAAGTAGGTATTATAATAATAATAATTTTAGCCCTTTTAACGTCCCACTGCTGGGCATGGGCCTCCCCTCAATGCGAGGGGGATTCAGGCCATAATCCACCACGCTGGCCCAGTGCGGGTTGGTGGATTTCACATGTCTAAAGACATGCAGGTTTCCTCACGATGTTTTCCTTCACCGCAAGCAAGTGATAAAGTTATGATTCACACATAGATTTCGAAAAATCCAGAGCATGAGCCAGGGTTTGAACCCAGGACCTTAAGCCCGCAAGACGCGTGGTTAACCAATCGGCTACCACTGCTTTAAGGTATTATGTAATGTAAATGTCACGACTTTTATCCCCATTCGGGGGTAGTCAGAGGCTTGAGTGGCCATACACCACCACATTGTGGAGGTATTAACCAACTCAAAGCCAGGTTTCACCAGATAGTCAGAACCCAACGTGACAGGTGGTGAACCTTGTCGCACCTTGTTGTTTGTCTTGTTGTGTGTTGTTGTTGTTGAAGTAGGTATTATGAATAAGATATGCACTTCCCACACGAATCTAAAGCTAGGTTACCCGTAAAGTTTACTAATACTAATTCACTTTCTACATTTGTCACCAAACAGGGCTGCCAGAGCCCGGATGCGACCCCAAGTTTCCGGATTTAAGGGGTTAAACTGCGAACTCCGGGACGTAATAATTTTCCTGATTTAGGCTGGAGCTGGTGTTACTTACTGTGCTGGTGTGCTAACTTCAACTTATTGGAACTTATTTTAAAAGTGTAATCTAACTTTGATGCTGAGTATATCAACAGGCGACAGATATTTTTCAGATGACGCATCCATCCATTTATTTATTTATTAAACAAAATCCACAACCTGAGTAACAATATCTTTCCCTACATAACTAAACTTATGGCCAGTAATGAATTTTTATGTAATTAGTGTTTACCTTATGCAGTGTGCAGTTCACACTATAAATACCAATGAAAAGGGACACAAATCTAATTGGTTTACATAGGTAAACCTACCTAGGTAAAGGTACCTAGGTATAGGTACCTATACCTAGGTAGGTATAGGTACCTATAGCTATACCTAGGTATAGGTATAGGTACCTAGGTATAGGTACCTAGGTATAGGTATCTAGGTATAGGTACCTAGGTATAGGTACCTAGGTATAGGTACCTAGGTATAGGTACCTAGGTATAGGTACCTAGGTATAGGTACCTATACCTAGATACAACCACAATATTACTAAGCAACCCTATAGGTACAAAGAGTAGAGTCAACAAAAGCCGTAAACGTCGATCAACGAAGGGGCTCCGTTAACGGAGATCACAACTCTTGGTCTAAGACTTCAGGAAGTCGGCATCAAATTTAAAAAGCACGTATTGGAAAAGCCAGTTTACCTGTAGAGGCCGGCCTTTTACCTCTAGATTGCAGTTCAACTTCCTTTGAGATACTTGTTCTATGTTACACTTAAAGTGATTTATGGTCCGAACCAAAGAGTTTAAAAATGTTCCTACTTTTTCAAGCGTACGAGTGCGTACGTAAGAGCCCAGCTGTAGCCAATTGACTACCGCTCATGAGCTGGCTCGACCGGGGTAGTACTACCCTCGCACTGAAGATCGGCGTAAAGTAGCTACTGTAGCTGCGTTTCGTCAGATGAGTGAGGAAGCCGGAAGCACCACTCCTTTCGCCTTCCTCGCTCTCTGGCCCAAATACCTTCAAGTGGGCAATATGCAAGCAATGCCTTTGGTATTACAAGCATCTATAGGCTACGGTAACTGCTTAACATCAGGCGGCCGTACGCTTGTTTGCCACCGTAGTGACATATAAAAACAACTTTTGTAGGTAGGTACATAGGAATCTAGCAACCCAATGTCCCGAATCTGGTTAACTGTTTGAAATGTCCTAAATGTTAAATAACGATAAAAATTCGGTTGCACCTCTCCACTTATAAATTTCACACCTCAAATTCGATCAAGCGTACCTTCCAATATCGAATAACCCCAATTTTCGCGGTACAAGTCTGTAAAGTTCACAATATCTTGAGTTGCCACGTCGGTTAGCCCGATCGAGTCAATTTCCTGCGGCGCGATCGCTACCATGTAATGGATTCCGCGACGCCGCCTGATAGCGCTCGAATTTGCCAAATTTAAGCTGCAAAGTAACTGCTCTAATAACGTTTCGGAATACCGTCATATTTACTGATTTTGGGTGCAATTACATTTTCTGGCAACCTTCCCCCTAGACAAGTTGCTGACGTCTACAAGCGTTCCTTCAAATCGCTACGCTTCATGTATGGAGATGACATAAGTCACGTGATCTACATAGCGGCTTGTAATGTCTTTTCCATACATTGTGAAGTCTATTCTATTTCTATTCGATTAGCGATCATGTCACTTGTCTAGGGGGGGAGAACCCATAATTAACCGCTTTTTCAGGGCCTCGAGTCGCTTAACAATTTTACATTGCGAAACCACTGGTCTCTTATAATTATTATATTCGTGAAGTCTTCATTAAACCGCAAGTTCTAGGCGGACGGGATGCTGTCGGTCAGAGGACTAGTAACAGATGGCTGACATCATATCGACCGCCAAGAATTCACCAATTGTTAAAAGACTCGAGGCCCTAAATAAGCGGCTCATTATGAGTTGCTGCCAAATAAAAGTTCACAAACTCTACCTTAGGTAACCACTGTGTTTGTTTGCTTTTATAAAGCAATTTTTATGGGGAAACGTGAAAGCGTTTAATAAAACTAAATCAGCAATGTACGGAAAACTCCACAGGAAATTCAGCAACATTCCCAACGTATCTAGAACTCATCCAACCAAAATGGTTCAAACCACTATCAAGAATTTCAAACGACCGCTCTACCTGTACGCGAAGCTACATAAAAACTAATGTTTCCTCTCCGTGCCGCTCTCGGCGGCAAACGAGGCATGTCACGCTCAAGCTCGCTGTCAATACCTTAATCATAATAATGACGATACGCCCGAGACGGGGGAATCACTTTCACGAGCACGAGACGAGACGAAGAACGTACGTACCCTAGATACCTTTGACAATTTTTTGATGCTAGAAGTTGATAAGACGTTGACAATATTCAAGAGAAATCCCTTGCTGGTCTTGGCCAATGGACTGCTCGTTTAATCTGGCTGATGATCTGAAGACTGAGAACTTGATTTCAGATCTAATGCATGGGAGATAATACCAAATGCCAAATACGAGTGTTAATGGTTAGTACCCACAAGCTTTAAAGTTTAATTCCTCCCATGAATGTAGAATTCTGGCGAGATCTTTTTTATCCGAATGAAAGTGTTTGTGGTCGGTGCTTGAGAAATCGGTCAGGGGGTAATCCTACTCCAAAACCAAGTCCCCACATCTATTCCGTATGTGTGAGAAGACTAATAGTCGAGGCTTTAAGTTTAGTCAGTCTTATAATATTACGAAATAAATCTTTAGTCATTGTATTTAAACGTCGTGCTGTGTACTATAAGTAGACAGATAAGAAGGAATATTCTCTTATAAGGCTCTTTCACCACTAGTTCTCGTTTTAATGAGCCCGCAGTGCGCTCTCACTCTGAATAATTCCTCATTAGGTAAGCTGACTTCACTCCTCTTTTTTCAAGTAGAACGCAACTTCATACAAAATTTCACTAGCGTACTAAAGCTTATATTTTTAAAACAAAGGGCATATATTACGTTACAATTTTAACTTCTCAGCGAGAAATAGGTAACTACCAAAAATAAAACAAAGTTTGTTGATAAACATTCCATATAGAGTTTGGCTTTAGTATAGTTGTATATTTTATGAGCACATAGTAAGGGCAGTAGGCAAATAGAAAGGTCTTTATGTAAATTTTTAATGAGCCCTCTTCCGCGGCGAAATGAGTTGAATTAATAATACGAATACCCCTAGTGTTGATCAACAGGGATTTCTATACGAGTTATTTGACCTCGGAGCTTCACTAATAGCTACGTGTGTTTGACCTTGCCTTTAGACCAATTAAACATTTAAACTTTTTTTGTTGTATTATTAGTATTCCTTTCAAAGGTATAGGTACCTACGAATCAATAGAAAGTTTATATTTTGAATGGCCTATGTATTTCTAATAATCATTTGGGTTTTTTTATGAATGAGTTAATATAGGTTTAAGTGTAAATTCCTAAACTGTGCCAAACACAATATTATACTTATTTAAATAAACCTTTTAGTTTTTCGTATCAGAAATAAATTTATATCTCATAATAAAATTGTCAGTAGGTTAGCTTGAAGAACTAACATTAACATCTACATAACATTGTTACCTACACGTAGAAATACACGTAGTTATATTGCAACCCTCGGAGGAAATATGTTGAACAACCACAAAACGAGGTGCCTCGAACATAACACAAAGAGAAAATCGAGGAATTATCTGTCAAGTTCAAAAGAAAAGGTAAAATAATTCTATCGGGACGGAGGATTTTCGTTCGGACTGCGGTCGACGGGGCTACCCCTGGGACCTTAATCTATTTCAAGTCGGCCTAATGGGACCAGTAAACGACTTTTTATTTATTTCTTTGGGATAATTTTATTTGAATGTTGAATTACTTCTGATGAAAGATTCAGAATGCTCCATAATTGCGTTGGAAAAGATTTGTAGCGATATTTTTTACCTGACTTTAGATTTATCTAAATATATAAGAATCAAAGTCCTGATTGACTGACTGACTGACTGACTGACTGACTGACTGACTGACAGACAACGCACAGCCTAAACCGCTGATCGTAGAGACTTGAAATTTGGAGGGTGGGTTTGTCTTGATGTGTAGAGGTGTACTAAGAAAGGGTTTTTTGAAATTCAACCCCTAAGGGGGTAAAATAAGGGATGAAAGTTTGTATGGAAGTTCGTCATTTTTGAAGTTAGAATTATGAAAATTGCTGATTAGGTGTCTTTTGAAAAATAAAAAAATATGGGTTTCAGGGTTTTTGAAAATTCGACCCCTAAGGGGGTAAAATAGGGGATAAAAGTTTGTATGGAAGTTCCGTCATTTTTGAAGTTAGACTTACTTAAATTGGTGATTAGGTATCTTTTCAAAAATAAAAAAGAGTAATTTCAGGGTTTTTGAAAATTCAACCCCTTAGGTGGTAAAATAGGGGAATGAAAGTTTGTGTTTAGATTTCTTTCGTGTTTTTGGAAATTCAACCCCTAAGGGGTGAAATGTGGAGTGAAAGTTTGTATAGGGGTGGTTGAATTTTGTTATTTTGACGGGAAAGGGGAAAACGGGGTCAAGGGATGTTTTAATAAGTCATCCATATCTCGATATTGGTTATGATTGCTTATTTGAATTGATCAGACTGGGGTTTCCGTATTTTTAATCATTTTGACGAGAAAGGGGAGAGCGGGGTCAGCGCATGTTTAGTCATCCATATCTCAAAATTGGTTATGATTGTTCATTTTAAATAATCAGACTGAGGTTTCAGCGTTTTTAATATTTTGAAGGAAAAGGGGAGAGCGGGGTCAGCGAATGTTTAGTCATCCATATCTCGAGATTGGTTATGATTGTTCATTTTAAATAATCAGACTGGGGTTTCAGCGTTTTTAATATTTTGAAGGAAAAGGGGAGAGCGGGGTCAGCGAATTTTTAGTCATCCATATCTCGAAATTGGTTATGATTGTTCATTTTAAATAATCAGACTGGGGTTTCAGCGTTTTTAATATTTTGAAGGAAAAGGGGAGAGCGGGGTCAGCGAATGTTTAGTCATCCATATCTCGAAATTGGTTATGATTGTTCATTTTAAATAATCAGACTGGGGTTTCAGCGTTTTTAATATTTTGAAGGAAAAGGGGAGAGCGGGGTGTGCGAATGTTTAGTCATCCATATCTCGAAATTGGTTATGATTGTTCATTTTAAATAATCAAACTGGGGTTTCGGCATTTTTAATATTTTGAAGGAAAAGGGGAGAGCGGGGTCAGCGAATGTTTAGTCATCCATATCTCGAAATTGGTTATGATTGTTCATTTTAAATAATCAGACTGGGGTTTCAGCGTTTTTAATATTTTGAAGGAAAAGGGGAGAGCGGGGTGTGCGAATGTTTAGTCATCCATATCTCGAAATTGGTTATGATTGTTCATTTTAAATAATCAAACTGGGGTTTCGGCATTTTTAATATTTTGAAGGAAAAGGGGAGAGCGGGGTCAGCGAATTTTTAGTCATCCATATCTCGAAATTGGTTATGATTGTTCATTTTAAATAATCAGACTGGGGTTTCACGTTTTTAATATTTTGAAGGAAAAGGGGAGAGCGGGGTCAGCGAATGTTTAGTCATCCATATCTCGAAATTGGTTATGATTGTTCATTTTAAATAATCAGACTGGGGTTTCAGCGTTTTTAATATTTTGAAGGAAAAGGGGAGAGCGGGGTCAGCGAATGTTTAGTCATCCATATCTCGAAATTGGTTATGATTGTTCATTTTAAATAATCAGACTGGGGTTTCAGCGTTTTTAATATTTTGAAGGAAAAGGGGAGAGCGGGGTCAGCGAATTTTTAGTCATCCATATCTCGAAATTGGTTCTGATTGTTCATTTTAAATAATCAGACTGGGGTTTCAGCGTTTTTAATATTTTGAAGGAAAAGGGGAGAGCGGGGTCAGCGAATGTTTAGTCATCCATATCTCGAAATTGGTTATGATTGTTCATTTTAAATAATCAGACTGGGGTTTCAGCGTTTTTAATATTTTGAAGGAAAAGGGGAGAGCGGGGTGTGCGAATGTTTAGTCATCCATATCTCAAAATTGGTTATGATTGTTCATTTTAAATAATCAAACTGGGGTTTCGGCGTTTTTAATATTTTGAAGGAAAAGGGGAGAGCGGGGTCAGCGAATTTTTAGTCATCCATATCTCGAAATTGGTTATGATTGTTCATTTTAAATAATCAGACTGAGGTTTCAGCGTTTTTAATATTTTGAAGGAAAAGGGGAGAGCGGGGTCAGCGAATGTTTAGTCATCCATATCTCGAAATTGGTTATGATTGTTCATTTTAAATAATCAGACTGGAGTTTCAGCGTTTTTAATATTTTGAAGGAAAAGGGGAGAGCGGGGTCAGCGAATGTTTAGTCATCCATATCTCGAGATTGGTTATGATTATTCATTTTAAATAATTGGGGTATAAGCTGAGCTGAATATGGTAGGTACTACTTCAGTTTGATCCCATAAAAAATCATTTCGTAAATCAACACCCAAAAGGGTGAAACTAAAGGTAGAAAAGTACGGCAGAAAAATATGTTTGTACCCGATTGACTTGAAACTTAGTATGCATAGGGTAGGTGAGGGAGGAAGGGGAAGACGTAAGGTAGGGGGAAGTGGAAAGGGAAAGGGAAATTGAGGGGGAGGGAGCAGAAGGAAGAGAGGGGAGGAAAAGGGGTGGAGAAGGGGAGGGGGATTTGGGATTTTGGCTCTATATACCTACCTACCAAAACACGCATTCACCGAATTAGGTACCGTGATAAAGTTTGTATGGCTCCAATAAAAATCGTGAAATAAAATTATTTTTATAAAAAAGCAAATACTGACTTAAAAAGCCCTGGCGCACTATAAAGTACTAAAAAGTCTTAAGTCACTTGCCCGGTTTTTTTTATTTTGAAGTCTACGCGGACGAAGTCGCGGGCAAAAGCTAGTCATTTATAACTTTCATTACCTATAAGTACCTACTATATTGACGAATGTTAGATAGTGTAAGTAATGAGTAGGTACGGGTTATTTCAGCCCACTGTTAATTGGACATAATATGGCCGATATGACCCTTTTTAAAATCTGTAGGTATGTAGTCTGTAATTATGTCTTTAATCTCTTCTTTTGAGAACTATTGATCTTTAACATAATATTTTAGCTAAAAATATTTAACGACTACTCGAACGTATAAAGTCATGGTAGAGGCACAGACGTTTTTACTCAAACATAATATTCAACGTAACATAAATTTTACGAAACGAATCATTATTCAACGAAAAGGCCAAACATAATGTTGTGTCCAAGTGTAAATATCGGATGAATAAAATATTATCTCGCGCAACAAAAATGAGGTCAAAACAGGGTGAACAATAAAGTATGTTAGTGAGTTTCTCGGCGCGGCGCGGGGGCGAGAACTTGAGATTTCGAGACTGATGGGCGAGAACATGAACATCCGAAAATTGTTCTGCACCTACCGAACTTTGTTCTCTTTTGAAATGGAAATATTCAAGTTTTTTACAAGTATATGTTATGTTGCGGAGTTATATAATTTGTTTACTTTTACAATTTGTTGGTTGTTTTTAAGATAGGACAATAAGATTGTTTTCTAACTCATGAATAGAAAAGTAGGTCGGCACCTACAAATATATAATAGAATAAAATTAAATAGATATAATCAAATATAAAAAAATGTCAGTAACATAGGTATTAAAGAGAATTACAAACAAACAGTATAATAATAGGTACCATTCATTTAAACATTATAGAGTCTTACTAGACTCTAGTTAGATAGAGCTACTACTCCGCAGCAGAGTTGGGCAAAATTTTATTGCAATTAATTAATTGCAAATTGCATGTGATGTCACAATTAACAATTAATTTTGAATTGTTTGTCAATCGCGAACAAATCACAATTAATTGTTAATTGTGACATCACCTGCAATTTGCAATTAATTAATCGCAATTAAATTTTGCCCAACTCTGCTCCGCGGGATGGCTACTACGAAATAGTAGATCGAGAAGCCATTTACTTCACCCCGCAAGTTCGAACCGATCTTATGATACACATACAATTTTACTATGCACGGTTTCAACTTATTTATTGGCGTAGACTATGAATACCGAAAATACCCACTTTCGTTATTTAAGACCACTCCGTATTAAAAGAAAGTTTAAAATACTTTTAAGGCCACATGGAATATCTATTCATCATCACACATTTCAGCCAAAATACATCCACTGTTAAATACTCGAAAATCCAACCCATGATCCCATGCTCTAGCCATTATATCTTTAAATTAACATAGAGTTTTAAAGAAGTTGCTTCAGTAGTTTTATTTTCATATTTAGGCTTTATTAAAGCAATTTATAATATTTGTCGAACCTGTAACTTCAGACGGATGTCTCCTAATTTATATTTATTACAAAAGAAGATTGTCTTTTCCAGCATCCCGTGAATAACGAGGTAGGTAATTTGTTAGACGGAGGTCCACATTACCCACCGCTGCAGAGTAGCCCCGAGAGCTGAGCCGATCTTCTGAATCATTAATTTGGTACATTTCAGATGGCTATTAGGTACAAAAAGGAATTTATTGGTATACCTTTATTGTAGTAGTCGAACCAATAATCGATTTACGTCCTATACCTAAGCTAAAACCTATAATTACTGACATTAAGAAAATAAGTAATAAATTCTATTCATGGCCCAGATCTTCAGAACATACTCTACGTTAGACGAATAACATTAGGTACGTAGGTACCTATTTACATTCGGCGCACTGCGAATGAAAATCGCGCGGTTTTATTCCGCGTCGCACCTTGACAAATTACGCGAATTTAAAATCGCGAGTGCTGATACATTCATAATAAATTAATGATTCCAAGGGTTGCAGAATTGCAAAAAAAAAACCGCGCAAATTATATTCGCAGTGAGGGCTAGGCCTAAATTGGTGATTATTATTAAACCAATACAGAAACTATTATGTAGTTACAAAGAACCTTTGTACTTTCATTACGAGCTCACGGGTAACAGTAATAATTCCCATAAGAAACCGACACTGATAAATACCAAATTGTAATCGAATAAATAAGCCTTTAACATTCCTATTTTAGCAGAAAACTACAGACAATCGTATCTATCCCCGCAGATAAACAAAGCTCCTAATTTCGCGCCTTCTCGCCCTGATTACCTACATAAACTGGCAACAGTAATGATAATAGGTTTATTTGTTCGACGGATTAGCGCGCTGGGCCGGGCCGGTATAAATAACATCAATTACCGAGATAGTAGGTAGTAAATAGTTGTTATATTAGTTAGACAACTATCTCTAATCCTTAGCTTTATCCCTCTGTCCATAACTATCATGTAATCTGCGCCAGTCATCTTCTTATCGTATTGTTAGTGGCCATAGTTTCAGATTTGTTCAAGCCGCCCGAAGGCCTCTGAAAATGCTCAGCGACAGTTGCCTAAATGACAACAACCGGGACCGACTTTGTACGTGCCCTCCGATGCAGCGGAGCAGCGGAGGCCCTCAGTTCAAATGCCACTAATTGGCCACCCATCTCTGACGTCTCTGACTAAACGTCGCTTAGCCGTCGTTTACCGATGAGCCCTTCTAGCCAAGTGGCTTTGTCTACAAGAGTTTCTACAAATCGCTACCCTTAAATGTACCTATAGTAATGACATTACTAGTCGATAAGTAGATCACGTGACTTAAGTCATTTTAATACATGAGTGTAGCGTTTTGTAGAAACGCTTGTAGACGAAGCCATTTGGCTAGACGGGTGCAGTGATTGCAGGTGGCTATGAACACCTCTCTGCCAGTGGGCAATATTTAAGAGTAGTTTTTAATTTAGAACAAAATCGCTTTGAACTTTGACTTAGACACATTATCTTAATCTCTAAAAAAAACATGGACCTGAAATAACCCTTCAGAATTGGGATAGAATTCAATCAGTACTCTGGAAAACAGAATGCGTTACGGTTGAGATCAAAGCAAATCTTTTAATCTCTCACGACTTGGAAGCTTCCACGGTAATTAAGAAAGTGAAAGATGAAGTCGGGCCGGGAATACTAATTCCGAAGTCCAAAATGTTTTCACGTAAAGGCCTTAGACAAATCTGCTTAAGCAAAAATTCAATCAGCCTGCGTCAACATTTTGGTAACTTTACGTTTTGAGTCCTGACCATAGATATTTTAAAGAGAAGAGACGTTCTTAGTTGATATTTCTATGAAACAACGCGTGGAAATTTGCGCGGGATGGTGCGGGTGGTGGGGGTTAAGAAATGCGTGGCATCTATCTACCGGTAAATAGCGCAACTACTCGCTTCGTTTTATGTCGATGTTAGTACGTAGTTTAACTTTTTTGCACTAGATGTCACTAAGTGTAGCATTATAAAAAATTACGTACAAAGGGACGCCATCTGGTGTCGAATAGAATTATATTTGGGATGCGAACGTTGGCAAGACGTCTGCACAGGACGAACGCCAACAGCACACTAACTTAAGCCACGCCTACTGTGATGACGTCACCGGCCGAGTTGTGCGATGTCTAAGCAACGCGGCCGAATGGCTTAAACCCAGTCCTTCTTTAGTATTAGGTTCATGGTCCTGACGCATACCTATCATTGGATTTCATACCTATAGGTATTTATGATGATCCATAGTACTGATGAATCGTCATGAAAAGTATACAAGTAGGTATTACTTTAGATTACTTAGATGCACACCTACCTAAGAATAGATTTAATAATCTCGTGGCGATCTATTTTGGCGTGGGCACTTTTTTTGCATCAATACAAAACAGCTGTTTTTGGTATTCGGTGAGTATCTATATTAATTCTTATGGAAAACATTTAAGGAAAAGCTATGTTTCTTTTCCATTATCTAGCTCAAAGGAAATTGAAAAATTATTTCAAATAAAATTTACAATGTAGGCCGAATTTAATATGGGCAGCTATAAGTAACTAAGGCCTGCATTAATAAATCGATCTCAAGATTGAGATCGAACTTGAGATGCTGTTTTTGACAGATGTATGTTCCATACATTAAACGTCAAAACTGAATCTTAAGATCGATCCCAAATTTGAGATGCATTTATTAATACGGGCCTAAGTAACTATAATTGATATGGATATATAATATAATCTTCCTCATTGATTTCGATAAAGGCGCCCCTAAAAAAAGCAATTGCTAAAGCTAGCCTAGCGGGAGCCCTAGTGTGCCTCGCTAATCCAAACTTGGTTTTTCATACCCGATCGCAGGTGTTGAAGTATATAAAATTATACTGTACCTACGTGATATTAGATACACCACATAGTAATGTTAATGATGAGTTTGATACAGATATCTGAAGCAGCCAGCACCACGTCAGCTCCTGTCAATTGGCCTCAAGCCGACTTCCGAGCCGGAGTTTAACGGGAGCGGTTCGGAAGCCGGATAATCGGCCCCGTTTACAGTCGCGCCGATAAATTATAATCCTCCCTCAATTTTAAGCCCCCGGGCTTAGTGCGGTTGTAAACAGTACGGTATTGTTATGATCGGACTTCAGACGTAACTGGCCTCAAGTTGCTTAATAATTGGCCATTGCAAACCACTGGTCTCTAATATTATCTTCGTGAATTCTTCACTAAATCGTACTAAATAACTACTAACTAAATCGTTCTTGGCGGTCAGCACGTTATTGGCCAGAGGTTTGCTAACAGATGGCCGACAATATGTCGACGATTAAGAAGCTTGAACAGCTACACCGATAAATATATTGGGCACTTTTTAATTAAAAGAAGAAGAAAATTTATTTTTATTTATGGCCATAATCAGTCAAAAAGATCAAGTTCAGAGTTATAACGCCCAAATTTATAGAAAGTTGTGATGAACTTACACTGACACTACAAATCGCTTTTGTTCCTAGAAAGGCTTTTTAAAACTATTGTAAGCTGACTAAAAATCTCTATAAATTTGAGGAATATTCTATAGAGTACATAAAAGCAACAAAATTGTTAGACATCCATTATAAAACAAACACAAGAACTGAATCAAATAAAAAGAGGTTTACTTTTGTGGTCGATGAAACTTAAGAATATTTGGGCATAAACAAAAAGGCAGTTTATTCTTGGTTTATTCCGGCCGGGGAGCGTTCCAGGTTATAAATCATCCGGCACCGCTGCTGCTGAGCACCCATTTGATGTAATAACAGACTACATTATTTAAAATAAGGTCGTGAGTGCACACGGGATACCTATGTACTAGGGGTATGTAAGCGCCGGTTCCGATGGTCGACGGTAGATAATAAACATGGTGACGATTCGATATACCGTCGCTTAATAGAGAAACACGACCGTAGGCAATGATTTTATAAATATGATCGTAGGAAACTCTATTTAAAAAAAAACTTTAATAGGTATCTTTCTTCTGCCTGCAAATTTTTGTTTGGCACTTTTACGAGGTGCTTACTGCTGGGCGCCAATAGGTAGTTAGGTAAGCAAGCGTTAATTAAACGAATCCTTATAATCCTACATTACGTAGTGTTAGTGTTTTATGTCATTACGCTATATTTTCACAAGAGATAGTCAACCATAGAATCGTAGAAGTACAATTACATTATAACCTATTTATTTTCATGTATCCCATATTACAGGGAACGGTTTCCAAACAAAACGGTATAATTAAAATATCAACGTTTCATTAGCCAGCCCGTACAATGTGCGTTCGTTTAATTATTATTTTCCACGCCATCGGTACAAAGCCTGCTAATTGCAATTTCGTTACAGGCGCTCTCATTGGTGTTACCAGCTTTGCATATAAAATACGTAGGTACCTAACTTAAAAAATATATTTATTTTTACGCTATAGCCATTGATACCCGAGCTCATGTTTATCAAGTTTATTCGCATGGGTAAAATAAACTAAATTACAAAGGCTTTTAAATAGTCATCAAGCCATTTTTTTATTATACTAGTTTCGTGTCCATCTCCTCAGCAAAGACCTCTCCTTTACTTCTCCACAAAGCACGATTTTGAGCGATTACATTACAGTAAGCATCTCCCGCAAAGGTTACTAAATCATCCCGTCATCTCCTCTTGGGTCTGCCCCGGCTGCGGCGTCCGTCACTTGGTATCCATTTAAATAAGTTGTCTTTTTTATATGTCACTTATATGTTTTATATGTTACAGTCTTGGAAAAAAGCCCGAAAATAGAGGCACCTCCTGGAACAGCTTTACACCATCTAAAAATACCATTTTGAATTCGACCAATGTTAGCGCAGGACTATGTAATATGAATTACATTGTACTAGGTTTTGCCCGCGACTTCGTTCGGGCATAATTTAATCGGGATAAAAAGTATCCTATGTGTTAATCCAGGTTATAAACTATCTGTGTTTCAAATTTCATCCAAATCCGTTCAGTTGTTTTTGCGTGAAAGAGTAAGAAACATCCATACACACAAACTTTCGCATTTATAATATTAAGTAGTATAACTCCCACTTACGAATGGGTACTGGCAACACCGCCTAGTGTACACATAGCATACACAACACTAGCTTGGTACACATCGAGTCTGGCCGTTCAACAGGTAAACAAAAAGTTCCCCTTGTTTCCTTTTATCGATGCCTATCTGGAGCGTTTACCTGTGGCGCGCGCTTTCAATTTAATCGATTGGCCATTTCACGTTTTTCTGAAGGCTCGATATTCCGTTCAAAATGGGTCGTTTTATGTAAATTTTATTTTCTACCTGATAACTTACTTAATTGAATTAGGTCCTCAAGGTGGTAGAGCCAAGCTGTAGCCAATTGACTGCAGCTCATAAACGGGCTGGCTCGACCGGGGTAGTACCACCCTCTCACAAAAGATCGGCGTAAAGCAGCTATTACAGCTGCGTTTCGTACGATGAGTGAGAAAGCCGAAAGCCCACCCCCCTCTCCCTCCCTCCATCCCACTCCCCTTCAGGTCAGCAATGTGCGAGCAATGCCTTTGGTATTGTATCTATAGGCTACGGTAACTGCTTAACATCAGGCGGGCCGTAACCTTTTTTGCCACCGCAGTCCTATAAAAAAAAGTCGGTGAAAGTAAATATCGCAAACAAGAAATTACCTACAAACAAACTTAAATCTATTTTTAATAGTAAAATTAAAATATAATTACAATGTCCATTATACTGTGTTACTATAATATTTCATCAATGAAGATACTATTAAGATTTATATGATAAGCAGGTACATTTAAAGCGATACTACCTATGTATTTGACCTATGCGTTGATAAATCAGCCGATCAGTTCAGTTCTTTGTAACGCCTAGATTAGTAATCTATTTTGAACCCGTGAAACTCTACGAAAGGTCGGATTTCGAAGGCAAAGAGGGCACAACCAAATATTGATTCACGGCCTTTAACTTGGGGACCCTCACAAACAGGGCTAAGGGCTAGAACAGCCACACAAAGGGCTTTGTGCGATATATCACACTACGTGAGGCCGACAGTGCTGATAAATAATTTTGCCAAGTACAATATCATAAACATTTCGGCCGAGGCAGTTTTGCATAATTTTGAACGAACAATAAACTACATACATACATAAACCTGTGCTTGTTAGTATGGCAGAAGATATTATATAGTTATTTACATGCATGTTAATGGTAAAACTTATATTGACGACACCTACGACCTACGGCTCTATCTACCTTATAGGTACCTCTACTTATAAATCTCTGATCCGACCATTTTACTATTTTCCATACTGTAGATTTATCAAACTTATTACTTACCGACTACACTACGTACGTAGTACATACGTACTATATGTGAGCTAACAGCATTACTGGATCAAATATGCATTAAAATTAAAATATTTTTAAGTATAAAATAATACTTTACTTATAGACTCTACCATAAAATCTTCCAATTTAAACTCGCATTGACCTCCAAAAACCCTGCAGCCTCGAAAGGAAAAATATCACCCCCTTAACACAGTTATTATAGTGGGATCTATGGGGGTATATACGTTAATGGTTGTTTTTACGCGCCAGGGGTTGCTTTCCTCAAGGGTTAAATGGGGTAGCTGCAATGTGCTACTTTATCGCCTGATGTTACTCGCGCCCATCGTTAAGTGATGCGACTTTTGAATCACCACAAGAAAAAGGTTTTCAGAGATGTTTCAAGATGAGACTTTTCTATTCTTGCTCCATTTATCGATTTAAAATATTCAAAGATTCAAAACGTTTATTCTGTTTAGGCCTACGGGGGCACTCAGAAATTCTGTCAAATTATAAAAAAATACGAGTTTCTATTGAACTATGTTCCAACCAAAGAGAATTTAGTAGTTCCAACCTTCTTACATCCACTCAATCACAGCGCAATGTAAAATTGAAATAACATAAAGTTAAGTATTAATTAAAGAATATATTTTTTTAAATGACTTTATTATAATTTACTTTCAACTATTTCTTTAAAATAACATACATTTGGGCAAAATATTTAGCATTTTTCCCTAAATCAATCACAAATCGTTCCTGCTCCGAATCTATAATCACAGACTAAAACCTTTTATAATGTTTGAAAAAGTACTGGCCTCTAAAAAACAAAAAAGTGACAGCGTCAAAATATCAAAAAGCAAAATACGCAATCTACGTCAGTATACATGTGTTTGTATGTGTAAATGTTCACTATTTTTTCTTTAGCTACTAAATTATTTTATTATTACTTTCTTTGTATACGTGATGAAAAGCACAATGTTTATCTCGGGTTAAAGTAACTTATTATTGGTCCCTCGAACAATTAGCGCCCTCGCTACGCTCGGGCGCTAAACCCCGTCTCGGGACCAATTAATAAGTTACTTTTCCCCTCGGATAACAATGTACTATTTATTCATGTAGGCCAACAACAGCACTTATGAATATTTCCAATAGTTTCCCACCGTTTAATTAAATAACTAAAGAAAATAAGTAGGTGTAGAGCTATGGTAAATAAAATACCTATCTGTAGGTAGAGCAATATCGTGAAAAAAGTACTATAAATAAACAGACAATTTATAAGGACAGTATACCTGTTTTAATAGTGACTACGTCTGCCGTGGTTTCCAAATGATGCAACATTTGTTGTGTCTCTAGTGACCGAACAGCTGAAAGAGGGAGGATTTGAATGCGGCCCAGCCACGCACAGCGCGATTCACGTCGCTAAATACAACAAGGAAATATATTTGAGCCTTTAGAACCATTGACGAAAAATAATATCCTGGGACATTTTTGTACACACGGTTACCTGATCCCAAACCAAGCAGAGCTTGTACTATGGAAACCAGATAACTGATATTACTACATATACTACTTTTTTATTTGTAAATACATACTTAATATACATATACACCCAGACTCCGGACATACAGACATGTTCATGCACACAAATGCATGTCCCGGGTAGGAATCGAACCTACGACCTGCAGCGTGAAAAGCGCCTCCGCGCCAACCACGCTAACGGGCCCGTCAAAAAAAAATGCGTGTGGTTTTATTTTATTATATTACCTTATTTTTGGAAGCATCACTGGTTCACGTGTTTACTATGCTTACCTTATAAGTACTTAAGTATTTTATAAAAGTATGCGTCCTGTACTTTCTTAAATAAAATAAATATGTTGTCGTAGTTAGGTATGCATTTAAACTGCTAACCCACTGCAAGCCGCAAGCGGAAGGTATGTTTGTGTTGACAGATGGTAGGTAATAAAAATTTAACCGAATTCAAAATGCGCTCCACGTAAAATCGCGTTTTCGTAGTCAAAAATTCTGCTCATTGTTATTCACGGGAGTACGTTTTGTTAATCGATGTGTATTAACTGAAATACTGTTGCATACCAACGGGAAATGTTGGGGACAATTTTACACGACACGTGAATACACTCGCGATTGAAAACCGTATTTATTTTACATGATCATGTTTTAGTTACCTACTGATAAATTAAACAAAAAGATGACCTAACCAATACCACCGAATAAACATATTGTACTATTTATACTTAATAATCCGCTGGATGCGGGCAGCGCAAGACCGGTCATTGTGGCGAACCTTGGGGGAGGCCTATGTTCAGCAGTGGACGTCTTTCGGCTGAGATGATGATGATGATGATGACTATTTATACTGTGCCAATACTGAACACATTCAACGCTGAACAAAACAATATTTTTGAAATCATTGAATATCAGTTTCAAGGTTGACGACTGCAGTGGATTGAGCGTGGCTGTTTGGCTCACTGCATCGGGTGGTTGCGGGTTCGATTCCCGTCAGAGGCAAATTTCGGGAACTGCCTTTTCGTACTTTGCCCTGGTCTGGGAGTCACTGGGATCGTCCCAATTCCATTGTATGGTAGTCATAGTACGAGCGTTGCTTAGTTTCGGTCCATACAGTTAGTGTGTACCTAAGTTTGGCGATATTTATTTATTTAAAGTCAAAAAGGTGCCCGCTGTGAAAAAGATTGAACGATGGTGTCGGCAAGCCATGTTGGCCGTGTTCGCCCATCAATAACACCTGCCCTGTCTTTTACTGTAAGCTCCATCCATTATTTAAAGATTGGTACCTACAAAACCTTGTAAATAAAACCGTCGCGCTCTATATCGTGTGAACCAACCGTGAACCCCGAGAGAACATGCTATCCGAAGCGTAAAACTGGGTACGAACTTAAATAGACATGCATCTCACCATTTGTTCACACGGGGCGAGTTCCTTACTGGACCTAACTTATCTAGAGATGGCGGTAGATAGAGACTTAGGGCCATAACACACCGGGTAGCCGTGGCGACGACGCCAGTCACCGTAGCCAACTATTCGTATTGAAATGTATGGGAGGAGGAGGACACACCTGGCGACGGACTGGCGACGTCGCCAGTCAATACAAATTGTTTGGATACGTGGCCGGCGGGGTCGACGTGTGTTATGACTCTTATAGAGATTCAAATTGAACTTAGGCTTTTGGGTCATCACATCATAGATAACTTTTACATTATACGGTATCCATAAAACAGTGACGGCCAATATAAATTTATGATGGACTTACACCGGCATTACAAATCACTTGTGTCCCTAGAGTTGCTTTGTAAAGTCATTGTAAACTGACAAAAAGTCTCTATAAATTTAGGGGTGTTTATTCCAACATTGTAATTACTAAGACTAGAAACAGAATTTAATATTGCATGAGTTGGTAGATACGTTACAACTGAAACACATTTCAAACTAAGCGTATATTAAACTAATATGGAACATAGAAACATAATTCTCTGACGCAGCAACAAACTTAAATATAAGTGGAACGACTTAACTCGTAGTTATTTTAGCTCTGTTACATTTGTATTCGAAATACTAGGTATTTTGCATAGTTACTTAGTGTTTTATGTACACACACATATGTTATAGAAAAGTATTGTATTTAAAGCTTTTGAAAGGCTACAATAAAGCGGAAATGTTTGCTTCAAAAATTCACACAATCAAGGTTCAGTTTCAGTCTGAACAACTCTTCAGATTTCAGGTAGATTAAATATTTGTATTACTTCGTATTTACTCCAATCATTATATCCATACTATGTGTAGATGTAAGGTAAAGGGTAACAATCTTCGATGATTTTAATTTTTACAGATTCTGTGTTTATTTACTTATTTACCCAAACCTTTTCGATTAAGTACTTGTAAGCAGATATTTTGAAAAACGTCCCTCAACTTCACGGCCGATCCATCATATAATGAATATTAAATTATGATACAGATGATCGATTAAAATCCTCGTGTGTCTGGCCGAACGAACAATTTCCATTTTACTAAGCACTTTCTAATTTAATATCATCAGAGTTGTACAATTTCTCCGGGGTTTTGTCTCGCTAACATAAACTGACACTGACAATTTACTTATTTTCGATTAAGAATCTAACTATTATTTTATTTTAAAGAGTTTGTATATGCTTGCTTTTAACTATACTTATACTAGCGGCACGTTATGAAGGCCGGTTTGACATATTGGAGGGGAAAGGATGAACCTTATTATAACGGAATAAAATTAATTTTAACATAAATTTTTTACATTATTATTTTTTAAAACGGCCTGTATTATTCCGTTAAAATAAGGTTCATTTTCTCCTCCCCCCCCCCCCCCACATGTCAAACCGGCCATGGTAAAATGCCGCTACTGTAGGGTCCATTTCAGAAAAATCTGATAACTTTTATCCACCAAATAAATAAATATGGCGTTTTGACAGTTTTTCCATAGAATATCTGTCAAAACGCCATAGGTAGGTACTTACTTATTTGGTGGGTGCAAGCAAGGAATTGGTAAAAGTTAACGGACGATTCTGACACAGGTCCTTAAAGAAAAAACATTGGATAGTGCTTAAATAAATATAAAAACTCCACTTTGTTTCTCCCAAAATAATAAATAGGATTTTAAAATGTTTGAGCAACATGGCAAGGTTAATAAATTCCATTCTCGTCTTAATTTGGTTGCATTTACAAAATGAGTATTGGACGACGATACAATTGCGGTTTTACAGCTGCAACAGTTGCGTTTTAGCTTCAATTTATGTCACTAAATTACTATTAAGTTGCATCATTATGTTTCAAATATGCATCTTTAAACTCTATTTAAACGAACAGGGCGTTTTTAACCTTGGTTAAGTACTAGTTAGGACCGTAAGATTAATCGTAGCTTAAACCACGGAAGAGAGTTTAAAATCCTTTCCTTCGAATATAGAATCGATAGTTTAAACTTTGCACGATCGATCAACTACCATTGATCTTACGACCCCTTAGAGCAACGAGAGGCTTCCATGCGCTTATCGACGAAAATAACGATGGGTAAATATAATAAAAATAGCTTGGTAATAATAAATAGTGGTATTGGTATCTATTAAATGCTGAGAAAGCTACATCTCACAATAAAAATATCTGTATCCGAGAGAACATGCAATAAATCATTTCCGGGAACCCCCGCTCTAACGAGCGATACATCTCACACACGCCCATTGTGTACTATGATATTCGACTGAATAACTCGCGGGATTCACGACATTTTCCCTCGATCGCCGTGAATCCCGGAGCACCAGCACATCACTAGTATTGCGAGGGCTTTATAAAAATACATACCTACCTACTTACTAGGTGTAAATGTTTTTCACAAGTATAAAAATAAATTGTGGCTAAAACGGCATTCGATAAACTACATTCTTCGTGTGACGCATGACGCTTATTTGACGTGGCGCCTCTATTACCCACGTACGTAGCACATATTAGCTCGATGGTCTGTGCAATGCAAATCACAAGAAGCATTCGATATTCCATCTTCAGAGCAAGTAGGTGTGGTTTTTTTTTTTTTTTTTTTTTTTTTTTTTTTTTTTTTTTTGAATTGACAATACGTTGTTGGCCAGAGTGGCCTCTACAACTTCACCCGGACTTTGGTGAGTGCAAAGTGCGCTCCAACCAGAAGGGTAGGGGACAGCACGCTCAAGGGCGCCACATAGGGCTCGGCCTCGGCTTGGCTGCTGTCTCTAGAGAGAGAACGGAGGTAAAAACTACCACCGGATCGTAACGCGACCTCACTGAGAAGATCCGGCAAGAAACTCAGCGGGCTTGTCGAATGCAGTAGGTGTGGTAAGTAACACGTAGGGAACAAGCTAATTATAGCATGCAGCACAATACAACGCGATAATTAATTAAGGCTGAGTTCAAGCTGGGTGTACAATGCTCATTTAAAGTTTCCGGGTCGGCGGACGCCGCGAGCGCCCGTGCGAACCCACCGCAAATTTAATTCGTTACGCAGATATTCAGCTAAAACGTAACGTGAACGTTTCCTAGCGATGTGGGAATTAATCCTCGCCAGATTGGCTAGAAGTTCGCCTGAATTTTAGCAATAAATTATAAGCGATTAAGGATAATGATAGTACCTAATTGTTTCATTGCCCAAAACAACCCCCCCCTCCCCTCCTCATTCCCTTCCCCCGCTCACAGTCCCCTTCAGGTCGCAAACGTGCGAGCGATACCTTTGGCATTGCAAGCATCATAGGCTATACGGTAACTGCTTAACACCAGTCGGGCCATACGTTAGTTTGCCACCTTAGTCATATATAAAAAAATCTTGAAGTCGCCCTCGAAACGAATTCGGAAAATAAAAAGGGTGTAGGTACTACAGAAACTGCTAAATACATGATGTTGTCGTCCACAGCTATGCACCGCCATCCTGCAACCATCAACTTCATTCACAACACACTGATCAATTATTTGTGTTCACTAAATCAACCAAACAAGTTAACACACTGTAGCATATAGGAAGTTCACACACACACACAAATCTGTAGTAGTTAGATCCGGCAATTAACAACTTACCTAACTGTCGACTCGCTAACGAGACTGTTAAACAGTTAAGCTTGGTTAAGCTATTCATTATGAAACAGGTTTTTGAGTCTACCAGCTACCTCTAAATGCGAGTTTGCGTTTTGTTTTAACGACTTTATAGATATGCTTTTTAGGCGACTTGAAGAATGGGCGCCCTTAATTTCATCAAAAGAAATTACTCAGAGTAACATGTAATTACGTTGTAACTTCAAGTTTTTCCGAATTTTCTACGCAGTTAATAACTTTTTCATTAAGATAAGTCGGCTGTTTTAAATTATTATTAAACTATCTTTGGTTAAAAAAATTAACTACCCCTTGTGTACTTACCTAACAAATTTTACGGATTTGTTTTGTATACGCGACGTTCCACGCCAAAGAATAAGTACTTACTATATCTACATTTTTACCCGACTACGGCGGAGGGTTATGATTTTGACCGGTATGTACCTATGTATGTATATGCATCTGTTCCCGCCTAACTTCCAAACGACTTGTCGTAATTTAAGAAATGAGATATCGTTAGAAGCGGCTTAATGGCGCGCTGGTTATTGGCTATGTGACGTCACATAAAATTGCATATGGCGCCCTCTAGAGGACATAATGTCATGAACTAAAAAAAAAACATTTTTAATGAAACCGTGTGGGGTATCAGATGAAAGAGCTTAATGAGCACATTTCAAAAATATATATATTGTTACCTATAACTCCAAAATAATTAAATAAAAAATAAGTTTAAAAACTAAAACCCGACTACTGAAATATCGCGCTCTAAAAAGTATGATACAAGAAAATATTCTCATCTAGAGGATAGCCGTGGTCCGTTTAGGCCCTTTAGGTCAAAGTGGCATATGACCACGGACCACGGCTATCCTCTAGATGAGAATATTTTCTTGTTTCATACTTTTTAGAGCGCGATTTTTCAGTAGTTGGGTTTTAGTTTTTTGAAATAGTGCTACGCACTACGCTAGATTTCGAGTAACACCGTAGCACCGTAGCCGCGAGGGACTAACTGAAGTAGGTTTCCATTTAATAATTAACTACAAGTATCTTCAAATTTTGAAATAGGTACCTAAGTATTTTTTGGTCCATTCTACGCAGAACGATCTCAAAATATAGGTAGGTAGGAGGTACGTTGAGGAATAATTTGGTTGAATTTTTTTTTTTCGCAGTAGGTATTATTAATTATTTCTAAAACAAAATGTCATTCTTAGCAGCACACAAAGCCAATAATTTGCTTCAAACGAGCCCAATGCGGCGTTGCGACAATCGTATATGAACCAACCCCTAATACAGAACCACCTAATGACCCACACGTAATCCACTTCCACAGTATCTATCATTGCCGCCTACTGGACAAATAAAACGTAATGAAATTAAATGTGGTCGGCCGCCGTCATAAAGATAAGTGGGGCGAGATTACAGAAAAGCCCAGACCGACGACGTGTATTGTTTGAATCCCTTTATATTCAAATGGCAATCGTATGTACCTATAGACAATAGATTATTGGAACGAAGTTTCTTATCGCGTTCCTTTAACGCGCTAGAAATCGTCACATAAAAAAATATAGCCGGGCCCCACTAGCGCGCTGCGCTGCGTCGTCGCAACGGACAACGCATTGTATGTCACACCTGCGTTGCGACGACGCACGACGTCGCAACGCAAGAGGGTGACGCCACGCCGTCGTATACGTCATTTCGTATACGCACGTCCCCCTCTAGCAGTGGCACGCTGTACGTCATCCCACCGACAGCGCAGCGCATCACCCTCCCCCGCTTCGTCTCTCCGATGAAACGTAGCATGCGACGACGCAACGCATAAATATGGCATGCCACTATAAAATATATGTTAAACGACGCAGCGAAACCTCAATTGTCAAATCATGATAAGTACTTTGGAAGTAATTTGCGGGAACAGATGAACATATATACATACCGGTCAAAATCATAACCCTCCGCCGTAGTCGGGTAAAATAGGTACCTACGTACTACCATAGGTCCTTCAGTTTTCTTCAAGCAGTTGGTATGTTCATTTCTATTTTCAAATACATACCACAGGTACAGTAATAAGGCAACACAATAGAGTTAAAAAGCTTTTCACATACGCTCTATACCTCTGCCACAAAACATTTCACAGCATTTAGGCACCTAAGGCCTTTTCCTCAAGCAGCTTTCGCTTCGGTCACGTTCTACACAAGTTATACAGCGGCCAGACTAGTTTTCTCTACATTGTGATGAGAATGGAAGTAATACTACCCAGGTAGGTTGCCTAGCCAGTTCATGTAATGAGCGCTCACAGAAATGACTCGCTCGATGGAAACCGAGTCAGTTCCGAGCCTACAATAAAGGGAATTGCAACACCGTCCACTGCCAACTACATACGGTGACCTAAATAGCATGCAATGTTAGTGCTGTAAAAAAGGCTTTTGTTTTTGCTGGCTTCATTTCTATTAGGTCTTAATTTAATAGTGCACGATATTTTGCATGGTGCATCAGTATAATAAATTCTTCCCTACCACAGTCTACCACAAGGAACCCCAATTTTTTTACCTACTAGTTAGTAGATAGGCGAAAGTTATCTTATTAAAAGTAAGTAGTTGCTTTTAATAACTAGCATAATTACCTAACAAAGTGTGCAGGGGAAACTACACCAGTTTCTTTCAGCTGACCTTTGATTATCTCATTATAGGTACCTGCTTACTTGCAATGAGATAATTTTCGTCTACCTACTAACTATGTATTAATTATTCAGTTATTGTTCTTGCCGAAAGCAAATAATTAAAACATCTTAGCATTAACAGAATCGCTATGCATAATATCGTGCACGATTAAATTAAGACCTTATGTACCGTGCACTGCCAAATAGACATCATTATGACTCGTAGAGGTCTCGTAGAGGTCAGTAGAGGAGGTGCCTAAGTAATTATTTGGGTCATTGTCTGCGCCGATCCCATATAATAGTCATGATGATGATGTCATTGTATTGTCAATTTACGGATTACTTTGACTGACATAAATAATATTATTATTATTATAAGGTGGTTATGAAGAGACATATAAAATATAGCCCCAAATTACTACACTGGTATTACCTACAAATCACTTTTGTTCCTAGAGATGTTTTGTAAAATCATTGTAGACTAGCTAAAATATCTATAACTTTGGGGGTTGATATGCATCGGTGCATATAAGAGTTCCAATTGTGGAGTAATAATTGCGGGTAAGTTATTTGGCTCCACGATCTTGTTAGTTTTGGTTGGACTTTATCTACTTACCTATTGTCTTAAGGGTGATAAAACAATAGGGTAATAACCGCATGGCATTTCTATCTACCTACATACAATTATCTTCTAAAATTGAATAGCGTGCATTTCTCAGTTGATTGATAATTGAAAATGTAATCTGTCGCCATAACGCCTCTATATTTTGCTATAGCAACATTATCGCAAAACTGTCGAGAAACCTATCGCTGGAGGTGACACTGAAGAAAGAATTTATGGCCTGGACTGGCCCGCACTAAAATCGCCGTAAAATCTCAACCTAGCCCCAGAAAACTCCTCATTTTACGGTTTAAGAAGGTACAATAGTAGGTACATTACTTTGATAGCGACAAAGCGGCATTTGGAAATATATGGCCTGAATACTACAAAAAAATAATTAGTTATAGGTGGGGGGGAACCCTTGATACTAACTGTGGATTTACTCGAGCGTCGCGGAAACCTATAAGATTTGTTAGAGGATAGGAAGAATAAAATGGTCCTATAATGTTGCCACTTTCAGCGGTGGGGTAGCGTCTACATATTAATTTCAAAATTGTAAAAAGAAAATAATGACATGGAAATACTCAAGCGTGTCAGATAATTGATATTTTTCATGCTCCAACATGAAACATTTAAAAAAATTATCACTTGAGCGCGTCAAATTTTCAGAGGGGGTGTTCAGTGAACCCTACAGATGCTACCATTTCTTAGACTGACGATTACGTACGACAAATTAGCCAAATTGACACTTCTTAGCTAGTAATAATCTGCCGCGCTCGAGTAAATCCAGAAATCCCTTCTACGGCTCCCCATCCATTAGAAAGGTGGGTACTTAATAGACTTGCCTACTTAATTGATTTCGTCGGTAATGATAATCCACAACATTGCCTCTTACGTTCGTATTGATTTCACTTGTAGGATTCTAAAATTACCTATTTATGGATGACAAAGCTATACTACCTATTACCTTCGTAGTGTGTTCGTAGCAAAACATTTAAATCGTGAGCATAACAACAGCTGCCGACTAACTTAATTTCGTTAGGGGACCACTTTAAGTAAGTCGTTAACTTCTTCTCTCCATAAACCGAGGCTTAATAACATTACGCAAGTTGGAGCTTCTCATAACATTACATGGCAATGATAGTACCTACGTTGCTTATTGCTCCGATTATATTCGTAGATAATGTTAGTGAATGTAGCAATGAAGTTAACGATAACATAGCTTATTATCGACTGTCTGTATTAGCTAAGTACTTGTACCAATTATCTATTGTTAAATGGAGAAGTACGGGCTTTTCATGTGGGTATCTAAAATCTCGCTAAACAAAAGAACAAAGCTAGGTACATAACATAAGAAGAGAAACATAACTCTGGTGCTATCTGTGTTGTAGAACCGTTTGTCTGATCACGAACGGACTAGGTAATTACTGATTGTCTGGCTACTGGCATTACTAACCATAGGTGCGTAACTTACCTAATTGTTTTACAAGAATAAAGAATCATCGGTAACGTAGGTACCTAATGCTAATAGCCTCATTTGTAGGATTTCCTGCCACTTAAGCGTCGCAATTAGCTTGGGTACGGAATGCCTAAACTACTTTTGCTACCCAAAAGGGATACCTAATGGCAATATTAAACTTAACTATCAAAATCTGTTTTTAGCTCTACAAAGCTAATCCCAAATTAAACATTCTAACGTTCACATCTAGGAAGAAAGACCGGACCCGGACTTTTAGTATGTTAGTAGTAACATTCAAGTAGAATTATTTAAACTAAGTGTCCAAGTAGTCCCAACCCTGCCTAGTTAATTACGTATGGAGTAAACCCTTCCTCTAGGGGTTTATTATCCCGCAAATTTATAGAAAGTTCGACTTGCATTAGCATTTTAAAACACTTTTGTTCCTAGAAATGCTTTTTAATACCATTGTAATTTAACTAAAATCTCTATCTCGCATATTATAAGGTAGGTACCTAATGCTTTTTAATTATCTTTTATTTGAAGATAGGGATGAACTTATTCCATTTTTATTACCGTCGACATTTCTACTAGGTACCTATATCTAGCCAAAAATAAGTAGGTAAGCGAAAATAACGCCTGCCAAAGTCACCATAAATCGTCGAACTTTGTAGCCTAGTGCATCATAAAACCGCATTTTAAACTACCGTACCTACCCACTAAATAGGAACGCGCAGCTCGTATCACCAAATTCAATCAAATTTTGACGTGTGCAAGTGGTCCATCGCGATCCCAGAGCTCCATTATGCCGAGAATTTGTCGTTTAACCCAAAACGTGAAGGCGCCGTCACGTACGCGTTTCGCAAATTCGACAGCACATTTGGGATCGAAATTCACTGCGAAGTGTTTTTTTTTTTTTTTTTTTTTTTTTTTTTATAGGACTGCGGTGGCAAAAAAGCGTACGGCCCGCCTGATGTTAAGCAGTTACCGTAGCCTATAGATGCTTACAATACCAAAGGTATTGCTCGCACATTGCCGACCTGAAGGGGAGTGGGATGGAGGGAGGGGGAGGGGGGGTGGGCTTACGGCTCTCTCACTCATCGTTATATTGCGGATGTGAAATATAGTTTCTGGGTGAATAGGTATTTTGGGGAAAACACTCCTTTTGGCGGTCAATTGGACTGTCAGGGTATTCACGGTAGGTACCTAACTGGAATTGTGTTGACACAGGTAGGCACCTACGTAAGGTTCGACTACACGTAACCAAAATAAAGCTTGGGCCTTTAGTACGAAATAGAAAATACTACCGATATCCAAGTCCCTACCAACCACTTTCTCTCATACTTACATACACATACTTCCTATACGTTGCACTGGAGATAGGCCCCTATCCACCTAGGTATCCCGGAGATAGGCCACATATACTACTTAACTCTCTCTTCGGGAAACCACTTTTGAAATTAAATACCTAACAAAACATACATAAGTATATACCCACCGACGCAATGTTAGCTACCCCACGGTAATACACTTTCCCCTTAGACAATGTCCATTCAAGCTTAAGCTAATCCAAAATGGTCCGCTTGATTTCCGAGAATGGATTAGGATGTCGGAGGCCCGGAACTTCGGGACAGTTATTTTACATCATTAATATCATTATTATACAAATTGCATCTCAATATCACTTACGTAGGTAGACCTAATTCCCAATTCCCATAGCTCCTCCGAAACTTTCTTAAGGGTTCCCAAAGTTGTTAATCTTAGTTAATAACTTCTGCCGGCGTCCGTGTCGCAGGAGAATGAATGCCTACATTCGGACTAGTTCGTACGTGCACGCTTCATATCAGGCTATTTTCATTTTGGGTTAAATTAAATGGAAAGGGCCGGTCTGAACTGCTTCATTTGCTGCCTCAAAGAGGGTGTATGGAGTGCAGTTTTAGAACTTTCTCTACTTCATCAAAATCTCTAGGCGTGGAACCTGCCGGATGCTGATGTTAATCTTTAGTTTAAATCATCAACCACTGGGGAACTTAAAATTATATTTAGTTGGATACAATACAATGGCAATACCAAGACGAATTTCCGTGCATGTAGTGGTATGCTGAGCACAAGTTTAGTGAGTGTGATGGTCGAAATAAACTTTTCTTCCCCCTTTGCTTAGTATTAGGTAATGGGTGGATAATTGAATTAGGGTGCTGGTAAAACTAAAGCCTCAACGAAACTCTATAGAGCACGCCGATACCTACGGCCACGGCCTACGGCATATGTGATCAACTAAGCTTGGCTGGGTTGCACGCATTACCATAATCCGAGCAATATCGATTTCCGCTCATCCTGCCCTTTTTAATAGAATTGGGAATTTACTGGTTCCTATAAGGAAAGCTCTCAACCTGAGAACGAAATGTTAACTTCGAACGCGAAGCATTTTTACGGTAGAGTGATGAATAATGACGATTAAAACCCAAATTATATAACCTCATCATGTGTGATAAATAAACCCTTAGGGGCCATCCATTAATTACGTCACACGTAAAGGGGGGGAGGGGGTCGACGAAATGTGACATTGTGTGACAAGAGGGTGGGAGGGTCCTAAGTTTTGTGACGTCACATTTAAAAATTTAATATAGGTATCTAAGTATTAAAACCCAAATTTGAATTTTTAACGAAACATTTTGAAAATTTCTGAAAATTATAAAGGGGGGGGGGGGGGGGGGTTCTCGAAAATGTGACCAGCTGTGACAAGGGGGGAGGGGTCTAAACATAATTAAATTCGTGTGACGTAATTAATGGATGGCCCCTTAGCTGCAATAATGTCGAAGTGGCTTCAGTACCTACTGTTCACAATATAGGTAAGTACCTACCTTGTAATCGAACATCGAAGTACCTACCTACCATCCACCAAACATTAAAGAGTATCGAACCATCAAAATAAAGGTCGGCTGACAAAAAGCTTGTCGAGAGTGCGCCAAACACAAAGCGGACTCAAATCGATTGAGCAACAGGTCTCCCTCTGCAGCCAGGCTTTCACAGCGAGCTGGGCATATACCTACTTACAAACACATTCGTTGTTGAGTTCCACAGCCTTTATATTGGTACATACCTAAATCTTGTAAAGTTTTATTGCATGTGGTGTTTAGGTAACTTTAATTATTGGCCGTGCCAAAAGTACATTCTTACGTAACAGTCATTGATTGACCTTAAATAAATAGGTACCTAAATACGCAAAGTAAATTAAAAGTACTAAGATATACCTATTTAAATTGATAGTAAACTAAAATCCTGAGCAGGACTTAGGTAAAGACATATTTTGTGTGATTTTTTGGTAAGTAGGTACGGGTGCATTTTTACCACAAATACCTAGGTACCTACTGAGCTCGAAAGACCTCTGTCTTCCTTAATGGCCTCTTTAGCTTTCTTCAAGTCCTCTTTTAAGAAGATTTGTTAGTAGGTATATACATAGATGAATAACAAAGTATAAGCACATTCGTTTATCCAGTTTCTATCCACACGTGACCATTATTTATACCCAAGGCGACAATCCGCATGTCAGCGGTTTTTGCCCAAGTCCCTCCCAGGCTAAGGGCAATTGATTGAGCGGAAAAAAATCAATTAGACGGTAGGATCGCGTTCATACAGACCTACCGTGATATATCGGGATTACCTGCCAAACGAGTCAGCTGGGATCAGAAAATATTTCGTAAATCTGAGCTGTTACGAATTGGGGAAAATATTCGGTACCTACCTAAAGATCTAGTCATGAATAGTTTTAGATTTAGAGCTGTGATGAATTTAATTTAAATGTTAATAAAAGAATTAAACAATATAATGCATTCAGCAGCAGATTAATACCTACTGACTGAAAAAAGTAAGAGGAATGCCTGGGCCTCAAATCTGCTAAATTGTACCTAACCATTGTAAAACCATTGATCTCTAATAATTATCATCTTTGTGAATTCTTAATTGTAAATTTTTGCCAGTTGACATGATATTAATAATGAAAATAATATCAGTAACCAATGGTTTTCTAATACTTAATAGTTAACAGACCCAGACCAGACCTGGAACCCTGATCAGGGATCCCCAATAGATTCCCCAATAGTTTTCCCGAAAAAGTCAGATAGGTAGGTAGTACTTCAAGTGCTAATAATTTATTTTTTAAATTAAGACCATAGGTATTTTACATAAGTACAATTAATTATTATTTTATTTGACATCCACAATGCATTATGCCTACATTAGCTATAATAAAGTAGGTTACTTGTTACATCAATGAAGTTAAAATAATTACAGAGCAATGCCCTTGATTGTAGCTCAATATTAGTAGACAAACCATGCAACATTATCACAATATCAATAGAGCTGAGGAATTGATTAATATTTTCTTCACTATCCACTTTACTTATTCTCTCAGTTATGGTGAACAAAGAACCTACAGTGTTACTACAAAAAATTCAACACATGCATGTAAGTCTAGTCAAGACAAACCTTTTAGAATATTAATACTAAGTAAATATAATAATAGTACTATGTGTTCATAATGTGTTTAACTTTTTTTGTAATAAAACCATTTGTGATTACTAGTTTCTGCTCCCAACTTTGTCCGCATTGACTTTAGAGCGCACTGTATTTTTTTTTATAATCCCACAAGGACCTAACATTTTTCTAAGATAAAAATTGCCTATGTTCTGCTACATTAACAGCATTTCAGCCAAAATACTCCAAGGTTCTATCTATCTCCATACCAAAATTCATCAAAATTGGTGTAGTGGTTTAGTCGGTGACATTGTAACAGACAGACAGAGTTACTTTTGCATTTATATTATTAGTAAGTATAGATTATCATAACCCACATTATAAAATTGGGATTTCCCTTCACTGAGAGGACTATTTCTAGAGGTATCTACAGTTATCACTTAAGTACCTATTTAATGTCTTTATGGTAGAATAACTGGTCTATCAAACTGTATTGCTAACACATCAGGCACTCTCAATAAGGCTGACTTCATCTTGACACAGGCAGGAGTCTCCAGATCTCGGACTAAGATCTCATTACCGCAGGTAGTTAGAACACCAAAATTTGCACTCAGTGATGTTTTCTCGTAGGTCATAATTTTGCATGGCTCACCTAGAAAGTAATAATTATAATTAGGTACTAACGTTTTAGCAGAGGACGCGCCTATTGGCAGTATACCGGCTACATTCCCCTCAACGCCCTGAACCCTCGCTATACTACCCACTATACCTAAAATATACCTAGCGATCAGCGATTATTTTTCTTTACGAAGTTCATTACTCTATTCTATGTCATTACTATTGGTGCATTCCATTCACTGTTAATTTTGTTATTTTCGTCCACAAAAAGTGTTAAAAACGATATTAATGATCACTTTCAGTACAAGTTGGTGCGAGTGGAACGAGATTTGTGGACGAAAATAATGAAATTTACAAAATTAACAGTGAATGGAACGCACCATATATAATACAATATTATTAGATAGGTACTTACCCTGTAATTCATTAATTGCATTTAGAAATGATTCCCGAAGTTTTGCTCTAGCTTCTTGTTGCTCCGTCATCTCACAGTCTGATTTATCCGCAGAAACTACCATTATTTGTATTTTATAAAATTGAATTGACTTTGTTTGTAAACAATAACCTCAAAAATTGATTTGGCAGTTGTTGTGGTGCGTTCCATTCACTGTTAATTTTGTTATTTTCGATCACAAATCTCGTTCCACTCGTACCAACTTGTACTGAAAGTGATCATTATTATCGTTTTTAACAGTTTTTGTGGACGAAAATAGCAAAAATTACGGTGAATGGAATGCAGCATTGTTTGACAGAGGAAAGAAGAAAAATTGACATTTTCGAGCGATATGTTGCCAACCAAAATATTTAATGATGCCAGTATAGACCATTCTATTGTCTATGGTTCATCGGTTTTCAAAAATTGTGGTGATCAGAATAACCGCCAAATTTACAATTGTTTTACAAAGCATTTCTGTAACAACGGAATTCTTCAAACGGGTAGGCAGAAGTTTTTATGCAAGTAGACGGAACAGAACACTGGATTCACCTTAGGGGAGAACTCTCACTTTTGAAATTACTGCGTTAGCCGCATGCCCACATGCCATAGATAGGGAAAATGTGACCTGGTACCCTGCATCCCGGAGTATCACGGCATGTGGAGTTAGCACTTTTGGAAATGTCACCTCAAGATCTAATGCTGTGTCCACTGGCAAGTAACTTCGGCAATTTCTTGCATAAGTCACTTGCCGACGTATTTCCACTGACTGCAATTTTACACAATCGTGTACATGTGGGACTTGCAGCAAGTTCGACAAGTCGCAGAAGTCCACTTGCGCGAGTGTTTACACATTGGAAGTCGTTTGCGCAAGTAAACTTGTGCAAGTTTTCTTGCCAGTGGACACACGGCATAATACAATTACCGATATGTTGGGGTACGTGGATGTTATGGTAAATGAAACGATCTCAACTTCAGAATCAATATTTTATTTTTTTCAATGCATAGGTACCTATCAGCTCATCAAATCATACACAATAAAATCACATTTAACATCATAATGACGGAAATAAAAAAAGGAATAACTTGATAAATACCTGAATCACTCCTCAGTGGAAACTGGTATACAGAAAGAAGTGACCTTCCTAGGGATCGAATGACGCAATGGTAGCTACCGTTACAAACATTTAACATCTAATCGTAAAATAACAAGTCCACTGTAACGCAGGACTTTGGCTACATGCATTTAATTAACCAATTGGTTTGAAGCTAACAATTAATTCCTTAAGTATAGTGATAATATAAGTGTGACTATTCTATGTCACCTCGAAACCGATGGTCGCGTGGAGATTGTTCTGGAACCCCTCTTCCGCCTTCGCTTCTTCTGTACAGGTGGTTAATTTCAAAAGTACCTCATTGTCTGTGGTCGCAGCGGTGATCAGCGGTCTTCGTCTACGGAGTTCCAACTGAAAAGTCCATGGAGCAAGCTAGTAACGGGTACTTAGCAGCGGGTATCTGGACCTGAATTATCAACGATGAGTGCAACCTCCTTTGGTACATATTACAGCAATACAATATTAGTTTTTGTAATATTATACACAGGATATCATTGAGAATTCATTTCCATTATGGATATTGGGATTCAGGTTAATTATGTTACAGCATGGCAACAAGCTTCTTGTTCATTTGGTAAAGAATAATTAATTTTAGGAATAAAGCTTGTTGCCACACATAACATCATTTGGGTACCTGGAAACACACAGTAGATGATGTGATAACAGCAGCCATTATCGTGATAAAGAGCGCAATGTGTGCGCTCCGTTCACATCTCCGTAACATGGCATTGTAGCATGATGGCAACGTACATTATACAAATTTACAGTTCTCAGAATAAATCGCTATGCAATTTAAATGTGGCAAACAGTTTAGTTTTTTGTAACTGGCATTACTAGTAATTTTGATAATTTAACATCATATTTTTATATCGGTTTGTTAACTCCCCAACCAGCTTAACAGATAGCCTAACAAATACCTGGCATCGCATTTGCGATCGGCCCCATTCAACTGGCGGCAATTGGCGACGGCGGAACATAACATATGGAAATACCTCAAACACGACGTCGAGGCGACCGGCTCGTGTGAAGGCGTTATTGGAAGATCGTCACCGAACTCATACAGTCAACGAACGAATTGAACGTAGGAGACAAACGAATGGCGATCAACAAACAACCCTCAGATCTCGACTCTCGGCAACTATTCAAAATACCAATCAAATACCTGCCAAGTCCGTCGGTGTGACGACAACTATACGAGAGTGCAACGGGGTTTACTCCCCAATGTTTGCCATATACCGAAGTTATATTTTGGTATGCTACAATTAAGCTGTAAAACAACAGTGTTCACTTTATTACATTGTATTCAATTTTTGGGGAGGGGAATGATGAACAAAAGCATTGGTTTACGGATGCCAAACATATCAGTGTGAATAGGAGTGGATGCGAGTTGGTGGTGCGAGGTAGTCAGTGTTCCGGACATCGTAGGCGATGTTCCGTGATACAATATACTTACCGATTTCAGGTGCTATTGTGATACCTCAGTCATCCGCTAGTGGCGGTCGCGGGAGCGACGCCGCGTCGACCGATCGTGGGGCGATCCTATAACCAAATTACAGTAAAATGTGAGTAGTTCTCGCGACTGCGTAAAAGGTTTACTTTAGTTTTGACTGGGAATTTCATTAAGTACCATTTCCTGCAAATAGAAAATTACTCTTAGCTCACTAGATCACCACATTCACGGCACAAAATCTATCACTTGGTGATATTTTCACACTTTGCAATTTTCTTTGCCCAAAGGGTGCCAAACGCTGTCCGTCGGTCTGTATGTCCTTCTGTCAGCGGGCTGTATGTATCTCACGGACCATAATAGATAGAGTTGAAATTTTCACAGAATTTCTGTTGCTGCTATAACAACAACTAAAAATAAAATAAAATTTAAAAATAAAGGGTTATGTTCACGTGGTTCGACCGCATAGTTCGATCAATCGGACTAGGTGAACTTTTTTTTGCAGTTGGTTCGATTAATCGAACCATGTGTTCTTGAGACTCCTGATAGTTCGATCAATCGGACTACGTGAACTTTTTTTTCCAAGTGGTTCGATTAATCGAACCATGTGCTCTTGAGACTCCTGATAGTTCGATCAATCGGACTATGTGAACTTTTTTCCAGTAGGTTCGATTAATCGACCCTAGTCGAACCTTGTAAACTTAACAACAACACAATAATAATAAGCATATTTCTAGTTGGTACTCGAAAGTTTTCGTGATTTCCGTGATTTCTCTATAGTACTCGTGAGTTTTCGAAATTTCTAGATATTACTCGTGAGTTCCCTGATTTCCGTGAGTTCTCGTTAGTTCTTGTGACTTCTTGTACTATTTTTGTGTCAAGAAATGACAAAAAATTACAGGAAATGACCGGAAATAATAATAAATAACAGGAAATGACCGGAAATTACAATAAATGACAGAATATGGCATGACAAGACATGACAAGATATGACAAGACATGACAAGTCATGACAAGACATGACAAGACATGACAAGACATGACAAGACATGACAAGACATGACAAGACATGACAAGACATGACAAGACATGACAAGAGAAGACAAGACATGACAAGACATTACAAGAAATGGCAAGAAATGATAAGAAACGACACACAAGACAAGGAAAACAAATGAAAACAAAGAAACAAAAAAGTTACAAAGATAGGAGAAGACAAATATTCTGAAATATATATAACGTCACGACTTTTTTTATCCCCATTCGGGGGTAGTCAGAGACTTGAGTGGCCATACACCACCACATTGTGGAGGTATTAACCAACTCAAAGCCCACGTTTCCCCAGATAGTCAGAACCCAACGTGACAGGTGGTGAACCTTGTCGCCGTGTATACAGGAACTGACCATTACCTAATCCCGAGGGATAAGTAGGTTTCCTCACGATGTTTTCCCTCACCGTCAGCGAACTGTAAATTATGCACATAGATGAATATTCATCCATTGGTGCATGCCCTACCGGGGATCGAACCTGGGACCTTCTGGGATATGGGATATTCTGAAATAATTAGGTATTTGTTTAAATATTATAATGTGTGACCACCCTTACACAACTAGTCATCGCGCGACGCTGTCGGCTTTTACGCAAACATCAAAGGCGTCGGCCGACTGTATGAATACCGACTGTGCTATCGCATAAGGCTGAGCGTAAGCTGAGACGCAGGCGACGCAGCGCAGGGCAGAGCAGATTTTGCAGGGCAGAGCAGGCGAGACAGACATAGGCCACGAGCGTATGCTGCGACGCAGCTTAAAGACACATTCGCGATCTCTAGTAATAGACATGTTCGAGTTGATGAGCATAATGAGTTCAGAGACAGATTCCGATTATGAAATTAACGTGTACTTTACAGTTTGTCAAAGCATACAAAAAAAATGGCAAATTGATTATTTGAAAATCTCTATTAATGGGGAATTCGTCTTTTTTGAATAGTCTGGATGATTAGTATCATGCAAACAAGGTTCACAATGCACTAATTAAATTAAATATTCTGTCATTGCAACATAATAAATAATTCGCGGTTAAAATCACGTGACGTCATACACGCGTCTCGCAGAAATCTGCGCCGGCACTACAACGCGGCACAGAGCAGGGCAGACGCATGTCTGCGTCGCACGTGTCTGCGCCGCAGCGTACGCAGCTCCTAGTACTTTCATGCATTACAAAATCTGCGCTGCCCTGCTCTGTCCTGCGCTGCGCCGTCTGCGTCTCAGCTTACGCTCAGCCTAAAGGTCGGTAGTCGGACTATGAGAACTTGGGATTCCTTATGTTTCGATGAATCGAACCAGGTGAACTGGTCATCGTGGTTCGACTATGGAGTCGAACCACGCGGTCCTAAGATTTAGTAGTTCGACTGGTAAGATTCTAAAATCGAACCAACTGGAAAAAAAAGTTCACGTAGTGCGATTGATCGAACTATGCGGTCCCCATACAAAAAACTTAATATTTTTGACGTTTTTATTATACCGTGGTACGGAAACCTTCATGTGCGAGTCCGACACGCACTTGGCCGATTTTTTTATTTACTTGTGTAAGTAGGCCAACAAAGCGCTTATGAAGTCAGAATCCAGCGGTTACGTTTACTGCTTCCATTTAGAGGAATCAGCATATTTTTTTTAACAATTTTAGTCTATGAAACGGATAACGATGCTCACTTCTCTCCTTGCGGTGCTTGCGTTCCCGTTCCCGTTCCCGTTCTTTGTCCCGGTCCCGCTCCCGCTCCCTGTCGCGATCTTCGTGACGACCGGTGCTCTCGCGGCTCGCACTGAAAAAGAACGAGCCAATAGTGCTAATTTTCTTGATATAATCTTATATCTTGTCTAACTGTGTATTGCACTCCTTCTAGTGGTCATAACATAATGCATGAAATGAGATGATGAAATGAGATCAGTATATTATGTGGTTATGACAATTTGAGTTTGTAATTTGAAACCTTTAAACTTTGGTCAATGATTCCTTTGACATAGTCAGTTAAGGTAATACAGATGTTCAACTGGGTGGGTCTAAGTAAATGGTTTGATGAAGCAGCTGGCTTATGTGCAATATAAAGTATACAACATTAAACCTCATATGGTCGGGAATAAAATGGCTTAGCCGATTTACTTTAAATGTTACCAAATTTTGTAGAAATCGATTTCTAAATATGAAATTGTCAACCTTAATCGTAAATGTCCTCCATAGCAACGGAACAGATTTACGTGAAACCTATACCAGAAAAATTGTCAAGATTTGTCTAAGAAACCGTGCATCCAAGTTTTTATATTAGTCATTTTATTTAAAAAATAATCAATAATAACCTTAAATATGCTACAAACGTCATGGGTCATCATGACTTGGACTGCAAAATGTTCTCTGGCAGTAGCGCGATGGCGCCATAGAAAGCTGGACGTGCGCGCAAATTTTTGCGTGAAATACGTAAAATGTTACGTCTTCCTATCTTTTCATGAATTAAATCACGTTTTAAATAGTTTAAATACAATATTGAACATAATTTTTAGGATATTATATGATTACAAATATTTTTAAATTAATATTTATGTCAGTGACGCGTTTTGTTGTCATCATAGATTATGAATAATATAGAATGATGAATAGGTATATGATTAAAAAGCATAATCGTCCTCTAAAAACCGCTTACCTACTTTCTAATCTTATTGTCTTGCCTAACAACAACAACAGGTAGGGCTAACAATTAGAAGGTCCCAGGTTCGATCCCCGGTGGGGCATGCACCAATGGATGAATTTTCATCTATGTGCATAATTTACAGTTCGCTGACGGTGAGGGAGAACATCGTGAGGAAACCTACCTATCCCTCGGGATTAGGTAATAGTCAGTTCCTGTATACACGGCGACAAGATTCACCACCTGTCACGTTGGGTTCTGACTATACAGGATGAATTTTTCAAGTGATCGTGGATGGCCAAATCCGAAACTATGAGTGATATCGAAAAGTACTCAAAAAAATCTCGGGGCTGATTTTGATGAAAAATAAAACTGCATCATTGGATTTTTGAAAAAACAATATTCGTAGCCAGGAATCGAACTAGTTGATTTAGAATAAAAAACCACATACTGTATTATTACAGCATTCGATAGTGTCGCTGAAAAGAAACGAATTTTGAGAAGTAATTACAATTTTCATCAAAATCAGCCCCGAGAATCTTTTGAGTACTTTTCGATATCACTCATAGTTTCGGATTTGGCCATCCACGCGCACTTGAAAAATTCACCCTGTATAGTCAGAACCCAACGTGACAGGTGGTGAATCTTGTCGCCGTGTATACAGGAACTGAATATTACCTAATCCCGAGGGATAGGTAGGTTTCCTCACGATGTTTTCTCTCGCCGTCAGCGAACTGTAAATTATGCACATAGATGAAAATTCATCCATTGGTGCATGCCCCAACGGGGATCGAGCCTGGGACCTTTTGATTGTTAGCCCAACCTGTTCACGACAGTCGCTTGCAGTGCAGTTGTTATCCCGAGATTCGAGTCTCCATGATTTTCCCTGTTTTCGGAACAATACACACTTAGGTGTTGTAATTATTATGTATTGTTCCGAAAACTGGCAAAGTGGAATCTCGAAGAACCCCAGCGAGACAGTGGAGCACATCTTGCTTCATTGCCCTGTATTTGCACGCCAAAGATATGATGCACACACAAACATAATAAAATTTGTACGGAACCCTCAGAGCACGAGTCCTACTTGCACTTGTCCGGTTTTAATTTGTAATGAGTAGCACAAATACAAATTTTCATGTCTCTAGCTTCAGAAAAATTGGGACGCCTATACAAACTTGCACCCCCTATTTTACACCGTTTTAGAGGTGAAATGATCAAAAACGCTGAAATTACTATTCTTAGTTAATAAGAAGCCTAAATACAAATTTTCTTGTGCCTAGCTTTAGAAAAATTTGAACCCCCATATAAACTTCCACCCCTTATTTTACCCTCTTGGGGGTAGAATTTTCAAAAGCGCTGAAATTACTATTTTGTATTTGTATTAGTAGCCTAAATAGAAATTTTCATGTTTCTAACTTCAGAAATGAGGGAATTCCATACAAACTTCCACCCCTTATTTTACCCCCTTAGGGTAAGAATTTTCCAAAATCCTTCCTTTGCTCTTCTTTTACGCTATGAAAGGTACCTACTGTCCAAATTTCATGTTTGTATCACCAGCGGTTTGGGCTGTGCACGTTTTGACGGACGGACAGATAGACAGACGGACAAAAAAGTGATTCTATAAGGGTTCGGTTTTTTCCTTCTGAGGTACGGAACCCTCAAAACTCACAAAACGAGGCGTTTTGTGGAGCAAGTATTTTATTTTTAATTATACCATATATTATTCTTATCATGGAGCTGCTCCAGACCCGTGGCTCTGGCTTGAAAATCTTGACCTTACATGAAAATTTGTATTTCGGCTACTCAGCCTAGAAATACAAATATTCATGTCTCTAGCTTCAGAAAAACTGGGACTATCCATAGATACGGACAGATAGACTGACGGGCAAAACAGTGATCCTATGAGGGTTGCATGCATGCCCGGCATGCGTTGCATTGCCACTCCATCCGTCCGTCATCCTCCATCAATCCATCAGTCAAATAAGGGGTAACCTTTTCCAAAAATGTGCGCGTACTAGGTCGCAGGCACAGCTAGTGACTAATAAGGATTAGTACTACTTTTATTTCAGTTATTAACCGATGTTGTCAACAATTTTTCTTGTTTTCAGTTATTTAGAATTTTAAGTTGTTTTAATTTTACTTATTTTGTCCTATAATATAAAACATTTAAATTATGTACTAGTCTTTTTTTAAGTAATACTACCTATTACCCAGTGTTGGCCAAAATTAAATTTCAGAACAATTAAAAATTAACAGTTAGTGAGCTTTTATTTACAATAATCAACAAAATAACAATAAAAACGATTACAAAGAAAAAATAACCTACCCACCTACCTATTAATAAAAATGTAGTACTTAAATTGTACTTAAGATTTAGTGAAAATTTTCCTTTACGAAGTTACCCTTATACGACTAAATAAAAGTAGGCAAGATACGAATTTAGTATATGAGTCACTTCTGTTTTTGTTTTATCATGTCGTCTTTTTGATGTATCGTGGCGTATCGAAAATTCTAAATTCAAAAAATTCAACTCGCGGTCCTACGACATTGTTTGAGCAAAAAGCGGTCAACCTCGAGCTGTCAGTTGCAATTGTTCCAGCCTTAACTTTATTAGTTAGACACAATGTTAGACACAACAAAAAATAACTCACCGATGACGCTCCCGATCTCTATCGCGTTCCCTATCCTTCCTTCCTTCCAAGGGGTCCTTGGGATCCTTCGGCTTCTCAATTTCTCTATCTTTTTCCTTCTCCTTGTCCCGATCGTTTCGATCGCCACGATCGCCTCGGTCGCGTTCCCGGTCGCGCTCCATTCGTTCCCGGTCGCGTCTATCCGACCCGAGGCCGCCTCCGCGCGCAGATTTCTCTCTTTCTCTATCCTCTCTACGTTTCCTCTCCTTCTCCTGTAGTTCCTTCTCGCGCGCATCGTTCATTTCCTCGTAAGCTTGACGGAGCTTAAAATAGCTGTGAAAAGAATATCGTTACATTGCAACATTCCAGTTTCAACTTTAATTCTGAACTTTAAAGTTAAACAAATATTGTTGCCTTACCCGACATGCTGTTTCCCCGACAAGTGGTCATCGATCCGCTGCTGCGCGTCGCCCACGATGAGGAACGCGCCGCACACAGGACAAACTTCCATTTGTTTCTCTTGAGCGGCCGCCAACTCCGCAGTCATCGACCAATGGCTAAAAAATGTATATCTCTGCTAATAATAACCTGATATCAGTCTTATGCCGCGTCCAAGTGGCCAGTTTGGCCGAAAAAAGGCCAATGCCAACAAGTGGACAACAAACAAGAAACTACACTACACTACTACTACATGAAAGAAAGTCAAAGATTTGGATCCGGACTGATCTTTTTTTTAAATAAATCATTGGTTAAAAGACAAGCCCGCTAAGTTTCTTGCCGGATTTTCTCAGTCGAGGTCGCGTTTCCAATCCAGCAGTAGAATTTAAGGAAAAAATTGTAAAATTACAATTTGTAAGTGCCCCAATAAATAAACACTTTGATTTTGATTTTTTTTAAGAATTGAATGACTGGCATTTATTATGTTGATGAAAGTTATGCTATTATGCTATTAATAATGACAACTCTAGCAGTTTTGGGCACTTGAACAGTAAGGTTGTTAGAACTGGACTCAGTTTTACTGGCCAATTTTTGAACTGGCCTTGGCTAGTCCAATGGTATCACTACATTACACCAATAATTGAAAAATCTAAGCATGATTAACAAACATAAGTGTGTATCATGAGGCTGTTTTAAATACCTGTTCTCTTGCTGTTTAAGTAGTGATTCCTTCTCATCCTTCAGCCTATCACAAAGCTTCATGAGACCCTGGGCTTGCTCTACATCACCCCTGGTCCCAGCTTCTTCTGCCTCCTGAACTAGAGACGTGATCTTCTCTGATAAGAGTTGCACCTGAGGAAAATATAATTGACTTACAACAATTGTTGGAAAAAGGGACATACCATAGATTTAGTTCCTTTAAACCACAGCATAGGCAAATAGTGGAACTGTTAACATGAAAAGAAGATAGACAATGGTAGAATCATTTTTGCATGAGCCTGCAGAGAAAGTATATAATCTAAAAATTTACTATTGAGTTATAGAGAAAGTATATGTATAATCTAAAAAATTATTGATTTGTACACAACCACAATTAGGAAGATCTAAAAATAACCACCTCGACTTCTATTAATCACCATTTTAAATGTTTTTGATACAGTATGACTTGATAATGATATTAGGGCAAATAAAACAAATGCTGAAATATTATATTGAAAGGAAATGGCCAATAACGGGGAAAATTGGAGTCAAGGGGAGAAATTGCCCAGCAATAACAGCATTATTTTTAATTACCTGTTCCTGATTCTTCTCAGTTTGCGCCTGTGTCATTGGCGGACCTTCAGGCTTGGAATTCATCAGTTCTAATCTCTGTTTACCTTTCTGTATTTTTCCTGAAAAGTCACTTATTTAGCTTACAATTTATATTGCCATTAGAGGGTTACCATTGTAATAATTTTATACCAATAATATGGGGCCATCCATAAATTACGTCACACATAAAGGGGGAGGGGGTCGACGAAATGTGACATTGTGTGACAAGGGGGTGGAGGGGTCCTAAGTTAAGTGACGCCACATTTAAAAATCTAATGTATACGAGTATTAAAACCAAAATTTGAACTTAACGAAACATTTTGAAAATTTCTGAAAAATTTGTAAAAAATATGTGACGTCACACAGGGAGGGGAGGGGGGTCTCGCAAATGTGACCAGCTGTGACAAGGGGGGGAGGGGGTCTAAAAATCATGAAATTCGTGTGACGTAATTTATGGATGGCCCCTAGTGTATGAAGTGATGTATTGTGGAAACCAACTCACTTTCAACATCATTAATCATGTGCCGACAGAACCGTAAGAACTCCTCCACATACTGTGCCTTCTTATACGAGGTCTCCGCTTTTTCAAAGAGATCCTTGACTTCATCGTCATGTACTTTAGGGCACGCGCCCAGATCAGCTCTTGTGTTCACAAATAAATCGTGAGGACAAAACTTCACCATGTAATATTTACAGTACTGGAAAAAAACAGATAAAATTACTGCAAGAAGCTTTTTGAAACTAGTACAAATTTTAAGCTCTGAAAGGGCATTACTCGTTCGCCATCGCCTAGCGTTAGCGTGCATTTTTTTAGTATCGTGTTGGAATACGCGTTCGTTTTATCAACAAAGTAAAATTAGGTTACTCTACAAACAAAGCAATCAGAGCGCGCGCGCTATTTATAGATTATTTACCTCAGCATCCTCCCAATTGGGTTTCCTAATCTTTTCGTTTGGATTTGTATTGCGATGTCTGCCCATCAACTCGTCGAGCAGCTGAGCCGCCGCTAGCACCGCCATTGTGGCCACTCGTTTGACGCCGTTGGACAACACGAAATTATTACACGAGTTGTAGATTACACATTCAACAAATACATAAATTACAACAGAAATTAGGTAAATTTAAATTATTTACTAAAAAAATGCAAACAAAATTGCCCTTCACCCGTACTCACGCAACGACACGAGTGAAATGAATGAATGAGTGAACGAATGACCCATACAAGAACAAAACTTGAATGAAAGATTGTAAGAAAATTGGAATGAATGAATGTTATACAAAAAAATATGAAAGACTGACCTGCCTGACCTAACAGTGACGCATAATCAATATTATTCTGATTTTTATTCAATTAAATCCAAATAATTTTATTCTATTTTTTTATTATGTTTTAATTAAAAAAAAAATATATATATGTAGGTTTATGTAAATTTGATGCTGCGTTCCATTCACCGTAATTTTTGTTATTTTCGTTTACAAAACTGTTGAAAACGATAATAATGATCACTTTCAGTACAAATTGGTTCGAGTGGAACGACATTTATGAAAGAAAATTACAAAATTAACAGAGAATGGAACGCACCAATAGTAGGTATTGAGGATATAGCCACAGAATAGATAAGGATATAGCAAGGACAATCATCATGTTGGTGGCACTGCATAAACGTCAGTTTTGCAGACATGTGTCAGCAAACATCCCATACAAATGGTGCGTTCCATTCACTGTTAATTTTGTTATTTTCGTCCACAAAAACTGTTAAAAACGTTAATAATGATCACTTTCAGTACAAGTTGGTGCGAGTGGAACGAGATTTGTGATCGAAAATAACGAAATTAATAAAATTAACAGTGAATGGAACGCACCAATAATTGGTGCGTTTTCCCTTTTATGTGACCGGCACTGATTTTGCTGGGCCATTTTTGATATCAAGTAAGAAAGGTAGAGGAAATAGGATTTTAAAATGTTACCTGTGTCTATTTGTTTGCCTTACCACACGCGCCGTGCATTTGGAGGTTGTCAGCGACCTTAGCACGGAAGCTTTTATTTTGACGCTGCGACGATTTGTAGCACGTAGAGGTAAGCCGTCAGTGATGTACTGCGACAATGGCACCAATTTTGTTGGAGCAAATAATGAGTTGAGTAGGGTATTGCGCTCCAGCCGTGACACGGTCACCGACTATGCCAGTTCTGAAGGCATTTCCTTTAAGTTTAGTCCAGCTTATTCACCCCATTTTGGGGGGCTGTGGGAAGCGGGTGTTAAGGCTTCAAAGTTTCATCTAAAACGAATAGCAGGCAACGCTTCTCTAACTTTCGAAGAGTTGACCACCCTTTTTGCACAGATAGAGGCAATTCTTAATTCTCGACCTTTGTCTCCTCTATCTGCTGATGCATTTGACTTAACCCCTTTAACCCCCGCGCACTTCCTGATCGGACGGCCGTTAACATCGGTTCCCGCCGTACCGCCTGAAGATGCCAGACCATCGAAATATGAAACTGTTCAAAAGATAAGACAAGAATTCTGGAATCGATGGAGCAAGGAATTCATAGCCGAACTTCAGCAGCGCGTCAAGTGGAAGACAGCCTCCGCTAACCCTAGTATTGGCGATTTAGTCATTATTCAAGAAGACAACCAGCCGCCATTAAGATGGCGCTTGGGTCGCATCACCCATTTACATTTGGGATCAGATTTAATATGCCGTGTAGTGGACTTGTACACCGCCAGAGGCACAATAAGAAGAGCCGTTCACAGAGTTGTGAAGCTACCTGTGGATTCTATTGGAAGCAGCCAGCTGTTCCAAGGGGCGGAGAATGTTCACGCGCAATCGACCTCAGTCGATTATATGCAACCTGCACATCATTAGTGCAGGCAGCTTTTTGGCGGCTGTCAACCGTGGGCCAGCCGCCATTACCCATTGAGACACGAACAGAGAAGGTGCTAAATTATTTACGAATTTTACTAAATAAATGTGTAATACGCCAGTATTCCACATGATTGGCCGTTTGCACATTACACGGCACGGCAGCGGCGACGGCTGTCACTGAGATATTTGCGGGGTTTTCATTGGTCAGTGACCAGTTGTCATTGGTTACTGACCAATGAAAACCCCGCAAATAGCTGTCACTGTGCCGTCGCCGGTGCCGTGCCGTGTAATCGAAAAACGGCCATTGGCCGTTTTTCGATTACACGGCACGGCACCGGCGACGGCATGGCGGCAGCTTTTTCATTGGTCAGTGACCCGCTGTCATTGGTTACTGACCAATGAAAACCCCGCAAATAGCTGTCACTGTGCCGTCGCCGGTGCCGTGCCGTGTAATCGAAAAACGGCCATTCACTGTTAATTTTGTAATTTTCGTTTATATATTAGTGCGTTCCAGACACCGTAATTTTTATTAATTTCGTAATTTTCGTTCACAAATGTCGTTCCACTCGAGTGGAATTTTTAAAGTGTTATTTTCGTCCACAAAAACTGTTAAAAACTATAATAATGATCACTTTCAGTACAAGTTGGTTCGAGTGCACAAAATTAAACAGTGAGTGGAACGCACCATATGTCGTTCCACTCGGACCAACTCGTACTGAAAGTGATCATTATTATCGTTTTTAACAGTTTTTGTGGACGAAAATAACAAAATTAACAGTGAATGGAACGCACCAAATGTCAGCCTGACAGCGCGAAGCTGGCACTTTTTTGTTTTCTTCCATTGCATCAATCAAAGACTTCAAGGAAATTCAAGGAATTTTGGAAGAAAGAAGTACCTACAGTGTTTGATTTTATAGTGTACGAATTGTAGCTTTTTTCTTCTACTAAATAAAATTGCAATATTCCAGCACATAAAATATTGCAGCAAATGCCTGAACTGTCATACAAAAATGGGTTCCCTATTCGGTAAACACAAGAAACCAGTGAGTCGAGTCACTGAACAAGATAAGGCTGTGCTGCAATTAAAACAACAAAGAGATAAATTAAAACAGTATCAAAAAAGAATAGAGACAAACCTCGAAAAGGACCGTCAATTAGCTAAGAAACTCCTGGTGGAAGGTAAACGGGACAGGGCGAAATTACTACTGAAGAAGAAGAAATATCAGGAGAACCTGCTGCAGAATACTGATACGCAATTGGAGAAACTAGAACAACTAACACACGATCTTGAGTTTGCACAAATTGAAGTTCAGGTATGTGTATACTTAACTTGTTTACAATAAGAACAACCATGCTTATGAGTGAAATATATCTAGGCCTATGAGTATAGGTGGTTTAGCCAAGCTGTAGCCCATAGACTGGAGCCCATATTCAGACTAGCTCGACCAAGGTAGTGCCACCCTCTCAAGGAAGATCCGCGTAAAACAGCTAATTTCGTTGTTTTGTATAATTGATATTTATATCAATCATAATGTACAACTGCCCAGTTGGGCTTGCAAACATATTATGGAGCGAGGTATTATAATGTATCTATCTGCGCTACTTTATTGTAACATAATAAATAATAATATGAATTTTCAGGTGTTGGATGGCCTGAAGATCGGTAATGTAGCACTGAAAAAGGTTCATGATGTCCTCAACATAGATGAAATTGAAAAGATTTTGGATGAAACTAGAGAAGGCATAGAGAAACAAAAAGAAATTGATGACCTTATCTCTGGTCAACTTACTGAAGAAGACATGGAGTCTGTTGAGGCAGAGTTGGAGGCGATTCTGGATGTTGGAGAAAATCTTCCCGAAGTGCCTACAGATGAACTACCTGAAGTGGAAGATGAAAAAGTGCCAGAGAGACCTCGTAGAGCCAAAGAAACTCCAAGCAAAATTGCTGTTGAAGCTTAATAATAAAATTAATCTATTTTGTGCATACTGTATAATGTGATAGTTGTATAAGTATAATAATATATTTTTTAATCAGTCGAGTTTAATTCAATATTCTTTTTGTGATTATTATTTTTATGATACGATTCCGCCCGCGACTTCGTCCGCGCATAATTAGAAAAAAAATAGCCTATGTGCTATTCAAGACTATAATCTATCTCTGTGCCAAATTTCATCCAGATCCGTTCAGCCGTTATGGCGTGATTCAAGTTCACACATCAGCGAGTAGGTACGCGAAATGAATGCAATTCAACCAATCAGTGGTTGGTATCCTATAGGATATCTTTTTTGCCACGATGACGCTACGTGGCAGTTACAAATAGCGATGCACTGGCATTGAAAAAGATAGGCAGGCCCAAGGAGAACGTGCCAGGCCAATAGGCCTGCTGAACACGGATACATAGCGGCTTTGTCTGGCTGGGGCACATCTATTTACGTAAGAAAATATTCTCTCTGGGTTGAACAGATATGCTGGTTTGGTAAACTATGGTGGAGTTCAATCTTCAGTCTCCCATATCGAATCGACAGTACCACGATAACTCCACCACCACTGTCGATAAAAAGTTAATTTTAGGTGATAAACTTTGGTAAGATAGCAGAGTAAATAAAACAATATAAAATTACTTTCACTTTTTTAATCTCATTCATATCAAATTACCGAACATAATTTAGATTTTAGTACATGCTATTGTGTCCTAAGGAATTAGATCTCCTATAAAATATAAATTAGCGTGGCACCATTGAAGATAAGTTACCGTTTGGCCGTGATATACATAAATTATCTCAATGATATCGCACCTTAAAAAGAAAATCCTACTACACCATACGATTCTGAATCGTATATTCCCAGCACGTCATTAGATAACATTTTATCAAACCAGCCAATATAACATAAATGATAGATATTTTATTAGTCTTAACTTAACCATTCTACATAATACATCTATGTAATTACACCTAACTATATACAAGTACATACAAACTATTATTATAATGTTTTACAAGCGGCGTGTACATACAGTAATCACGGAAGTGATTATAACACCACTTCGCGTGCTCATCGACTCACAAGTTAAGCGATACAATCACCAGTGTTACTTCTATACATATTTTTATTTGTATTTAATAGAAAACTAAGATTACCCAATTTATCACACTTGTACTGTACATACATGGCAGAGAATAATATTAACTAAGATGGACAACATCTAGAAGTATCTCGCGGCAAGTTTCCTCAATATCCCGAAATTATATTACCAGCGGACTACACACCGTCCGGCCCCGGGTCTACACGGGTGCTGTATGTAGAACACACTAAAAAGGTTTGTTAACCTTTTGAGAAGTATATGCTTGGGTTGGGATAGTGTAAGAGGTTGTTTTAATTTTACATGTAGGTACTCTCGCGTTGTTGTGGTCCCTATTTATAAGTAAAATTTATTATACCTTCATAAGTACTACCATTTAAAATTTTAGTGGATTTAATTTGTGATAAAAATAATAATAAGGAACGTTTAATTTACACAATGCGGCTCCTCGTGTAAAGAAACGATGCTTAATGTGAATTTAAGGTTCCATAATTTGAATTCACCAAATAAAAAGCAATAATATCGCTATCAAAAAGGAATGTAACTATTTGCACATAGCAGTGTATAATGATAATGTTGTTAAAATCGCACAATTTTACGTGTACGTGTTAGAAGCAAATTTTAAAAAATTAAAATCCATCTGATAATCACTAAAACGTAAGAAATTTTAGTGTGCATAATTTAAAAATCATCAGGGGGTTATAGAACACTATAACAAAGTTAAAAGATTAAAAACGTTGTTATTTAAAACTAAAGCTACCTATCTGAAATCATTGAATAGGTATAGAATATCACAACATTATACTCTTCCAGGTGTATCAATAGAATACTTACAAAGCCAATAAAGAGCAGTCAGAATCACACTTGCTATAAATCTACGGTATTTTGTCCGATACACTTTTGGCCTTATAATATTCATGAACAAAACTGGAAGTCACATTCTAGCCGTGCGTTCTAGTACTACGCAGCTTCGGTAAGAAAAACGATGTTTCTTTTCCTATTGCTAGATCGATATAATCAATAATCCGTTTACGGATTTGCTGTGGCTTTACAACACTACAATGATTTTCTTGGTCTTGACGGAAAATAATAGAGCAGCATCATTTTTAAAAGTATTTCTTTTATGTGCTCAAAAAAATTACGCTTGATCAGCCGAGTGATTTAAGGAAATAAATACACAATATCGCTGTAGTGTTGCCATGGTAAGAAGGGAAATACTACATCAAATTCGTAAAGGCTTGCGTTCATGTTGTAATGTCAAAACAAAATAATTTCAGCTGCAAGCAAACAGCGAACTGCCTGCCACTTCGCTCACACATTTTTCTTAGTCATAATAACATTTCAACGAGTATGTAGGTAGTTTTAGATGCAACTGTGGGTTGCGGTGTTCGCACGGAACCGAATTACGGGATAAAAACATAAAAATATAAATTGCGATAACTCCATTACGTTGAGTGTTCTCTACGATAAAACTGTGCGCCCTTCCGACCGATAACGTCTCAACCGTATACACGACCAATTGTCCAAAACATAATAGTCTTCATTCGTCACAAACACCTTGTTTTTTGGGGTCTACATCAGTAGTCGACCGGCCGCACAACTGTTTGAGTGTAGTCCTGCTGGTGTCATAGGCAATGTAGCGTGTCGGCGGCTGCGGGCGCGGTGTCGGCAGCGTGCTAGTAGTTGACGGTGACGGGGTGGTGCGCCAGCGCGGCGCCGGCGTGGTGCTGCGCGGCCGCGCTGTGCGTGAACGTGCCCGTCGTCACGCCGCCGCTCGTCACCGATACCGTGCGAACCTGCTGCAACAGAATACCATTAGTACATTACTGCCACGGTCTGTAATGAGTGTATTGCTGGCTGCGGTGTTGATGGTTGAGAGATGGTTGCCTCCACAGCGCGGTTTAGCGTTGCAGCCCTTGATGGACAAGCTGAAATAAAGGCCGAGGCCTTTATAGCGCGGCCAGAGTGACGAGCTCCTCGCTGTGCCTGCCCCCGCGCTGGTGCGCCGCCAGCAAAAACTTTGCTGGCGGCTCAAGCACGACAATTATGAAATCTCATACAACTTGATTGCGCCTTTTTTGCAGCACAGCAACATCGACTTTGCTCGAAGAAGGTTTGCAAAATAATGACAAAATTACAAACATTTTTGAGTAAAACAACATTATAACATGCACCAATTAATTGGTTACTGCGGGGTTACTCCAGAATACTAAACGAAAAGTTTCGGCTGACGGATGGTACGTTTTCCTACACTCCGAAAGTGTTTAGGATCCGAAGTTCGGATTTGATAGTCGTGATTTGACGTTTCTTCTTTCGTGGACCCTACTCCGAATGAATACGGAAACCTTTAGAAACACTTTCGGAGTAGGAGTAACGTCAGCACAGTCCAATCGAGCGAAATGAGCTGAAAATTCTTTGCCCTAGTGAAAGGGCCAAAAAGTACTATGATCACTGTAATGCGGAATGATAAGTTGATAGTAACTAACTAACCGGATTGGTTATTTGCATCACAGTAGGGTTGCTTTGTTGGGTTTGTACGACGTTGCTCTCGGCCGGCCTATTTTCTGTTGTTGTTTGTCTGTAACAATACCAAGTACACATAAATTCACTTCTTACTTTGTATTCTTGACGCTAACAGTTTGACCGATCAGACACCTCGGTGATAGCTAGACAAAGATATCCAGAAGTTCCAAGTTCTCACCTGACTTCATGCTTCCTCTCTACCGGCTCTGCCTTGACACACTTGCTAGTGCAGTCGTCGGTCTCGGCCGGGGCTTCGCCCGCGACCGCTTCGCCGCTATCCGCGTGCGTGCGTCTATGCGATACTAAGTGACCTGTAATGAACATTATTTTAATGACATTACAACATACTAGTGATTATTTTAATGGTATTATAACATAGTACATACTACAAGGCAAACGTGTAAAGGAAGGGCACCAACAAGATGGTCCGATACCATAAAAGGCGCTGTAGGTGGCAGTTTTTACAAGGCGGTACACAGCGCATATGATCGGGACGTTTGGAAGGACATCCGCAATAGTAGTGTTCCTCAGAATTGAGGGAACGAGGAAGAAGAATAACATACATTTGGTATGAAAAATATTTTGTAAAGGCTGTGCATATAGATGGATTGACATTTTCTATGGGTTAGATTATAATGTTAAGCTTGTCTTTGCATCATGTAATTCATAATAAATACCTTTGCAGAGGAATTCCTTGGAGCATACGTCGCATCGGTACGGCCTATTACCCGAAGCATTGGCGTTGGCCTTATTATGCGACCGCTCGTGGAACAGCAGATTGCCTTTCAAAGGGAACGACTTGCCGCACTCGCCGCAGCTGTAGGGCCGTTCGCCGCAACTGTGTGACCTAAAGTAGTAGAAAAGATTGAAGGCCAGGTTCTAACACGTCATATATCTCTTTATTAAGTCTGATAGTCGAAAGCGTGACTAGACAATTGTAAAGTGCCCCCCCCCCTTCTCTACAAGGCACTAACTCTTCTCATAGAAAGGTATACCTACCATGGACCCAAAGTGTAGTATAATATGGATTTTCAGTAAAAAAAAAAACGAACTGCCTACAGTCTAGAGGAGTGGACGGACGACTAAAAGAAATAAATTTCATATAATTTCTATCGCGTGAATAAAATGGTACACTTTTGGAAGCACTAACGAATATATCGCGGAACAAACATGAAGTTTCGTTTCGGATTTTTTTAAATGGCCATTAAAAAACTTGTTCTTCCACTTACCTCATATGCGTAACAAGATGTTCTTTTCTAGTGAAGTTCTTAGAGCATACTTTGCACGAGTGCGCAGTATCGCCCGTGTGTTGTTTCAAGTGATTCGTCAAGTGCTCCTTGCGAGTGAATGTCTTTTGGCAAAACTCGCAGCGGTGCGGCGATTCACCAGTGTGAATTCTGTAACAAAATAGATTGAATATTAATTACTAGAATTAAAAATAAATTATCCACGTCTCATGACAGGTTGACGTCATACAAAGTGCTATTCAAAATTGTATAGTATGGAACTATAAACTAGCTACACCTTAAAAGCTGTTTTACATACTAGATAACGAATACATTATGCAAACAGAAACGCATGCATCAGCATGCTTATAACAATACTAAAAATACATTCAAAAATATATTCATTCTCAACCCGCATCATCCCACAGCTAGAAGGTATCCCATTCCTTTCACTCCTCTGTTTATTGGATGCCACAACGCCAACGTTAGATTGGGTAAGTGGATGGTCTTACTAAATATTTCGGCTCATGAAATAGCAAATATTCACTAACCTGACATGGTTGGTGAGATGTTCCTTTCTCGAGAACGTTTTGGTGCAGAACGGGCACTTGTGCGGGGTCTCGCCAGTGTGCAGGTTCACGTGATTCGTGAGGTGTTCCTTGCGCGAGAACGACTTCGAGCAGTACGTACATTTGAACGGCGTCTCGCCAGTGTGTTGCCTGTTGTGAAATGATTATTAGAATCCAATTACCGTAAAGTTTATGACGATACAGTTGACCATCAGTTGATATATTTGGGGTATTTCAAAATAAAGCTATCTTTATTGTCGTATTATTATTATTTCACCTATCCTATTCCATCTAATCTTAGAAAAAAGTTCTAAACAAAACGCCGCCGTTCATTTTTTATCGAGATATCAATGGAGGAGGAATTTAGAAATTTAGATAACTTCTTTTAAACTTCATATAAAAATATTACTAGCCTAGCAATGATTGTAATGAGTGTAATTACTGTAATGTGCTTTCAATGTGAAACGCATGCACTAGTCACCCAGAGGCTTGCGCTGTGATAGCTTACAAAAACGTAGATCCACGCGTTGACACAAATTAAAGATGCATATTGATAACGCACCAATGTAATTACACACTAATAAACTGATAGTTCCATTCTCGTGATGGTGACGGCTGATCTCGACGGTTGCACCAGATATCTTTAGCATACGGACGGCTCATTCGACCGGTGTTTCGAGTCATACGGTTAGTTATGAAAGCAATATACATCGGCGTGTGGTAGAGCCGCGTGTACCGTGTACGCACCGTATATGGTTGACGAGGTGGTCCTTCCTGGTGAAGCTCTTGGTGCAGTAGGTGCAGGCGTGCGGCGTGGCGCCGGTGTGCTGGCGCACGTGGTTGTTGAGGTGCTCCTTGCGCGAGAAGGCGCGCGGGCAGTACGTGCACTTGTGTGGCGTTTCTCCCGTGTGCTGTCTGCGCAACAGAGCACATTCCGAGTCCAGCGGCGCACGGCGAGTGCCCACCCGACACAACGCGACTATCGAGGGTGCGTTCAGTATTGACAGATTCCATTTTTTAAGCTGACGATGGCGCTAATTCTGTTGAGACACGAACTATACCCTGTCCAAACGCTCGCGGCACGCCATAAAACGTCCTCGGAGTAAGGCATATTGCGCGCTCCATTGCACTTAAGGCACTTGGGTCCGCCCAGACAGAAGTGCAAGGGAGCGCGCAATATGCCCTACTCCGTTCCCATGTTTTATGCGCGTGCCACGAACGCTTGGACCGACTTTAGATCCGATTCAACTAAATATCTCAGCAGCAGTTCTCTTATGGCGAGCGGGATAGTAGTATTTTAGTTGCGTTCGATAAAGGGTCTTTCCACATTTGTCGATGCCGGACAGCAAAAGCTTTGTCTACGACATAAGAGTGTAAAGCACATGATGTTCTTTACACTCTTACCCCAAAAATTTATAGAAAGTTGTGATGGAGTTACACTGGCATTACAAATTACTTTTGTACCTAGAAATGCTTTGTAAAACCATTGCAAAATGGCAAAAAAATTATAGAAATTTGGGCGTAATACTTTTACTGCACGGGGCAAGCACACGAGCCAAGACAAGGCTTTTGTCACAGATTATGTCGCACTGTGACTTGCTGACCGGCTCGAGCCGATTCCGCGTCGATAAATGTGGAGAGACCCTTAGCCTCATTGTAAACAGAATTGGCATCACTGTCGACGAAGACTGATTGTATTTCTTGCGTCGCATTGTTTGTCGATATTAACGTTTCTCGATAGCCGTGATGTGTCGCGAGTGCCATCGCTCGTCGCCGCGAGTATAGTTCTAGTCGGCGACTATACGGCAAGAGGCGGGAGGGGTCGGACATAAACCACGGAATAACCCGGATCGGAATGCACAATGCTGTGCTACGTGAAGGGGGAAACCTCACACAAATGCCGTCTGCTACTAGTATTGCGTTACTCGAGTACCGAGTTTAAATAAAAATAAAAATCTAGTAAACCTTACCTTGGAGATGATTAATTGTAATGAATACATGCCAGTTACATGCGAACTAATAGGAAACATGCTTATAGGATGGCGGAGTGGTCTACGAGACGGTCAACAGTATCGTTTACGCCGTAACAACATCGATAGGAGACTGTAGCACAGCATTGTATGTCATACTACTTCTAAAACTAAACACGAAGATTGATCAAGAATAATGCGGATAAGACATACTTTTTGTTGAGATTCTTTGTTTATTTCAGTATGATTAAATATTAGTAAAAAAAAACACGAACTAGGATAACAGAAGACAAACGATTTAGGAGAGCATAGTAGGATTAGTAGCCTGTTTACTATTTACTTCCAGCAAATATGTATGTGTTGCAATCAGTTTTTCACCCTAGTACCGCCCCTCCCCCTCCCCCCTCGTTTGCACTGACGCAAAAATTACACTGATTTATGCTGTTGTCAAATAGAGGCAGCTACATAAATCAATACAGGCATTGCGTTAGTGTTAACTATGGATAATACGATTTCAACACCCATTGAAAGCAACCCACCATAGTAGCGCACCCAATGTGTCTCTAACAGCCCGGCCACGACTTTGTCGCTATCAGCGACAGAAGCGCGCGGGGATACTAAAATGTTGCATCACGCCACGAGCTGCCGCACTCGGCACGATGCAACATTTCATAGTCTGACCGCTACCGCTGTGCCGCGCCTTAGGTATGCGCGGGGAGGTAGGGAGAGGATCCGCCCCCCCCCCCCCCCCCCGCTTCTGTAGCGACAAGGTTTTGGCCGGGCCGTAAGCCCTGCACTAAAAGGTTAGTTACGCGTCAAATCTCAACAGAAAGCATGCTATATCACCCGTACGGATGGCTCACCTGACGTGGTTCGTGAGATGTTCCTTCCTAGTGAAGGACTTGGCGCAGTAGGTGCAGCGGTGCGGAGACTCGCCGGTGTGCTGCCGCACGTGGTTCGTGAGGTGCTCCTTGCGGGTGAACGACTTGGTGCAGAACGAACACTTGTGCGGCGATTCGCCCGTGTGCTGGCGCACGTGGTTCACTGCAGGGTATAAACGTTCGTTAATATTTTCCGACAAAATCCAATGTCGTCGCACGCGTCGCGGGAAACTGGTAGATGCGAATGAGAGTGGGGAATTTCTTGGAAGAAGTGGAATGTCTCGCAGTGTTGACATTTTTTTTTTTTTTCAAATTTGTTCTAGTCTAGGTGTAACTGGGATTGCCCCCAGTCTTACAGTAGGCATAGTACAAGCGTTGCTTGATTTGGGCCCGTTGGTGTATTATTCTGGCGATATGTTTATATTCTTGAGGAATGGTTAGGTGGCGTCCATTTAATTACGCGAGGTGATTTGCGTAATTTTTCAACCCCCCCTCCCCTTTGGTGTGATGTCGTGAGATTTGGCTCGACTCCATCCCTCCCCGCTTAATTTCACTTGAGATTTTTCAAACGCCATATTTTAGTGGCGAAACATGTTTAACTTAATTTAACCCCTGTTTCTCGAATTTTCCACTATTTCTTGCGGAAAATAAATTATATGAAATTTGCCGAGACCCCCCTCTCCCCACGTGAGATTGGGAACCCTAAAGAAAATAACGTATTACCGAGATGATCCTTCCTGGTGAACGCCTTGGGGCAGTAGCCGCACTGGAAGGGCGTCTCGCCGGTGTGCTGGCGCACGTGGTTGACGAGGTGCTCGCGGCGCGTGAACGACTTGCTGCAGAAGTTGCAGCGGTGCGGCGACTCGCCCGTGTGCTGCCGCACGTGGTTCAGCAGGTGCTCCTTGCGCGTGAACGTCTTCGAGCAGAAGTCGCAGCGGTGCGGCGTCTCGCCTGCCAACACACAAATATGTCAAATTAATATATGATCATTATCACACTTATATTTGATCACTAGCAGGGCCCCGCGGCTTCGCCCGCGTGGTAATTGATGTGTAAGGGCCACCGCAGACATGCTACTTTTTGCATCGGCGATTTTGCGACTGCATCGCGTTTTGGCGACTCTCTGCGGTCGGACACAGCGACTGCTCCGATGCTAAAAACGACTAAATCACCGATCGCCGATGCAAAAAGTAGCATGTCTGCGGTGTCCCTAAGATTAGCCTATGTCTTATTCTAGAGCCGACACTATCTACAAAAATTATAACATAGATTCCAAGCCTGTCACCAGAAGCAGTCCACATGAAGGTTATAAAGGTTGATCGTCGAACGTATTATCGTCAGCATTGTTGGCTGTATAATGCACGCTTCACACATACAAGTTTGCCGTCCAATTTGTCTGATCAACTTGACCATAATGAAAACTATACTAACCCGTATGCCACAATATGTGATTGGTGAAGTGTTCCTTTCTCGTGAACGACTTGCCGCAGAGTTCGCATCGGTACGGGGTATCGTTTGTGTGCGACCTCATATGGTTCAACAAATGCTCCTTCCTAGTATACTTCTTGCCGCATATTTGACAATGGTGCGGCGTTTCACCTATTTGGGTGGAGCAGAAAATAAAAACGTTAACATTCAATGATGCAACTATATTGCTTCGAAACATTTAGTTTGTCTCTTTGTTCGAAATGGATCGTATCTCCCCGTGTTCATATGTTAGTAATAAGCTTAGCAAACGGATGGTACTGGGGAGATTGTATTAGTGAATACAACGTTTTGTTATTATGTTAATACTGAGAGTATTGGATAGTTGAATCATTCAATTACTTTTCTACTTTCTGCACCCCCGGACTGGACCCATTGGTGCAGGCTTGGGTGTATAGCACAACTTAGAGGAAATGTTACAAACTAAAAATTCCGAAAGTAACTAAAAATAAAATTATATACAATTTTTACAAGAGATACAGTAACCGGCAGTTAAATTTACACATAGGGATCTAGTAAGAGAAAATCGGCTAGTTTCGACTCTATGGAACGTAGTATATGAGTGACAGAGACGACGCTCTATGAATCCGATTATCTCTTTCTAGAACCTGATGTGTAATATTAACTGCCGGGAAATGTATCGATAATAATATTATAGTTTACCACATAAATAGCCTTCAGAAAACACTCGCCTTGATACCTGAAAATTTCCTTAAAAAAATCTGTGGGACACTGTGATTTTTTAGGAGAGTAACATGCAGAATCTGTTTATGCAATGGGCACCGTATGATTGCTCACAATAATAAGATGTAAATTAAATCTAAAATGATTTATTAATCTATTCATTCAGAAGATATAGTATAAGATTTACTACTTTTATTATGAAGTAAGTTGACAATACAATATTTCAATTTCAGCGTGATTACACACGATCAATGATTGAATAGCACGCCGTAGACAACAACACGCTATAGTTATCAGACACAGCAATGTCAATACCATATCTGCTAAAATTATACATCAATTTACATATATTATCAACAAGTGTTCAGTCAGTGTAAATGAGGTATTAAAGATAGTTTTTTTTTTATTTGAACAGTAATGAACAATTTTTAAGTAGCTGAAAAAATATGCAATCATATACTAGAGCTTATTGCCGCAACCGCAACAGGACCTTAAAATATCCTAGACTTCAATTTCAGAACCAGTAGTACCAACCACTAGTATTTCTAAGGCGGCTTGTACACGACGCTACTCAAAAGAAACTGATTACTAATTGGTAGCGCGAGACACGATATACTGGTCGTGCGCGACTAGTTTCGAGAAATTTTCTCGGATAAACTTTTATGCACCGCGTAATTGAGTGTTTAGTTTTTTCTTATACGGAGCTTGGGAAGTTACTAACTGGTTGCGTTCCTTTTGAGAAGAGCCGTGGACGAGCTACGCGCGACTGGCGTTCTTAATTAGTTAATAATTTTAATTACTAATTAGTTCCGTTTCTTTTGAGTAGCGCCGTGCCGTGAACGAACCACGCGCGACTAGTGTTCTTAATTAGTTAATAATTTTAATTACGAATCAGCTCAGTTTCTTTGAGTAACGCCGTGGATGAATGGCCTAAGTGTATAACGTACCAGTATGCCACATGACGTGGTTCATGAAGTGCTCTTTCCTCGTGAAGCTCTTCTTGCAAATGTCGCAGCGGTGCGGCGTCTCTCCCGTGTGCTTGCGCACGTGGTTGACCATGTGCTCCTTACGGGTGAACGTCTTCGCGCAGTACTCGCATCTGCCGGTTCACAAATATATATCAGTATGGCCCTAAAAGAAGGTTCAGAAGAGGCGTACTCAACCATATGACTGATTTGGAAGTCTGAACAGATCGAACCCAAAAGTAGTTTAAAAGGCGATATCCATAAGTCTTCCGATAGACCATTTTTTGCTCAACTAGCTTTTGCCCGCGACTTCGTCCGCGCATAATTTATCCCACGGGAACATACTATCGGGATAAAAAGTATCCTATGTCATAATCCAGGTTATAAACTATGTGTTCCAAATTTTATCCAAATCCGTCCAGTAGTTTTTGCGTAAAAAAGTAACAAGCATCCATCCATCCATCCAAACTTTCACATTTATAATATTAGTGGGATCAGTGGGATCACCCGTCACGCAATTGTGAGAATCCAAGTTTTACGCGTAACGCGGTTTTACATGAATTTTGTATGCCTCACTCGTTAAGCGCCCCCAAGCGGCGGGTTAGTGAACAACGTTTTGTATGCAGTTTAAACAAAAGTGATTTGTAATGCCAGTGTAAGTTCATAATAACTTTCTATAAATTTGGGGGTAAAGCTGTATCTGCAGTATTATGTACCAATTTTAAAAAAGCAAGACATACAAAAGACTATTAGTTATTTAGACTCTGTTACCTGTACGGTGTCTCCCCAGTGTGGCTACGGACATGGTTGTCCAAATGCTCTTTCCTTGAGAATGTTTTATGGCAAGTGGTGCATGCGTATGGCTTGTCTTGGGCCAACCGCTTAGTTTGTCTTTCGTTGGGATCACCGGCTACAACAAAACAGATTATATTATTGTCATTGCGTGATATAGTTTTATGCAGCATTTTTTTGTGACTAGGGCGGCATACAGACGTAGGGCCTATATGCTTGCAATACCAAAGGTATCGCTCGCATGTTGCTGAACTGAAGGGGAGTGGGACAGAGGAAAGGGAAGTTGGGGGTTTGAGCTTCCGGATCTCCGACTCATCGCACGGAACGTATCTGTAATATCTACTTTACGTCAATCTTCAGTGAGAGGATGGTACTACCCGGTCGAGCCAGCCCATTGAAGTCAATTGGCTACAGCTTGGCTATACCACCAATAAAATGTTTGCTTACCAAGATGACATTTCCCATGCCTGGACAATTCTACAGGATTGGCGAACGCAGAGCCGCACACTTGACACGTGAAGGGTTTGCTTTCGCCGTGATATCGCCTAAACAAATATGAAACACAACGTTATTGTTAAGGCATACGTTATAGGCAATATTTTATCACAATCGTATTAAGCCAACTCAAAGCCCACGTTTCACCAGACAGTCAGAACCCAACGTGACAGGTGGTGAACCTTGTCGCCGTGTATACAGGAACTGACTATTACCTAATCTTAAGGGATGGGTAGGTTTCCTCACACTCGCACAATCGTATATTTTCATTTATGCTTTACCTATGAACAATCAGTTGATATCGAAACTGGAATATCTTCCCGCAGAGGTCACAAGAATGGTGTCCGGGTGAAGATTCAGCTTCTGACATGCCGGCGCTCGTACCCGGCTCCACTTCCACCTCACTTATCACCTAAAATAAAGTATAAAATTAACTTTATTGTCAGTAAAATAAAGAGTATTTTAGTGCATATGATGAGTAACATGTAAAGCTCATTAACAATCTTTGTGCTACTAAGTACCGGCCCGCCGATAATATAATAGGAACTGATAACAGTCCACCCAACCCACTGAAGAATTGTTCTTATTAAAAATACTTCATTGGTTCAGTCATACCCATAGAACAATTACTTAGGGTACTGGGTCTATGCAACCCGGCCGCGTGGTTGCCGGACGGCCGTTGACGTCATCACAGTGAGCGTGGCTTAAGTCAGTGTGCTGTCGGCGTTCGTCCTATGCAGACGTCTTGCAAACGTTCGCATCAAAAATATATTTCTATATCGACACTAGATGGCGTCCCTTTGTATGTCATTTTCAAAATCCTATACTTAGTGACATCTGGTGCAAAAAGTTAAACTACGTACTAACATCGATATAAAACGAAGCGTGTAGTTCTGCTATTTACCGGTAGATAGAAATAATCGGAAGGGGCAGTCCCTTGTAAATTGCCTACCATTTCTTAACCCCCCCCTCCCACCCGCGCCATCCCGAGCAAATTTCCACGCGTTGTTTCATAGAGATATCTACTAACAATGTCTCTTCTCTTTAAAATCTCTATGGTCATACCTTAGCCTGTGGTTGTCCTTCCGTGTTAAGTTTTCCAAAGACTTCGTGATATGCTAGTAGTTGCGAGAGATCTTCTACGTTCACTTTGTACATAGCATGGAGATCATGTTCCGACCCGCTCGTAGAGATCTTTACAACCGCACCTTCCATTCCCATTGCGCCCACACTCTGTATAAAATAATCATAGAAACATGAAGATACATAACCGCCATTTATAAATATAGCGAATAATAAGCTAACCTTTCGCCTTTTTATTGTGTGAACAGCGATAAACTAAATTTTGAATTAGACGAAGTAAACTGACAGGTGCTAATTTCACTTTTCGACAGATTTTTTTAATTCACAGAAAAAACTAGCTTTCAATTTACTTAGTCTAATTAAAACTTTAAACTATCAAAGCATTCAAATTCTGAATACAAAAGATGACCACTAAGAACTTGATTAAATATGAAATGAATATAATAAATAATAATAATATCCTGGGACATTCTTTTTACACACGGCTACCTGATCCCAGACTAAGCAGAGCTTGTACTATGGAAATCAGATAACTGATATTACTACATATACTACTTTTTGTTTGTAAATACATACTCACCCAGACTCGGGACATACAGACATGTTCATGCACACAAATGCATGTCCCGGGTAGGAATCGAACCTACGACCTGCAGCATGGAAGGCCGAATCTTAGCCAACCACGCCAACGGGCCCGTCATCTACCAAGGGATTAATTTCAAACTTTAAACTATCAAAGCATTCAAATTTTGAATACAAAAGATGACCACTAAGAACTTGAGTAAATATGAAATGAATATCTACCAAGGGATTAATGTGTTAAGTGAAGCATGAGCTTCCTCATCTACTGTTTTCCGAACTCGGTTTTTAACCACCACCTAGTTATAACAAGTCCAAGACCTAAACACACCCTACAAGACTATAGAAAGAGCAAGACTAATTCTGCGAGACCACTATAGTCTGACCGCAACCGCTGTACCGTGCCTTAGGTACGCGAGCGGTGAGACGGGGGGCGTTTTCCCACTCCCAACCTCCAGTCCTCCCCGTGCATACCTAAATTCACACTCCCCACCTCCCCGTTACAGCGGTTGCGGTCAGACTATAGCAACCTTTCCCAAAGTGATTTTTTTTTTAAATGGGCGCGTTGTGTAGACTCTACACAACGCCCCCATTTTTTTCTGGGTCTCTTACCGGCCCCTTTAGGCCTGCAGCGCCCACAAGGGGGCGTTATTGCCCACTTTGGGAAAGGATGGACTATAAATAAATCTACTGCAATCGTCACCTTTAAATCTATTCCTTTAATGTCTTTTATCTCTGCTGGTATTGCAAACTGTGCAGTCTCTAGTTTGGAGGCTTTCTCGTCTTTGACGAGTAGCGGGTCGGCCGCGCTGGCTTCTATCGAAGTAGTGCCGTCGGGGTTGTGCGTCACTAGTATATTTGCTGGCTCACCGGTCGCTTGTTCTATGCGGACTACACTGTCTATGACCTAAAAACATATTCCAATTTTTAAAGAGGCACTTTTTAGGGTTCCGTACCCAAAGGGTGCCAACGGGACGCTATTACTAAGCTTACGCTGTCCATCTGTCTGTATGTCCGTCTGTCAGCGGGCTGTATCTCACGAATCGTAATAGATGAGTTGAAATTTTCACAGAATGTGTATTTCTGTTGCCGCTACAACGACAAATACTAAAAATAAAGGGGGTCCCCATACAAGAAACTGGATATTTTTGACGTTTTTATTCTACGTTGGTACGGAACCCTTTATGTGCGAGTCCGACACGCCCTTGGCCGGTTTTTTATACTGCATTTAGGAAAACGTAGTTGAAGTCCGAATAATCTACACTAGACACAAGTCTAGTTTCGTATACCAACATGATAGCTGTTAGTTTAATGTAAGACCCTTGTATCACATGAACTGCATGAAAAACCAAACACCATGTTTGTATAGCTTTTAAGAGAAGGAACTAAGCACAATGTCTGGCCACGGTCGCAATATGCACTATGGTGTATTTTTTAATTCCGGAGACTAAATTGCTAACCCCAAATGTCAAACTCGAAAATAATGCTGCCACATTTATTTCTGTAGTGTTGTCCTACCGCTTTTTTCCGGTACCGATTATTTGAACCGTAAAATTAAAAAATTTCGTGCTTATACAGCATGGAGTAGGTATTATAAATAGGTACTCGAGATAGAAAATCGAGATAGAAAATTTTACTCAAAGGAATTATAATAATTGTTTCTTTGTTTTTATGTTATTGTTTCTTTATAAACTAATTACTTTTTTACCTACATAATTGATATATTTTGTAAAAAAAAACTGCGCGTCCATTTTTTCAAGGTTTGTCCTTGAGCCATGACAACGCCTTTTGTTTACCTCATTCGGCCTTCAGCAAAGCCAATGTAATAGAGTTACATTCGCAAATTCGGAATCCGATTCATCTGATTCTGAGTAAATAAATAAAACGCTTACTTAGCTTTGCTGAACTGTGTTGGGCATGAATCGGTCATGCTTACTCTTATGTCTTTGCTCTGTATTTCGCTATTTTTTATTTAATATTGTGTAAATGCCTGCCTGCTCATCTAGCGTTGCTGTTTGAAATGTATACAATTTTATTTTCTTTTTCTATTGAAAAGAGTAACCATTGAGTTTCTTGCCGGCTCTTCTCAAGGGACGCAATATTACGAACCGGTGGTAACGCTAAATGTTTATGTTAATAACGATTCATAAATGCTACATTTAGCTTACATGTATAAAACAATGTGTTAATGCCTGATTGCTTACATAGCGTTACTGTTTAAATAGTATGTATTGCTAATAAGATTTAAATTTTTGTTCAAGCCAATACAGACTAAATAAAAGTACATGTACTCTGATTTTTTACTTTGTGGATTAAAATAAAAACGTCAAAAATATCAAACTTTTGGTGTATGGGGACCCCGTTATTTGTAAATTTTATTTTATTTTTAGTACTTGTTGTAGCGGCAACAAATATACACATTCTGTGAAAATTTCAAGTCGCTAGCTATTCCGGTTCGTAAGATACAGCCCGCTGACAGACAGACATAGTAATAGGGTCCCGTTGGCATCATTTGGGTACGGAACCCGAAAAATCTGAGTATAGACACAGTGAAAGTACGTATAGACATATTCGATAATAAAATAATTCATCTTTAACGTCTATGACTTTGTTGTATGATTTTGTTGTTTACTGTTATAAATTTTAATGATTTCATCGAATTCCAGAAGTTTGCTTGAGGTTTATGCGATTTTGCAGAAAAACTTATAAATAAATAGTAAAATAATATTTTACGGTTAGCTCCGATATTTTTCGATCATTTCCGATTGCTGGACATCACTATTTAAAATTTGCAATAACCTAGCCACACTGTCATTGTCAAATTAGTCTCCGGAATTAAAAAACAAACCATAGATATTGGTTGCTGGTTGAGTCAAGGGTCACTCACCAACGAGATAGACACACAATAGGCAATGGGAGCCATTTTGCAAGCTATACGAATGGCGCCAGAAGAGATGGTGGCACAGAGCAGGTGGACAAACTAAAATCACGTCGACAAAGATTGGTAAGCAATACATACCTGTTGTCCGACAATCTGCTGCAACTGGTGCACAGTGAGGGTGTGATCGTTGGGCATCTTGATGGCCTCATGCAGCTCCTCCTTGTCGACCATCTTACCGCCTCCTGGCTCCACCACCGTCACGATGCCGTCTTCACTCACAGTCAGTTGTATCTGGTGGTCATTAGGGATCAATGTTAGACGTATACTGACTGACTGATCAGCATCGCGAAGTACCTATGTGTTTTGCCCGAGCGCTGTCAATTGTCTCTGCAGTTTGGCGAAGCTGGGCGACTATTACAAACCCAGACATTTTTTTTCGTTCGTTCTATTGTTATTTTAAAACAATTTCCTATGGAAATGTACTAAAATTCAAAATTCGATGACCAAACGAAATGGATTATTTCGGCTTTCGTACTGTTTATCATAGCCCCCTTGCTCATTCTGTCTGTGGCTATTGTCTAGTGGTGTGACAAGTGCTTGAACATATGGTTAGAGCATAGACCGATCATTGCATGTAGTTGCGGCTAAATTCCCGTCGAGACAAATATTGGAAACGGTCTTTTGTTAATTTGCCGCGGTGTGGGTGTAATTGGGATCACGTCATGTCGATTGCGTTGATACCTATACTACAAGTGTCAGTTTGGTCCCATACGATTGTATACTGATAGTTATTTATAGCTCCTTTGATCGGCGCAGTCGGGCAAAAATGTTATAAAAAGTTGTAGATATAATGTTATGTATATTATGCAACAAGCTTAGCATTTGAGACATATGATTCTTAACAGAAGCAAAAAAAGGTGTAATCAATTATAGCTGAATGTGATGTGTATTCTGTGCGAATTAGAAATAAAATCAATTCATACGATGATCTTACCTCACTGACCTGTTGAATGATGTTAATATTAAGCAGCGTGAAGGTACAGGAATGTTTATATTACATGTGCACAGTATAAGGAAGCGAAAACAAGTTTGTTACAGCAACAAAGTATGATATAATAATGATGACAAACCTGTTGGTTGGTGTGTTCGGGTCTAGCTGTGGCCATTAGTTGCTGTTGCATTAAGTGTTGTTGTGAATGATGGCCCTAAGGAAAGAAAACATTTGAATAATTGAAGAACTTCAATAATTTGATCAATCCATCAATTACTTAATCCACTAGTTACAGATTGCACGCCTATACGAAAATTAATTTGATAACAGTCACTGGCATAATTATTACAACAATCAAGAATGACTGCATTATTTAATTAGCTGGTAAATTGACAGGCTTGTAATGAAACATATTATAAAGTACTTAATGGATTAACTTTAATATAACTATTACTTTTTTCGACTAAAGATTTAGTTGACATGCAACACATATTTTTTGGAATAGATATGACTATACTACATGAAGAAATTTGAAAAGGAGGATTAATACACTTATTTTAATTGTCAAATGAAGCTAACCTCCCCTTTTGTTACCATGCGTATAACATTGAATTCTACTGATAAATTGAACAGAGGTCTGATTCATGCAACTATGTAAGTATATTTTTTTTTCTAACAATGAACTCCTACGTAAAGTGGAAAGAAACGAAATGATAATGTATTATGTCAAGGAGATACTTATGAAGGCGTCTTTATGTCTAAATGATAAGATTTTGATTCATAAGTGACCTTCATACTCTATTCATGCAGTCTTTACTTGCTGACCTTGTGATTGATGCACTAATCAGAAATGTCTCTCTTTTGAATGCTGATGAAGAGTTTAGCTCTAATTAAACCAGAGAGTTTACCTATAGAACATACAAGCACATTATAATGAACTGCCACACAAATTGGAGGCCTGCTTAGTTTTACTGGCTCATAGAAAAATGAATGATTTATTGTAAGGTATTAATTAGTACTGACATAAAACTTATATCTTCAGGTTACACAACGGTGAAGAAGGAAAATCAAATCAAGAAACTAAAACATAATTCAAATTTTAATAAAAAAAGCTACCAACAGATTGGAGCGTGACATTCAAATCGAACTATTTATTGATAATTATTTTGTATTACAGAAAACAATAGATTCATTTTATTGGCCACTTTATTTTATCTTTAAACATGTACTACAACATCCAATAAAGAGATTTCATAGTGCATCAATCAGTGGCGCTAATTATGTTGGTACACCAACTAAACTAAAGCTAATACTCTTCTCATAGTCATAGCGAATGAGCGACACAGCAATATCTTTAGTTATTAGTCAATTTGTAGACAACATAATCTGCAACAATCTATAAACATATCGACATATCTATAATACACTACACAACAGCAATGTATTAGCATTCCCGCTAGTAAACGGAGTGTTACCACTGGAATTACCATATCAATGTTATGGTGTTGTATAAACTCGACCCGGTTATTGGGTACCTGCTGATGGGTGGGCTGGCCTGTGGCAACAGTGATCTGGCCGCTGTTGCTCGAGCCCTGTTGTACGGCGAGCTCCTGTTGTTGGCTGTGGCCCACAAGAGCTTCTGTAACCAATGCGATTGCATCTAGTGATGGGATGTTCTCGAAAACATTCTCACCCGCAGAAACTTACTTGTGAGAATTTTCGAGAATTTATCTTCTGAAGCATGTTAAACTTGGCATAAACCTCATTAAACATGCAAGTATGGTGGTTTTAATTGTTTTTAAGATTGAAAGTTAGGATAACGTCACCCAAAATAAAAAAATCTCACGAGTAAGTTTCCGAGGGTGAGAATGTTCTCGAGAACATCCCATCACTAATTGCATCAATATCGGCAAAAAATGTCGTAGGCCGGGCCTACGTTTGCTTGGGCGGTGTAGTTACAGTGACAGCACGACAAAACAAAACGCGAGGTGCATCTATTTTGTATCATTCTGTCCTATGCATTAAGTAAGAGAGAGTGCGACTGTGTGCGACAAAATCTTGTCGTGGCGCGTGTGCTAGCCCTTCTGCAGTTAAGTGACAAATATGGACAGTCCAATCAAGCAACACCTGAGCTGAAATTGTTTTGCCACCATTTGACAAAGTAAAAAGTTAAATGAGAGAATGGTGCTAATTTAGGAGGCACAAAAACTAAACTAGTTTTACTACACCAATCGACGTCGACTCATCTCATTCCAATCGATCGATTGTTGTGGTAACACCTTAACTAAACAGTAAAACAGCAATATTTTTCTTGTGACTCATGATTTGTATACAACAGAATTAGCACCATTTAATTAGATAACACATTAATTTACGTAGCATTACGGCCGAATACTCAAAGGCCACTTAAATATCTAAGTCCCACTTAGCAGTTTGAGACGTCGTTAACTGTCATTTTTTTATAGCGCGTCAAAGTTAAGCAGCTCTCAAATTTAAGTGGCGTACGAGTATTCGGCCATTAGTGTCATATCTATGCACATACAACTATACCTGCGGCACGTTATGATGGCCGGTTTGATAGTGGGAGGGGGAAAGGAAGAACCTTATTATAACGGAATAAAATTCATTTTCACATTCATTTTTTAACATTCTTATTTTTTAAACGGCCAGTCTTATTCTGTTATAATAAGGTTAATTTTCTCCCCCCCCCCCCCCCTCCACATGTCAAACCAGTCATCGTAAAATGCCGCTATTGTAGTGCCTTTTATTATTTGTTAAAAAAACATTCCTTTCCCAACTTGTCTTTACTTATCAAATAAGAGTTTGAAGTTGACTGGGAAATGTATGCCACTGATTTATATACACTTTTTATACCAATACGACATGAATCGTATTTTAAAATAGTAGTTGAATTGTGTCTAAAGATCAGGCACCTAAATACACACATTAAGGCTGGAACCATTGCAACTGACAGCTCGAGGTTGACCGCTTTTTGCTCAAACAATGTCGTAGGACCGCGAGTTGAATTTTTTGAATTTAGAATTTTCGATACGCCACGATGCATCAAAAAGACGACATGATAAATCAAAAACAGAAGTGACTCATATACTAAATTCGTATCTTGCCTACTTTTATTTAGTCGTATAAGGGTAACTTCGTAAAGGAAAATTTTCACTAAATCTTAAGTACAATTTAAGTACTACATTTTTATTAATAGGTAGGTGGGTTGGTTATTTTTTCTTTGTAATCTTTTTTATTGTTATTTTGTTGATATAGTAAATAAAAGCTCACTAACTGTTAATTTTTAATTGTTCTGAAATTTAATTTTGCCCAACACTGGGTAATAGGTAGTACTACTTAAAAAAAGACTAGTACATAATTTAAATGTTTAATATTATAGGACAAAATAAGTAAAATTAAAACAACTTAAAATTCTAAATAACTGAAAAATTGTTGACAACATCGGGTAATAACTGAAATAAAAGTAGTACTAATCCTTATTAGTTACTAGCTGTGCCTGCGACCTAGTACGCGCACATTTTTGGAAAAGGTTACCCCTTATTTGACTGATGGATTGATGGAGGATGACGGACGGATGGAGTGGCAATGCAACGCATGCCGGGCATGCATGCAACCCTCATAGGATCACTGTTTTGCCCGTCAGTCTATCTGTCCGTCTGTCAAGACGTGCACAGCCTAAACCGCTTGGGTTAGAAACATGAAATTTTAACTTTTATAGCGTAGAAGAAGACCACAGGAAGGATTTTTGAGAATTCAACAATTAAGGGGAGAAAGTATCTATGGATAGTCCCAGTCTTCTGAAGCTAGAGACGTGAATATTTGTAGGCTGAGTAGCCGAAATACTAATTTTCATGTAAGGTCAAGATTTTCAAGCCAGAGCCATGGGTCTGAAGCAGCTCCATGATAATAATAATATATGGTATAATTAAAAATAAAATACTTGCTCCACAAAACGCCTCGTTTTGTGAGTTTTTTGGGTTCCGTACCTCAGAAGGAAAAAACGGAACCCTTACAGAATCACTTTTTGACCGTCTATCTATCTGTCCGTCCGTCAAAACGTGCACAGCTCAAACCGCTGGTGATACAAACATGAAATTTGGACAGTAGGTACCTTTCATAGCGTAAAAGGAGAGCAAAGGAAGGATTTTGGAAAATTCTTACCCTAAGGGGGTAAAATAAGGGGTGGAAGTTTGTATGGAATTCCCTCATTTCTGAAGTTAGAAACATGAAAATTTCTATTTAGGCTACTAATACAAATACAAAATAGTAATTTCAGCGCTTTTGAAAATTCTACCCCCAAGAGGGTAAAATAAGGGGTGGAAGTTTATATGGGGGTTCAAATTTTTCTAAAGCTAGGCACAATAAAATTTGTATTTAGGCTTCTTATTAACTAAGAATAGTAATTTCAGCGTTTTTGATCATTTCACCTCTAACGGTGTAAAATAGGGGGTGCAAGTTTGTATAGGCGTCCCAATTTTTCTGAAGCTAGAGACATGAAAATTTGTATTTGGGCTACTCACTACAAATTAAAGCCGGACAAGTGCAAGTAGGACTCGCGCTCTGAGGGTTCCGTACAAATTTTATTATGTTTGTGTGTGCATCATATCTTTGGCGTGCAAATACAGGGCAATAAAGCAAGATGTGCTCCACTGTCTCGCTGGGGTTCTTTGAGCTTCCACTTTGCTAGTTTTCGGAACAATACATAATAATTACAACACCTAAGTGTGTATTGTTCCGAAAACTGGGAAAATCATGAAGACTCGAATCTCGGGATTACAACTGCACTGCAAGCGACTGTGGTGAACAGGTTGGGCTAACAATCAAAAGGTCCCAGGCTCGATCCCCGTTGGGGCATGCACTAATGGATGAATTTTCATCTATGTGCATAATTTACAGTTCGCTGACGGCGAGAGAAAACATCGTGAGGAGACCTACCTATCCCTCGGGATTAGGTAATAGTCAGTTCCTGTATACACGGCGACAAGATTCACCACCTGTCACGTTGGGTTCCGACTATACAGGGTGAATTTTTCAAGTGTGCGTGGATGGCCAAATCCGAAAATATGAGTGATATCATTTTTCTTTATAATTATGTAGTGTACTTACCACGATTGATATCCTATAGGCTTAGATAGGTATTGTTTAACTTTGTGCCGTCCAATATCAATTTCTTCATTTTCTATGCCACAATGACATGATTGTGTAGGTACTTTGCCAATATCGGGTTGTTGCCACGTCATATAGTTAGATTTATGATTTGTGTTGTTGTAGTTGTTTTATTTTGATGCTTGGCGAGATTCTTTTAGGCCTGTGATGTTTCACTTCACTTCTTAGGAATCATTTTAATTTTAGTTACCAAATGCCTCTAATTTTTTTTGCAGGTTAGAAATTCCATGCTGTTGTCTTGTCGCACCATAGATTAATAATTTAATGTATCGTACGTACGGCACAGATAACTTTTGTTTTTATTATTTATAGTTTTTTTTAATTTTATTGTTTTGGGTACGAGTGTTTTTAGTTTTTATTTTTTTTATTTTGTGGTTTGCGCCCGCTGGGTCGCCAAACGGGCCAAATGGAAGACCAGCGCTGGTCCTTGTCGATCAGCACATGCTGAATTGGGTCCGTTTGCGGCGAGCAGAAGTTGTGTGTGTTTTTGTTACCTACCTTTTAATTTAATTTTACTTTAATTTAATTTATATTAATTCGAATTTTTTCGTTTTTACTTTGCAACTTTTCTGCTTATCGCAATAAAGTTTTTTCTTTCTTTCTTTCTTTCAATATCGAAAAGTACTCAAAAGAATCTCGGGGCTGATTTTGATGAAAATTATAATTACTTCACAAAATTCGTTTCTTATCAGCGACACTATCGAATGCTGTAATAATACAGTATGTGGTTTTTTATTCTAAATCAACTAGTTCGATTCCTGGCTACGACTATTGTTTTTTCAAAAATCCAATGATATAGTTTTAGTTTTCATCAAAATCAGCCCCGAGATTTTTTTGAGTACTTTTCGATATCACTCATAGTTTCGGATTTGGCCATCCACGCTCACTTGAAAATTTCACCCTGTATAGTCCGAACCCAACGTGACCGGTGGTGAATCTTGTCGCCGTGTATACAGGAACTGACTATTACCTAATCCCGAGGGATAGGTAGGTTCCCTCACGATGTTTTCCCTCGCCGTCAGTGAACTGTAAATTATGCACATGCACATGCGAATTTTGAGAAGTTGTAATTACTTCTCAAAATTAGTTTCTATTCAGTGACACTATCGAATGGTGTAATAATACAGTATTTGGTTTTTTATTCTAAATCAACTAGTTTGATTCCTGGCTACGAATATTGTTTTTACGGTAAACTTAAGGATAGAGCTAATTTTAAACAAAATAGTATTTTATTTCTCTTAAGTAACCTAACTATTAAACCTAAACTCATTAATTGTTCAAAAATGATTGAAAATTTGTAATTAGAACATAATGTTATGAAGATGACTGCGCTGCGAAAGTAAATAAATAAAAATATTGAAATAATTTCGAACAAGGTAAAGGTAATGTACGTATGACTTATTACAGTCAACTTGAAAATATGCAGCAGTTTATTAAAAAACACAGTTTTTTTAAGTTTGCCGTATGTCATTACTTCCCAGAATTCGTTCCTTATCAGCGACACTATCGAATGGTGTAATAATACAGTAAGTGGTTTTTTTCAACTAGTTCGAAATCAAGTAGTTTTTTTGGCTGGCCTATTTAATTATATAATTTAAATATATAAATATAATTCCTGGCTACGAATTTAGTTTTTTTCAAAAATCCAATGATGCAGTTTTAGTTTTCACCAAAATCGGCCCCGAGACTTCTTTGAGTACCTTTCGATATTCCTTATAGTTTCGGATTTGGCCATCGACGCACACTTGAAAAATTCACCCTGTATAAACGTGGGCTTTGAGTTGGTTAATACCTCTACAATGGGGTGGTGTATATCCACTCAAGCCTCTGACAACCCCCGAATGGGGATAAAAGTGGTGACGTTACATTTCTAAAAAAATATTTAACAGGTGATGACACTAAATAAATTTAGCACTGCAAATTTAGCGACTTATTAAATTTGGACACATCCCTAAGAAGCTGTGATGTTTATTTGATGTATGGTTTAGTAATGTAGAGCATTGAACTCCAGTCTCCCAACTTAATCCTGATGCTCAATAAAACTAAACATATAGTAAACATTGCCGACCTGAAGGGAAGGGGTAGGGGAGAAGGGCTGGGCTTACGGCTCTCTCACTCATTGTACGAAACGCAGCTGTAATAGCTGCTTTACGCCGATCTTCTATGAGAGGGTGGTACTACCCCACCAAACGGTGGTTAGTCCTACTTAAAAATAAGCAAACAAAAATAATTTCGTATTACTAATATTAAGTAGTATGAATAACATCAACTGAAACACGCTTAACATCAGGCGGGCCGTACGCATGTTTTTTTGTCTTGGCTTTTCTTGTCGCATATAGCCAGTGTCAAGTACCTACCTATAATAATATAGATTTTCAATGTTGCACTTCGCCACTTCCCGCCAAAAAAAAACAAGTTTGTCTAGCAACTCAGTGGTATAAAAAGATATCATAAGCAAGACAAAAAATATGAAAAAATGAAATGTAACGTCACGACTTTTATCCCCATTCGGGGGTAGTCAGAGGCGTGAGTGGCCATACACCATCACATTGTGGAGGGATTAACCAACTCAAAGCCCACGTTTCACCAGATAGTCAGAACCCAACGTGACAGGTGGTGAACCTTGTCGCCGTGTATACAGGAACTGACTATTACCTAATCCCGAGGGATAGGTAGGTTTCCTCACGATGTTTTCCCTCACCGTCAGCGAACTGTAAATTATGCACATAGATGAAAATTCATCCATTGGTGCATGCCCCACCGGGGATCGAACCTGGGACCTTCTGATTGTTAGCCCAACCTGTTGTTGTTGTTAGGCAAGACAATAAGATTAGAAAGTAGGTAAGCGGTTTTTAGAGGACGATTATGCTTTTTAATCATATACCTATTCATCATTCTATATTATTCATAATCTATGATGACAACAAAACGCGTCACTGACATAAATATTAATTTAAAAATATTTGTAATCATATAATATCCTAAAAATTATGTTCAATATTATATTTAAACTATTTAAAACGTGATTTAATTCATAAAAAGATAGGTAGACGTAACATTTTTACGTATTTCACGCAAAAATTTGCGCGCACGTCCAGCTTTCAACGGCGCCATTGCGCTACTGCCAGGAACATTTTGCTGGCCAAGCCATGATGACCCATGACGTTTGTAGCATATTTAAGGTTATTATTGATTATTTTTTAAATAAAATGACTAATATTAAATCTTGGATCCACGGATTCTTAGACAAGTCTTGACAATTTTTTTGGTATAGGTTTCACGTAAATCTGTTCAGTTGCTATGGAGAACATTTACGATTAAGGTTGACAATTTCATATTTTGAAATCGATTTCTACAAAATTTGGTAACATTTAAAGTAAATCGGCTAAGCCATTTTATTCCCGACCATATGAGGTTTAATGTTGTATACTTTATATTGCACATAAGCCGGCTGCTTCATCAAACCATTTACTTAGACCCACCCAGTTGAACATTTGTATCACCTTAATATTTAGTATCATCTTCACAAAGCTAAAGGTCAAGTATACATTTTGTTTTTATTATTTATGAATTCCAAACACCCATTCTCATCACTATCATGATAATCAATAAAAAAAACTACCAATATATCTAAATTTGACTCGGTGAGCCAGAGCTACATCATCTCCAGTCATGATTTTTGTATGGGTCTTTCTTCCTTTGTCAAGATATCTTCACCTATTGTCAAGTCAATATAAGATACCTGCTTATAGAAAAATGGGGAAATAATTATGCAATATCAACAGTACTTATGTTGTTGTTAGCTCAAGGAAAAGTCTGAGAATAAAGGCTTATCTGAGCGCATTGATTACATACACAGATGAGAATGTTGTAAGCACATAATATAACAAGTATTGTATGTAATGAAGCTAGTACCTAATAAACTACTTTAAAGTTGATAGGAATCCTCTTTAATTAAGTAACAAGTTACCGAACCAACTATGACAAAGTTTAACCAGTAAATTATCATTAGGATATAAATAATCAGGGAATTAAAAAAAAATAACTTTCTGGGTAATAATTAACTTGAACTAAGGGGCCATCCATTAATTACGTCACACGAATTTCATGATTTTTAGACCCCTCCCCCTTGTCCCTGTGTGATGTCACATATTTTTAAAAATCATCAGAAATTTTAAAATTTTTCGTTAACAATTCAAATTTCGGTTTTAATACTTAGCTAAATTAGATTTTTAAATGTGACGTCACAAAACTTAGGACCCCTCCCAACCCCTTGTCACACAATGTCACATTTCGTGTACCCCCTCCCCCCCTTTACGTGTGACGTAATTTATGGATGGCCCCTAACATTTAAATTGGGAACAGAATCTGAGTAAGTCGAAATATGTATTTGTGTACTAAATTATAAAATTCACCCATACATTGGCTGGTCATGTGACTGACTATTCTGGTCTTACCATTTTACCAGTAGTCAGACTAATTGAATGGCCGTTTTCCCATTACACGGCACGGCACCGGCGACGGCACAGTGACAGCTATTTGCGGGGTTTTCATTGGTCAGTAACCAATAACAACGGGTCACTAACCAATGAAAAAGCTGCCGCCATGCCGTCGCCGGTGCCGTGCCGTGTAATCGAAAAACGGCCAATCTAAGAGGGAGCGAGGGAGAGAATTAGTGGAAGAGGTGAATAGTACGGTTAAAGACATTTTTCTCAAAAAAAAAAAAAAAAACCAGGTGGTGGTTGTGAGCTGTGACCATTATTCGCAAAAAAAATAGCAGGATACAGCATACAGCTATAAGAGTTGTTGTATAGGCTCATTCTCAGTGGCACCGTTTTATGCTGACCTTGGGTGTCAATAAAAAAAGGTTGACACCGAAGGGTCACTTAAAATGGTTAGACTGAGAATGAGCCTATAGCACCATCATCTATCTAAATTAATTTCCAAACCAGGCCATGTGGAGAGGGTGTGAATTGGCACTTCATCGGTCATACAAATTTTGTTAAGGCTAAGGGTTCAAAGAAGGTAAGTGAAAGCTTACATACCATGTGTTTGGCCAGCCTGTGTGGCGATGATCTGTGATACAGGTATCTGTTGTGCCCCTGCAGAGACAGTGACCTGTGATTGACCAGCATGGTGTCCGAGAATGATGTTCGGGTCACCATTCAGTATACTGGCGTGCGCTTGACCGAGATCCTGAAATAACTTGACATTAATAACTTATCAGAGTTATTTCTTTTCATAATGTTTCTTATTATAATATGTTTATTCACATTACAGGAACATCATATTGCAAATTGTTTTTCAAAAACAGTTTTTCCCGATAATATTGAGCACCTTTAAAATTGGTTAAAATGATGCAAGTAAGCGAGTTGCAGTATTTTACAATCAATACGTAATATGTATGTATATTTAAACAGTTGTGCATGTTTCAATTGGGCAATCCATAAAAGAAAAATCCGTAAAAGAATGAAGTTCCGTACTAAGGCCAGTATTAATAAATCTATCTCAAAGTTGAGATTGATCTTAAGATTATTGCATTCCAGACACTGTAATTTTTGTTAATTTCGTTCAGAAATGTCGTTCCACTCGAACCAACTTGTACTGAAAGTGATCATTATTATCGTTTTTAACAGTTTTTGTGGACGATAATAACAAAATTAACAGTGAATGGAACGCACCAGATGCAGTTTTGACATTTAAAGTATGGAACATCTGTCAAAAACAGCATCTCAAGTTCGATCTCAATCTTGAGATCGATTTATTAATACAGGCCTTAGTACCTGCATACTCATTGATCCATGCACTGAATGAATTTTCATATCTATACTAACAATTCTATATTCTATTATAACCATATTATGTTTCGGTTTCCAAGAGTTGCTAATGATCAACTCTTTGTGAGTGATTGCATATCATGTATCATCATAATAATAAAACCACATATTTGAACAACCTTGAAAATATTCCACAGAATACATACTTAATAAACTTTTTATAAAAGCATAATATTGCAGCAACAAGTATATGCTAATACCTATTGATTTAAAGTGTTGTGTAGGAAGATAGACAACTTATCTCTGATTATTGAGAAGTAGTGAAATAATGGTTTCCTAAGTACCTATTGATAATGTTGAATGCTGTTAGGTATTAGGAGATTCTATAAGTTTATTAATTATTTTCTTTGGCACTCTCCTAGTCTTATAAAAAAAAAAATTGGCAAAAATATCAACAGTAAATGGGTGCGTCCACATCAGGCACATGGCGCACCCAAGCACTCACTTTTGACGTCAGAATGCAGACATATTGTCATAGCTTGAGTGCTCGGGCGAGGCATACAAGGCATCTAGATGCACCAAATGGTACCGCACCATAAACTAATTGGTAATGCAAAATATATTGTGAAGTTATTTTCATAATGTGACCAATAAATGTCTCCATTAGGCACCACACTATACCATACCACCATATCAATCATGGTTGTGTCATATATTTAAGTATAACTACTGACTTTAAAAATAAGATAATCATCATAACTATGTTGTGAGAATCACAGGTTCATACAGCCTAAAATTAATGCTGATTCAACAAGCCAATGAGACGATTTGCATAAAATATTAGGATTGGCAGAGCCTTGATCAAACCAATACAAAACACTGAGTATTTTTTCTTACACTTGAGCAGTGCAGAACTCGTTATTGTAAATCCTCAAAAAATGACTCACTATGATCTCAGTTAGCACATGGAATACTACTACAAATATTTGCTTGTAAAAATAAACTAAGTAAGCAGCATGAGGGTTACCTGCACGGGTTTTCCATTTTCGATTCTGCTAGCGGGTAATCCGTACACAGAAACTTGCGGTATCGGCCCAGGGAACAGATTAGTAAACACCCAATATTTAGCTACACTGGACAAAGCGACGTTCACCGCCGCCGAGTTCACCCGGAGGTCAGTGGCGGACGTCGTGGGCGGCAAGCTCTGCTGCTGCTGCGCCGAAACTCTCTGATTCTGTGACTGCAACCAACACTCGTATAAAATAAATATCCCAACAAGAAAAAAAGCACAAAAACTATCAAACCGTTCGAACCTCTGTTCCCGGAGGCTGGCCACCACCCGTATTCATATTATGGTGCTCCGGATTCATATTTAGTCCTTACAATAACCACAACTAGTAACTTCCACTAAAATATTTACAAATACACAACATTTTCTAAACTTTACGTATCGGCATTGTCATAATTTGACTGTCATGGAAATGGAGGCGCGGGGGACGCGACGGGCCGCCATTATGAAACTTAGCACACAATAACATTTTCTTCTACGATTCAAGTCCTTTGATTTCTTCGTTCACAGCATGAAACGCGAATTATAATGGTTGATACGAATATCAGTAAATTGTTAAATCAAGGAAAGTACTTTTAGAACAATCGAATTTATAAGTTTTTCGTAAAACACATTTCCATTGCACACAACGACGAACGAACGAAAGTTTTGTCACGGTCGCAGTGATGCCAACCAAATGACACCAACATAATGTCGAGTCGGTAAATGAATGCTGTAAATTTATTTAATACCGTTGTAGTGAGTTCTTGGTCCACTTTATTTTGCACTGGTCATTATAAAATATATTTTTCATCTTAATTTTGGAAACTATAGTACAGTAAATTTGTATTAATTTGATTTAGAAAATAAAATAAGTTGTTAAGTTGAATATTTACCAGTAGATGGCGCTCTTCGCCATATACTTTCTGCAGTACTGACAACATAATAATTAATACTGCGTTCAGTGAAAAATGTGCGTTCGTATTTGTATGCACAGACTAAAAAATGTCCAAATCTTAGATCGGAAATCTTAAAAAATAATAGGTAGGTAGATAATAACATTTCCCTTACAACTATTAGATCATCGCTAGCGTGTGTGTAAAATATTCGTATGGCAAATTGTAGAGCGCATTATTGATTCCCCGAGGAACTGACAATTTGCCATACAACGGTCGACGACCTACCGACTTTAGCATACCTATAGGTACCTATATAAACTCATGCCAAAGTTACCTACTGGAAATGTACAGGTACCTGGCTTACCTCATCCCAACCGCATGCAAACACCCATTATTTAGTTATGTATCTACGTATTATAACGAAGTATTGTAGTGGTAAGGCAGTATTCACTGATAGGTAGGGCAAACCGCAAACCAGATAATTTATTGAAGGAAAGTTGGACGCACGCGCATCATTGACGTCTTTTAAGTACCTACTTGACACTATGCACTGCACTTTCCACAAATGTTGGTAGAGTCGCGGCGAGAAATGACGACCGGTTCACTTGTAGAGTTCAATTTAGGACCGGGCTCCATTAGCGCGTTGCATTGCGTCGTTGCAAGATTTTGTACTGGCGCATCACCTTCCCCCGCTTCGTCTCTCGCCCGTCAACCCTTTGATCCGTTGCGACGACGCAGCGCAGCGCACAAGTGGACACGCGCTCTTACTCAACTTTATAACTCTACAATAAGTTTATGTTCGCTACCTAGATGTAGGTAGCGTCTTCTATCTCGTCTAAGAGCGTCTATGTAAAATATATGCATGGATTTTAATGCACCTTTATCACTCAAAGAACTAACGATTTGCCATAGGTAAGTCCAAATATTTCGAAGACGCTAGCGTCTAGCCTAATAGACACAGACCAATAAGCCCTAGACGCCACACAGCTGGGCACCCTCATCCATCTAACAATGCTTTGCCACGAACTGCATATGGTGTGCCCACACCTGATATTTAGATTGGTCTATTCAAGGCTTGACATTGAACGGAATACGTACTTAGTAGGTAGTATTATGTACTTATTATTCTTATGTACATTCATCTGCTAATGCTATATTTATTGGTGGCAGAGACAAGCTGTGGCCAATTGACTGCAGCTCATAATAATATACCTATAGGCTGGCTCGACCGCGGTAGTACCACCCTCTCACAGAAGTAGCAATTACAGTTGCGTCTTCGTTTCCTATGATGGGTGAGAGAGCTGGAAGGCCAACCCCTTCCCCCACCCTCTGTCCCGCTCCCTTTCAGCTCGGCAACGTGCGAGCGATGCTTTTAGTATTGCAAGCATCTATAGGCTACGGTAACTGCTTAACATCAGGCGGGCCGTACGCTTGTGTCACATAAAACAATCTGACCATACCCAGGTGTACCAAAAAGCAAGTTCATTTGAAATTCTATTTTTTGTAGAGATCTGACTGAGTCTAGAGTCCAGACTCAGACTAGACTCTACATCAACATATGTTCTAGACCGTGATGGGCAAAGTACGGCCTGCGGGCCAGCTCCGGCCCGCGAAAGCATTTGATCCGGCCCGCCAACGGTCCTTCGACATGAATAGTATATGGCCCGCGATAATTATATTTTGACGGTCCAGAAGTATAAAGTAGATTCTACTTAGTAGAATAATAGACGCATATGTAAAGGAGCCATCTAGAATTGTAATTTTTACATTTGTGCAAATGTGTAGTGCTGTAATGTTTTTATACATTAAAAGTTTCAACACAAAATGCATTTTTCCTATAATTCTGTCCCTTCTCTGAAATTTCTTAAACTTTCTGGCCCCCCATTAAGAAAGTTTGCGCACCACTGTTCTAGACCTTATACCGTTCCGTAGGACATAATATTGCATCTCTTTGATATAACATGATAGCCCCTGGATGAAGCCGCGAGCTATACCTCCATCTACGTTCAAGTAGTTCCATCCGTCAGAACTCGGCGCAAACTACGTTCAGGGACTCAGTAATAACTGTGAGGCAACACGGACCGCGCGCCTTTTCGCTCGCGTGCCGCGTAAACGTTCACGTAAACTTAAAAAACTTTTTTAAATTCGCATTTCGTTTATTTCTTTTGAAATCCACATGTGCCAGTGTTGCGTTCAGTAATACAAAGAGACTGTATTTATAAAGCTATTATCTCGCGGCTAAATCCGCATTATCCGCTCGGCTGTCATTTGTTTTGATTAGGAAACGTCGCAGCACGTATTGCCGGCCGGTCATCCATTACAGGTATGTACAATGTTCAAATATGTATTGTTCGGCAAAAAAGGTGACCGTTACACACATCACATCACTAGTCTGCTTTATAAGCAAAAAATAACTCTTTGGAATTAATTTTAGCATTAAATTCCGGCATTAAGCCAAGGAAAATGTTGTGGTTTTGTACCACAAGTGCTGCGTTCCATTCACCGTAATTTTTGTTATTTTCGTCCACAAAAAGTGTTAAAAACGATAATTTTGATCACTTTCAGTACAAGTTGGTGCGAGTGGAACGAGATTTGTGGACGAAAATAACGAAATTTACAAAATTAACAGTGAATGGAACGCACCAAAGGTAAGATTGGCAAATAAATTCAATTTATTCAAGTGTTCCAGGAAATAAGTTTTCGCGAGAGACTATAATAAACAATTACGAGTTTATTATTATGTTTTGTTATGACACCTGTTATACCGGAAAAACAAGATTATGTATTTATAAACGTCTACACACCTATTGTAAAAAAATATGTACTTGTCTTAATTATGAATGTACCCCTGAATTAATTCATAATGTAATGACATGTGTGTTACCTATGTTACCTTTTTGATAGAACAATTAAATACGAGTAGGTAGGTAGGTCCTGAAATAATGTTTCGTTATTAACTTCTGAAGTAATAGGTAGTAAATAGCTTAGTGTTATATCGTACGTTCATTAAATAAGTTAATTAGTTTCCTAACGGATTAAGTTTGGTTCGGGTCGGTGACCGAATCATTCGCACGTTTACGACATTCATTGATCATTTACTTTTATAAAGTGATAGAGCACATTTATTTCATCCAATAAAATAAAAGTAGAGTCTTATATACAGGGTTATTGGTAAAACAGTAACAACCTTGCAGGGGCGTATTACTGACATCAATAAACAACAACTTTTGTTCTATAACTTTTTACAACTCAAAATAAAAATTAACAAAAAATCACTTTCTAAAATGTATATTGATTTTTATCATCATTACTAATCTACTTATTAAAATACTAAAAAATAATTGACTCTACCATTAAGTTAGGTACCTATGTATGAGGAACGACCATAGTTAAGATTAATAACAGGATTTAAGTTAAATATCAACATTCTCAATTGACTCTACTACCTTTCTCTATTACCTGATCTATGTATATTAAACATCGTGTATAGTATATTAGTTTACCATTATATACTTAACAATTGTATACCTAAGTTAATCAAGTTATTATGTAAGTAGATACCTATATCATTTATGACACTATCGAACGCTACATTATGCAGCTTATTAAATAGACTCTAACTAATGAAAAAACGGCTCATTTTATGTGATAGATTGGAAAATACTGAAACTGACCCGCCATTGAGGTCAAATAAACAATAAACTTATGTAATTAGTAAACTGAAAGTGAAACTAAAACGTACCTACTTAAGTAGACTTGTCAGGTAGCCTATCAATTATAGAAGTAGTTCATAACGTTATTTATGATGTTAAAAGGGCACTATTATTATACAATTTTATACATGAGGCGCGCTAGACAAAAACAGTAGGTAGAGTTAATGAAGGTACCTACATATAACAATTTAGGCAGGAAAAATCCAACTATTAATTATACAGTTTGTGTTTACTAATGTCAATAAAGGGGACATAATTGTTTTATCAGCTGTAATAGCCACTGGTAGCTGTAAAGTCGTATAATGTTCGGTTAGGTATATTTGAAATGTACACTTACGTTTGTTTTTAAAGATCCAAAATATTAACGCAGTAAAGATTCGTTAATATTATTGTTATCTTTATTAAATAATGTAGGTGCATTCACTTAGAGAAGGAGGAGGATAGAGACATAAGACTATGATAGAGTTATTTAAGTATTGAAGAGATATCACTTAATACATGTACCAATACGTTGACCATCTGATAACATGATTTGAGCCGGCGATGTTGGCAAGTGCACTTGTCTTAGTGGACGCAGATTGTGTGCAAAGGATGCATACAAGCAAGAAAAACTCACTAACTTCATAACGTAGGACCTAAAATTCAATTCATTAAGGCTAAGATTTGCATACTCTAATAACAACTAATGCAAATTGCAAAATAGCGTAACACAAATAACCTGTCCGAACTTAATACGAATTATTGCTTGACTTGACAGTTACAACCTGTATTTAGCTGTAGGTATCTACTTACACGATGATTACATTACTATTATGAAACATCTAGGAAAAACATAGTTCTATTTTAAAAGAAATGAGCTAGGATTCTTGTAGAGATCACGAACTGCCTAAGTATTTCATTGATAGCGACCACGACTCATTTGGTGCATCCAGATGCCTCGCATGCCTCGCCCGAGCACTCATGTTATGACATTATGTCTTTGCGTTCCGAAGTCAACATTGAGTTCTCCGGCGCGGTATGCGCCTGATGTAGATATAGCCATTCGCGTGAAGTATTCTGGAAAAACCACTCAGACTGGTAAATACATGATTGGTATAATATAGGTACAATATAGCTAGCCTAACAATTTTGCTCTAACAAAGTAAATAGGACGTTATGCGGACTTATGCGTCGCGACTATCACGAAAAATGTAAAGATCTACGTATAACACTAGACAGGTAAAGAGAACCGCGAATCAGCCCATCGTCTCTGTCATATAGTTTCTAATGGATCCTAAAGTATTATTAATTGTTTTAATATCCTATTACGACATCCTTATAAAGATTGACACTATGTACCCTCTACCTTATTTACTACAATCTGCTCATTCGCAGTGGAAAATTATTTTAGTCCAGGGTCGCACTTGTGGTGATTGCGGTACGCAGCGATCAAACCCCTTTAAACGTATAATGACTGTGGCCGCATCACATAAGCAAAAGTTGGTTTAGAAATCGCCGTCGCTTCGCAATCGCCATACCGATGCGGCGGCATTGGTCTTCGTTTCTTAAAGTTAATTTATTTCCTTATCGAAATTTAATTTAGTAATGAAATGTCGAAATCAAAAAATAGGTACCTAGGTTTTTAGAATTATGTAGTAATGGCAATACCAATTAGTGTACACGAAAATTTATAGATTTTTTCAATTGAAACAAATGAGAAATTTTGTACGCTGTAGGTATCGGGTGTGCATATTCGCACGTGTAATATCGTAAGAATAATTCGATTTCGGTTTATAAGCTAGCTCGGTTTGTTTCAGCACATGCCGTTGCGTAATCAAAAGCATATAGCCGTGCACAATAGCACTCTGTTGCGGTTATAAACACGACGGCTCTGTTTACAAATTGTTGCATTACTAACAATTTTTCCGCCATTCCAAACGTTTTGATTGTTCTAACTATCGAGAATATTTCTCCTTTATAGCGTTGAATTTGCACGTCAACGATTTTAAGGAACTTCATCCGTATAAAATTACATGGGATAAGGGCTCTACTAGCTTGCGTTAAAATATAATGTGAGAGATACTACGTGGGCCATAATAATATATTTTTTATTTAGGCATTCTCTTATTACTTCTTTATAAGCAGGTACCTATATAAATATACGTAAATAAGTTGTGTAAACTTTGCAAACATCACTTAACAAATATTTTTTAAATTTATATTACGACACTAATTTATACAATAGTGAGAAGATTACTCATCCAGCAATAACTCATGGCATTTAAAAAGTTATATGGGTATTTATAAAATAGCAAATATTTTCTGCGTTTTACAACCAAATTTAATTCCATTAACAGCGATATAGCGTAATTTTTCTTACTAGCATAAAAATGAAATAATGATTATAAATTGTGTAATTTAAATAATAAAAAAAAACAAAAAAAACATTAATGTCTATAAACGTATCATTAGTTAATGATAAAGTACAGACAATAATAAGACTGCATATCAAAGCGAATATTATTTTTCTCGTTTCACTTCCGACGAGAAAATTGCGGTGCTACGGTGCAATTAGGCCTCCTCGTAGCGTCCACTCGGTGTCTTTTCGAGGTGGAGAAATCAAGCCTAAAGGTTGGCACTCATCTATCAACTCGGCACCCGATCAACACCGCCTCGTCGGTCGGCATCCACTAACTGAACCGGAAATAAGTGGACCACGCGCTGACCACGCGGCGTTCTCTCGTTGACCACGTGCGGTCCAGTGGTTGATCACGTGACGTTTATGGTGTAAAAGCAGCGCCTGCGGACCACCTGTCGATAACGAGTGGATGCCGAGCGGCGAGGCGCTAGGCGGTGCTGGTCGGGTGCCGAGTTGATAGATGAGTGCCAACCTTAAAGACACTCCGATATAATGGGCGCTACTGGTCCTGTAGTTCAATACTGACTCTACAATCAATAAAAATGATGACGCTCAGATTGGACGATCTGAAAACAAATGGAGTTCAGTTAATTGACTGACCATATGCTTACCATACAATACATACACCTTTGATTTTAACTGTGTATTGGTTACAATTTTTAATGTGCATGGCAAATAAACAGAATGTAGAGTATGTTTTATTGGACGGTACTTGTGTATCATAATTGTGTACTGCGTTTAGCTCTAACTCTTGCACTTGAGGCCACGGTAGTGTGTAATTATATATGGTCGTTGGGAAACGAGTACCGGATGCGGGCCAATTTAATGCAACATTCAATTTTTGTCAATGTTAACATGCCGTCGTAGATTTAATGCTAGGCAGACACTTATAACAATTTGGTAAATTTAGTGGATAGAGTCGTGAAACTATAGATGAAGTTTATCCCACTTTCTCAACGCATTTTAATAAACATTTATCGAGTACCTTATTATAGTTACCGAATAGCTTTTGATTTCATGACACCTTTGAGCATAATAACATTCGGGATCTTTCACTCTACTTAGAAACATCAGCCCCAAGCATGTACCTATAATGAAATACAAAAATGTCAGTGTGCCGTAGCGTAGCGCTGATAAACATGCACTATTATTGGCACACCACTTGAAAACCAGTCGCAAACGATTACAATCGATCTTACACAATTAATCTGGAGAGTGTTAACTCAAACAATAAACACATATACGCGAACAGTTTTGTCACACTCTAGTCTCTAGCATAATGCGTTTTCTAATTTGTGAGTGCGCATGAGTGCCTGTTTACCTACAAAACCCTCATCGGACAGGATATTGCGCAGGCCTAGAGACGGGTGCCTGTACTATGAAACAATACATTTATGGATGTAGAAATGTAGAGAAATCATATTAACATTAATGTTATGAAAGGTAGATAGATAACACTTTACTGTAACCAGTGGTGACGTATACATAATCAAAATTTACAAACAAAACAAGGAACAAACAACAGTGTACAGTGGGTGGTCTTATCGCAAGCTGCGATCTCTTCCAGACAAATACAAAGATATTGTTACTAACTCTATGTGTGTTTAAACATATTTTTTTGTAATAACATACTTACCTAGTTTCCTTATGACAGGTAGATTCATACATTAAAAATACAAGGAATTTATAAGATGTCTATGTCAAAACATAATTCGGTAAAGTAGTACTCGTCACAAGTCACAAGAAGCTATATTTTGGCTTTCAAATAGTGTAGGGTATTTCAATAAAAGCCTATTTACAAGTACCTAACAATGCCATTTGTCAAGAAGGAATAGCCTAAAAGAAATATTCGTAAATATGTCTATTATTCAACGTAATATCGGCAATAACTTCAGTATTTTTCTATTATGTAATAGAGTAATGACAAAAAGAAAGCTGGAGTTACGCCGGGTCAGATTCGGCACGAATTTGTGGTCACGGTCAAATAACTGGTAGCACTTGGGTACTTGTTTAACCCATTACTCAGTTCACACTGGATTAATACAGAAAACTTACGTAAAGTGCGTAGGTAACTGTATAAGATTATCAAATTAGAAAAATTCTATAGTTTTTGATATCTGTGCAAATAAATAAATGTCGCCAATAAACACACCAACTGTATCGCCCCAAACTAAGCAACGATTGTACTATGGGTACCGTACATGGACTGGGGGTAATCCCAATGACATCCAGACCATGGTAAATTACGAAAAGGTCGTTTCCGAAATTTGCCTCCGACAGGAATCGACCTCTCGCAACCACCGGAGCTGTGAGCAGTGGTAAATGGGGAGCCGTAGAAGGGTTTTCTGGATTTACTTAAGCGCGTCAGATTAAGATAAGGGAGATACCTTACATATTGATAAGAACATCCAACCAGTATGAGCACTTAATAAAGGGGTGTACGCTCAGGGGAACAAAAAAAAAATAGGCCATCTTAAAATACTCGAGCGCATCAGATTAAGATATGGGGGATTCATTACTAGCTAAAAAGGGTCAAAAGTGTCAATTTTGCTAATTTGATCGTCAGTCTAAGAAATGGGAGCATCTGTAAGTTTCACTAACCACCCCCTCTGAAAATCTGACGCGCTCGTATTTTTTTTTTTCAATTTATCATGTTGCAGAATGAAAAATATCAATATCTGACACACTTGAGTATTTCCCTGTCATTGTTTTTTTCTCAATTTTGAAATTTATATGTAGACGCTTCCCCTACCGCTGAAAGTGGAAATATCTAGGACCAATTATTCTTCCTATCATCTAATCTACCAAATCTAATAGGTTTCCGCGACGCTGGAGTAAATCCACAATTAGCATCATGGGCTCCCCTCTATGGGGCCTACGCTCGAACCACTGCGCCAAGCGGTAGTCAAGTTGTGCATGTCTTACATAATCAAGAGTCATTGTTGATAATTTAATATTCTTGATGTACTATTAGTGTGTATAGGTACTCTAGTGGAGTGGCTATAAGGAGGAAACCTACATCAAACCTACCTACCTTCCTACATCTATCTATCAACAGTGTATTTTTAATTAGCTAGGAACATCATATCAGATTATCTCAGCAATATCAACTTTTAAACAAAAAACCGCACTTAAACCGGTTCAACCGTTTTGGAACATCAGTGCTACAGATAAACACAAAAAGGTGCCGAATTTAACCTCCTTCTTTGATAGCAAAGAGGCATTTGCAAGGGCTGTGCAGGGTCCTCAGACGATTACAAGAATAAGTAAAGAACTACTGTTACTTTAGATTATTAAACCTCCCCCCCCCCAGGTATTCAGTCGTTACAACACATCTACCTACCTCAAGTTTTAACCAATCAGTTCTGTCTTTACCCACAATCCGTCTCCATGTCAATTCAATGAACTGTTGTTTTTACGCCGCGCTGTGGATCGCGTGCGCACGTTACGTTAATTAATGCGATGCGCGAGTATTACGTTACGCGGTCTCGCTTCCTTGTGCCAACCGACACCTGATTATTTGACAAGTAAGTATCTGATGATTATTGGAAACGTGACTTATCAAGATATGTGCAGTTCTTTGATAGTTGACAATAAAGTATTTCCGAAATGATAATTTGGTAATTTCCTTTCGTTTTCATGTATTATACGCGGTCCGAACAATTATATTTTTTGCTGTTGGCTCAGGTTCGGCTACTTGGTGCATGTGGACGCTCCTAATGGGATCATCCCCAAATTATCTGTACCATACTTGGTATCCTTAATACAAGCGTTGCATGTGTGTTTTTCTATGTTGAACAATATGATGTCAATTTACCCGAACTCTTTTCGCAATAAACTTAACGCCACATTTATGTTGAATGTTTTAGCCAGTTTACAATGGGTTTACAAAGCATTTCTAGGGAAAAATAATGATAATTTGTAATGCCAGTGTAAACCCACCATAACTTTCTATAAGTTTGGGAGTTAATTTTTAAGATGATTGTATAATCATGTTTTGTAAGGGAGCCCCATAGATGTGACCTCCTTTTAGCATTTTGTCAAATATTATGTAAGGGCCTCCGCAGACTTGCTACTTTTAGCATCGGCGATCGGCGATCGGCGATTTTGATGCTGCGTCTCGTTCGTTCGCGCTCGAAGAAACGCGACGCAGCATCGATACGTCACAAAATCGCCGGTCGCCGATGCTAAAAGTAGCAAGTCTGCGGAGACCCTAAAATAGGTTTCGTGCTTGTGTGCTTTTACCACAAAATATTGCGTAGGTATTTATTTATCTTGTGGTGGTCCGCTGTGTGGTTTACTGTACTCTCGGCTAATGAACTTTGACTAAAGAAACGGTGGATACCTACTACGGTTCATAGCTTTATTATGAAAAAGGCGGCAGAATTATCATACAACGGCGTGAAATCAGCTTTTGAAGATCACAACAGGTGTTTTAAAAACACCCAAACGAATTTAGCCATAGCGTTTTAGCTATATTTAAATTTTCATAACTTTATTTTTAGAATCACTAGATACAATTGTATGATGTTAGGAATAATCTCATGTTAAATTAACCAAAATAATTGAACCGGTTTTTGCTCGTAACCTTGGAAACAACAACCTTCAAGCACGCTTGACCAATTTCCGACGTATTTCAGCTAAACATGAATTAAAAAGTATTTGTAAGCCAATGCCTTTTGTATGGTCATATTTAATAAAAATCGGATAACGATTGAATAAATAAATAAAATAAATAATATACATCACGGCTTTTATCCCCATTGGGGGCTTCAGAGGCTTGAGTGGCCATACACCACCACATTGTGGAGGTATTTAGCCAACTCAAAGCCCACGTTTCACCAGATAGTCAGAACCCAACGTGACAGGTGGTGAACCTTGTCGCCGTGTATACAGGAACTGACTATTACCTAATCCCGAGGGATAGGTAGATTTCCTCACGATGACGACGATAACGATTGACCGAAAACAAAATTCCTACCAACCATAAAAACCTACCATAATAGTACCTATTACTTCACCATAGGATAGAGCTTCTATTTATTTCCCTTTTTCTCCATAGTGAAGGCATTCCTACAAATTATAAATGATTCATAAGTATTGGTAAAGAAATTCAAAACGTAGACAGTCAATATTCTATCCATGTAATCTAAAACCGTTTCTAGGAACATAAATCCAATTACGTCCGTTGCAAATCACCTAATAAGCAAAGAGTTGAATCAGTTGCAATCTCGTTTTTAAATGCCTGACCGTTTTTCTCCAAGAGTTTGCTGCCGTTTCGAATTGTCTGACTCGCCGGCTAGCTAATAATGTGTGGGAAATTGTAAATTAGAACCAGATAGCCTGGGATTAAGTTTTTTATGTAAGCAAAAGTGATTTGTAATGCTAGCGTAAGGCCATCATAACTTAAACGATCATTTAACGATGTTAATATAATTAACATTGTACTTTTAAGTTTTAATTTGATAATATCTCACCGGAAACTACGTACAACCGACTGTAACAGAAAAAATGATTAGTCGTGACGAAACAAGTAATTTCTCCCAATGATCGGATTAGGACACCATACAAAAAAATTGCGACAGCCTTGAGAGAAATCGTTGATAATCGCAACGAAGTATCTAAGACGCAACTGTCGGTTTGTATTCTCGTTGAATTGATATACTAACCTATTTATGATTTTGTGTTCCTTTTTCATTGCATTCAGATGTAGTTATCTATTTAAAAAATCATTGGGGTCAAACATTACTCAAATGGTGGAATAAATAAGTACTCTATTCTTTTGTTTTTCATAATCATTTATCAAATTACGATTCATTTCCATGGTGAAGAGATTGTCAGATGTTTTCGGTCTAAAGTGACCGACACACTTACATTTCTAGCGAGTTCGTTCAGTCGGCGCCAAATTGTACGTAACTAAATGGCCGATGACCTATGACCTTCAAGTTTTTATATGCCGGTCATAATACTATCTGGTATGTGTAAATGTATGTGTACGCCTGCAGTAAAATTCACGCACGCAAGTACATTTTTATTAGAAAAGTGGTTGTTCATTGTGCGTTACCGGCGTCATGTCAGATCCTATGAGATTCTACAATACCTTAGTAATTTAAGTTAGTAACTAGTTTCTATTGAGTAGCCATTCGGTCATTACCGTGGACGAATGAGCTTAACCACCAAATAAATTGACGTTTAGACAGATAGGTACCATCAGCCCGATTCACGTAACCAAAACCGTAACGACATCTCAGCGATATAGTCGTTGATAGCCTTTTCGTAACAAGAAAAGGCTATCAACGACTATATCGTTGAAATGTCGTTACGGTTTTGGTTACGTGAATCGGGCCCTATATGGAAAAATTGTCAAAACGTTAAATTTATTTGGTGGATAAAATCTATGCGACGATTCTGAAAATAGAGTAAGGGCCTAACTCTATCGAAAAAAAACTTCTAGAAAATTGTGTTAGCTTTTTTCGATAGAGTTGAATGGTGTAAATTCCTTAACACAACTCAAGAACATTTCAAGTCGATCGTTATGCGACGGTTAGGTACAAATGACAATGGCCAATGTCAATGACAATCTCGTCACCGGCATCAATCCGTCACGTTTGTGATCATTCACATTTACTACTGTGCAGCTTTGTTTCGATTTTCTCATACTTCAATGTGTATGACACTATCAGTATTAAATTTACCGGCTTTGGGCACCTCCTTCACTTTTTAGTATTTTTTTTCCAAATAGGTACAAAGATAAACAGTTTTAAATGTTGCTAATGTAACAACAATATGCCACTTTTGTAACAACAAAATAATTGCTTTATTTGTACCTATCTACACAAATACAACAATTATTTACTTTGCTTGGAATTTGATTCAATATCTCCCAAACAGTTCCTTACTATTTAAGCACTTTAACGTTAAGTACTCTATAATTAATCTTATTGCGGTTAATTATTATGCTGTTTTGTGTACATTTCACATTCGTAGATGTTTCAATGAATTACCGTAACGAATTTAGGTGAGACTGCAGATTTATAGAGCTAAGGAATCTATAACATACAGCGCAAAAATTTTTGGTCTACGACAAAAATTAACGAAGCTATACGACTAATCGCTAACTGGTTTCTTGACCGGGCCGCGCCGGCCGGCGCACTTGCTGTGACGTCACGCGGGCTGACACGCGCTCGGCTACCGCTAGGGTTCGGTTGTCTTGTTCGCGCGCAGCGTGTTTTAAGCCTCAAAATGAGTTTACAGGACGGTTTTCAACAAGCTAAGTCGGATAACCTGCCAAAAGTCGATACTTTTATGGTATTCGACTTCCTCAGCAATAATCTAAAATACACCAGCGCCGAGATACGTGGTTGGAAACTGAAAAGGTAAGTGTGTTGTTAACAATACTACTTATACAAACAAACCCATTATTTTACCACAAGGGAAGGTTCGGTGTATCTTAAGTGTAATAAGTACCTACCCAAAGTACTAGTAGATATACCTAGGAAGTAGGTATCCTGTCATGAATAGGTAGATTAGGTGTTTATCCTATTGACTATTATTTTTATTCCTGTTTATTTTTGACGACCGCTTGGCGCTGTGGTTAGAGCGTTTTGACCGCTCGGCTCACTGCATCGTGTGGTTGTGAGTTCGATTCCCGTGAAAGGCAAATTCCGGAAAAGGCCTTAACGTAATCTGCATTAGTCTGGTTGTCACTGGGATCGTCCCCAGTCCATTGTATTGTAGCCATAGTACAAGCGTTGCTTAGTTTGGAGTTGGTGTGTTGGTTGGCGATATTTATTATTCGTTCATAGGTACTACGTACTACGTAGGTACTACGTGTACTATTAACATTATATTAACATAATATTATATTACCCATCAACCTACCTAAGGAATAAAATGTAAGTAGAAGTTGTGTTTGAACCAGGCGCGCAGGCGTACGAACGAAAAACTTAACAGGGACGTACTCGGACATTATTAACTTTAAATGAAAAAAGCACTGTGAACGAATTAACTTCTTTTTGGTCTTTTTGGAATTAAGTTGATAGGTATTTTGTGTTATTATTATACTTATAAGTATTTTTGTTCGAAATTCCAACAGGTAATAGTAAGTGTAATAGTAATAGTAAGTGGGCGTGGATGGCCAAATCCGAAAGTATGAGGAATAGTGAAAAGTGAAAATTGAAATTGAAAAATTTCAAATTGAAGGTCTCGATGAGCACATTCCAAAACTGTTGAATTTATAGGAATCATTTAACATAGGTAGGGTTTACATGCAATACATTTGATACCTGCCCATATTGTATGAAAGCACAAAAAACTTAGTTCGCCATCTTTAGAAGTCCGCCATATTGGATTTAGAGTGACGTCACTTTATTTATTTTGTTATTCTTAGCAAGCCCTTTCATTTGATACCCATATTCAGTGCATTAAAAAAATCTAGTCCGCCATCTTGGGTGTTCCACCATGTTGGATTTAGAATGACGTTACACAGCTAACCATGCATTGTCATCCAAACTTAACGTATATACAAAACTTCAGCTTAATCGGTTGAAGATATCTGCTTCAAAATTGAGTTGCATGATTCCACTTTACATACATAGGTACATACATACCATTTACATACATTGCAAGTTATAGAAAACCTTTTAATATTACGCTACGTAAAAATATTGCATCTACTTAACATCAGAGTGAATGATTAATACTTTAGATTAATTATTTTAGTTTGAGTACGACCCTGCTGCGGTTCACCCATGGGGTGCCTCTCGAATCGCCGTCGCCATTGTTGCCACGTACGCCCGGAAATAAAATAATAAAACCCGACTACTGAAAAATCGCGCTCTAAAAAGTATGAAACAAGAAAATATTCTCATCTAGAGGATAGCCGTGGTCCGTGTAGGTCCTTTAGGGCCAAATGGCATATGAACACGGACCACGGCTATCCTCTAGATGAGAATATTTTCTTGTTTCATACTTCTTAGAGCGCGATTTTTCAGTAGTCGGGTTTTAGTTTTTAAACTTACTTTTTATTTAATTATTTTGGAGTTATAGGTAACAATATATATATTTTTGGAATGTGCTCATCAAGCTCTTTCATTTGATACCCCACACGGTTTTATTAAAAAAAGTTTTTTTTTTAATTCATGACATTATGTCCTCTAGAGGGCGCCATATACAATTTTATGTGACGTCACATAGCCTATAACCAGCGCGCCATTAAGCCGCTTCTAACGATACCTCATTTGTCAAATTACGACAAGTAGTTTGGAAGTTAGGTGGGAACAGACGCACATACATACATACATACATACATACATACATACATACATACATACATACATACATACATACATACCGGTCAAAATCATAACGCCTCCGTAGTCGGGTAATAATAATAATCTAAATATTCAATTTTTATAACGATGCTAACACGATGATCAATGGTAAACATACGGAAAAGTTTCCAGCATAGGTACCTATCACTACCTACGTGATTTAAGTTGGGACTCCTTAAGACCGCAAAAAAACTATCGTTAGGTTCGGTGGAAAAAAAGCGTACGGTCCGCATGATGTTAAGCAGTTACCTACCGTAGCCTATAGATGCTTACAATACCAAAGGCATTGTTGGCACATTGCAGACCTGAAGGGGAGTGGGATGGGGGAAGGGGGGTGGGCTTACGGCTCTCTCACTCATCGTACGAAACGCAGCTGTAATAGCTGCTTTACGCCGATCTTCTATGAGAGGGTGGTACTACCCCGGTCGAGCCAGCCCGTTTTTGAGCTGCAGTTTGGCTACAGCTTGGCTCTACCACCTTGGGTACTACCTTGGTACCTTAGGTACCTACTAGTAAGCCTACTAGGTAGGTATATAATCATTCTAATCATATTCGTACTTCGCTACCTACTAGTTAAATAAGTAGTACCTAGGTCATGTCATAAGATAAGTAAGTATTGTTGTGTTAAAGTGTTTAGGTAGGTAGGTAGGTATAGGTACCTTACATCGAAATGATCTTCACAGCAATATCTGTTAGTTTGTGACGAAAGTTGAGTATTGACCCGTTTCATTATAACACACCATTTTTTGCGGATTCTTCGATCACGCGGCACTTGAAAAAATAGTTTCTCGGGTGTTTTTACTGAAGTGTTAGTACATTTAGGAACAATACAATACTTATACGACATTATTTTAAATTAATTTAACCACATAAACGAGATAATAACACATAAAATAGTGAATGGCGGCGCGAGCGGGACACCGGGCACAGCGCGAATTCAACGACGCGACCCGGTGACGTCACGCGCGTTGGCCACACTAGCCGCCCGTCGATAAATTTTGGATATTTAAAATGTGTTAGAAAATCGCTAAGGATGGACCGATTTCGATGATTTAAACACTATATTGATAAGAAAGCTTAGTTTTAACTGTTAGTGTTGGTTATGAGTTGATTTGTTGACCTATTACTGATCCTCATTAGCGTGGCCATAAAACTGAGTTATGGGTACTTACTTATTAATTTTCACCTCGCTTTTTCGTCGTACTATGGATTATAATGGTTTTTTTTTTTAATAGGACTGCGGTGGCATAAAAGCTTACGGCCCGCCTGATGTTAAGCAGTTACCGTAGCCTATAGATGCTTACAATACCAAAGGCAATGGTGTTTGATTTGCTCAAAATGTCGCTGATTTTATAAGATATTGACAGTAAACTCTTTTTTAATAAATATACCCAAAAATTGTTGCTTAACTTTGAAGAAGCAAAGAAGTACTTCGGTAAACTCAGTAAACTTTAATTAGTCATGAAAATATCATACTCCACCAAGCCAACTAGGATCCTGTCAAATGTGACGTCACCCACACGCACCAAAAAGGCGGTGGCGGTGTGCGGGAGGTGTGGCGAGCGGGGAAACCGCATTCCATCTGAGTTCCTAGTTGGCTTGGTGAAGCAGATGTTTGAGTTAGTTTTTCCGATCGGAACTCGAGAGTGACAAGGTATTGATAGACGTAGGAAATCCACTTTACAACATAAAAATAAACAGTCCCAGTGCGTAAACCACAGCTTCCCACGACCATGTCGAAACAAGATAGAGATCGCAAAATAAGATGCGAAATTTTTTATCAGGCATTTTTGTTTCGCGCGGCGCGAGAACAATGCAAAAACATTTAGTTAGTTGTAAGTTCTTGCATAAGCCGTGTCGGAAAATTACAAGATACTTTAGCAGTCGAGATTTATGGCATAGTGCTTGCAACTTGAATGTTAATTTGATTTCAAGGCCATTGCGATTTTGTTACTGAATCAGTGCATTAAGACTAAATAAATAGATAAATAACACAATTATCTGCATGGTTCTAAACTAAGCAATGCTTATATTTGGGTACAACACAATGGACTGTAGGTAGATCCCGTTAGACCGAGACCAGATATGTAGTTGTTTGCAATCATCTGCTGAAGTCTTAGGCTGAAAAATATAGGTAATTACGAACTTGACGAAGTAGAGACAGAGTTATAGTGTAGGTAGGAATTATCCTACTCGAAGGTTAAGCACAGGATAAACGAGTAGGTAGTGCGCAATAGGTAAGACTTGAATGAATCATTCCAGATTCCAGCGTCGCAGCGTGATTCCATAGTCTTGCATTAACATACCTATAAAAGATACATGTTGTAGTTCTTATATACTAGAAGAATCGGTTAATCCTCATAGATAGATAGATAGATAACTCTTTATTAATCCATATATATATATATATATATAACGTCACGACTTTTATCCCCATTCGGGGGGTAGTCAGAGGCTTGAGTGGCCATACACCACCACATTGTGGAGGTATTAAGCCAACTCAAAGCCCACGTTTCACCAGATAGTCAGAACCCAACGTGACAGGTGGTGAACCTTGTCGCCGTGTATACAGGAACTGACTATTACCTAATCCCGAGGGATAGGTAGGTTTCCTCACGATGTTTTCCCTCACCGTTAGCGAACTGTAAATTATGCACATAGATGAAAATTCATCCATTGGTGCATGCCCCACCGGGGATCGAACCTGGGACCTTCTGATTGAGCCCAACGTGTTCGCCCCTAGGCTACAGTCGCTATATATATCCACCACTAGAAAAATAAACATTTATAAATAATTCCACAATTTACACAGAAAGTGGAAAATGGGCGGCCTTATCACTAATAGTGATCTCTACCAGGCAACCTTTGGATGCCAAAAATGCGGTAGCGTTGTGCGGGAGGTGTAGCGGGCGGGAAGCCGCAGGCGGTGGCGGGTGTGCGGGCGGTATGCGGGCGGGGAAGCCGCATTCTATCCGAGTTCCTAGTTAAGGTGGCTTGGTGGAGTACTGTTAAATTATGATAGAGTCATTAGAATGGTGTCCATGCCTTGAGGTGCATGCTATTAATAGTCTTTATCATCTCGTCGCTTGGCACAGTTGGATAAAAATAGTAAATGGTTTTATAGGGACCAATTCGCACACAAATAAACAACGCCGGAAAGCATGCATAAGTACTTCTAGGAAATACAAATCTAGCTACATATAACAGATAAAACTCAGTAGGTACACTTTGGTTACGAATTTGATTCATGCATATTATTAAGGACAACCGGATAAGGGGGAGACCCCAACGCGGTGCACGGAGAGGCCACGCACACGCTACGCACGTGGGTCAAGCTTCGCTTTGTACGAACATGTATGTCACCGTGTCCACCACGGCGCACGCACGAAATGACGTCATCCATACATTTTTTGCAAAATGTAGCCGTGGCCTTATGCGTGGCCTCTCCGTGCACCGCGGTGGGTTTCCGCCCTAAATCTGTTACTGGGGACATTTCGCATGCATACCCCTGATGCGTACCTACCTATCCGACTCTACCTTGCTATAACAATTTCTTTGGATTGTTTTACATCAATTCCATTATTTTTCTCAATCTAAAGCACATTTAAATATATTGCTAATAAGTATTAGGTTTTGATAATGTTCACCAACGTTTGTAAAATATAGAGTATTACCGAGAATGTTCAGCGATTTATATTGCTGACTGTACCATACTGTAATAGGTACCATTTCCTAAGTTGTCTATAATAATATCTCGTCAACATTTAAAAGCTAACAAACGCTAGGTACTTCACGAATAGAGCAATTTTAAACTACTGTCTATATATCTGCTCTACGTTCCTGTGATGACTTCAACGGACCTATTTGTTAGTCCCGCCACGGGGTCACTCAGAGACAATTGATTCATCGAGACACACAAAATGACCCCGCTGAACGCCGACCTATCATCGCACACTACTATGATGTATTGGACTGAACGCTGTATAAAGGCGTTGTAAATATGTCGAGACAACAATAGAACGATAATCTTTTCTACTTTTAACAAGTGCTGCCAGTATATAATTAGAAGTTGGATTCAATATAAATTATTGCGCATCAGTTCTTATATACATATTAATACAGGTGTCAATATCACCGAAAGATTGAGACAACTTTTCTAATAATTAATTTGATTGATGAGCCGTAATTTTGTAACAATTGAGAAAAATGTTAAGTATCAGTTTTATTAAATAGTTTTACAAAGGTATTGTAAATATTTTCTATCATTTGTACTAGCAGATTTTCATACTCGTTCGTCTGTTATTCGCATAGGTACCTCACCTTGCCTTACACCTTGTTATTATGCGAATTCAGAATTATATTATGCTCACCATCGTAAAACTTTTTTAGGGTTCAAAAAACTAAATGAAAAACAAAAAAAAAACGCATGTTGTAGCGCCTAATTGTTTGATTGGACTTTGGCAGAGGCCTCATGCCGTGTGTCCACTGGCAAGAAAACTTGCACAAGTTTACTTGCGCAAGCGACTTCCAATGTGTAAACCCTCACGCAAGTGGACTTCTGCGACTTGCCGAACTTGCTGCAAGTCCCACATGTGCACGGTTGTGTAAAATTGCAGTCAGTGGAAACACGTCGGCAAGTGACTTCTGCAAGAAATTGCGGAAGTTACTTGCCAGTGGACACACGGCATAAGATTCGTTAACAGATCATTAGCTTCAATAGAGTATGTAATTTGCTATTGAATAGAGCAGCCCTATCTCCTTATAATTCTAATTTACATATGAACAGCGCGTGCGTGCTTGCATAATGAAACTGTGTCAACTGCTATGCATTTAATTATTATTATCAATTTATGAAGACCTTTGACTCGTACTAACATACCGATTTATTACCTACTTATGTATATTCTTTAAAAAACTAAAGCAAAGTAAGTATTTCCACAACTCTGTAAAGTTAGGTACCTATATTACCTTGTATAGGTAAAATTAAATTAACTATATAACTTACTATACTATACTATATACTATAATTGTAATGCAAAACATGTTTTAAGAATTTCTCTCCCTTTACCTATACAAGGTAATATTTTTTATTTGACCTACGCATGAATTTGTTAAAAAAGGTCCGGCCATATACAAAAGAATATTAATTAAGTGTGACAATCCTCATAATCTTGAATCCCCCTCGAATTGAGGGGAGGCCCGTGCCCAGGAGTGGGACGTCAAAAGGTCTACCTAGGTAAATATGTGTATGTGTAACGTCACGACTTTTATCCCCATTCGGGTGTAGTCAGAGGCTTGAGTGGCCATACACCACCACATTGTGGAGGTAATTAACCAAATCAAAGCCCACGTTTCACCAGATAGTCAGAACCCAACGTGACAGGTGGTGAACCTTGTCGCGTGTATAGGTAAATAGTACATAATAATATACCTACGTAATTGAAAAACAAACATCGTTAGTACTAAATGTATATTTTTGTACACACAGCACAACCCACATGTTCTTTAATCGATACCTACATAACATTATGTCGTCACCGTTACAGACATCGTTTTACGTCAATATGAAAACGTAAAAATAGCGACATGATTTTGATCGTAAACATCTTTCGTTCGGACGATATCAAATAACATATGCCAGCAATCACTGATCGGTAAACGATCGGAGGTTAAGCAACGCTTGGCAAGGTCGGTCAGAGATGGGTGACCATTTAGTGGCATTTGAACTGAGCGTCTCCGTGCTTCGGAGGGCACGTAAAAAATCGTTCATGGTTTTTGTTATCTAGGCAGCAGTCGTTAAGCCTTGTCAGAGGACTTCGGGCGGCTTGGAACAACTCTGACACCAGGTTGGTCACCAACCATACGATAAGAAGAAGAAGAAATAACCGCCACCGCTTTGTTGTGCGGGTGACGTCACATTTGACAGGCGCCTAGTTGGCTTGGTTGAGTAGTAGGGCCCTTTGATCTTTGATCTTCGATCTAGGCACACTTACTGTGTGTCTAGATCGCTATCAATCTAGTATAGCTACCTCTAAAGATTTTAAAAATACACGAACGCCAATTAATAAACAATTAAAACGAAAAGTTAATGAGCAAGTGAAAAATCGGTGGCCTTCAGTGAAGCCACACTTGGTAATGAGATTTTAACTAGACGGCTAGTTAACGCCTCCTAACTCATTAGACGAAGTACTTAATCACTATAGGTACAGTAATAGATAAATAAATATTGCCAGATTTACACACTTACGTACGTATACTTATAAAAAATGCATTTTTTTTTTCTCTGCCTGTCTGTTTGGTCCGGCTAATCTCCGAAACGGCTGGACCGATTTTGACTTTCACTTGCAGATACAGAGTAATTTAGGTTACTTTTATTTTAGCAAACGTATTTTTTTTTTTTGTTAAATTCCACGCGTACGAATTCGTGAGCACAGCTCTAGATAATAAAATAATTAAACAACAAAAAATGATATTTTTAAACGAATAGGTAATTAATTCCGCGACTCAGGGTCATGTACAATGAAATCGTACACATAGCGTGGTAATGAGATTTTAACTGGAGTGCAAGTTAGCTTTACTGGGTCGCACTCCTCGCGATGATTGATGTCCGCACTCGTTGTTAATGACCGCCATACAATGTATGCGGAGTGAATGTGGGAGCATGCATTGATTGAAGATGTGTTGACCACGAACGTAAATACATACTGGACTGTTCACTACTGCACAAAAAACGAGCCGAGCGAGAGGCCCCAGTTGGGACCGTGTCCCTCTCATTTCGAGTTGCCATGCCAAAATAATATTATCGTTGGTTGACTATTGTTAATATGATAAAACAATAGTCACGATAAATAATAAATTAATTTATTTGCTTGATTTAAAAACTAACAATCACTAGCCAACGATAATATTATTTTGGCATGGCAACTCGAAATGAGAGGGACACGGTCCCAACTAGAGCCTCTCGCTCGGCTCGTTTTTCTGTCTAAGAATTGTCTAGATATAATAGACCTTAAGGCAGCAGAATAAAGTTGAATTTCTTCTTAACCAAAAACTCAACTTGTCTATCCTCTATTAAAAGATCCTTGGTGTTGAAATTCTCCATGTGATTAGCCGAGTATTGACAGCTAGGCAAATGGTCTAAAAAGGCCACATAGCAATTCTGCAAAAGCAATTAATTTTTCTCATTTTCTAGCAGAATCTTGCCGGAGCAATCAAGAATTTGCCTGACAACGTCATTGCGGGATCTACATCCAGCAAGCCAGGTAGTGACTGAGCGAGTCAAAGCAACTTATGTGTGAGACGGAATAGGCACGCTGTATAAATAAATTTTGATTTAGCTACTAAAATACTGGTAAGACTAGCTGGTAAAATACTTACTCATGACTAAAGAACGATGTAAATTTTTATAGGGGTTATTCATATACTTACCTAGAGATTATAGTAGGTAATTTAGTACTCATTCTGTGAATAGGTACTAACATGAATATGATTTCTAATCATATATAATGGATGACACACTTACAAGCTCACACACTCAGCATAACCCTATTGTTACTCCACGTATCCATCGACAGTAGGAACTGCATTGATGCATATTTTATTTCATAATCCATATTAAGTATTTAACGCTGTTATATAAGTGTTCTTTCCTCACGATGTCTGCGACCTTCGATCTTTAACAAGCGCTAAGAACTTCAAATCTTATTATTATCGTGGCTAGATTATTATTATTGTTTATCTACTTAGTACCTATTAGACTGAAATTAAGCTAAAGGTGAATCATTGTTTTTATGAGGGTCCACCTAAATAGTCTATAACCATATATTTACAACTGATACTAATACTTCGTAGGTATAGTGTGTGATCTTTCAGTACACGCTTCCCTGGTAAATGTTCTGTGACCTCGCGACATTCGCAAAGGTGCAGCCGTTATATGCGACGAAAGGTTAGAGTACCGATGCCGTAATATTAAACGATTCCCATTCGTTAGTTATACTACGTAATACTTAAATTGACTGAATTAGCTAAAAACTTGTTAGACTGCGATTAAAATTGCTGCAAACGTGATCGCTAGCATTTAATTTTTCAACTGTGACTTCGTCAGTTTTATTGTTAGCTCAAAAAAATGATTCCTACAAAATTAGAAATAAGTGGATTACCTATTATTTCATCGGAGATTTCTACTGATATTCATTTTAGGAGCGGTAATTACCAATCTTCATTGAATATTTTATGAGCATTATGAAAGTGTAATTAAATCAGATGAATGTTCTATTTTCGATAGATATCGGTAATAGATAAGTAATTACATAAAATATTTCCGTGTAACCGATTATGAAAATAATATTATTTAGTTCGTGAACGGCGCTCGCTGAATCAGAACTTATTGTGTAATAGTTTCATGGTTGCAATAAAAATTGTGATCACAAAATGCGTTATTTGTTCTGTGGCAATAAATATTATGTAGTACAAAATATGTATTATACAGGTAGGTATAAAGGCTACATAGCTATTCTGCAAACGCAACAAATTTTTCAGATTTCTATCAGAATCCTTAACAAATCCGCCAAATTTCTAAGGATTCTGCTAGAGAATCAGGAAAATAAATTGCGCTTGTAGAATTGCTATGTGACCTTTTAGCCCCCCATATGTGTATTATATTTCTGACATCGTCTCATATCTAAAAGGTAAAAGTTGAAGGCGTCACTTGAAAAGCTCTTGACACCCTAAAAATCAACATCACTACCTACTTATTTGGGATAATAAGAATATTGTGTTGAAACCTGAATAATGCTAAAGAAGTTTTGTGCAACATCCATAGTTATCTTAATGTGTATATATGAAGTGTGTGACTGGACTTCTTCGAAACTGAAATGTAGTAGTTTTACTCAAATAATTGTTCGTCATATGTTTATTCCGTGATTGATGAGAATGATGAGCAAAAAAACTAATCAGGATTTACTAATTTTATCTCGGCTACCCTCTTTCTGACTCACATTATATCGACAGCAAGTATCACGATCAAAATTAGAAATAGACAATGTCATGCTGATGTCCTATTAATTAGCACTGACAGCTAATAGCGCCTAGTGTTGCTAGTTATTAAAATATGACCCCATTTAAACGAAAATTCATCCAGAACTTTTGTATATCTATGAAGTATGACTGAAATAGACAGAATTTAACCTTAATGGGGTTGCTGCATGACGGGCGATGTGTATGAAAGTTATGCGTCTTGCTCTAAGTGTAAGATAAAATATCATCATGCCTGCTTAGGTATTGTCGAGTCGGAAACTGATAAATCGTCTCTGGTATGCCTGGAGTATTGCACCTCTGAAAAGCATCAAAAAGACAGTACGCCGGTTCACCCAAATAAGCACGCTTCTGCCAGACCCAACAAGAGAGCTGCACTTACAAAGTAGTAGTATTTCTGATGGTCAGCTATCCGCATCGCAGTCCCCCTAGACAAGTGGCTGACATCTACAAGCGTTCCTTCAAATCGCTACGCTTCATGTATGGAAATGACATAAGTCACGTGATCTACATAGTGACTTGTAATGTCATTTCCATACATTGTGAAGTCTATTTTATTCTATTCGATTAGCGTTCATGCCACTTGTCTAGGGGGGCTGATCAGAGAATATGACGAAGATCCCTTGCGAGATTTTTTACTTTAGTTACGACTTACAAAGACTAAACTGATAAAACAATTCCTTAATCAAAGGGACTATCTCTACCGTAGACCGCATCCAAATATGAAAGTCTGCAGGTTGGCAGGCATTGGAAACTGAAGTGAGTTTCTTCGTGAGCGTTATGGCAATTAGCGACTATAAGCGGTCGGTTCGCCTTGCTCCGATGACACAGTGGCCAATCAACTCGATCGTCGCAAGCGACAGGGTTGGCGACATTTTTTTCCTGTCAAAATTGGTGGCTGAAATTCCGTTTTAGGATCGTATTAATAAATGCATCTCAAAGTTGAGATCGATCTTAAGATGCAGTTTTGACGTTTAATGTATGGAACATCTGTCAATAACAGCATCTTAAGATCGATCTCAATCTTTAGATCCATCTATTTATACGGGCCTTAGTTCCATAAGTAAAACCGTGGTAGGTGGAAGAAAATGTGGGAGATCTTACCCAACACGATAGGTTTAAAATATAGCATTACCTACTTAATTGAATATAAATCCATTACGCACTTACGTTACACATTTATTTATTTATTTTTAATTCTTCTAAAATTGGATTTAAACTTACCATCTAAGGTGCTAGAGGGACGTTCGATATTATTCATAAAAAATTACACTTTCTGCTAGGTAAAAAACATAATTACTTATTATGCTTATTAATTAATCCCCTAAGTCCTAAGGGGTGGCCGGAGAGATTCAAACAGATAGGTACACAAATATCGCCAGACTGTACACCATCTGTATAGTCCCAAACTAGAAAGAGCCTGTACTATAGCTACCATACAATAGACTGGGCGATTCCAGTGACAAGCAGACTAGGGCAAATTACGAAAAGGCTGTATCCAAAATTTGCCTCTGGCGGGAACAGATCCCGCAACCACCCGAAGCGGTGTTCCCAGATGCAGCGCTCAGAGGGCTTCAAACATAGGTATATAACTTTTAACAAGATGGTCAACATACAGTATTATGACATTTGATTCATCAAGGTAAAAGTTTGGCCTTTGACAAGTAGGTAGAATAATTATGAATACAGTGACAACCTTATTGCTATCATCGGTCCACAACGCGCGAACCGGGCGAGCAACTTTCGCGCTCCGTCCCAATAATGCTTTGAACTATTACATCAGAAACATCTGCCTCCAACCGTTAGTTTGTACGCAAAATGTAATGCTTGATGCATTCCACACTTTCAGTATCTACTTAGAAATTATATTTTGCAACGGTTCCATACTTACTATTGTAATCTACTAAATTAATATTAGTAAGTATAATATTACATCACAGTTAGACTGTCTATGCCCTCATTCAATTATGTTGAAAATTTTGCAGTAGTTGTTTTTCTTTGTCAACCAGTATCATCCCACTGCTGGGCAAAGATCTCCCTTTCCTTCCTCCACTCCTCCCTGTTTATGGCAATAGTGGGCCAACCCTTCATGTAGATTTCCCACTCATCCGGCCATCTCCTTCTGGACTCATCCCTTTCAGATATACTAATAAAATAATTTCAACTCAAATGCAATTAAGTTATCTTAGTAAACATTTAGGTATTTTTGTTTTCAGTTTTATCAGTAAGTACATACAACTAAGTGTTGTGTGTAGAGTAAACTAAGCCTTAAAGCATTTAGCGATTTTCGATTCAATGCTTAACATCGTTGTTATGTTCAAAATCTACAATAAGATAGAAATTACATAATCACTCCGCTGACCTTATAAGTCAATCGAGTGTCCAACCAAATCATCGATGTGCTTAATCGGTCCAATCGAATGTTCATCGCGCCATGATCTTGACTTCCCGCTTAACTATAACGTGCTATAACTAAGGTATGACAGGCATAAACATAGTATAAAAATAATATACGTACGGAACTGTTGTTGCAAAAATTAAAGGCGTGTAATTATAACACGAGTCGATGTATTAAAGTTTGCTCTGACGTTCATAAAAAAAAATAGTTTTATGATCTCCTGGCTATAATATCTAGCAAGTAGGTATATACAGTAACCCCCAAATTTATAGAAAGTTATGATGGACACTGGCAAATTTGGCGGTATTTACCTAAGCTAATTTTATCTTACCTATTTGGAATGTTATTATAATATTTTGTAGATAAAATTGCAGTGTTATTACTCGCAGTTGAGGTAGGTTTTATGACTCTCCTTTGGTGGATCAGAGAATGTGTATCAATTTGGAATGAGAAAGAGAGATACCTCTACTACATTATTAAAATGAAGAGCATGTCTCCATTGCTCTCAATTATTTGTAAGGAATTTATTTATTTGCTGGGCACTTTTGGCATCGACGACGACGTGGAGTCCCTTTTGTATATATAATTTTGTTTTAATATTATTAATATTTTTTTTTTCTTTATTTAGGTTAGTGTGGAAATATTTATATTTCTATGTTAAAGCTTTATGTATATACAAATAAAATATATTAAATTCCATGACTCTACAATTACACAACTGTCTTCAATCGAATATTGTTACATACATAAATAATCATTGGCGTCACCAACGCGGAAACCAACGACTCTATGGACAATTGCGACATCGGGCCCATCACTTGGAACTCTATGATGGTATTTTAGAACTTCTAACTGGTTTTGCAATTTCGGAGCCATACTAGGCATTCATTGCGTGATTAAGTATGTAGGAATTTGTTACGTTAACGTTTCCTTTTCAATGGAATTCAGGTTTCTTTGAATCCACTCTATCTTGATTACAAAGGTAATAGAGTATGATAAAAAATGCAGTGCATTTTTTGTTTTCAAAATACGGAATGAATCCGTCGACCTTGGGGTTAGCCTTCGAGTGCATTTACATTTTTGTGTGCACGGAGCGAGTCAACGCCGGTTCAAACTAATCAAAAATAGTTTACGATTCAACTTTATGATGGTCTGTTGCGAAATTTCTATAGCTGTGGGCGATAAAATTTTACAATTTTATTTGCGAACTCGACGCTTTGAAGTTTGTTACATTTAAAATACTACTTGCACTGAGATTTCTGTAACAAAAACAAAGATCATTGGCTGAATGAATTATTGCTGAATATTGTAAACAATCGAGTACAAACGAACCGGATCACTTACATATCTTCGAGATCTAATTTGTTAGGCTATTTCGGTTCAGATTTGAAACATACGTATAACTGAAATAATTATTATAGACGGTTCACTCTACCAGTAACTACATACACTCTGAAAATATTACCATTGCATGTTCGCTTTAACTACCAAATTTTATATTGGATCATTTCAGTAAAGTTAAAAACGAGATTGAAAAAGATCGGTAAAAAAGTAGGACGGTAATTAAGTTCTGAAGATACAATCCTTATCTACAACATTGTTGTTAAAAAGATCATTCTTTCGATTTTAATGACTCACTTATCACCCAACTGATCTAATCGTCAACCGATAATTATATATTTTTTCTCTTTAATTATCTTAAATCTACCGTCATCGATCAATCTCCTTTTTGCATATAATTGACTTTTATACGTTCTAAATGGTATTGCAACAAAGATATAGACAGTGTTACGATACACCTCTACTTATTAGGTATTAGGTAATCCAGTGATAGTATAAGTAAATGTATATCCGAATGTAGAGCAGGCCTTAGTGTAATATCACGTCGGTGCAAAGGTAGAGATAAAAGCGGTGGCATATTTTAATTCGTTTAATAAAGTTATTATTGAAAATGTACTTCCTACTTCAATCCAAGGTCATTTATGTTGAAAGTAGAGGTGTCATTTTGTGGTTTACTATCATATCGATTACATGTGACATGACAGCGGTTCCAGCAACCTTGCCCCAGGGCCGGCGACATTCGGCATCTCGTTATAGCGCGCGGTATGCGTGGGCGCACGATCTTTCTCTACTCCTCGCGATTTGCTCAAAACACTCGACTCAAGCGCGCCAGCGGATCGTTTTTCACCGCCCCTTTTCTTTATCCGTTATCGATGTCTTAATGTGACCAGTGATTAGTGTGTGTTTAGTGATATGATGAAGTACTTCCAGTTTTGTTTAGTATTGTTATTTAGGTAACGTATTAAAGTTTCAGAACGTTTATTGGCGCTTATTTTTGTAAGTAGATCGCACGGGGATCGATAACGGGATTAATATTTTAGTTTTTGTTACGATTTCGGAGACTACCTACCTCTATCAAGTTCGGGATTTGTAATTTACCTAAATAATTAAAATGGATTTATTTATGACTTAAATATTCTCGACTACAATAAAGTAACGTCGTCGCAAAGTGTCCATGATTATTTCTTAGCCGTGCGGCTTATATTGATAGCGCATATATTTGTCAAATATTTGATATTCGTCACAGTTTTATAACCATATTTATTTGGTTGGAAGTCACGAATTTCCTATTTTATCACTCAAAATGTGGTCGGTATTTGCATTACAAACCATTCATGAATTCATCGTATCGTTACTAATAGCAACTAAACATAGTTTACGTTACCTCCGTGATATTACGAGATTGTAATGACGTTGTCTTAAACCCGTCTTCGACCTTGTGGAGTGATCCGGTGGAACCGGTAACGATACAGACTAGGGTCATAATATGCAGTCTCTATACATGGAAATATCGTGATTTCCGAAGTAGCGGCAATTTTTTATATATTGGTTGCTTTTAATACATCGAAATAACGGGACCTTTGAAGACTGAACGGTATATAATGGAACAATTTCCGAACGCGTCTCTTTCGTCCTATTGGAGTATACATACTGCGAATCTATTTTAGATTTGTTTTGGTTCACACCTCAATAGGTTGCTACTATTATCTTCTATTAGATTGTGTTATTAGACACCTAGTTATTATTTTGTTCGAAAACTTCTTTGATAAGCCTTTAACTTTATGCTCATAATAAAAATATTATAAGAAAATATCATGCAGTTCTTTATTTTTATTAATTATTATATAACAAATATATTCGTGGTAGACCCAGGCTGTAGCCAATTGACTGCATATAGCGACTCATATGAAAATTCGGTTATAAAATTATATTATTAATTAAATCAATCTAACATTCCGGCAATATAATCTCAAGGGAATAGTGTGCTATTGCTGACCTTTATCACGAGGTCATTATAACCTTAATAAGTTTGGATTCTTTGACTTTCCTTCAATCATGTATTTGGGTCAATGTCCACTGTACATTAGATATAAATGATACAATTTATGAAAATGTTAACAATGCCAAAAATCTGATATAACATTTTAATGTTGTTTAAATAAAAGTCAATGCATAATATTGTAATAACAATTTTAACATAATTTATTATAATCGTATAATAATGATTTTTAATAATGCATGAGTTCTTGCCTTTATTTTTATATAAAATGACTCTTGTAATAGGATTTTCATATAAAATTTTATTTCGTAAAACTATATTTAATTTTCTAAGCAGGCTTACATTAGTTTATGGGACTCTTAAAAAGTAAACCACCGACTACTTCAGCCCTGAATATTTCATGAATATTTAATAAATAAATATCGCCAGACACACCAACTGTATGGTCCCAAACCAAGCAACGCTTGTACTATGGGTACCATACGACGGACTGGGGGCGATCCCAGGTCACTGGTCTGGTTGTTAACCCAGACCAGGGCAAATTACGAAAAGGCCTCTGGCGGGGATCGATCCCGCAACCACCCCATGCAGTGATCCGAGCCTACACTCGCACCATTGCGCCAAGCGGTCGTCACAAATAAATTAAAATGTTTAAAAAATTTCAATTTCAGTGGTACTATTTTTTCAGTTTTTTATTTAGTAACAGTAGGTACTTATGCTACTCAAAGGGTGGGCAATTAGGAAGTTTCCCGCACTGTCAGTAGAGCAAGTTGGTGTTTGATTTTGAAATGTTTTTCCCACTAATGACCGATTCGGTACCGCGCCTCCGCTTCCTTAACGACTGTTGATGGACTGACTTATATTGACGCTTCTCTGAAACTTCGCTGTTTTTATATTTACTATAGTTAATGTTTTTTATTTGATGTTATGTCATAAATTAATTAACGCGTATTGAAATATAACTGGCAAGCTTGGTAGATATTTTTATTTTACATTTTTCAGCTTCCTACTGAGAGATAATATTTGTAGGATACGCTTTTGCTTTAACGCTCTATGAAACTTTTTCCTTCAAATTTATAGAAAGTTAGCATGGCCTTACACAGGCGCTACAAATCACTTTTGTTCCTAGAAATGCTCTGCTAAATTGTAAACTGGCTAATAATCTCTATAATTTTGGCGGTTTAGATATAGAAATGAAATGGAAAACCTCAAATATATCGACGCATTCAAAAAATCGATTTTCGGAATGAATGCGTGTCAACGGCACTCGTGAGATAACGGGCCCATTAAACGTTGTTATTTTGGCCGCCTCTTAATATATTTTGTGGAATCAACTAGTTACATTTAATTGAAATGAACAGATTTACGATGATCTTAAAATACCTATGTTATTTATTGATATTTTTAGTAATGCCAAAGAACATAAAATAGGTGTTAAACAACTTTGAGCAGATTTATTTCACGGCATACTTATTTAGGAGGTATACCTCGGCTATGTGATATTCCGTCAATTAGCAACAGGCCTTTTTCTGCAGACGACGGTTCTATGACGTCATTATTTGCTTTGATAATTTATTACTTGTTGAATTTGCATGCGAATGTGTTCTGTCAAAGGATGTTGGAATAATATTATCTTCGTTTTGTGCGCAGGAACTTGGGATCAGCATTTTATTTTTGCTGTAGGTGAGTGAATTTTTGAATATTGAACCATTATTATAATAGGTAACTATAATACGTTGCAATTCATTGCATTCCGCGTAACAAATATGCATACTTAGTTATTATTAATCATCGTAGTACCTTCGCATTTCTTGGAAACGCTTTAGTATTGCAGTATCTGATACTGCGTACTATACTAGGTGATTCACTAAGGGGCCATCCATAAATTACGGCACACGTAAAGGGGGTAGGGGGTCGACGAAATGTGACATTGTGTGACAAGGGGGTGGGAGGGGGGTCCTAAGTTCTGTGACGTCACATTTAAAAATCGAATACAACTAAATATTAAGACCAAAATTTTAATTGTTAACGAAAATTGTGACGTCAAACAGGAAGGGGCGGAGTCTCGCAAATGTAACCAACTGTGACAAGGGGGGAGGAGGGGCCTAAAAATAATGAAATTCGTGTGACGTAATTTATGGATGGCCCCTAAGGGTATACTATTTTTTTGTAACTTTAAACTATCGGCTTTGGGGAAAAGTTGAAGACCAAAAGGTCTTATAGGACTTATTAAATCTTTAAACAGATATATCACTACAATACCTTTTGTTCTTCAAATTTTCCCCAAAGCTGAATGTTTAAAGTTTTGTTGCAATTTTTTTTTGGTATCCTTGTGAATTACTCAGTAAATTCTATAGACATGATGATTAGATACCCGTCATCTCGTACAAGATATATTTAGAGCCCAGTCTAATTTCATTACGTGCTGTGTTTTTTACAATCTACAATTTCTATTTTCATTAGCCGGCTTCGGTACACTAACAAAAACAAATGACACGTAAAGGTGAAGAGAGGCCAAAAATATTCGCATGTCAATTCCATAGCACGTAGAACTCTGAATGGGCACTTGTGTAGGAATAGTAATCAATATTGAGGATCTTAGAACACTGAAAGACTGAAACTATGTTTCAATAAAATTATCTTCTTCCTATTTAAGTGTCCGAAGAACCTTGTTAGTGTAGGTCTTTTTTATGTGACTAAGATGGTAAACAAGCGTACGGCCCGCCTGATGTTAAGCAGTTCCGGTAGCCTATAGATGCTTGCAATACCAAAGGCATCGCTCGAACGTTGCTGACCTGAAGGAGGAAAGGGAAGGAAGGGTTGTGCTTCCGGCCCTCTCACTCATTGTACGAAACCAGAGTTGAGCAAAATTTAATTGCAAATTGCAGATGATGTCACAATTAACAATTAATTGTGATTTATTCGCGATTGACAACACAGTGACACCACATGCAATTAGTAATTAATTAATTGCAATTAAATTTTGCCCAACTCTGTACGAAACTAGCCCATATATGAGCTGTAGTCAATTAGTTAGCTAGAGCTTGGCTCTACCAACGAGAAAAGAGAGAATAAAAGAGAAAAGAGAGACTTCTGTTTCCTTACTGCAGCACTTAACTGGTTTAAATATGTTTTCCATGGCAAGTGACCATCATGATATACCATCGCGACATTAAACACTGTGAATGGTACATAGTTCACTTCAACAATAAATTGATCGTGGGTACAGTTAGGGTCATGCCGTGAGACGGATCAGCGATTGTTCAACGAGGGAGATGCTATTGACCTGATTCTACACTGACACGCATAAACTCTCCCTCTTATGTAGAGTCTTTTACGATCTCGGAAAAAATCGTTGTAGAGAAATTTACTAACAGTTGGAAGCCTAAAAAAGCTGCAAATTGTACCAGCAGGGTTCTGGTTAATATTCTAAAGATGATTATAGACTGCAGCCAGAGACAAGCCTAACAGCTTAAATGTTGCATGACGCCACGAGCTGCCGCTCTCGGTGGCAACGCGCGCGATGCAATATTTTAGCAAAAAAGCTGTCGCCGTCGCGCGCAGTCGTGGCCGGGCCGTAAAGAAATCTGACTGAGAACTATTCTGAATATCCTCTGAATTGGTAGATCCTTGGAAATATCAGTGATCAGTCAAATCAAGGTAGAGGCGGCAGTTTAATTCGGAAACACGCCAAGAGGACGGAGACCAATATTCGAATCGGTTAGGTAGGCGCTTTTAGTGCATCGTACAACTGTATTACGTATAGGGTTCAAATCTAGATCAATATAACTAAGTAAATGTCAAACAGTCCAATGGGAGAACGGAACACGATTCCATACCACCGAGATGTTACGTGGGTGCATACCCACAGCTATATTCCTATTTATCAGAAACTGAAATATCGTGGCTAGAATGATATTTGAGATTGAACTTTAAAGTGACTGGAAGAGCCTATGAAGGCCTGAATAATGCAAAAGAAGTAAACGGTATAAACTCTTCTAGTGCTTTACTTTCGCTTAAGACTCAAGTAGTGACCTCTTAAAGTATTTAAATAGTAATAAAGACAATGTAAGTAGACTTTATTGACGATGTTGTTACTGAACCAATAATAAAAATACGTAACTCGAAACATAATCTACAAGGCACTAATATTTGATGATGACCCTTTGAGATGACTAGACTACAATGCTTATGAGTATGGGCCATAATAAGTTCCAGCCAATATCGTAATTGCGACTATACTGTCTCAAAAGTACGAAATAATACTTCAGGTACATATAGGTCAGTTGATATGTAGTTCGATATGTTCAAGCAAACTATACCTACCTCTTCTAGTTTCTGAGCTATTGGAGTTCAAAATTGTTACCAAAACTTTTGTATTGCGACCCTTAAAAAATCAGCTGGTTGTGTAAATAAGCACACTTCAACGTGATTAAGGAGTGATAGATAGGACATATGTTTTGTACCTACTAACATAAATACTGAAATATGGCAAATCAAACACATTTATGGTACCTATGTTTTATATCATAACGTTGAGTAGGTAACTAGTACGTACCTAACATAATACATCTAGTTTAGTAAAACTTAGACACCAAAATGATTGTTTTCCTTGATCTTGCATGAAAAAATATCCTCTTACTTCAAATTACTAACTCGTAGTTTTCTATTCAATTACCAAAGGGCTAATAACAAAACAATATGCCACCATTAAAAAAATAACTTAGTTAATTAAAAGTAAAAAAGCTAAACAACATTTTATTTTCTCCATTCAATAATTTTCACTATTTTTAAAATAATATCTTTGAGTAGGTAGGTAGGAACAGATTTCTTAGTCACATCTAAAAAGCCTCTGATCTTTATTCTATGATAATTCCATTGTCATGGCGGTAAATATGTATACATGGTGGCCATTTTTGGGGAGGATCTAATTAGATTATCGACCAATGACAAATATCTTGAAAATGGCGGAAAATCCGCGATTGGTCGAGCTCAATATGAAGCGGTTTCCTTTGACAAAATGCAGTTTAAATGCATGTGGTTCTGCATGCAATTTTTGTTTTATTTTAGTTCAAGCCCTAAATTTCAGGGTATAAATCTTTACTTATTGTGTAAATTCATCATCGTGCATGCGTTGCATCATCATGCAATGTGATTGAAAAAAGTAATTTAACTTCTTCTTAGTGGAAAAACATAATAAATAGCGCGCATTGTAAATTTCATAATTAATCAATTGCGTGGTTTTGGACCTGTTTCAGAATCGTTACGTATCTTTATTTTCCGAATAAATTTATTATTTTGACAGAACCGTAATGGATCATCGTCATTTTGGTTTTTTTATTATTATTTTACGGAACCCTTCTAAACTTCTAATAATAATTGTAAGTTCGTAGTAAGTCTTTCAGTTACGTAACAACATCTGTCACGTTATCTCGTTGCTTGTTAAAATGCCGGGTCGCGATCGTGGTAATAGTGGAGTGTATTCTAATAGTGTTTTTTTATGAAATGATGATGTGTGTTGGTGCTGCTGACGGGAAGGTGCGACAAGCTCGGGATCTGTACCGGCGGCGTTTTATCCATGGCCGGCCGCCCGCTGATCGACGCCAGTTGCCATCCTATACGGCTATACCTGATTTCGAAACCTATGCCTTCGATCTCAAAGCACTGGTAGCTTTCACTCGTCGTGCACTTGAGTAGGACGACATAATACCTACCTACTCACGCCGGTACGGAATTAGGAAACCAGATAAGTACCATCATTTTCGCGACAATCCGTGAACTAGCACACGACGAAGTGCTACAGTATTTAATGTAGGTAGGTACATCACAATTTCGTGTGAAGGACACTGAAAGACGATGGCCAACATCCTTACCACTTCCAACGTGTACAAGAACTTACACCCGCTGACTATCAGCTTAGAATTCGCTTTTGCAGGTGGTACATGACTAGCGTTCAGGGAGACCCTGAATTGTCAGCGAGGGTGTTGTGTTCGGACGAAGCGTCGATTACTGCAGTAGGTACGCCTTTGCCTATCCCTACGGGGAATACAGTCTTGATAATGGTATTTAGTAGGTAATCTGTATGTAGGTAGGTACTGTTAATCTGTTGATAGACCTGAATACCTACTCACCGAATTTTAAACACCGACCGTGTTATCACAAAAAAGTTAAACTCGTTTTGAACGCGTGTCTAGTCAAGTTTTCCTTGTTAATTTTGACATAACTCGTCTTCATTTCGCGTTTATTTATTTTTTAAATAACACGGTAAAACTTTCTATCGATTTTTTTATGAGTAGGCCTAAATGAAACATAATAATATCTTGCCGTCGGCACCGCACCGTACGCGTGTGTAGGCGCGCGGTCGCCGCGCTGCGCAAGCGACACAAGTAGCCGCGCTTTGTGTTTGTGTGCACGACGACCGGGGGCGGGGCCTAATACAAAGGGAGGCCGCAACGAAAGATAACATAGGAGTCGTTGACCTAAAGTAAATAGCCGGAGTTAATTCGTGTAGAAGGGCTGTCCTAAAAAAAATCTGAAAAGTAATTTTTAAGATTTGTATGCAAAATAAGATGTATGAATTCGGACTTAACACTTTACCGGGTAGTTCGTTGCTTAATACCCATGCATACCCCGAAGTATTATTTCGTACTTTTGATACAGATAGTATACAAACCCCACATTTTTAGATAGTTATGATGAACTTACACTGGCATTACAATTCACTTTTGTTCCTAGAAATGCTTTTTAAAACTATTGTAAACTAACTAAAATTTGTATAAATTTGACGGAAAAAATCTCTAGCAACACAATAATTTCACAAAAATATCAATCATGATTCTTTATTCTACTCGAGCTCGATTCTACTTTATTCTATTCGAGTGTAACATGTAAAGCAATTTGAAAGTAATCCAAAAACTCATAGTTACGCCATTTGATACCTACGTAACGGAGTTTACGACAGTTTTAAAAAACGGTAGTTCATTATGGGGAATAAAAACTGGTGGTCACAAATTGCTGTATCGTTCTGGAAAGTGTGCAATTACACGTATGAGCGCTCCATAGAACAGCTACTTTCCATGGTTGACTGTGACACTGGAAACGAACCGTCATTGTTTGTAATGATTTGAAATTCATACAGCAATAAATGAGCTTTAGTTTCTTTGTTTATTGGAAATGCAGAAGTTGTCTATACATATTCTAATGTAGATAGAATAAGTAGAGGCCACTGATTGCCACTGCTACGATTCTGATTCCAGACCCACGGTTTTAGAGCCTAGGAAGGCACACGGATGTACCGTGTCGTCCAAGACATCGGTAACATAAGAGAAGCATACGTGGTCTTGACTTTTCATACAGGATTATTGGTAAAACACTAACAACCTTGCAGGGGCGTATTACTGACATCAAATACAACAATTATACAAAACAAAAAAAAAATAACGAAAAATCACTTTCTAAAAAGTATGAAAAATTATTTTTTTCTCGTCTAGAGGAAAGCCATGGTACGTGGTTGTATTCCACTTTGCCCTAAAGTACCTAAACGTACCACGGCTATTCTCTGATGAGCATATTTTCTTGTTTCATACATTTTAGAGTGTGATTTTTTGTAAAAAAAAAAATATTTTGTAAAAAGTCATAGAACAAAAGTTGTTGTTTTTGATGTCAGTAATACGCCCCTGCAAGGTTGTTAGTGTTTTACCAATAACCCTGTATAAGGCACCAAATCCATCACTTTATTTAATATATGACGACCGCTTGGCGTAATGATTCGAGAGTTGGCCGCTCGGCTCATTGTATCTGGTGGTTGCGGGTTTGATACCCGCCATGGGAGATTTTGAAAACGGACTTTCCGTAATTTGCCCTGGTATGGGCGACACTGGCAAATATTGAAGTTTAAAAGGATTGCTCGCACGTTGCCGACCTGAAGGGGAACGGAAAGAGGGAGGGGAAGGGACAGAGGGAGGGGAACGGGGTTGGGCTTCCGGCTCTTTCAGTCATCGTACGAAACGCAGCTGTAAAAGCTACTTTACCCCGATCTTCTGTGAGATGGTGGTACTACCCTAGTCGAGCGAGCTCTTATAGCCAGCCCATATAGGAGCTGTAGTCAATTGGCTACAGCTTAGCTTTACCTCCAATAAAAAATGGACTAAATTTGATTTTGTATTGCACATATAGCAAGAATGCCCTAACTCTTTATCAGAATTAATCAAAATTATACTGCCGTGTTATTTTCTTTCGGTGGACCGTATAAACTGTGATTACACGGTTGTACATAAAATATTGTAGTACATATTACTTATGACTATTGCATTGACTGAAACATGAGTTCAAAGAAATATTATACTCGGATGGCATTACTGCGCTTACGTCAAAATGGATTACTTGTTTGCGTAATAGAAAACTTGAATAGAATAGTTTGTAGAACTTTGTATTTCTACAAATACAGGGTTATTGGTAAAACAGTAACAACCTTGCAGGGACGTATTACCGACATCAAAAACAACAACTTTTGTTCTATGACTATTTACATCACTTTTTAAAATGTATGAAAATGTATTTTTTCTCATCTAGACGAAAGCCATGGTACGTGACTGTATTCCATTTTGCCCTAAAGTACCTAAACGGACCACGGCTATCCTCTAGATGAGCATATTTTCTTGTTTCATACATTTAATGGTGTGATTTTTTGTTATTTTGTTTTTGTTTTGTAAAATCATAGAACAAATGTTGTTGTTTTTGATGGCAGTACTACGCCCCTGCAAGGTTGTTAGTGTTTTACCAATAACTCTGTATAACTAAGCTCCCAAAAGTATAAAAAAAAATGCCAGACAAACACACTAATTTTATGGTCCCAAACTAAGCATACTTGCACCACCTTGTACTATGGGTACCGCACAATGGACTGAGGGCGATGCTAGTAACACCCTGACCAGGGGACATTACGAATCGGCCGTTTCTGAAATTTGTCTCTGGCGAGAATAGAACGATCGACTCACTCGATGCAGTGAGCCGACTTGCCTACGCTCAAACCACTGCGCCAAATCGTCAAATTATGTTATTTTTTTAGGGATCCGTACCAACGGGACCCTATTACTATTGTTATCTTGTTGTCGGTTATGTTTCTGACCTACGAGTACGTTGCATTCAATGTCATCTCAACGTGTATCCAAGGACTTGTGCGTCGAAGGTGTCGAGTGTTATCTAAAAAGACAACTGCGAATAATTTATGACATTGACATAAAAGTTATTAACCTCTTACGTGCTCAGTTAAGTGAACATGTTTGTTGTAACTATGACCTTCAGGCCGTGATTAGAAGGGGACGGAAAACCCCATTCAAACATAATAACACTTATAGATAATCCTAAGTTTTTGTCTATTAATATTGCACTATACTTTAAATGAGTAAGCGGAAATGATTTATCAGTTAAACCCGTACTACACCACCCAATATTTAGGGGTCCTCATGGAGCCTAAATCAGGGAAGTGTAATAAGAGTTAGAGACTTTTTTTAGAATTCAAGGACCCTAAATATTCGATCGTGTAATATGAGTTTTATCGGAATTTAATAGTGGTATAACACTATGAGAAGATATAGTACAGGCCAAATCCTGCTTATAGTACCTATAGGTATCATTCGTTAATCATTATTTTAAACATTTCACTAACAAAAACGAGTTACATTCTATGTAGGTCTACTCCACGTTTTTTTATAATAACTAAGGTGACAAATAAGTGTATGGCCAGCCTGATGCTAAACCGTTGCCGTGGCCTATAGCTGATTGCAATACCAAGGCATCAGTCGCACATTTCCAACCCTAAGGGGACCACAATTTTGTCATCGCCAACACACTTTCAACACAAACCTGACATGTTATTCTGTAAAGAAACACCTGTTTCAGCACGGATTCAGCGTTCGTATCGCTCGTATGATCACAAGAAATATAATATCTATTCATTAATGTCTTGAAGAATTATCTCGACAGTACGAAGACACCTGTAGCGGGTGCCAAACGAACCGAACCATAAGATATTATGAACAGTGTCGTTAATAATCGGCGTATATCACAATTGAGTAGCGGCGTAATCCGTGGAGGCAGACCTTTATTGGCATAATATACGTGTGCTTTAACGTGACACTTCTGTTTATAGAAATGCTTTAATTTGGCGATGAAACTATATAAATTTAGTTTGCTTGAAGGATGAATTTAGTAGAGTTTCTGGTCCGAAATAGTTCCTGGTATTACAGTAGTACAGTACAGTAGAACTAGAAATGCCACACAGTTTAGTGATGCCATTGAGAAAAACAACAACGAGATATTCAAAGAAAATAAATGCTTACAATATGAGGCAAATATTCAATGAAAACACAATTAGTTTCGCTGAAAACAAATGCCGCACGAACCAATTGTTTTAGCTAATCACGGTTTATATTGGCGACGTACGAGAAATCATTAACATTCTCTATTTGTACATTTAAAACAATTCGAAACGGTTATACGCTCGGCTGTTACCGTGAAGCATAAATAAAGCTGCTATCAAACAAATTATAAATACGTTTTTATACAATCTTCACCGTAGTTATAGCTTGCAAGGTAACCGGAACAATTCAAAAACTTCACTTAAACCATTTAGTTACGGCAATAAAAGTGTTATTTCTTCGTTTAAATCTTTTTCAGCCGCATTCTTTGAATATTTTAGTGCTGCTTAGAAATGACTAGGCCGGAAAATGTTGCTTTTTATTGAAGGATTTTTATATTTGAGGGTTAATTTGCTAAATGTAAATAATAGTTCGCTTATAAATTATGCATGTTGTACTCTGATGGATGTTGATTGTGTTTAATAAATTAAAATCAAAAATATTATTTATTTTTAACTACCAATATAGGAATGTATTATCACTTCTATTTAATTGTACATACCCGTTGTGTGATAAGTAGATTGTAAAGCGGGTTATTTCAATTTGAAAACAAAAGCTGTTTGATTACATTATATTTAGATCGTTGAATTATTTTATATCGAAATAAAATAGATAAGCCATTGAGGTCTGTACTTCTGTTGTAGTGAAGTTGTAAAACACATTTTACCAATGTAGAGCAACGATTTCGTCAAAACAGAAATATTTGAATGTTTATAAATTTATCTCTAGGTCAAGAGCTCTACGATAAAGCGATTTGGCGCTTCGCCATACCACAGTTCGTGCATTCATGTTTATCTCTTTTCTTCGCGAAAGGGATATTTAGGAGTAACAAAGATAGAGTTATGTCTACACCTCGTTAACCAGCGTCATTCAGAGTTGCTCTAAAACAACAGTTGTAAGCGTCTTGTAAACTAGTTTTTAGGAAAGTGAATTTTTATTTTCCCTTTTGCCAGTTTTGAAAATGTAGAGAATATTATTGTATTTCCCATGACCGTAGTAAAGGCGGGTTCCCTATTATTTTTACAATACGTTGTTAAACGGATACAAAAATCCTACCATAGGATTTTGTTAAGGTTGACAAGTCTAAATTGTCAAGTGTGAATATCATAAAACACCAATCAAAAATCTACCAACTGACCTTTGTGTTAGGTGTTAATTCTGCTCATAACGTTAGGAACAGGTCAAGTGTCAAGTGTCAAGTAGTAAGCTGTTATCGCGGCTAGGGTTGCCCAACCACGTTTAGTTACCGTAAATTAGTACCATCAAGGTGTCCATTGCGCAACCAATAATGGTCAATTGTCAATTTCTGAAGCCGGCCCACTAAACAACTCGTCTGTATTTGTACATGTTAATGAGTAATTGAAACAGAGCTACCTAAACCTAGGCAAGGAGCCCTTGACCCATTTTTGTAACCAAATTATATTAGTTAACGCTTTTTCACTCATTTTTGCGAAACACTGTTCCGGTTTCCTCACGTTGCTCTGTTTGATGGCTTTTTAAGATTTTTTTGTCACTTTGTACGTAAATAACCGATCTGATCCGGTATTTATTATAAAAAAATGTTCAAGTTTTTCTCATTTTGAAACGTTGAGAGTTCGTTTGAGACGTATCTACTATTTATTCCATAATGCTCAGATTGGGCCAATTTTGCTGTCGTGCATGACACATCTAAAAATATAACTGTCTTGCTTATACCTTATAACTATGAGAAGTGAGTAGGAGGAGAAGTGAGGAGATGAGTGAGTTGATTAATTCTGCCAAGTTTAGTGTGTATCAACAAACAGAATCAGCATCATAAGAATAAAGACTAATAATCTAATCATTTGTAATTGTTAACCTTCATTATGAAATATTAAAATCATTATTATAAGCGAACTTTTGTCACCATCTCTTAGACTATTGGTCATAGTCGCTGTTTCATAATCCATTAGCATAACGACAAAGAGTTTCGAGAAACTTGTTTTTATCTAGAACTTATACGTGGGTACACCTGTCATGTTGTGTTATTCTTAGTTTTTTAGGTGATTTCATAAATATGTACTATCTTTCTTGCAAGTGTAACCTTTTGTTTTGGTAGGTTACATGATTTTATACTCCACCTATTTTACGTAACAATGTTTAACATATCAACAGTAAGTATAGCAATAATATTACCTATAAGTGATATCGAATCTAAGGGCCTCCGCAGACTTCCTACGTTTAGTATCGGCGACCGGCGATTTTGTGACGTATCGATGCTGCGTCGCGTTTCTTCGAGCGCGAACGAGCGAGACGCAGCATCAAAATCGCCGATCGCCGATGCTAAAAGTAGCAAGTCTGCGGTGGCCCTTAGATATGTCTTTGATACAGGTAAAACAATATTGTATAATCAACAATCATGAGACCCGTGAAATTTACAAAGGAGGAACTTCTAAACTTTTTAATCTTCGTAATTACTACGAAGCATATAATCGTGTTTCAATCAACACGATCCAAATCGGTCCAGTAATTCCTAAGATTAACTCATAAACAAACTTTCTCCCTTCTTTATACTGTAACATTATTATGTTTACGTTTCATGCGCGTGCACGTACTCACTGATACAGCGCGGAATTAACTGTGAAGTTTGCTATTACGCGTGAATATATCAATCGGTAACATTGAATTGTTAAATCTTCAAAACATTCGTTATGGCCGCGTTATGCGAATAAAAGAGAATAGAGGATAAGAGAATGGCTTGTCTGCTTCACAAAACCTGGTGTTTCAATACATAAAAAGACATATAGACAAGAATAACATTTCATAAGGCCGTATCTAACGCTGTTATATATTGTTCAGGCACGTTCCTTTGACTGCAAGTTCCTTGAGTTTTTGCATGGAAACAAATAACATCTAAGTTAGTGGGTCGACCCTTTGTTAAAATTACGCGTGATGTAAGTACCTACTTAACGTGTCTAATTATGGTTTCTTCGGGTTATATAACGGTGAACATGAAATAAATCGTCGATCATCAAAAAATGTAACTGTAAATTATTTCAGTATGGGCAATGCAATCAATTCTTTATATTATACCTTTCTACTTAGGTCAAACAAATAATACAGTGCTAACATTTAAATATTGGATAATCTTACCTTCTTCTCATTTGGAACATTGACCTTAAATATTCCAAAAAGAGGACGTCTTTCACACTTCGAAATTGGCAATTTGTAAACAAACCGTGACCACGCGAGTTGATCAATACAATATAAATATGTATTGTATTAAAAAAAAATTAAATGAATATAATAAACATATAAAACAACATAATAGTAGTATTTTCCATGCCACAGGTGGCAACATTATATTTAAATATTGAGTAGTGCTAGCAATCCAGCTCTGGCTACTTCGTTCCATCCGGCACCCATTGTGGCCATTATAACTCTACATCATGACATGTGACCTAATAGGTACATTTTTTATATTTAAATATTTGTTTTACTATTAACTTAACACGAGTTTCTGCTCGGTCTAATGGATATTCCTGCTTTAAAATGTAGAGTCGCTTTCGCGGGAGGAGTTAAACAAATGCACATTAGCGGTAGAGCATCGGAATAGAGGTTAGGTCTACGAGAAGATAGAACGTTCTTTGCCTGTTCTTGACACCCGGATGCGCCCAAGCGTTCTACAAGCGTTCGTTCAAATCGCTACGCTTCATCTAAGGAAATGACATAAGTCACGTGATCTACATAGCAACTAGTTGTTGATCTACATAGAGACGTTTGACATTTCCATACATTGTGAAGTCTGTTCTATTCTATTCGATAAGCGTTCATGCCACTTGGCTAGCCCCCCTGGGCACATAACGAGAATTTCGAAATTTGAATTTTATTGATCGAATTAGAAGTTTTTTTGGACCTAGCCCCGCCACTCCCACTGTTACTCCTGTAAGTTAGGATCGACAATAGTTTTGAATGCATCAAGTTTTGACCCTTGACGAGTCCCATCTGTTGTTTTCTTAATGGTAAACTATATGGCCCTCAAAACAGTCATTGATACAAATTCGAATTTCACGAAATCAAATACTTAAGACACATTTAAAAATCTTTCTGTTTTCTTTGTTCGAAAAAATCACCTTGTTTTACACATCGAGTTCAAAACATGTTTTGAACATTTTAAACATGCTGATTTATTCCTTCTGATTTAAATCAATGTTTTAAACACGTTTTAAACAGTTTTCATATTAAATTTCCTGTTTTTTTGCAACTCTGCTTTGTACTCATCACCATTTTGTACGGTAATTAGGGTATCAGTGCGAGCACATTTTTTCGCACTTAAATATCATATTTTACCATATTTAGGAGTGTTTTCGTTCGTCCCGTTCCTTAATTTGTTCGAGCATTGTAGCAGACCCAGCGTTCAACTCGGTTAGCGTGAACTTGTTTTTAAACGTTTTCAGAGTGGGTGGTGTCGCATTATTTTGACAGGTTTATGTAGATGTTTGTATGTCCCGACATACAACTTGTAATATAGTAGTTCTATTTTTTATTCGATAATGAAAACTCATGAACACATTACGTAATGGTTAACCAACACTAATTTAATATTAGGCATCTACTGATAGGGTTTAGAATCATGGATATCTGAACAAAACCCTGAACCAATTATAAATTACCAAATCGAATTATACTCATTCTAGTTTGAATAAGGGGCCATCCATTAATTACGTCACACGTAAAGGGGGGAGGGGGTCGATGAAATGTGACATTGTGTGACAAGGGGGTGGGAGGAGTCCTAAGTTTTGTGACGTCACATTTAAAAATCTAATATATCTAAGTATTAAAACCAAAATTTGAATTTTTAACGAAAAATTTTGAAAATTTCTGAAAATTATAAAAAATATGTGACGTCACACAGGGAGGGGGGGAGTCTCGCAAATGTGACCAGCTGTGACAAGGGGGGAGGGGAGGGGTCTAAAAATCATGAAATTCGTGTGACGTAATTAATGGATGGCCCCTAACGAACTCTCCCTCCATTTCTCAGTAATTCGGCGCCTACGCAGAAGCAGCATATTAAAAAAGTGAAAACTGTCATAAACTTGCGAAATCATATTATTATCAAACCGCGGTCAAATTCAAAAAAGGAAAATCACTCGCGGCAATGGACCTGACGTCATTACACCCGAAAACAAGACTTTCGTTTTAGGCATTTCAACAAAATTCCGTCGTGACATCGATAAAGATCGTTTCACATGTGCACATCCGTGACCACGCGGTACATACGCATTTGAATGCACGACGGGTGTGCACTCGGCTTATTAACCAGCTGACACACTTGCGGACGATTGTTTAATTGTGATTCAGCTCACGAAACAACGCTAGACCTTAATGTTGTTGAATTAAGATAGTCGAGACCTTGATTATAGCTGTGCTACTAGTTTCGTTTTTAATGTGCTTATATATTTTTTTTATTTCGTCGCTATAGCACAATCGCAACACGATGCTATACCTATCGTTTTACAGAGCTGCAATGGTAAAGCGATCGCGATACAACAGCGACGTGACAGCAATCAAACCACTGTATACATAATATATGTCGGTGGTCGCATCACATAAGCGAAGATTGGTATAGAAATCGCCGTCGCGTCGCATTCGCCTTACCGGTGTTGTCACGGCCTCATTTTGTACTTTCTTCATCATCATTATCCAAAGCTTGTAGTCACTCACTAGGATCTTGCATATGTATCGAGCAGCCGTGCAATGAGTTCTGACGTTATATTAACGTGGTCAAACGTAATTACCGATTGCTCGGGCGCGATTCTTGGTACTTGTGGATGCGCCTACTTATTATAACCATACTTAAATATACACCAACACGAAGAGAAGGGCTCTATTTTTTATATTCTTACATATTTTATGCAGAAGAATTGAATTATTAAAATTATATTAAAACTATTTTCTTTTCTTATAGCAGGTGTAAAAATGATTAATTTATATCAACTCGGCACCCAACCAGCACCGCCTCGCCGCTCGGCGTCCACTCGTTGTCGACAGGTGGTCCGCGGGCGGACGCTGCTTTTACACCATTAACGTCATGTGATCAACCAGTGGACCGCGCGTGGTCAACGAGTGAACGCCGCGTGGTCAGCGCGTGGTCCACTTATTTCCGGTTCAGTTAGTGGATGTCGACCGACGAGGCGGTGCTGGTCGGATGCCGAGTTGATAGATGAGTGCCAACCATTAGAATACAGGGATTCCTGAGTCGACAAGTAGAGTCAGTAGTCAGACTTTAATTAAATTAGTCTCACTTTCCTCCCCAGTCGGACACGATGATGCAACAGATGGCTACTCACAGATTTAAGATTGGTTGAACCAATCCTAAGTCAATGTGGCTACTACAAATCTCAATTCCATAACTTTACTTAGTTTTCGGCCATACAGCCACCTAATTTAGTCCCAAATTATGTAACGCTTGTTCCATTGGTACCGTACAATACACTCAGTACTTATTTGTACCACTTAATATTAATTCAGTTTGAGATACTGTTACCGATCTTCTGTAAGAGGATGGTACTACGCCGGATGAACCAGCCCGTATATGAGTTTCAGGAAGCTTGACTCTACCAGTAATAAGCAAAGCATATTGAAAGTCATTGAAAACCTTATCTATCGCTTAATTATTCCTCAATACGATTGGTTACTGTATTGGAAACGCACACAATTCGATAGTGTGGTAGGTACTTACAGCGATAATCATACTTTTTTTGTTAACAAGTACAACGCGAAAAGGTTTAATTAACAAGCCAACGGTCAGCCGAGCGCAGTCATTATTCAAAACTGTAAAGGATTAATTAGTCATGTTTAGGAATAGGCCGCATAGCAACTCTGCAAAAGCATATATTTTTTATGATAACTGCAAAATAACTGTAAAATTGTGAATTATTTCACACTATTCGAAGCTATTTTACGGAAATTTATGTGGAGTTGCTATGTAGCGTTTTAGCTGTGATCCTATTCCTAAACTAATTGAATTTAAAAAAAATTAATTTATGACCGTGTTTATGACAGATATCTCAAACAGGGTGACATATAAACAATTGAAAAGCGTTTCAGTATTCGGCTGAAGACTGGTAGGTATTTAAGTATTAACACTCTACTTGGCTACCTGAGGATATAAAATCTAAGACGGTGTTCTCAAATAATTATCTCCGCTTCTTTATCTTATTACTTACAATATTTTCTTTCTCCTTCTTTCAGTGAATGCACGGCCGAAATGTGTGCGATTGTTATCTACGCTATATTAGTCAACATAACGTGAAGGCTCCGCGTCGCTAACTGATTCGGCTTTGATTCGTCACGTAGCAAACACCTTTTGTCACAGCACTACGGTATACGTGTGAACTTTATAATGGCTAGTTGCTCTACCATGAGTTCATACGTTCGAGTAGAGTCGTTAAGCGCTGGGTTCCTCCAATAGCGGCGCCGTCATATAACGGCCGTAACTAGAACGTTGGCTACGTAAACAGGTAGCGGTCTAGGAAACCGCGCCATTTTGTTAACATAGCCAACGTTCCAGTTACGGCCGTTATATGACGGCGCCGCTATTGGAGGAACCCAGAATAAATATTTGTATAGTAAATTGATACCCCCAAATTTCCAAACCGATATTTTTCAATAAAGCTCCTGTTTGCCAAAGAATGCCCTGAACTCTACTTTCGTCTTGAGGCTGTTTTTCTCGGTGTTTCATTGATGGCAGCTATAATTGTCGGAGTTTGTGAACAGTTTCCTAAAAATAAGTATGACAAAATGTTTATCTTCAAAGTTCTCGAATATCTTGACGGGCACGTTGACGTGGAAAGTCGCCACCGCGCCGGTGGCGACTTTCACGCTGCAGGTCGTAGGTTCGATTCCTACCCGGGACATGCATTTGTGTGCATGAACATGGCTGTATGTCCCGAGTCTGGGTGTATATGTATATTAAGTATGTATTTACAAACAAAAAAGTATTATATGTAGTAATATCAGTTATGTGGTTTCCATAGTACAAGCTCTGCTTAGTTTGGGATCAGGTAGCCGTGTGTAAAAAATGTCCCAGGATATTATTATTATTATTATCTTGTGTTTCTGGAATATCATAAAAAGTCACTTCAAACGTTTATATGTGTGTACCCACAAAATAAGGAATGACTATAGGTATACCTAATTCAACAGGTACCTACAATGCGGCTATAGGCAACAAGTACCCAAAGATAGAATATTATTGTGTAGCAGTCGTAGCACCAATGTCAACCATTCAGGTGCCTTCCTCCGGTCATGCTCTCGTTCGGTTACGGTCAATTTGATACAAATAGGTGCTCGGAAATATGTAAGTACTTATGATTCATTCACGTAATGGTAGCTAGCTATTGTTGGTCAAACGATATTAGGTAGAGGTCAGTTCAACATTGATAACCTATGAATTATTTGTATTGTTATACTAAACTAGCGTATAAATAAGTATTATTTTTTAAAATAAACCTAATCACCTATTTTCATAATTATAACTTCAAAAATGACGAACTTCCATTCAGACTTTCATCGCCTAACCCCCTTTGGGCTTGAATTTTCAAAAGTCGCTTGTTATTGTTCTCTAACTTCTAGTTTCGGCTCAGCGTTGATGAGTCAGTTCAGTCAGTAAGTAAATCGAACAGCATTTTCCTCTTTATATCTAGTATATACTTAGATAAAAAACTAATTAAGAGCATACATAAATGTAGGTACTATTATTGTAGTTTTATAAAAAACACCAATCAATATTAAACACAAATTACGATAACGTTTCAACCGACCATTACAACTATCGTGTTCAAAGCGAATTGCACTTCTCCTATCGACATTTACATTAGCAATTTAATAAATGATCAAACAAAGTCCCACTATAAAGTGGAAAAAATGTTAAAGAACTTTTAAAAAATTCGCTCGGACTTCTAAAACAGTCACTCAAAAGTGGAAACGAGGCGCTGAAAGAACCTCATTTCCGCGCGCGAGTTTCTCAATACATTTCATTTAAATACTTTTCTCGGGTATTCTAAGCGGTAATAATTTCGCACGTCGCTATCTCATGCGAGACAAGGAAACCCACTCCGCCGTGAACCATTCAGATGCTAACCTCTTCGACTTTCATGGCTTCTAAAGCAAGTGGACTTTTAAAACAAAATTAAACTTATTGTCAGTCGAAGTATTGTTGATGATTGATGCACATGTTACGTATTAACGTAAAACCTATATTTACGGACATAATTTTTTTCCTGATTGTCCCCTAGTATGACAGGGCGGGGAACAGACTGGAATGATAATTCTTAAATAGAATGATTCTAAATAAATAGGGATTCCTTTTTGGAGGACATATCAAGATCAGGAAAGTATTGTATACTATTTTTGTACGACCTTGACCTAATCTTAGTTATCTAAATCAAGAAATTGCATCAGCTCTGATGTAGTTCCTATAACTGATCGGATAACGAATGCTAATTAGGATGAAATGTCACCGATCTGCATAAAATGCTACTTTGTACACATAATTTATTAAAATATTCGTCCAACTTGACAATAAAGAAGTCTGCGAAACTAACCGAATTATGCTATAATACGGCCTTTTATATAAATATCAAGAATACGAAAATGTGAGAGCTTTTATCTGAAGAGACTATATGTGCATCTAGATTGCCTTGGATGCACAAAAACCACGAATAAATTGGTGATATGTCAAGGCCAACGACATATTATTACCGTTCACTAGTGTAGCGACACCGCCATATGATAAGTTTGTGTAATAATTTAAAAAATTAAAAACACGACTGCCCTGCCAAAAAACTAACTAAAAAGTATAAAACAAGTGCAGTGTCATTGCAGTCGGGGGACCGTTCTGTGGAACATATTTAATCTAAGAGGGCCCCCGACTGCAATGACACTGCACTTGTTTTATACTTTTTAGTTCGTTTTTTGGCAGGGCAGTCGTGTTTTTAATTTTTTAAATTATTTATTTTTATTTTATGCATTTTAGTGACAGCAGCCAAAAATGATATATTTGTTTTGCATGTACACCCTACCTAAGTTAAATTATGCCTATAAATTCTACAGTTTTGGACTGTGCTCATCAAGGCCTTCAATTTGATACCCATATTGTAATAATGGAAGAAAAAGATTTTTTTTTTCACATATTAAAGTTGAGCCATAATGCCGCCATATTGATTTTTTTCAAAAATAATATACCCAGTGTTACCCGGAATGATGTAAGGATTCTAACGATACCCCATACATCGAAATCCGTTCAGGCATTTATAAGTTATGGTGGAATAAAGAATCTCACATACAAACATACAAACATACATACATACATACATACATGAACCCTAAACACATATACACTCTTTTTTTTTTGGGCAGTCGTGTAAAAAAATAAAAAATCTAAATCAATCATAGAGGAAGATTGTTTTTTGTTTTTTTTATTTTAAATAGACATCCGAAAACTCAAAGGCTAGTCAAATATTAAAGTCCCACTTGACGTCGTTATCTGTAATTTTTGTATTACGCGTCAAAGTTAAGCAGCTCTTAAATTTGAGCTGCGTACAATTATTAAGCGGTGAGTTTCTTAATGTATTTCGTCATTATTGTTTATTTATAGCGAGTTTTCGATAGTCTTTTAAGAGATTTTATTGATATGTTTTACATGAAGTATTCATTCATCGCATTGAGGGAAGGGAAAATTTGCCCTTTTAACGTCCCACTGCTGGGCACGGGTGCCCAGCAGTGGGACGTTAAAAGGGCAAATTTTTTGTTTATTTTTATTCATTCATCAGCATACGCTGTAACGGCCGATTGGACTCAAATATGAACTGAAAAAGTCCTAAATACAAAACCATGATGTACATAATCAGTTTTTTAAAGTTGATAAATGGATATCTATTTAAACAAATCTTAAACAACAGTTACAAACTGGTTAAACTACATCAATTCGATAATTATCTTCATAGTTTGTGTCCACTTTAAATAACGTTTAAGTTGTTAGAAGATGGATTTTATAATTAGTTCTAATGACATCTAATGACGGATATTTCAATTAAAATTAAGTTATCACAATAGCGGAAATATTCACTTGTTTTCCTAATAGGCATTGATTAAACAATTACTTGCTCCCAACATGTCAAGTGAAGAATGTTGCACTCTTTGTAGAATAAAAATTACACTTATCAGAAGCGTCATCTATTTTCTATCGAAACAAAAGAGTGCGCTTCATTGGCGGCGTCTTTATCAGGCGCATGCCTCGCGCGAGCACTCACTTTTGACATCGGAACGCATAGACGAAATGTCATAATATGAGTGCTCGGGTGAGGCATGCGCGCCATATGGACACATCTATTGATTATTGATCGAAGAATGCATAGTTCAAAGTTTGAACTATCATAATTATCACCATCTCGTGTAAATCACACTATTTTGCTAGGTCCTTTGTAAAGTTTTGTGACAAAATCGATTATAAGTGTCTGCGAAATACCGATTAATGTCTATACCATCTAAAGAACTATAATTTGATTTATTTTTCTCAATGCAATCTTGGAAACAATAGAACGCATGCTGTTGCTGACACAATTTGCGCCTGCGATGATGAAAAACCGCGCGCCGGTGTACAGCGCAGGAAACAATTTGTCGTTTAACGCTGCCCGGCCCAGGAATGTTAAGTGCTGACAGTTGGCCTTAAAACAGACTTGCTGTAAATTACTTTATTAGACCTAATATTGAAGTAGTTTTGTAGATAGACAGATAACTGTTTATCATTCCACCGCATTTGAAAAAAAAAATACAAGCAGTTATAAAAATAGTACGTAATCTCTACACAGTGGAAAATGGGCGGCCTTATCACTAAAGGCATCCTTTGAAATGAGATGATCTAAAGAATTTACAATTATACATTATCGGCGTTGTTTAGCAAAGGTCCCATCATAATATTAACACGCATGCTATGACAAAGCAACCCACTTCTCACCGGAGATTTTCCTCATTATTGTTTACTGCCGTTGATAAGTACATAAACATTGTACCAGTTGTGACGTTGGTGAAGATGTAACAAGACTCGGGGACTATACATTGATATTTTAGATAAATAATAACCGCACTTTATTGATAAGGATCGGACGGAGTTCAATGCACCTTGGCACTTAAAATATATTTTTATGTATATACACATACTGTATGGTCCCAAACTTAGCAAAGGTTGTACTATGAGTTATGTAAAATGGACAGGGGGCGATCCCAGTGACACCCAGACAAGGACAAATTACGAAAAGGCCGTTACCGAAATTTGCCTCTGGTGGGACTCGAACCACTGCGCCAAGCGGTCATCAAATCTTTTTAGTAAACAAGGCATTTAAAAATAATACCTCCTAATCGTACAATTAACTAGTAGCATGAGCTACTAAATGTATTCTATGAACGCTAATGGGCTCGGCGATCACGATGTTATCAGTTCAAGTCGGCTATTGTTTATTCGCCGGTAAATGCCTAAAGTGATCATTGCGTGCTCCACATGCTTACTCTGAATTCCCTCGCATTGTTCGCGATTCGTGAACCTTTGTCTTTCTTCTTATCATTTTATCTCACAACCTGCGAAAAATAAAATTCCTCTATGAGTGAGCATTTAGCTTGCACGTTAGTTATTTGTGTGCTGTGTACTTACCTAATTACCTATTTGTTTGTAATTTCTAAGAAAGAGTCTTGTTTAAATTAAAGTTCGTACGTATTTCGTTTTGAGATACCACAGAGTAAAGACTAAAGAAAGAGGTGCCCTTATTAGATATCTGTATGAAACAAAACGTGGTCATTGTTTTTTTAAATTTTATTATATTATTTACCGGTAAATAGTTGAACTACTCGCTTCGTTTTATGTCGATGTTAGTACTAGGCCGACCACTCGGCCGACTTGCTTAGGGCCAGTCCCCTTAGTAACTGGTCCATGTGAGATACCATTTATGACTAACTTAGTTTATGTTTGTTGTAGGTATATTTGACTAAACATACTTTGACGATTACTTATTTGTTGAATTGAACAAGTCCCGGCAATACCACAAAATAAACTGCCTGAATTTAAATCATACAACCCCGGATATCCAGGTACTCTGTGGTTCCGAGCCCTAAGACTGCTTCTTTCCAACCAATTACAAACCATTAATAACCAAATATTATCTTTGTGGATTCTTCATTGTAAATCGTTCATTCTTGGCGGTCAACATGTTGTCGGACAGAGGAGAGCGAAATGCCCAGAGCATTTTCACTGCCAACCTAAATCAATATTTGTACTTTGACGGAATTCGAGAAGGTGACACTTAATTACTTGTCGTGCATGCAGTAACTATGTAACTGTAATGATAATAAAAATAGTTTCTGAAATAAATAAACTTACGATTACTTACGATTTAGATCAGATCGCACGCCCAATATGCCGACCTACCTTTGCGTGACCTGTGAGCCTGTGACGTCACTAACTAAGCAGTTGCGACCTCCTCGTGTCAAACTAATAAGTATGAGTCATGTCGAAACTAACGCGGTGAACTGAGACAAAAGGCGGAATATCCGCCTGGCCGCCCATCCGCGCAGCTAACTGCATGTGCACCCGTGTAATCATTCACTGCATTGTGCAAACCGTTTCCCATGGAATATGGTAGATTTATATAATGAGCTCGTCATGTTGAAAGTGCAAATGGACTATGTTAGTTAAAAAAATAGGTTTTTTTTATTTACTAGTTCCTATTTTCTTCTATAGTCTAAATTAAAATCCGCAAAATTGCCATGAAACGGTCACGAATGGCGTAAAATCGTCATAGTCATAGAACAGTAACGGATCTGTCATATATCATACTTTTCAGATCCGTCACTATTCTACGACTATGACGAAATTTGTGATTATTTTACAGAAGGAGCGGATTTGCTAAGGATTCTGCTAGAAAATCAGAAAAATGAATTGCATTGGCAATGTTGCATATTGTAGCTATTAGGCCCCCAGATGTACGAATTTAGCTATACGTATTAGTGCGCTGAGCACAAGTATATGATTGCGATGTTAGGAGGTACCATATCTTCTGAAATAATAAATCAACGAGTAGAATACAACAATACATCTTTCTAGGTCTACTCCATCGGATTCGCGAATATTCTCTAATAGAAGTGGGTGCTAAAACGAAAAGCGGTTTGAAAAGTTCGTTTTTTCAAGTAAGCACACAAGCGCGCTTACAAACACAAGCGTGTTGCTTTTAAGCAATGAGGGCAAGAAAGAGAAAGAAATTCCAAAAATTTACAAAAAGTAACCTTATTGTTATGAAAATACAGCTCAAATTAATATCTTATTAAATTGAACCTTATTTCTTCACACATAAAAAACAATACATTGATACTACATTATATATCAGATTAACAACCATATTTCTATGCACATAAGGCTCACTATCAATTTTTTCAGCAGATAAGTTTTTGGCTTTTTGCTTATGTTTATTGACTCTGCCACTCCGTTTTGTTTTTGCTATCTAAAAGTTCAATGCACAAAAGCACTAAAAAAAAGTAGAAAACTAAGTAAAAAATTAAAAAGCAGATAAGCACTTCCGCGTTCCAAAGAAGCACAAGCATTACAGGGTGCTTTTAATATAAAGCCGTTTATCACATCTTTATTCTCTAACTCTAGTTATTGCAAAAGTAGGTAGGTATATTATGTATGGATGTATCGGTGTAGGTACCTAATAATAATAATATAGGTATACATGTGAAATAACGGACATGCGGAATAGATAATGACTGCAACTTTATTTTCAACTATGATAACGTTTAGTGTTATTTTATTGCTTTGTCACGCCTGTCGTGAATGCATAAATTGTTTATCGCGCAGTCTATAAAAGATAGTACCTACCTACCTTTTTATATTGTTTACAATTCTATAAAAATGGAACCAAAGAGTATATAATCACTACGTAAGGAACCCTTACAATCCTTTCGTCATCGAAGGAACCACATATAGGCAAGGAAGTTTTAAGTCTCTAACACCTGGAATGCGGACTTGGCAGCAAAAGTGAAGCCGACAGCGAGATACCATACTGAACGTTGTTTCCTTTGCCAACAAGAGTGACCATAATATTTTGAAATTTTGAGAACGTCCCCATGGACATCTAGTGAAAACGTGCTTTTGTTCCGAGATTGTTATGATAGGAAAATAATAAAATAAGGAAAGGGATGTTTATTTTCTTAAGAACATGAGTAGGTACAATAAATTAGTCTGCGGTGGCCAAACCACACGAGTGCCTGTCTGTATCTTGGCAACCTAAATGAAGTTACAAAATAGTATTTAAGATCGTAGATTTTGCCACTTTGTAATATAAAGTAACATGACACTTCACACGCTTGGACGTTGTCTAGGCTCTCCATATCTATGGTTTTTCCAATACTTATCTTTCCTATACTTACTCTTTTTCTATGCTATAAAAGGTACCTACTACTGTTAACATGTTATGTTTGATTTGGGCTGTGCAAGTTGTGACAGACGGACATAGAGACAGATAGACGGACAACAAAGTTATCATATTAGGGTTTAGTTTTTTTCCTTATTAGGTACGGTACCCTAAGAATATCTAACTAATTAGACCATAAGACAAAATTAAAGGACAATGGGCAAAACTGTATGGGACTTGGTCCAAATATCCACCACTGACGAGACCTACGTAACCCGATAGACCACTAAATACTGAGTAACTTTTACAAAGACAGTTCAACAAAATAAGCTGTAAGTAAAATAATACGGGTAGTTTAAAAAAATATATGATTTCACCATTAGTATTATGTTTATACATTTTTTTCGAAAGGCAACAATATAAATACTCTTACTAACATTAAATAAAAATAAAATAAGCTGTCAGAAAGCAAAAAATGCCGTGAAAAGTTTTTATTATTATTTTTGTTACCTGATGAAAAGTGAACAACAAGCGCTTCTATAAAATAAATAAGCAGGTACCTTCTATGCGTTACCTTACTTTTTCACTTATCATCAGGTCACAAAAATAATAATAAAATATGTTTCACGGCATTTTTTGCTTTCTGACAGCTTATTTTATTTTTATTTAATGTTAGAAAGTGTATTTATATTGTTGCCTTTCGAAAAAAATGTATAAGACATAACACTGGTGGTGCGTTCCAATCACTGTTAATTTTGTTATTTTCGTTATTTTTGTCCACAAATCACGTTCCACTCGCACCAACTTGTACTGAAAGTTATCATTATTATCGTTTTTAACACTTTTTGTGGACGAAAATAACAAAAATTACGGTGAATGGAACGCAGCATAAGTGTGAAATAAAAAATTTAAAATATTTTTTTAAACTACAAATTTTTTTTTACTGACAGCCTATTTTGTTGAACTGGCTTTGCAAAAGTTACTCAGTATGTAGTGGTCTATCGAGTGACGTAGGTCTCGGAAGTGGTGGACATTTGGACCATTTTTGCCCATTGTCCTTTGTGCTAACGAAAAGGAACAGTGAGGGCAGGGCATTTTCCTTTAAAACTCATTGTGTTAAATTAGGGACATAATCTGTCGGCTTAAAATGCTTGCTGTATATGACGGAATTTTGGGTAATTTTTCTGTAGCCAATAGGTATTTGTTGTAACCAATTTACACGCCTGGGATCTGTAAAAGATAAAATTGTTTTTTTGTTTTTTATTGCTTAGGAGTAATCGGGAAGTGTAAAGTCAAAAGTCGTCCCAATTGCAAACAATTTCAATCGACAAACCATCGGTCTCGGCCTTTATTTTATATTGTCCATCAAGGGTTGCAATGCTGACCGCGCTGTGGAGGCCTGGAGCTGCGCTGCACCGCGCTTTCGGCCATCAACAACGCGCCCAGCAACACACTCATTACAGACCGTGGCAGTAATGTACTATTAAAAAGTAACAAAAGGGTAAAGGAAAGGGGCCCCGAGAATTACATTACCTGAAATGGTTAATCTGGCCCTAGACGTGCGCGTTCCTCGAGTGTGAACGACGCGAACGCCGTGTGCGAGCCCGGCGAGCCGTGACAACGCGGCGTGAGCGTCGCGTTTTACCAGCTTGTGGTCTGTCGCGCGCTGCAAATGCGACCGACTTCAAAAAGTAGCGATGTAGTCGTGCGGCAACGAAAAGCGCGACTTTATCGCTGCAAACAGTTCCCGTGGACGATATTCCTCAGTTAACACAGACACATAATAAGATTTATATTATAGTCCTTTTTACTAGAGAAATTTGTGTCACCCGAACATCTAAAATGTACTTAACGTGGAAAACATAGTTACCCACTTACCTATGTTAAGATAATCCTTAATTCGGATAATATTCGCTTTTACACCCTTCCATTACGCATATTCTACCCATTTTTATGAGAAAATTCAGCACAATCCTCTAGATTTAAAATTAGCTGAAAATGTCGTGTGTCACGCAAATTGACGTTCTGTGTTTCAAGTTTTTAATTTTATTTCTGCTACGATTCCTATAGACATCACGGAACTGAATTATTAAAGAAGGTAAGTACTTATTTCCAGATATTTATTTATATTTGAAATTTTAATCTTAGGATATTCTTATACTTTACCATAGGTATTTCATTAATCGACTTTATTGTTTATTATTCTTAACATGTAAATGTACCAAGTTTAAGGTGATCGAATAAATATTAACTGGCAACACAAGGGATGAAAGGTTGTACTGTTAGAAAGGGAAAGAAGGCGCAGTTATAGGTATCTGGCTCGGACCGGTTTTTATAATGCGTGCATCGTGGGCGTTAAGTCCGTCACATAAGGATTATTTTTGATTAAATGAATGGAAAATAAAGTTTGTAGTCCACAGTCATGTTCAATGGTATTACGTCGATGCATATAGGTTACTATGGTTAAAAAAATGCAATAACATCGAAAGTTCCAAATTTAAAAGCGACGTTTAACTTTTTTTTTCTTATGGTTATGGCGTCGCATTTCGCATATGCCAGTGTCAAGTAAAATATAATATTACAATGTTTTGCTGCGTCAAGCACAGGAAGACCTTTGGCTAGGCCTAAAATACCCCCCCAAACCCTATCAGTAAAGTGGCGAATACTTTACTGACAAATTACTAGACTTTTTGGAGGAACCCGAAAATCATGTTTTACCACTTTTGTTCTAATTGCCCACACTCACGCACATTTATGAACATATAATGGTTAATATTCCACCAACATTACAAATTATTATACACGGAAACACAAGTTTTGGAAATTAAAACAAAAATGACAACATCACTTTTCCACTTCCCGCCAAAAAGCCGACGTTTAACTTTGGATGGACACCAAAAAGTCCATAGTCCAAGTCCAGGGCTGCCACACCCACCATTCATAAAATAATATAGTTGTAGAATCCAAAAATATTATATGGGATCAAATACTTTATTATGTTACTTATTAAGTATCCGTAACCAGCTGCAAGTAAGTATGTATCTCATTAACAAGGTGTAACGGTAGTTTTTTTTTGCAATTTCACGTGACATTAAGAAAATATTCCGCGTTAATTGTTTTCCCACTATCACGGATCAGTGGTTACGACCAGTAATAAACGAGTCGATTAACATTTAAGTTTGTAAATAGGTAATTAAACACGGTAACTTAATTGCAATCTTTTAGTACCTACTTTAATGCATCAGCTGTAGATTAATATTATAGAAAAACCAAGGTTACTTACCACACTACCCCTCCCTCCCTCCCTCCCTACCTATCCCTCGGGATGAGGTAATAGTCAGTTCCTGTATACACGGTGACAAGGTTCACCACCTGTCACGTTGGGTTCTGACTATCAGGTGAAACGTGAGCTTTGAGTTGGTTAATACCTCCACAATCTGGTGGTGTATGGCCACTCAAGCTTCTGACTACCCCCGAATGGGGATAAAAGTCGTGACGTTACTTACCACACTAAAATATATTATAAGTTACATTAATAACATACATAAAGAAAGTAATTACCCAGCGCAAGAAAGTATAATATTTAATTTAAATAAATGACATATTGGGAATACTGAGCATTTTAATACAATATAGAAAAGGTCCTACTTCCTGCTATCACTTGTACCTATATTTAAAATAAATTATGTACAATTCAGACAAGTTAAACACACTTCCTATAAACCACTAGCATCTCATAAAGTACCACATATAATCACTACGCCGTCAATAACGTTAATTAGCGTTCAATTTGCAATGTTCTGCAGGCGGCACCGCGGCGCGTAACTTGCATAATTGGAGCCTTTTTGTTCGCTACGCTCGACTCGCACTTGACTGTCATGTGCAATTCTTGTTTTTTAATTAGTTACGCACTGTGACATCCTTGATTTTAATTACCACGATGAAAGCGACGATATTGTGTTATTATTCGTAAAAAAGTACATGTCTAATTTACTAAGTTTTTCAGTTTGGCTTAAGATTGGCTCCCGTTCTAGTATGTGTTAAGGGGGTAGCTCTACGCTCTTTGTATCTATCTATCAAGGATAGAGCTTTAGTAAAGCTACGTTTGAAACCTACTAAAATAATATCGATATGTTCGAATAAACGTCAAGAAAACCTTCAGCGTCGTATTCTAAACTACATATTTAATTCGTTAATAAAACACTACACTACTTAATTGATTGGTAAGATATCAACGTCCGATTAGATTCATTCATGAATTGATATAATCAACAAATTAATTCAGAATTAAAATAAGTAATTTATTTTTAACCAGACTAGACATGGAACATTAAAAAATATGTTTTGGTTGGTTCATGAAAACACATTTAAGATCGGAAGGGGTAGACGAAAACATTCTTAGGATTGAAAGGGTAGGGGTGAGATCGGTTACCGATTGCCCTTTTAAGGTTAAATAGATTAGATAATGCGAACTCATGCGCTTGTTAGTCTATGAACTCTTAGTATTACAATGTAGTATAATTGTGTAGAAATTATGTTACGACGTTAGGAGGATAATAATTATCTTGTTTGATAAACTTATTATACGTACTCGTAATTATTATTGAGAACAAGGCAAACATATTTGTTACCAGGGTATGGAAATGAATAAACAGAAAACTATCTTTTTTTATATTAACAAAAGCGCGTTTTCAACTAATACGACACAATACGACTCTATTGTATGTGTATGGTATTGCCAATAAGGCTCATCTCCTGGTGAATAATGCCTTCTTATTAATAAGTTAATTGTCGAATTGCGAGTGCGATAACATATGTTTGAATTTTGCTGTATGCAGTGGTGCACTGAGGACAAGTTTAGTGATTGCGCTGTTAGATGGTACCATCTACTAAAATAATATACCAATGGTGTAAGTGTAAACATTCAGCCAGACGTGTAGGTGTATTTCCCATTTTCAGTGCAACTTTATTTTTCCAAATAATTTCAGCAGGTGTCTACTGATTGTTTTGCAGTCTGTACCACGTACGAAGCATGTACGTTTCGATCCAATGCTTTATATACCTAGGGTTTTGTTAAAAATATACACAATTTTTCAAATATCTCTACATCTGCTGCCGAAGCAGAACTTTCGAATAGAGCTGAAACAGTCATTTTGTTTTTACATTTAGAAACGTTATAAAAACGAATATTGAGAGACATTGAGCTACGAATTGGTGCTGTAAAACCAGCACTTATAGTGTCAATGCACTTCATATGAAATATTTTTAAAAAGTATTCTGTGTCTACAAAATTCTAAGTAACATAAATAGTTAAAATAGTTTAGTTAGTCTTATTAAAATAAATTTCATAAATAAACACTTACGGCCTAATACTGAAACATACTCAAAACTTATCTGTTTGAGTTCGTTAGGAAGGAATCTGTCTTTTTGTAACTTTGCTCAAATTGAGAGGCTTTACAAATTGATCTTTTACAATACAATATTTAAATCCGGGTATAACATGCGTAAATTAATAGTTAAATGTCCTAGTGGAACTGAGGCAAAAAACTGATATTTTCATTTTATAATATTTAAATTATTTTTATTCAACCTATTCCTGGTAATGTAATCTCATAATTGGAGCACATTTAAAATCCTCTACATTCGTTTTTTTGAGAAATTAATGCATGAATGTCGTCTTGATTCTTTTATTTGCGTCCGAGAGGTAATTCAATTACAAGTCAATAATCAATCCCACTAATAACGAATAAATTAATGAACATTAATTAACACATTTTTTTTAATAAGTAATACAAACCAATTAACAGTTAACGAACAAACAAACATACGTAGTAATGATAACCATAATAGCGTCAAAAATAGGTCCCTAATTGAATACACGTTGTTCTAATAGACATAATTAGTATAATTACTCGCGAAGCAAGTTCATTATAGGTCAGCGTAGGAGCCATGAAAGTGACCGCAGGCAGTAGACATTGTATACTATAAACAACTTATTTGTAAGTAACAATAGTATTGATCGTCACATGCCACTAATTATTTATCTGTATTCTAAAGAATCCCACTGACCGATACGCTCATCACATTGTATAATTGTAAAGTATTTTAGAATGTATTGTAATTGTTGAGTGTATTGTAATTGTTGTTGTTGTTGCGGATTTAAAGATATTCTTTGCAAGGTGCGGTTGAGGAGCTAAAATGCAAAAAATGCGAGCCGAATTTATGTACTGCACTGTGTGCGAAATCCATATACTTATGTGATATTTTCAGAAAGCCCCATAAAATTAAAATGAGTTTTTTTTTTATTTTTTTTTATTCAGGAATAGGCAAGCATTTGACCACAAACTCACCTGATGTTAAGTGACGATGTGGTCTACGATGGAGCATACTTGCCTAGACAGTACCTGTTCACTCTCGACTTGAAAACACCCAGATTGTAGTCCACGGGGAACAAAGACGCCGGCAAGGAGTTCCATTCCTTAGCAGTTCGCATGATGAAGGTAGAAGCAAAACGCTTGGTACGAACCGAAGGAATGTCTACAGTGTACGGATGTGTTGTACCCGTGCGTCTAGTTGTCCGATGGTAGAATGGGGATGGGGGAATTAACTCATACTGAAAAGAAATAACTTATTGATGAGTTTTAATGCAATAAGAGCATATTATAAAACAGGCACAGCTGTCACCACAACACCTTGGCCTCATGATACAGGCTCACGCCTAGTTTGAGAACCACCGACATTTTCCAATTTTTTATATTGAACCCGCACCGTAATAAACTTTTGACATCAAAAGGGAGGACTTATTTGACCCCACTTTTAATTTGTTGCATTTCAGCTCCTCATAATACCTTGCAAGGAATATGTTGAATTACCAGTAACCCTGTATCAATAGCTACGTCCAGAAGTGTCACATGCCGCGCGAGGAAAATTTTCCTCGCGGTGTTTGACTTGCCTCACGTGAGGCAAATGCGCGCCCTGCCTCACCTGAGCACTCACATTTGCGTCGCCTAGTTTGGCAGTCGTGAGACAGAACGATGTCAAACGTGTCAAACTGATTGATCGGGTATACCTTTCCCTGTCTAGAGTGTCAGTTGCCTCGCCATTTGCCTCGCGCGGCATGCGACTGAGGCAAACGTCGTGCTTCGCGAGGCATGTGGGTGAGCAGCCTCGCGCGGCATGTGACACTTCTGGACGTAGCTAATGATTCATGGAATAAAGTTAACGTTGATATAAAAAAAGTATCTGAGATTGATTCCAAGGAGTCTGATAATATCAACAAGAGTGATTTTATCTGATCAATATTAATCAGATTGGACAAGTTTATCAATGAAATTGTTGTCTTATCGTTTGTACTGTCAGGTACTTTTGAGGGTATCTGATCGATATATCTGTGCCTTCTGTATCTAAGTACGATAGATGATGTAATTTCAAAACGAACAATACAACGTTCATAAATCTAAATTCACGCTAAAGACTGTCTTGATGTGAACATATGCATGTAAATTGCCTACAGTAGAAATATACCGAATATATTTGACTGAACAATGTCACCAATGTACCGTTTAGATACGAAATAAATAATTATTTGATTTGATTTGATATGGCACAGTATTGATTGAGATTTGTTACTGCACTATAGCAAGTATCTATCGGCCATATCCACAAATACTTGTCTAAGGAAGAATTCTATAGAAAGTTGCAGCTCAACGGCAATGGCAGTTCAATGGCTAAGTGACTTAGGGCCTCCGCAGACTTGCTACTTTTAGCATCGGCGACCGGCGGTTTTGTGACGTATCGATGCTGCGTCGCGTTGCTTCGAGCGCGAACGAGCGAGACGCAGCATCAAAATCGCCGATCGCCGATGCTAAAAGTAGCAAGTCTGCGGTGGCCCTTAGGGCCATATTCCTAACTACGATGTTCTCTCTAGACCAATCCAAATTGGTTTTGACAGCCGCCTAAACCCAGATTGCTCTGCATTCAGTTCAGAACTCAGCTTTCATATCGAAAGTCAAAAGTACGTATGCAGCTGACCGTACCGCTCTGTATTCAACGCGTGTACGTGATAGATAACCTCGGCGTGATCTTTACTATCCCGATTGAATATGTTTGTCAGACTCAGTAGGGAAGTCCGGCTTTCTACTAACTACTGAAATAGTTCTTTAATCTTTTCCGGGTGTCATGTAGTTGTTGAAAAAGAAAAGATGGGTGGATTGTATACAAAATATATGAATGATGTTGGAGTGGATGAAAGTATGACAGCAAAGTACGATGAATGAAGGAATAACAATGAGACATACTGCGCCGACTCCAGATAAAAAGAAAAGGTAAGGCAGATGAGGTAGTTGATAGGAGAGATTCTTGAAGCATTAATGAAAGCTATGTATTTTTACCCGACTACGGCGGAGGGTTATGATTTTGACCGGTATGTATGTATGTATGTATGTATGTATGTATGTATGTATGTATGTATGTATGTATGTATGTATGTATGTATGTATGTATGTGCATCTGTTCCCACCTAACTTCCAAACGACTTGTCGTAATTTGACAAATGAGGTATCGTTAGAAGCGGCTTAATGGCGCGCTGGTTATAGGCTATGTGACGTCACATGAAATTGCATATGGCGCCCTCTAGAGGCCATAATGTCATGAACTAAAAAAAAAACATTTTTTAATAAAACCGTGTGGGGTATCAAATGAAAGAGCTTAATGAGCACATTTCAAAAATATATATATTGTTACCTATAACTCCAAAATAATTAAATAAAAAGTAAGTTTAAAAACTAATACCCGACTACTGAAAAATCGCGTTCTAAAAAGTATGAAACAAGAAAATATTCTCATCTAGAGGATAGCCGTGGTCCGTGTTTATGCCATTTGGCCCTAAAGGACCTACACGGACCACGGCTATCCTCTAGATGAGAATATTTTCTTGTTTCATACTTTTTAGAACGCGATTTTTCAGTAGTCGGGTTTTAGTTTTTAAACTTACTTTTTAAACTTACTTTTTATATCAATGACAAGACTAGTAAATGGCTTATTTTATGGGTGAATATGTGTAGTAAATTGATCATCATAGTACAAAAAGCTCACGTAATGCAATAAAATACACATATCACTAAATGTAGTCAGAACAAGGTATTGAAAAACTTATGTAGTTTCTCAACGAGTGACGGAAAGAGCTATTCTCATTCTCCTTAATGAAGTGATCCGGAGAGGATAGGCCGACGTAGTTCTAAAATTGCAAATTCGAAGAAGGAACTGGTTAAATCTGCAAGAGAACCAGTGTCTACTCGAGTTAGCTAGCGATAACTATTGAACTGCATTTAGGCCAAAGTAGCGTGGAGAGAATCCGAAGAGTGTTTGAATGGAATGATGATAAATTCTTATCCCTAATAGTAGAAATCTTGAGAAGGTTATCTTTAGAGTATAACGCCTCTCATCTTTCTTCTGAACGAATTATTATCTCTACTATTATTTATTTGAAGCGATTTTAACACTAAAATACACTCTTGTCAAAATAATTATTGACCTAACATTTTACTAAACCTTGCATTATATAAAACTATCGAATAGCATACTTGCATAGAAAAATTACCAGGTTTGCGCGTAAGCATGAACTTTGTACGCTAGAGTCGTGTGTCAGTATCGTTCCATTTTGCATATGACACATGACACCGCAAATCTTGCACTTTCGCAATCCTAGTACCACACACAATTGAGCAATCCGCTCCGGTTCAACTGTTTACTAAACAATTTACTTAATACACACTTTATTACAGTATGTTAATCAGTCCAACAAATTGAACGTGGCGCTGAACAAATATTGAATTGTATGAAGAATGACTACGATAGAGTTTTTACTTTTTAGTGTTATAATAAATTAGCTAGAAACGGCAAAATGGTATACTAGGCTAAATTATAGAAGGTATCTAATAGTTATTAGTCCAGATGTTCTGTAACCCGACATTATAGTGATGTAGAGTCGTAGAGCTATTAACATCAACCGGACTATTTTACTTAGTTAGGGTAGAGATTAATAACTGGGATCTAGAGTAGTTCGTCGTCACTTCTATTTTCGGCTACAGCGACTACTTGATATCTTTGTTGTCGACTTTACTTCAGTTAGATTGATTAATTGCTTTACACACGTTGCAGTATACATGACACTAAACAGTGGTCGTGATCAAATTTTTCTAACAAAGTGATCTGACCACGGATACAGAACGCATTTTATGAGTCTGCGACCAGCATTTGGCAGAAAGGAATAAAAGGGAGAAAATGTAGAGACAATACTGCCGTAGAGTCACGTCTTTTCAAATCGCAATGTTAAAGTTAGTCAGTGAATTAGATCACAGGGCTATCGCTATTTTATTTGTTATAAATACAACCACCAATATTCCATACTTACAATACGATAAGAATGTTTTGAACTACCAATTTAAGCCTAATTCAAAAACACGTGAGTAACTGCATTAGGTAACAAGTATAACAAGTAACATGTACTTAACAGTGAAATTTATGTGCTACTATACCGGATTGTGTAGTTTCAGGAACCCTTTCTATAGCGATAACTTTACAGTACATACTGTTGAACTTAGCTAGCCAAGATATAAATTAACTAACTAAATTATTTATGATCTACTCTATTTTACTTATCGCAAAGGCAAGTGAGTATTGTAGAGCTTCTGGTCTAAACTCTCTACCCTGGACTTCTAGACGTCTGAATTAGCAATAGACTAAATTGATATATTACTTGGTTTCATATGTTAATGAGGATTTTCTTGTTTCAATTCTAGAGTCTTCTTGTTTAAAAATTCTTTGAGGATTCAACGCCATAATGGGAAATTTAGGTATATTTGCGTGGATAAAAAAAAAACAAGTTGTGTATTTATTAAGTAATTAAATGTGTGTGCGGTTTCATTTCCAAATATTGGGGCCATTCTTCATCTGACCGTTTTAAGGACCTTCGGTGTCAACATTTTTTTTGACACCGAAGGTTAGCGTAAAACGTCAGACGAAGAATGAGCCATTGGTGGAAATCTGTTCAGGGCTCCTAGACAAGTGGATTCGTCTACATTCTACAACCAGTTCTAGAACATGTAATGTCATTTTCAGACATGCGTAATGATTTGTAGAAACGCATGTGGAGGAATCCAGCTGGCCTTACGAGGATTGCGGTCTTAGTGTTATGTAGTCGTCTTGATTGGCTCATCCCCTAACGTTATCTGTATTGTCCGCAGCGTAAGCGGGTGGGCGCGCGCACGCTGGCGGCGGCGGTGCGTCGGCGCACACGCGCGCGACTGCAAACGCTCGCCGACGCCCGACCATGCGCGCAGTCCGCTCGCGCCGCGCCGCACGAACGCGCGCACCATGCTCAACATGAAGCTTAAGGAGCGCCTTGCGCTCGCGCTCAGCGCCTTCCTCGTACTCTTCACGCTTATGCTCGTGGTCGACCTGCAGATGGACTATGGCATCTCCGGCCACAGAGTACCCTTACACGGACGCGTCAGGATCGGCGACGTCGAGGATAAAGGCCAGTCCGCGTATATTGAGTTTCGGAAGAGGTTCCTTCAGAAAAGGTTGGTGTTGTGTTTACAGTGCTTGATTTTTTAAGTTTTCTTTTTTGTGATGAGATAATCATAACTATATTGGGATCAGTGAACGGTATATGTAAGTAAATATTTAGGCTGCAAGAATCAAGTTTAATTAAATATTCGTAGGTATATGAAACTGCAATGGAAAATAGATGCGAACACTAAAATATTCCGAGGAATGATATAAAACGCTACTGTGAGGTAATTTCCACTCAGACTTTCAATCAAAATTTATCTTATCAAATACAACAATGACCCTTTGATTGCGTTCGAAGATGTCTTGAACGAATCGTGTAACAACACACTTCTACCAAAATAAGTGTTTAATGACGGACAATTTACTTTCTCTGTTATTGCTATTAAAAATGCAATATTTTTTTTAAACTAAGTATACACATTTTGAAAAGGTAGCCAATAATAACTGTGTGCATTATACTAGTTTGTTTGAGAGCAGCATACTAGTATTTATACGTTGTTATCATCTGTTATCGTCGTGTTTACTTCTTTGACAGCGTCTCTATAGATAACACAGTTCGCTATGTTTATAAGAACGTGCGCTACATATTTCAGGAATGTAAACTTTTATTTTAAAAATCCAAAAGTTATTCTGAAAATCTGAATAACGTCTACTACGACCTAGATTCGTTTGTTGGTCTGTTTTAATGGAAATTATGCATTCGATTTTAACTCCGTAATAATAAAAAAAACTAACTTTTCTAATTGTATTATATTTGTTCTAACAAGTTGATGATATACCTTATTTTTTATCCAAAAAACCTGTAATTAAGTAGGATACATACCGAAATACAAAAAAACAGAAGTGTTCTTTTTTTATAGCACTGCGATGGCAAAAAAGCGTACGGCCCACTTGATGTTAAGCAGTTACCGTAGCCTATAGATGCTTGCAATACCAAAGGCATTGCTCGCACATTTCCGACTGAAGGGGAGTGGAATAGAGGGAGGGATGGGGATGGGGATGCTCTACAGTCGTTATTGAAAAAAAAAAAAGAGATTATTTATGTTATTCCGTGTTATATACTTACGCACCTTATAGTATGCTGTTGTATGAAGTCTGTATACTATGTACTGAGTATGTACTCACATATAAAAAATATACAGTAATAGGTACACCATTCTTAACTGACTAAAAGCCAATGTGTCTCAAATATGTTGAACTCATTAGTGAGGTAAAAACAATTTAAAAGCAATTGCTCAGTGGCCATAGATCACTGAATTTGCGTTCGTCATATGAAAATAAATCACTTGGAATACATAGTAAAATAATTTCTGACATATTTCAAAGATCACTAACGATTTGTTTATACTCTTGTTACTCTGTTGTAAATTGTTAATCTATGCCCCTGCTGAAGATTATGACTTTGTTATGATAAATATCGTTTATTAGAGAAGGCATGTGTTATATCCTAATTATTTATACGGTAGCTGCTTGACATCGGCCATACAGACGGCATACGGTTGTAGTTACCTATAAATAACGGATTTATTATACTCGTAATTACGATATTGATAATCAATGTTAAGTTAATTATAATTAATATAATAATTAAAATATTTTTTACATATATACTAGATATTACTATATTAATAAACTACAACTAAGATTAGATAAATTAATGTATCTATGTAGTAGCTTAGAAACATTTTTGAAAAGTCAAGTTAATTCAAACTCATTTTTATCCTAGTCTTATTAGTCATAAAACAATTTTATTTTACTTAACCTGCATAAATAATTAATAATAATAATATCCTGGGACATTTTTGTACACACGGTTACCTGATCCCAAACTAAGCAGAGCTTGTACTATGGAAACCAGATAACTGATATTACTACATATACTACTTTTTTATTTGTAAATACATACTTAATATACATATACACCCAGACAATAAAAACAGTAACAACGACATTTTAAAATCGTAATTACTATCGTAAAATTGCTGGCATAATTATGTCGTGATAGAAATTATAAATTAATGTGCACTATGGTCACGCAGGTGATTTGAATAATAGCGCTTCCACGACGCCATTAGATTCACCAGGTCTGGGTGATTGAAATGAAACTCTACTATTTGAGTTTTGGTGGCTGTTCCTTGTTGATCCTATGACGCCTCATCCCATTTAATATGATTCCCTAAGAGCAAGATTTTTTTGTACTCAACCGGCCTTCACATATACAAATCTCCAAAAATATTTATTAACACGTATAAACAAAGTCCTTTAGCTTAATATTTTTCGCTATAGTAAGTAATATTTTACACTATGGTACGAATTTGCAAAGGTAGTTTTACACATAATTTTACAAAAACAGCTATCTTCAGTATTTTTGAAAAATTTACATGAAATCATGGAATCATAATCCAATGTTCAATCAATTCCATTATCTCAAGAGTTACATAATTAGTTAAGGTTCTTTATCTATTGTCAAATTATCAAATTTCGTCATTTTCATCTCGTAAACAAGGAGATTACTTAATAGATGTGTCCATATGGCGCGCATGCCTCACCCGAGCACTCATATTATGACATTACGTCTATTCGTTCCGACGTCAAAAGTGAGTGCTCGTGCGAGGCATGCGACTGATGAAGACGCCGCCATTCATTCATACATTATTCCAATGTCCATATTTGTACTTGCACCGCTTCTAGAACTATCCTATGCAATGACCTTTATGTAACACAGATAGTTCAACCTATTTACTAGCTGAATATCAATAGAAATAATGCAAATGAGAGTTGGTACCTATTTGAGTCGAGAAAGATCAAGTATTTGATATTATGTGTGCGCGATATCGCACGAGGCAACCATGGTGGCGCCGCCAGTGGGTAATTCGGTAGCCGACACCAAATTGGTTGCGCTACCAAGCGGACACCAGGTGCGATATCCTCCATACAGCTCTATACATTTTGTGTCCTCGTGCAATATAGCCCTTCTTGTGTGTATAGAAATAAATAGGTTCAATAACACAGTTTATGGTTACGATTATCTCAATACAAACACATCGAGTCTGTGTACATAAATTATTTGTTATCTGAAATGTTAGAGATAGAGATAACATAACTAATTTCGACATTATCATTATGTTGCAGGTTATCTGCGTAATCGATAATAGTTATCAAAATTTGTCCCTGTCACATTAATTTCTTGATAAATAATAATAATATTCTGAATAGATTCTACATAATTCAACCCCTGCTTTTGGACAAGTAATTACTTATTCTTGAGTAAATTCTAAGCAAAAATACCATCTCCTAATTCCGTTATATTTTTTACATTGATAAATTAACGTTCTCTTCTTATTATCGTATGGTTAGTGGCCCACCTAGAATTATAGTTGTTCAAGCCGCCTAAACCCGTCTAGTTAAAAACAACCGGGGCCGATTTTTAGGTACGAATAATTAATGTCTTTATTTTATTATTATGAGCCTGTTATACCCCACTGCTGGGCAAAGGCCTCCGTCTATTCCCTCCACTCCTCTCTGTTCTGGGCTGTGGTGGAGCACTTCTTTATCGTACTTCATTTCACGTTTTCTCGGCTTTTTCCGAGATCAAATGTTTGGTTATGTTTGCTTGCTTTTGCCCAATGCTCCTCTGTCATGCAGCAGATGTGTCCATCCATGGCGCTTACCATAACAGCGATTCAGTGTAGGTCTGCAATTGATTCGCAATAAAAGGTGACGGTAAGCACCCTATCCCATCTCACCTTTTATAAATCACTAACCTACAAGTGCTTCCTCACTGGGAGCATTCGCCTGTAATGTAACATTTCAGATTAGATTTTGAGCATTACGTTACAATTCTGCCTCCCTGACTGACGAGCATTCGCTTGTAATGTATTGGTGATACAAGTTGTATCCAAATTGCGCACTGTAATGCTCGGTTCTCCTGCCTCACTGATGTAATGCTCGACTCTGTAACGCTTTATTACAGGCGAATGCTCCCGGTGAGGGAGCACCTATTAGTCCGGGTTCCCTAGTGCATGTTTTTTTATTCATTTTGATGAGACGCCCAACAATTTCGGTACGAAAAATCTTGATTGTGGTAGGTAAGAGGGGTAGCAGAGATAAAATATGTTGATTTGATGATTCTCAAAAATTTATTACTAAATGGGTTTTTTTTTTTTGTTAAATGAACGATAATTATCTAAATTATTGGAAAAAATATCATATCAGCTGGTTAGTAATCATTTTTGATGACCTCGTTATCGATACATGTTGGAAGGGGGGGACTCTTAAATCAAACCATATATTTTGTAGGACAAATATCTTTTCGAATAATTTTGATAATTATCATCAGATTTAACAAAAAAAAACCAGTTAGTAATATTTTTTTGAGAATCATCAAATCAACATATTTTATCTCTGCTACCCCTCTTACCTACCACAATCAAGATTTTTCGTACAGAAATTGTTGGGCGTCTCATCAAAATGAAGCTACTCACGGAAAATTTGTTTGATACTAATAAAAAAAATGCACTAGGGAACCCGGACTATATAGATACATTAATCCAAACTTTCTTACTAATTTTTTCAATAGAATCTAATTACGACCTTACTTAACACGTGCCGTGTAGTTACGCAAAACCTACTGACAAAACCCACTGAGCAAATAAATCTTTTCCTGAGCCTAAATCTTGTCAGTATATTTGCGCATTTACAAAAGCAAATTATAATTAAGCGTATATTCATATATACGCATACTTACGAAACAATGTATAGACTAGGTATTTGCTTATCGAGACGTCCGCCATTTCTATAAAAGCTTAAAATCTTTTGTGGATGAAACAATGCAATAATTAATTTGTCACCTCGGCTGGGCAAATACAAGTTTATAATATAAATGTAATATGATTCAGGCACTCTCTTTTGAAAACAATTCCAGACTTTAGCGCACAATAGAGCCTAAATAAGATTTACAAAAATGTCACAAACCGTGCTGAGTTTTGTATAAAACAAATAAGAAAATAAGGTTTCATTATACGCAGGCGCATTTATTTCGAAAATTACTTTCTGCATTTGATTTTAACTGTTTCTAAATGAACCTGGGTACCTACTCCCAGAGCATTAACGACGGCGTTTTGCGTAAATCTGCTACTTTTTATTAGACAAATGCAACATCCGACACTTTACCCAAAAACAACAACTATTGTTATATATTAGTTAAATTATCTTTTATAAAAAAGCTGTTTTTAACACCTACGGTATTACAATATTTTTTTTGAAAGCGTGTCTTGTCAAACTTTACTCATAGAATTTGACATAACTCTTGTTTAATTAACTTAGTATGAAACTCCTTCGTAAAGTCATTCAATAAACACGGAAATATTTACATACATAACATTAATTTAATTAATTATAAACTGAAAACCAAACCCTTATGATACAAATCCGCGTGGGATGGTGATAAGAATACTGGCTGCATCTCCTCGATGTAGTCAAGCTGATTTTTTAGGCGAGGAAAGAGCCAGCCTGTTACCATAATCAATCTGGGGGTTGTTGAATACGATATTTATGGTAATCAAAGCATACATTTTATTTTCGCCTATATTCCATAGTGTTTTTATAATACGGCGACAATTTTCAACAGCCAGAGAATTACATTATTCGCACACAAGACAAACTAAAACAATGTGTAAGTGCGCCAAATATGTATAAAAGAAGCCTTACAATAGGATATGACACTATGAGATTGTCCCCGAAAAGATAAAAACTAGACACTGGCCAATTTAGTTGCTCAAGTACGTTCTTGTACATTTATGTCACTCTGGTATGTCTATATGTACCTACAATTATGTTTTTACATTAATCATTGTATTGTAGATAATTTTAGATATACATTGTAGTTAACTAACGTTTAATTATCTCGATCTAGGAACATATACGAACTACGGATACAAGATAATATACCTAACGTATTAAGTACTTTAAAACCCATAGTATGGCCCATATTTTTTTCTATAATTATTTCACTGATTAATACTTATAGGTAGGTAAGGTGATGTGATTCATAGGTACAATTTAACCCTCGTTTGATTGACGGGAATGAAGATAAGCTTCTTTTATTTTTATCTTTCGGCGCAGTCGTAAAACTTGCAAGAGATACTTTGATTCCGTTTGCAAACTTTACGATGTACTACGCTTAGATTGCTTACTACTTTAAATCTGTAATATAACAGCAATAAATGAACTACTTTTCAACGGTAGGTACAGTTTGTTAGTTATGATAATGTTGCCAATATAACATGTACCTACCTATATCGGTTGCTTTTAAAACGGTATGAATCAAGTATTGTATGTGGTTTGTCAATACAATAATCTGTATGTGTAGGTACGAATCAATTCATTTTGTATTTTCATATAATTACCTACTTTACCTTCCTAATGATGAACAAATATTGAGTTGAATGAGTAAGTACCTACTCAAAGTAATAACGACGATTAAAAACTCTTTGGCAAACCAATTAAGAGAGTTGAAATGGCTATTTCCTATTGTTTAAACAACAGCGTGGTTGAACATCAACCTCGTGATTACGAGAGTAAATATTTGCCTCCCACGCGCGCTACACTCAGGCTTATACCGCTATTGTAAAGTAATTTCAACCTAGCCCTTTCAATACCTTCAAGAGAAATATTGGCGTATTGTTTCTTTACTCGTGTTTGTTCGGCGCGTGGCTAGTAATTATTTGATTTAGACTCGACTTTTCCAGTGGCTATTCCCATTCATATAAATGAAAATAATCTCTACTGTGAATGTACCTACTTCTCGATGCGCTAAATAGTGCTCCCACTAAAGTTACCTATACAAAGCATATAACATTCTATAATCTTGTTATTAGAGCAACATGTATAATTGCAGTGTGGTGCGGGAGCAACACAAAGTACAGGCCGGAGCGCACTATTAAAGGCACTGCTATAAATAGCAGTGCCTTTAATAAGTGCTATTTATAGCAGTGCCTTTAATAGTTGAATAGTGCTTTAATATTTTTTCTGTTGTTCTAAAGAACAACCGAAAAAATATCGCCTGTCTTACGTAATTTGCAACCGACCCAGCCTAACTCATGTACGCATTTAAATTTCTGTAATTAAACCTATAAGTAGGTACATAAAATCAGAAGATGACTCATTTTACCATAGCCTTCTATTTTAATACAAATAATTGATAGGACTGTAATAATTAGGTATATAAACGATTGTTATTACAAAGAGCACTTGTAAGTTTCAATTTAATTGTATTTTATTGTAATTTCTGGGCTCTAAGTCGAAATATAAAACGTCGCTTTTGTTCGGCAAACAATTATTTATCTAATACACACATATTTCAACTGGGGAGTTTTGATAAAAAATTTGACTCTACAGTTCTACTTCTACTATTAAGCTTTACTAAATTAAATAAATGTATTCTGTGTTTTCGAGAGCGTGTTGAATAAGCAAGACGTCAATATGTTTTATATGCATTTAGTTTGTTCGCATTTTATAGACAATAGAAGTAGTAATCAATACAATTTATCAGGTTGTTCCTCGTCTCCTCCCATTTAATATTTTTTCATAAGTCATCCCAATTTATATATTTCTTACTCAACCGATACTGTTCTATTTATGTTATACTGGTAAGTCAAACTGCAGAATACTTTGATTCAGCACTTTGATTCTTCACTCCGGGCTAATTGGAATGTATGTGTCTATGTTAACGTGTATTGAAACTGCGGCAAACGACGCTACTATGGGTCATTGTTTGTAGCACACACTCGTAGCGCTCTCGTAGTACTACTTGCAAGTCATGTGAGGATGCAGAAGCATTTAGTACCTGGTAGATGTATATCCCTAGTATTCTAATTAGTAGTTTTCTGCTGTAAGCACTAAACGGAAACTCGGTCCTATTCGCAAGTCATTAGGTGTCACTTAGGTAGAAGTAACTATCTTATTATTTTGTTATCCAAATCAGAGACGAAATCTAGCTCGACTGAAAGCCGACCCCACCCGATGAGATAAGGCTAGGAAGAAGAAGAACTACCTTATTTTTACGTGAGACTCAATAACAACTAGATTTGGAAAAATGTAACACGTGTCAGTATCGAATGATTTTTTTTGTGCTTATACTGTCAATGTCAAGACTTCACGACGACGTCTGACGTGACGTTACATTTTTTTTAACGTACTGTCAAGACCGTGATTTTCCGTTCTTTCCGTCCGTCCGACCGTTCTTTCTTCTAATGGGAATGTACAGTGACGTATTTTGTCAACAGCAACGGCAGCAACGGCTCTCGCGAGTACGAGCAGTCAGCTCCCAGCGAGACGAGCGGCGGCGGCGGCGGCGCGGACACCGAGCCCCGCACCCCCGCACCCCCCGCCGACCGCTACGAGGACCTGCAGAAGATCCTGATCGACCAGATCAGCGGGAAGGCAGCGGACCACCCTGTCATCATATCGCCGCATCGAGACCTCAACATACTGAGGCCAGAGAATCCCACGATTGGGGAAATGGAAGATTTAGAGCCTAGGTGAGTGATGCCATTAGTATTGACCATCGACTATTACGAAGACCATCTGTTTCGTGCATTCGTTCGTGATTTTGACAGTAATTTACTAAGGAAATGTGTCAAAATTCAATATTCGAAGACCGAACAGGATGGATTATTGCTTTCGTTACGGTTAATAATAGCGGCCCGACTTTACAACTGTTTGGTCCAAAACTAAGCGACGACGGAACCTACTATGGGTACCGCACAATGGACTGGTGGTGATTTTAGTGGTACCATTAAAATTTGCCTGGGCAAATTACGAAAAGGTCGTTGTCGAAATGTAACCCAACGGAAATCGAAGCCGCAACCAATACAGTGATCTGAGTGGCCTATGCTCAAACCACCTAGAGAACTAGCAATCGTCTGATCAAAATATTATTAAGTATTTTTCATCAAACAATTTCACTAAAAGGAATTATTATTCTAATCAGGTAATATTGTACCCGATGGTGTTAAAACACGTTCCTAGAAGGGAGCAATTACTGTATTTTCATCGCAAAAAATGCGCATTATGTAAATACAAAATAAAGGGTGTATCCAGCCGGTTAAGAAATATTAATTAAAGCGTTCTGCGAAAAACGACGCGAAAAGGACATTACAAGGAAAATTCTCTAAAGTTTCCGACAGCTGACATCCACAAGTACGATTTATGTAGCACGCCGCGAGTCGCCAAATTAAATTGTTAGTTACTTCGTTATTACCGCAATTAAACTTTGATAACACGAACATTTCTACGCGACCACTGTCTACATATCTCCGAGCATTGCTGGCTCGGAATTGGTTCGGTATTATGGTCGAAAGCTATGGGTATTTTGGCCTGGGGGGCAAATCCAGGGCTTGTGACTTAAGGGGGGATCAGGAATTTCTTTTAAATAAAGATCAAGGACTTAAATATGAGTGAAAAGAAAAAAGTTTGTAATCTTAAACTATAGGAGTCACTCATGTCGAAAGCCACGTTCTTTGTAACTCGTTACGGGTGCACGTTGTGAAGGCAATAGCTTTTCATTCGCCTCGAATGTCCCAGCAGCACTGAAGTATGCATCAAAATCAAACAGGTAGGTCACGGCCGGCCTCCAGTGGTTCACGTAATTTCACCGAAGCAAATATTAGGCGCTGTGAAAAGAATATAACATTCGGTGCCGTACTACACTATTCGGTACACTATAACCGGATTTCGTTTGATACAAGACTATAAAAAACGGATCATATCATACTTTCAGCGACCTTTCTTTATCTTGCGACGCAAATTTCACAAGACCTACAAGGAATCTTATTTAAAATCCAGTTACGGGGTCCCGCCGAGATAGGCGCGGGTCTTCGACAATAAAACTAAATGGAATGAATGCACGATGGCTTCCTCAAAACGGCGCTCGTGATATGACGAGGGGCTCTTATAGCGGAATTCATGAGAAAGGGTTGTTGTTGATACATGGCAGATTATAGCGTAATGATACAGAAATTGGTGTAATCTGCGTGAATATCAGAGGACACGATCGTAGGTAGATTGTACGGTTTCTTTTGTTACACGAAATTCATATTTTTTGTTGTATTTTTTTTATTTTTTATTTATATTACGTTCGAAGCGTTGGTATATTTCTGAACCAAATTGACAATTTGCTGTAAGTACGAAACAACATATTAGCACAACGTCTTTATTGATATACCAATAACTTACACTTAATTTGAATGCTACAGTCTCTATCACACCGTACTTATGAATGTCCAGAGAAGTTTGGAGGTATGCAGCGCGATAGCAACTACTTTATAACTTTGTTCATAATCTTATAACTAAAGTTACTACTGGGCTAGTTTTCTTTTAAGCTCCTAAACCTGAAATCTTAAAACGGCTCTTAACGACTCAGAACTTTTGATGGATACACGAGCAGGTTGAAGAAATAAAAAGTAACACAAAATAGTGTTGTTCATTTAGAGTCCAAAACGTTTCGTCCATTCATCCGAAGCCGGAACAATCGTGTCTACGTATTCCCATTCGACGCTAGAACAATTCACACCAAAAGAGAGTCAATAAATTTTAGAGTAGCGGCTTGATTTCTAAATGCAGGTTATCGGAGCATGCCACAAATCGGGAACGTAACACGTACGCTCCTTAGTATTCTGTTCCGTGCTGCGCGTCGCCCGGAGTGTCGCACCTACCGCTGGTACGCGAATCACGTCCACTTATGTGTTCCACGCAGCCAAAACCAACACGACGCCATCGACAAAATCTTCCATGTAAATCTTGACGTTAACGACCAGGCTTACCGGCGTGTGCGAAAAATTTCAAATATCTCAAGATGACGTGCGAAGGTTCCATTGTTCTTTGATTTCTTGAGCTTAGGTTTCATTCAGTTCCATTATGTACTTACGTCTATACATTTTTATGACCATAGAGTCAATAATTATGATGCCAATTATCTATAGTCCGATTTTTAATTAAACGAAGTAGACTGACAGCTGAAAATGTCATTGTTCTATGAATTTGAACCTTATTTGTTCTATTTATATCGAAACGTGACATTTGCATCTGTCAGTTTACTTCGTCTAATTAAAAATCTGACTATAGGTAGGTATCTGTAGGTTGAAGCGCATCACTTGATAACGAGAGGATCAATTCTGATATATTTTTTAAGTGTTCGTTTTAGTCCGAAGGTTTTGAGGGAAAGAAAAAATGGAAAGTTACTCGGAATATTTTAAAATTGGGTACAAACAGAAAGTGTTTTCTTTCTATGGAACGGGATAACATCTATCGGGTATCTATTTCTTATAAAAAAATACATTTGTAGAAGTGGTACAATTTAATTAGTCTCATTCTCTAATTCTTTATGTTTAAACTTAAACAAACAACTCATACTTAAACTGCTAATTGAGTATAAAATGGTTTGTTTAACCAATCCTTATCGTAAATAAGTTAAGAACAAGCTGTGCACGTAATTATTCGTGCAGTAATGCTAATCAATTTGAATTGCAGCATGAACGCTTCTAATTTGGAAAGGTTCCAGCTGAAGATAGCCCAGCACGAATTGTATGAAGACGGCGAGCCACTAGTGGACGCAGTGCTCAAGGATATGGCCACCTCGTCCATCCTACATGTAGGTTAGTTTACATATGATTTCTATTAATTTAATTAAATCTTTTATTGGTGGCGTCTACATAAACCGATCGGCGCGCCCGAGTGACCACACGAAGATGTAACATAATTATCTGATTACTCGGGCGCAGCAGCAAGGAGCTTATGGACGCGGCCTTTCATTAAAATGAATATTTGTTATCACTATAACATAAAAATCTCGTGCAATTGAAAGATTTTACTTAGTTCAAAAATTCACTTTCTAAATAACTTTATTCGTTACGGTTTTCTTGACTGAAAGAAGTCGTAGGTATGTTGTAAAATGTATTAATTTCTCATATCATTTTTGTTGTATGAATAATATTTAATTTTATTTCAATGTTCTCATAAGGCTCGATTTTAAATTAAACCAACATTACGCAGGCAGCATCTATAGATGAAACAGCTGCTACAAGCAACTATTTTGCTTCACCACAATTCACTTAATTTACATTATCGGACAGTAAATTATACCTCAAATCGATTCTAACTATTGAGTAAGCCCTGATCTCAATTTTAGTATGTAGCGCAATAAAATATTCAGTGCACCGTTGATCGGACTTAGAAAAGCAATTAGGTTTAGACAGACAACCTTTAGGCCCCCACTCCGCGACTGGACACCAGGGGCCCTACTACCACCTCTTATAGCAGTATTGTTTTAATGTTTCAGCGACTTTTTGTGCAATGACGTTTCTTATTGCCATGACAATAAGGTATGTCATTGCACAAAAAGTCGCTGAAACGTTAAAACGATACTGCTATAAGAGGTGGTGGTAGGGCCCCAGCTGTCTACTCTTTTAATATTATAGGGTTTTTGTAATATTCTGGATTGTGAAACATTTTTATCAACTTCTTAACAAAATATAGCAATTTATATATGCTTAAAAATGTAATTATTTCAGTTAACACAATAATTTAGTTAGTGGAAATTTACATAATATACAATTTGGAGCAGGTAGGTAGGTATGTATATTAAATGAAGCCGGGTCTGCAATCAGTTGCGGGGGTGCGGTCCGGCGGACAATAGTGCCACAACAATCTCGCCCTTTACTTCGAATTGGACTTAAATATTTAAACCACTTAAATGGATTTCATTGTTGATCCGACTTTATCATGCAACATTTATTTTTAGTATATCCACGGCCTGATTATTACGCTAGACGACAACGTTCTAATATCATCTAAATTGCTAGTTTGAAGGTTGTATTTAAAGTTTGATGCTGGCAATTCGGTACTGCAATATACTAACAGTAAATTTCTTTTCGACAGAGCAAAAAGAGGGAGGGACGCAGTTGAAGCTCATTATCGACTATCCAAATGGCGTCCAAGCTCTCTTCAAGCCGATGAGGTAAGTTTTTCTCGACAACTGTCCACAAAATAATAGTTCCTTCGATACATCTATCGTCGGGCATGTCGTGCGCAGTAACACAAGTTTGGTTCGTAAACAAGTTGGTTTCGAGAGGTTTAGTTTCTAGTGGGCATGCATGCTCCTGAAGGAGTTAAGAACTTTTCCGTCGCCCAGACAAGCATGTTGTGCGTTGGTTCTATTCAGAAAACTTTGAGAAAATTCTTTCACGCGATCAGCTTAGCGGCTTGCCCACTCTGTTCTCGACTACAAGTGCTATTGAAGTAGTGAATTCGCCTCAACTTATGTTACTTTCGTACCATTGTTAGTAGTTTATTGTATTTTCTATTCAATACCAGGAGAAACCTACGTTATGTTCGCGAATGGAAAGCTTTAAGTCTTAATACTGTCGCAAAGAGAGCGTTTGATAAAAATTCTTTGTATCGACCCTTCCATGTATAAATATTTGAGTAATTCTATGAACTCTTTTCAGCACCTTAGTGTAATGCATATCGAATATTCTGTAAAGCTATCTGATACAATTTGTAACGTGACAAAGAATACAAAGAGCAGTTCCAAAAATGTACTCGCGGGAATTTGCCGAAACTCTCGACGGACCTATATCGAGTGTCAGACGTCTTAGCACTTCGCTTTTATTTCAAAAATATTGACTTCGTATAAAAATATAATGTACTTACTAATAATATACAATACGTCTTTAGTTTACACTCCATTTATATATGCACATAATTTTACATGTCATACTATTCTACTCGAAATCTGTATAACAGTTCGGAAATGTTAAAGAAAAGTAAACAATGTATGGTTGTCACCTTGAATCGGATCGAAGCACGAACTCTCCTAGTAGAGCGGTTAACTTTTCTAGGAAAATATAGACTCGTGGGGTTGGCCCGACGACATATCAAGAGACCCTCGTGGATCTCGCACTATTCACAAGAGGGCTATAAATTACGCGGCAGTCGGTAGAGACCCTTTGGCACGTGTATATATTACTTTTATCACCTCTACTGCCACGAAGCAATGCAATAGATACTTTATACTACAATTTTATCCGCATAGATTTAAAAATACTCATACGATAATGCAAAGTGATTTTTTCCTTACATGTCGTAATTCATCAATCTTGACATGTCTTTTTAATGTATTTCGTCATTTGATGCATCCAGATGTCTCGCATGCCTCGCCCGAGCACACATGTTATGACATTATGTCTATGACTTCCGACGTCAAAACTGAGCGCTCGGGCGCAGCATGCACCTGATTTAGGCGCAGCTATTCAATATTATTTTAAGACGGTATATTGACCTTTTACATATTAGGTACTTTACTAGTAATAGTATCTTATAAGCAGTGATTTTAAATTAACATGCTAAGTTTTTCTAAATACGACAGGTAAGAAAAATGCACTTAAGAGAGAAAACTAAAAACATTTGTTACTAGCGTTTTTAAACACTACTATCTCAGTACGGGTCTCTGAGAGGACAATAAATCGGGAGGCGCTCGGTGCAGTCAGTATATTACCGGGATTGCTCCTATCTAACCAGATTCACGATTTAAGAGCCAGTTTAATCGTTTTGTTTCCGAGAATTGATCAAGCACCCACATCCGACTCATTAGACACTGAAAGAAATTATACCGCCATTTGTTACCAGAAATTAGTAATTTTTCCATTTTAGTACCGAACTTAACGTTTTTCGGCGATATAAATTTATTTTAAAGGACAGGGGTCCGTTATCTTCGGTAGCCGATATTTGATATTACCTACTGTATAATGGATTTATACTCCGTTTCAATTTGCGTCATGGGTAAGTGGCTGCCAAGAATTGGGTGGAAATTCAGGTACCTATTTTGAGCTTTTCAATATCCGTTCTTGCATCACTTTATAGGGGCAAAAGCTATTAATAATTAATTGGTATTAGGTTGAATAAAGTATTAAATGTAAATGTCATTTACAACTTAATTGTTTATAGACAACTTTTATTATAATTATTTGTTTACAGAAATATTATTAAATACTAGGGGATCCGTCTTGGGGATCAGACCGGAACAACTCAAATTACAGGATAACTTTCTCAACTATAAAGGATTATTTTTATTAAAATCTATTTTTCTCTTCACTGTACTTACCTTCTAAAGAATCGTTGCGGGTTCCGTTCCGAATTGAAAAATATTAAAAAAGATCCGTTTTCGAGATCAGACCGAAACAACTCAAACTTAATTACTTGTGTTTTTTATACTTATTTTATACATACCTACTTGTTTTTAAACACGAGATAATAAGTGAAAACATGATATTGATAAAATCATTCATATTGATAATATATTTAATAAATCATATTTATTATTCACACGATTTTCCATTGATTCAGATGATAATTGGCATGATTATCACACACGATTATGAATGCACATGATAATAGAATATTAGTTAATGCTACCGCTCCACGCGTCATTTATAATACCGGCCGCGGCTTACGATGCATTGATTAGATGGTAATCGTTTGACGGTGAAGAACTCGAACCAACAGCGTGCTTTATCTACATCAATCTTTTCTCTACTTTAACTTCTCACGAGCATATCATTACTTGGCATTATCAGTGGATATACAAGTGATAAAATGGTATTATTAGTATTAGTTATTATTAGTAAATAACTAATTTAAAATCACTTTTTAATCTTTCTCACTTTTATACTCTCTCTCTCCATCCTCTTTTTTTCACAACTCATTTAAAATGCACGTATGTATTACTTATCTACTACATTTTTGATGAAAAATGTCGCTTATACAGGGTTATTGGTAAAACACTAACAACCTTGCAGGGGCGTATTACTGCCATCAAAAACAACAACTTTAGTTCTATGACATTTTACAAAAAAAAAAACACTAAAATGTATAAATTAAAAAAATATGCTCATCTAGAAGATAGCCGTGGTCCGTTTAGGTACTTTAAGGCAAAGTGGAATACAACCACGTACCATGGCTTTCCTCTAGATGAGAAAACAATTTTTTATCATACATTTTAGAAAGTGTTTTTTTTTTTTTTTTTTTTTTAGTCATAGAACAAAAGTTGTTGTTGGCGCATGCCGCGCCCAAGCACTCAGTTTTGACGTCGGAACGCATATAAATAATGTCATAACATGAGTGCTAGAGCGAGGCATGCGCCTGATGTAGACGCAGCGAACGACAATCAAATGTACCGAATGCTTTGGATACTTCTACGTATACGTGTATAAGTTCTTGCAATTCACGAAGGCGACCGGCCCTTGGTTGTGTAAAGACGTATCTGAAGGGCGAGACAAGTGGCTGACGTCTACAAGTGTTCATTCAAATCGCTACGCTTCATCTATGGAAATGACATAAGTCACGTGATCTTCATAGCGACTTGTTGTTGATTTACATAGCGACGTTTGGCATTTCCATACATTGTGAAGTTTATTCTATTCTATGCGATTAGCGTTCATGCCACTTGGCTAGCCCTTCTGAATATGTTACGGCTACGCCACGCACGCACACTGTCACATGTCGGACACAACCAAGGGCCGGTCGCCTAAGTGAATTGCAAGAACTATACTTACATTTAGCGTGTATTTGTTCACAGATTTGCGCGGGAGGTGCAGACGTTACCGAACCATTTCTATTTTTCCGATTATGAGCGTCACAATGCTGAAATAGCCGCATTTCATCTGGACAGGTAGGTATTACCAGGCGCAGCATTGATGTATTATTTTAGCAGATATGGTACCTTGTAAATTCACACATCTGTTTTTGCATTCGCAATTGGATTGAATATTAAATTCATATGAAGGCATTATTGATCAGTAGACGAGCGGTATTGGCAATACCGACATGTTTCCCTCTTTCTTGGTAATGTCTTTGAGAGGTAGTGTACTATATAGTGAGTACTAGTAGGTATAGGTGGGTGTTATTATGAAATGCAACACGTCTACGTGAATCATTGAATCGATTCATTCGTGTGGAATTTGCAAATTGCGTGGGGGCATGTCATATTAGTTGACGCAAGAATGTTTTGTGAGGATAGCTAAACGTTGTCTGATGCATTTAGGTTACTAGGTATTTTACAATCTTCACTCGATAGATTGCACTGATCAATGTCGACATTCACAGATCAAATATCGTATGCATATACGTAGGAGGCATAAGACATTAAATTCACTTTTTTTTGTGACTAAGAAGTCAAGGAAGTAAATATGTATGACTGCAACGAAATTGTAGAGAAAGAAACCGGATTTCGTATAATACTTTCCGTTTTAGACTTGAGGAAACAGACTACATCCTTACATCCTCATTAGTGATTTGGATGTGAGGGAAGAGTGAAGTCATTCTATCCGATCTAGAATAGCAATGATCTAATCTAAACAACTTCAATCCAGGATACTCGGATTCCGTCGGGCGATGCCGGTGATAGGTCGCGTTCTGAACATGACCACCGAGATTTACGACGTCACAGAAGGTGACATCCTCAAGACGTTCTTCGTGTCGCCCGCGAACAACTTCTGCTTCCACGGGAAGTGTTCGTACTACTGCGACACGGGACACGCAATTTGCGGCAACCCTGACATGCTGGAAGGTAGCTTCGCTGCGTTTCTGCCGTCTTCGGATATTGCTGAGCGAAAGGTGAGTTAAATTCGTGGCAATTCCGTGAATCATGCCTGACTCTTTCATTTGTTATGAATCCTCGAGAAGCATAAAACCTATGAACTTGTTGAACGACAAATTTACTCGTGGTAGATCCGGTAAATGTTTTTCTTATAGCTCAAAAAGTCAGTACAAAGCATATGTGATAGAGAAGATACTATAAAATAAAACCCAAAAAGTACAGAATATAGATTCAGTAAGACTACGTTTTTAATGTCATAAATCTAAAAACACCAAAGCAATTAAAACGTAGAATTTGAGTTATAATCATGTAAGAATATTGAATTCTATGAACATAAATTATGCTGGCTGTTTTGTAGTGAACGGCTTATCTCAAAATGCAATAAAGCAGCAATCTAATAAAACTAGTTCAGTTTATCCATGAACCAGTAGATAACTTGTATCGTGTACTTGTACAGTAGCTTAAACAACATGTTTTAGAACGGCTGTTCATCTAGTTAGGAATTTTAACTTTGAAGCAGTTCCGTGGTCTGAAAAGTGAAGTAGGTACACATACATAACATGACAAAGGGAAAACAAAAGTATATAAACCGTTAAAATGTCACGCATACAGTTTTTTCAATTAGATTCAAATTTTGTTTTTGCTTGCTGCTCCTTCTTTTGTTTTTTACATTCTGGTAGAGTACCCGGGGTGGCTCTATGAACTCTAGAAGCAGTTTCAAAAAATTCCATTTATATAAAATAAATACTTAATCGCTCTTATTCCATTTGCACACAAACCCTTAGGAATGTTTAGAAAATGCTAGTCAAAAATGTGCATAATAATTATGGTGGCGAATACTAGGCCGATTTTATTTTTTGTTTGATATACAACAATGTTTAGTTAGTACAGGTTAAACTCGATTTGCAGTAACAAACGGAATTAGTAACGAAAACGAAATTATTTAACGGATTTACAAATTGCTACCAGCCAACATGGAGCTTATTTGTTACCAAAATGTGTATATCTAATCACGCCTGTTTACCTACACCCACATTTATCAATAGTGTTTACTACAAACTTTAATATAGACTTAATATGTAAGTACTAAAGATTTAAAATTCTACAGGTTTGGCGACACCCTTGGAGGAGATCCTACCACAAAAGACGAAAAGCTCAATGGGAACAGCAGTCTGATTATTGCGATACGGTAACAAAATAGATTTACTTTCGTGTTTACTACATAACTTTTGAGTTTACTTTTTTCTAAAAAAATACTTTACTTTTGTTAATTCTTGCAATTATTTACATAATATAGGTATATGACTTACTGTTAGTTTGTTAACTGCTGGTATTTCGTGATTCTAGAGATAACAGAAAATTAATTATGTTTCGCGTATATCTGCGTTCCGGCAAACAAAGTTTAAATATCGAAGTAATACAAATGTCAACGTAAATATTACTTTTCTATCTTTTATATACTATTCTATACTTATTAATTTGTTATAGGTTCGCACAACCCCGCCCTACGACTCTGGCCGCCGCTTGCTTGACCTCATGGACATGTCAATCTTCGACTTCCTGACCGGGAACATGGACAGGCATCACTATGAGACATTCAAGTTTGTATTAATCTTATCCATTTGATCAATTCCTTTCATCACAAGTTTATTGAATACTAGCTTGTCGCCGCACCGGTAGGCGATTGCAACCTGACGGAAAATTCGCTTATGGGATGCGGCCACCGCCATTTATGGGTCGATCGTTGTCGCCAATGCGGCCCCGGCCTTAAAGTTATAACGACTTTCAAAATATACTCAAGGAATGCAACTTTACCCTTGTTAATCGCTTCTCCCTCTGGTTTACTTCCTCGTCAAACACCAAGAAATACCTATTACTGAAACAAATCTTTGATTTTTTCAAATGAATAGTTGCATTGCATTGACGATAACCAGTCTCGAGATATGCATAACTCAATAAATCAAATCCTGATTCCACTCTCTCCTACATATTTCTTGCCAAAATAATATCTCCTCTTCGATTTTGAGGCAATACAACCGGGATTTGTAAAATAATGTTGACCGTTTAAGTTAATCTTGCAACGGGAAGTCAAGAATATTGAAACGTTCTTGAATTATGCATTGTAATGCAGAAAAACAGGTTTAGTAAGGACATAACCGAATTATTCGGTTAAGTACCCTGTTGACCGAGCATAAACTACTCGTACAGTTAACAAGTGCGAATACAAGTTTTGTTTCCGCCTTTACCAATAAAAGAGTTAATCGCGTTAAAGTTCGTCAACATGAGTCACGACTTATAAAAGACCAGAAGGACTTATAAGATCCGTATTTATAAATCTATCTCAATGCCCAGAGCGAACTTGAGTGCGCTTTTGAGATGCAGTAGGTATTTCAGTGCCGTGGGATACTTCAAGTAGCGCTCTCATGTGCGCTCTCAGAACGGAGATTTATTCATAAAATACCGGCTTAATTTTACGATCTTTTATAGTAGAAACAGTTTGTAATATTAATATCTACTTAATTAATAACATAACAACAGACTGACAGGCAAGGCACATCCTAAAGCGATGCGTCTAGAACACAGACAATATTTGTTTGCGTAAGTTCTCGAAGTATGAAATTTTACACAGGAGTATAAATCGCTTATAACTTAGGTGAGCATTTAGAAATGTTTTTGAAAAAAAAACGGCGTAAGGGGGTTGTATTGGGGATTAAAGTTCTACCCCCTTATTCATAGAAAGTTATGATCGACTAGCAGTGGAATTACAAATCACATTTGTTCCTAAAAATGCTTTTCAAAACCATTGTAAACTGGCTTAAATCTCTATGAATAAGGGGGTAAGTATATAGAATTCCCATCATGCTAGTAGGTGAATAAAAAAATCATGTTCGTACTGAACATTTCTTCATGAATATGCTCATATTTCTTCATGATTATTTCTTAATTGCTTTTTCATTGCTGCAGAATGTTTGGCAACGAGACGTTCACCCTTCACCTGGACCAGGGGCGCGCCTTCGGGAAGGCGTTCCACGACGAGCTGAGTATCCTGGCGCCGCTGCTGCAGTGCTGCGTCGTGCGGCACACCACACTCACTAGTTTGCTCAAGTAAGTCTCAAGCCGGCCACGGCGGCCAATTTCAAAGGAGACTAACCATCTGCGCAGGAGATAATATGATACAAAGGCACAAGCGTGTGTGCAAGCACAAGTGCATTCTCTCCTCCCTCACTCCCATACTCCCAAAACTGGCCTCTAATAATATCTTCGTAAATTCTTGGCTGTTGGCATATTGTCGGCCAAAGGACACAGAAGCTAACACATGGCCGACAACATGCGGACCACCAATAATTTATGATTTATAATAAAGGGTTCACGAAGATAATATTAGAGGCCAGTTGTTACAGAAATTCTTTTCATTTTCATTATCTTTAAAATTGTCCACAGGATCCACACCGGAGTGCCTCTCTCAAAGTTACTTCGCGATTCATTGCGCTCCGACCCTGTGGCGCCCATACTATGGGAGCCACATCTCGCCGCCCTCGACAGGCGGATTGTGACCATACTTGAAGCTCTAAGAAAATGCGTCGACAAATTAGACGCGCCCCTACAGAACGAGGTGAACGATTTCGTATGACCGCTCAACATACGGAGATTATGATGGAGACAATGTGTCAGTTAAAGTGTTTGTGATAAGCGATTGAACATTCGAAGGGGCTGGTGCAATCAGTGAAAATGACTTGCTAGTCGAACTCTCTCATCCGTGACTTAAGACAAAAACTTAGTTATAAGTGTTATCAATGCAAAATCGTATAATCGTCCTGTCTTTGGTTCTGTCTGCAAGACTTATTAGACGTATAAGTTTTTAGTGCCAAAGATTGTCCAAATGAATTTTTTGAGATGTACAGATTATATTTTAGGACCATTCCACTGGATTTTGATAAGCCATTGTATGCCAAATAATAAAGGAATTGTGACTACATTCCGCTTGAGCGCGGCGGCGGACAGATTCGTTTGTTAAAATTGTAACAGTATTCGTGAGTTAGTGTTTATGTTTAATTACTGATGAATTAGTGATATTTGAAATTGTCCTTTCTGTATATTTTGGATATAATTATTAAGCTCTGACGAGACTTGCGTGAGAGAGTGCAATGTTACTGTACATAATAAGAAATGCAATTTTAGTTTTAAGTGTAAATGTAAGATCATCTGCTATTTTATTTTTGTTGTGAAATCTGTTACCATAGGCTGAAAGCTCAAGAAGATACATATCATAAATAAGTTCCGTGTGATAAGCACAGACTACGTCTGATTTTTATTTGTTAAGTTTTTTTTTTGTTTTGAGGCTACACATAATACCTACATCAATGCAATCATGTTCTTTCTACTAATTTACTTACTTACTAATTTTAAATTTTCTCATAGCTGATCTCACGTTTGATATTTCATTTTCTTTCGTTTCATTTATCTAAATTACTTCTTACAGATGTCAAGGGGATTTTTTATCCAGTATCGCGTTTACTGCTTTGCTTTTAACTTGATTAAGTAGTTTAGTTAATTCGAATCTGATAGTTACGATAATGGCAGTTAAGATGGACTATATTTATTTTAATCATGATTTAGTGTACACTAGCTAGTAATTGTATGGAGTGTGTGATCTATTAAACTATATCGGGGTTCATGGAGTCGACTTGCCAAAGACGTACCTAAAATCAATATAAAAATGTGTTGTTTAGCAAATTGTGATGCTTGGGTGTATGTTTCTGTTGATTGTTTATAAATTAAAAGTTAAATAATTGATATGCTTGTCTTTTAATTTACAGTATTTTGACCTTTATGACTAGGAATCGACAGACCATATTAACATTATTATAGTTAATTAATAACCAATACTACTTACTACTTCTGTACCTACTACCTATTAGTAATTTCGTGGGCGATGTATGGAGCGCTCTTTTAGCGTGACAGGTTCTATTGTTAAGACAAAGTCTACTAGAAGTCAGCAAACTATCATCACAGCTATCTTAATCATGGAAAATATTAGGGACACAAAAACAAAACAAAATCTATATGCATCACTATTCTGCACTATCTAGGTAGGTAATATTCTCGAGAGAAGGGTCAGTGTTCCCGTTGACGTCACATAAAGATCACATAAACCGTAGAAACACAGAGATATGTCCGTCCCACATAAAAACAAGAATATGAATAGTAAGGTTATTTGATACAAGGTTTTACGGCTTTACGGCCGTTTGTTGTTTATTAAATATGCTACCGGAGGGGAATGGAGCCGCTGAATATTCCTTCTCATCACTATATGATCATAAAAAGGTCTTAGTTTTATTGTACGAAACAATAGCTTTTTGGGAATCTACGCTATTCACCTATAGTCTGTTTCAATCAGAAAAAAAAACTTTGTAAACAAACCATCACTCAACACAAAATCGTCGATTTCACACTTATTTCGTTTTCACTACATTAAATTCTGATGTGGGAATCTTCGGAAATACTGTCGCCTTCATATTAAACTCGTTTTGGATTGTAATTTCAACTAAAACACGTAAAAATTAAAGAACTTATAAAATTGTAATAAGTTTGTCGTTTTTTTTCCAATGCTTTAGTGAAGTGCCGATTTGTACCATATTGAATGAATGAAAAACAGATTAAAAAAAGTGTAAAGGCAAAGGAATTCTAGGCCATTATGCCAATATGCCCACTGCATTTTCAGGTAGTTTTAAAAACAGAAATTAAGAAAATTCATTTAATTTTTATTTCTTACCGATTTGTTTCTACTTCTATGTACAACGAGTGCAATTTGCACTTTACACTATATTTTAATCCCAAATTTATTTTACTTAAATGTCTTTTTGACTGTATATTGAGTTTTCAACTTGAAATAAATAATAATTATTATGTTTCTCTATTTTGACCACTCGGGCTAAACCTGGACCTTTAGAAGGCTTGCATGAGGACATGGGTCCATCACGTAGAGGCCCATAGAGATAAATTTGATGTTATTAGGTCATCATCATCATTTCAGCCAAAAGACGTCCACTGTTGGACATAGGCCTCCCCAAGGTTTTCCACAACGACGGGTCCTGTGCCACTTGCATCCAGCGGTTTCCCGCGACCTTCACTAGGTCGTCGGTCCACCTTGTCGGGAGCCTACCCACGCTGCGTCTTCCGGTACGTGGTCGCCACTCAAGAACCTTTTTGCCCCATCGGTCATCAGTTCTCCGGGCTATGTGCCCCGCCCACTGCCACTTCAGCCTACTAATTCGCAGTGCTATATCGGTGCGAGCGTAGTTATAATCATAGTAAAAATTACCTCTTTTGTTTATTATTTTGTTGATTTATTGTCCAGCCCGTATTTATCTCGACCGTCGGCATCATACTTACTGATGATTCTAATAAATTTGTTCTATTGTTTATTGTAATTATGTACACACTATATTTTAATGCATAACGATAGTTAAAATCTAAGAAAAGCGCTATAATATTATTAAATTTATAATAAGTTTTATTATGCATAGGTTATTGATTTCATTTCATAACTATATTTCTATAAGTTGACGTAAAGAAACCGATACCTTCTAATCAAGTTTATTCCATCGAATGAAAATAATCCATTCACTCATTCGTTCATATTCGTTATAGTATACAATAGGCACATCACTAAAACTATTTAAGCACTTTGACGTTTCTTTGTTTACAAAGTTTTTTTTTTCTGATTGAAACAGACTTTACCTAGGTATGCTATGTTTGATTATATTTGATTTTAAAATCATCTCAAATCTTTCAAATGGAAATAATTGAATTGAATTGAATTGAAAATAACATTGGTGTAGGTACCTTTGCATGCAACATATAACTTACAGGTAGGTATCTAGAATTCCAACCGTCAGATTTTTTGCCAGTTTACAAAGGATTTACAAAGCATTTCTAGGAACAAAAGTGATTTGCAATACGCGTGTATGTTGTTATAGTCCATCATAACTTTCTATAAATTTGGGGGTAAAGATTTACGTTTTCCTTGAAATATTTTACTTAAATTGTTTTTTCTTGAAGCAAATCTTCACTGAGTAGTCGATTCGGGACATTTTAATTAGGTAAGTATTTTCTTTGTCAACTTGTTTTAATAAACCCCTTCTGTGCCAAATAAATCAGATTTTCTAATTAAGAACAAACATTATCGTTTCAAAATTTCCTTTGAGCGCGTAACTCTACAATACAGGAACATTTTAATGATCGAAGGCGACATAAAATTTGGGAAAGGAAGCTAAAGCCAAGTTCAACGACATTCGTGGACATTTATCTAAAAATTGACGTCAGTAAGCAGTGTTACTCACGAGGAGGAAATGTTGTGCAACAAATCGCTGAATATGTTGAACAACCTGTTGCTTTATAAAAGCAGCAATAAAGTACACAAATGCTACTTAGCTGTTTGAGACGTTGGTTTTTTTATTGCCTAGGAAGGCACACGGACAGACGGGCGTTTTGGATATCTGCAATTTAAGGGCATCAGTAAACATCAGTAAACATCTGTAAACATGCCCTTTGAAGAAATTGTATGTTGCATTTTTCTCATAGAGCGGCGTCGAACGTTTGATTATTCGGTGATAACTGATAAGGTATATCTATATTGTGGCTTTTAACTTTGATTATGAAATTATCGAAAAATCCTGGAACGTAGATGCTTGGTGAATACGCCGCCTTATTCAGGGAATTCGTCCAATTATTATGAACCGCCATACTATTATAAATACTCATTTAAATCAATGAAGAACGAAATTAACGGAGAACATTGAATTAAAATTATTGTTTTGAACGTATTATTGTCGGATAGAACGTTTAATTAATTTTGGATTGCTTTGTTCCATACAATCTTAACAGCTATTACTTGAAGTTAAAAGTGGAAAGCGGGACTATAGGGCCATCAAAATAATATTTCAATGTTTATAAATTTACCTTTAAATCATATTTTATCAACTTCTACCTAAATGTGATAGTATCTTTCTGTAATCTGGAGGCTCGGTAATTTCTCCGCCATGTAAACGAACTAAAAGAATGTGCTATGCGCAATTAATTAAGGTGGACTGACGACCTAGTGAAGATCGCGGGTGACCGCTGGATGCAAGTAGCACAGGACCGGCCGTTGTGGACAACCTTGAGGGAGGCCTATGTCCAACAGTGGATGTATTTTGGCTGAAATGATGATGATAAAGTTCCTTTTTCTCAAATAGATTCAGTGGTTCTTTATCCACAATACAAATGATAGAGTATAGACAACTTTATTATAATATGCTGGTAGGTATAGTTGTTCTGTATTCAAACTACCATTCAATGCAAGGTTTAAACAACGTTCATTCGCCGGGAAATAGAAACGAGGAAGTTTTGGTGTATGTTCGGAAACACACCTCGTTACAAGCATGCGAGCTGTCTAACTGCTGAAAACCTGGTACCTAAGTGAAAGAGAGTCTTAATCTGGCAGCGCGCAACGTACAACCAATCCATTGTTTCGGCTGTACATTGCGCGGTGAGTCATTTCTGAATCTAAGTTTGCAACATTGATTAGTTAGCAAATGATTTGATATAGGTACGTCAAGGTTTATAAAAACAAATATTGTAATCAAATGCATACGCGACATTTCAGCACCTTATTCTCAATACCAAACCTACCTACCTTATTCTCAAGTAAGTGTTGTTAAATTAAACATTGCTACTTTTTTTTTCTTCGTTATGGCGTCGCTTTGCGCATACGCCAGTGTCAAGTAAAATATAATATTAAAATTGTTTGCTGCGTCAAGCACAGGAAGACCTTTGGCTAGGCCTAAAATACCCCCCAAACCCTATCAGAAAAGTGGCGGATACTATACTGACAAATTAGTAGACTTTTTGGAGGAACCCGAAAATCATGTTTTACCACTTTTGTTCCAATTGCCCACACTCACGCGCAGTTATGAACATATAATGGTTAATATTCCACCAACATTATACATTATAATACCAGAAAACACAAGTTTTGGAAATTAAAACAAAAATGACAACATCACTTTTCCACTTCCCGCCAAAAAGCCCCAACATTGCTACTTATTCCGAACAGATGACTAAACTTAGTGTATTGCCTTCCCTCTCACGACCGTAATGCATGGGGAAGATAGTAATATTTTTAGTCGTGTCGAATTTGTATAGTTGTAGTTTGTAGTCAACTAAATAGGTAGTACCCATGAACGTAATACCATTGAACGAGGACTGTGGACTACAAATTTTATTTTCCTTTCATTCATTCAAAAATAAACCTTATCTGACGGACTTAACGCCCACGATGCAGGCTTTATAAAAACCGGTCCCAGCCAGATACCTATAACTGCGCCTTCTTTCCCTTTCTAACAGTACAACCTTTCAACCCTTGTGTTGCCAGTTAATATTTATTCGATCACCTTAAACTTGGTACATTTTCATGTTAAGAATAATAAACAATAAAGTCGATTAATGAAATACCAATGGTAAAGTATAAGAATATCCTAAGATTAAAATTTCAAATATAAATAAATATCTGGAAATAAGTACTTACCTACCTTCTTTAATAATTCGCTTGAAATTGTCAGTTCCGTGATGTCTATAGGAATCGTAGCAGAAATAAAATTAAAAACTTGAAACACAGAACGTCAATTTGCGTGACACACGACATTTTCAGCTAATTTTAAATCTAGAGGATTGTGCTGAATTTTCTCATAAAAATGGGTAGAATATGCGTAATGCAAGGGTGTAAAAGCGAATATTATCCGAATTAAGGATTATCTTAACATAGGTAAGTGGGTAACTATGTTTTCCACGTTAAGTACATTTTAGATGTTCGGGTGACATAAATTTCGCTAGTAAAAAGGACTATAATATAAATCTTATTATGTGTCTGTGTTAACTGAGGAATATCGTCCACGGGAACTGTTTGCAGCGATAAAGTCGCGCTTTTCGTTGCCGCACGACTACATCGCTACTTTTTGAAGTCGGTCGCATTTGCAACGCGCGACAGACCACACGCTGGTAAAACGCGACGCTCACGCCGCGTTGTCACGGCTCGCCGGGCTCGCACACGGCGTTCGCGTCGTTCACACGCTCGAGGAACGCGCACGTCTAGGGCCAGATTAACCCTTTCAGGCAATGTAATTCTCGGGGCCCCTTTCCTTTACCCTTTTGTTGCTTTTTAATAGTACATTACTGCCACGGTCTGTAATGAGTGTGTTGCTGGGCGCGTTGTTAATGGCCGAAAGCGCGGCGCAGCGCAGCTCCAGGCCTCCACAGCGCGGTCAGCATTGCAACCCTTGATGGACAATATAAAATTGTTAGAAAGAAAATAGGTTTTATATGTTTTTACATTAGAAACTATTTTCTACTCTGTTTTTATAATTTCATATTCACATTCTCTGTCACCACTGTCTTATTCCGATTGTTTTTTCCGTGTCATGAAGGAATAAATTTATAACTAAATTTATTAAGAATATTATTTCACAATCATTCACTGCCTGTATATAAATAAACAATTAGCTCTGGGAGTGCTCAGAGCTAATAGGTGATGTGCCCATTGCACGTAAGTGATATCGACATTGCACGTAAGTGATATCGAAAATGTCTGTAAGTGGAAATGATATCGGGAGTACTCAGCAGAACTCAATCATGGCTAGAGAAACAGGAACTTTTGGAAATAGTGGCCTGCCATCTATTGACAAACTAGACGGCAACAGAAACTATGCCACATGGAAGTTCATGATGGAACTATATCTGTTACATGAAGACTTGTGGGAGTACACGAGTGTTACACCCGCGGCTACCGATGCTACAGGTATGAGAAAAGATCAGAGAGCTCGAGCAAAGATTTGCTTGATGGTCAGACCTCATTGCTTGGTCCATGTACGTAAAGCTAAAACCGCTAAAGATGCTTGGGAGGCATTAAGGAACGCGTTTGAAGATAAAGGTCTGAACAATCGCTGCCGGCTACTATCTAAGCTAGTAAGCATGAAATTGGAGCAATTCTCAACAGTTCGAGACTATGTGACGTCTGTCATGACGACATCGCAAGAGTTGCTGGACTTGGGGAAGGAGGTTGACGACGAGTTGTTAGCTGCTCTACTTCTTCAAGGTCTCACCATGGAGTTTCAACCTATGAGATTGGCAATAGAGAATAGTAACATCGATTTAACTACCGATTATGTGAAAACTAAACTTTTTCAAATGGAAGATACTTTTTTGGCGAGTTCAAGCGTGAAACAGCCATCATCAGCTCTACTAACAAATAAACCCAAGGCGAAGAACACACCAAAGAGGAAGACTAAATCAAATGTCAAGTGTTTCATTTGTGATGGGCCACACAAAGCTCAGGAATGTCCAGACAATCCGAAAAATAAGAAGAAGGCTATGCCAGCTTATGCTTTAGGGATGACGTCGGCAAAACAAGCAGACGACTGGATCATAGACTCAGGAGCATCGACACACATGACAAATCGAATGTCTTGGTTGAAGGAGTTGAAATCTACTCCAAATCCGTTGAGAGTAACATGTGCAAATGGTGGTGAGGTATTCGGTAAGGGAGAGGGAACCGTGGTATGCGAGTCTCTAGACCTGACCATTGCAAATGTTACGTATGTGCCCGAGTTAGCATCTAACTTGTTAAGTGTGTATGCTATCGTGAAAAAGGGACACGTGGTGGTGTTCAACGACAAAGGGTGTGAGGTATTTAAGAGCAATGAGTGTAAGGTGAGAGGAAAGGCTGTAGTGAAAGGAATAGTAGAACAAGGCATTTACAAAATTAAATGCTGTTCACAGGGTTCTGCATTAGCATCAGCAGCTGAAGGTAACCAGGTGATGCTATGGCATCGGAGGATGGGGCATCTTGGTATGAAAAACCTCAAATTACTCAGGGATAAGATGGCGACTGGGGTAAGTTTTCCCAACACTTTAACTGAACTTGAGTGTATACCCTGCCTTATGGGGAAACAAACCAAACAACCGTTTCGAAAAACGAATGCGACGAGAGCCAAAGAAGTGCTAGGTTTAGTACACGCTGACGTGTGTGGACCTATGGAGGTGCCTTCTGTTGGTAAATCCCGATATTTTTTGACGTTTATTGACGACTTTACGCGTAAAACTTTTATATATTTTTTGAAACTCAAGAGTGAAGTTTTTGAAAAATTTATAGAGTTTAAGGAGTTTGCCGAACTTCAGACTAATAAGAAGCTGAAGTGTCTACGCACGGATAATGGCAAGGAGTTTGTCAACATTAAAATGGACAACTATCTAAAAAATTTAGGGATTCAACATCAATTAGCGGTAGAGTACACACCGGAACAAAATGGTGTTGCGGAGCGGGCTAACAGAACGATACAAGAAAAAGCAAGAAGCATGTTACAAGATTCTGGCCTAGAAAAAAGGTTTTGGGCAGAAGCGGTCAGTCATGCAGTATATTTAAAAAATAGATCACCAACGCTTGCTGTGAAGGATAAGACGCCGGAAGAGTTATGGTCAGGAATGAAGTGTGACCTAAGCATGGTGAGAAGGTTCGGATGCAAAGCTTTTATGCAGATACCTCAACAAAAGAGAACCAAGTGGGATCCGAAAAGTCGAGAACTGGTTCACACAGGTTTTTGTGATGATGCCAAAGCTTATCGACTTATTTACCCTACTACCGGCGAAGTAGTGAAAGCAAGAAACGTGGTATTTTTCGAAAATCAAAACCATAATAATCAGTCAAACTTAGAAGAAGAGCACTCGGAGGAGATACTCAATCTCTCTAAAGAGGCTGACAATGCTGACGATGGAAGTACTGTAAGGAACATTGAACGGTCTGAGATTGTGCAACCACCAGACACAGATGACGATGAAACAGAGGCTCATCCTGGGGTGTTACAAGACGAAAAAGAGGATGTTCCTAGAGTGGAACAAGACAGACCAAATGAATGTAGCGAGGATCCAGAGACTGTAGAGTTGGACGAGTTTGAAGACTGTGAGTCAGGCTTAACTCTCGACGAGGATGGTGGTCAGCACAGTGGACGGAGGTACCCACTGAGAGACAGAAGACCCAAGCAGTTTCCGGATTACATCTTGTACCAAGCAGCTGAAATGGAACAAGATCCCACTACAGTACAGGAAGCACTGTCCAGAAGGGACAGAGATCAATGGAAAGTTGCAATTCAGGAGGAGCTGGATTCAATAAAGAAAAACAAGACATGGGAATTGGTTAAACGACCGATCAAGTGTAACGTCGTAGATTCTAAATGGCTATTTAGAATAAAAGACGAGGCGGGGAATAAGAGAAGATACAAAGAACGTCTTGTGGCCAGAGGCTTTAGTCAAAGGTTTGGAATTGACTACGATGAGACATTCTCGCCGGTGGTCAGACACAGCTCGCTTAGGACGTTATTAGCGTTGGCAGCTGATATTGGTTTGAATGTGGACCAGATGGACGTCAAAACAGCGTTTCTCAATGGAGATTTATCGGAGACAGTCTACATGAAGCAACCGGAAGGGTTTGAAGAAAAGGGGCCAGATTATGTGTGTCTTCTCAAACGTTCCCTATATGGACAGGCTCCAAGAGCATGGAACAATAAACTGAACAATGAGTTGTTACAATTGGGTTTCATACGTTCTAAAAATGAACCATGCGTGTACACAAAATTGAATGACAGGAGTGTCATAATTCTAGCTGTCTACGTTGACGATATGCTGATCTTGTGGAACGATAAAGAGGAGCTGCGCAAAGTAAAGAGGGACCTCATGTCAAAGTTTGAGATGAAGGATCTCGGTAGGGCAGAGTTCATTCTGGGAATGAGTATTACGCAGAATGACTCAAAAATAAAAGTTGATCAAGCGAAGTACATCGACAAATTATTAAATATTTTTGGGATGGTTGATTGCAAGGTTGCATCAACACCTTCAGTTACTGGCCAAAAGCTACAGAAGCCAGGCCCAGATCATAAGCCTGATGGAAGGATTCCTTATCAAAATTTGATTGGTTCACTGATGTATTTGTGTGTATGTACAAGACCTGACATAGCTCATTCAGTGAATTACCTGAGTCAATTCAATAGTTGTTACACAGAAGAACACTGGATAGCTGCTAAGCGAGTGCTCAGATTCTTGAAGGGTACTAAAAGTCATGGATTAATGTATACCAAGAAGATGAAATCAAATAAGATATTGGGGTATGCAGATGCAAGTCATGCCACATGCTATGACAGAAGGTCATACACAGGAGTAGTTTTCTTGTATAGTGGAGGAGCTATATGTTGGGAGAGCCGAAAGCAAAGAACAATAGCTCTCTCTACTGCAGAGGCAGAGTATGTGGCTATGTCTGAAGCTGCTAGAGAAGCGATATTCCTAAAAAGGTTTATAGCCGAGGTTACAGGAAAACCTGAGGTGTCATTAAAGATCTACAGCGACAGCCAATCAGCTATTGCTATTGCACAGAACCCTGTGCATCACCAACGTACAAAACATATTGATGTGCGCCATCACTTTGTAAGAGAAACAGTTGAGCATGGGCATATTGAGTTAGAATATGTGGAGACGATACGAATGGTGGCAGATGTTTTGACTAAGCCTTTGTTGAAAGGTAAGTTTGAATGGTGTGCAAGAGGAATGGGTCTAGAGAAATGAAATTAAGGAGGAGTGTTAGAAAGAAAATAGGTTTTATATGTTTTTACATTAGAAACTATTTTCTACTCTGTTTTTTATAATTTCATATTCACATTCTCTGTCACCACTGTCTTATTCCGATTGTTTTTTCCGTGTCATGAAGGAATAAATTTATAACTAAATTTATTAAGAATATTATTTCACAATCATTCACTGCCTGTATATAAATAAACAATTAGCTCTGGGAGTGCTCAGAGCTAATAAAAATAAAGGCCGAGACCGATGGTTTGTCGATTGAAATTGTTTGCAATCGGGACGACTTTTGACTTTACACTTCCCGATTACTCCTAAGCAATAAAAAACAAAAAAACAATGTTGTCTTTTACAGATCCCAGGCGTGTAAATTGGTTACAACAAATACCTATTGGCTACAGAAAAATTACCCAAAATTCCGTCATATACAGCAAGCATTTTAAGCCGACAGATTATGTCCCTAATTTAACACAACGAGTTTTAAAGGAAAATGCCCTGCCCTCACTGTTCCTTTTCGTTAGCACAAAGGACAATGGGCAAAAATGGTCCAAATGTCCACCACTTCCGAGACCTACGTCACTCGATAGACCACTACATACTGAGTAACTTTTGCAAAGGCAGTTCAACAAAATAGGCTGTCAGTAAAAAAGTATGAGTAGTTTAAAAAAATATTTTAATTTTTTTATTTCACACTTTGTGTTATGTCTTATACATTTTTTTCGAAAGGCAACAATATAAATACACTTTCTAACATTAAATAAGAATAAAATAAGCTGTCAGAAAGCAAAAAATGCCGTGAAACATATTTTATTATTATTTTTGTTACCTGATGATAAGTGAAAAAGTAAGGTAACGCATAGAAGGTACCTGCTTAATTATTTTATAGAAGCGCTTGTTGTTCACTTTTCATCAGGTAACAAAAATAATAATAAAAACTTTTCACGGCATTTTTTGCTTTCTGACAGCTTATTTTATTTTTATTTAATGTTAGTAAGAGTATTTATATTGTTGCCTTTCGAAAAAAATGTATAAACAATACTAATGATGAAATCATATTTTTTTTTAAACTACCCGTATTTTTTTACTTACAGCTTATTTTGTTGAACTGTCTTTGTAAAAGCTACTCAGTATTTAGTGGTCTATCGGGTTACGTAGGTCTCGTCAATGGTGGATATTTGGACCAAGTCCCATACAGTTTTGCCCATTGTCCTTTAATTTTGTCTTATGGTCTAATTAGTTAGATATTCTTAGGGTACCGTACCTAATAAGGAAAAAAACTAACCCTAATATGATAACTTTGTTGTCCGTCTGTCTGTCTCTATGTCCGTCTGTCACAACTCACAACTTGCACAGCCCAAATCAAACATAACATGTTAACAGTAGTAGGTACCTTTTATAGCATAGAAAAAGAGTAAGTATAGGAAAGATAAGTATAGGAAAAACCATAGATATGGAGAGCCTAGAAAACGTCCAAGCGTGTGAAGTGTCATGTTACTTTATATTACAAAGTGGCAAAATCTACGATCTTAAATACTATTTTGTATCTCCATTTGGGTTGCCAAGATACAGACAGGCACTCGCGTAGTTTGGCCACCGCAGACTAATTTATTGTACCTACTCATGTTTTTATGAAAATAAACATCCTTTTGCCTTATTTTCTTATTATTTTCCTATCATAACAATCTTGGAACAATATAACGTTTTCACCAGATAGCCATGGGGACGTTCTCCAAATGTCAAAATATTATGGTCACTCTTGTTGGCAAAAGAAACAACGTTCAGTGTGGTATATCGCTGTCGGCTTCACTTTTGCTGGCAAGTCATCATTCCAGGTGTGTAAACGTATAAGTTCTTTGGTAGTACCTAAGCACCATTGACAAACTTACGTGTGGTCAGATTTATGACAGCACTATACTGCATACTATGCTATACGTTTGCTATAGCTCAGTGTGGCTTGTCCATACAACACGGCGTTCCTAAACCGGCTGATTTATGAGTGTCCAATGCTTCGACGCTAGGGCGGCTATGCTATTGTTTCTAGCGATTTATAGCTCATGACGCAGGAGGCGACCATTCACTTGCACAACAACGTGTCCATTGACGTCATGAGGCAGGCATATTGTCCGCACCCTGGTATTATAAATGAGGTATGTGGAAAGACCAATTAATCGTGTGTTAAATACAAAGGTGATTTTGTTAAAAGTCTGAATTGCCGTAATGTTCATAGGCATTTTTTTTAACAAATGATAGCTCAGAAGGGCTTGACAAGTGGCTGACGTTTACAAATTCGCTACGCTTCATCTATGGAAATGACATAGTGACGTGATCTCAAGCGAGATCTTCATAGCGACTTGTTGTTGATTTACATAGCAACGTTTGACATTTCCATACATTTTGAAGTTTATTCCATTCTATTCGATTAGCGTTCATGCCACTTGGCTAGCCCCTCTGGTATTTTAAACCTTTTCCATATTCGTTCTTATTTTTTTTTAATATTCACACTAATTTAATTAGCTATTGCGCCAGTGTTAAGGACAATTCAAAGCGTCCCAGTGCGTCTAGATGCCTCGCTTGCCTCGCCCGAGCCCTTACGTTATTATGTCTATGCGTACCGCGACGTCAAAACACGGGTGCGGCATGCGCTTGTTGTAGACGCGGCCTTGAAAAACATTTGAAAATCAGAGAAAAGGGTTTTAATAGGTATCTACTTGTGGTTGGGCTCAAGGCTAGTTTCATACATCAGTATAGTTTTGTTAGACTTTATAGTTTAAAAATAAACCTTCAAATGACAAACCCGTTTAGGAAGGAATTCGCATTGGTTCCGAACTGGCAAATTGAAATTGGATCTGTTTTTCTATGCCATAAATAATTGGGAGCTTCGATTTGTGGATTTATGGTTATTAAAGATATGTCCGCGTGATAACACGCACCGATTCAAAATTCATTTACATGGAAATGTGGGGCCTATGATATATTTATGCCATTATTAATTATTGAGAAATCTTATGCATGTAATATAGAATAGTGCTATTTCAGTTATCATGTGGCCGTGACTCGTTTTGCTTTTCAAAATAAACATTTATTAGGATTTCTATCAATTAAAATTTAGCCTACATTTCGAAATATAGAGTCGAATATAAATTCTTTCAGTTATTATTTAACCCTTTTAGAAAGAAAAGGCATTTGGTAGTTTATATTAAAATTATTTTTAATGCAATCTATACAATATTCATTCATAGAAATATGGACTATACAGCGAACGATGTATCATTGGGTACAAAAATCGTTCAGAGACAAAAGTTCCCCGGTCCGGCCGGCCATCCGACCGGCAATTTATGGTTATCGGGCCCGTTGCAGATATCGGCCGGGAACGGATGAGCCTCCGCGCCATGAACCAACGGAACCGTGCATTATTCTTTGAACATTATTTAAAATTAGAACACGAAAGTTTTCAAATTGTGTGCGGAATGGAATATTAGCTTTTCTCTAGCGAACTTGGTTTGGTTTACTTTATAGGAATTGTTTTTATACAGTGTGTTAGGTAGAGCAAGGGACTTATTAAAGTGCTCGGGTGAGGTACGCGAGGCATCTGGACGCACCAATTCAGTTGTACCATTGCGCGTAGATACATCATGTACCACATCAAGATCATCATTTAGGTAATAGATGTACCCACATTATATACCTACCTATGTTTACCTTAGAGTTAGTCATATTAATAGATAGCCAAATAGGTAAATACATTTGGTAAATATAGTATCATATATTTCGAGATGGATATACCTAATATATGCCGTCGCATCGCATATAAATCGGCAACAATATGGAGACACATTTACATATATTTTCTTCGTCAAAATGTAAACTAGATGTTCTCTGTTTTCCAGTCGCACTAAAATGGTAAAATAATCATAGAAAAACACAACCGATAAAATATGAATAGGTTTATCAAATTCAGCATTTAGTTAAGCTTTGTATTTTATTTATACTTAACTTTTTCAAATTGGTATGTTTTAGTAGTGAGCCACTGAATATTGTTACCGTCTAAAATAAGAGTTGTGTTCAAAAACGCCATCAAATGGATTACCGCCTATTACCTACCCTAAAGAGAGTATTTTGTCTGAATACAACTCTTATTTTAAACGGTTAAAATATGAAGTTATAGTTAGTGATAACGGCCTGGTATCTCATTCGTCAAATATCTTTGTCCAATGTACCTACATTTGATCAAATAACTTGGATGACTTCATCCAATTTTCTAGCCACCCATATTTGATCAAAGATTTTAAACTACGCAAGAAATTCAAATTTCTAGTATTTTTTTCTCAACTACGCAAATTACAAAGAAATCTTGGACAATGATACCTACCTATTTGACGAGTGGAATGGGCATCCGTAAAAAAAAAGATCAAATGTTGGGTATCGAAACTGGACAAAACGAGTACCTACTGACGGACGAAGTTCACCCCCTATCTATATATAACATAAAGTTCTATAATCAATTGAAATTCATAAGTTCCCTCGAAGATAGGTATTCATCATGCAATTAAATTATGCACAGTTCCAGAGCTCGGATTGGTTCGATCCAATGTGGGTTACCTGTGTTTGCGTTTCATTGGCAAATGGAGTCGGTACTAGAGTATCAGTTTGCTTGTTTCCGCCTCAGAAATGATACAATTTCGATAATTATATTTAATGTAAGATGCTTCAGATTAGTAAGACAGTCTTGATAAAACAATGGTAATCGATGTAGAAATAATAGGTACTTAATATATTATTATCGGTCGATACCAAAGAATGTCGATACGATATTTACTTACATGAAAGTTTTGGTATTTTACCTCACAAAGTTAGTTACCTCTTGTAGTCAGTAATTGGAATACAGAAAATAGTATTTTTTCATAATACAAATTAGCAAAAAACAAATTACAAAAACGTATCTATTACACCTTGAGGGTGCGTTTCCACTGACGCGGAGCTGGGCGGAGTGGAGCGGAGCGGGCTGTGAATTGGCCAATCACAGTGCTCGAAATCTCCACTCCGCTCTTAGCCCATCACAGTTGGCCAATGACAGTCCGCCGCTCCGCTCCACTCCGCCCAGCTCCGCTTCAGTGGGAACGCACCCTAATAGCAGCATCCTTATGCAAGTATCGAGCAGTGCACCCAAGCAAGCAGTTTTGACGTCTCACCACGTACACATAATAATATAACTGATTGCTTGTGCGCGACTGCTCGGGGCTTGTGGATGCATCTGATTAATTAAATTATATCTACTTAAACGTGCCATACTTATCGATCCTAAATATTTAGTTGAACTGACACCATTTCGAAAATGTGTTCTTATAATATTTTTTTTGGCACACTGGCTGATGGTACGGTACACCAGTGGAATTCAAAATGGAACTAGGTCTGTTTTAGACGGGTGCCGCTCGCCGTCTGTGCACTGCTGAATATTTGAGAACCACTGAAAACATTACCGCGACACAAACACTGTGCATAGCCAAAGGCTAATCTTCGAAACGGCTGGACCAACGATCTCTAAATCGTTGGGCTGGATCGAATTTGACGGGACTTTCACTTCCAGATAGCTGATGATATAAGGACTAACTAAGGCTACTTTTAATTTCGAAAAATAATTAGGGTACTGTCTTTTTCAAAAATGTACGCGGAAGATGTCGCGGGTATAGCTATAGTAGGAAATATAATCATAATCCACAATGTGGTGGTGTATGGCCACTCAAGCCTCTGACTACCCCCGAATGGGGATACAAGTCGTGACGTTATATATTTTTTTATAATCATAATAACATAGATTAATTTTAGTTTCCGCGGCGCTCCAACTAGATGGAGCATGCGCACTAATAAAATGCGGCAACTGATAATGCTCAAATTTTTGAGTACTTCAGTACATCTGACAGCAACCATTGTATGAAACTGACAGGCCGCGTCGAAAATAAGTTGCCTCATTTCTGGAAATGATTTTTCTTAGTAGGGCGGTATCTAGTAAATCTATGCATAATAAGTACGCTACGTTGACTGCAGGTTTGCTGGAAAACGATGCATCTCTTCTATTTTGGGTGTCGTAGAATAATTGAACACATACCATCGCTGTCAGCCAGCAATCCCACGTAAGTGCTGCTAACGCCTACTGAACTTAATGACCTTCTATTTTCATACAATGCTATCCTAGTCAGGTCCGGATACCTCTAGGATTTCATCGTGTGTTGTTCATATCAATATGTTCCCTACTTGTTGAATTTTTTGCCTATTAGAAATTGCCCTCTCACAGAAGATGGGCGTAAAGTAGCTATTATATTACAGCTGCATTCCGTAAGATGAGTGAGAAACCCGGAAGCCCATTGCCCCGTGTCCCTCCCTCTATCCCACTCCCCATCAGGGGGCTTACCACCACCTCTTATAGCAGTTTTGTTTAAACGTTTCAGCGGCCATTTGTGCAATGACGTTTCTTATTGTCATGACAATAAGGTACGTCATTGCACAAAAAGACGCTGAATCGTTAAAACGTTCCTGTAATTGAATCGCAATAAGAGTTCGTGGTAAGCCCCCAGGTCGGCAACGTGCAAGCGATACCTTTCGTAGTTGGAGCATCATACGGGCCGTATGCCAAGGTTCCGGTTTCATCATGTAGGTACCGATGCGGTATTTATATGATGTATGCATGTACCTACTTTTATAGATTGCATTATCCCAGTGTAGTCGTGATATGATCGCGATCAACAAGATAGTTGAGTTTGTACGTAGTAGTTACTATATTCAAACAATGCTTGTGACTATTTAATACAATCCCAGAAATATAGGTGAAACAACAAGGTTATACAACCATAACTTTTCTCTGTTTGTAGTTAAAATAAAATATTTCTATTAATAGAACTATTCCGCAAATAAGCCACATTACCATCAATCCGTAGAAGCATGCGCCGAGTGTTGACATGTCTAATGGTCTTGCTTCCTTACCCTCGCTATCGCTTACTTTTAATTGACGATTATAGATTTTTAATATATTGTCTAAAACACCTGTCTCTATTAATCGTAACATCACACGATCCACTTGCTTTGCTGCTGGCCACCCCGGGCGCATGTAAAAACATGTTGTAGCACTCATGATAGGCACATCCAAAACTTGAAGAACACGACGTAATGGACTAAATATAATGCTATTGGTTGCTAAAAGATATCTTCTCCCTTTAGCTATATCCATCAGATGAATTGGAATTTGAACTAACGATAAAACTTCGTATTTCTTCTCTAAAGACGTACCTCTGTAATATTCTAAAAGGACCTCGGCTCCACCCAACCCATCCACTTTATCAACCGTATCTTCTACCGTCCCAAAGCGTGGTTCCAGTATATCTTTCTCCAGACCGTCTATCAGATCTCCTTGATAGACAATACGAACGATGAAGCAGAACCAAATCCAAAGGATATAAAGACTGTTGATTATTGACGATGTTGTCAGGAAGTTTACTCCTTGTCCCAAGAATATAACGAATGTTTGAAAAAATACTCCATCTCTTGATGCACTTTTATGGACTTTACATCTCTTTGCAAATATTGTAGTCAGAACGAATACAGCGAAGGATAAGAATAGGAAAGGTGTAATATTAGTGTAAAGTGGAAGTAAAACTTTTGCCCAAGTGTAAATCTTGCGGCGCTTCGGGCCGCACCAGTATAAGTCAGAAATATAGTAAGCGTGAGTTATCTGAGCCATCTTATATCTGTTATATGTGATGATACCAACAGGAATAAGTATATCAGCTTTTTTATTGATGAGATCAGCAAAAGACCCGGTTCCTTTTCCATTGACATACGATCCAAAGTTGCCGCGATTAGCCCAGGAAATAATATCTACAGTGGAGTTTAGTGCTCTTATAAGATACTTGAAGAAGTCACCGTTAATACCACCAATTGAGGTAACTGTACCATTAACAATTTCTAAATTAACGTACGGCAAAAAATGAAATAAACTTACTCTTATGGGACATAGGTGAAAATTTCTGAACTTATTTGGGAAAAGATCGTCATTCGATAATGCAACAGGTGCATAATTTTCACAGTTCCCATCGCTGTACGGAAAATATGTTGATAACATTATTTCTTCAGAATTATTAGTAGTAATCATTATTATATCCGTCAAATTGTTTTTCCATGCGGTTTCAGTAATTCTGGAAAGCTCATATTCTTTTACACCGTTTGTCATCACTAATATGAAATACACAGAGGTTTTCGAATAATGATTTACAACTTCGATAAAATTTTCAAATTCTTCGACTGAATTAGCAAATAAAATGGTTTGATTGTAGTTATTAATTTTTACAATTGGGCGAATTTTGTAAGTTTCAATATTCGTCATCGCTATAGTCATCACGGAACCATGAAATTGCTTCAGGAAATGATTTACGTTGTCTGTATCGTTTTGCCACCAAACTACTGTTGTTATACATTCATACTTATAGACTGTATTAGCAACTGTCACTGCTCTTTGTATCAATTTGGATATTTCAGAATTGTTACCACATATCAAATGCAGGAAACATAGAGTCATATTTAAAAACTTCATCACGTTAGTACAAACTCTATCTTTTTGATAAGTAACGATGCAGGTAACACTCAAAATAACAATTGGATTACTTGAGAGTGATGGTTTGGTTCGATTGGGTTTTTATTAATGGTTTTATTTACCTATCAAATAATGGAGTCCGACCATGTTATTGTGTAACATTAAAGTGACAAAATGTAACGTAATATATATTTTTAGGTGATGATGGATTTAAGCGTGCTTCTATGTAATTAATAAATACATTACTGGCTTCGGCTTCAATTAAATATTGTTAGTTTTTTCGCCTTGTATGTGACACTGCTAAAAGCATTCGTGACCAATTTTTAACCCCAGACGAAAAACGAGGGGTGTTATAAGTTTGAAGTGTGTATCTGTGGATCTGTGAATCTGTGTGTCTGTCTGTGGCATCATAGCGCCTGAACGGATGGACCGATTTTGATTTAGTTTTTTTTGTTTGAAAGGTGGGTTAATCGAGAGTGTTCTTAGCTATGTTTTTAGAAAATCTGCTCAGCCGTTTGAAGACCATCAGCTCTTTTCTAGTTGATGAAAAGATATAAACAACTTCCACAGGTCTGATTGATATGAAATTCGAAATCCTGTCATTTGTCAATGATATTACAAAGTATGATAACCTTGATCTGATGCGCAACATCATCAGAAGAACTCCTCAATGGTGTACGGCATCTACCTTGTGTTCGGGCTCATACGATGCATTTTGACGAGCTCATGCTAATACATGCTGGGCAGTTAGTACACCGGTAATATAAGTTTAAAAAGTATGAAATAAAAATTAAATTAAAAATTTAAAAAACCCCCGACAAAAAAATACCTCTAAAGAGAAAAAAATTATATCTGAATATTTTCACCCAAGTGTCGTTGCGTCGGGGGACCGCTAGGTGCGTCGGTCAGGGTCATAATTACAGGTTACTCTAAATGTAGTGTACTTAGCGGTCTCCCTACGCAACGACGCTTGGGTGAAAATATTCAGATATTATTTTTTTCTTTTTACAGGTATTTTTTGTCGGGGGTTTTTAAAATTTTTAATCATACAAATCTATCCTAGTTAGGTCCTGGATACCTCAAGAATGACATCGCATGTTATTATTTGTTATTATCATAAAGTATTTATGCCTATTCGAAATTGCCCTCTCACAAAAGATCGGCGTAAAGAAGCTATTACAGTTGCATTTCGTAAGATGAGTTAGAAACCCGGAAGTCCATTATCCCATTCCCCTCCCTCTGTTCCACTCCCCTTCAGGTCGGCAACCTGCAAGCGATTCCTTTGGTATTGCCACAGATGGTATTGCAAGCATCACATTAAAAAGGCTCCGGCTTCATCATGTGGGTACCGATGCGAGACGGATGTATTTATGCGAGACGATGCATGTATCATATGCCCAGTATAGTCGTAATATGATCACCATCAACAAGATAGGTGAGTTTGTACGAAGTAGTTACTCAAACAAAATCAATGCTTGTCATACCTATTTAATACAATCACAAAAATATAGGTAAAACAACAGGATTATACAACAACAACTTTTCTCTGTTTGTAGTTAAAATAAAATATTTCTATTAATAGAACTATTCCGCAAATAAACCACATTACCATCAATCCGTAGAAGCATGCGCCGAGTGTTGACATGTCTAATGGTCTTGCTTCCGTACCCTCGCTATCGCTTACTTTTAATTGACGATTATATTTTTTTATAATATTGTCTAAAACACCTGTCTCTATTAATCTTAACATCACACGATCCACTTGTTTTGCTGCTGGCCACCCAGGGCGCATGTAAAAACATGTTGTAGCACGCGTAATAGGCTCATCCAAAACTTGAAGAACACGACGTAATGAACTAAATATAATTCTATCGGTTGCTATAAGATATCTTCTCCCTTTAGTTATATCCATCAGATGAATTGGAATTTGAACTAACGATAAAACTTCGTATTTCTTCTCTAAAGACGTACCTCTGTAATATTCTAAAAGAACCTCGGCTCCACCCAACCCATCCACTTTATCAACCGTATCTTCTACCGTCCCAAAGCGTGGTTCCAGTATATCTTTCTCCAGACCGTCTATCAGATCTCCTTGATAGACAATACGAACGATGAAGCAGAACCAAATCCAAAGTATATAAAGACTGTTGATTATTGACGATGTTGTCAGGAATTTTACTCCTTGTCCCAAGAATATAACGAATGTTTGAAAAAATACTCCATCTTTTGATGCACTTTTATGGACTTTACATCTCTTTGCAAATATTGTAGTCAGAACGAATACAGCGAAGGACAAGAATAGGAAAGGTGTAATATTAGTGTAAAGTGGAAGTAAAACTTTTGCCCAAGTGTTAATCTTACGGCGCTTCGGGCCGCACCAGTATATATCAAAAATATGGTAAGCATGAGTTATCTGAGACACCTTATATCTGCTATATGTGATGATACCAACGGGAACAAGTATATCAGCTTTTTTATTGAAGAGATCAGCAAAAGACCCGGTTCCTTTTCCATTGACATACGATCCAAAGCCGCCGCGATCAGCCCAGGAAATAATATCTACAGTGGAGTTTAATGCTCTTATAAGATACTTGAAGAAGTCACCGTCAATACCACCAATTGAAGTAACTGTACCATTAACAATTTCTAAATTAACGTACGGCAAAAAATGTAATAAACTTACTCTTATGGGACACAGGTGAAAATTTCTGAACTTAGTTGGAAAAAGATCATCATTTGATAATGCAACAGGTGCATAATTTTCACAATTCCCATCGCTGTACGGAAAATATGTCGATAACATTATTTCTTCAGCACTATTAGCAGTAATCATTATTATGTCCGTCAAATTGTTTTTCCAAGCGGTTTCAGTAATTCTGGAAAGCTCATATTCTTTAAAAACTTTTGTTATCACTAATATAAAATACACAGAGGTTTTCGAATAATCATTTACAACTTCGATGAAATTTTCAAATTCTTCGACTGAATTAGCAAACAAAATGGTTTGATTGTAGTTATTAATTTTTACAATTGGGCGAATTTTGTAAGTTTCAATATTCGTCATCGCAATAGTCATCACGGAACCATGAAATTGCTTCAGGAAATTATTGACGTTGTCTGTATCGTTTTGCCACCAAACTACTGTTGTTATACATTCATACTTGTAGACTTTATTAGCAACTGTCACTGCTCTTTGTATCAATTTGGATATTTCAGAATTATTACCACATATCAAATGCAGGAAACATAGAGTTATGTTTAAAAACTTCATCACGTCAGTATAATATCTTTTTGTAACGTTGCAGGTAACACTCAAAATAACAATTGGATTCCTTGTGAATGATGGTTTGGTTCGAATGGGTTTTTATTAATGCTTTTATTTACCTCTCAAACAATGGAGTACGACCATGTTATTGTGTAACATGAAAGTGACAAAATGTAACGTAATATGTATATTTAGGTGATGATGGATTTTAGCGTGCTTATATGTAATTAAATACATTACTGGCTACCGCTTCAGTTAACTATTGTTAGTTTTGTCGCCTTGTATGAGACCTGCTAAAAGCATTCGTGACCAATTTTATTAAATGGGTCCGAGTTCCGATAGTCGGTCATCCACGTAAAGGTTGTGTCTACTTTGAAGCTCATATTTTAGTGTGGTGTACGCGACTACAGATAGGTACTGACGTCAAACTGAACCTGCAGAGTCCATATACGTAGTCCATAGATCTTTTTTCCTAATGTAGTAGCTGAAAACGTTTGCTCTTGACACAACGTCTATAGGGTTAATGAGCAAAGCAGTCCAACTTCACATTTATGTCTATGAGTAAGATCAGTATAAAACTGTGAAGGTATATCATATCATGTAATAATACAGAGTAACTTAAACGTTTTATTTTAGAAACTTAATACACAGTATTTATAAAAGTGCAAATGTGTATCTTCGACAACAGTTATCCAAAAATAGATGATTATATCTGAGTAGGTACATGTTGTATATAATGTAGAGCAATATTATTATTTATGCTTTGGTTCTGCATATTCAGCTGTTTTCAATATGTATAACAATAAGTTAAATAACGTTAGTTTAGGCAGTATCTTAACTTAAACATTAAATAAAAGATTCAAGCATTGATTACATGTGATAGTTCTGAGATGGGCACCAATGCTTTTAAAAGTTGTTTGTGCGTAATATTACTTATATTATGCTTAGTATTAAGGTCACATTAAATGGTTCAATTTCTTGTTTAAAATATATTTTTGTTGTAATTTTGATACGATAAACCATAGCTGTACTAATGTTTTGTGTTAAACTAACATTTAATTTATCATAATTCGTTAATATCCCTTAGAATATATATTGTTTAATTATTTATCTTCCAATATTGACTGTAAGGCTATACAGCGTGCGTCAATATAACTAAAAGGTGCCCAAAAGTAAGTAGCAACGCGAGACGGTAATCTTTAAAAAATAAATTTGTCTGGACATCCTTATTATTATGATAACGAAACTAAAATAATTTAACATAACTATCAAAAATATTGAAAATTAAAAAAAAAAAAAAACAATACATTTTGATAATCCTGCCAATTAAAGTTGTTATTTCAAGAGTAAAAAGTTTGAATTTATCCACCACGTTGCGTTAGGACAGCGTCAATGAGTAGAATTGCCCCATTGATGATAGCCAGAGACGCCTTTGCAAGGTTCTTGTCCCTGAACTCAGTCTTAGAAGAGTGCTGGAATCTGGAAGCGGAAGAGAATTAACCATTACTGAAAGGTGTTAAAAAAGGATGTCACCATTAAAACTATTTAAGTTTCGAATGAAGCCTCTGGTTGGTCGATACGATAGAGATTATAAGCAGAATAGATGTTCTTACTAGATTTCTCTATGAAACAACGCGTGGAAACTTGCACGGAATGGCGCGGGTGGTGGGGGTTAAGAAATACGCCCCCGCGATTATTTCTATCTACCGGTAGGTATATAGCAGAACTACTCGCTTCATTTTATGTTGATGTTAGTTCGTAGTTCAACTTTTTGCACTAGGTGTCACTAAGTGTAGGATGGTAAAAAGGACGTTCAAATGGTCGCCATCTAATGTCGATATATAGAATTATATTTGGGATGCGAACGTTTGCAAGACGTGTGCATAGGACGAACGCCGACCGCACACTGACTTAAGCCACGCCTACTGTGATGACGTCACGGGCCTAATGGAATCTTCGGGCCCGGATGCTTAGACCCAGTCCTTTTAGTATTAGGTCCATGGTTGATACAATTATGATAGTGGAGTCTAAGTAGGATTTTTGTGGGTCAATTTTTCTTTGACATTCTTAAACGTTAAAAAGGACTTCTTTAAATGGATTAAACTTACCTGTCGATAATAACAGCACCACTAGCCACGAACAGAGCGACGCCGACCAGCGAGTAGAAGATGTCGATGCGTTTGTGCGCAGGCGTCTGCATTAAGTAACCTGAAACGTGACGTCATAAGGAATTGAATAATATACTTATTCAAATGAGTACCTTATTGGTGTATTACCTCGTTAAGCATAGGTAACCTCTTCTACTGATAAACAGTAGAACAAATGCTTTTGTTTTTTACAAACTGACTCATAATGTTAGAGCCAATCTGTAGCCGATTAACTGCAGCTCATATACGGGCTGGTTCGACCACAGTAGTACCCTCTCACAGATATTCGGCGTAAAGTTGTTTATTAGTTGCGTTTGGTACGATGGGTGAGAGAGCAGAAAGTCCGACCCCTCCCAAAAAAAATCTAAAGACAATATCAATGATAAGTACACCAAAATGTACATGGCGTGAGACTAGGCGATCGTTCTATTTGTCTGGCGATCATAGATTTACTAGATACCGCCCTACTAAGAAAAATCATTTCCAGAAATGAGGCAACTTATTTTCGACGCGGCCTGTCAGTTTCATACAATGGTTGCTGTCAGATGTACTGAAGTACTCAAAAATTTGAGCATTATCAGTTGCCGCATTTTATTAGTATGCATGCACGCATGCTCCATCTAGTTGGAGCGCCGCGGAAACTAAAATTAATCTATGCTGGCGATATTGGTTTTTTGCTACAGTGGTTTGGGAAACCCACCAGCGGCGGCTCCGGCGAAGATGATGAGGTATCCAACGAAGGTGCCGGTGACCAGCATGCCGGTATCCGCGTCCGCATTGTAACTGTGGTAGTGCAGCGCCACGCACGAACACGTCAGCGCCTGGAAGATAATACAAAACATACTTGAAAAAAAAATCAAGTACCTAAGTATATTTAATGTCACAAAAGATGGGTGGAAGCTGATAAAATGAAACCGACGCAGAACTCGCAAAATATTTTTTCAATCTACCTACATTTCTACGGCTTTGAGAAGCCTAAACATTATCACAATCTGAAGATGCTGAAACACTAACGTCAGTCAGAGATGGGTGCATCTCTGACTGACGTTAGCGAGCGTTGCCGAGCCTCCGATCGTTTACCGTTCAGTGATTGGAGCTGGTTATCAGTCAGGTTTGAGAGGTTAGATACTGTATTACCTTAGCCTTGTATACGACGCGCTTTACTAAAATCATAGAGAAAGGATCAATAGAGATGACACGGTAATAATAATACCGTGCTTGAGCGAGACATGCTTACGCCCGATATCCTAAGAGTGAAAGGGATAGACGTACTATCTTTTGTCACTTTCTGCGTATCGCACTAAGTTTGTTCCAGTATGAGCCAAACAAAGCATCACCCAACTAAATTTAGAAGTAGTATACGTCAGATCACGTTCCATAAACATTAGGTTTAAGCGTAATTTAGCAGGATTATACATCTTTTGTCCCTTACGGGTGTACGCGCTTGTCAAATCTACAGGTTTATTCTTAATCTAAGACTAAAATCAACAACATTATACCTAGGCATGCCCTCCATTCCCAACCAACATGACATTTAAAAACCGAAACACGATTCCGTAATTACCCGCCCAAAACAGCGCCATAATATCTTCGGATGACGTCACCACTTCCCTTGTACAATGACGTAGGATGTGGTTTAGCAGGTCGGTCTGGAAGGGGGCATGATGTCATGTGATCGCGCCACCGCCTTCATAAACTCGGTGGCTCGAGGTCGCCCAGTAACAAGACCTTGTCTTTGAGGATGAGAGCATTAAAACGGGGCCAATTGCACTGTTCAATGTGACTGTATAATTTAGTTGCGTGTTTAATACGAACAAACAAAAAAATACTTGCATTTTGATCTACTTAAATCAATGATAAGATCAGTGATCAGTGGTGAGTATGATGAAAGAATAAAAACTAAAACTTAAAATTTTTAATTTTTATCTCCTCGTTAATTTTGGAGCTGTAAACACAAACAAAATAAATACTAAGTACTGGAGATATCAATATCAAAAGGATATAAATACACGAAATGGTAATAATGTTCGAGTTCAAGTGTATCTTCGCAGGGCTCACCAACATTCGGACGGCCGTTTTGTTAAATTCGTGGTTCATTCATTTTGTGGCGGAAAGTGTAATATTAAATAAAAATAAATGAAGGCGAAACGTTAACAACAACTAATATTAAATCCATTCATACTCGTATCGCTTCGTTGGCCTGGCGTTGTAACGTTTAAAAGGCACCTTCGCAGCTTCGGTATTAATATTCACTCCGTAACTCCCAGATGCATATCGCTCCTCAATAACTTACGGCCAATGATAAACATTGCATCATAACTATTAAACAATAACGCTCCGAGGATTGCGGACGCGCCATTCATATCCATTGAACTCATTAATTTTATTATAGACATGCCGAATAAATTAAACTGCATCGACTATACAAATCTAAACCCCCAATGAACTGATGCCTGACAACATAGTATAATTTATACTATGCTGACAAGGACCGAGCTATACAAAGATATTGGACACACTTACAACTACCTGTTTAGCTCTCGTGTAGATGGACGCGTAATTGATTCGTAGATCCTATAGTCGGTCATCCATATTAAAATTGGAAGTTACAGGATTCCAATGTTCTACTTTATATCTTACGAAGATTCCTCTAAAGCTATTTTCCTGCTGTCTTTGGTTAAATCGTTGTAGACTGTTCCCCAAGTTAAGAGTCCCCAAGTTAAGCAAGTTAAGATAACAGCAAAATATTGTTATTTCATAGATCAAATTCTTAACTAAAATTGTTTGGTTATAATATCACACTTCATGACTAACAGGAAAGGTCCCTGACAGAAATAGACATCACTCCTCAAAGGCCTCAAGGAGAAATAGCTCATGGGGACTAATAATGATCCAACCGTAGATTATCATACAATGACGACACGAGTACGACGTTCAAAGACGAGGTTCATCAATACAGTAGGTACGTAGGTACGTATACGGTGGACATAGTGACACTCGGGTTTTGTAAGTCCGATCAAATAGTAAACTGCTCCGTAGGTATGCATCAAATAGTACATAGAAGGTGTTCGATGTTCAAATCGGTGACAAAGTCGAATAGTAAATCTAAGACCTCAATAAAAAAAAATTACTGTCTATGTGATCAATAATAACAAAAAAACTACGACGTGTGTTATCATGTGTATATATCGAAATAATAATTCAAGATATTAGCCAAGGCACAGCCGTAGTAGTCCAGCAGCCGTAGTCAAAATTGAGTTCTTTTTTCAATTTCATCATTAGTATGAGTTTAGTTGAAATTAATTTATAAATTATTGTACGTAAATTACTAAATTTTGATGTAGGTACTGTAGGTATGTTTCTGAGAACTTCTGAACTATGTAAACGCATGTCAACTTCCTTGTTTGCCTCGAATTTATGTCATGACTAAATACGACATAGGTACGCACATTTATACTACATATGCATTATCTTAAGGTCAAAGTTACAGTGCTCACTCACCACGACCCATTGTAGTTTCGCAAATTTAACATTCATTGAATTTAAATCATACAATCCTAATTTCGAACAAGAAATGGTGATGAGAAATGTGTGTGCGGCGCGTAGTTTTAGACGACCGCTTGACGCAGTGGTTTGAGCGTAGGCCGATCGGATACAACGGATGGTTGAGAGTTTAATCCCCGCCAGAGGTTTATTTCGGAAACGGATTATTCGTATTTTTCCCTGGTCTGGGTGTCACTGGGATCGCCCCCAGTCTAGTAGCCATAGTACAAGAGTTGCTTAGTTTCGGACCATATAGTTTGTGTGTAAATCTGGCGATAAAACTTAATAGAATTTCTACTTGAGAGTTGTATTAGGTACTTATCGTTGTTGCAGCAACTCATAAAGGACTAGGTACAAACTGTTCTTGATTGTCTTGTTATTGGACAAGCTGCGTCCGAGTCAGTTGACTACAAATAACAGACGTTTTCCTCTTAGTGGGTAATGGCTAGGCTATCGTCGTTCAGTGCCACATTATTGGTCGATTGGACTTGTTGGACGATGAGCAACCATCTAGTAATCTTAATATACATACCCATTGTGATATTATATTATGAAATATATGACACAAGGTTATCTATAATAAAGCGATAACGCCTAACAACTTCTTTGGCTATAAAGGTCTTTAGACTTCAAGCCTATAATTCTGTAGTGCGCCATATAAAAGCCATGTCGAAATTTTCTACTTTGAAGGTACTTTATCGGGATTATCAGTTCCATAATCCTACAAGATATGTGATGGTTCGAGTAAAAACAAACAGTACTGCATTATCACTGATAATGACCGCGAAGCATTGGACTTTTAGTCTTTCTAAGATTCAATTCAATTCAATTCAATTCTTTATTAGTGTGATTTTTGGGTGGTACAAAAGATCTTAAAACTAAAGTTTATTTATGATCCTCAAAAACCTGCCTTGATTGGCTTACACTTCGTTCTATCGATTACAGAATGTCAGTTTTAAATAATTTTTACATTTCCATTATAAAAAACAAACAAAAACAGACTAACAGTTAATAATGTCAAAAAAAAAAAAAAAAAAAAAAAAAAAAAAAAAAAAAAAAAAAAAAAAAAAACATAATGTCAATAAAAAAAAAATCATAATGTCATACATAAAGCAAACCAACCAAAGCGAACTAACCAAACTACCCACCTTGTTTTATAAATTTATCATCCAGGTATTCAATTACGCTATAATATGCCTTGTTCAACAGAAACTGTTTTAATTTATATTTGAAGGTATCTATGCCGGAACAATTTAATATTTCTTTTGGCAAGTGATTATAAATGCGAGGAGCCATACAAAAGACACTTTTATTAAACTGTGCAGTTCTGTTAGGTGGGTAACAAATCTCCTGATTGTGGCGTTTGCTTTTCAATTTTTGGAACAACATCATATTGGATGCCACGAACACGGAAATCTCATAGATGTAAATACACGGTAGGGTCAACAACTTAAGATTAATGAAGTATGGCTTACAACTATCTGTGGGTTTAAGTCTACAAATTGCTCTCACGCACCTCTTTTGTGCCCTAAATATGGATTCCTTGGTAACCGAATTTCCCCAAAAAATTATGCCGAATCTTAGTATTGATTCTACGTTCCCATGATACGCGGTGGTTACTGTAGATTCGTTCACAACTTTCCTGAGCATATATAACGCATAGGAATGTTGGTTTAATTTGGCACACAGATTTTCTATTTGAAACTTCCAGTCAATATTGCAATCAATTTGGAGACCTAGAAATTTAGTTTTCTCCACTTCAACAATCCTTTGTCTATTATAGTTTATGTCAATGTCTATTAAGTTATTTTTCCTGTTTCTAAATGTCATTACATTAGTTTTGTCCAGATTTATTTGTAGATTATTGTAATTTAACCAATTAATTATAAAGTCTAGAGCTTCATTCATGTTTGTTTCTATTTCAGATTTATCCCTACCAGTAAACATGACTGTGCTATCATCAGCAAATAAGACCATCTTATGTTTGGTAACTTTAGGCAGATCATTCATATATATTATGAATAATAAGGGACCGAGTATGCTACCTTGAGGCACCCCTTGGGTAACGTTACAAAATTTAGAGGAGTAAACAGTTTCCTTTCTTGTTTTTGGTGATATGCGTGTAATTTGCGTGCACTGTTTACGGTTGGTGAGGTAGGATTTTAGGAGGCTTAAAATATTACCTCTAACGCCATATGTCTCTAACTTATTTAACAAGGTGTCATGGTTAACGTAGTCGAATGCTTTCTTTAAGTCCATGTATAACGCTGAAACCAGGTGCTTATTATCTAAACCTGTCATTATAGCATTAAGAAATTTGTACACAGCCAAATTTATGCTTTTACTCTTCCTAAAACCAGCTTGCTCATCAGTGAATATATTATGTGTTTCAAAGAATGTATAAATACTTTTGTAAATAACCTTCTCAAATAACTTTGAAAATATTGGTATAAGTGCTATAGGTCTATAACAACTCATATTATTTTTATCTTTCTTTTTAAATAGAGGTTTTATTATTGTGGTTTTTAGTTTATTTGGATACTCTCCTGAAACGATTGATATATTAATTAAATGGCTTAATACCGGTGAAATTTGTTTAGATACACTTTTTAATATTTTTGTGTTAATGTCATCGTAACCTGTGCTATTTGTGTTTTTTAATGAATGTATCAATTTTTCGGTATCAAAATGAGTCGTAGGGTTCATAAATAATGATTTAGAATAATTTTTTCCATCTGTCATTATTTGATAATTTGTTTTCGAAGTAGTTGGATTATTTTCACTTCCTGTAGTGAAAAACAAATTGAACGCTTCTGCGATGTCAATAGGATTGTCAATGACATTCCCATTTATTATTAACTGTTTAATCTCAGCTCTTGGCCTATTGTTTTTGTTTTGTTTAATTATTGACCAGGTTGCCTTAGACTTGTTTGAAGCCACTCTAATCATGTAGTCATTCTGTGATTTTTGTGTTAATTTTATTATCTTGTTTAATCGTCTAGAATAGGTTTTATATGCATTTTTATTGTTAATATTAGATTGTTTCCTGTATCTCCATAGCAAATCACGCTTCCTTTTAGAGCATTTTTTAATGCCCTTAGATAGCCATCTAGGCTTTTTTCGTAAACGTATTTTTAGTAATGTCAAAGGAAAACACAAATTATAAAATAATATAAAAATGTCATGGAAGATGTCAAATGCTATGTTAGGATCGTCTATACTAAATACTTCGTCAAAACTAAGGGCTTCTAAACAGTCTCTAAATTTGTCAATATTTTCTTTAGAATAATCTCTTTTTTCAATATACCAGTGCGTTAAAGAGCAAGTTTCCTTTACAGGGCATGATATCATCTGAGCCGTGTGATCTGATAACGCAAATTCGTATATATTGCACTTAGCACCTCGGAAATTGTGTATAAAGTTATCTATGCAGGTGCCACTCTTTAAGCGTGTTGGTTCTGTAATGGCTAGTTTTAGGTTAAAACTGCAAATCATGTGTGATAAATTGTTAGATGGTTTACTCTTCTTTAATGTATCTATATTAAAATCTCCACAAATAATAATGTTTTTCTTTGTATAGCATACTTCATGGAGAATTAGATTTAGGTTATTGAAGAAACGATCATAGTCATGTTTACTGTTATGTGGGGGTCTATAGACACAAATAACTATTACTTTATGTATCATAAGCTCTATAGCACAACACTCTATAATGCCAGCAACGCTATATTTATCTACAGTTACGAGAGTTTTGTGTTCGTGCTTATTGTGAACCAAAATACATGAACCACCACGACGGTTACTTCGGCAGTAAGATGCTGCTAGAGAGTAGTTTGTCATGCTAAGTAGTTTAGTGTCTACATTCAGCATATTGTGCTCCGTAAGGCATACCACATCCACTGAATTACCTTGTTCATATAGCCATTCTAAATGTATAGTTAAAAGATCAGACTTATTCACAATACCGTTTATATTTTGATGTAGAAAATACAGTCAACGGTAAACACGACTATCTGTATTCTCCAGTATTCCATAAGTATTACTATACCGACTTATTGTTACCAGACTGAATATAACGCATTATTCTATGTACCTACCTACATTGGGTAGGTACGTCCCGTGACTCAGTTCCCGAGGAAGATTAAAACGTATGTAAGTACATAGACTGTTTGCCTCAATATGTTAGACGAGGGGCGTATTCAAGTCCGTGATAATTTATGATTAAACATTACAAAAAAATATAACCAAAAATAATCCCACTAATATTATAAATGTGAAAGTTTAGATGGATGGATGGATGGATGTTTGTTACTCAATCACGCTAGAACGGCTGAACGGATCTGGATGAAATTTGGCACAGAGATAGATTATAGTCTGGAATAGCACATAGGCTACTTTTTCGGGCATAAGCTAGTAACACATATATGACAGAGAAAACTTAACAAAAATATTACAGAAAATGACGCAATGTGGTCGATGGTGTTTAGCAACGTGGGCGTATGAGCTGTCTTATCAAAGGTTATTTGGGTCAAAAATCAATGTAATACCTAAGTATGTATTTGTTTTACATTTTTGGAATAAGAATCGAATACTGAATACCCACCTGCAATACGTTTTACATAACACCTAGTATAACCTATACTTATTTCGCGAATGGAATTCCCTTCACGTTTGTCAAAGCTTGCGGACACACCCAAATAAGGAGCCATGCCTGTTTATAATGATGTCAGAGGTTAGGCAAATATCGCCCTAATAACTTGATTTCCCTGACGAGATAATACGTGAAAACATGACATCGTAATTTCTAGGGTCCAATTATTTATTGATTCTGTTTTGCTTATAAAAGTCACAGACGTTCCCGTATTTATTAGGGATTAAAAAGACAACATTAAAATACATAGTAAGTACCTAACATTATAAGTAAGTATAACTAAGTAGTTTGAGTCTATTGTGGTTTTTATAAAATGCTTATTTTCAATCTCTGAAATATCTAAAACTTTTTATCAGCTATCATCGTTCCTATTGTATATGAATCCATTATCTAAAAATAAACCATCCACACAATGTAGTTTAGAAAAGTTAGTATTTGCATCCTTCGGTGACCACAGACATTATCTTTTTCAGCAATCTTCATACTGCACGCGACAATCACTCGCTAAATAAACAGGAACCAACCGTTTTGCTAAGCAGATAATGGGTAGGTCAAAATGTCGTGGCCATTCGCTCAGCCAATGAAGATTTAGCCCGACACCATTTAAACCTATTCAGTGTTTGAAGAATTCTAATAAAATATAAGAATTCATTCATTTGTATTCATTTTTTATTTTTTGGGATCATGAGATCACAATCATACTTTTTCTGATGTGTGTATGTAATGTATATCTATAGTACGTTTTTCTATACTTGTCCTATTTCGTAAGCAAAGATGGCGTCCAGCGGGGCGATTGCGTAACTTTTTTGTCAATGATTCAATGGTTTCGTATATAATTGACACAGGATGAACGAAACCAATTGAAACATTGACAAAAAAGTTACGCAATCGCCCCGCTGGACGCCATCTTTGCTTACCAAATAGGACAAGTATAAAAAAAACGTACTATACATATACAATTATCACAGTACTTATCGATGAAGCTCCACACAGTTAGACAGGATATGTCTATTATAGTGAATACCTAAACGGCTAAAGGAAATGTTAGGTGTCAAGTGAGTATGGTCATCACCTATTACGTAGGTATTTTATAATGATGTCATACGTTGTAGACGTAATATCTATTTTGTCGATACTTAAGTCTGTGTCGCATCCATGGACCAATTACTAAGGGGACTGGCCCTAAGCAACTCGGCCGAGTGGTCGGCCTAGTACTAACATCGACATAAAACGAAGCGAGTAGTTCAACTATTTACCGGTAGATAGAACAATGAAAATGAAAAAACAATGACCATGTTTTTTTTCATACATATATCTAATAAGGGCACCTCTTTCTTTAGTCTTTACTCTGTGGTCGCATCGGAAATAATATCCGAATACTTATCTTTTAACAATAAATGTATGACTGTGTAAAATTCTAAGAATGAAATGTCTACACATAAAAACCGTGTAGATAACGATAAAAAAATTCAGGAAAATTAAGATTACGTCACTCCTTTATTGTTGTTATTTATGTACCGAATTACAAATATATTCTACGTCATTTTTATTTTATCGATAAAGGTCATCGCAAATAACGTTCTTGCAAACCAGATCTGACTCATGGATATAATTTTGAGTATGAGCATTACGTTGGATACGTTGACAAAGTAATTATCACGTTTTCAAGATAAATAAATACAAGCGAGGGACATGAATAGAGCATGACAGAGCTATATGAAAACAGGCAGGCTGCGAGAACTTCTGTATATCTCTCTTTCACTCTATCACAGATCTTTAGCTCTACCACGCTCTTCCAAAAGTTTTACGTTCGCTAGAGTAGCACGCTCATCGTAAAACGACGTAAAATGTTTGTTAGACGCATTGTTAGTTAGTTTCTCCAGTTATTAATCGAAGTCGTCATTACTCATAAAATAAATAAAAATAACTCTATGCTCATGATAGAGTTCATGAGCACCAGCCATTGTCTGTAGCAAAGGGCATATATTCATGTAATATATATGCTGAAGGGCTTTCAATTGAATAAGTGCATGAGTAAATAATATTGTCCCCGCAATAATAAAAGAAAAAAATGCGTGAGTCAATATTGTTTGTGGGGAGAAATAAGCGAGTAATCATCACTTGTTACGCTATGAGATCAGACTACAATTCTAAGAATAGCGGCGGACACTGATGTAATGCAGTGTGATAAGTAATTCTCATAACGAAAAAAAACTTGAGCTGATTCATTAATAACAGAGAATAAAAATATTTTTTTTAACTGATTGTTGGCGGATGATATTTCTTTAACTTAGTTCAGTTACCGTCTAGTTTACAACATTTTGTGTAAACGTATAGGAGAAAGAGTTGGTCTGAGTACTGGTAACTTCTACGTGTTTATGATATTTTTTTACAGATAATGTTTACCGTAAAATGTATGGAAAACTCGGTGATATCTTCATAATGTGAATGACCGTTAATACTAATTTGTCACCTTACATAGGCACTTTTAACTGCATAATATGACGGTTTTCTGTAGAACTTACTGTTAAATTTCAATCATATGACTAAGTAATTTCGATAATTTACAAAGATATGACCTTCGTACTTACTACACGTCTTGTCCACATGACATGTGGTAAGTACCTGCCTTCTTTAATCAACCAAGAATACCGAAAAGTTAAACCGAAAAGGTAGACAAACTAATTTGATAATGGACATTTAACAGAAAGTTAACTGTGCGTTGAACTAGTTTAATCCCTAATCTAACACCACCACGGCTGTTTGTGTATGAAAGTGAAACAAGTTATGAGTCAACGCCCTGATATTACGATAGCGTATCGCGTCAATTGTAACGCAGTATTTACTTATTACTACTTAACTGTTTAATTGTAAAAAGGAATTGTATTATATTATAACCAATAAAGTATTGTATTTGTATGTTTGAGCCTATAACATTATTTTCTGTAAATAGATAAGGTAGGTTTCATTTCTAATTTCAAGAAGAATATCAATCTTTTGGTCTTGAAAACGTATATGTGTTTTGACATAGTAAGACTAATGGGAAAGAGTAAGACCACCGTTGTCCTACTTTCGGTAAGACTATTGGGAAAAAATCACACTAGTCCTACTGGTAAGACAAGACGGTAAGACTACTGGGAACGACCGTTAAATTCGATCCAGATTGATGTCCTCTCGAACAATAGTACGCTGCACACACGCAATATTAATGACTTAATATATTGTCAGTAATATTTCGTGTGTGCGGGCTATATTTCCGTATTGAGTAGGTAAGGGTCGTAAGATCAATTGTAGTTTAAACCATGGAAGTGAGTTTAATTTCCCACCTTCCACAAATCGATAGTTTAAACCCTCCATGATAAACTAACATTTATCTTATGGTCCTAATAGTAATAGTACGGGACCAAATATTGTTCAACAATATTATTTTAATCAATATTATTGTCATCAATATTATTTTCATCAATATTATTGTCAACAATATTATTGTCAACAATATTATTGTCATCAATAATATTGAGTGTGCGCGGCGGGCCTTAGTCACCATATTGAAACGCAGATAATCGAAACCAAATATAGTTAATAGTGCCTAAGTACGCACTATAGGTAGGTACAAAATAAGTGTTGATTGTTCACTCAATTGCGAATTTAATCGTCAATGACATCATACATTTCAAAACATTTGCATTGAAATTAGGTACCTAGGTAAACTGTGATGATGAACATACCCACACTTTGTCATACTTTTAGTTTTCTTACATTACCTAGACTATGTAAAACAAATGGTTTATTATTAATTGGCGGCGTCTTCATCAGGCGCATGCCTCGCGCGAGCACTCACTTTTGACGTCGGAACGCATAGAGGTAATGTCATAATATGAGTGCTCGGGTGAGGCATGCGCGCCATATGGACACATCTATTGGCGGCGTCTTCATCAGGCGCATGCCTCGCGCGAGCACTCACTTTTGACGTCGGAACGCATAGACGTAATGTCATAATATGAGTGCTCGGGTGAGGCATGCGCGCCATATGGACACATCTATTAGCGTACCTATTTACTCAAATTAAAATTTCAAAATAATACTGTTACCTGTTAAATAAAAACTTTCAAAACAACGATCGACTGCAGTCTCAACCGAACCCAGACGCGACGTACCAGACGGAACATTGGGGATCGAGTTTTATGCAAGCAGGTGTGTTAAAAACGTTGAATTTTAGTTATCTAGAATAAAACAAATAGTTACCAGCTCCAAAAACTTGATGATAGACAATCTGCTGATAGCCATGGCGGTTCACTTCCAAATTCAAAATAGCACGATGTTTATAAAGCTGTGTTTACACTTGCACACGGGCGCGCGAGGTTATGTCGCCACTGAGACTGCGCTCAACGACGGAACGACGCTACTCGCGCCCTCGCCTCGCCACGAGCGATGAGATCATGCTGGTGTGCCCATACTGTTGTAGCAGCGTTGGATACTTTATTAATACTACAACTTAAGCTAACAGACGTCAACTTATTTGTAGTAACGAATTTACGATGAGCACTAAACAGGGTAATTTAAAGTTTAAATTTTTTATAACAAAAAGTCTGATGTTAAGCGGTTACAAATGCTTGCAATACCAAAGGCATCGCGCGCACGCCCGTTGTTGTTGCTTTGTAGGAGTATTTATTGTTTATTTCTGCTAAGATATTACTCAGATACCTACCTATAAAAATCAAATACCTACCAAATACCTATTTAATCACAATCCATGTATAGTAGGCGACAGGTTAAGATGACAATCGGGGTATGAGCTGAGGCGCGGAGGAGGTGACACCCCACATAGTACCCGCGCATCGCCCGCGCGCTCCTAGCCTTAGCGCTGCACGAGTCCGCATTATCGATAGTTATCGATTTCGATCTCGCTCACAGTTCTTTGTTGTAGTGTATTAAAATGTCTTTGGTCGCTTCTCGTCACATGTTAAAACAGAAAAACCAATAATTCATTCTCAAACACGAAAACTAGCCAGAAAATTATTAAAAAATTGTGACATTGAACGGAAAAACAATTATTCTAATTACCCTGTGAGTAAATATGAATAAAATATTATTATAAAATATTTATTCATTTTACTTATAATAAACCTTATTGTGTTACGTTGCAAACAAAATTATCGATATAAACTCCTGGTACATGATGCCACAGTACTAGAAAAAGGCCATCTCGACCTGTCGCGGACTATATGTGCGTCACATAAATTTACCATGAAAAGCAACACAAGGCAATATTTTCTATTTATCGCAATAGTAACTTTTTGCTAACCTTTTTGATTAGATTTGACGCAAAGGTTATCTCGAGACCGTTAAAAGACCCTTTCTGCATGGCTACCCTTCAAAACTAGTTTTACTCCATCCCGTAAAGAGTTAGGTGACCTCATCATTGATCGATATAGAGTAGACTGTTAGTCTCAATAAAAAAATACCTAATAATATAAGTTATTTATTTTACATAAAGTTTGGCGAAGTTATCGTATAATACCTATAAGGTCTTAATTTGATAAGTAGTGCACGATATTTGCATCGCGCCTCAGTAAATGCTTAAGATGATATCAACCATAAAAACATTACTTTTTTACTTTCGTCAAGAGAAATAACTGATTGCCTACTAGTTAGTAGGCAGACGAAAATTATCTTAATGAAAGGAACTAAGTACTTTTAATAAGATTATCAAAGCTCTTAGCTCAGTTGGCAAGAAACGGGTGTAGTTTTTCCCGAAATCATTGATAGGTCATTATTAGGTACTTTTAATAAAAAACTTTTTGTCTACTCCTACTAATTATCAGGTTAAAAAATATGTCTTGAAAAAAGGCCAGGTCAAGAGTACCCTAAACCGAAGAGCATGTATGAAGGGAATAATGAAAGTGGACGAAGCGAAACAAGTATGTAAGAATCGTAGCAAGTGGAAAGAAGTGGTATCTGCCTACCCCTACAGGAAACAGGCGTGATTATATGTATGTAAAAATATGTTTTTGTAGTAGACATCATCTTTAGCATTTACCGAGGCGCCCCGCAAAATATCGAAGACCTTATATTTGTGTGCATTCCTCACTCTTCGCAACAGCTTTTAAACGCCAACATAATTATTGTTTCTTAAAATCTTACAACACATTAGCCTCAATGACTAATAAATGATGCTGCCGATTCACTGGCATTGTTTAAACGCACAAGCTACTTCCAGCCACGCAATACCTATAAATAGCTACTACTAGGATAATACGTAGTACAACATAGCATAGTAATTATACTATGGCATGTGAACTCAAAAATAGTTGCCTACGACATTCGTGACATCATTATTATAAAAAAACGTTTGAACGTATAGCTTCAATGTTGTAGTAAAGTTAAACTTGTAACTATTTGATGGCTATTTAACACGATTACCTACTCGATCGTATGGTTTTTTTTTAATGTACAAACATAAACAATATTATCTAATTTTTGCTCTAAATTCAGCGTACTTTATATCCAACTTACAAATTTTCGAAAAATCAAAACAAAGGTATCTTTCGGAAATTCATGAGAGACTCTTCGCTTTTCATACCATTTATGACAACGTTCTTTTCATACCTACAGGTCCTTCAATAGCTCCACCACAATCTAGTAAACTCTACCATGTGTTTTTCATCCGCTAGTCGTCCAGTCTCTACGTAAATAATAATAATAATAATTTAGCCCTTTTAACGTCCCACTGCTGGGCACGGGCCTCCCCTCAATGCGAGGGGGATTCAGGCCATAATCCACCACGCTGGTTCAATGCGGGTTGGTGGATTTCACATGTCTAAAGACATGCAGGTTTCCTCACGATGTTTTCCTTCACCGTAAGCAAGTGATAATCATATTAAAGTTATGATTCACACATAGATTTCGAAAAATCCAGAGGTGTGAGCCAGGGTTTGAACCCATGACCTTAAGCCCGCAAGACGCGTGCTTAACCAATCGGCTACCACTGCTAAATAATAATAATAATAATAAAAATCTAATCACTCTACGTAATATACCTAACAAAAGTGCAAAATTTTCAGCGGGCATTACCCATTGATTTAAACATTGTTTTGCAAAGCATAGGTTGTACGCTTGTTTTCAGTCTTAGTTATTAAAAAAACATGTAAGTATATCAACCTGTTCAGTTATAAAACTCGTATCTTCCAGAAATACTCAGCGCCCCGTGAGGGTCGTAAACTTTACGCAGATTTCCGTCCTAGAGTTGTAAATCTGTACGCATTATAAACAAATCGTATGTTTATTAACTTTGGAATGTAAATCTGTAACAACAGAGCTCGCTGTGTTTATTTCATTGTTTAGCCCTTTTCTAGAACCCTTTTGGAGTCCTCATGACCTCCATATGATAGGTAAGCACCTTAGTAATACAGGATGAAAGAACTGTAACTAAATGTAACGTCACGACTTTTATCCCCGTTCGGGGGTAGTCAGACACCACCACATTGTTGAGGTATTAACCAACTCAAAGCCCACGTTTCACTAGATAGTCAGAACCCAACGTGACAGGTGGTGAACCGTGTCGCCGTGTATACAGGAACTGACTATTACCTAATCCCGAGGGATAGGTAGGTTTCCTCACGATGTTTTCCCTCACCGTCAGCGAACTATGAAAGAACTATGGACATTAAAGTGTATAAAAAGCCCGAAAGAGGGTTAATACCTACATATATGGTAGTTAGCTAATATTAAGATGCTTAGTGAAAACAGACTAGCGTCTAGCGTCACTATCATATCTATTTTCTGGAGTAACAGGTCATTGAATATTTATTACAACTTTAATTTTGCAGTCTTAGAACACATCCAATTGCCAAAACAGTATTAACCATAGACTTTTTTAATTTGTAAAACTGCATTTATGAATAGCAGCCACTAATATTCAAGAAAATGTTTTTTTAAAGTTGCATAGTGTGTAGTCTAGTTATTATTATTTATTTATTTATTTCATAAATTAATTATTCATTTAGTTACCTAGTTACTTAAAATAATCTTACAATAATTTTTAATTAACTAAATTAAAAGAATAATGATGACGACGTACTTACGTCCGTCTTACTTCGAGTATTTCTATGATCGAAGCCGTCTTATCAAACCGTTGACCAACTCATTGGCAATTAACATTGCTCATTTGATTGATTAAAAACAATATTAAATTATGTACTAAGTATAACATTGTTATTGATTCCACACTGCGCTAATCTATAGTAGGGCGACCACGTTTTAGAGATAAGATTTAATAATGTGTTTTTAAACCTATGTACCTAATAATGTAATCGAGATTAACCCAACCTAACACATAAATAGGTATGGTTCAACATGACTGCTCTGTTCTACGCAATGTCCTAATGAGAAGTTGGAATCTAACTAATGAAGCTTCCGTCCTTCGATAGCTCATAACGCATGTGTTAAATAGGGCTGGCACCTCGTAAAGTTTGGATCAGCGTAATGTTACAAGCGATGTAGTTACCCTCATTATTTTATTTTGTCCGGTGACCCTTTAAAGTCTCTAGAGAAAGAATCAATGGTATCCATTGGATCCTTGACTGGTAATAATATGTGTGTTTAACCATTTAACCACCGTTTACCCGAACAATGTTTTGATGCTCCATGAAAAAGAAAGATACCTATGTCTCAAATAGCTAACATGGCCAAACCAGTATTAAGCCATTAGATCTCAAAAAAATACTTTGGATTGGCGCCGTTGACCTTGCGAACAGCGAAGCGGTACGAATTAAATGAGCTATATTTGGCAATTCATGTCATGCAACTGCAATTCGACATCAGTGGCACCCCTGACTTCATCGTACAGAATAAGATGTTTGTTGGTCAATTAACGTGGGACCGAGTACGAGTGTGTGTAAGCCTCCTTCACGGTTAATTAATACTAGCGTGTTGATACTGATGAGTAATACACTTAAAATATTTTGTTACGTCGTATTTAGTACCACCCATGTTTCAAGGATATTTATTTATTGATTAGACACGACGTATTGATATGTTCTGTGGCATAATTATTTAGTTAAGATGATGTAATTATTGCACATGGATGCGTTTTTTTAATATTTCAAATTAGGAAAGTTCCTAGATACCACAAAGGTCAGGCCTGCTATTCCTCGAAGAGGCAAGCAGAGGGGAACTGCAGTGAACTCACATACCCGACGTCATTTCGTGCGTAGCCTCTCCGTGCGCCGCGGTGGACCATACATTTTCTTGCAAAGCGAAGCTTGACTCACGTGCGTGGCCTCTCCGTGCGCCGCGGTGGGTTTCCGGCTTAACGTAAATTCATAATGTAGGTAACAACAGAACATTTTTTACTTTATTATGAATTCACATGGGAAATAAAGAGTTTTCCCCTAGCTCTATCTATTGGTCACTTAGCGAACTAGCCTTTATACAACCGCGACTACCTGCAACACACGACTCTACATTCAACGAAATCTCTACCATTTTAGTTCAAAAAAAAATTCTGAGATGTCGTTCTAATAAAATGTTAAATTGTTACAAAATAAAAGTAACGATAATGCTAGAAGTACCTTATTAATAGAGTTATATGGATAATTAATTATTAATGCAATAGTAGATATAAAACACAGTATCCACATCTTTCTTTGTCCGCGTCCTTCCAAACTAGGTACTACCTACTCAACATATTTGTTTCGGTTTTCACTATCACTATCATTTTGAGAATTACTTCCGGAATGTTTATAATGTGTGGTACATTTTTTAAATAGTAGAGTTGCGTTTCCACTGACGCGGAGCTGGGCGGAGTGGAGTAGAGCGGACCGTGAATTGGCCAATCACAGTGCTCGAAATCTCCATTCCGCTCTTGGACCATCACAATTGGCCAATCAGTGCTCTTCGTTCCACTTCGCCCAACTCCGCGTCAGTGGAAACGCACCCTAAAGACCGTGCGACGCCGGGACAAAAAAACAGCAACTTCAAAACAAAAGTTTATTGACACTGACCACCTTTCGGGCATTTAGTCCTGATACTACCCTCGTCTTTGTGTGCAGAGCAGATAGCCAGCAGTGTATCGATGAGCATTAGCACAGCAACGGTGATAGCACAGTAGGCAGTCGCGTGCGCGTAGTGGCGGCGCTCGCACGGCGGGATGTCGCGCCAATTGTACATGGTGAGGGCTGCGCAAGCGCCTAATAACGCACTGCCGCTCGCCGACCACCATCCGTCGACGAATGCGTCCGCTGCCGCTGATACTGCTTCACCTCCAGATTAAAAACGTCAAAAATATCGAGTTTACCCCTTTATTTTTAAACTTTTTTTATTTTTTTATTTGTTGATGTAGCGGCAACAGAAATACACATTTTGTGAAAATTTCAAGTATCTAGCTATTACGGTTCGTGAGATACAGCCCGCTGATAGACAGACGGACGGACAGACAGACAGACGGACAGACAGACGGACAGCGTAGGCTTAGTAATAGGGTCCCGTTGGCACCCTATGGGTACGGAACCCTAAAAAACAAAGTCCTAGAATCCACCTAGAGGTGCAGCTACCATATTCAGTAAATTCACTACACACTAACGCGCGGAAGACCTTCTGTTGGCTCACTCCAAAGAGATTAGACACGTATTATTATTTCTACTATCTCCTCACTCACTTACCTGAATCATTGTTCCTAACTTTTTTCTAAATCACACCCCAAGTAATAGATTTATTTCCCTAAAAAAATACTGGGCGATATTTTCATCGGGTACCTAGTCAATTTTTGAGGAATAAAGTTTTATTTACGTCGAGCAAAAATTACACGAAGCCTTTTGGTGCTCCCAAACTGTTGTTATAAAATGTTTACTAACGTTAATATACCTACATTTTGTTAACAAACATTTGATCACAACGTTAAAAAATGTTTATATGTTAGATCATCATCATCATCTCAGCCGAAAAACGTCCACTGCTGGGCATAGGCCTCCCTCAAGGTTCGCCACAATGACCGGTCTTGCTGCCCGTATCCAGCGGATTCCCGCGATCTTCACCAGGTCGTCGGTCCACCTTGTGGGAGGCCTACCCACGCAACGCTTTCCCATCATGTTAGTAATAGATAGATAATGTTAGTAACAACTCTAAACAAATTTGTTAGTTACCAATTGTTAGCTAAAAGTAACTAACAGAATGTTAAAATTCCTAACATTTGTTAGTGTGTGTTGTAGTCAGTAAACATTTTATAACAGCAGTGTGGGAGCACCATTTATTTGTCAATATTTAACGTTATCTTATTAGTAATAAAATAATTTTATATAAGTAGGTTACTCTACTCAATTCACATTACCATACATTGACCACGTGTAGTTAATGCACCTACTGATAACTAAACCACCTCTAACTGACAGTTTAATCTTACGTTAGCCTTTAGGCCAACCCGATATATTGAAGATCCGTAAATCACTCGATAGTACCATTGGCAAAGTAATTGGTATATGAATTATAAAGGAGGAGACGCACCTCAACGCATTAGCATATTTTATAAAGTACTGGAAATGGCAACTAAGCAATAATTAGATGATGTTTCCATAATGATTAGGTACTCTACCAGAACACACTTATAAATTCAGTACCTTGGCCGCCGCGCTCAGAAAACTAATGTGCTCAACCGCATAATCTTCAGCAATTTATAAGTGTCTCAACTTTGTACGATTTTTGACATAACAAGGACTTGTGATTCCTACAATAAAAATACTTACTCTAAATATAAAAGTATGCTCCATCATTAGATAATTACATACCTCTACAGCCTATAGCTTTTACTGCTAAAAGCAAGAAACCGCATTTATCTACAAAACAAACCTTTACACGCTGGCTTCTTCATCGAACTCTTCTGAGTCCAAGTAAGCCAAGTTCAGATCAAAAAGCATGAAGACGGCAGTGAGTATGGCCAGGGAGCCGGCTAATAGGGCCGCGTTGTGGTCCCCCGTCCGCGGGTACATGGGCACTCGGTTCCTAGCAGACAGCACGAGCCCCCCGCTCACGGAGAACATGACTACTCCGAGGATCCCATAGAACATGTCTTGGACGAGATCCAGCGGCGCGAATAACATTTCCCCTAGAACGTTTCAGTAGCTGAGATTGGGGAATAAGGTACACTTGCGTCCATAAGTGCAGTGATAGAGTCTGGTAAAAATTAACCATTGCGTAACAACTGGTCTCTAATATTATCTTCATGAATTCTTCTATGTAAATCTTACGAACTTGGCGGCATGTTGTCGGCGAGAGGACTGCTTATAATGCTACAAAACGGGCCCGTTAGCGTGGTTGGCACGGAGGCGCCTTTCACGCTGCAGGTCGTAGGTTCGATTCCTACCCGGGACATGCATTTGTGTGCATGAACATGTCTGTATGTCCGGAGTCTGGGTGTGATGTATATTAAGTAGGTATGTATTTACAAATAAAAAAGTAGTATATGTAATAATATCAGTTATCTGGTTTCCATAGTACAAGCTCTGCTTAGTTTGGGATCAGGTAACCGTGTGTACAAAAATGTCCCAGGATATTATTATTATTATAATAAAAAAATCACGAAGATAATATGAGAGACCAGTGGTTTTCCACTCCAGACTTGGAGCCAGTAGCAATCAATACTGTCCCGTATGTTCGCAGCAATACAGTTTTAGCATGCTACTTCACTGATTAACGCTGTCTGTACATTCGGGAAGAAATGTGACCGTCTCCCTCATTATCGTAATTTTTTACAACTATAAGCTAGACAGCAATATTTTGGATGTGTCTAGTTTAATTGTAATTTCTATACCAAAGATTTTAATCTGAAAAGTGCAATACAAATACGGCTTCAAAGCTTATGCATCAAACGTAATAATCATCTAATTCTACCGAAGGATTGTACTTACTAATACTGCGTAGACTAAGGAAAATAATAGAAGCGTGTCGATTATTACCTACACTTGATTACTCATAAATACCATCAAATGTCAATAGGCTCAACTTGGAAACTGAACTACCATAAGATAAAGACCACCTATATAGGGTGGTGACGACATAACGACAATAAATTAAAACACGATCCCTGCTAGTCAATCACAATACATTAAAATTATAAAATAAAATTAGGTTTACATCAAAGTCAAAAATTTCAAAATTTCAAAAAAATTAAGTGCGTTTAAATGAAACACAACAACCTTTATAAATGTCTATCGACCTCATAGACTGACCTGTAAGTACAAGCAGGGCAACATCGCTTCGGTGTCGGTGTTTTTAGCGGTACCTTTGTAGGCGTAAAGTTAAAATAGTCAAAATTAAAAAGCAATCCCGTGGCAATACCTTTGAATATAATTTAATAATATTTTATATGCGAACTACCAATGTGATATCCAGTATGTGGTTTCAATTATTGTCATGATGTAGTCACCACTCTGTATACGATTGAAACAACTGCTACAACGGTTATTGTAGCTTACCGACGATCTCCCCTGATAGTACCACAACGTAACCGACGTAGGTGCCAGAACAGAGCATCAGTGTAGGCACGTCTGTGAGGTCGTAGCTGTAATGGTGCAGTATGAGGCATGCCACTGATAACGTCTACAAGCAAACAAGGAGACAAACAATTGTTAGTTATACCAATTTAAATAACAGCTTTAGATATATGATTGATGATTGGTGCGGAACTATCATAAATCCACGTTAATCTATGCTATTATAGTGTTAATTTCCGAAAAAAAGTGTTTGCTCTTAAGGCACTTGCAAAAACACTTTGGATAACATACCAATTCACAGAATTTTATTACGCAAGTAGGTATTAACATTTTGATTGTATTTTATGTAAGCTAGTATAAATATTTTGCGATTTTTGCGTTTATCCAAATCAAATTCAAATTGATCCAAATTTAGATGAAATTACATGACAAAACTACATCGACAATTTCATTTGACTGTTTAGTTTCTAATGAGGTTTATATTACAAAAAGGTTTTCTCCTCAACCGATCGACATCTTTTTCCCAATAGTCCTTTCCGATCGCTTTGTATGTTTATTATAACGTGCAATTATGAAATATTGTCTCAATAGCAAAGACGATTTTTCTTTGCCAACAGTATGGTGACCATGTTTGCGCAGTACCAGACAATGGTTCTCTAGCCATCTTTCATATAAGTTGAGTGATGCCACGAAGCTTTAGTCATCATTTATAACAATAACAGCATATAACAATATTGTGGCGGAGGATCTTACGTCTGCTGTATGGCAATGTTTGCTTAAAATATTGGTTTTCTTTATTTATTTATTGTCTACCAACCAAAGCTATCTAACAATTGAATAATGAATCGTAGTTGTCTCAATAAATTAATGTAATTTAATTGATTCCTCTACCTAACAAGTATTTTGACTATAACAATGATATTATATTTTTACAACATACTTAAAATAATACCTACTTATTTCCACGACATAATATTTACACACCCGTTTCCCCGAATGCATGCCGTTCATGCATGATCCACCTGTTCTTTACCATCGATTCCATCTGTCTTTCCCACTATTAATAAATAAATACTCAGCCCGTTTCCTACATACATCATTGTCGTGGTTTAATTTCATCTTTCACACAGCACTGTACGTTTTTCGTCAATCTTTTTACGCCAGCATTTATCATTCGAAATATACATTATCTGGTGATTATGTGTACTTAAAGATTCGCAGGAAGACAGTCTGATGATCTCACTGTTTACGAGCCTAATTTGTTTTAACTAATTTCATAGATTCATAAATATTTCTTCTCACCAGCATTCGACTTTATTATGTATCTAGAAATAATATATGTACCTAGCTAATCGCCTCAGGATAACTTAAATATGTCTAGGTAAATTGAATTAAAATTGCCCAATGTAGGGCCACTGTTCGTATCTTATTTTGTAATTTTCATAAAGTTTGGTGTAGATACTGTAAACTACTATCTTATTTTAAACTCATCAAAAATAAACTAGGTATGACCTTAAAAATATAATAAGATATAGAAGAATAAAACTAGAAGCTCCAACATTTCCACAGATTGCGCAAAAAACAATATAGGTACCTCTCGTTTCATCCTTCATAAATAAATCAATTTTGCGGAGTACAAACACTTGTTTTATTGTGAGTTTCGTCTGTTTCATAAAAAAATGAAGGATCAAAACGGCTTCAATAGAAATTAAATATTAATTTGAGCGAAGAAACATCCCATTCCGTGACTGTCGAAAGTTCAAGGAGTCTTCGCGGTAAGTACTGACTTTATTGTGTTTTCATTACGTACCATCGCCAGATGAAATCTAAGAAACATTTTTTTTTGGTATTTGACCCATAATTACTTGAGAATGTAAGGAGTTATGCGTGAATGTGCATAGTACACATAGCGCAAGGTAAATGTGTTATTTATTTATGGATTTGGCTCCTAACACATTCCTGTAATAAATTATATCTCGCTAGTCCTAACTTCAGGGTATCTGCTACATTGAGTAGGTACCCGTATCATCACCGGTGTCTCAAGGGATCGTCTTAGTTTATGATTTCATGGTCACATACCCTCTGAAGGGCATCTCTGACCTAGTGCGACTAACTAGATAAGTTTTAACTAAATGATTAACTATGCACTTAGCAATACCTACTAAGTGGACGCTCAATTTAGTACAAGATCTTGGAAATGTGAAAGGAACACGTTCCTATAGAAAATCTTAAATAATTCGTTACCGCTCATAGATCATAGGTCTAAGTCTTCTACGCCATCATAGGTATATCTACACAGAATTCAAAGTTTAGAAAAGGTATCTACTTCCTTAGTTCTAGAGAGGTCCTAAAGAGAAAATATAAATAAATCATTTTTGAGAAATCGACGAAATAGACACCTGTTATTCCAGCATAGAATTTCATGTATTCCAGACACTGTTTATGTTTTTATTGTCGTCGAGAGGTCTACCATGAAATGAGAAATTACATTTTTAATTTTTTCATTTAGCCGGTAGATTGTTTGACGCCAAAAAAGAGCGGTCAGGGGACCCGAAAAGTTTATTAAATTTACATAGAAAAGACATAAAAATATCACACCTTATTTCGGGGCTGTCGATTCAGACATGTAAGATTTACAAAGATGTTTTTTTATTAACAGAGGATTCCTTTGGGATAATGATTTCTAAGGCAAAATGGCTTTGATATAACCTAAGAAGCGTGGAAACCCCGAGAGAGTATAATCATAAACTTCTCTATAAAACATATTCGAATGGGTACTTTTAGGACAAACTATTGAGTGAACACAATTCGAAACAATCAAATTCAACCCGAATTTTATGAAGCTCATAACATTTGGGTCAACCCGAGGATAAATGAAATTATCGAAAGTTTCCGGAAATATTGCGCTTGTCTCATAAAACTTTACGGCCCTAAGGAAAAACTACAATCTCACAGACCATATAGAGTTACAATAGATGCAAGAGGACTTTAAATCGGTGAATAACAAAATGTTGTAAGTAGCTTTGCACTTTTAACTAAACGCCAATTTTTTAGGGTTCCGTAGTTCTTACCAGGAACCGTTAAAAGTACATCCGTCCGTCCGTCCCGGTCAGTCACAGTTCACAGTAGAGATCTACAAGTTCTAGATTTTGATGAGATGCTGCCTAACGGTCAATATTATTGTAACGTTTCTGTCTCTTTTCGATGGAAGCTGTCGCCATACAAAGTAAGAAACACACCCACCCCGCTAGCCATCGCATCATAATAATAACACCAACAGCCCACGAGATATACGCCTTACTGCTCCATTATTACTCGAAAATTGCAGTTTTAACCGACAACTACAGGCTAAATCTGGATAAAACTGGTTCTGTCTAGTAATAACCGATATAAATTATTATTTGCAATCCAATTCTAGTGTAGTCAGACGGCGTTGATTGCATTCCCGAAGCAACGGTTGATGGAACTGACGGCGCAGATCTCAGATTACTCGATTGTCTCGACTTTTTTATTATGATCCGTGTTTATTGAATACCTTTCGATATCTGCACCTTTGTTTACACCTGTTTACAAATAAACATAAACAAATAACTGAGCTGAATTGGTGTATTCTTATTGTTCTCATTTGGAATCTCATCTCTCACCAAATTTATATTGGAATGTATCGAGGTACTCTTTAGTTCACCTTACACCATGCTTCATAGGAGGTTTTTAAGATAGTTTGGACTGAAGAACGTCGGCCTGCTATGCGAAGGCTATAGTTATGATCATGTATTGCCTTACATATTAATTCTCGATCGTGTCGGGTATACATAGGTAAACATGGTGAAACCAGTATATTACAACCTGCTGGGGGCTATCGAAGAGACTTCTATTAATATTTGCATATTAGTATCATTACTCGATTATAACTACTAAAACGTAGTGCAGGGGGCTATTATAAATCCGGACCATCTGTATCATTCGTGATTCTGACACTTATTAACGTCCTACGGAAATGTGTCAAAATTCAAAATTCGAAGCCCGAATGAAACCAATGTTCGTATTGGGTTCGTTATAACCCGAAAACGAGATCACCGGCTAGCAACAATAGCCAACTATTATCCAAATTGTGGCGACCTATAAAAAACAATTGACAATCAAGAATCCTTGATCGTCCATTGTTATTTCATTCTATAATCAAAAAGTACAAGAATTTCGTAAGTATCAATATCACTACCGAGTACCGTTCGGATCGGAACAAGATCATTTTAAGGTAATAGTCGTTGACACGAGAGGAGCGCCGAATGGTCACGGACTCGAACTTCAATGCTATGTGACATTTACAGAACATTTTACCACCCACTAGTTCGAAATTGAAAGTTCCCATAGGAATAAAATTAAATAATTAGCGGTTTATATGAGCTATATAATACAACTTCGCCTAGGAATTTATTGCAAATCAAGAGTTAAATAAAGTTCGATGAGTAAAGTAGGTCAGAATCGGTTCAACCACGATGCCAATGTTAGTCAATCGTATTAAAATATACACCTAATAAACCGTACTCTATAATTCTATTGTACCTAAACTAAGAAATGTTATGGAAATATAAATACAAAACAATAGGTACACCATGCATCCCCTAAAGTAAAAGTATAAAGCAGATAGGAAACTAAGTATCGCCTACCTACCTACAAAAATGCCTGTATAATAACTTGTAATACTATATATCCACCAAAAGAAAAGCTATTTAAGAATATAATAAATAGGAATCACAATGAAGTAAATGCATTAGGTACTAGTTTCATTAAACAACTTTTATAGAGTTCGGTTAAGGCTAACTCGGCGCCATTTGCACTCTTTATTGCAAAAGTTAAGTTCACTTAAAGGAATGGCTCTCGTGTATGTCTCAGAGTTCAGATTAACTGGGAACTAGATCTGATTAGAATACCTATTTATATGCTAAACTTTCAAGTAAGAATGTTATGAGTTCAAATGGTTATCACAAAAGAACCCTTAACCCGCTTTATGCCAAATTTGGAGTCTGTTATACTTTCTGCTTGAACATGGATCTAAATTAAATCCGCAGATGGGTATTTGTTACTAGGTATTAGGCTTAGGTAAGTCTTCAAAACACGTCAATAATAAGAAAGCCTTAATGGAAATAGTTAACGCAACTTCCTCATAAGCTTTCGTTAGTGTGAAGTTGCAACTGCCGACGTGTAAATACATAATTTGACCTATATTCGTGTGCTTCACCAGGTTTCTGAGAAGCACCTGCAGGCAACGTGTGTGCTAAAAGGAGCCGAGTCCGTAAAGGGTTCCAGGTTATCTAAATGTTGGTGCTCGAGGCGTGGGGCAAGTCGCGGATTCACTCCGATATCGGTGGAGCACGCACAAGGTGAAGCAACCGAGAAAGGGCAAATCGGAGCAATATATAACGAGGCACATCCTCGCTAAGAGTATTCAGCAAACAGCTGAACAGCAAAGAACGCTTGTCCACTGTACAAAACAATTAGCGACATGACCACCACTCTGGTAAGTGAACAGCGCACATTTCGGTTTTGACGTCCCTTTTCGAGACAACATTGGTAGCCTGGATAAAATATTAAAATTTAATTTTAATATAAGTGGGAAATGCAGAACAATTTTCTCCTGGATTTCTTTATTCATGTTTGTTTCATCTAATATCTAAGACACTTATGGGAGCTGACTCCACTTTAACATTGGCCGAATTCTTTAAATTTCTGGAGCAAATTAGTTTAAACACAAAATACTGGTGAATATATTTTTTTGGTTTTATTTCTGGTTTCTATAAAAATATGTACCTACTAGGATTTTAAATTGTTGAACTGTCCTTGGTCGTTTAGAAGCAAAAATGATTTTACTTAAAAACTGAATGCATTTTTTCCGATCGGTAAAATATTTCAAATGTAAACTTATTATTATCTAAATTATCTTATTTTAATCATTTTACTTTTATACTGTTTCTATTTGTTTTCTTGATAAATAACATCTATTTAGGACAAGAAGAAAGTAGGTACCTACCTAGGCACTAATTTCAAAATCGCAGTTTTCAGCCAAAAATACATTGCGTTTTTTCTTTTCAGGCAATTCTAACCTTAGCACTCATAACGGTCGTATCATGCGGCCGTCTTGAGCCTCAATATCTGCCACCACGTCCTAGTGGTGGCGGATTCGGAGGCGGTTCCGGCGGTGGCGCTGGGGGTGGTGCTGGGGGCGGTTCAGGGGGTGGTTTTGGGGGCTCAGGTAGCGGTGGCGGATCCGGTGGCGGTTTTGGCGGATCTGGAGGCAGCGGAGGCGGACCCAACATCCCTATTACTAAGTTCGAGAATGTGAACAATGGCGATGGCACATATCATTTTGCGTGAGTATGAATTACTGGCTCGTTGGTGGTCCCAAGAGCAGCTTTTCGAACTTGAGGTTCTGATTTTAATGCCATGTTAGGGTCTTCTGCTTGAAATTGTAACACAGCCTCACTTAATGTCAATTAGCTCGTTCTTTACATTGGGACTTAAATAATAGGTTTTATTCCCGTCTGTCCCTCTGCTCTGTAAGCCTCAGGGCACAAACAGGAATAAAAGTTTGATCTGTCTGTCCCCCTGTTACGTACGAGGGGATTGATCGAACTAATTATGTCCGGTCTGTCCCACTGCTATGTTCTTGAGGGGACAAGGGGGAATAAGAAGTTCCAAACTAATAAAAATTTAAGAAAATGGTGAGTGTAAAAATACAGCTATTTCACTTCTAAAAATACAATTGTGGTTTATTTATATTTCAGCTATGAAACAGGCAATGGCATTTCAGCCCACGAGAGCGGAGCCCCCCGCGCCCAAGGCCCCGAGGGCCCCGCGGTGACCGCCGAGGGTGGGTTCGCGTTCCGCACCCCCGACGGCCAACAGATCACACTCACCTACACCGCTGACGAGAACGGCTTCCACCCCGTCGGCCCTCACCTTCCCACTCCTCCTCCGATTCCTGAGGAGATCCTCCGTTCCATTGAGTTCAACAAGCGCAACCCGTCTTCGTAAGTATCCACACCTATCAAAACTAAGCAACTTATGATCGGTTTGTTGCTTGGATCATGCGACCTTGTTGACCCTATAAGAACCTTTTTAAAGTCCTAATTAATTAAGTCCTAAATAAGTTAAATTATCATCATCGAGTTGAATTAGTCTCCATCCTAGGTATACAGGTATTATGGCAATACCTTTGATTTCCTGGATGAAAAACATATACCTATATGTATTTTGTCGATATGAGCTTACAACTGCAAACCCTTCAGTACCAATAATTGCTTAATAAGTACTTTTCATTTCAGTGAGGGTTCCTACAGCGGCGGCGGTGGTACCGGCGGATCCGGCGGTTTCGGCTCCGGTTCCGGATCGGGCGGCTCCGGAAGCGGCTACCACTACTGATCTCATCCTTAAACTAGCACTCAATTCTCTAAGTTCATGCCGTAGATAAAGACGCATTGAAGTGAAAAATGGAGACAGATACTTGTACTTTTCACTTTTCCGGGGACGCAATGGTTAATGATAAAAATATTCAGGATATACATACGGATAGTTCAGCACGGTCTAGTTTATTGATGGTTATCCATTATCATAGACTAGAATGTTATTCTCAATCAAATTATAATACCTGTGATCGTAAGACAAGTCATTATACATCGAGAAAATATATAATAGGATTATGGACAACAACAAGGACTGAGAACGGTAAACTGAGGCATGTTATCTCATGTATTAGTTGAATTGAGTGTATTATACCCCTCGTATAGGTACCCGATATGACTGCAAACTACGGAGGACTGTGATACCACGACAAAGCTCGCACTGTTTATTTATTTAGTTATTAATTGTAGTACTGACTTATATATCAATGTAAATAGGCATGGTGTATGAATAAACGTGTGTTTATGGAAAAATATCAACCTTTTTTAACGTCCTTCCTTAGGATACTTTAAATAGCCTCTAAAAATAAACTCCTATTAAAATTACGAGAATGTTAAAAATAAATTCTTACTTATAATCGTTTTATTATAATGGAATCAAATTAATGTCAACGCAAAATACCTAAATTTCTAAATCAAATACAAAGAAATAGTACTGCAAGAACAATGATAAATTCTGAATGCCTACTGATTAGACTATAAATGCAGAAAATTATTATTTAAAACAGGATTACTAAAAATGCACTCCAAATATGATGATGAAATTATTAACATATTCCACCAACACCCAGAATCCAATTGCGCCACCACATTCCATATCCACCCCAAAATTCAAAACATTTTTTTCCTTCCTCGTCCTATAGCTCCCTTGAAAGTTGCAAGCCCTTTTAGGATATTTTTGAGTCGAGCTAATGAGCACGATCGATTTGATCGTGATAGGTTGCGAGCCTCCCTCGGGCACACGCTCTTACCACTTCAGAATTGTATAACATCAGTTTCGTAATTCCTAACTTCCTTCGGAATTCGCATTATGATTTAGCGGAGATTGTTATTCTTTATATACTTATGTATTTTTTGCAATATCTTCAATATTCATACTGCTAGACCACTACCGACTGCTCCAGCGATAAGGTAATGAACTGAAGCGAAATCTGTTGGACATTTGTTGTTCTGGGGCGATACAAAAGCTTTTTTTTCCTTGCAATTAAAAAATAATCTTGGTTTGGCTTGGAACCATTTTTTTATAGGACCGCGGCACAGTATGTTATGAGAGCCGAGTTTTGGTCATGTATGGTTTATGTATCTATTTGATGCGTCTAGTTATGATAAAGATTTGTCAGAAATACCGACACTATAATTTTGTTTAGTTTTAGAGATATATTTTTTTTTGTAAGAGGTCGATGACCTTAAGAATATCTTAATTTAATTATAATTCCAAAAATAGTAAACTTGTGCATGTTGTTAGCATTTAAAATAATGTAACAGCACATCATATCTTTATATTAGAAAAAAGAGGGTTATAGCTTTAATAGTTTGAGAGATATAATTTTTTTTCTGATTTTCACATATATATTTTTTTAAATTATACGTTAGCGTTGTAGCATTTTATTTGTTGCCATAAATATGCGCAATAATATAGTTAATTATACTCTAAAATATCACAAACGACAATCATGCGGCAAAGGAGATAAAGCGTTTCTAAGTATTTTAAATATTTCTATGGAAATAGGGTTGTCAACTTGTCATTGTCATATTAAAAAGTATAAATATTTTTTTTTAGTTATTGTCATCTGACAAAGTTAAAATATCTTCTGACGCCAATAAAATTATTTCATCATCTGTTGAACATTCAGAAGTGTCGACATCAGTCAAACTTTGTTGTAACTGTGCATGGGTACTGACATTTTCCGTTGAGGGTTTTAAAAGTGCTAGAACTTTTTGGGGAAGAACAGAACGTTTGGTTTTCTTTGGTCGGCTGCCAATAGACATGGTCAATATTAGCGGATCTGAAGATTCAAACGCTCTGTAAAACAAGTCAAGCACTGTAGTTTTACGGTTTAATTTTCGTGTGTGGTGCTCTCGGCCGTAACGCCAAAACATGTTTCTTGACTCACCAGCTTGTTCGGAAAGCGTACCGATTGGCAACTTAACGAGGGTGGACCTCTTCCCCATACCACACGATGACCTCCATCGAAGAAAAAATGCTATGTAGGCTGCGTTATAAACTACAGCGACACAGAGCTTGTACTAGTGTGGGAGTCGTTTTTTAAGAATAAAAGTGTGTATTTATTTCCTAGATAATGCTAAAATTCGAATTTCATCTCAATATTAAACGCCTACCATGTCACGGTGAGAATCTTTGCGTACGAATAATTGTATTTTGCAATAACCTACTTTGTTGACAACCCTAAGTTGGATTTTTAAAAATTCATATTTCTGGAACCCAGCCTTTGTAGCATCTGGTTTTTTTTATGAAGATTCATATTAATGTCATAAACGTAAATGCAGGGAAAGAAAATGCGACAATGCAAATGTTCGCCAGAAAAAAATTATTTACGAAATCATAGAAAAAATAGTTTTACTCCTTGCTAGGGCTTTATTTATCAATAATTTATGTATTTATTGGTTCGTTTGGTGAACATCTATGAGACCATACAACATTTTATAAGAAAAAAATAGAAGGAAAGGAGTTAAATAATTTCTTTGGTTTCTATGGACTTTTCTCGATTTTGTAAATATCTCGAAAACTATGATAGATAGAGACACGAAAGTTTTATTAAAACTTATGTCTGAGAAGTATCTATCCAGAAATTATATAAAATGGAGGTGACCAAAACTCGGCTCTCATAACACACTGTGCGCGGTGGCAAAAAAGCGTACGCCTCGCCTGATTTTAAGCAGATCGCGGATGATGAGATGTGATGTTGAGCACCTGATGTTGTTGATTTTGGTTTAGCTGATGTAAAAAGTGGTATTGCGCTATTCTGACAAAAAAGCTATAGGTAGCTATAGATAATACTGAAAATCGGTACCCAACGTATCTTCCGGAAAGACGCTGAATTGTTTACCTTAAAATTATTAGGGCGATGAGTATCAACGACTAAATCAATGATGTGTCTAACGTAACGTGTGATGGTCTAGACAAGTGGCTGACGTCTACGAGCGTTCGTTCAAATCGCTACGCTTCATATATGGAAATGACATAAGTCACGTGATCTACACATAGCAACTTGTTGTTGATCTACATAGCGACGTTTGACATTTCCATACATTGTGAAGTTTATTCTATTCTATTCGATTAGCGTTCATGCCACTTTGCTAGCCCCTCTGCTGGTTGTGTTTTTGTTTTGGCATTATCATTCAGAATTAGCGCAATTGGCCACCCGTACTGACACGCGGTGATCATACGGTTACGGAGTAGGTAATGTTACGGTAATGTGGACGCAGTATTAGACGCATCTTGTTAGGCGCTAACTATTTATTTTACTCAAAAAAGTTTATAATGTTGTCATTATTTCACAAACCTACTTCGAGCAAAATCGGATTTGTCGTACTGCAAGAGCTACTAGACATACAATGTATTATTCCCCGGTATTATCCCGGTATTATCCCGGTAGTATTGTATTATATTTGTTATTTGACCGTTGCCATGGAAACGTAACAAACAGGTATGTTTATGGTTCGTAAAAAAACTGATTGAAGGTTAAAAACGAGTAGGTCGTGCCGTTGCCATGGAAACGTAAACAGAGAAAATACACAACTATAGATATAGTTCGCAAAAATATAAATATAATTGTATTAATTTTTATACCTACTTAGCTAGTTTTGTTTAAACTAATAGTCGCATTTTTGAGTTAAGCACTATACAAGCCTTGGTCTCTAATGAGTGTACTGCTGACCACGCTATAATGCTATTGCTGGCCGCGCTATAAAGGCCTCGACCTTTGGTCTCGGCCTTTATTTTAGCTTGTCCATCAAGAGTTGCAATGCTGACCGCGCTGTGGAGGACTGGAGCTGCGCTGCACCGCGCTTTCGGCCATCAACAACGCGGTCAACAACACACTCATTAGAGACCGCGGCAGTAATGTACTATTAACATAGACCCGTTTCACACGACGTATGTCAACCAGTGCGGCAAGCAATGTTATGAAATAATGTGAAATTCATTCAAATACTGATTACGATTTTCCTTCAATAAAACCGATCTCAGTCTGGTGGAGAGATATGTCCCTTTTTCCCCACATACTCGAAAATCTATTTTATTTCGGGTTGGGATAAACAATTTATTTCGTTTTCCTAGGAATACGAAACGATCCCTACAAATTCCGTGCGATTTTGGAAGTAATAAAATACTACTTTTACCTTTCTTAAAAACTTGATAAGTATTACTTTTTTCTTTGTTAATAAAAATCTTGTTTAAAGCTGTTTTATTTTCAAAAGCAAATTCGATCTGTGACCTCACGATTGCAGGAACAATAACAGTTATTGCCTAAACTTTGTTGCAGATTAATGCATTAAATTATGTTATAGATCAACCCGATAACAAAAAAAAATTCATTACTTGCTGTCAAATATTTCGATGTGGTAATGTTTATAGCCATAAGTAATCACTTACATGAATGTAGATCTTGTTAAAGTTTATTTGCATTAACATAATAGACAGTTTATTTTAACCTCAGGTCATTCACTAGTAATTTTAGGTTTTTCTTTTTCATTTATTTTTGTTTTTAGGTACTTAAGTAGTTTATATACATTATATTAGATTAAAAACCATATTTCTTCACTAGTTACTTACGAATATAATCAGGTCAATTTATAATTACCTAATAGTGCTTCTTTTCTAGCATGTTTTCCCCCACTTTTTGACTGACTGAGTATGGGTAATACTTGACGATGAGAAACGAGATAAGATGACGTACGGATTAAGATACGCATAAAATAACCATTCTGAACTTCTTGTTTTCTTACTAATTGTAACATTACATTTTCTTTCATTACGCTTTAACCGATGTACGTAATCATGAAATTTTGTGTTGATTCGTGTAACTATGACGATATGAAATAATATTTTTTATAGATTTACAAAATTTCGGACAAGAACTATAACATGATAGAGACTGTAACTTTTGTCCTTTTGTCTTCATTTAGGTATATTGCCTTATGTGATCCATAACACTTTTGTCAATGCATTCGTTAGTCCGCCGTTACATACATGCAAACCATTTGTTTTCCAGGATTTAAAATGACGTATAATATCTGAAACACTTCAATTTTACGTATAAACGGATACAAAACCATTTATACGGGTGACGAATTGATTCACTATGACGAACAAAACAAATCTAAATCGTAACCAAACGATAGCATTAGACATAAATAAATCCTTCCAAATTACTGTCTACCGTAGATTACTTGAGATATTCCGTATAATCACGTTACATGATGTACAAATCGACAGTAGAGCATGCACTTATAGTTGTTTCGTTGCATTTCACAAGATAAAAACATGTTAATGTGTAGTTCACTGCGTGCAATACTAGCATTCTGACTTATTTGGGAAACGGCTCCACTGTTGGCGAGAGATTTCTATACTTCAAGATTTTTTTTTTATGTTACTAAGGGCTCTATGTCACCGGGACGCCAAGCGCGTCGCCAGCCACCGTCGCCAACGAATTCGTATTGTATTTGGCAGGTAATACCAATTGTTTGGATACGTGGCCGGCGACGTCGCCAATAATTCGTATTGAATTATGTCAAAATATGACAGGACTCTACTTGGCGACGGTCACCAATCCCGTCACCAGATGTGATACAGCCCTTAGGTAGTAGGATGCTTGCAATACCAGAAGCATCACTCGCACTTTGCCGATCTGAAGGGGTCTGGGACAGATGGGTGGGGGAAGGGGTTAGGAGGCTTGGGCTTCCGGCTCTCTCACTCATCGTACGAAACGCAGCTATATTAGCTACTTTAAGCCGATCTTCTGTGAGAGGGTGGTAATATCCTGGTCGAGCCAGCTCATATATGAGCTGCAGTCAATGGCCACAGCTTGACTCTACCACCTATATTGCAGATAATATAGATTCCAGTATGTTCATCAATGCATAGTTACCTACTCTTTGTCCCGCTTAGTATTATATAGTCGTGACGTATTTTGCGGATCATCTCCTATATTATTTAAAGATGTAGCACATTTTGTTAAAAACTCTTTCAAAATAGAAATTGGTGGAGCCAAGCTGTAGCCAATAGACTTCCCCCCCACCCCTCCCTCTGTCCCACTTCCTTTCAGGTCGGCAACATGCGACCGATGCCTTTGGTATTATAGGCATCTATAGGTTACGGTAACTACTTAACACCAGGCGGGCCTTACGCTTGTTTGCTTCCGTCACATAAAAAATGTAGCACTGCTTTAATATTAAAAGACAAATTTACTCTGGATTCCTAAAGTACCTATTCCTGACCGGCAAGAGGCCAAACGCGTACAATATTGTGGCAAATGAATCCTACTGGCCAATCTATTTTAAAATGAAACCAGTTTATTTTTTATTATATGCACCCATCTCAGCATAACTAAACAAATCCAGCAGAGGAAGAGCACAAAACGTGAATGAACAATTTTTTTTAAGCCATCCTTTAAATAGTCAGCGCGCGCAATCCCAAACTATATCTGTGACACTTGCCGTCTAACGGTGACCTTGCTCCTCAATGAATCAAATCAAATCGTCGTCTGTGGAACCAATCATTCATCCTTGAGTTCAGCATAAGCTTCAAACGAAATTACCGGCTTTTGGCACGGGCGAGTTGTCTGTAACAATCGTCGGAACGGCGGGGGGTGGCCCCAGCGGAATGCCACAACTGTCGATCGCTCTTCACAAAAATACGCCCTCACTGATATCGTGCAAGGTGATGGAATGGTAGGGTTACATCAATATAAAAACACTGTTCGTCTAGTGTTGGTATCATTCAGCTAGCATCCCACTGCGGAACAGCATCTCATCTCTAATAAAAACTATTGGATTACTAATCTCAACATGGCTGGTTTGACGGTAAGACTTTTACTGTCCTATATTTGGAGTGAAAAAATAATAATTGGATTGACCTAAAATGGTCTGAGTAAGGATCGTTTTGAATCCTAAATTGACTTACAACATGCAAAACTAAATTAGAACTATTGCAAATTATACTCTAACGATTCATTAATCACAGTAATAGTGCATGAATCATTCCGGCACCGCCTCCCCTTTTTAGAACGAAATACCTACTTACGCAATGTTAATTATTAACCGTTTGATAATATCTTGATCTCTTTATTTCCAGATCGTCTCAACCCTCGCTCTGCTGTCAATGGCGTCGGCAGGTCACTTGGGCCCCCACTATGGGTACAATGCATTTGGCGCTAACGCATACAGCTCTGCGGCTGCGCACAGCAATGCCTACAGCCACAGCAGCTATGGCGCCCAAATCCCCATCCTGCGATACGAAAATGTCAACAATGGAGATGGAACTTACAGATACAGGTGAAATAATATTATAAAGTTGCTAATCCAACGCAATAACCTTTTGAAAACTATAAAACCTGTAATCAATTTATTACGAACTCACCATCACTCATTTCCTAGAACTATTACAGATCGACCTTTCCATCAGCTAAAACCGCCTCTGATTTGGGGCACCTTGACTTTTATAACCATTTAATGTACTCTGCCAAAAGTTAGGATGACGATGAAGACTAAACCTATATTTGATAGCAGTAGTAATGGGACACATTACCAAAAGACAAAATGGAAGATATGAAAGAGAAAATTAATACCCAGAAATGTTATTGACAATGATTCAGTAAACATATTTTTTATCTTACTATGTACTCTTCAGTAATAAATTCCATATGTGTTTTGTGATCCGTAGCTATGAAACCGGCAATGGTATTTCGGCCCATGAGAGCGGCGCTCCCCGCGCTCCTGGTCCCGAGGGCCTGGCGGTGACCGCTGAGGGTGGGTTCTCGTACCAAGCCCCCGACGGCCAGCAAGTGTCCCTCTCCTACACCGCCGACGAGAACGGCTTCCACCCCGTCGGCTCCCACATCCCCACCCCTCCCCCCGTCCCTGAAGCTATTCTGCGCTCCATCGAGTTCAACAGGCAACATCCTCAATCGTAAGTATCTCCACTACAGCAATAACCAAATGCTCGGAGGAATGGAATAGGAATGGTATAGTTATCAGTCAGGTAGTAGGAAAACATTGTAAGGAACCTAAAAGTCTAAAAGAACCTAACTAGTTCTTCAAAGTCCTGAAAGCCCCGGATCCCGTCGCATTGAGGAAGACACTAACCCAACCTTGGGATATCTTAAGATGCACGCATTATAATAAGTACCGAGCAGTATTCTAAATTGTCTTTTGTTTTTGCAGCGCCGAAGGCTCCTACTCCGGCCGTTACCACCAGGGCTACAACTACTAAGAACACACACGACTGACCAACGCGCTCATAACGGAACGGACTTGACCTTAGAGCACTACCTATTTCTTAAGCATCAACTATTTATTGCAGTATAATGATGTTATTGTTTTATTTTGAAGCTTTAAATAAATAACTTTGAACGAATTCAACGTTTTATTCCTAACCTTGCCTTCGGAGACTACGGCCACTATATTAATAAGAATAAGAACATGACCAAAACGACATTTACAAATTATTGTATAAAATTTACAAATAAAAAGGCTCCGAGCTATTGCTTTTTGAGTGTTGTAAAACGAAATAGTTATCAGTACTACATGCAAATGGTTTTCTTTGCCGATTGTTTTCCTAAACTTCTAAACTATTTCCCATTAATTTATTAACATAAATGCACTTGTAAGGTATTATTCAGAACTAACCATTAACAACCCACATTCATAACGTAACCGGCTATACTTCAAACACTAACCCAATTAGGTAATTTACCGCCACAAAGTGTAAGTAATATACCTAGTGTGAAAATTTCGTTTTCAACTTTATACATTTTTGAGGTATAATTATTCCGTTATAAGTTGTGTCAAGGTCGGCACAGTAAAGGAAGGAAACAATTTGAAAATTATTTAGTCGTACAATGACCAAATCGCATTATGTTCAAATCCAGGTCGCATTATGCATAGGCAGGGTAGTTTATTCCCACCACTCATCTTACATTATCATGTTGCCATCTGTGTGATGTGTAAAATAGAGGAAAATATAAATACCTATATTTTCATTCTTTGTTTAATTATACCCAAGTCGTATTAAGTCAAAGTCGTATTTAGTTCAAGTCGTATACTGTCTAAGTTATGTTACATTTTTGTAGTCGAAGTTATCAGTACCAACAAACAAAACCTTACTTCAACGAGAAAAGATTGTTGCAATAGCGCATCTGAAAACGACAGGCGCTTTGAGCGTGCTACTGCAAAATGGCTAGGGGGTAAGTAAACTATATAGAGGGGGAGCCCATGATGCTAAATGTGGTTTTACTTCGGCGTCGCCCAAACCTATTAGATTCGGTAGATTAGATGATAGGAAGAATACATTGTTCTAGATGTTTCCACTTTCAGCGGTAGGGGAAGAGTCTACATGATAATTTCAAAATTGTAAAAAAAGCAATGACATGGAAATACTCAAGTGTGTCAGATATTGATATTTTTCATGCTCCAAGATGATAAATTAAAAATATAAAAATTACTCGAGCGCGTCAGTTTTTCAGAGGGGGTGTTTAGTGAAACTTACAGATGCTCCCATTTCTTAGACTGACGATCAAATTAGCAAAATTGACACTTTTAACACTTCTTAGCTAGTAATGAATCCCCCTTATCTTAATCTGACGAGTTCGAGTATTTTAAGATGGTCTATTTTTTTTGGTTCCCCTGATCGTACCCACCAATATTAAGGGCTCATACTGGTTCGAGGTTCTTATCAATATGTAAGGTATCTTTAATCTGACGCGCCGGAGTATATCCAGAAAACCCTTCTACGGCTCCCCATCTAATAGGGACTTCTTGTAATAGTGGTGACATGACATTTTGCGAACGGTATATGCCTAAACACGCCTTATAACCACGTATTCAACATGTTTTATAGACAACAAAAAATCTCCAAGAAGTGGAGCGTCTTGCATCAAAAAATGTTCATGAACATTCATTCTGTAACAATGGAAACTAGTAACAAATAGAGATTAGTTTCCGGAACACAAAAATAAGTTAAGGCCATCCAACATAAGGAAAACCTTTTCATGTAGAAAGAAAAAGGTGACATACGAGGAATGATATTGGAATGATAATGATAACCTGGGCGACGGTTACCACTTACCATCAGGTAGGCCGTCTGTCTGTATGCCTACGTAAGCAATCACAAAGATCTTCCTCCCACATGAAAAGTAGCAAGACGACTGAAGAGAAAGATGTAAAGTTGCTAGCAGAATAGCGGTGCTTCTAACTAAGCACTGTGCATTAACTAAGCACTTTGAAGTTTCTGTTTATCGTCGAGCGCAGTCTTTTTTATGTAAAGTGGGTACCTATGAAAGAGATAACTCAATTTTAAACTTACTCAAGAATTATATAATACCTCCACTTATATTCACCTGCCTCACGCCCATCATAGAGCTCTAGGTTTTATTAGTGTGTATAGTAGGCTACAGGTTCTGATAACATTCGGGTTATGAGCTTTGTGCAGAATAAAATCCGAATCAAAATTAGCAGGACCCGCAACGCAACAAAATATTTTAATTTAATAATTTTGTGGGCGATTCTAATTGTTTATCGGGTCATGCTAATTTTGATTCGGATTCGGATTAGGGGGGACGGGGGTCGAAAAATCTTAAAAATCACCTCACGTAATTTATGGACGCCCCCTAAGTTTATCATTACCGGTATATAAAATGGTATAGTATGGCACCTCTTAACAAGCTCAGCGCACCACTACCTACATGCAGCGCGATTTACACATCAGGGGGCTTACCACAAGCTCTTATTGCGATTCAATTATAGGAACGTTTTAACGACGTTTTAATGACGTTTCTTATTGTCATGACAATAAGGTACGTCATTGCACAAAAAGTCGCTGAAATGTTAATACGTTCCTGTAATTGAATCGCAATAAGAGCTTGTGGTAAGCCCCCTGTTATCGCACTCGCAATTCGACAAGCAACTTAAACGCATGTTGATGCGTACCTATTATCAATCAGATGAGCCGTATTGGCAATACTGACATGTTATCAAGATTATTTTCTGCAGACAACGAGTCGTACGAGACCATGGACTCTGATTAGTAGGATATACTATTTTGGGCAGTCACATGGCTCACTCTTTCTTGACAGGTATATTTCTTGTATGAATAAAATTGGGATAATCAGAGAAAATAAGAATTCAGAGCATCGCATGATTTATTCGTAAATTACACTTTGAACATTGAATAAATAGCTATAATAATTATACATAACATGTATTACGTTAACGATATCACAGTCCACGAGTTATAGGTATGAGGTACGATGTGTCCGCCAGTTCATGTCTTCAGTAGTAGTTGTGACCGCCGTTCGAGGATCCACTGTCCCTGTAAAGAGAAAAAATGTCACCGTGCAATTTCATAAATTATCGACGTCTATCAAAAGTTTTCAATAGATTCGTTGCAAATTAGAGCTTGGTAGGGTCCTTTTTCAAACCAGAGTAAAAAGTTTACCTTAGTGTTGCCAGATGACTGTCTCGCATTCCCCAAACTAAATTCAAAATCACGCAAAAATAGAGGTTTTCAAGAAATAACCGAATACAATCACAAAACTTTTTGTTTCGTCCACTAATGCCCAAAAAAATGCCTCCCCCATTTCTACCCATTACTATAATCCCCCCCCCCCCCCCAATTTTAGGAATTCCTCCAAACTGACATCACTGATGTACCTATCGTTTAGTCAAACTACAATTAACTCACTATTGTTCAACCCCTCATGTCATGCATTGGCGATGTGTCTCCGACGTTATCTATCCATATGACTCTATTATATTATCTATCTATGTCCATAGTTCTATACTTTCCTGTGAAATAGGTTGGAGATCTTGTTTAAGAATTGTCTATTATAAAAGTACTCACGGTGAAGGGTTTTGCCTGTTAAACTCGAGAGAGCGCAGAATAGCTTCGGGGATCGGCGGCGGGGTGGGCAAGTGCGAGCCTATGGGGTGGAATCCGTTCTCGTCGGCTGTGTAGGTGAGCGAGATCTGCTGGCCGTCGAGGGTGCGGTACGAGAAGCCCCCCTCGGCGGTGACCGCGGGGCCCTCGGGCCCCTGCGCACGGGGCCCTCCGCTCTCGTGCGCCGATATTCCCGTTGGTGTGTCGTAACTGGAAAATTTCATTGGACAAACATTTATTCGCAGTTCCTTCTACTCAAAATGGCATATAAACCACTAAAATAATGCAAACGCTATATTAACTAACCTACATAATTATCTCACTAATATTATAAATGTGAAAGTTTGGATGGATGGATGGATGTTTGCTACTCAATCACGCCAGAACGGTTGAACGGATCTGGATGAAATTTGGCACAGAGATAGATTATAGTCTGCTTAGTGCTTAGTTTTTTAAATTATGCGCGGACGAAGTCGCGGGCAAAAGCTAGTATACACATGTTTCTCAAATTGCTTATCCAGCTCACTCTTTTTTTAAGGTGGCAAACAAGCGTACGGCCCGATGTTAAGCAGTTATACCGTAACTTATAGATGCTTCAGATGCTTGCAATACCAAAGGCATCGCTCGCATGTTGCCGGTCCTCAAGGGGAGAGGGACAGAGGGAGGGGCAGGGAGGGTTTTTTTTTTTTTAAGGTTTTATTCTGGGGCAGGGAGGGTTGGGCTCTACTCTCGTATACGATTCCCAAACTCCCAAATACATCGCGTTAGGTACTTAATTCGCAGAATTGTGTGGACCGAGCTAGAGCCAACGAAGGATTTACATAAACCCAAGTTTCTATGAAAGGTTACAGCTACATCATACCTAATTAATAAGTTTATAATCTACTACTTGCCCATTAAAATTAACTCTGCATGGTTTATTAAATAGCAGACCAATACCTAAGTGTCAGTCTACAAACCCTACTTCCTACTACCAGGACTAACTCCCTTTTAAGAAGTTATGATTGATTTTCAATAGCATTAAAGTACCTTTGTTTTTAAATGCTTTGTAAAGCCAATGTACTTAAATTGATTAAAATGTCTATAAAAGGAAAAAGTAAGCGCCGCCATACACGGACTGCTTGTCAACAGCTTTAGAGCAGTAGGTTGCAGTCGACCGCATCGACCGCCCGCCGACTGCTTGAGCGGTCCGTGTACCTATGGTGAATGTCAATTTTGTATTGAAACTGCGGTCGACTGAAACCAACTGCTCTAGAGCTGTCGACAAGCAGTCAGGTGTATGGCGGCACTAAGAGTTAAGGGGGCGTCCATAAATTACGTGAGGCACATAGGGGGGAGGGGGTCAAGCAAAATCTCACCAAATCTCACGTGGGGTGAGGGGGGGTGTCGGCAAATCTTTTTTACCGCAAGAAACAGTGTAAAATTGCAAGAAAACTGGGTTAAATTAAGTAAAACATGTTTCTCCTCTAGAATATAGCTTTTGAAAAATCTCACGTGAGATCACAGGGGCAGGGAGGGGGTCGAGCAAAATCTCACGAAATCTCACCAAGGGGGGAGGGGGGGTTGAAAAATATCAAAAATCACCTCACGTAATTTATGGACGCCCCCTAATAGGTAGGTACTTATTCTCGTAAAACAGACATAATTTGTGATGTACCTTGCTACCTCCGTGCACAACACACCTAGGAATATCATGTTAAAATCAAATCAAATTGTCAATACCTGAACCGATAATTGCCATCGCCGTTGTTAACATTTTCGAAGTGGAACGGCGTGGGGTCGTGGCCTGCGCCGGTGCCGGCGTACCCCGCGGGCACCAGGTGCTCCAGCCGGGCGGCGCTTGCGCACGCTACAATCGCGACGGACAATAACATCTGAAATATTGAAGTAATTATCAATTAGACAAAACTTCCCTGAAACCAAAGCCTAAAGCTTTGTAAAGGCCTCCATCCGTCTGTCTCACTCCCCTTAAATTTGGGAACGTGTGAGCGATGTCTATAGTATTGCAAGCATCTACAGGATTCAATAACTGTTTTACATTTTACTTGTTTACCGCTTTAGTTATATAAAAAGCTATGTTGTAATTACAAGTACTGCAAAAAAATTATGAGTGGACTGACTCATATTTTTGTTATCAATAATACAATCTTTTTACGATGAGATTACCTAAAGAGCTTATTACACCTTCCTAAATTTAGTCACTAAATTTAGGACCTAATTTCGAAAGCTTCTCATTATTTAGGATTCTAACTTGCTAAATACGATTACACTTGCCTAAATTCAGTCACAACTAAATTAAGTAGCCTAAATTTAGGAAGGTGTAATAACCCTTTAAGCCAGCTAACCTAGCACAGAAAGTCGTGACAAGTCAAATGGAGAGATAAATCGAATTTGTATTCTTGTTCTTAAAGGAGCTTACATCTTCTATCTATTCTTTGTAGAGCTTCATACTCTAATCACATAAACTACTTGAACTCACATAAACAAAGTCATCACATATGTTGCCCCATGGCTTTTTAAGGACCTTTTTCACTTCGGGTGTGGCCTTATTCAGCCAAGTAAAACAATAAAATTGTCCACATAAGCGGGTCTAATGGAGCCACTATGCAACATTGCCAATGAAATTTATTTATCTGTTTTTCTAGCAGAATCCTTAGCAATTTCGCAAAATTTCTGTAAAATAGTCGCATATTTGACGGCATTCATGACCATTTTACAGTAATTTAGTGGATTCTGATAGAAAATCAGAAGCAAAATTGGCGCAATTAGCCCCCCTGGTTACTGTAGACCCAAAATAAACCTATGTATAACAGTTCCTTACCAGTTTCGTCATAATGGTGGGTCTCCAGATAGCTCGTGTTGATACTGTTGAGAGCGGCGCCGGAGTCGGAATACAGAACACAGGGATGTTCACGTTTTATATCTGCGTGGATTGCCCTTTTCGTAGTTGCTTCACCTTGCCCGTATTGTCGGTGTTTAGGCGAGCCCCGGCGCAAATCACGAGAGATCACTTATGTAATCTATGAAACACAGAACAACCCCCCCTCCTCCTCCTCCCTCTATCCCACTCCCCTTTAGGTCAGTAACGTGCGAGGTACAAGTATCCTTTGGTATAAGTATCTATAGGCTACGGTTACTGCTTAACATCAGGTGGACCGTACGCTTGTTTGTCAAGCCGCAGTTTAAAAATCCAAAGACTTTACCAAGAATGAGGGAGACATGTGACTGCCCAAAATGTCCTACTAAACAGAGTCCATGGACACAGTACGACTCAATCGTTCGCGGAAAATAAGGTTGAAGACATGTCGGTATTGCCAATACGGCACATCTTCTGTTCACCAGAAGATATTATGCATCAAATGGTTATAATCAAGTTGATTATCGAATTGCGAATGCGATAACGGATTATGTGTAAAGGTTGGCACTCATCTGTCAACTCGCCACCCGACAAGCACCGCCTCGTCGATCGGCATCCACTAATTAAACCGGAAATAAGTGGACCACGCGTTGGCCACGCGGCGTTCACTCGTAGACCACGCGCGGTCCACTGGTTAATCACGTGACGTTTATGGTGTAAAAGCAGCGTCCGGCCGCGGACCACCTGTCGATAACGAGTGGACGCCGAGCGGCGAGGCGGTGCGGCTCGGGTACCGAGTTGATAGATGAGTGCCAACCTTTATGCTGCATGTTGTGGTGCGCTGAGAAGAAGTCTGGTGATTGCAATTTTAAGTGGTACCATATGTGTGCTGTAATAATACATTAGAAAAAAGAACACATAAGACAAATAGAATTACACAAAATCTAATGATGTCGCGTTTTGTCTCGTCGCGGCTGACTTTGCTACCAGTGCTGTCATAGTCTTTCTTCTCATGAGTATGCTACTAAATCCAGAATCCGAAAAGGGGTTGATTTCATTTAACCTTTCATATAAATAATGAACATATTCTAATGTAAACATACTACCCATTTCTTGCCTTATATAAACGAAAGCGAGTTTGGTACATTTATGTTTTTCTACCTTACACGAACATTCGATATTTTGCTTCCAGTTACCGACATAAAAATAGGTAATTCTTTCACGTGAGCGCTGAATATACATCGACTAGCTTTTGCCCGCGACTTCGTCCGCGTAGACTTCAAAATAAAAAAAAACCGGGCAAGTGACTTAAGACTTTTTAGTACTTTTTAGTGCGCCAGGGTTTTTTAAGTCAGTATTTGCTTTTTTATAAAAATAATTTTATTTCACGATTTTTATTGGAGCCATACAAACTTTATCACGGTACCTAATTCGGTGAATGCGTGTTTTGGTAGGTAGGTATATAGAGCCAAAATCCCAAATCCCCCTCCCCTTCTCCACCCCTTTTCCTCCCCTCTCTTCCTTCTGCTCCCTCCCCCTCCATTTCCCTTTCCCTTTCCCCTCCCCCTTCCACTTCCCCCTACCTTACGTCTTCCCCTTCCTCCCTCACCTACCCTATGCATACTAAGTTTCAAGTCAATCGGGTACAAACATATTTTTCTGCCGTACTTTTCTACCTTTAGTTTCCCCCTTTTGGGTGTTGATTTACGAAATGATTTTTTATGGGATCAAACTGAAGTAGTACCTACCATATTCAGCTCAGCTTATACCCCAATTTTTTAAAATGAATAATCATAACCAATCTCGAGATATGGATGACTAAACATTCGCTGACCCCGCTCTCCCCTTTTCCTTCAAAATATTAAAAACGCTGAAACCCCAGTCTGATAATTTAAAATGAACAATCATAACCAATTTCGAGATATGGATGACTAAACATTCGCTGACCCCGCTCTCCCCTTTTCCTTCAAAATATTGTAAACGCCGAAACCCCAGTCTGATTATTTAAAATGAACAATCTTAACCAATCTCGAGAAATGGATGACTAAACATTCTCTGACCCCGCTCGCCCCTTTTCCTTCAAAATATTAAAAACGCTGAAACCCCAGTCTGATTATTTAAAATGAACAATCATAACCAATTTCGAGATATGGATGACTAAAAATTCGCTGACCCCGCTCTCCCCTTTTCCTTCAAAATATTAAAAACGCCGAAACCCCAGTTTGATTATTTAAAATGAACAATCATAACCAATTTCGAGATATGGATGACTAAACATTCGCTGACCCCGCTCTCCCCTTTTCTTTCAAAATATTAAAAACGCTGAAACCCCAGTCTGATTATTTAAAATGAACAATCATAACCAATTTTGAGATATGGATGACTAAACATGCGCTGACCCCGCTCTCCCCTTTCTCGTCAAAATGATTAAAAATACGGAAACCCCAGTCTGGTCAATTCAAATAAGCAATCATAACCAATATCGAGATATGGATGACTTATTAAAACATCCCTTGACCCCGTTTTCCCCTTTCCCGTCAAAATAACAAAACTCTACCACCCCTATACAAACTTTCATTCCACATTTCACCCCTTAGGGGTTGAATTTCCAAAAACACGAAAGAAATCTAAACACAAACTTTCATTCCCCTATTTTACCCCCTTAGGGGTTGAATTTTCAAAAACCCTGAAATTACTCTTTTTTATTTTTGAAAATACACCTAATCACCAATTTAAGTAATTCTAACTTCAAAAATGACGGAACTTCCATACAAACTTTTATCCCCTATTTTACCCCCTTAGGGTTCGAATTTTCAAAAACCCTGAAACCCATATTTTTTTATTTTTCAAAAGACACCTAATCAGCAATTTTCATCATTCTAACTTCAAAAATGACGAACTTCCATACAAACTTTCACCCCTTATTTTACCCCCTTAGGGGTTGAATTTCAAAAAACCCTTTCTTAGTACACCTCTACACATCAAGACAAACCCACCCTCCAAATTTCAAGTCTCTACGATCAGCGGTTTAGGCTGTGCGTTGTCTGTCAGTCAGTCAGTCAGTCAGTCAGTCAGTCAGTCAGTCAATCAGGACTTTGATTCTTATATATTTAGATAAAGTCGGTAACAGCTGATATAACACAAACCATAACAGTTTTTATAGAGGTGAAGGGTTTCATGGATTTCAAATGGAGTTAGTCACTCATTACTTACCTTTGCACCTTCGAGTCTCAGAACATCTTGTTTTATATCAAAGATATGTAAAGTTAACTGTTAAATAATAACGTATCTCTTAAAAACACCGAATCTAGAGGCAGACTAGTGTAATTGTTGTCGCCTGGCGGTTTAACAGACACTCCATTGGACTGGATGTTCTTTAAAATATCCGCACTTAGGCTTTTATTAATAAAGTTCATCTCAACGTTAAGATAAGATGCAGTTTTGTACTTAAGATGTAGTTTTGACTTTAATGTGTGGAACATAATGTCAAATACAGCATATTAAGATCGATCTCAACTTTGAGATGCATTTATTAATACGAGCCTTAGCCTTAGCCTTAATAGATGCCTAGATTTTCAATTAAGAATGCTCGAAGATAATATTAGTGACAGTGGTTTTCCATTGGTTAAAATGAGCAAACTTGGGACCCAGTTTTTTGGAAAAAAAAAACAAATTTGAAAAACTAAACTTATTACATTATTATCAACATAAATACTCTACCTAAGTTTATTTTATCAAAGAGATATGAAAATCACGTTAAATCGCAATCTCTCATGATTTAAAAGCATAAATATTTCGCACAGGGTACCGCGATGCCTCACCGCCACGCCCCCGGCTTCACAAGGTGTCGATATAACTACATCGGTAATATTGTTATTGTAACTAGTCATAAAATATGAATTTACAGATCATAAAAACGAGAGTTCAAAGAAGTAATAATAGTGTTAGTAATAGAGCAATTGAGACATTTGAAACTCCTATTTAAAAGTGATGAGATTGTTTTTATGTCAAAAATAATATCGGCTCTACTTTTATTACTTATAATAAAACGTTTACAGTAGGAGTCGTGATAAAATAAGAATGAAACCTATTAAGGGATCAACTCTGTTTCATTAATATTCAGGATTATCGGTAGAAGACTCTACCTACAGCGAATAATTTATCGGTATACAGAGGTAATATCTCATTCACAAAACCTTTGGAGACCGGACAAAGACATTGCACACCAGAGTATATGAGCGCGTATTGCATACCTATTTCATGCTGCCATTTAATCGAGGCGGGTCTATTAGGATATTGACTGATAGCTTGCCCAATCCTACCAGCATTCTTTACGCGTCATCACACGGTACAGAAGATAAAGTCCGTCCCATACATTTTGCTCGTATTTGGGTGCCATACGGCCGAATACTCAAAGGCTACTTAAATGTTTAAGTCCCACTTAGCAGTTTGAGACGTCGTTAACTGTCATTTTTTTATGGCGCGTCAAAGTTAAGCAGCTCTCAAATTTAAGTTGCGTACGAGTATTCGCCGATAACCAGTTAAAAACTGTCAAATTATTTTCAAAGTTGTATAAAACTCTATCCATTTTTTGGCATTTTATGATCCATATAATGTTTTATATCGTTGGTAGAGACAAGCTATAGCCAATTGACTGCAGCTCATATATGGGCTGGCTCGACCGGGGTAGTAGGTACCCCTGCATAGAAGATAGGCGTAAAGCCACAAGCTAAGTATATCTGCGTTTCGTACGATGAATTCTCATTCATCTTCTCTCTCGAGCAGGAACCGCAACCCCACCCTCTGTCCCACTCCCCTTCAGGTTGGCAACCATCTATAGGCTACGGTAATTTCTTAACATCGGCAGATCATAAGCTTGTTTGCCACCTTAGTAACATTAAAAATAATGTACCTACCTACGATTTAATGTCAAGTCCAAAAATATTGATATTTTCAATACATCTGCGACTCTATCTATGATTTACATTTCTAATTACTATTTCCAATTAAACCCTGATACAGAGCATTATTCAAAATGGTCGTTCTATATGAAGTTATGGCTCACATACCTTTGTGAATATTTTAACGCCACATCGGGAGCAAACACTGGCGCGAAACATCTCGCCTTTTGTATTATTTAACATTTGTATGAACATTTGAATAATTTGCGTCCCAGAATGTTATCCTTGTCTTGATTCGTTCAGATTGTCAAAGGTCTTGTTTGATTCTGAAATGTACACACTTTAGGTACCTATTTACTTATACTACTAACGGCCTGTTTCAGAATCGTCAGATAATTTTTATCCAGTAGATAAATATGGCGTTTGACAGTTTTTCCATAGAGTATCTGTCAATACGCCATACTTATTTCGTGATTACAAATAATAATAGGGTTATTACACCTTCCTAAATTTAGTCACTAAATTTAGAACCTAATTTCGAAAACTTCTGATTATTTAGGATTCTAACTTGCTAAATGCATTTAGCAAGGCATTTAGGTTCTAAATTTAGTGACTAAATTTAGGAAGGTGTAATAAGCTCTTTATCCGACAGTTCTGAACCAGAGGGGCTAGCCAAGTGGCATGAACGCTAATCGAATAGAATAGACTTCACAATGTATGGAAATGTCAAACGTTGCTATGTAGATCACGTGACTTATGTCATTTCCATAGACGTCAGCCACTTGTCTAGCCCTTCTGGACTTTTAAGTCTTAAGCAAGTGTCAGTCCGGAACTAGAAACGTTTCATTAATTTGTTCACATACCTAGGTAACCTAGGAAAAATTGTGTTCCTTGTTCTCATTCTTTCCGGTACCATAAACAAATCGAAAGAGATAATGTATGTATGTATGTAACGTCACGACTTTTTATCCCCATTCGGGGGTAGTCAGAGGCTTGAGTGGCCATATACCACCACATTGTGGAGATATTAACCAACTCAAAGCCCACGTTTCACCAGATAGTCAGAACCCAACGTGACAGGTGGTGAACCTTGTCGCCGTGTATACAGGAACTGACTATTACCTAATCCCGAGGGATAGGTAGGTTTCCTCACGATGTTTTCCCTCACCGTCAGAGATAATACAACCATATTTAGTGCGCTAGCGATTCATACCTTCATAGAACTAATCTCAAGTGAAATGGCTCTAACAATAGAGAACATGTCACTGTTGTTTTATAAATAGTTATTTGCCAGCTCCATATCAGTATTCTGCAAACAATACCTGTGAGTGACATTTCCACGACGTCGACACTCCGCCGAAGTATTGATATCGACGCTCCACAATACCTATAGTATATTACATGTAAATAGGACAATAGTAGGTGCAATAGGAGTTAGGGTGCGTTTCCACTCACGCGTTTGGATGGAGCGGACCGTGAATTGGCCAATCACAGTGCTCGAAATTTCCACTCCGCACTTGGCCCATCACAGTTGGCCGATAACAGTCCGCCGCTCCGCTCCGCCCAGCTCCGCATCAAAGGAAACGCACACTAAGGAACGCATAGACCCGATGTTAGCAGGTTGGTGTTGTTGCAGATATTGGTTATCTGCTAAAATAATACAAAATGAGCCAATAACCAGTTTTGTTGGGTAGCTGTTTTTTTGTGTATACTTTCACGTGTTTTCTTATAGTTTTTAAATAATGAAGATAAAGCTGTTTAGTAATGTTCTAACTATCATTATCTCGCACGTACTGTGAACATTTTCACTACTCGAATTGTAGATGATCTCGTATCACAGATGCCATTGATTACAAAACTTGTGCATTTACAATTTGACATTTCACTTATTAAACACATAAAGGTGAGTATAGACTTGAGCATAGACTTGAGCATTTACTTGTAACAGAATATCGAGCATTCACCGTTTTTTATTGAAGTGCGGTCCGATAACATTAAAAAAACGGCGAATGCTCGTTGTTACAAGTAAATCCTCAAGTCTATACTCACCTTTAGAAGTCATTATTTACCGGAAGATGAGCCATATTGGTTAAACCGACATGTTTTCAACGTTATTGTCCGCAAGAGACTGAGTCGTAATGTGTTCATAGACTCCGTTTAGTAGGACTAACTAAATATTTTGGACAATGACATGTCTCAGTTTTCTTAAATAATAATAAATAAATAAATATCCTGGGACATTCTTTTACACACGGCTATTTGATCACAAACTAAGCAGAACTTGTACTATGGAAACCAGATAACTGATATTACTACATATACTACTTTTTGTTTGTAAATACATAATTACACCCAGACTCGGGACATACAGACATGTTCATGCACACAAATGCATGTCCCGGGTAGGAATCGAACCCACGACCTGCAGCGTGAAAGGCGCCATCACGCCAACCACGCCAACTGGCCCGTCTTGGTAATGTCTTTGTTAGCTCATCATTATTCACCACAAAATTCTACAAAGCACTATACCCCATTTATTATAACATTAGAAATAAGAGGCTCGTAGAAGCAGGGATCCAAAACATTTTATTTCAAAGTCAAAACAACTTTTATTTAGAGTGGTTACATTAAAATTGTTTTCACATAAAACAATGCTAAATACTTCGATAACCAAAATAAAAGTACTTTTTATACTATGTTTTATTATTTATTTTTATTTATTTATAATAACATCGTATCACTCATTTTAAACTGACAATAAAAAAATAATGAAAAACTAAATGATGGTGAATGACTCAATGACAAACACTTACAGAAATTTATTTACGTCAATTTCATAGACAACATAATCCGACAAAATTATAAATACCCTGCTGTCATAACCTCTGAACGGATTAGGTAACATTTTAAATTTGTTAGGATTATAGTGGAACGAAACACATTCCCGGTATTGTTCACCCCTGCTTCTTTTAGGTTTTTAGCATTGACACTTAATTTTACATTTGACTGAAATGATAATATTTAAATGAAAGACAATTTATCTTATAATATAAATAATTAAAATAATTACAGTTAGGTGTGACAAGCTGGTGTATAAATAGATTATAATAAATTCGACGTCAATCATAACTGTAACATGTTATTTGTACTTTTGTTACAAAGTGGACACTAAAAATAACCTTTTTTAACTTCTGTCTAATGCTATAATAAATGGAGTATAGATATAACTAAACAAGCCATAGGTACATCTTTGTTGATGCGGAGTGTGTATCTCGCCAGGCACATTGCCAAAGCTAAACAACCAGGCAATGAAATAAAATTTCTAATCGAACAACGGTGTGTGGAAGTTTTCGGTCAATCGCCATACTGTCTGACGCACATGGCCATCCATACCAACAGAAAAACAAATACGAATTTATGCGTAGAGCAACAGTCGCCTGCACGTCTGTGGTAAAATTTCCAACATAAGATGAACTGTCTGAATTAAGGTTTTCATTAATAAAGAGAGCTCAGCTTATATTGGAAATGTTAGCAAGGACGTGCAGGCGACCGTACTACTGTTGGTAAATTCAATCTTTTGCGCCGTTCTATTCGATGACGTTGTGATACAACTGTTTCATGGGAACGCCTCGAGAGGCGGAAGGAGGCGGGAAGAGGTTGAGACGCCGAGACGCCTTCATAAAGATGGTTAATCTGCATATTATCTTCAGAAACCAACTCAGATAGTTTATTTATCTACCGACAACCATTAGCCACGTCCAAATGTCGCACATGCCGCGCGAGGCAAATTGAGTCACGAAGTTTGAATTGCCTCGCGCGAGGCAAATGCGCGCCCTGCCTCACCTGAGCACTCACATTTGCCTCGCCTAGTTTAGCATAGTCATGAGACAGAACGATAATGTCAAACTGCTTGCTGAGGTATTTATACCCTTCTCTGTCTAGACTCTAGTAGAGTGTCAGTTGCCTCGGCATTCGCCTCGCGCGGCATGCGACTGAGGCAAACGTCGTGCTTCGCGAGGCATGTGGATGAGCAGCCTCGCGCGGCATGTGAGACATCTGGACGTGGCTATTTACTATTCTCTGCAACGCGGTAAGACTTTCAATATAAATGCATAGAAACGCACCTGGGCGCAGCATGTTCCGACGTCAAAACTAACTTTTCGAGCGCACCTATTCTAGACGCAGCCTAACACTAATGTAGCACTTCAGTCTGTACTGTATGTATGACAAAATCTGAAAGAGTAAATATAATAAAAACCTTGTTATAATACAATTGTCATTTAAGTCTAATGAAATTATATACTCTAGCACCCTAAGCAACAAAGGCCAAGTTTGCAATCATATTGTGGTGTGGCCGAACTACTCGCTCGGGCGAGCTGTGGGTACCTACCCTAGCATTAACAATGCCACTTATTAAAGGCATTGCCTTGCAGGAAACTTGTGCATCCCATTTTAATTAAGACATACCTATTACATGTATTGCACTTTACGCTGATGAGTCTCTGCTTTCATAGAATAGAGCTGAAAATACCTCTATACACAGTATCAAAGATCTACTATTTTTTATTTGTCATGTCGTGCCTTTTGTGCTCGGAATTTACTTTAAATGCCTTATTCTACACTACTTACTAATAGAAGCCCTATAGAGTAGGTACATTAGGGCCACCGCAGACTTGCTACTTTTAGCATCGGCGATCGGCGATTTTGATGCTGCGTCTCGCTCGTTCGCGCTCGAAGAAACGCGACGCAGCATCGATACGTCACAAAATCGCCGGTCGCCGATGCTAAAAGTAGCAAGTCTGCGGAGGTCCTTATTTATCATTACAAATAGTACAGTTGTTACATTATAAAATTTCAGAATTACATACCTACAATAAAGAACTTCGCCTTTTGCAGGATTTATTAAATTGATAAAACTGTTTGATAATATTCTCTACTTTGCAGAAGTACTCTATGATAGATTCGATCAAATATTATTGCCGTATTTTAAATTTTCTTCTAGAAAATTGTCCATTCTAAGTATTTTCACTCTATGGTACAATATTTACTACCACCTAGCCGGTATTACCTGTACACCACCGCAAAACAGTTTGCGTTGCGCCGACACGCTGTCCAGCGTGATAGCAGACGCTCCGAGCGACGACCTTCGGCCCAATATGCGCCCGCGCGATCCCTACTACCGCCGACCCAAATTGATTCCTGGAAATCGCGCGCCAATTCCCAACGGGTTGGGCCGCCCAACCCATTGGGAATTGGCGCCCAACTTGGGCGGCCCGATGGAATAACCCGGAGGCCCTTTATAAGGCGTTTTTTGGAAATTGAACGTTTGTGTGAAAGCTTGTCCATTTTTGAAATTAGAGATATGGAAATACGGAAACTAGTGTATAAATAAGTCAGTTGTATCAGCGTTTTTGGAAACTCATCTCCTAAGGGGGTTTGGGTTAAATAGGGAATGAGAATTTATTATGGAAAATTACATCGTACGCGCACCTAGTCTTTAAATATTAATTATGTGAAGTTTCATCGCATCAAGTTATAACTCAAGGAGCTCGTAATCCAATACTTTATCGTGTTTTTACTTTCGAACTGTACCTACATCACAAAAACATGCTTGCCGGAGGCCTTCTGTAACCAAACAATAACCAGTACACGAGCACCGACTTCCCGTACTACACAACATTACCCATCCACATCGAGTACCAATAAATGGATATTATAGTGGAGTATATTACCAAGCTTTTTGGCGCGATGCCAATAAAACGATCAGCCGATAATATACACACATGTTGGATGTATTGAAACACATCTAGACTCGATTTTTATATCCAGTTTTTATTTCATAAGTAGAAACTGGGGGGCTAAAAACGCCACATAACAATTCTACAAACGCAATTCATTTTTCTGATTTTCTAGCAGTATCCTTAGCAATTCCGTAAAATGGTCAAGAATGACGTAAAACGTGAGACTATTTTGCAGAAATTAAGCGGGATTGCTAAAAAATCTGAGAAATTAATTGCGTTTGCAGAATTGTGGCGTTTTTAGCCCCCCGTTCGTTCGATTGTTTGTTTGATCTCACCGTGTACTTTAGTTGAACACTATACGTTATTAATTACTGCACGGCGAAGCCGTCAAAACGTTTTGGTTAATATCTACTATCTGGATATTCAACTCTTACCGTGAATTTCGACAGAGAAGCACGGCCGATTTTAATCTCTACTTATCATTTGAACGTATTGACGTGTGATTTAGATTTGAAATAACATTTCAATGTTGATATGTTTTACAGAGTTAAAGTATTACAGAATTGACCGGATACTCTGTTTCTATTTTACCAAGCGATTGTTTGATATTAAGAATCATTTTACAATAACGTGTTTTCTGAATTGTTCTATCTTAATAAGTACATGCGGCTGTTTTTGTTATGTTATATTTATGTAGTGTTGTTTATTTCTTTGTGTTTATGTTTTCATGACTAAAGAATTGACTAGACTTCGGCGGAGGTGCTACCACGACCCGCCTACAGATTCTAATTCAGATAATTTTTTCTCCAAGTCGGAATTTCGTTCCACTTTCATAAATGCCTTATCAATGCTGATGGAAATTATTTTCAACAACAAAAATATGCCGACCAATCTTGTAAAAAAGAATTACTATCTCGTCCGTGTCGGTCGGAATCCAGGTATTCGGGTACCAATTCAATTGCCTGTAACTGAATTTAAATGTTAAATGTTTTGCATAATCATTGGGGTTATTGTTATAAATATAAAAAATAAAGATTCGCTTACATTACAGCGGAGCGATTTATAATTTGAATAAGTATGGATAAGTATCAGTAACCTGGAGGTAGGTCTGAAAGCAGGCCTGTTACATAATTTGTAAAACGTATCCCAAAGGCTTACAGATGTTTATAATCCCATCTTAAAAACATTTGACCAGAAGTCCCAATAATTTATCTTTGTAAAGAGGTTATTACACTTAACTAAATTTAGGCTACTTAATTTAGTCGTTACTGAATTAAGGCAAGTGTAATCGCATTCAGCAAGCTATTCAGAAGCTAGAATGGTTTAAATATTTAGAAGCTTCTGAATTTAGGCTTCTAAATTTAGCCAAGTGTAATAAGCTCTGTAGTCCTACTAAGTCCCAGAGAACAGGGGATCGCTCGGTGCGAATATTTTTAATCAACCAAACCAAGATAGGAAACCGACCTTAGGTAATGTAGTAATTTAGGTAATTTAGTTAACTGTCATCGTACAATCGATAAAGCTTAAAACTACGCTTTTCTAAGCCATATAATATCCGCTACGCATTCTGCTCCGCTGCAATAAAACAGCAGCCTTACTGATGATAAGCATACAGTCGTGAGCGGTCTCACCTTGACACGGCATCGTTTCGGCGCCGGAGCCCGATGATATAACTACTCGATACTCGACAGCGTCTGACACAAACGGATGCTGCTGTAGGTATAAAACGCGGCCTGAAGACGGTGCATCATCACTCATTTGTAAACCATCGTCGCTTTATTAGGTCTATCTTCGTGCCACTCAATATGGTAAGCTGTTTACAATGATAATCTTGTAAGTATGAAGTGTCAGTAGGCGCCCTAAAATTACAATTTACAAGAGCAGAACCACCACCACGCCACCTGTCACGTTGGGTTCTGAATATCTGGTGAAACGTGGGCTTTGAGTTGGTTAATACCTCCACAATGTGGTCGTGTATGGCCATGGCCACTGAAGCCTCTGACTACCCCCGAATGGGGATAAAAGTCGTGACGTTACACAAGAGCAGAACAATCAGATTTTTCTATAGTAATAAACATCGAAACCTAGAGTTCAGATAAAACCATGATTTATTTGAATTTCAAAATCGTTATCTTTTCTCTAAAACTAAACAAGGCAAATGTTTTGTAAACATCGAGCAATTATTGATGATTGTAAAGCTCAATGTGGTTGTTCCTGTACAATTCAGACACAGAAAATCCTGAAATTTTAAGAAGGAAACTGGAAAGCTTAGCTTTTTGATGAACAGAGTAGATAAAGTTCGTTCTGCCCTTCAAGAGACCTTCGCGAAACTGCGTGTGTTTTGGAAAGCGACAAATGAAAGGAGCGCGTCGGTGCACTGCGCACTGCGCCGGCGCCGGCGGCGACATTGTCAAGGCCGCACGAGGCCGCCCGCGGCGTGTACCACCGCCACCAACTCATTTGCGCGCACGCACGCTCGCTACACACTACACCATTTCTTACCTCATTATGCTGGTCACTTTCATTCATTATAACAGCACCTAATAATGATGCTGCACTAAAATCAAAACAAAAAAATACAAATACTAATACCTGTTATTATTAGCAACGTAGGTAGTAGAGATAAAATATGAGTGAGGATATTAATTACCTTTCACATTATTCTCCTCTATTTTCAGAACCGAATTGCCATTTGTTTTATTTGGTCTACTTACCAATAAAGAAAGTAAATAAGTCAAATAGGGTTGCAAACCTAGACCTCCTTTTTCAGGATTCTGCTCCTCGCTACTTTTTCCTAAGAAAACATATTTTGTTGTCACATCTATTTCAGTTGCACAACTGGTAAATTCCATCACCTAACTTTATTTCCTAACGTAACGGACTTTCCTAAATCCTATACATGACATCGTGCTTCCTCCACCCCTGTGTGTTCAGACCTCAGACGTTACGTTACATAACCGAGCGAATGCGTTCCGTTGCGCAAGCGTCCGGGTACCGTAACGCCGCGGACGATCCGGAATGCCGGCGATTTGACGCGCGTTGCCTCATCGCGCCACACATTTGTTGGCCACCGAAGGTCGACTATACGGTCTCGTTGCATTTTTGATATACCCAATTAATTTTAATAATAAAACCGTTCACGATGTTACGGTAAACGCGGCCCGTGTGAATAGGCTCTATGGAAGCATTGAATTATGAGAAAATTGAGCGCATCAAAGGCGCGTCGTAAGCTTATAGAAAATTATGTTTGTTGATTGAATATTATTATGTTTTTGAATTAACCTTATCTAAGTACTGCCAGGCTGCACAAGGCTATAGAGCCTTGTGCAGCCGTAAGAGGCTCTCGGTTTGTGGAACCGTAAGTGGCTCACAGTATTCTTATTGGGATGAGTCTACCCAGCTTTTGGCGTAAGTTTCAAATCAAGGTAACGACTTCAATATGAATTCAGAATGAAAAATGGAAAGCCAGGTTCAGGGGGCAGCTTCTCCCCTCCTCCCCTTCTCCCTTTGGTATGCCTATGGTCAGTGGCATTTATGTTTTTCAGTGAACCTGCATCAAACTTATGAACACAGCCGACAGATAACAACAAATAAAATGTCTTCATAACAATTTCACATCTACGCTAGCGTATCCGTCAATACTACTGCACTGAGTGGGCTCGGCGCCTGACTAATAGCACGTCAGATCTCTCGCCTCCACCAATCCGATCCACGAAGATAAGCGCTGGACAATTTCACTAACAGTCTGGACTCTTTAAAACATTTCTAATACACTGGCGATTTTCAAACATAGAAAATAGGGAATGGACGGAACACCTCCTATTTCAAGCGAACAAAAACTGAAATATACAAACAGGGGGCTTACCACGAACTCTTATCGCGATTCAATTACAGGAACGCTTTAACGTTTCAGCGACTTTTTGTGCAATGACGTACCTTATTGTCATGACAATAAGAAATGTCATTGCACAAATGGCCGCTGAAACGTTTAAACAAAACTGCTATGAGAGGTGGTGGTAAGCCCCCTGTAGACATTTCTGGTCAATTTGGAGCAATGACTTAACACAAAACAAAAAAGAAATGTCTAACCCTTTTAAGGAAAATGTCTTCGTTACTCGTTTCGGTCACTAATTTAGGGAAAACGATGTATCTTTGGCTAGTTACACTGCATAATAATAAGCTTTTGTTTTCGCAGATAAGTTAAAATAATAAATTTAAAAAATCAACTTTCCATCTCTACCTCTACATATAATTTTCTACTACATCTATAACTTTTCCCGACACTCTTATAAAACACAAATCAAGATACCTTACAATGATAAGCGCTTAATTGCAATACTACGTAATTATCCACGCTGTAATTTGCAATATCTCATCATCTATATATTATAACCGGCTAATCACAAATACATCTATGCAAATAGATATTGTGCCCATAAATTGGGATAAGTTATATCTCCCGGTGCCGGAGTACCGTTAATAGATTACAGGCATAATGCTTGAATAAGTCATCGTTCGTCACGGCACACGCCAGTTATTATCTACGAACTAAAGAAGATAAATTACAATGTATCCGGACAGGAATAATACCGTTTATGTCGTTTAAAAAACTATACATCATATGGTTTTTATTATGCAACATAACTTTAGAGACCTCGATGATAATAATGATACAAATTCTCTTGTTACAGAAACTGAACTCGACCAAACCAAATTTAATGCCTTCCTTCTCAGTCGAGGTCGCGTTTCCAATCCGGCGGTAGAATTTAAGAGGAAAAAATTTAAAATGACAATTTGTAAGTCCCCCCTAGGCCTAAACAAAATAAACGCTTTTTTTTTTTACTCTAGTTAGCAATGTATGAACAAGACAGAAATATATGTATTTTAAGGGCCTGTTTCAAAATCATCGGATAACTCTTATCCACCAAATAAATATAGTGTTTTGAGAGATAGTCTATGGAAAAAAATGACAAATTTAAGTTATATCTGACGAATATGAAGTGACCCTATGTGGTTATTGTGATGTGACTACAAGGTATAGAATAGGTACCTATCTATTTTCAACCAAAAATCCTACACGAATGTTTCCAAGAAGTTTCTTATTAATTAATATCGGTTAATTAATAGCGTTGCGCTTGATGCGGCGCGTCGACCGCGGCCGCCAGGAAGGCGACTCCGGCGCACCTCATACATTGCTTACTCAGGCCATCTCTACGACCCACATCCTAGCGAGATCACTTGCGCCCGCGCTTCCTGCTCGGTAATGCACTACCCTGTTTACCGACGCTAAACAAACAACATGTTAATGAAAACGAGACACGAATTAAAATTGTTCATTAAGCCTGTTTTTTTAAACTTGAAGGTGTAGATTTAGGTTTATCAAGGTTCCAACTCAATACTTATTTAATAAAAAGAAACAAACTAACATTTTTTTATGAATGAATCACTATGGGTCCAAGGCTACGTAGGGTCTAATACGAAGAACCTACATACTATTATTGAAAATAAATGGGCGGTGCGACGCGTGCGATCTCCATAATTGAAAAACTGATGACCTAAATTCGTAAGCAAGTAGAGGTCGTAGTTGACATTCAAGGATATGGGTTTTCCAATGCTGTTATTATTACCCAGCATTTCCTTTAGAACCCTAATTTTATGCAAATTTGACCTTGTTTTAAATAACAAAGGAACATTTTGTGCCTATGCAAGGAAAAAATCTATTGCTCAATGTGTTGCAAATAGTAATGCAGCAGACCTCTACTTCTGCCTCTGCAACCGCGGAACTTCCGCAAACTTTTTGACGCCGCTTCCATTTCCGCCTCTGCTAAAATTTACTTTTGATATCTGTTTTGCTTCCGCTTCTGTTATGACAGTGAACGTGGTATTGCATGCTTACAACACTAATTATCGATGACACAATAATTTTTCACAGACTTCAAAAAAAGGAGATTCTGTTTTCGAAATTCAAAATTTACATTCTCAATTCAAAACAAAAACACTGACTTCATAATACAAAATTGCCCATCATTAATTCGTTTCGTGAACGGATAAAATCTTTCTCTCGAACTGATAATCAGCGGAAGTTCGATCACAGCTCCCGCCGATTTGCAGTAAATTTCCATAATACAGAATCCATTGATCACCCGAAACACCTCGTTTCCTGTATAAATCAACACAGGAATATGGCCATTTCGTATTCAAAATAGGAGGCAGCACGCGAATGTCGGAAGCTGAAGATTAAACTGCAAAATCGTAAAGCATCGCATGTTATTGGGGAGATTCGCAATCTGACGTTTGACGGGCGTTTACGACACGACGCGGTGTAAAGAAGCTTTTTAATACGTAAAAATATGAAACGCAAAAAATATTGCTTAATTTATTTTATTTATTTACTTGATAAAAAAAGGAAAATTTTAAAAGGATACTTTCGGCCAACAAGTAGGTAGTAAAAAGTTGGTATAATTGTACCAGAGTGGTAGAATCTGACTGTTTGTAAGTAATTTGTTGCCCTACTTGAATAAAAATATTATAATTTCTTTTCAATAGATTTTTAGGGCTCCGTAGTCCATAATAGGAACCCTCATTTATGTTTCGGCTGGTTTAAATAAATAATAATAATTAATAATTGATCTCGACTCTGTTAGCGATTTTAAGTGCACTTTTGAGATGTAATTTTTTATGGCAATGACTTGCAAGTAGACTCTTGGTTTGGGTTCAGCCTCAGTATTCAGACTTGGGTTCAAGGTATCTTCCATAACTAATCAAACTAATACTAACGTCCAACCAAACGTTGGCCCCAATATGTGGCGCCGAATTAGCCACAGAATGCACACACATAATGCATGTAGATTATGCATCGTATAACTACCTGCTGTACGAACGGAAGTGATGGAAGCGAGCATTTCCAACGCTCTGGAATGCGGCGTGGAATTCTGGCCGACATTGTTACTGCTATTCAGATTTGAACGTGTTTATCACTGGAAATTGGTTCAGATAATTTGATTTCAAAAGAAAGTTTGTTATGGAAAAATTTAGCTATTCAAAATTAATAATTGTGTTCGTCCACTGTACAGGGAACGTTAATTTTACGTTTTAATAGCAATTACGGCGTGAAAACAACGATTACCAGATCGCAATATGTTGAGATCATGAAGAATTGAACTAAATACTTCAAGACACGACATAGGCTCGAGATTTGATACATTTGACATTTGGCTGCCATTAAATCAGTTAGATCCTCGATAGCTTATGACCCGTAACCCAAAAACGCAACCAGTTAAAGATTTCCCTAGAGACTTGTATGTGCATGGGATTCTTCTTAAGAGATGTTAAAAAGTTTTAACAGGGTAGGCAACATGCGAGCGATGCCTCTGGCATTGCAAGCGTCCATAAGCTACGCATAACAAGTATTTTTCTTCTATGAGTTAAATTCATTTTTGAATAAAATGAAAACCAATGGGTGCATCTACATCAGGCGCTTGCCGCGCCCGAGCACTCGCACTCAGTTTTTACGTAGGCACGCAGAGACATAGGTAATGTCATAACCTTAGTGCTCGGGAGAGGCATGCGTGGCATCTGGACGCACCAAATAGGACGTGTTACGAGGCGACTCTATAATTTATAGATGGCGCCGCTTTATGGATTGTAAACGAGGTATCGTGGCGCGCCGTCAGATAATTTAGTAGAGGCAGGGCTGCCTAACATTAATACAGATAGAGTGTACAATATAAATTAACTTCCGAACTTCTACAATACCAAGTAATTATACAAATCCCTGTTGCGATCTCTATACCATAAATGGCAGTTAGCTACTGATAACGCTTGACGTACCTATTATTTAGCGATATTTTACTAAAAGTATGTAAATTAGTAATAGGTATATTTTTATTACTACTACTATATTACCTATCATCAAAATTAAGTCGTTAGAAAGGAACAGAATAATAGGTAATCCGTAGCTCTACCATGAGTTATGCTCGTTTCTCGCTAGCGTTTATGTCAACATCAAATAACTTTATTGGACTTTTTTGATTTGCACGGCCAAATTGTACATTGTTAGGTATATCGGCCACCAGAGGCGTTAACTATTTGCGAAGCGAATATACAAACTCATGGTAGAGCTACTGAAACAATTTAACAATGTTGTCAAACTCTATCAATGATGACATTTAATTAATCCAGTTTTCAGCAATATTAACTTATCAGGCAGCCCTGCCGGTGGTACCGAGTGAAACCTTTGAGCAAAGTGGAAAAGCTCCCGCCGGAAATACTATACATAGCGCCTAACCGGTTTAGTCGTTGATATAGTTTCGTTGTTGGGTCGAGGTCGGTGCATAAGCATTAGCGCCATGTAATAATTTTTGATAGTACAAAAAAGGTAAGAGACTGTCCATGCTTCGTTAGAACTTTTACTTTTACCGACTGATCAAAGCTAATCTAAGCAAAAAACCGGCCAAGTGCGTGTCGGACTCGCAAATAAAGGGTACCGTACCACCGTAGAATAAAAATGTCAAAAATATCAAGTTTCTTGTATGGGGACCCCTTTGTTTTTAAATTTTATTTGATTATTAGTATTTGTTGTTGTAGCGGCAACAGAAATACACATTCTGTGGAAATTTCAACTCTCTACCAATTACGGTTCGTAAGATACAGCCCGCTGACAGACGGACAGACGGACGGACAGACAATCAGCGTAGGCTTAGTAATAGGGTCCCCTTTGGGTAACGAGCCCTAAAATCTACGTTGACTTATTTGTTTTTGTCTCCCACTTTTAATAGGGAAGTGGATACTATTGTTATAACACCTCCTATTTTTAAAATCTTAAATTAAAATTTCCGGGACTCGCCAGTGGATTTGACTGGCAGGCACAGTGCCCAGCCTGCTATTAAAAACCCTGTACGACAGCAATAATACATTTCGATTGGGCTTAGAATATTGAATTTTGACACATTTCCGTTGTTAATGAGTACCAAAATCACAAACGAACGGATCAGATGTTCCGGGTTCATAATAGGCCTAAAAATACATATGAATATACTTTTTAACCTTTTGACAATTTTATAATAATGGAAAATTTCCTCTTTCAGGACTATCCAAAAAGGAGTGTCATTATTATATTAAAATACAGACATCTACTTCATGTTATACGAATGTAAATCTCCACAGTCTTGTTATAAAATGTCGCTAGCCGACAGGATATTTGCTAGACTGCTTGAATTAAGTGCATGTGTGAAGACAGAGTATATCTAGTGACAGATAGAGTTACAACGAAAGGCGAAAGTAAACCACGCTACCATCGGATAATTTATTGGCTAGATTATATCACAGGAGATCATCAATCTCTTCTTAAAACCAGCAATAATTACTTAATACTAGACTTGCAACGAATATTCGGCTACTTTTATGCTATTCGGCCGGATACCGAATATCTACATACTATTCGGCCGAATACCGAATACTTAAGAATATATGGTTTTATTGAGATAAATGGTACAATGTAAGCAAATAATGATTTATTTTTATATTTCACTGGAGGGATGGATGGAAGCGGCGTCTAATAGAGATATGCGGAGTGTATTGGGGGAGACCTTTGCCCAGCAGTGGGATAATGTAGGTTAAAAATATATAAAAAATATCTTATAGTCATTAAAGTAGTCACCGGTTTATAATCAAATTTAACAAAATAAAACCAATAAAAAAAATTTCATTGTCTACATTTGAATTATCGTAATCAAAATTTAGAAGCGATAGATTATAATGCAGAAATACCATTTTTTGTGCATTTTCGCGAAGTAGTTACTTAAGTAACTCAAGTAGTCACTCAAATAAGTGCTCATTATTTCTCGTAGACCATCCCAGCTTCAGAATAAACACTACTTCCTTCCCTTCCTTTCACACACCGGCCGAATACTTTTGCCAAATATTCGGCTATTCGGCCAGGAAGTTCGCCGAAAATTCGGTATTCGGCGTATGGCCGAATATACTATTCGTTGCAAGCTTACTTAATACTTAACGTAACGTATAGTAACGTCAGTACTTTTGAGCCGCCTATTAATAAATATAGGTAGATCTTTTAAATTCATGCTTCTGTGCCCATAATAAAATAAACAAGATTTTACAAGTGTATGAAATATTTGAACTCAATGTAAAAAATACAGTAAACCAAAACAAAAACTGTAATATTTGTCTAGTAGGTAGTACCTACTTATTTAAATAGTAAATTATGACTTTTACTAAATATTCTGATATCAAGAAATTTGTATATGGGATCCTAAGAAACAAACTCGGCTTATTATTTTGCTTATTCTCAAATATAAGTGCTATGTTTTTTTATAGTATTAATCTAGTAGGTACTCTATTTTTTAAGAACCGATTCTTACTTTGGAGTTTTTTTTCTATCTCCGAACCCTAATTCAAATTGTTTTTGTATGCTAATCGAGAGAGTAGCGAATTCGTCATTTGTCATCGAGCAGTTACATAACAATAATAATTCGCTCCGATTCTTATTCATAATCGTAAAACCGCTTTCTAAATTACGTCCAGGGAGACAATGGGCGATATTTCACGCGTATTAGTAGCGAATCACCGACGATCACGCTCTGAGATCATGAGTCAGGACGCTTCGCAATCGCAGTTTTAATAAATACGTATATGTTTCGGATACAACAAGTTCGAAACGCCAATTTGCGGTTTATTTGTGAGTCAGAGAGGTTAAAAAATGTATATTATTTATCTTCGGAATGTTATTAGTAAAATGAGATGTAAAGGGGGCCCTGAGATAGGCGGATATTCTAGTGGTGCAGTGCGCGATGTTTGTGTAATAATATCCTGGGACATTTTTGTACACACGGTTACCTGATCCCAAACTAAGCAGAGCTTGTACTATGGAAACCAGATAACTGATAATTACTACATATACTACTTTTTTATTTGTAAATACATACTTAATATACATATACACCCAGACTCCGGACATACAGACATGTTCGTGCACACAAATGCATGTCCCGGGTAGGAATCGAACCTACGACCTGCAGCGTGATTTCCATATTTCATATTAATGAAACAATTATGTCAGGAATGGAGGCAGGGGATCAAATCTAAGACCTCTCGACCTAGGTAACCTAGGCAACCGATGTGGCATCAATAAAAGCTAAAGCTGATTCAAAATTCCAGTCGTCCGTCATATAGGCGTGTAAATAAAACTGTAGGTACACAAAGAGTAAAGGAATTAAGTACCTACTATTAGCGAGTTATTTAAATCCAAAGTTCATCATACTGTGGTTACATTTAACAAAGCAAATTTTATTGCGTAGTTAGAAAGCAATTTCATTTTGAACGAGTGTTTTATGAACAGATTTCATAGACGATTTTCTCCGCTAATCTAGGAGCCTTAACTTAACTTATGGGAACTTGTTCCTGGCAGCACCTCGACATGAGTCAGTGCGTCTGAGAACTGAACGCAAAATAAATAGTTCAAAAACACTCATTACTGACATTAAGATAAAGTTGTGTTAACCTGTCGAACTGTAAACCGAGTTGAGAATTACCATCAAACACAATGTTTATGTTTCCTACTGCCAAAACACTGTTACGTAAATGTTAGATAGTAGTTGTATACAGTATGATCGGTCTACTGCGACGGTATACACAAATCTAATCATAATATATCGTAGAAATATTTAAGAATTTTCTTATCATTTCCTTATTCATCAACCAAAATAATTTAAGTATTTTTTTTATTCTAGTTCTCAAATGCTGAGTACTAGGTAGCTAAGATTTTTTTCAATTCAGTAAATCTTTCTATTGGGCAAAGGTTGGTTGTACCAACAATCAATATTAGCAACAAATTTAAGTGTTACTTAGATCGAGAAAAGTAATGGATTTGAAGCAATACAAAAACTGAGAATTTTCTGGGACTTAGAGTGCGGCTCCACTAGTGCGCTGCGCGGCGTCATCGCAACGGATCAAAGGGTCGACGGGCGAGAGACGAAGCGGGGGAAGGTGATGCGCCAGTACAAAATCTTGCGACGACGCAACGCAACGCGCTGCGTGGAGCCCGGCCCTTATGTCGCTGACCGTACAACGCACAACTGTGTGTGTAGTGCCTTAATTTGAACTTCACTTGTTTTAACTCGTTAATAACCTAATCAAAACGTCAGCTATAATATGGTTTTTCCGATATGACACAGTAACATTCAACCTGACCTGATTAGCATTCGGTTTTACCAATGAATAAACCTATTCAATTCAATATAGTAATTTCTAAAACCACTAAATAAATGACTAATTTTTGTACCTACTTAGGTGGAATACTAAGGTAGAATGGTAACAAAAATCGGAGACTACAAGTTGCAAAGTTAAATTAGTTCAGTTAAGTAGGTATAAGTAGAAGATAGTAGACTTGGCGCCCTAGTATTTTCTTTTCAACTCGGAGGGTGATCGATAGTTGGCATGTTGATTGCAAAAGACATGCGTCAGCCAGCATTCCGATGATGAAAACGTCACATCATTACTGTGATATTGTGACGAAATACCGATACCACACCCTTTGGTTGCGATAAATGACGTAGTTAGAACCGCAACCTCAAGAACTGGAGGTTTTTAAAATTTCCTTAATAAAATGTAGAGTCAAGGAACGTCACAATGATGACGTTCGTTATGAGTTGCATACGCAACAATTTCCATTCCATTCCATTGAACTCATGAGAACACTCGGAAAGGAATTTTCACCACAAAAAAGCATATTATATGAATGAATCACCCGTAACAAGTAAATGTTCTCTCCATAATACGTACGAAGGTAATAGCGATATTAGCGCTAACCATGGATTTCATTAGAGAAACATTTGTAAAGTTTTTGTGAATTTTTCAAAAATATTTAAATACGTGTGTAATAAGCCTATTTTTTATAGTAGCGGACTATTTTGAACATTTTCCGGACAAAGTTTGATGAGAGTTCGTGAGCGTGGTCTATACTGGTTGGTTATGGTCTATGAATACTTTTCGGAATTAGCCCAAACTCTATATTATTAATTCGGCTGCTCATTTAAAAGCGTCACCTAGTTTTTGTAACCTAAAGTTTTTTTTTTTTTTAATAGCTATCTTTGTATTAAGGTCCTCTTTGAAAATGCAAGAAAGTAGAGGATAAAAATAACCCCATAAATTTTAAATAACCTAGGTATTTCAATGATTTTTTAAAATATTATTCAGATTTTCATTACATGTTAAAAAAAGTTTAGTCTAAATTAGTGACCTTTATCTTTTCTAAGTCCCATGCAACAATTGTGTAGTTATACGAGTGTGGCAGCAACAGGTGTACGCACCACTCGGGAGCCGTGACCCAGTTCACTTGTTGATTTATTGCGCCCTCGCGACTAACGAGCCGTAAGCCGATTACCGCAAACAGGACTCGCCAGAGTCCTTTGGCCAAAATCAGAGCCGGGATTGGCCACGAACACTTATTATTCATATTTTGATGTAATTTAAACGCGTGAATGTATTTATGACGAGAAAGTACCCTTGCTCTACCTAGCACATGTCTACCTACATGTGCTTTGTAGATAACAGGTTTTAATATCTTTAGATAGTAGGCAATAGTAGACTCTATTGATAGAGCCAAGCTGGAACCAATTGATTGCAGCTCATAATATGGGCTGGCTCGACCGCGGTAGTACCACCAACACAGAAGATCGGCGTAAAGTAGTTATTACAGCTACGCACGATGAGCCAGAAGTACCACCCCTCCCCCTTACCCTCCTCTGTCCCACTCTCCCCTTCAGGTCGGCAATGGGCGAGCGATGTCTTTGGTATTGCAAGCAATCTTTAGGCTACGATAACTGCTCAACATAAGGCGTACCGTACGCTCGTTTGCCAGCTTAGTAACATTAATGAAAAATCGCGCTCTAAAAAGTATGAAACAAGAAAATATTCTCATCTAGAGGATAGCCGTGGTCCGTGTTCATATGCCATTTGGCCCTAAAGGACCTACACGGACCACGGCTATCCTCTAGATGAGAATATTTTCTTGTTTCATACTTTTTAGAGCGCGATTTTTCAGTAGTCGGGTTTTAGTTTTTAAACTTACTTTTTATTTAATTATTTTGGAGTTATAGGTAACAATATATATATTTTTGAAATGTGCTCATTAAGCTCTTTCATTTGATACCCCACGCAGTTTTATTAAAAAATGTTTTTTTTTTAGTTCATGACATTATGTCCTCTAGAGGGCGCCATATGCAATTTTATGTGACGTCACATAGCCTATAACCAGCGCGCCATTAAGCCGCTTCTAACGATACCTCATTTGTCAAATTACGACAAGTAGTTTGGAAGTTAGGTGGGAACAGATGCACATACATACATACATACATACATACATACATACATACATACATACATACATACATACATACATACATACATACATACATACATACATACATACCGGTCAAAATCATAACCCTCCGCCATAGTCGGGTAAAAACAGGTATGTAAGCTTATTCATAGCCTATTTCGTATAGTTATGTACAAGTAAAAGTGAATACCATAAGAAATTGTTTGCTAACAAAGATCTGTAAATAATTAATTGCAACGCATTTTTATCTAAAAGCAATAAATTATTACCTTGAGTGTTAACAGAACGGAGAAAATATTTAAGAGTAAAAACAACGGGTTAAGAAAAACTTTCACCACATTAACTACACTGTAACCGTATCTACATTAAAGTATCGTGTTTTAACACTGTGGAAAATAAACATATAAAAATCAAGCCGTTGCCGGCGACTTCGTTTGCCTACAATTTGTACTTCGAATAGCCTATTTCGTTCTCTAATCTTTCATCTATCTCTATACCAAAATACAGAGTTACTTTCGCATTTATAATAGTAGGTAAGTATAGAGATGAAAGTGCAAAGAAAAATCGATTGAACTATTATAGACCTATGCTATGCTATCTATTAAATACATAACTTAGCATACCTATCGACGCAACATTACTTATTTGAGACGACGATATCAACCTATTGTTTCTCAAAATTATGCAGCTTTTGAATTTCGTTTGAGTAGGTACCTACCTATTTAGCGGTATTGTTAATTAGTTAAGCTCTATTACGCAATTATTTGCTTTCCCAAAGAAATAAAAAAAAATAAAAAAACGCTTATACACCATCCGTTATTCCGTCATACTCTGAGTTAGGGAACTTTGAATCAGGGTAAAGGGCCCTGAATAACGGGTGGCATAAATACTTAACAATAGCCATCTGCAAATATATTTCAAAAACACCCATTTTTAGGCAACATCCCTAAAGAACGTAAAACTACTTACGTTTTCAATATACGGATACTCTTAAGGCGGGATTCCGAGCAACGCGGCAGACGGCAGACGTCACTTGATCATATACAAATTGTCACGATTACACGTGCCGCGACGGCACGACAGCATTCAATTTCTATGAGATCGAGGGACGTCTGCAGTCTGCCGCGTTGCTCGGAATCGTACCTTTACTTTGATTAAATCCGTATTGGCATAGAGTGACCACTTGTATTTGTTCTATTTAGAACTAAAAGTTAAAGCGGACTTTTATAACTTTGAGGAGCTTGAATGGGGTCACTTCAGTGCGTTCAAGTGCATCGGAAGCACTCACGTGGTCGCCTGTCACGCGGCTAGTACACCTGCCTCTCTGACTGCCTGGACAAGACGTTTATTGCCTTGTGCTTATAACACAATCGAACAATCTCAATCTTCCTGGAATTTATGTAAGAGTCTCATAACTTAACAATCTCAATCTTCCTGGAATTTATGTAATAGCCGCCACACACATTCAAGTATACTTGCGCAAACACCAGTTTGCACAAGTATACTTGAGCGTGTGTGGGCACAGACTTGTGCCAATTTCGCACTTGCACCAGTGTTTCAATTTTCGACTCCAGACTTGTACAAACTGGTAGGGGATCCCATGATGCAAACTGTGGATTTACTCCTGAGTCGCCCAAACCTATTAGATTCGGTAGATCAGATGATAGGAAGAATAAATGGTTCTAGATGTTTCCACTTTCAGCGGTGGAGGAAGCTTCTACATGATAATTTTAAAATTGTAAAAAAAGAAATGACATGAAAATACTCAAGCGTGACAGATATTGATATTTTTCATGCTCCAACATGATAAATTGAAAAAAATAAAAATTGAAACTTACAGATTCTCCCATTTCTTAGACTGACGATCAAATTAGCAAAACTGACACTTTTGGCACTTCTTAGATAGTAATGAATCCGCCTTATCTTAATCTGACGCGCTCGAGTAAATCCAGAAAACCCTTCTACGGCTCCCCATCTATGGAGTTTGCGCAAGTGTGTGGCGAAATGCCTCAAGTCTCAGTGACAGGTGACAGAGAACATACATTGGTGTCGCAGTAGCGTAGGTACCAGAGGGGTTACTCCGAAATACGTCGCTGAAGGATCGTCCGAAGTACGGATTCGATTTACGATCAAAACAATGTCAAATCGTAGAGAAAAACGAAAGAAGAAATGTCAAATCACGACAATCCGTCAGCCGAAACGTTGGGTTCGTATTTCGGAGTAATTGAGTTGGATACTGCTTGTTTGTTTTTTTCGATTGTTTATCGCATTGGTTGAGCATTTAGCTCTTATGGGTAATTGTTTTTTACTGCGAGGAAAAATAAAATGCAGACATATTTCTCAAAAAATATATTTTGTTTACATAATTGTTCATATGTATTAGTTGTTTTTAATGATGAATAAACATTTAAATGAAAAAATATGATTCAGATTACTTTAATTAGATGGCGTACCTATTTGACAGCAGCTAGGCCATGCATATCATTCTGTGTGGTTCACGAACGTAAATGAATACTGGACAGTTCACTGCAGCACAAAAAACGACCCGAGTGAGAGGGACCCATAGTGGTACAGTGTGCCTCTACTAGGGTGTCCATGCAATAATAAAATTGTAACGTACTTATTGCAGTATATATGATCGATATTTTATAACTATAACGGAGGTGTCTCTGATGCCTGTCGAAGGTATAAAAGAAGGTACCATAATACTATGTTTCATCTTCGCGTTGGTAGCCACTCTACAAGTAAAAGAAACTGGTGCAATGGGCCCAGCGGCCTATGGTCAAACCACTGCGCCAAACGGATGACAAAGTCATGTAGTTTTATGGTCACCCTAGCTTAACATTATTACCAAGGTTACCATCTAAAGATGAAAAAAAAAACGATCTTTTACAAAATATAAATAATGTTCAATATAACTCGCTATAAAAAAATATGACTACAAATTAAAAATAATCATTATGAATCCAACATGTTTCGATAAAACAATAGTCACGATAAATAATAAATTAATTTATTTTTGTTGATTTTAAAAATACTAATCACTACCCAACGATAATATTATTTTGGCATGGCAACTCGAAGTAAGAGGGACATGGTCCCAACTGGGGCCTCTCGCTCGGCTCGATGACGAACGGGGGAACAGGGGGTTTAGTTCTTTTTCGGCTAATAAGTTAGCATAAGATTTATTAATTATAGCTTTTGCCCGCGACTTCGTCCGCGCAGAATTAAAATTTAAAAAAATCGGACCCCGGATCCCGTTTCCCGGACCCGGATTTTGTATCCCGGATCTCGTTACTCAGGTTCCGTTGCCCGAATCCTGGATCCCGTTTTCCGGATCCTGGATCCCGTTTTCCAGATCCCGAATCCCGTATACCGAATATCCCGGATCCCGTTCCCAGATTCCGTTAGCTAAATCCCGGATCCCGTATCCCGGATATCACGGATCCCGTATCTCGTATCCCATATCCCGGATCTCGTTTCCTGGATCCCGTATCCCGGAACTCGTCACCCGGATTCCGTATCCCTGATATCACGAATCTCATATCAAATATCCTGAATTTCTTATCCTGGATCTTGTTTCCCGGGTTCCGTATCCCAGATCTCGTTTCCCGGATCCCAGATTCCGTTTGCCGGATCCCGGTTCCCGTATCCCGGATATCACGGGTCCCGTATCCCATATCCCGGATTTCATACCCCAGATTTCCTATCCCGGATCCCGTATCCCGGATCTCATTTTCTTAATCCCGGATCCCGTTTTTTCAGATCCCAGCTTCCGTTTGCCGGATCCCGGATATTTTTTTATTATAGGACTGCGGTGGCAAAAAGCGTACGGCCCGCCAGATGTTAAGCAGTTACCGTAGCCTATAGATGCTTACTATATAAATATTCTCTTTAAAGTATCAACCTATATTTTTTATTATAGGAATGCGGTGGCAAAAAAGCGTACGGCCCGCCTGATGTTAAGCAGTTACCGTAGCCTATTGATGCTTACTATATATATTTTTTCCTTAAAGCATCAATCTATATTTTTTTATAGGACTGCGGTACCAAAAAAGCGTACGGCCCACCTGATGTTAAGCAGTTACCGTAGCCTATAGATGCTTACTATATAAATATTTTCATTAAAGTATCAACCTGTTTTTTTTGTTATTATAGGACTGGGGTGACAATAAAGCGTACAGCCCGCCCGATGTTAAGCAGTTACCGTATATGATGATAGATGCTTACTATATAAATATTTTCCTTAAAGGATCAACCTACATTTTTTTATAGGACTGCGTTGGCAAAAAAGCTTACGGCCCGCTTGATGTTAAGCAGTGACCGTAGCCTATAGATGCTTACAATACCAAAGGCATTGCTCGCAAATTGCCGACCTGAAGGGGAGTGGGATGGAGCTTTTGGCTCCCTCACTCATCGTACGAAACGCAGCTGTAATAGCTGCTTTACGCCGATCTTCTGTGAGAGGGTGGTACTACCCCGGTCGAGCCAGCCCATATAATATGAGCTGCAGTCAATTGGCTACATAAAAAAAGTTGAAATCCATATTTTTTGATACGTAAAAAGAAACCTAAACTCAATTATTCATTCGTGTTATTTATTACCTCGGAAATGACGAATTTCCATATGAACTTTCATCCCCTATTTTACCACCTTAGGAGTTGAATATTAAAAAACGCCGAAACCCATATTTTTTATTTTTAAAAAGTCACCTAAACACCAATTTTCATAATTTTAACTTGAAAAATGACGAACTTGCATACATACAAACTTTCATCCCCTATTTAATCCTCATAGGGGTTGAATTTAAAAAAAACGCCGAAACATTTTTTTTAAAAAGATACCTAAACACAAATTTTCATTATTCTAACCTCAGAAATGACGAACTTCCATACAAACTTTCGTCCCCTATTTTACCCCCTTAGGGGTTGAATTTTCAAACACGCCCAAACCCATATTTTTTATTTTTAAAAAGACACCTAAACACTAAATTTCATAGTTCTAACTTGAAAAATGACGAATTTGTATACAAACTTTCATCCCCTATTTAATCCCCTTAGGGGTTGAATTTTCAAAAACGCCGAGACCCATAATTTTTTATTTTTAAAAAGACACTTAAACACCAATTTTCATAATTCTAACTTGAAAAATGACAAACTTGCATACAAACTTTCATCCCCTATTTAATCCCCTTAGGGGTTGAAAGTTCAAAAATGCAGATTTTTTTATTTATAATACGTAAAAAGAAACCTAAACACAAATTTTCATTATTCTAACCTCAGAAATGACGAACTTCCATACAAACTTTCGTCCCCTATTTTACCCCCTCAGGGGTTGAATTTTCAAAAACGCAGCAATTCAAGTTTTTTATTTATAAAAAGGAACCTATACACCAATTTTCATAATTCTATCATCAAAAATGACGAACATCTATACTCACTTCCCAACTAACTTTCATCCCCTATTTTACCACCTTAGGGGTTGAATTTTTCAAAAAGCTGAAAACCATATTTTTTATTTTTAAAACTTCACCTCCACACCAATTTTTATAATTCTAACTTGAAAAATGACGAACTTGCATACAAACTTTCATCCCCTATTTAACCCCCTTAGGGGTTGAATTTTCAAAAATCGCTTCTTATTGCTTGCCTACGTCACAAAATATATCTACTGTCTAAATTTCATGTCTCTAACTTCAGTAGTTTCGGCTCGGCGTTGATGAGTCAGTCAGTCAGTCAGTCAGTCAGTCAGTCAGTCAGCATTTCCCTCTTTATATATTATAAGTATAAGTATAAGTATAAGTATAAGTATAAGTATAAGTATAAGTATAGATATAGATATAGATGAGGCGGTACGTTCGCGTAGTTCGCGGGGCAGCTAATATACTCAATAAGTTCTTCCAAATTCTCGCGAACTCCATGCCTCTCAGTTGTCTCACTCATTTTGGCGCGAAAACGATCGCAGAACGTGCGTACTAGTAGGAAGCTGGTACGCTACTGCGACACTATGTATGTTCTCTGTCACCTGTCACTGAGACTTGAGGCATTTCGCCACACACTTGCGCAAACTCCATAGATGGGGAGCCGTAGAAGGATTTTCTGGATTTACTCGAGCGCGTCAGATTAAGATAAGGGAGATAGCTTACATATTGATAAGAACCTCCAACCAGTATGAGCTCTTAATATTGGTGGGTACGCCTAGGGGAAACAAAAAAAAAATAGACCATCTTAAAATACTCGAACTCGTCAGATTAAGATAAGGGGGATTCATTACTAGCTAAGAAGTGTCAAAAGTGTCAGTTTTGCTAATTTGATCGTTAGTCTAAGAAATGGGAGCATCTTTCAATTTTTATTTTTTTCAGTTTATTATGTTGGAGCATGAAAAATATCAATATCTGTCATGCTTGAGTATTTCCATGTCATTGCTTTTTTACAATTTTAAAATTATCATGTAGATGCTTCCTCCACCGCTGAAAGTGGAAACATCTAGAACCATTTATTCTTCCTATCATCTAATCTACCGAATCTTATAGGTTTGGGCGACTCTGAAGTAAATCCACTGTTTGCATAATGGGCTCCCCTACCAGTTTGTACAAGACTGGAGTCGAAAATTGTTTTTTTTTCTACACTGGTGCTAGTGTGAGATTAGCGCCACACACGCTCAAATATACTTGTGCAAACTGGTGTTTGCGCAAGTATACTTGAAGGTCTGTGGCCACCAAAAGAGTCTCATAACTTTGACTAGTCAGGAATAACATTTACTTATGGAATGACTATACCTTGTAAGTACTCTGTGTTGTTGTTTTGGTAGTGACGTAACACATAGATTACCTAACATATCGCAAGTTTGATATCACTGCAATTGGCTACGTTATATATCAAGCGCATGCCGCGCCCGAGCACTTATCTGAATCCGTCTATCCGTGTCTGTCTGTATCTGTATGTTTGTGGCCGTCATTAAAATAAAGTAAGTGATGTTTATTCAGTAGCACATTTACGTTTAGAAAAGGTTAGTCAATAGCTGCGTCTACATCAGGCGCATGCAGCGCCCGAGAGCTTACTTTTAAAGTCGGAATGCATAGACATAATGTCATAAGTCATAACAATGTGCTCGCGCAAGGCATGCGAGGCATCTGGACACAACCATTCTGAAATAAATCGCCAACATTTCGTTAATTAGTGAGCTGGAGAGCGTCTACTATATAGACATTATAAGTGGATTGCGTATCCTTAAGCCTAATTCTGACAACGTCTTAGGTGTTGTTTTCCACGATCTTGAATGCGGCTTACGTCTTTGTACTGTTTACATAATGTTTGGAAATTAAACTCATCCTCTTGTGATCAGGAAGATAAGGAGGGAGAATATGGACGAGACAAACTTTTCGCGCGGAGTCAACGACATAAACTTATTATTTATTTTAGCGTCAAATGATTGGTGTGTCCGTTTCACGACATTTATACACATAACCACTTCCCCAACTACTTTGCGACTACGCGACATTAAAACCAAAGCACGGGAACCGATCATTCATGTCTCAAGTAGTGATCTCAATTTAAATTCCTGCTAGCACCGAGTCACACCACAATGTTTTACCAACCGCCGGCCATTATAGTACGTTTTTTTATACTTGTCCTATTTGGTAAGCAAACATAGCGTCCAGCGGGGCGATTGCGTAACTTTTTGTCAATGTATCAATTGGTTTCGTATATAATTGACACAGGATGAACGAAACCAATTGAAACATTGACAAAATAGTTACGCAATCGCCGCGCTGGACGCCATCTTTGCTTAACAAATAGGACAAGTATAAAAAAACGTACTATACGCACTCGTCACAACATCCCTTTTATTGTGACGTATCGCTAATGAGTGTGAGTGTGTTTACATTTTAACATCAAACATTTTGCTAGGATCGAAATGTGGGGACATAAAATCATAATGCTTTACGGCGTTCTGTAAGAAAACACGCTCATAAAGTGTTAAGATGCTAACATGCGATTTGGTCACGCTCGCGTCACGTTTATTAACCCTTTAAAAGTGACGGTGACTTAACGCACTTTAAGTAATTCCTTTTTTTGTGATTAGTGATATTAGAGATATAAATAAAAGTCATATTAATAATACGTTATTAGTCTGGATGATTTGTTTTAATATCTGATCGCTAGAAATCCGTAATACCCATGGTTTAAATGTAGATTGAAATATTTACTGACTGGGGTTATATTTCGAAAACAATATATACATACTAGTCGCATGGGCGTGACAATTACGTATAATTCCAAGAATTAATTAATTGGCATGGTTTTATAAGTTTCCACGTCCGATAAGCGGAATTCACGTCGGATAAGGATTCTGTATTATCAAACATTGGTCACGCGCCCAAGGCGAAGGTTTGCGCCCACGCCGCCGTGTGCTCGGCATGTTCATACATAACTCACCGGCCACTATCGGCTTCTTGCATTCCATTGTACTATAAATTGCGTACTCCATTCCATTGACAAATAGGAAAATGGTTTTGTTACGAACTTGAATGCATTCATTCACTTGAACGTACGTAGGTAAGTACGGGAATGTTAAGGTTATTTACATTAGATAGATAGATAACTATTTCTTTATTATTCCACCACGAAGTAATAAAAACACGATTGCCCTGCCAAAAAACGAACTAAAAAGTATAAAACAAGTGTAGTGTCATTGCAGTCGGGGCCCTCTTAGATTAAATATGTTCCACAGAACGGTCCCCCGACAATGACACTGCACTTGTTTTATACTTTTTAGTTCGTTTTTTGGCAGGGCAGTCGTGCTTTTTTTTTTTTTAATGCATTTAAGTGACAGCAGCCAAAAATGAAATGTTTGTTTTGCATGTACACCCTAGCTATGTTAAATGATGCCTATAAATTCTACAGTTTTGGAATGTGCTCATCAAAGCCTTCAATTTGATACCCATATTGTAATTATGGAAGAAAAAAATATTTATTTTGACATTTGAAAATTGAGCCATAATGCCGCCATATTGTTTTTTTTTTTTTTTTCAAAAATAATATACCCAGTATTACACGGAATGATATAAGGATTCTAACGATACCTCATACTTCCAAATCCGTTCAGGAATTTATAAGTTATGGTGGAATAGAGAATCTCACATACATACATACAAACAAACAAACATACATGAACCCTAAACACATATACACTCCTTTTTTTGGGCAGTCGTGTAAAAATAAACAGTTATACTTATTTTTATATAAAAAAATATTTCTCTAAGCAGTTAAAAAAGTTATTAGTAGGTATGTACTTAACAAAATAAAAATTGTGGCAGCGTTGCTCAATATATTGAGTAGAATATTTATCTAAGAATTAAATATCTACTATACTCTATGTATACACTATAGTATACGAATATAAGATAGTTAAATATATGTATTTAATTTCAAAGGCCCCTAGAACAAATTCCTTTGGTCTTAGTTAAGTTCATCCGTCATAGAGATTGCTCTGAACATTCGTAGGTGTAGTCATCTCTACAGGTTGATGACTCAACATATTAAATTAAAGTCTTTCTATGAACATGAGTCCATGAGTCATAGTCGCATTTCTGAAGCGCTAACTCAACAATCACACATCAAAGCCGAAGGTAAACTTCACACCAAGTTGCTGTGCTTATGTCGAAAATAATTCAGCTACCACCTATTTGTTACCCATTGCTTTAATATTACTTCAACTATCTAACTATAGTCCGCGACAGGTCGAGATGACATTCGGGTTATGAGCTTTTTGCAGAATAAAATCCGAATCAAAATTAGCAGGACCCGATAAACAATTAATATCGCCCACAAAATTATTAAATTAAATTATTCTGTTGCGTTGCGGGTACCGCTAATTTTGATTCGGATTTTATTCTGCCAAAAGCTCATAACCCGAATGTCATTTCGACCTATCGCGGACTATACCTTATCTAACTTTTTCATTTTAACATTTTTTTTATAAAGTTCATACCTTATAAAAAAATGTGTAAGATGTGATGATAGAGAAGATGAAATAAATGCAATGGATATGCGTTGCCCCATTCGTGAAAATTATCTTTCAGTGATCCTTACGCAGAAAACGTAAGGATCACTGACAGATAAATATTGCATGATTAAATAAGGCTTTCCAATGTGGGTAATATTTCTGTCATTTGCCTGTTATGAAGAAATTCCGGAAGATGTAGTGTAGGTAGGTATGCTTGCGAACTGCGCGCACGCACCGTGCGGCGCACGCGTCTCGTCGCCACACGCTGACACGTGCCAGTGCCACAATACTTAGCGCTGCGAACACGTGACGTAAAAGGAAACTAAGATTTATTGCCATCCAATCAGTCAGTACTTCCTTTGCTACTTTGACTACCAGCTGCATCAATAATTAGGACGCTCTTTATCGCAGACGTTTCTCACTCTCACTCAATACCAAGGATTTTAATACTAGGGATATATGTTTGGAAAGTACTATTATATTTAGCGTTTTAGAAACTTAATCCAATCATCTCTATAGGTATGATTCTGGGTTGTATTTTCTTATGCTCAAAGTCCTGTATCCAGTAGGAGTTCGTACGTACATAGTAGTAGTAGGAAGTTTTATTTTTCAGATTTGTGACACATACTATTTATGGATGCATGCAGCATATATTTATGTTATGCATGGGTTATGCAGATACAATGCAGTACACTGTAAGTGGCGCATCCGGCACCAAACGGACCATTAAAAGTTTTAATGCGAATCGATTGTATGGAACTGAAGACGACTAGGCCGTACTTACACTAATAATATGAGTTCCCGGGTATTTTCTAGAGTAACATTTCCAATCCGTTACTTTATTTATAAAAAAGGAGTGATGAATTAATCACATCCAATAATTAAAATACCGATGATGAATAATGCTGAAGTGATAAAAAGGAAGTGAGATCGACTCTAGACGTCTTATTATAGACGTACGAGTGTAGGCTGCTCGGCTATATTGCCTGGTTGTGGGTTCGGTCGGCTAGGAGCCATAGTACAAGCCTAGCTTATTTAGCTTATTTGGGACAATACAGTGTGTTAGTCGGACTATATTTACTTATTTGAAATCATTTTTCAAATTGTTTTTAGTTGAGTTGCCCTGTTCTAGATTGTAGAACCGTGTACCTATATGGATAACAGTTCAATTTACCAATTGAGGAAGTCCCAATAATTAATTTCCCATTCGTTGGTTAGGTCATATATAAAATAATTATTTACTGGGTATTATGATAAATTATTGGGATTTATTATCTTCTCTATTTTTATGAGTAAACTATTGCAAAAACAAGCAAGGTTACCAAATCGTGTCATGACGTGATCATAACACGTTCGTTGAAAAAATTGCGTAAGAAAAGTTGAAGTGTGTAGCGAAAATTCTGTTCATTAAAAGTTTTAACTTAATATCCGCGCCCGCGCCGCCCACAATGTATTATACCAGTAGCAATGACAAGCCCGCAGCATATACTCCAGTTTTGTACTGTTTGGTTTTAATGAACTTTATTTCAGGCTCAATTTTTCATTCATGAATTTGCGTTTTCAAATGCACGTTCTGAATGAATGCAAATTATGAAAGGTATTGTGATTGAAGCTTTTAAAATGTAATAAATAGATATCAACCGCTCCATTAATTAAATAATATATTCTTATTATTATTCGTGCTTGTTTATAAATAAATATCGCCAGACTTACACACCAACTATTTGGTCCCAAACTAAGCAACGCTTGTACCTACTACGGGTACCGTACAATGTTCTGGCGGCGATTCCAGTGACGAAACGGGCATTTCCGAATTTTGCATCAGGCGGGAATCGAACCCGCAACCACCCGATGCAGTGAGCCGAGCGGTCTATGCTCGAACCACTGCGCCAAGCGGTCGTTATGTTTATAAGCATACCTATACTTATTCAAATAGCGCGATTTGTAGGTACACTGGATTTTTCCTTATCAGTATAATTATTATACATATAAAGGGCTCGTACGCTCGTACCTCGTGCAAACAACACGCTGACCTGCGACACTGAGTAATTTGCAGGTTCACTAGTCCGCTCGACATCAGTGCAACGCAGCCCGCACTGCCCATTAGTGGGCACGCTTTTCACCAATACGGAACGTATAAGTAATTAATGGAACTGAAAATTTCCATTTGCTGCATCAGTAACTAGTAGTGATGTGCCGAGTACGCTATTTTTGGTACTCGAGTATTCTGGTACTCGTTAAAAAAAGAATCGAGTAAGTACTCGAGTCAGAGGACTCGGACAGGTACTCGAATACTTGTAATGAGTACTCGAGTACTTAATAGGACTCGAGTACTTTTGTATTACGTATTTTAACCGCTCAAAGTTCAAACGTCCGAGTTTCACATCTAATTAGTGCGTTGTACTTGCACTCGTGAAAAATGGCAAAAATGGCGAAAATTTTGGCGAGAGCCCCGACGTATTTTCTAAAAAACTACAACTGTTACAGTAAATTAAAAAAGCCTGTATAAAGTCTACTTAAATATGTATTAATAATTACCTGTTTTTCCAATTAGAAAATATATCTTCTTCTTCCTAGCCATATTCCATTATGAGGGGTCGGCTTTCAGTCTACCCTGATTTGGCTGATCACCGATTTTTTTTTAAATATATAACGCTAATACAGTACAGTGGGATAATAAACAAATTATTGATTGCACCTATATTTATTTGAGTACCCGACTTAGGATTCGAAAACCATGAAGTACTCGGAACCCGTATTCGAGTACCGGGTACTCGAGTTCTATAATCTAAGTACTCGAGTACCCGAGTACTTACTAAGTACTCGAGTAAGTACTCGAGTCAGGCTGTACTCGGCACATCTCTAGTAACTAGACAGACAGGATAGATCTCACAGCAAGTATATTGAAACTATACGACAACAGTTTTAATCGGTCAAATTATCTACTGTACATAGGTAGGTACTATCACAGCTGTATTTCCCGAAGGGGTATGCAAAAATGATGATTGTTATAGGGTCGCCCCCTATAACAATCATCACATTGTGATTATATGAACCAAATAGATTTGGTCCATATAATCACAATGGACCAAATAGATTTGGTCCATATAATCACCATAAAGTAATAGATTACTACCTAACTTTTATTTTAGTGCAGCTGTTTGCTATCGGGAGGATAAACGGACGCAACATAGAGGATTAAATTTGTGTTGAAAATAAGAGCCCAATGAGATGGTCGGATCAAATACTGTCACTACTGAATACCAACCTTCACGATACCCTTCACAATGCCGAGGACAGAAAAAATAGCGAAGCAAACAATCATTCCACGACGGGGATATCACGACTCTCAGCAATGAGGAGAACGAAGCGAGGAGGTGAAAGAGAACGATGAGAATGTCCAATAATTTCCCTTTACTATGACTGCGTAATGCGTGTGTTCATCATGCACGCGTAATCTGAAGTAATAATTGTGATGTACAATAATGATTGCATTTCTGGTACGATAATTTGGTTGCGTAGAAAGCTGCGGTTTCTCTCAGTAATCCGACAAGAGCGCGGACAGATGTCACGATTCCACTTTCATTCATCACGAGAATTGAGGTAAGTAACTCCGTTTTATTATTAAACACTAGATCTTCAATTACCTACAGAATTTTATACGGATCCCTAAAACAAAGGAATATCGAGTAGTTCTCGCCTGAATCTGCGCCAGCTTTTAGAGCTCATTCGCTATTTTACGATTTGATATAAAATATTATAATTGTAGTTAAGTTAATCACTAAATGAACTCTGATCTTGATTTACTTATGTTTTTCGACGACGAAACCAATCCCATTGGCAGCCCCGTTACCTGAAACCGACCGACAAATACTGCATTCTCACTGAATCTGTTTACTCAATAAACATAATTATTTATTTTGATTGTGCAACTATAAAAGAATAATGAAGGGCTATCGGCTACCAGTTTTACATTAATATTGACTGCTATAAGACTATCCATTGAAACTGAAAGAAACTTATGGAACATAAAAAACTTCCAACCATTAAGATTTATTTTAAGCGTGTGACAAAACGTATCCCTGGTTGGGTTATTAGCTTTGGGTAATATCCAAAATCAAGTTTACAACTGATTGACCAAATTCCGATATTCTTACAATATCACTACTATTGATTACAGATACGCAAATTTCATGATGCTGGCGACCACGAACGCTGATCATACCGAGATTAAAAACATTACTAATGACATAAACTGGATCGATACTAAGGAGTTCAAATGGGTGGACTACAACGACAAATTCGACTGTATCGTCGGCATATCAGTCGACGGCGAGCCAGTCAGCAGCGGGGTCCTAGTCAATGAAGAACTTATAATCACCTCAGCAAACCCAATCGAACGAGTAACAGATGTCTCTAAAATAAAAGTGCACACCATTGACGGTGACCCTCATAAAGAGAAAAGTCATGACGTATTTGCGCTGACAAGGGACCAATCTAAAAGAAACACGGAGTTCTGGCAACCCTTCGGGTTCGATGACCGTCACTCACCGATTCATGATCTCCTGTTAGTGACTTTAGCAGCGAATATCGGCAATGTCGACAAACCTGGTCGTCGGCAACCATACGCTGCTAAATTCGAAAAAGTCAAATCGTTGAATAGCACCGGACTATTCACTTATGCCGGTTTCGGCTTTATCGATAGAGCACACGTGAAAGACAATTTTGAATTGGAACCGGTTGAATATACGTTGGATAGCGCTCTTGTAGATTGTGATGAATGGATTCCCAGGGTTTGGGGAAACTTTATATGTTTAGACAATAATGAAAACTTCGTTGGGATCTCGTCTGGAGCTGGTTTGTTCTACAATGATATCTTCGTTGGTATTGGAAGTTTTGCAGTCTCAAAAGGCAACGAAAGCATATTAGTGTTTACAGATGTACGCAAATACAACGGCAGCATGTTTTATGACACCGGTTCAGGGAGGAAAGAATTTTACTACCACTAGAATAAGTTTACTACAACAACTAAAACACCATGAATTCTTCAACTTTAGGATGGCATTAAAGAAGTTTAATGGGATATTGTTGTTTTATTGACATATTCTACCATCAAAATTAAATCCTGATCATCCGTGATAAATTTCTTGTATAAACTATAATTGCCTAGGTCTCTCTCTGTTAAGACATCTCAAGTTATTTGTCTGAATAATATTTCAATATCAATATAAACAAATATACAATATAAACAAACAACTAAGACTCCGCGACATCGCCCCAGGATCCGCCTTGTCGCCGGATGTCTGCTGATCAACGATTATATGCATATTGGCAAAGTTCTGTGCGGCGCGGTGCGGTGGTGCGGTGCGGTGCGGCATGGAAGCGGCGCGGCGGCGGCAGCGGCGTGGCTTGCCGTGCCGGCCCTCCATACGCCAGGGAGGGACCGAGGGACCATTCCACTCGAGTCCGTCGAGCGCGCCGCACGCACGCCGCGTTCGCTCCTCAGCGAAACTTTACTCGTTCGTCGCATTGTGAATCAAGTGGTGTTTTTGAAAATACTTTCTTTCAAGAACAGTTTTGGTTTTTTGTGTTGTTTATTTTGGTTTTTGTGTCCCCACATTGGAGGTGATCGGTTTATTTTCGATACTGCCGTCTGTTTACGGTGAGTACGTGTTGTATTTTAATTTATGTAGGTAGGAGCCTCGCACAGCTGATTTATGCGACAAGAGGAGATCGCGCCATGAACTGCATTTTACTTGTACGAAGGTCGCACTGTGGTAGCGAACCGTTCGGTTTCTATATCACTTGTATTGGGTCAAAGAGGTTCGTTTATCGAACTATTTATTTACCTACATTATGAATTATCGTGGTGTCTAATTGGTCTTGGGATGCAATGTATGTTGGGTTATTGAATAATTTAATTAGATGAAAACCTTTACCTTAAACTAGCTGATACACCTCAGGTAAAGAATATGATGATGATGATGATACACAATATATCATATTATTACAATATGCATATATCATTGGAATCTTTATAATTGAGCAATAAAGACAGCATAAAGCAACAATTGAGATAAAGCGGGTTCTGAATAGGCCTTTTCATTACCTCCAATCTACCTAATGATCTTTTAAACATTAAAATACAATAGACAGAGATTGTTGACTCTTGGTTTAACGAAAAAAGAACCAAAATGCGCAAATAGAGAGTTTTATTACGCTTACGACATCAGCGTGCGTTGAAGTCTTTTATAAGCGACGAGAGACAACCTAAATTCTGAGCTAATACCGCAAAATAGAAGTTTATTTCTTTTATCGTCTTGTGAATGTGTCTTGCTTCAACAACTAAACTTGAATTTTCCCTCAATATCAGTGTGGTTCGTAAACAGCTAATGTCCGCGATGCATTACAATAAATGTAAATATTATGACATTCGTTATCTTTGCTACTTCTTCTAATTAAAGTCTATGAATTCATTGGTTCTGATGACTTATATCACAGGATATAAAATACTACCTTTTTACACGTTGCGTAATTGGCTTCAAAAAAATCGATCCTACTTTTTTCAAACAACCGGCGGCACCGAGTTTTGACACCTGGTAATTACGCTAACCTAATTTCTAACCTTGCTTGAAACTTAACAACTAACAAACATTGATCTGTCACTTGCCAACAATTATCTTAAAATTAAAATTGATACAATCATATTTGTTCGTCAAATAATATTTGTTTGAGAGGCAAATAGGCTTATCAGCCGGCTATTATCCGCGCTAGTTGTAAAAGTTAAATGAGGAAAATGGGTTACTTTGATTCCTGTTCAGTACGATTACCAATAAACATTACTCATATAAAATACTGTCAAACCAATTGGCAAACTGATTACACCAAATATTTAACATAATTTAACATACTATGTAATGTACATTACACTTGACACTGCTGGATTCTTAAGATCAATAGGTACCTGTTTTTTGCGCCTTCAAACCTTCAAAGGAGAATAGTTTTGCTACCCGCAGCCAACATGCTTTAACAAACCGCTCGTTCGGAAGAATTCGCTTCGCTCTGAAGAGAATCATATTCTGTGGCCACTCGCCATAAGTCACACCTACAAAGAATACAAGACAGTTAATGATATTTGAATTACATCTGGTTAAGGGCGGTAAGATCAATTTTAGTTTAAACTCTCCACGATCGATCAACTACTAATAATCATGTTTTTTTATTTTTTATTTTTTATTAATGGCCTGTTTCATTGGGTCAAGCCCAATATGATTCTGCCAATGTCAAGTAATGGAATATACGATACGATACAATGTTTAAAATCAACTTAAATACAATTATAACAATAAAAATCCCCGAGTAAAAAAATTCAGAACCAACCCCCCGCCATTTTTGTTCATTCCAATAATCATGTTAGTTAATAATTATCTACTTTATAACAAATGTTTGCTTCACTGACTGACCGACTGACAGAAAAAGCACAGACTAAACGTGGGTCTAGAATCATTAAATGTTGCACAGGTGTTCCCTTTATTATGAAGGTGAGCACTGAGAAGGCATTTTTGGAAAGAGAATAGGGCAGGGTTTCTCAAAGTGGGGTTCGCGAACCCCTAGGGGTTCGCCATTCGACGGCAGGGGGTTCGCGACAAGATAAGATTTACGTTATGGTGGCTTGATGACTGGCAGGCAGAAACGTAGATGAAACTCTTCAAGCTGAATTTAAAAGGATGTCTGATAGATTTTTGGGCAGCTAGACAGGAAGAGTATCCCGAACTATCACGCAAAGCGGTGAATTTCCTTTTACCCTTTGCTACAACATACTTATGTGAGAATGGGTTTTCACACCTGGTCATGATAAAAACTAAATACAGAAATCGACTTGATACCGAGACAGAATTAAGGTTGAAATTGTCCAAAATTACTTCTAAATTTACTCCATTTGCACTATTTTGCACACCCATAACATTAATATTAAAAATAAATTTCTTTTGGCACCTTATTTGTTACCTTTTATTTGAATAAAAACCTTATTTTCTTCAACTGTTAATTTTATTATTTTCTTTGGGGGTAAGAGGGGATTCAATTAGTTAGTTAAGGGGTTCGCTGTCACCTGGAAACTTTAACAGGGTTCGTGGAGCCGAAAGTTTGAGAAACCCTGGAATAGGGGATGGAAGTTTGTATAGAATATCGACATTTTCCTCCCGATGCCAAATCCCATCGAACACACAGCTAGTGTAGTAAGAAAATAATATAATTTATACCTCAATATCTTATTTCATTTTGTTACAATTGAGTCGCAATTTGTGTCACCATGTAACTCTTCTGTTTGGCCGCTGTCTCGGTACTGACCTGTTTTCCGTGACGTCTCGTAAACAGTAGCTAATCGCAGTTCGGACATGCAGAGCCGTTACCATCCAAACACGACCGCTACTGTCATTCACGACTAACACGATGACGAAATTGTGTAACGCTATTGTGCTCTGTTTCTGCAGACTATGTCCTTATTAAATTAGGGCGAGCTGAGAAAAGTACAATGACGTCTAAGCTAAGCTAATCTCGAACAAATATCTAATTCGTCTGAGAAGCTAATGTATGGTAAAATAACTGGGACTGTATACTAATAATGTCATTTCAGAAACATTGTTTCAACATTTTGAGAGTGTTTTATAACATCTTACAATAAAAGGAAACTGCAATTCATAATTAAATTCAGTCATATTTTGATTACTAATAATTAGGGCCGCAAGATCAATGGTAGTGATCGATCGTGGAAAGTTTACAGTAGATATTGATTCTATAGGGAAGACGGGAACTCTCTCCCGTCTTTTCAACTACAATTGAACTACAGTGTCTTGCAAAATTGTATTGGTAGGTAATTTCAGCGAATTGCCATTACCGCGTCTTTTCAAATGTCTAATGTAAAGACGCATCTCCCGCCGTGAGCAAACTTCCTTTCTACTCCTAACCTGTCAAATACACTGGAATACCTTACAATAGTGTAACTATAACTAATTGGTTGGTGGAATATCATGAATACAGTAGAAAGCTTACAGGCCTATAAATATTGAAGAAAATAGAAGCCTATTTAGTTTGATGACTATCAAATGGGCGTGTCTACAACATGCACATGCCGCGCAAGGCTGCTCACCCACATGCCTCGCGAAGCACGACGTTTGCCTCAGTCGCATGCCGCGCGAGGCAAATGGCGAGGCAACTGACACTCTAGACAGAGAAGGGTATACCCGATCAATCAGTTTGACACGTTTGACATCGTTCTTTCTCATGACTGCCAAACTAGGCAGGGCAAATGTGAGTGCTCAGGTGAGGCAAGGCGCGTATTTGCCTCACGTGAGGCAAGTCAAACATCACGAGGCAAATTTTCCTTGCGCGGCATGTGAGACATCTGGACGTAGCTATTAAATAGGAAAATGTTTGTATTCTTGTTTTAGCATCATATTTTGAGGGTTCCAATTTTCTACACACGCATTATATGCAACACTGTGCACTAAAATCGCATCATACAATGACACACACAATGACAAGTAAATGTCTACTTGCGTGCCGCGCGCGGCGCGAGCGCATCATTACGGCTTGGATTACAGAAACTAGACGGACAAATGAGAATGCGAACATTGTTCGAGAACCTACTGCTCTGGATTCGACCCGTCGGATGACACTTTTAATTAACGACGTTTTTAAAGAACTCATATTTGCTTTACCTAATGAGACCCAAAAGCACTATAGTGAAATAGATATGGGCGACTTATTGCCTTTTACTTTTTGTCTAACACAGAAATAAACTACTTACTTTTTTTTTTTTCATTTTCGGAAACGTGTTTGTTATAATAATTCAGGTATAATAGGTATGTGATGTTCAAAATAATAAATAGACAGCGAAAGATCAAGATTGCTTAATCTTTCGGCTGAATGATTCTTAATAAATTATTTTTCTACAATATTCTCAAGCAATACATATTATTGTGATGATACTCAGGATCATTTTTCTATATGGAAGACGGGAGTAAAACTCTATACCGTAGTTTAAGTTATAATTGACCTTACGGCCCTCGGTAGTATTTTGTTTAATGAGACCAAACTAGTAATAATCGTTAATAATACAAAGGCCAAGCGACGGAGATGGCCACATTGACATTGTGAGAAGACCCCGCGGCAGCGATACCTGGTACCCGAAGCGAAATCAGCGCCGGCGCACCTGCTCGACCGACAAACCCAACTGATCAATGATCTTCAACTTTTGTTGCAATTATCTTGAGTGAAATTGAAATATCCGAACGAGGCCCGGAGCAAATTAGAAAACACACATTAATATTTTATTGCATATTGATAAAAGGTGTTCAGAAATGTATCGCCCTTTCTATCTTTTCTATTTCCATATAAACAATACTGTAATACAAGTTGATTTGTGTAATTTCCGCCTTTGTGTTTGTATCCGCTAGTTAATGAATAAAGTTGTTATAAAAGTTCAACAAAAGTATAACAATACAACGCCTTAGGTACCCATTTTAATTTGTCCACAAACATTTCGTTCTGCTTTCTACTTGTGATCTTGTTTTATTTCACTCTATTGTCTAGGACAAATTGCCTCAAATTTATTACCATCTGAAGCGTCTAAACCTAGCTGTCCTATTTTGAGCACTTTCAATTAAGAATTCTCAAACATTTTGCATCCTGAAAGCACATGGTGCATCATGCACGTATTTAATTATCCTCCAATATCGTTCGGAAAGGAGCCGTAAACCAAAACAACATCAAAGCATTTGTGAAAGCCGTCGCTGCGCGATGAAATTGCTTCGGTTCACTTGAAAATATACTTCCTCCAATTAATTTAGTTTACACAGCATCCAATACCAATAAACTCGTATAAACGAGCTTAAACACTCATTCAATTAAGTTCAATGCACTAGTGTCGCGGACTCTATTGATAGATTTATTCAATGGTATCCGCTGTCATATACAATGATTTCGATCATTAGCGATCTTTGCTTTTTGTGTCGTCATGTGAACCAGAGCCTATAGAATGATTATTTTCCCGCGGCGAGGCAGGTCGGCTCCCGCGCGCACTCCCACGCCTCCAGCCTTCCGTCTCGACTTCATGGGCGCACAATGGCTGCGTTACTGCTCATTTTTTCTCCAGCTTTGTTGTTTACATTAATTGTTAACGCGCACCAAGGGTTCCTGGAAGTGAAACTTGTCTTTTTCTGATGTTTTATAGAAACGAGATGGCTTCCGCGTATCGATTTTTTGCCGTTAACGCCGCCGATACCAGTCCTTTAGGACAGGCGCCGACGGCCGACCTGTTCCAATTCAGATGTGGAACACAGCGATAGAGTTTATTCGTGAGCATTTAATTAACCAGTTTAACACTACGCGTGATGTAGTTTTCTTTACGGGTTTATTTTTTCAATAATCGCTTCACAGCCTGCGCCGCCGTTCAGTTAAATGTTTAATCGCTATTCCAGCCGGTCACAAAACTCGTGAGCGTGACCGGCGCCATGTGTATATTGCGTTTGTAATTTCGTGTAGAGAAGCCAAAACTGTTTTCACTGGGAACTGTGCCATCTGGATGCACTAAAGGTGACAAGCGGCCGACTTCAGTTTATTTATTGCCCTTTTAAAACACGCGGCACTTATGAACGTAGTTTTTTTGTACACATATGTTTCGAGTTTACTTGGCAGATAGTTGCGGATATTGTCCGTGTCATAATGATATCAACAAACGTGAGTGGTGGCTTGGAATATTATTGGACATTACCTACTATCTTACTCACGTGGTAAAATTTTGTCATCGCCATAATTCCTTGCCACAGAATTCTATCTTCGCGAAGTATTAATACGAGCGAATAAAGTCTTACTTCATGCTCGAGTGAGACTTATTCGTTCGCAATTTTTGCAAATAGCGGGGTATTCTCTGCCGGCGCGGCGTTTTAATTATCGGTGCGTTAGATCGCGGGTATTCGCGGTGCATTACCGTGGAGACGGGGTTTCGACCTTACACGAACAAAGATTACCGTTGGTTGCTGTCATTTTTTACTTTATTTAATTCAGCGAAGTGGTGTAACGGTGTCGCGTCCATTTGTTTTGGTTCGGCGTGGAGGCGGCGGCGCGGCGCGGCGGCGCGCCCGCCAGCCGCGTCCCGTTGCGTTGCAACCACGTATTATATCATCAGTCCCTTTGTCTCATGCAACATGTATTCGTTGCATTCATTACTCTAGTAAGTACATTCAGCATCAAAAGTAGCTTCGTATCTGAAATATCCATGAGAATCAAAATGTTCTACGCATCATACTATTCTGACACAGGAAGGCTCTAACTAAATTATATGGTCACACAATATTTTGTACAGTGATCGTATACTTTAGAAACCTTCTGGTGACAGACTCTTATGACGTGTTGTATGTACAATGTATATTTTTAAAATTTTAAAGTTATATTTAAACGAGGGCGCTGTTTGTTAATGGTTGTGCATCTATGGTTGTGCAAAGAATCTAACACCGTGAGAAAACATTAGTCGGCCACTTGTGGAATCCACGGGCGCAGGTGAAATTTGAACTGTCTACTAAAGGCCCATAGCGAGCTTTTATAACTACCTACATACGCATAAGTACGGATATTTTTAAAAAGGTACTTACAGATTAAATTTTCCAATCTTATTTTAATTAAATTACAGGATATTAAACATCTCTACATGATTACTTATCTACACTATTAAGTATTATCAACCACAACTTGGAGGTAAGTCTGGTATTATGTAGGTGCGAACTCATCATAAAATTAACATCGGTACGTACTTATACAGGTAGGAAAAAATTCTCGCCATACAATCACAATGATAGGTGATGATAATTCATTACAAATCATAACATCGTAATGCATCATCAAGGGCGCAACACAATCGTAATTAATTTCACAACAGACAACGAATCAATTGAAATATCACATCAAATGTAAAGTTCAACATTTAATTAACTTGGAGTGAGGTTATCGGCAGATTCATAATGATGACATTAATGCGTGTAACCTATCCTTCGAGACAAGTGTTATGATGTGTCTAGATCGTAGAATGTCATATACTAGATTACTATTCAACTATCTATCTATCGGATATTCTGCTCTACATTTGAGATCAGCATTGTCATCGTGAATATCGTAAAATGCAACATGCATAATTCAATAGCGTGCATCTGCATTGCAATGATTTAGTGACCGTCTCGACTAGGAAGAAGCGCAAGTTAGGGGCACATGCGTCCCTTTAAATCATAGCAAATTCAGCTTTTACAACTCTAAATAAGGATGAATTATCTGTTTTAATTTATTCATATCAGTAAGTTTTACACACGCTCGCGTATCGGAGACAGGACGAGGTGAGGCGCGCGGGTAATGAAAGTGACAACTACGAAAGTGACTCGCTAGGTTTATTTACACTTGTTAGAAATAGACGCGAGCACATCTAAAACTGGTGTCCACTTTACGTCTGTGCCCCGGTCCGCCTCGCTATTTATATCGCTCTAGGCGGAGTTCTGCCTCCTTCTATGGCAAACTAGAATGTACTGAACGCACTCGGTACGCGACGCAACGCACCAATTAAACGCCCGTTTTGCCCATTGAGACACATATTTATTTAATTCCTCCGCTACGAATTAATTGCTAGTCACCGTTCATACATTTTTCTCACGTCGACGTCATACAATTGTTATTACGCGAGGTTGTCGAACTTTTGAGTCGATTTGTAAACAATTCGTATTCGAGGTTTAAGTGTATTTGTGGTCAGAGTTTACCGAAGCAATTTCTGTTTGTCGTAGTCCTACGCGTTTTATTTGCATGGCTACGATAAAACTAGGAGCTTCCGAGCCGGCCGCCGCGCCGTGCTGCTAATAGAAACAGGAAATCGAATTTCGCGGCTGCGAGATATCACACAAGACCCGGCTCGGTAGAGCGGGATGCTGCTTGCAACGTGCGTCAGGTCAGACTCAAAACAATAACCCCGTAAATGGAGCAGCTGGTAATCATCAGTGATTGAGTCGCGGCAGCGAGTGAGAGCGCTCAATTGAGTATATGTACCTAATACAATCGGATATGGCACTCAGTACGATGGAAGGGACCCGACCGACGGAGTGTCGGGGAATATCTTCGATACTGTGCCGCAGTAAAAATGAGATTGACGTTTAAGTATCTATTACGTTTCGTAACACGAAATATGTGGAGAATGTTGATTGTAGCATTTTTATTACTATGTTATGATTAAAGTAAAAACAAATCTAGTGTCAATTATAAAAATTACCGAGAGAGAAATGGAATGTCCCAAGTAGTGAGATAATTTCGATTTCCTTTTATAGAAAGTAAGAATATTAGTCGTAGGTATGCTGATGTTAACGAGTAGGTAAGCCAGCGTGCGTCCGCGTCGGTTCGTCAACAACCAGTTGTATCGCCGGCGACACTAGACGATTAGTACTGACTTATTATTGAGACCTAGATACAACATGTGTGTCTATTATCGACAATTGCCACATAACGTCCTAGATAAAATAAAACTAGCATGTGCTTAGATCTCCTCAAAACAAATAAACCAATTTATACGTTTTACGTCGCTACTTATGCAAACAATTTGTATGTACTTTATAAGTATAAAAAAATCTTTAAAATATAAAAGGTGTTAATACGTCTTAAGCAGGTCAATTTGAACATGCCTCATAATTTATCTCTACTTTTTATACAAGAAAATTATTATTAAAACCTAACACGTGAGCGTGTACAACGTAAATTTATCGATAATAGCTGACACGTAGTAGTGACTCTTATAAGCTAAAGCTATTAAGAGAATACTTAAAATCTCTATGCCAAAACATATCTTGATAAAATGTATGTTTTAGAATAATAAAAGAAAATAAAGCACACTTTAAATTTTCTTAACGATGTTAGCACCACAACATGAGCCATTAATTGGTCAATAAATTACAAAGAAAGGCGTGATTAAAGTATCCTTCATTGTTTTGTGAAAGTATCCATGCGGAAGTTTAAAATTTCAGGACCAATTAAACTGTTATAAAGCTAACCGCAAGTTAGTAATAACGATGCCATTAGTATTTCATTACGAGATCCACAAAAAAAAAATGTTAAGTAGGTAAGTATTGTGTTAATTTACAAACTGTGTATTTCAAATCATATATTTTCTTTAAATCATATGTGAACAACAACAAAAATAATTTTCATCGTAACTAATTTGATATTTCATGGTAGCACGCATAACTGATGCCATTTATTCCATTTGCCTTAGCATCTCATTCTTGAAACAAAAGATATTTGGACTTTTCAAATTGTAGAGCGCTTATCTTCGTTTATAAATAAAAAATCTCGTGGTGTAGTTGTTACCGCCTAGTCATGGACATATGCATCCATACAGCGCCGTCTGCCCCGCGAGGGTTGCCGGTTGCGGCCCCAGCTGTAATTGGTACACACTCATTCAAAAATAAAATCCTAGACGTAAACACAACACACTGGGGGAAAGCTTACCTATACTGGTAAACACAGGCTGTGGTCGAATAGACCACCGGAATCGAAAGGCTTATGTCACTTCAAAATAGGTACGATCGACATAGCGCGACTCATTTACTTATTAAACTCAGTTTTCCATTGTGGAAATTACAGATGATTTATTCCCAAATAGCAATGGGATGTTCTCGAGAACATTCTCACCCTCGGAAACTTACTCGTGAGAATTTTCTAGAATTTATCTTCTGAAGCATGTTAAACTTGGCATAAACCTCATGAAACATGCAAGTATGGTGGTTTTAATTGTTTTTAAGATTGTTAGGAAGTTAGGATAACGTCACCCAAAATATAATATTCTCAAAAATTCTCACGAGTAAGTTTCCGAGGGTGAGAATGTTCTCGAGAACATCCCATCACTATTCCCAAAGATATCCACCAAGAAAAAGGGAGACATGTGACTGTCCAAAATAGAATGTCCTACTAAACGGGGTCCATGGACACAGTATGACTCAGTGGTTCACGGCAAGTAATGTGTGAATTTCGCTGCATGTAGTGGTGCGCTGAGCACAAGTCTCGATTGCAATGTTATAAGGTACCATATCTGATAAAATAATACATCAATGTTTTGTTTATTTCATAAAATATCGATGAAGTACCTAATAAACCCGTAGGTACATGTTTTCCATGTTGCATTTGAGTCATATCACCTACGTACTTTCATAATCAAAAAAAAACATGTTCGTTTTCATGCGTATAAGAAGCCACCTCACGAGGGGTCTACCTGAACAGCCTCACATAGTATTATTATGACCCGATCGCTACCGATAGTACCCACACACGCGCCTCCCTCCCTTGGGTGACATTACTCTGTTTTCCCCCATCCGTGCATCGTCCTGCACTTAATGGGAGAGCAACGAAACAGGAAAACATCTGAGCTGAGGTGAATACACTGTAAATGCTTCTTCGAACGCAAAGGACAATATCCACGTACAAAAAATACCTGCAATGGAAAAGTATTTTTACACTTTTGTTCCCTTATCCGATTTAAATTTAAATATTTCTTTCATATCGCAAAATTGATTCACTATCGGAACGTTCAAAATTCAATCAGTATCGGACAGATGAACCTTTATTTTTAAGGCCATTGAAAACATTGGCACTTTCGCATTGGCTCGGCATTACACGATAGTTCAATTTGCCATTGAATTGCAAATATCCGGTGGCCGTTATATCGGCTATGCCAACAATGGCGTCACATTACATCGGTATACCGTACTGAGCGTTTTCATTAGTGCAAAGCTGAAATTATCGAATTTGGGAAATATCTAGGAACGGATATTGACCTTGTTACTTGGTGGCTATGTAACATCACTTAATATCATTAAATTTCACGGCAATACCTATGCACTAATACCACCTAAAATAATTAACATACTACCTAATGAAGTATGTAACACAAACGTTACAACTAGAATCGGAACAAACAGATCAATTTTCAGTATTCAAATTAATTAATGGTTCAACGATGTTAACCCGATCTCTGCGTAAACACATTCGTTTCAAACCCATTACAAAATTCTAAATCGTTTCTAAAACTGTACGTTTCAGAGAAAAACAGCAATCAATTCTTTGAATAAATATTTATTCCATTTAGGGGTTGCATCTGCGGGGCCAATAACGACACTATGCTACATTACAGCAATTCTGCAAAAACAATTCGTTTTTCCGACCCTCCAGCAGAATCCGCAAAATTTCCGGGAAACGGTCACGAATTTGTGACTATTTTACAGTAGTTTAGCAGAATTGCTAAGGATTCCTCAGATAATCGGAAAAATTAATTGCATTGACAATGTTGCATAGCGTCGCCATAAGCCCTCTTGTACCTAATATTAAACTAACCAATTTTTTTAAATTTTTTTCAATGTACTTATGTCGAAATAATCGATCCCAACTCCTCAATTATAACGCTTCAAAGCTTAGTCATATACCTAAGCTTGTCAAATCACCGAAACGAATAAAATCAATCTCTCCGCTATTGGAGAGGGACCCTCGTCAAGTCACGTCCATCACTCAAATAAATATTCCATACTATGCGCCTGGTTTTCCGCACACGGTTTTGTCAATTATCAATAAGTATGACTAGCGAGACACTTACCTTGAAAGTCCTTTGTCATTTGAGCCTCACAACGAGACTTACACGGATATAATGCCGATACGCATAGAGATCAAAGTCCGGAATCTTTGTAACCTTTCGATGTGGCGCCGTAAAAGGAAACCTGGATAGTGGTCACAGACCAATAAACCGCATAGACGCTGCTTACGTCCACTATTGTTTGTGAATGCAACTGTCGAAAGATGGGTATCGGGGAAATCGGCTAATTGGTGTGGTCAACGGTGTTCGGCAACGCGGGGGTGGCCGGCTATGCAGTATCTATGGCTTATTGGTTTGTGGTTGCTACCAATCATAGTAGCAACAAGTGTACAAAAGCTTGTAAGCTATCATTGTGTTTAAGACGATACAAGAAAAAAATGAATTTTAGTTTCGGGGTGTGGCTAGCGTCGCGTAAGCTGCCGAAGGATATATCCCTCTCGCTTAGCTAGGACAGAACAGCTATGGAGTAGACTATAGTATAGTTATTTTTTGAAGGAACAATATTGTTTAATTCGTACAATTAAAATAATATGTCCCAGTGCACCTTTTAAAATAGATGAAATGGATGAAAATATTCAAATATATTTTTTTCGTTTTATATGGGATTTTTATGTCGAGTGTATTTGAAAAAAATAATTTAATTTCTATGTTGTTTTTATTGCTGAAGACAAAGTAAGTCAAAAGAAGACAAACGATACCTACAATATGCTGATAGATACGTATAACAATATTTCGATCGTATAATAGCCTATAACCAGCGGACGATCCAGACGCGTCCAACGATATCTCATTAGTCAAATTATTATGATAAAAATAGTTTGGACGTTATACGGGAGCAGATGAACATACATACATATCGGTCAAAATCATAACCCTCCGCCCACCGTAGTCGGGTAAAAATGTACATACTCTGTGTCAGTGACTGACTGCCGGATATGAGTATCTTTTTCATGTTTCGTAGGCAAAGGAATACTTTGGTACTTAACTTCGATGCCGATCATGAAGTCATCAGCGGTGTCATAATATTTATTTTTACCATATTTAATTTATTTTTTAATTTAATTTTCAGTTTTTATTAATTTTATTGATTTAACCATGCATTTATTTATTGTTTATCTTTTTATCTTTATTTTTTTATCTATCAAAATCACCCTTAGACTGGTTACCGCCACAGGTGACAAGAGGGCTGGCTCTTTCCTTGCTCAAAAAATTCGCTTGACAACAGGAACAGCTTGAATACAGGGAGGACATGCAGCCAGTATCCCACGCGGACGGTATTTGTTTAATTAGGGGTAGGTTTTTATTTTATTGTATTTTATTTAAATTTATGTTATATTATATTGTATTTTAATGATAAAACATGAAAAATAAAAAATATTTTTTTATTTTTTTAATTTAATTTTACTTTTATTTATTGTTTTATATTTATTGTGAAATTATAATAATTTTAATAATCAATATTGGACTATGTCTGAAACAAATACATTGAATTGAATAATTTAAATACAAAAATTATCACATTAACTCGTTAAATCACGGTTTACACCCGCTAGAACGAAAAAGATCCTAACATGGTAGGTAGGACCTGAGGGTTGGCCAGTTAATTACTTAAAATACACTATATTTATTTCAAGAAAACATTCATAAGATCTGAAGGCGTCGGACTCGCACATAAAGGGTTCCGTACCACCGTAGAATAAACACATCAAAAATATCAAGTTTGAGACTTGATATTTATTTTTAAATGTTATTATATTTTTAGTATTTGTTCTGCACCGGCAACAGAAATACACATTCAGTGAAAATTTCAACTCTCTACCTGTTACGGTTCGTGAGATACAGCCCGCGCTGACAGACGGACAGACAGACAGACGGACAGCGTAGGCCTAGTAATAGGGTCCCGTTAGCACCCTTTGGAACCCTAAAAAGTAGCCTATGTTCTCCGCCAAGACCCAGTCTATCTCCATACCAAAATTCATCAACATTGGTTCAGCGGTTTAGCCGTGAAAAGGTAACAGACAGAGTTACTTTCGTTTATAATATAATAGATTGAATAGGACGGACAAACATTTTCCTATCCATATCTGTAATGTTATTTTTTACGATAATTTATTGATGTATGATATATTTATTACTTGCCCATCCATACCTACAACAAACGCAATAAAGCGACTCCATTGTTTTGACAAGCAATGTATTCCCACTGTCGGCCCAAGACCATGCTGCAAGTATATAACAGTAAGCGAAATAGGGAGTTTTTACAGAAATGACACGAATAACTATGAAATGACAAGAGATGACACAAAATGACAAGAGATGACACAAAATGACAAGAGATGAAAATAAATTACACAAGACAAGGAAAAGCAAACGAAAATCACGCTGCAGTGCAGGTCGTAGGTTCGATTCCTGCCCAGGACATGCATTTGTGTGCATGAACATGTCCGCATGTCCCGAGTCTAGGTGTAATTAAGTGTATATTTAGTTTGTATTTACAAACAAAAAGTAGTATATGTAGTAATATCAGTTATCTGGTTTCCATAGTACAAGCTCTGCTTAGTTTGGGATCAGGTAGTCATGTGTAAAAGAATTTCCAAGGATATTTATTTATTTATCATAGGCGTCGGCGGACTGTAAATACTGTACTGTACCTGTAATGTGGCACGACCGTAATATTTTTTCGTAATATTTTTTAAAAAATCCTTCACAGGTCCGACGTCGAACAAGTCCGAGCGGACACTGACAATACAAAGTTAGAGAGAGACATGGTTAGTTCAAGTACTTAAAATGTGAGATGGCGATATTGTGCGCGCGCTCGGAAATAAACAACGTAAGCACCAAACCACATTTACTTGAATTAAAAAAAAACTACTTCATGAATTAAAATATGGTTGAAGGGTAGTTTAGATATCATTATTTGCTATGTTTTAGAAATAATTTCGTGATCTAAATCGTAAAAACATCGTGGTAGCAAGGAAAATTGTAAATAATTAGAGCTCATTTCATAAATTTTTTTTATCGAGAAAATTTCATCAAATCGTGATTTGGATTTAAAGATACTCGAGATAATATAGTCAAAAATCATACATCTAAATATAAGATTCCTAGTCCACATACTTACTTAAAGAAAAAGTAGAATAGAAAATCAACCAAATTTCGAACCCTCCTCTTAACAAGATTCGATAACATTGTCATGCATTATGATTGACGATTGTTTTGGATAATGCCAGTGCAGTGTCATGTTTGCAAATGATTTAACACCATTTTAAAATTAAACATCGTATTACTGCGTTGTTACTTCTAAAAATGTTGAAGTGTAAAAAAAAACCTTGTAGGTGCTCCTCGAAATTAATTTATTCGAGTATCTTCTAGATTCTAGATTACACAATTTCGACGAAAGAATTTAGTCGTAGTAGTCGTTCATGTTCCACGCATGTGTGTAACACTATACTTACGAGCATTCTTTGATTCAACAGCCAAACAAACAACCATGACACACGTCTTCGGAGTTACGACAAAACTATCCGTCTCCTAATTATATTTGTTTAGTATCAGTTGTCTAGATCTATGGGTAGGTAAGACCCATTAATTCAATCAGTTCTAAAAAAACATCAGATCTGTTATTTGTTCACTTTACATGTCTGTGGGGTAACATTTCCTTCGTCATATAAATATGTGTCTTGCCAACTTACAATTGAACACACCCACAATACTGCAAAGGATTTGGTTTCGAAATGAGCGAAGCGCATCGAAGACAAAAGGAGAAAAAATAAACGAGCAAGAATTGTCAAATGCTGATGTACTTTGCAAACAATGATGAATTGAAGAAAGATAATTTTGGATTTGCAACATCATCTTCAGATTCCTCTGATGATACTGTACCTATTTTAATATTTCTCGTGAGATATTTTTTTAAAAGCAGTGGTGTTTTATATTTAAGCCCTCAATAACCCGACTGTAGTTAAAAGACTCACCGCCGATCACTGAAACGCTACTCACAAAGGTCTAAAGGTCTACTGAAAAGGGTTTTGGGTGGTAAATACTTTGCACTACAAAGGGTAGTAGTGCAAAGGTTGGCGCCGCGTCTGCTCCTCTTAAGTTTCCACTTACCACCAGGCGGACCGTATGTCCGTGAGCCATGCTAGGGTGTAAAAAATCGCTTCTCGCCTACAATAAAACGATACCCTAAGTAACCTACTCACTTCTCACGAATTTTAGTCTTGCTTGGATGGACAATTACATGCTGTGTCACCCGGCAATTATATGCCTAATTATGCATTTATCGGATAGGTATCTCAGAAATCCCTATTCACTGTCGATGCCAACGCGCAGGTAAAGTACCTATAGTTATGTAAAGAATTCTTAGATATATTGTAAGTTACAAGTTTCACTCTAATTGGCGACAAGAAGCTAATCCGTTTTATGCAAGTAACTCATTTCCTGATACCATCACTAAGCATACTGGAGTAGGCAAGTAACCTTAATTTTAACCATGAATTGTTATTCAACTGATGCGTTCTTAAAATTACCAGACTCGTTTTGCTATTTTAGTGATAGATTATCGATTGTCGAATATAGGTATTCGTAACTTCAGTTCAAGGATGTAAATAAACGGTATGCCCAATTAAAAATTATATGTTCATAATTTGCATGCATCTTGCGGAACGGTTGAGAACAAAGTAAACGCCAGGAATGTCTCTCGCAAATTGTTTGTGGCGCGGCATTATTCACGTGTTGGTCAGTCAATATGGCCGACATCATCTCGTGATCGGTTTTCTACTAATCGTCCATGAAAAGGTTCTGCAAACAATCGGTAGCATTGTTCTGTGGATCAGAAAATGCGAGAGGCCCACGACAATATCAGCAGACGTGTTTCGCGAGGTAAAAGTGCGATCGGACAATGGTTTCGATGCCTATTCGATTCCGTGCTTTCCCTTTTGTCGAATTGTGTGCTTGAGCGAATTTTCATAATAACGACGACAGTTCCGGTAAAGTACTCATCTGGGTACTGTGATGACGATTTGGTAAAGCTGCGATGCAACGACTGTTTATCAATTAGTTAAGAGTAGAAATAAGCAGGTACCAATTAAAACTTGGCATTGCAAATAATTTTATAGGGACGTATTCAAGCCCACGATAATTCATGCTTGCACGTAAAAAAAAAAATTAAACACTAATAAAGGACAGAGAAACACTCGCTGCCTTATCAAAGGGAATTTAGTCGTGAAAATGAATTCGTATTTTATTGGATCATTAAGAGGAGGGTTCGAAATTTGGTTGATTTTCTATTCTTCCTTTTCTTTAAGTAAGTATGTGGACTAGGAATCTTATATTTAGATGTATGATTTTTGACTATATTATCTTGAGTATCTTTAAATCCAAATCACGATTTGATGAAATTTTCTCGATAAAAATTTTTTATGAAATGAGCTCTAATTATTTACAATTTTCCTTGCTACCACGATGTTTTTACGATTTAGATCACGAAATTATTTCTAAAACATAGCAAATAATGATATCTAAACTACCCTTCAACCATATTTTAATTCATGAAGTAGTTTTTTTTTAATTCAATAAATGTGGTTTGGCGCTTACGTTGTTTATTTCCGAGCGCGCGCACAATATCGCCATCTCACATTTTAAGTACTTGAACTAACCATGTCTCTCTCTAACTTTGTATTGTCAGTGTCCGCTCGGACTTGTTCGACGTCGGACCTGTGAAGGATTTTTTAAAAAATATTACGAAAAAATATTACGGTCGTGCCACATTACAGGTACAGTACAGTATTTACAGTCCGCCGACGCCTATGATAAATAAATAAATATCCTTGGAAATTATTTTACACATGACTACCTGATCCCAAACTAAGCAGAGCTTGTACTATGGAAACCAGATAACTGATATTACTACATATACTACTTTTTGTTTGTAAATACAAACTAAATATACACTTAATTACACCTAGACTCGGGACATGCGGACATGTTCATGCACACAAATGCATGTCCTGGGCAGGAATCGAACCTACGACCTGCACTGCAGCGTGATTTTCGTTTGCTTTTCCTTGTCTTGTGTAATTTCTTTTCATCTCTTGTCATTTTGTGTCATCTCTTGTCATTTTGTGTCATCTCTTGTCATTTCATAGTTATTCGTGTCATTTCTGTAAAAACTCCCTATTTCGCTTACTGTTATATACTTGCAGCATGGTCTTGGGCCGACAGTGGGAATAAATTGCTTGTCAAAACAATGGAGTCGCTTTATTGCGTTTGTTGTAGGTATGGATGGGCAAGTAATAAATATATCATACATCAATAAATTATCGTAAAAAATAACATTACTAGGCCTACGCTGTCCGTCTGTCTGTCTGTCCGTCTGTCAGCGCGGGCTGTATCTCACGAACCGTAACAGGTAGAGAGTTGAAATTTTCACTGAATGTGTATTTCTGTTGCCGGTGCAGAACAAATACTAAAAATATAATAACATTTAAAAATAAATATCAAGTCTCAAACTTGATATTTTTGATGTGTTTATTCTACGGTGGTACGGAACCCTTTATGTGCGAGTCCGACGCCTTCAGATCTTATGAATGTTTTCTTGAAATAAATATAGTGTATTTTAAGTAATTAACTGGCCAACCCTCAGGTCCTACCTACCATGTTAGGATCTTTTTCGTTCTAGCGGGTGTAAACCGTGATTTAACGAGTTAATGTGATAATTTTTGTATTTAAATTATTCAATTCAATGTATTTGTTTCAGACATAGTCCAATATTGATTATTAAAATTATTATAATTTCACAATAAATATAAAACAATAAATAAAAGTAAAATTAAATTTAAAAAAATAAAAAAATATTTTTTATTTTTCATGTTTTATCATTAAAATACAATATAATATAACATAAATTAAAATAAAATACAATAAAATAAAAACCTACCCCTAATTAAACAAATACCGTCCGCGTGGGATACTGGCTGCATGTCCTCCCTGTATTCAAGCTGTTCCTGTTGTCAAGCGAATTTTTTGAGCAAGGAAAGAGCCAGCCCTCTTGTCACCTGTGGCGGTAACCAGTCTAAGGGTGATTTTGATAGATAAAAAAATAAAGATAAAAAGATAAACAATAAATAAATGCATGGTTAAATCAATAAAATTAATAAAAACTGAAAATTAAATTAAAAAATAAATTAAATATGGTAAAAATAAATATTATGACACCGCTGATGACTTCATGATCGGCATCGAAGTTAAGTACCAAAGTATTCCTTTGCCTACGAAACATGAAAAAGATACTCATATCCGGCAGTCAGTCACTGACACAGAGTATGTACATTTTTACCCGACTACGGTGGGCGGAGGGTTATGATTTTGACCGATATGTATGTATGTTCATCTGCTCCCGTATAACGTCCAAACTATTTTTATCATAATAATTTGACTAATGAGATATCGTTGGACGCGTCTGGATCGTCCGCTGGTTATAGGCTATTATACGATCGAAATATTGTTATACGTATCTATCAGCATATTGTAGGTATCGTTTGTCTTCTTTTGACTTACTTTGTCTTCAGCAATAAAAACAACATAGAAATTAAATTATTTTTTTCAAATACACTCGACATAAAAATCCCATATAAAACGAAAAAAATATATTTGAATATTTTCATCCATTTCATCTATTTTAAAAGGTGCACTGGGACATATTATTTTAATTGTACGAATTAAACAATATTGTTCCTTCAAAAAATAACTATACTATAGTCTACTCCATAGCTGTTCTGTCCTAGCTAAGCGAGAGGGATATATCCTTCGGCAGCTCACGCGACGCTAGCCACACCCCGAAACTAAAATTCATTTTTTTCTTGTATCGTCTTAAGTCAAACATGGTTATATTGTTTTTACTAATTTTGAATGAGAATCAAATATTGAATATCCTTCTAATACGTCTCTGGTCAAAGTCAAAGTCAAAGTCAATACGTCTCTGGTCTCACCTAAACACCCGATATAATAGGTAACTACATATGATAGACTATAGCAGTACCTATTTATTAAAACTGTAAGTAAATATGGTTTGGAAATAATATATGTTTAGAGTATGGAGTATAAACAATCTATAGTTATAATTCCTCAAGTAATTAGTGTTCTTGCTGCCTTTAACATTCCACCTTAATATATTTAAACGCTTGTAACGTAATACTTAATCCTATTTTAGTTCAGTACATTAATAACAATAGGTAATAAGAAACCAATACAAGGGGTCAACTCGTTTTATTATAACGTAGAGCGTTACCAAGCTAAACTAGGAACTGAAGAAAAACACCTACAATACGTTTACAACATGTTTAAAATAAACTTAATTTTAAATCAAAAACAAGCACACGAGCATAGAATATTCTTATAGATATTGAACAAATTTTTGGACAATTTATCATCACATCACGCATCATTAATTTTTTGTCCAGTTTAGCTGTCATATGATTTCTACTAAATACCTGCTTAACTCGTTTAGACCTTACTAGCGTTTGTATTTCACCTGCTACCAGACAATTACACTTTTATGACGTACTATTTACCTGTCCTTTAAAATTAATATCTACAAAGTACCAATTAAAACAATACGAGTACGGTTAAATTACGAAATACAATGCTTATTCAGATGTTACGGACGTAATGTTAATTAGCGTGGAGCCACGCCAAACGCGAACTGCTAACTGCGTCAAACATCTAATAATATGAACCAAAAGGGAAGTTCCAAGAGGTAATGTCTAGTAATTTATTAGTACATTTTTACGCACGATCCCGTAAATATAACACGAAAATTTGTGTCATAATGTAAAATATTATCATTATTTTCAGTGCTTGGCAAACAGATTATTGTATTGAGATGCCAAAATAAAAGATGTTTTTACATGTAACTAAAATGGCAAACAAGCGTACGGCCCGTCTGATGCTAAGCAGTTACCGTAGCCTATAGATGCTTGCAATACCATAGGCATCGCAAGTTGCCGACCTGCAGTGTAATGAGATAGAGGGAGGGGAACGGGGGTGTTGGGCTTCGGGCTCTCTCAGTCATCGTACTAAACGCAGCTGTAATAGCTACTTTACGCCGATTTTCTGTGAGAGTGTGGTACTACCCCGGTCGAGCCAGCCCGTATGTGACAATTATTTGAATATACGTTACAAAGAACCTAATTAAAGCTAATGTTAGACATTATTGATATTGTGCACGATACTCGTTGAGTAGGTACTTACGTAATTATGATCTAGGTACGAAGAATCAATAAGGATCTTTGACGAAACTCCTAACAAGCCATGAAATTGATCTATAAAAAGCCAGTAACTACCTTTATTTTCATTTAATTACTGTTTCTAAAAACTAATTAGAAACTTTTTAAATTTCGAGCGCAACTAAATTATAAATGCAAATGAAGCTTGTAATTTTTATTTATGATTTTATAGTTAATTAATGTTTTCATTTTAACAAATTAAATACTTAACAACTGGCAAGCCTTGACATGCAACAATGTGACGAACCAATTCGAAAATCATTACCGTATCTTTGAGAGTGACGCCTAGCTTTATCTTAATTGTTGATCCTATTTCGGTGGGCAGTGTGTCACATTGGAAGTTGATCATTATTGGTAACGTAATCTACCACAACTTGTTGGTGCAGTCATTACCATATTAGATGGGTACCTTCGTAATCACCCTCGTCCTAAATATTTTGTGACTAATGTCCTTAGAAATGTGACATACCAACTTTTTTTTTTTATTATTTGGCTTCTTAACATATAAATTCCTTGGCTTCTTATAAACCCGGTACGTACTACGTTCAGGCTTCGAATTTTGAATTTGACACATTTGCGTAGTGTAAAAATTTTACTCACTGAGAAAAAAAATTACGACTACAAAATGGTTTTTGTAGTTCCTAGTAGACTTTTTAGTATGTTTTACTTAACGTATTGTATTATAAATGTGAGACATTAGGTACATAAAACATTTGCTGTAAATACAAAACCTTTAGTAAAAAACATCAAAAACACCAGGTACTAGGAATTACAAAAACCATTTTGCTGTCTTAAAATTTTTCTCAGTGCTCAAAATCACAGATTAACAAGGAATTTATTAATTACACATTCTCTGCAAATTAACGAACGAAACAAAATGTTACTTGACACTGGCTATAATATGCGACAAGTGAAAAAAAAAAAGATCGAAACATTGGTTCGATAATATGCCCCAACGAAACAACAAGGAATACTAACGATATCTAATATACCTAAATTACTAGTATGTTTGATAGCAGAAGAGGCTTTTTAGGTTCACTAACTGAGTTTTAACTTTTTAATTCTAATGTTTTACTTTAGGAAAGTATCGTGTATTATATAAATAATAAGCAAATAAAACTGAGCAGGATTCTGGTTAAGCGAACCATAAAATAAATAAATCAATGTACCACTTCAAAGCAATAAAAGAATGTAATGTCCGCGACCAAGAAACTGGTTGGTTTATCAATCTAATGCAACATTAATGGATGCAGTTCGGCTACCGTGTACCCGCGTCCTAATATCCGTGAAGATTACGGATCGATAAAAAATATACGGTTTTAGGTATGTAGTGTAATATTTTATAGCATAAAGCATAAACAATAGGTATTTTTATTTAATGGACTAAATTTTTTCAATTGTTACATGTTTTGTTTTCAATGTTATACAACTTATAAAACCTTTAACATTTAGCCGCATGTCGAAGGACAAATAAACAACGTTTCACTTTTATACAGGGTTATTGGTAAAACACTAACAACCTTGCAGGGGCGTATTACTGACATAAAAAACAACAACCTTTTACAAAACAAAAATAAAACAAAAATCACACTCTAAAATGTATAAAACAAGAAAATATGCACTTTTAGAGGATAGCCGTGGTCCGTTTAGGTAATTTAGAGCAAAGTGGAATACAAACACGTACCATGACTTTCCTCTAGATGAGAAAAAAAATATAATGTCATACATTTTAGAAAGTGATTTTTTGTTTTGTAAAAAGTCATAGAACAAAAGTTGTTGTTTTTGATGTCAGTAATACGCCCCTGCAAGGTTGTTGGTGTTTTACCAATAATAACCCTGTATACATACTTCGGATGCAGTGTGCAAAGTAAAATATTAAGTAACTGGATATAATAAAAAGTTTGCATCGTTGCAACGATCGTTGTGCTGCTGTGGTCACGTGACTTAAATTCATGTTCATCGACCTCTGGGTAATGCACTTTGCATACGCATCATAATAAACAACATACCTTATTGAGATAAACATAAGATTTAACGAATTAGGAAATTATTACAATAATATGAATGATGTGTCAAGTGAATGGCGATAGACTCGCAATAGGATTTAAACTTACCAGAAGAGTGATCAAATAAAATAACAACACAATACAAACAGGGTTGTATAATACATTTAGATGCGACATACCGCGCTTATTTTGGCAACATGAATGCAAGGTAACTGCCCGAGATCTACTTAGTCATGCACCACCTAGCGTCGCGGTTGCTCGGCTGTATTATTTAGATTGTAGCTAATAACACTACAATGTATATTCATCTCTTTCTTACAACAGGTCTGGCATATATGGCTTGTTTTCATTGATATATAGGTATTTAATGTGCTGTTTTTAAGAGCACTAATGCTCGTGTATGTCGGTCTATTATATGAAACGTAATTGAATAGAAATCTATAAAAGTAAATCTTAGTAGAAATCGTTAAATACCTACTTGCCCTCATCAAAATACATTTATTAATTTTGTCAAGTAATTTAATCTCCAGATTATAAAAATGTTTTCACTTATCAAGTTGTCAAATGTAATTAATGTCCGATGGCCGTCGAACATTTAATTAGTAGACGATAAAAACTATCTCGCGAACTAAAAGGAAAACAGATTTTCTAAAAATACATATATTTTTTTTGTAACTACAGATTAAAAATAAAGTCAAGACCAGTTATTTGAGTCCTTCGCACGTTATATTTTTTTGCTCATGATGAGACAAGGCAATAAAAGATTCATACAAAAATCTATAGTAGGTATTAACAAGGTTGGGTTGGACTTATAAGGTGTACTTCCCATAAAAATGTTTTACGTAGATGGCGACAATAGATTGGTCTAATAGGAACCCTTGATAAACGTCTTCTCATAAGCGCCTTCCCTGGAAGGAGGTTTATTTTAGTTTATTAATTATTTAAATTATTTTGAAGCTATGGAGGAAAGAAATTAGTCTCCTAATACAGGTATTGCCCGTCTCACCTACTAACAATGTAAACAAAATATTTGTTCCTGAAATAAACATTTTTGTTTCTTTTTTTCATTCCACCATCGTTCGATGGATCGTTCGATTGGTGTGGTATCTCTTTGTAGTGTTATTTCTGTAGTATGTGACACCCGACTCCCTACCTGTCGCGGTGTGTTCGAAGAAGCAATTTCACTTAACGACATCGACGATAAACAGCTCTATCACTAATTAGTTTCGTTACGGAAACATTGCGAGTTAGTACCTACTTTCATTAACCACTGGTTGAATATACTAATCGTTTGTTAGTTAAACGAGTGGTGAAACCCGGGACATGTAGGAGTTAAATTAGCCATGCATATGGCAAATAGGTTTGCTAATAAGACGATGAATATCTAAGAAGAAGTAAGTAGCTTACATCCTGTCCAACTGCCTTAATTTTGTATCTCCCACAAACTGGTGTAGAAAGGTTGTCCACTGAAGAATAAATGGCTGAAGGAATTTATCGGACACCGAATAATAATTTTGTCAGCTTTATATTTTCTGCTATAATTTAATATGGCTGATATTTCCTGACTTATTGTCACATGCGTACGTAATTAATACTACTTATACCACAACGCAATAAGTTGGTAATATGCACAGAGTAAAGACTAAAGAAAGAGGTGCCCTTATTAGATATTTGTATGAAACAAAACGTGGTCATTGTTTTTTCATTTTCATTTTACTATTTACCGGTAAATAGTTGAATTACTCGCTTCGTTTTATGTCGATGTTAGTACTAGGCCAACCACTCGGCCGACTTGCTTATGGCCAGTCCCCTTAGTAACTGGTCCATGGTACTATGCTATAGAACGCTATCATAGGCGCCGATTACATACTATCAGTAATAGGTATAACATCATGAGTAATATTGTAAGTATCACGGGCTATATCATAACAGTATTCACGATATCGGTGATACTGTATCAGTCCAGATTTATCATGTAAAGGACCCCAGAACACCAGTCACTATAGCAAATTTTGTTTGTCCTCGGCGTTTCATCCTCGTTGTAAAGTTCCTAAACATTGAGTAGGAAATACGACCATTCACACGTCCAATATAGGTACTAGTACTATAAACTTATGACGTTCGTCCCGGAATAGAGTGAGGAAGGAAACGCAGTGCAATCGTGGAATACTTAATAAGTACATAATTGAAACTTAACTTGTAGTGTAGACACTGTAGGTACTTTGTAGGTAGGTAAGTATATGCGTCGTATGAGGCAATATGTTGTGTAAATAAATAACGAATCGAGAATCGATAATATTCAACCATACCTTTTTTTGTGACTAAAACAGTGGCCCGATTCACGTAACCAAAACCGTAACGATGTCTCAGCGATATAGTCGTTGATAGCCTTTTCGTTACGAAAAAAGGCTATCAACGACTATATCGCTGAAACATCGTTACGATTTTGGTTACGTGAATCGGGCTACAGAAAGCTAAAAAAAATATTTACTTAAGAATGTATCGACTTTCAGTTATAAAACTTCTGCGATTACTTCCATCTTTCGGATTTTAGAGACACTGCCAAAATTGTTTAATAGGTACCTATTGTTCAATACGCTCACACGTGTAAATTTTAGAAGGCATATAATTTCAGGCCACGATTTGATAATTACATTACGTAGTAGGTATCCATCTTACTAGATCGCCCGATAAATCCGACACGACAGTGAAAGTCCCGCCCACGTAATAAGTGCATCTAAAATATTTAAAATTTAAATAAGCACCAAACATTCATTACTGTCGCGGTGCACTCATTATCGTTTGCAGAATGAATAGAAAGTAAAGGCGCGTGCACACCGAGGCGACATTGTCCGGAGGGACGGCCGTGGTAATGCGGAAGCTGCGACGTGACGTCCTGCCCGCGGGCGGAATTGTTAATCGCCTCATTTATCAATGCAGACGAAAGTGAAAACCGCTACTGTGTTAATACAATTGTGAATGCGTCTTTATTTATTCCGCTCGATATTGTGTAAGCGTAATGCAATAAAAGGTATTGTTGTTTTTTAAGCACACTGTTTATTGTGTTGCCAACACTTGGTTTCAATTATTCGGTAATAAAATAAACTGTCGAAATTATTTAATGCACGCAATGGAACGTAACTCCATTAAAAATGGAATGCAAAACTTTACAGAGTGTAATATCTCATCATTCAAACCCATGAATGTAGTAAGAATAATATTCATTCACACGCCTACACCACATACATACATACATACCACACACACACACACACGCACGCACTCACGCACGCACGCACGCACGCACGCACGCACGCACGCACGCACGCACGCACGCACGCACGCACGCACGCACGCACGCACGCACGCACACACGCACGCACGCACGCACGCACGCACGCACACCCACACACAAACACACTCACACACACACACACACACACACACACACACACACACACACACACACACACACACACACCACACAAATCCACATGATTGCATGGTACCTTATTCTTATTACATATTACAATTAATGTTGTAAGATCATAACTTTATTTTATACCCATATACAGTATCCACGGGGTCCTGGTGATCTGTAATACAGGCTTAGCCTAACTCAGACACCAGCTCCTCACATTATGTAACATTTAATGTCAGTTAGTCTTACATTTAAACTATTAAGTAACTTGTACCTACATATGTGAGGAGAAATAAACGCTTTTATTATTATTTATTATTATTCGAGAAAATATAAATGAATGCAAAGTTTACACTTACGAGCATCCTAACAAATAACGTACCATCCTGTTTATTGATGCAATTGTGACATAACATTGTGTAGCAATACTTAGTAAGAGTGAACAGTGAACACAATTGTATCGGATGTGCTGTAATCGACGCCCTCGTATGGTTCACCGACCATCATGGGGTCCGGGTGACGTGATAGACGTTCTAATTAGGGAGCATAATCAAGAACCATGCTATATAATTAACTGTATACGTCAAGGAGGAGTTACTAATGTCCTGTGAGCGAATGTTATGCTTAATCGACTGCCGTATCGACATACGCACGTACTGCACGCGACGGATTGCTCAAAATAGTTGACGGTCGCCGCGTAAGTTGCGTACGAAAAAAGCTGTCCAAATCCGTAGGTTGACAAGTAACCTTATAATGATTGCTCTGTTCTCTTAAATATATTTAGACCAAAAAAACTTTTATAAATTGCATAATACTTACGTGTAGAAAACAATAAATTTGATTTGAACTCTAGTAGGTATTTGTCCTATATAAAATTAAATAAATGCAAAATCCATTCCAAATAAATGGGCCATCTACAATTGATTAACCGTCTTTCACGAGAAACTTGTTAAAAATTAATTCATCAATCGTAAATTGCTGTTACGAATGAATATAAATTTATTTAACATAAAATCTTAAATACTGACGACTTTTTAACGATCAGCTATTACATTTTTTACAACTTGCAACATTTAGTAAAGTGTTAAATTTATGTAAAACGGATAATGTAACTAATTTGCAGTTTTTAATCTGCATAACACTAACATGATAATTGATACTTTTATGAAAGCGTCAAAGTTGAGACGCAGTTACTCGTCTGTAAGATCATAAGCAAATTCTCATCAGCTAGGATTCACTCAATAATTTTATTCTATTGTTGTTCGTCGTGTTGCAGATTATACCGATAAAATAAATAATTAGCATTAAGGCAACCGTGAAAGAAACCGTTATTTAACATTGTATGCTTTTGTACAACACCGTGATTACTATTCACAATTACTTTTTTCTACTTGCACGTTTCTATTGTTAAAAATATCTTTGTGATTTATGATCATCTATTAAATAATAGATATAGGTTCTTTTTAAATAATTGTGCAAATTAATTTAACATTTTTGTATTGACTTTTTATTTCTAACTAGCTTCTGTTCGCGACTTCGTTTAGTTCGCGAGTTAGTTTTTTTGATAATCCCAAAGGAACCTTATATTTTTCGGGGATAAAAAGTAGCTTATGTTCTTCTCCAATATCCTGTTGCTTTGTGGTCCTGTCGGTTTAGCGGTTTAATCGTGAAAACGCATTAATAATAATAATAATAATTTAGCCCTTTTAACGTCCCACTGCTCGGCACGGGCCTCCCCTCAATGCGAGGGGGATTCAGGCCATAATCCACCACGCTGGCCCATTGCGGGTTGGTGGATTTCACATGTCTAAAGACATGCAGGTTTCCTCACGATGTTTTCCTTCACCGTAAGCAAGTGATAATCATATTAAAGTTATGATTCACACATAGATTTCGAAAAATCCAGAGGTGTGAGCCAGGGTTTGAACCCATGACCTTAAGCCCGCAAGACGCGTGCTTAACCAATCGGCTACCACTGCTAAAACGCATTAATAATTAATATTACGTAGATACCTATTATTGAGGGCACTTAAATTTCGAGTCGAATAGGTGTCTATCTTGGACATTATTTTATAAGTTATAAGAGAACAAACAACGCATGAGCAACGCGAATGTTGGAGAGTTGTATTATCTATAATTTAATAATGTCAACGAGGGTTTATCGTTATTTCGGCCATCTACTTCATAATGTCTCACCTTAACGGACACAAGAAGCAGTTTATTAGGCAGTAAGAGCAACTTGTGCTCTCATCACGTTAGAACCATAAAGGCTGACGAAAAACGTACTACTTTTTATGGCGACGACGTGATAGGTGACGAACGTAATAAAGCACGTTATGCTGTGTACGATATAAGCACAGAATACTGTCAAATGTATAAATTAAAAACCTAATGCTAGACGTACTAACATCAAAGTCTAGACTAATTACATATAGTTCAGGTTTTGAATAATTTCTTTTTCAGATATGTTGATACTAAATTAAAAAAAACAGTTAAGTGTTATAGTATCTAATTAAATTACTAGCTTAATTTACTTTTTACTCAATAAAAGTAGAGTTTCTTTTGTATAAAAAAGTAGTTACAAACTTATGTAATATTGCTAACTAATCGAAATCACAAACTTTGTTGTTATTACGTACTTTTAGTAGGTACCTATTAGGTTCATAATAAATTTTATAAAACAGCCTTCGTAATGAGCTGTAAGTATAGACGATCTTCCTTTAGTTGGACTACAGATAACTGCGTAGCCTTACACCCATACAAAAAGTCTAACTTATTCAAAATTAAACTCTCGAGACTTTATCAGCCAGTTACTGTTTCTAATGCGTGCTACACACGTAACGATATATCGTTGCGGATTAATCTGTGCAAACCGATTTGCGCAGATTTATCGATTGTGTGTACCTATGACAAATCGTTGCAGATTATCGTTAATCACTCATCGATGGCAGTTGCAATTCATATTAGGCAAATCGTTATCGATTGCGTTTGCATCAGCATCTTCCATCGTGCGTGGATGGCATATTTCTTGCGCGAGCTTCGGCGAAGAACTGACGAGTGACGATCGACGCCGCCGATATCGGTGACGTGTGACTGTGGAGACACTGGGGGCGTTCGATTTAACTGCATAGTCTGAAATCGCTACGATATATCGTTACGTTTGTAGCAGACATTAGTTCGAGTAGGCGCGTAGTGGCGCCAGCTGGAATTCTTGTCTCGGCCCAGCAGCAACTTTCATGAATAGTTAACTGGCTAGTTCACTGCGATCCAAGATCGCGCTTTGCACAGTAAACACAACATTGAATATACTATTTAAATAAACAACAGCACTTTGCCTATCTGTTTGGAATGTAGATACACAGATAAACAATGCTTGATTCATATCGTCGCGTCTCTTTAGTAATATAGTATAATATGTCGATCAGACTATAACCGTGAGAGTTCACCTAATTCCGTTTAATAACGGGAGTTACTATGTCTTGGGTTGGGAGAGGCGTAGATGGCACATTTTTGAAGTGAAAACTTCTTTAGCGGCGTCTTGCACTTTTCTTGAGATGGGTAAAATATGTTAAACTCGCGTCAGGGTCACGTGTCCTGATCGAAAAAATCGACAGATGGCGCAGGGTGCTTGCGCGAATAAAATGTGACAGATTCGTAGCGACAGGTCACGTGTCCTATCTTGGGATGGGTAAAAAGTATATATTTCATAATTTCGACGTCTGATTAGCTCCTAAGTGAATGGATTTGGGTGAGTGCTCTATGGGGCGTAGGTTCGAATCCTATGTTTACTATATTTTATAATTTAATATTTTATTAATTATTTAATTCTTATTGTTTTGTATTTTAATTTGTATCATTTTATATGATTATTTAAAAAAAAATCGGCCAGGTTGTTTTTTTTTTACATTTTTTCCCTAACCATCCCAAAATATTTAAAAATTCACAACGTTAATGTTCAAGTTTTCACTTCTGCCGGCACTCCCGGAGTGCAACCTGGCCGTTTTTTGTTACAATTTTACGTAGGTAGGAAATAATTGCAACAAAAGATGCGGGTACATACCCTTTATAAGTAGGATGAAAATATTTTCGAAATGTAAGTAAAGCAAACACTGAGGAATGTTAGTCACAAAAGTTGCATTTAAAACCAGTCAAGTAGGTACCTCAATTTAAAATCCTTAAACATATCGATGAAATAGGTACCTACTTACAAAAGTTGTCCAACAGTATTTAAATACCTACGCAACTTTAGGCCGTATCCGCAGTTGCAAGCTCAATTAGTGTCGAGGTGTGTACAATCAATTGCATACCTCGACCACTAGCCTGCCACTAGCTTCACCAAGCTTCCTAGTTTTGTGGGAAACGTCCTAGGATAGCATTGGCCAAAAGTTACAATTCCTTCCTTGCCTAGTATTAAATATACAGTCAGTAGTTAGCCAGTAGTTATCAGAACCTAGTCTCATTTTATTTAAATGTCCTGATTTTTTGATGGAATAAGTGATAACACTTACTGCAGCCTACTAAGTGCTTTTAACAAGGTAGTTTCTTGTTAGCCAATTGAACACTTATTGAATTTCCATATCGACAGTTTTGTAAATTTGTTGTCTGTCGTAAAATCTCGTGAGAAAAGCACTTTACTTACATACTTTACATGTAAATAACAAAGTATTTCGCACTAGGTAGATACACACTTTATCATTTTAATAAGGCGCTTAATACCACAGTTGAACCACATAATTAACGTGGACATTGTAAAAATGTCATTTTAACTCACTGGAATTTTATATGACACGTTACACCGCTTTCATAAAACGTTTAAATCCTTCTCCAAGTTTGTAATAACAAATTAACATTTTGTTAATCGAGCTTATGATCCTGTTAAATACACCTGCATTGAATGTTGTAATGTTAAGTAGGCGACAGGCGTAAGGATACTTGCGTCATTGAATGTGGCATATAGCTGTGTTTTGAATTCCTCATAGTCAAAGTCCTTAACCTTATGATAAGATAGTATTGTTTTTGTTTACACTCTCATAGAATAGATGATTGATAGAGATGAGGAGTGTGCTCGTTACCCCATAAATATTGATCGCAATAGGTTAAATCAGGGGTCGGCAAGTAGTTTTAGGTGGGGTCCGGATACTGTGGGAAAATTTTAACGAGCTCCAGAAAAAAACAACTGATAATAATTAAATCACATCAGTTATAACTAATTCGCACAACCACACACACACACACAGGCTAGATTGGAAACTAATCAAACCATATCAGTTATAGGTACTTGTAAAACAGGTTAGCTAGGCAACTTAAAATAGAATAAGTACTAAGTTAGTAATCTATGTGGCTTAAAAATATTATGTCAATTAATACAGGTATAGTAAACCTTATCTACGTATTAATTTATACTTGGTATACAATACATTACAATATTTGGAGGTCCGAGGTTCGACTTTTCGCGGTCCGCAAACGGACCGCGGTCCGCCTGTTGCCGACCGTTGGGTTAAATTGTGCGAGTCACATAAATTTTCCATTCGAATAAATACGTACAAATTATACGACTTGGTTAGTCGAATGAACAAATAGTATCTATTTCATTCAATGTTAATTGTATCATGATCACTGATAATTTGTAAACAACAATTGCCAAAAGATTCCACACAGTGACAGCATATCGTTCTCCAAGCGTTTAGGTCAAGAGATAAATTCCAACATGTGCCATCTGCATAATCACTAATGAGCTATTGATTTATCCAGAAACACGGTTAAATATCACATTATGACAACGAGTCATACCCTGCTGGAATCTGGAGCTCAATCTTATCGACTAATAATTGTTCAACGGTTGCCTCTGCTTCCCTAGATCATTATTCATTAGCTTGTATAACTGCATTCATTTCAGCAGACAGAAGATCCGGTGGAGTTAGCTGTTACATGTTTTTCTTGATTTATTCAATTACCAAGTTTATCGAACAACCTTTTGCTCTCGCAGAGTCTTATCATTCAATTAATTATTTTCTTGTTATTAAAAACGTCGTATCAATTCGCCACCCATACTGCTCCTCTCCGTGACGTGAACGTGAAACGTAGAACGGATTCATTGATCAGTGAGTTATATATGTTCGAAAGCACATAAAACAATTAGTTTTCAATGATAAGTAGGGTAAACCATGTGTCTATTTGTCTAGCGGAAGGAACTGTTTACATAGTGTGGAAAAGACAAATTGTTTTTGCAAATAACTTCGCTGTGTTGCTGTTTAAAATCAAGAACTGAGCACTAGATACTTCAGAGGTCATTTCTGTTGAACAAATATAAACTTGTGCGGTGTAGTTTCGGCAAAGTATTAACGGTGTGGATGTTTTCTTCGGATGGTACGTGCTTTGATTGCTTACCAACTGAACGTGATGCAAAATGTATTCCACTGTAAACAAACGTGAGTAATTGTGCAGATATTTATTAACATAATCCGACTTTATATGTTGCTCATTCCTTTCTTGATCTGTATTTGGAATCGTATCTGAGAGTGTTAGCATTCTATTCTGCTGAACCGCGTGCGCTTTGTTTTACTGATTTATCCGTTGCCCGCGAAGCACGTGGAATCCCATAAGTATTCTATCGCCCCCTATTTCCAGGTCTTTATGGTTTAATTTAATGGATATATCTTAATGCAAGCACCAAGAAGCCAAGAGAATTCAGTAATTTATCTAGGTTAGGTTTCATAGTAGTCAAATATAGATTTCATGATGAGTGTGAGCGAGTCGCACCTACCTATTTGGCTTTTATAGGTCCTATACGTTCTAAACCACAATGTTCAGTTTAATGTATAAGAAAAAGACACACCGCATTCCAGGTAGGAACCACATAAAACGGCACGGAACACACAAACAGCCGTAACGATTGGTAAACGCGTATTTGGTTTTATCGACACAAATTTGCACACAATGTTTAGAAACAAACGGCATCAATGTTTTGCTTTCACGGCCCATGCCTGAGAATGATTGTACTGTTATTATTACATGCTTGAATCATTCACTTGCATATTTTATATTCATCCGTTTTTGACCTGCAACATTTTTTATAACACAACTTTAGTCTTGCACAAATCTTAATCAACAGAATGAATAGGTATTAATAATAATAAAGCCTTTATTTACCCAATTCTTTTCATGCAACATTTCTTAATTGATTATAATAATAATTGATAAATTTCATAATTTAATAGATTCCCTAAATCAATAAAGTTCATGAGTTAATAAATTCAATAAATTTCATAAATTAATAGATTCAACAAATTTCATAAATTAATACAAATCATAAATAATAATAAATAATATTTTATATTTCATTGAGGTACCCATTTTTGGGTGTAGGCCTCCTCCAACCCCTTCCATTGCTCTCTGTCGTTAGCTTGTCGAGTCCATGTAGCTCCAGCCGCTTGGATAACATCATCATTAATAGGTATTACCGGTACCTTATTTAGCGATATCATTGTATTTACGTTATCACACTACCATTTTAGTGGTCACATATGGAAGCTCATATCACAAAAGGTTAAAGAAAGATAGTCTTTGTTCCTGAAACAATTGAGAGCCCATATTAAATGAGTACGAGAACGGAACATGGTCGGATTCTCGGGAGTCGGTCGCCCGAGACGTCCAGTGTTTACCGGCCATACAAACCAATATTGACATTCTCTTTGTCTACTAACTGACGGCTAATCTCTTTGTATGGGATATTCTTTTGTGTAATATCAAGGCGTGCTTCTGTGGTTTAACTTACAGCGTTTATTAACGAAATAAACTGGCTTAGGCTTCAATTCTCGGTATTATTATGATGAATACGAATACTTTTAATATAGTTGAAACACTTCTATTCATACCAGCTTAGCGAAATACATAGGTACTTAATGTGAAATGAAATTTATAAATATCCTGGGACATTCTTTTTACACACGGCTACCTGATCCCAAACTAAGCAGAGCTTTTACATGGAAACCAGATAACTGATATTACTACATATACTACTTTTTGTTTGTAAATACATACTTAATTTACATAATTACACCCAGAGTCGGGACATACAGACATGTTCAACCACACAAATGCATGTCCCGGGTAGGAATCGAACCTACGACCTGCAGCGTGATAGGCGGAATCTTACCAACCACGCCAACGGGCCCGTCGCCCTTAAATAGCTAATTAAAAATGAAATATTAAAAAAAGTAGTAACTTAGATAGATATATAGGTAAGAGAGCAACGAGCAACATTACCTACAGTGTGAGCTGTGCCGAAAGGCATTTGGCTCAGCATGTGCCTACAATGTCGAATATTGTATAGGTACAAGAATTCGGTAAAAGCTTGTCAAGGGCTGACTAGTTTGAGGCTCCGGGCTATGCCACCGAATGGCTATCGATGGGCTCGGCCGGTCCACTTTCGTGCAGTTTGTGTGCCGGCTGCGCGAGCGCAGAGGCAATGTCACGTGACATTCTGCGCCACGTGCACATCACAAACGTATAGAAAACCTCCAGACGATGTTTGTGGGACATATCGCAGCAGGAATACCTCGTTAAATCAGATATCATAAACACCGAAGAAAATAGCTGCTAAACAATGTTCATACATTTTATAACCACTCATTTTGTTGAGTTTAAGCACTTTCACATCTGCAGATTTATTTTTATGGCTTATAAAATACATAACCTGGTTGTTTAAACTAATAAGGATATCTATGAAGACCAATGTAGAACGCATAACTGGGTATCTATGAGTGTGCAAGTCCAGGAATGCACTGTTGATAGATCTCCGAAGCTTTGCTGCCAAATCACACGGTAAATAACTACGTGTAATCCATAGACGCCCTTGGATCTGTTTACAATATTGGGCTTCATCATTTTCCTCATTTACGCTCGCAGATAAATCCTAATGTACTTATATTAAAGTTTAAACTAGTGATGTGAACCGATTCGACAAAACCGAAAAAAAACTGTGTTTTATAGGACAGGTGGCAAACAAGCGTACGGCCCGCCTGATGTTAAGCAGTTACCGTAATAAAATAAACAATTAACGTCAATTAATTAACGTTTGTTTCCTGGTTGCAGGGCTTCGCCGGGCGAGTACGGCCGCCCGCTATAATGTGACCGGCGCAAGACGGCGCGCGTCTCCCCTCAAGGTAAGCATCCTCTCTCTTGCATTACTGGACCATATTGTACAGCGCAGCGCTACCAACTTGTCTGTGCAGGTGGACAAAACAGGAACTAACGCTTTCAGTACGAAATATGATTAATTTTATAAGACCGGTAGCGACAAAGTCACCTGACTGACCTGACCAGATAAGTTGGTGGTAGTTCACTTTTTATAATGCAACATCAGTGTAATAATATAATGTGTTGAGGTGTCCTGAGAATTATTTTAATCATGATTTGAAATGGAACCACTAACCACGCGGTTCGAAGTGATGAGTAAATCATCAGAAACCTACTAGGTTTATTTGGAATTACAGATACGTAATATGACATCACTGAATTAATGGTTACTGATGGTTGCAATACAAATTGACCCTCATTCAAAGGGTTGTGAACAAACCTCGGCTCTCACTTCAGTTAGGTACATCCAGTCACCCCTGCAGTTATCAGCCCTGACAGCGTTTTGTTCAGTTGGTAACACCGAACCAAACACCAGCACATTTTAGCAGGATACATCGCACACGCACTGCTTTGCATAAAATATCCGCCTCAAATCGCAAAAAAAAGTTAAAATCATTAATAAAGTAAAACGTTGGAGCCAGTCTTATGGCGACGTATTCCGTTAACCTTTAAAGGCCCGACTCTGTCTGCATATTCATTGCAGGGCGCGGCTACACCGGCGGCCGTGAATCCGGGCATGATGTATCATTTGTTATTCACGGGCGAGATGTGTCGCCCGCCGGCTTCCGTCAAAGCGGCTGTTTCCTTTCCGAAAATACAAAGATTATATTCCGAACGCATCCGTTTCGGTACGCTGAATGCGATTTTGTTTCGTATTCGCACACCGTTAACGAGATCCATCCGAGCGTTAAAGAAAAGTACTGCCCACTGTGTTGTTCCGCAGAAAACTTGCCCTGACTGCAATAAACTAGTACAAAAAGCGGATCTAAGCAGCTTATCGCAGATGACGATGCCCGGATGTGATGCATAGTAGTGTTTTGGTCTTGTGCTTCCGTTGATTTTAACTGTTTTATGCCAATCTCAGTGTTTATAAAATACCTTATAGTTCATTGGGTATACAAGTTTATGTACGGATGGAAAACAAATATTTTTCAAATTATTGTAACAAAAGTTTGAGGTAGGTCCTTTACTATCAATTTCCATCGCGTCATACCTAATGCATTTTTGTCAGTTAGAAATTGCAGGCAGTCATAAAATGAATGTAGAAAAATAAGAATGGCGAACTAAAGAATTCTTAAAAGTGAATTAAAATTGAATGTGAATTAAAAACTTATGTCGGTTACTTTAAATTGAGAGAGTTGAAAATTTAAGGGAGATGAATGAGCTCTTTTTATAAATAAACAGACACCGGCTGGGTTTTGTGCGTACAGGAGGCCACCGCGTAGTACGGGCGAAAGTGCGTTTTAATTGTTTTTGGAAATTGATAAAACATATACGTAGTCTAATGTAATGTACGTAAAAAATAAAGACCATTTAGTTAATCCGCTTACAGTAAAAACTAAAATCTAATCTTCTTATGGACGAGCAAAGCTTAATCTTCTCGTCGAGCAATCCGCTCTTCTTGGAGAATTAGAGGAAATGAAATGTCCTAGAAATAATTAGTGGCGTTCTCAATACTAATAAGCAATAATTAACAATGCCAATCATACCTTGTATTATGATAATATAGATGTTAACGAAACTTTGAACCAATACATAGTAAATAATTGATTAAAATAATAATAATGATTCATTTATTATCTGGCACATATGCCCATAGATATATATCTTACAGACTAATATACATATATTTTAAAATAGATCATGTACACGTCGCTGTACGATCTAGCGGCACTTGTTCCCGGAAGCGACGAAACACCACTCCAATCGGCCAGAAGTTAAACGATACATTCGCACATGATTACCTCAACACCTAAAAACATTAGTTCCACCTACATATTCACTCGAGTTAACAAAGACGCCGACAAACCACGTGGATGAATCGAACACGACAAAAAACCTGTTAAAATTTTAAACTGGCTCCCTTTATATTGCCTCGCGAATTAAAGCTTGGCAATTTTCCAGCACAATAAAAAAGAATATGATATACAGCCACATAAAATAGATACGTTGACCTTGTAGCGAACACCCGAACACTAGACGAGACGTAGGAACGATAGTGAAATGTCGCAGCACATGCTAACACGGCGAGTCTGTCAGTAGGTCGCTCTCGGCGACACACTTGCCCATGAGAGTGACAAAACTTTCAGCTGCAAGACCTATTCATTTAATAGGCCAGCTAGCTTTATTTCTTAATTGCCTAGGGGCACACGGACGGACGGTCCATCTAATGGCAAGTGGTAACCCTAGGACATCTGCAGCTTAAGGGGAGAAGACCCGGTGCTGAACTTTTAGGGACCAAGTAGAGATCCAGTTTATCTGGCCAACATTTCCAAAGACTGCCGCTTTAGAGTCTTCCTGCGTAAGGCAGGTTCACGGCCGGACACGGATCGCCCGCAATTTACGAGGAATTGTCTGTACAACGTTTTCCTAACCATTTTCAAAACAAACCCCAAGATACAGACTCTCTCTAGGTTAGTGTTCTCAGAAAATATCTGATGTCAAAGAGTATTTTTAAAATAAATTATTCTTATTCCTAAATCACTGTTTTCTTCTTCTTCTATTCTATATAACTACTTAATACAATTCTAACACTGATAGACAACGCACAGCCTGAACCGGTGGGTGCAGGAGCATTAAATTTTGCACAAGAGTTCCTTATAAAGGTATTTTGAATATCGATTCTATAAGGAGGTTCGATTGGGGTTTGTATGGGAGTTCGTCATTTTCGCTCCATGGAAAATCCCATCGGGTAGGTACAATAATTATAATAACTGTGAAAGTGAAAACTGGGTAAATTAAGTAGAATAAAAATTTGTACCAGCTGGTACACTTATCACAATAGATGAAAACAGTGTCAAAGTTAAAAAGCTAACCGGTGAAATAGCTTAATGTTAGCTCAGTTTAACTGCATCGTTTGTATGTTGGAAATGTGAGCACAAATTATCATCTTTGCTATTATATCTACTATAGTAACGTGTATAATATGAGCTTGTTATAATTGTGGGAAATGTTACGCACTCCAACCATTTGACCTGACCTGACACAAGGTATCTTTGTGTGTCCGGGTTAATACTAAAATAACAACAGCTATGCTACCAGAATATATGTTTTTATTAAAATGAACGTTGTTTGAGTAATTGAGTGATAGAAATAAGACGGAAAAATCTTAATAAAAAATATATTTGAAAGCAGCGACAGTTGAGTCAAAAACTCGCCTAGAAAACATGTTTATGTAGATTCGATCCTCAGCTGACGCTTCTACGGTGGTCGTAAGACAAAGCAAGAGTTCCCTGCTGGACGTAGACCTCCACCAAGACCCACACCTGACGATCTTCCCCCCTCGCATCCACCGACTTCCCGCGACGCGATAACAGCAATGAATATACGGAACAGTGAGAACAAATTTTGTGAAAATCTACGAATCTGAAGCACTAACCAGTTATAGAAAGGTGAGGTTATGAGGTCTGTCAAGTGATCAAGTCGCACTTCGGATCCCTATGCTGTCATGATAACACATCATAATTTAAAAAAAAACGTGTTTAATATAAAATTTAAATAAATCCCAATAACAGCTTCACTGTTTATGCCTTATCATTCTCTTTGTCTATCTAAATATTTCTCTTGGCTCCTTTGTCCACAGTCGACATGGTCATTAAGGCAGCACGCTCATTAGTATTAGTTAGCTGTTTAGTCGTGACTGGCAGCGACAATTTAACACATACGATTATAACGGTGACTCGGTCGCGTCAAGCTTCCTCACTTGAACAAAAGAGCTCGTCGGATAATCGAAGTAGTGGAATATCTAATGAGACAACTAATGGTTGTATTAGTGACATAACACGTTACATTGCACCTAATTTACTAAAGAAGCTTGTGCTTTTGTTTCAACTTAGAATTCTTTTTAAGTAAGTATTATCACGTATCAAGATCTAATTCTTAACGTAACACGTAGTAGGTAACAGTAAGGTATGTTCCATATAAATAGACAGTATTTTATTAATTTTTACTCACTTTTAGATATAACTTATTCTATTTATTAATTCAAGATACCTATTACAAAATTACTGATATGTAAAAACCTCCTAAAACCTTGGCTTAATACCTCCACAATGTGGTGGTGTATGGCCACTCAAGCCTCTGACTACCCCCCGAATGGGGATAAAAGTCGTGACGTTATATATTTTTATTTGTTTATGATATGTAAAAAAGTACCTATGTAAGTATAGTTAATTAATAATGACATAGGTACATACAGTTACATACTACGTCCTTCAATTTATTCACGCTGATTATTTAACAAATGGTTACTTGAGGAGCAATCCAATCTAATCATTAGATCGCCTATTGTCAGTGCTTTTGCTAAAGTAATAAAAAAAAACACTGATTAAGATTCATTAATTCATAATCAAAGTTTTTGACCTTTCAAACTTAATGTTTCGTTAAAGACAGGCAGGTTCGTTCCTGATATTGATATTAAAGAAGCAACTTTAACAAATTAGTCTTAAGTAATTGCCGTAACTACCTACCTACTGTTTAAACAACACGTTGAACGAGGGTGATAATCACAAATGTAAACCTGTTCACTGATAAAGATGTTATTCGTCCTAGGAACATGCGTGAAAATTATTAAACGAAATCTTTAGATGCGTAACATGTACATAAGTAAATAAAGCATTTATGATTACCTACTTCCAGTCGTCTCCACCCATCTCTAATCTAGTAGGTATGTAATAGTATAATAATCTAATGTTAATAATCTCTAATAGTATTTGTCAGTTTGTGCGTTTCGTTCTGCTAAACTACGCAACGGATATTAAATCGATTTTCACAATAATTTTGAGAATATCTTCCGCAAAGAAATTCATAAATCGTAGACTAAACCCGTGCGAAACCGGGATGGGTCGCTAGTTCTGTTTATAAAAATGAGTAGAGCTAAGTACCTTTAAAATGAACTATGTATAGAAAAAAAATGTGTGATCGCGACTGGAAAGCTTAAACACAATAGGAAATTAATTTAAATTGACCACTAATTAAATCATTAAGTAACGTGACCTAAAACGACTACAATCACGAATTAATCGTCCCTATATCCTGTTCACGAATCGGGCACCAATCAGTGGTTACCTAATATGCAAATATGGCCGACATCGCGCCAACCAGTTAGCGCACTTTCTCGACAAGCCATTGCCACACAATGGACATTAATGGACATCGATGGTGGTGCACGTGGTTTACTCTTACTATCACGTTTTCGCAAGCTGTCATAGCTGCTTGACACTGATAAGTTGGCATTTTGACCGGAAAACCTTATCAATAAACCCTTTCAAATATCTTGGTTCATGCAATAAGTGGCCCTACCGAACCAAACCGATTAAGTGTTTCATATATGTAAAAAGTTGAAGGTTGGATGGTTTGGGCATGTGATAAGAAGACATGAGAAGCATAAGAGTTACAAAAAGAGTGATGATTAAAAATGTGGATGGATACAGAGCGAGAGGAAGACCCAAGAAAAGAGTGATATTAATGAGTTGGGAGTGGATTTAATTAAGAATGACAGCATAATGTGATGAATGAAAAAGTAAGACGTACTGCGCCGACCCCAGATAATGGGAAAAGGTAAAACAGAATACATGGAAGAAGTACATAAATGCAACAACGATGCTGGAATAATGTAAGGGTCTAACATAACATAAGGCTTGAGGGCTTTGTTAACACCCGCTCTACACAACCGACTTGGGCCCCGAATCTACCTATAGGACTTCCCGGATAGGTGCAAAAGCGTTTCCATAACCCCACAATAAACGGAACCTCATGTCAGATAACCTAACGGCCGAATACTCAAAGGCTACTAAATATTTAAGCCCCACTAAGCAGTTTGAGACTTCGTTAACTGTCATTTTTTGTATAGCGCGTCAAAGTTAAGCAGCTCTTAAATTTAAGTTGCGTACGAGTATTCGGCTGTAAGTCTTATAACATAGTTGAATAGTCAAAAAAAATTATTAGTTACTGATCTTTATCGATCTTTGCCATAATTATTATAACTGAATTAATCTTTTAGAAAGAGGTGAGTATTTTAATTGCCTACCTAGATGTAATAAATAAGGAGAGAGTACGACACAGTAATTACGGAATGTCGTTTCTCTTTATATCTATATACATGTTTTTACAGTTCGCTGACGGTGAGGGAAAACATCGTGAGGAAACCTACCTATCCCTCGGGATTAGGTAATAGTCAGTTCCTGTATACACGGCGACACGGTTCACCACCTGTCACGTTGGGTTCTGACTATCTAGTGAAACGTGGGCTTTGATTTGGTTAATACCTCCCCAATGTGGTGGTGTATGGCCACTCAAGCCTCTGACTACCCCCGAACGGGGATAAAAGTCGTGACGTTACATGTTTTTAGATCAGTGTTATAGAAAATCTACGTTTACCTGTTTCCTATTAAAATTCCGGAAAGAGAGAAGAAGTCGAGTAGTACCTATGTAACTACAGGTTTGTCTAAATAAAGCTAATGCAGTTGTTATTTCTTCACTCCCCCCATCGTGCGTGCCTTCTTATCGAGATTTTGAATCTTGATATCATAATTAGAATAGAACCCCAACTTCTCTCAAATCCGCTTTTTACAAAGAAACACCTGCCATCTCTACTTAGAGGGTGTTATACCAACCGTGACTAAATATGTTTCATTTTAACCGTCAGAGAAGTTAATTTACGCAATGGAATTATTTAAGGAACGCTTCAAAGAGAAAACATACTGTTATTTTCTTCCGTATGCTTTAATTAGCCCTTTTAAATTCGAGTTACGGGACGCTATTTCGAATGTCTTAATAAAATTTTAATTCATCCATACATGCGCAGAACGTTCTCAGAAACACTCGACTCGAGTTCGTACTGGAAAGCTATTTGTGTGCAACCCTGCTCCGGCGCACCTCCGTTCCGCAACTGTCTTGTCTCGCTCACGCATACATGTCAAGGTAGGGTTCAATATTCGAGGATTTGGTACGCGCAGATAATAATACATCAGAACGGAATACCCAACGTGTCTGCTTTATGTCAACACAGAACGATCTCATTAGGTCAGACAAGCGCATATTAAAACTTCATATGAATGCATTTCATAGGACCCGCGGGGAGAAAATCCCGGACAACATTCACCGCGGTTAAAGCCACTTTCTAATCCTTTTCACAGTAGTGAATGTGGTGTAAGGTATGGCTCAATCAAGCACCCATTGAAACACGGTCAATTCCCGCGTGAAGCTTCCGCGTGCGCGTGCGGCGCCTGACGCGAGATCATTGCCAGATGCCGGCGATAGATCGCGACGGGGTCAACAGCCATTGCCCTTGTTTTGCGCATCCCAATCGTTTATTCGCAAGTACCAACAGAACACCATAAACGCACGCCTGGGGTCAAGGGAAGTAACATTACTTGTAGGTACCAGGGGGCTTACCACGAACTCTTATTGCGATTCAATTACAGGAACGTATTAACGTTTCAGCGACTTTTTGTGCAATGACGTACCTTATTGTCATGACAATAAGAAACGTCATTGCACAAATGGCCGCTGAAACGTTAAAACAAAACTGCTATAAGAGGTGGTGGTAAGCCCCCTGTACCTACTACACAAATGTTATGTAATACAACATACAAATCAAACAACAATGTAGTAACTACAGGGCTTTGAGTCTCTACAATTGTCCATTGCGATCTCTAAAATTATCTACGTGAATTCTTCATTGTAAATCGTAAATTCTTGACGGTCGACATGAAGAGAGGAGATGAAGACTGGTTTGGACAATGGACAATTGTAAAGAGACTCGACGAGGCCCTGGTAATGTGTGAATACCTTGTAATATTATGTAACGACGAAGTAACGACTAACGACCCATCCTCTGTGAACTTCACTAAAATGACGTGCTTTGAAGTTAGCAGCTTCCAAACAACACTTCCTCTAACGCGTGTGTAGTCCCGGAATTACAGGTAGGTACCTATTTATGCTGCATGTAACGTAGCAAACATTGAAACATCAAAGAAACTTATAATGAGGACAATGTAGCTTGTATAACTTCGTACTTGTGCAATGAAATTAGAACATCGAACTAGGATATAAAAGTTGCTTCCGGTTCGATCTACTTCAAATACCGTCAAGTAAGTATAGTTCGCGACAGGTCGAGATGACATTCGGGTTATGAGCTTTTTGCAGAATAAAATTGGAATCTAAATTAGCAGGACCTGCAACGCAACAGAATAATTTATTTTAATTATTTTGTGGGCGATTTTAATTGTTTATAGAGTCCTGCTAATTTTGATTCGGATTTTATTCTGCAAAAAGATCATAACCCGAATGTCATCTCGACCTGTCGCGAACTATACCTACCTACTGCTAAATGACTTCCTAAATCTTCTAGAAATACCTGACGAGAGATTCAATATTTTAATAAAAAGATTTTATAGGTAAAATACAATTTTACTGATGGTCAAAGCTGGGCTTTGTAGAGGCCACTTTGAAGATACTGACTTAAAGACAGGTAAGAATGTATTGTGGGGTATAGGTACCTAAGACCCCGAAAAAGGGTACCCATCTAAAAATATCATCCGTCACCAATGTCTTTATCTATAAAATGCAGGTGTTACTTATCTTAAGTCACGTTTACTTTTTATTATGATTAATTATACGTTGCATAACTTGATTTTATTATTACAGCAACTTTTAAACTTCATTTTAAATAACTAAGTTCCATGATATTTTACGTCTACTACAGTAGACACTACACTTTAGATCTCCTTTATAATAAGTTGTTACTCGCGATTAACTTCACAAAGAACTTTATTAACTTCATAAATTAGATTTTATCGAGTCAGTGAAAACTTAATTGATTATGAACACTTTGTTTTATATCATAAGGCCATCTATATTATTATTAGAGTATCAATGATTAACCCTTAATAAATAAAATACTACTTAAATAAAATTTTAGTAAATACCAAAGAAAATATCTAAATAGTAGAATACCTACTACGGCGGAAAGTGCAATTTCAATTCTATAAGCATTTTGAAAGGACAATACAATTTACCTTAAATGTTATCTCATAAATCGAATGTACAAAAGTTCAAGTTTAGTAGGTATTGTCCAAAACGCAGTAACTAGGTATAGAACCTAATAATAAGTAGGTACTAATACTATTCCACCTCCTAACATGTTATTCTAAAACCAGTTAAAGCAAGTTAAGTAACACATCAACACATGTGAAGCATGGTTCTGAATGTAAAACATCTGCAAATATTTTGTTTGTAATTCAGTGTTTATAATATCAGACATGTTTATTGACATCCAGTCAAAATGTTTGTTGATATAGCCACATACTATATCAACATGAAAGTATAACACCATTCATCGTACAAAACAAATTGGTACCTAGCTAAGTAGTTAACTGCAACTTTGAAAAAATGTGCAAGTTTAATACAGTACCGCAACATATTATATCCATACATACCTACCTACCTAATCATTATTTTATAGAAAACTCGATTTTCACTAATTCAATGATTTAAATCTTTAAACTAACAAAATATAATGGTATGTGAGAGAACCGCTCTCATACCTATTCGCAAAAACGGTCTAATCAAATCGCCGTAAAATGTTGACGCCACTAACTAAAATTGTTTGTTTAGAAATTCAAACTCTACCTTTTTGTTTGCGCAAAAAGAAACATAGGTACCATACCCTTATCTATTCTGTGACCATACCTACCATTTTGCGTGGCGGCCGACTATCCATGTGTAACATGTCGCCCACACACGCCTCCATCGCTGAATTAGCCGTTTTTGTAAATGAGTTATCAATTGAATGAAAGCTATTTCCATAATTAAATGTGAAAGTTTGAAACTTGAATTAAATAAAAATATTAATACTTACTTCATTCACAAAATATGATCACTGACTTCTCTTCTTCAGCATCCTATGACATGAAAAGCGTTAGTTATACCTACCATTAGTTAATTACCTACCTGCAGTTAGATCACTGCAGATGAACTAAATAAGTACCTACCTACCTACCTAACCATCATTTGTAATAGGCACTGTGCATAGAACCTACACTGAGAAAAAAAATCGGTTAAATGCAAAATCTAATGTGAGGTTATTGCAAAAAGTTAGTTAAATACTACCTAGTTTAGGTTTTCTGAACCTATTGTAGGTAAAAATATTTACCTACAAAAAAACTATTTACTTACAATAGGTTCAGAAAACCTCAACTAGGTAGTATTTAACTAACTTTTTGCAATAACCTCACATTAGGTCATGCATTTAACCTCATTTTTTTCTCAGTGTACTTACGCGAGTGAAAATATCTAAAATAAATAGCTACCAAACCTACCTATCAAATTTAACTAACATAGTAAGTTAGTTAGCTGGTGTACAACTTTCATCACGATATGAAAATTGAAGTAAAAAATAACGCCGATTTCATTGACACCCATCACAAATAGCTGCCGATTATATCGGATTCAAATATGCACTTAAGCAATTTTAATGCAATTTAAAAGTGAAGGCGATGTGGGTGCCTACTTATAGTCTTATGATTAACACACTTTCACTTACTCAAGTGATAAAGGGCTCCAAGGTCGGACGTACGTAAAATTTGGGACACATTCGTAAATCTCTCACGGCTATTCATTATCAAGTTTAGATATTCATTTCGTAATAATTGAGTTAAGCGATCAGCTTAGGGTCGGTAGGTATTTTGGTGCAATTGGGTAGGTAATATTTTCTTTAGTAAATCGAGAATATTTCTTTCAGAATTATAGATGACCTACTAACATATTTACTTATAAAGATTCTTCGACGTATTGTTCCAATATCAATGCTACTACAACATATGTTCCTACCTACTTACTTTGGTTTTACAAGACAGAAACACAGAAGACACACAAGCGTGCCTTCATAATAATATATTTAAATACCCAATGAACACAATGGACTCGTGTTCGAGCTATTGTACTAATGGATGAGGCCAAACCTTGAACCAATTGACATTACATTGATTCTGGATCCGCGAGCAATCTCAGGTATCATTCGATTCGATATAAAATTACCGATGAGTCGCCGACCGTGACGTGTTTCTTCATACAACTAGTAGTAACATATACGTTTTTACCGTTTCTTTAGATAAATGATACCTACTCTTTCTTTAGAATAAATAAATATCACCAGACAACCACACACCAACTGTATGGTCCCAAACTAAGCAACGCTTGTACTAGGCTACCATGCAATGGACTGGGGGCGAACCCAATAAAACCCAGACCAGGGCAAATTACGAACAGGCCGTTTCCGAAATTTGCTCAGGCGGGAATCGAACCCGCAACCACTCGATCCAGTGAGCCGAGCAGCCAACGCCCAAACCACTGCGCCAAGCGGTCGTCACTCTTTCTTTAGAAGTTCTACTGTACGAATGTATCAGAAGTCGAAGAAGTCAGTTGAAGTCGTTGAAATTTATGATTGGTTGGCACTTGGCACATTCTAAAACCACTTCGTTCATTATGGCTCTTCCTAAAATCTAGTCTACAGCTTTATTTAATGGCTATCCGATATACCTACGACACGAACAGGTGCTCATGAAATGAGGATTTTAACCCTGTCGAAATTAGATAACTGCCACTTGAAACGCATTATAGGAAAGTACCGAAATCTGGCATGATGACAGAGGCAATACTTAATATTTCTAGTAACTTGTTATGGAAATAACTATTATGGTGTTGTACATTTTTATGCCTACAGCTACGGCCATTACTCTCATTAAGATCACTTTTGCATAGTAGTAGGTAATTCTTAGCTCTACCTTCTTAGGTATCGTCACAACTTTAGAGACCCCAAAATACAGTGATAGGTACGTGTTCCCGAATATTGTAATCTTTCTGTATTATAATTATGATAATATTGTCCCCAGGTGTTTGCGATGTGGTACACGTGGACGACGTTATTGCTGGTGTCGTGTGCACTAGTGGAGGCCGAGCTCGGTGCCGAGGCGGCCACGGACGCAGCGCCGGCGCCGGCGACGGCGACGACCACCCGCGCGCCGCCTCGCACCCTCGACCGCCAAGCAGCCGAGCTCGCCTGGAAGTCCTGGCTCCAGAGCCCAGAGAGCGGCAACCAAAACGCACCTCCTCGAAGAATCACTACAAAGTCGCTGTTTATCACGCCCTACGTCTGCCCGAAGGGGCAGCGACTCGACCGAAATGGCTGCGTTCAGGTAAATCCATCTTCATATCACTCAAAAAACAATATCGGCCCCTTTTTTTATCGCCTAGTAAGGCAACCGGACAGTCGATTTACCTGATGGTAATTAATAATGGAAAACGCCGCCCAGGATATCTCCAACTTTAGGGGAGTAGATGCGGTCCCGAAATTTTAGGGTCCTGTAACCATGACCTTTGAAGAACTGATGATACAAAAGTTGAGCCTTCTTAAGATTCTTGTCTAAATAAATTATTTTTCTAATTACAGGTGGTAACCGTGAACAAAACCGAACACGAACGTATTCTGCTGGACCAATTAAATGCTTTGTTCACTTCGGCTCCGAGCGGAGACGTGGTATATGACTACGGCGACGAAGATCCGGGACCGCTGCAACTGTCCATCCCTATAGGCCTGGACCCTCAAGCAGCACCGCTCCAAGGACAGGAGCCATCAGGACAGGTAAGCAGACTCTTCAATATCATCCAATAAAATAATCTGAATCCGCCCATCCTGCTGATGAATGTTAGGTCTGCAACCCCAACTCTTACCCAAATGCTAATTCAAGCAGCATTATATTTTATTTCAAGAGAGCAAATCAAGGTCAAAACTCAAGGCGGTATCTTTAAAATTGGTAGACAACCTATTTAAATGTTCACTTTTTTCCTTACAGGCTCAAGAGCTCCAATCGAACTACGTGAAAATTGACAAAAAAGATGTCAATGGACCTAAGGGTGATGAAGGATCTGCCCTCGAAGCTGAATTAGAACTATTAAAACTACAAAATACACTAAACAAGAATGATACTGCCGCAATCGATGACTCGGGTGTATTAAATCACAACGTGCTAAATAACATCAACCCATATCCGGATAAACCCAAACGTGACAGCCCTATGCCGAACACATCCGAAGTTGATTCATCGAGCAATACCACCGATGAGGGGCAAAAAGAAGTAGTATATGGTCACGTTAACGTAGACCCCGTTATGTACGATACAGAAAATCAAAGCAATAAACCTGAAAATATAGAGGTCAAAGAATCTAGTATGTTACCCAACTTATCAAAAACACAAAACAATGGCACGAATGTCACAGATAAAAGTGAAGAGAACACGAATTCACCTGCCATAACTACTGACGAGACGTCGACTGAAACTACAATTGCGGATAATTCACCTGCTCAAGCATTAAAAACCGACGGTGACCAGAGCAAACTTAACCCAGAAAACGATTACTCTGATATAGGAGAAGCTATCAAACTAATAAGCCGGTATGCGGACGTAACCACTGATGACGACTTTACCAAAGATCAAAATAAACAGTCCACAAAAGATGACCCCATTCTGGGAACTCGTACTAAACTTCAATACCGCCGCAATAAACCAAAACTGCAAGAGATGGTGATGCCTGCAATGCCGACAAACGGACCACTGGAGCTGACGTATAAAGAAAACACACCGACGCTCTATCCCATCAACGGAGTTTACTACAGGTATCCCTGGCCAGGTCAGAACTCGCCAACACCTCCACCTGACTACCCATTCCGTCATGTGCAAGACTACTGGCCTGGCCGCAACCAAGTTGGAGGGGTATACAATACACACGAGAACCCTCGACGCCATCATCACTCTTACCCCCATAACTATCGGCTACACGGCTCTCCTCACGCAGGTTATATAGTCGGACAACCAGCATATCCGGAGCAGCTGAAGGGATACATTCGCAGGGTAGCACAGCACCGTAGTAGCCCGATGCGATCTCACACCAACAACCAGGACCTCTACAGCCTCCTCGGCCTGAGACATTGGTTCAGTAGTGAAGGAACATCAAAAAGATAGCTGGTTTTCTACCATATTAGAAAATTCGATGTTACCCGACGACATATAATGAATGCTATGGAAAAATGAACACAAATCAATATATTACATCATTTTAATGTTATCGTCTCACATTATATTTTCATTAGATACCTATCTACAAATTAGTTAAATTTAATTAGACAGGAGACATGAACTAACAAAATTAAGCAAATTCTCTTGTGCACCATTATTCTGTGAAAGACTGGTCATAAGAGGCAGCTAAGTATAAAATAACGGGTAGGTAGGTATTATTATTAATTTCAAAATGAATCTCCAGTCATTTCTGTCCATAGCTTTCAATATATTAGCCTATTTATTTCAAAGCCAAATATTACAGTCATAATTAAGTTAATTATTTGTTAGATGTTTTAAGTTCTGTAAATATTTTCTATTTTAAGTGTTTTATTTTTCTACTGAAAATTGTTCACATAGTATTATCGTTGTTTTATATTATGTTAATGTAAATTGTTCTATTGATAATAATTCATTATTTATATTTATTCGATGTATATTTTTATATTTAATTTATCGTTGTGGATGTATTTTTGTCTTTAGATGTTTGATGTTTCATATAGGTATCGTAAAATGTTCGTTTCTATTATTGTGGAGTACCTATCGGCACCGGCTTGCCTTTAACCTTTTCAAGGATTTAATCTTTATAAATTGATGCTTACCTATCTGTGACTTAATGTTGTGTTTACAATGTGTGTAGATATAGCTAGTAGGCAATATTATCCGAATAACACTTATTGCAAAAATCGGACACTGAAAACCCACCAAATGTAATACTTCAACAATGCAACCTTGAAAAGGACCGCTTGTATATTTTATTTTTTTATGGTTTTGTAGTTAAGCCACCCTTAAACTTGCCTCGATAGGAATATAATACAAGATAGCTTTTGTACTTTGTACTTACGCGAATATTTCGAATATACCAATAGAGTAATGGTTGCAAACAATTGGCACCTACGACATTTCTAAAAATATCTAATGCACAAGAATACTCGCATTTGGAAATAATTCGCTTTTCTATGCATGTTTAATGAATACCTACCTACATTACCGAACTATTACACAATAACGATCCCACCAAAGCTTAGTTTAAGTATTTTAGTTTTTATATCGCATATTACAAACTTACTATTTGAAACTATCTAGAATTTAGATGAATTTAATGTATTTTTCTAATCCAATAAGTACTAAAGAAAGATAAATAGGTATACTCATTTGAAAAATAACTATAAATTGCTTAGGTATACTTAATTAGTCCAAACGTTTATCACCACATTTTACTAATTATATTACAGCCTTGTCTCGGTAAGACATTGCGTACCATGCCTCATTGGTTGTATGCATAGGAACTGATAAATACAATACAAAAGCAATGCAATACTAATGAGATTATCCACATAGTCCAAAAATGGTGACAAACTACGGCTATGAAGTATTTCTAATGCATATTTTAAACCAGTGTATATTCAACTTTAAAGATTGAATAATATTACAGTAACATTGTGCTAAAACTATACACTAACCAATTATTTTCTGCAATATGTAAATTAAATACAAAAACGGCCTGAATTAACAATTACAAAAATTATATATAATGTCGAAATACGCCAGTTTTTATACTACATATTTTATAATGAAATGCAAAATTGTTATAATATACACATCCATAATAACGTTCAGATATCAAGAGGACTATTGTACAAATATTTTAAGAAATTAGTCAGTAGAATATAAATTATATCAAAATGTCGCAAATACCTATAATAATAATTGAGATAAATAAAAAGTAGCTTCAATGATGAACTCTAATAAAATATAAGATTATAAATTTATCAATGCCAGTATTTTATTGTAAATAGTAAATGTGTTACATTAAAAACTGAGATCAAACCGACATACGCATTTTTATTCCTGTTTAATTAAAACCCACATTATACTATAAGATGTTTTATTGAAAAAAAATATTCAATTTTATCAATAACATTGTTTGATAATAGTTCCTACTAGTAGATGACGAACGACACATTAACTTGTTCAGTAAACGAGATTCCCTGTACTTGCACATACTTCAAACCACATGAAGTAGGGTAACTTAAACTGACTATTACACATAATATACTCGTAATAAAAAGTGATGATCAAATAATAAGAACACAACTTACATACAAGTAATTTGTACAAAATATCACAATAATAATACACAGTATTATTAGGAAACTTAACATTATTACAAATAATTTGATTTTAAAAGTTCTGAAAGATTATAGAGATACCATAATTTATACACAACAAATATGATGATGTCCATAAACATGTATGATGATAATTAAATTGAAGAGAAAAAAACTAATTAGGTACATTAACCCTTGTATCATCATAGGTATAAATCTAGAATTTAAAATATATTGCCACTGTACCAAAGTATGTGCAAGAACAGATTATAACAGAATAATTCATGAATCATTGTAAGTTCACATAGCTCTGTTTTGTTCTAAATTAAATTTATATTTTTAGCCCTGACATCTTTATCCTATAAATTACTGAAGTAACACAAAGTTGTCATTCTTTACACAATTTGGATATTGTAGTTAATACTTAATGAACAAGTAAGTACTAGCGGACACAATAATACCAATCCAAATTTTAAAGTTTCCATAGTCATTTCATCTAAACTCATAAATTTGGATGCTGTGTTCTGGTACATGGCTTAATGTCAAAGATTGATACCTGGAAATTAATACAAAATCTACATTTACTACACAATCTATAATAGCCACTATGTACAAATATTTACAGACTAGTTACCTATGCATTTTTTAAATTTAAACCAAGAAATTTACACAAATTAAGGCATGTATGACTAGTTCCTATATTTATCAATAAAAAATTGCTTACTAGGCCTTAAGGCTAATATCAACAAATGGTTAACAACTATTTTGACTGATAATGGAGTGGAAAATATAGGAACTTGGTATAAGAGTGTGCATGGTCTCAAATGAAACTTTTAAAATATATTATAGTAAACTCACCACTCAGAGCTTCGATGATAGTAATAGCCTTCTATTGTAGCCGCCGACTTATGGAAGCATATGTAGTAAAAACCGGCAAATGAAGCACCATTTATATCCTTAATAGTGTGATCTGGCACTAAAAAGTGTTCTTTCCACCTCATAAAAACGTAGTCAGCCTTCTCAAGAGAATCATAGTCGAATGAATCCGAGTTGAATGTCTTTAAATATGGTACGAACAAGTCAAATTTGCTCTGAAAAGTTATAGAGAACATAAAATACCTCCATAATCATTAAGTATATAAATTAATCAACATATTTCACGTAGTTATCTCTTACCCAATGTTTCCTATCAACATCCTCATCAGCATCCCACTTGCGAGTGAGGAATGGATACTTAGCTGATATAATCTCTCCATCGAAGAATGTTGTAAGTGTTGGAAATTCTTCCGTTAATCCTTTGATTTTTAAATAGCCGCATAGGTATGAATTTTCTTCATCTACATGCTGGAAAAACATGCCAAATAATTTAAAAACTGATATCTATTCCTAGGATGTTACATTGATAGCATCCTAATAGTTAGAAAAAAAAACGAATCTCTGGTAATGTAAGTAATCAGCTGAGAAGTTTTTGACTCTTAAAATAAGGTAACCAACACAGGTATAATTTTAATCATTGGTTTTATCAATATTGCGTAGGTACTTTGTTTTTGTTACTAACCTGCAAAACCACTTCAACCTCATAGGAGTTGCCTTTACTTTTCTGGTGCCCTTGAAATTTGGAGCCGTTGTAGAGCAAAGACTTGGTTACTCCAGGTTGCTTGGAATTTGCTGGAGGTGGTGGAGTAATATCAACTTTTACTGGCATTATTTTCCCATCAAAACAGATGACCAAGCTTTCGTAAATATGACAGCTGAGTGATACGAAGGAATTCTTTCTTTCTTCAGCAACTGGCGTCTTTTGACAGAAAGCGCCTTCTTTCCAGCAAATTCTATGAATTAAAACTTAAATAGCACACAACAACAATGTTCGCATATTGTTTATAACAATCAACAAACTATCCACCTTGCCTGTATTTATTTTTTACTAGGATTTTTTTACAAAAAAGAAAGCTAGATTTCGGTATTCACGCACGAGCCGAGACAGATAAAAATATGACGTATGAAGTGACAATGACAGTTGTGACGTTTGGGCTCCGTCCGGGCCACAGAACAAAAACTTCGGGCGGAACTTTTCACCATGGATTTCATTAATTTGTCTATGCTTTTTACCCTGACGCGACACCACACGGCCGCGGCCGGCACGTTTTGGCTGTCGCACCTCGGCCGTTCAGAGGCTCCGCTCCAAGTGCTCAGCTGACCGGTTGCAATTCACCTTTACAGCATTTTTTCTTCAAGTCAAGTACCTAACTAGACCATAGACCTAGACTAATTCCAAGACTAGTGTAGTGACATCTTGTCAAGATTTGATTTGTTCATAAAAAAAATAAAAAATCTATGGTATAATGGTAGGGTTTCGTTGGTTTTTCGTTCTCGTCCAAGATAACTCGTAAAGATTGTTTTGTGTTGTGATTTACTTTAGAAAAGTTTATATAATTTGCTTTATTATGATAATTTATACAATGGTAGACGACACTCATATTGTGAAACGTTGTACCTCAATCTACCTTTTGTGATCTACTCTACAAGCAATACTTGCGATATTTTCCCACATAATTATGGTTAACTGACGTTAGACTGTGCATCCTCAATTATGGCAGAGCCAGGTTATTACCACAGCGATTATGTTCGACACCCAGTTCTCCACGAGCTCGGTGTCAAGTATGGAATTAAAACTGAATGTATTCCAGAAATAGCATTGCCGTCTAAGTTGGAGGAGCTCAAGGATGTCATACGTAGAGAGATACGTAAAGAACTCAAAATAAAAGAGGGAGCCGAGAAACTGCGCGAGGTCGCCACGGACAGGAGGTCGCTCGCGGATGTCGCCAACATCGTCAAAAAAGCCAACATCAAACTCAATGAACTCAAATCAGACCTGCAAGAGCTGGAGTCTCAGCTGTTATTGTCTCGCGGTCAGTCCACACCCACGTCGCCGGAAGACTTATCCTATGATGAAGAAATCATTTTGGCTTCTGAAGCAGCTCAACAACAAAGGCAACTTGGTGAGGCCACAACGGACCGCAAATTGGCATCACTTGAAAAACAGTTGAACATTGAACAAAAAGTGAAGCAGGGTGCAGAGAATATGATACAAAGTATCACTAGTAGTAACCAGTCTCGTGATAAAAAGCTGCTCGCTGAAGCTCACCAAATGCTAGCAGACTCTAAAGATAAAATAGAATATTTAAAATTACGTATTTCTAAGCTGACTAAGCAGCAGAAAGGTGATAATGCTGGGGCAAACGGTGATGGCAGAAGTTCTGATGTGAGCGGTGTGGCCGCATTACTTGATGAGCGAATCGCAGAGTTAAGGAATCGTCTCCGAATTGAGGCAGCTGTAGTAGAAGGCTCCAAGAATGCCATAAGACTTTTACAGAGTGACAAAAAAGTGACTGACAAGAAAGCTTTGCAAGAAGCTCAAACAAACCTTTTAGAATCAACACAAAAGTTGGATTTGCTGCGTAGATCACTAGACATGAGAAGACAGGAGCTCCCTTGTGAGAGTCCCGCATTTATTGAGCTGGGCCATGAGTTACGCAGCACTGGTTCTAGTCCAGGTTATGTGAGTCTAACTGGTGGCGGATCAAGGGCCCAGTTCCTCTCCCCCGCACCGATGATCAGCCCATGTGTACAAGTGACTGGTACACTAGAAGTGAGATTAATGGGCTGTCAGGATCTCTTAGAAGATGTCCCTGGACGTAGTCGTCGCGATCCTACGGCAAGCCCCTCAGACTTAAAGTCTTTTGTGAAGGGTGTTACTATTCGTAATTCAATGAAATATACTTATAGCATCAAGGAGGATACAAGCAATGAAATAATGGCTGTTCTGAAGTTGGATAACCATGCTGTTGCCCAAACCAGTTGGAGACCTTGCTCACAACAAGCATGGGATCAGAGGTGAGATGTTTTTACCTTTTGCATTACTCATATTTTCATGCTGTGTAGTTGGAGCCGGTTCTGTAACATATGAGGTAAGCCAAGGTGGGTGTTATATGTTTATGCTATCAACATCATTTCAACCGGTAGATAGTTATACTATCATTCTCTTTAGCATTCAAGATTCATGTGTTGCCTTCTCAGAACATATAAATTTGGTTTTCTCAACACATTTCAAAGCCACCAGTATGGCATGCCATGTGTATGTACCCAGGGGTCGACATTATACTAATGACCTGTTTCAGAATCATCAGATTTCTTTTATTCACCAAATAAATTAGATGTTTTTACAGATTTTTCATAGAATATCTGTCAAAACATCAAATATTTTTTTTGGATAAAAGTTATCTCGATTTTGAAACAGGCCCTAAATGTAGTTTTGCTTTTAAGAGCCAATTCAAGATAGCATGTTGGCGTATGTATTGCTTGGGACCTTTCTGGTTAGGTTCATATTATGTAAATGGTCTTTGTGCCTGCAAAACTAGCTCTTGTTACATTGATCTTAGTTCATACATTATCATCATCCACAGCTTTTTCTATCCACTGCTGGGCATCAGGATACTTTTATTATTTGTACATCCTCATTCTGACCTCACTTGTGGTTTAAGTTCAATTAAGTAATACCTTAAATTATATCTGAAAATTTGTTACTATGCAGAGCACTCTATTAAGGTCTTCTACCTACCTAGAGTTACTTAAATCTTAAGAATTATGTAACTGAAATTTATACATTAATTGAATTTATCTTTATATCATGACTTCCTTGAATTACTATCTTGATGATTCCTTTGCTATTACTCATATCTTATCTATGCGCCTTACATATGTACATATTTGTAGTGTGACTAAAAGTTGCAACTACTTTGAGCATGTTAACTTATTTTTCCTTCAATTTACGTAAATTATAATACAAATAGAGCTTTAGTTATCAGTATTGTTTTGAATAGTTTCCAACTAAAGCGATTTTAACATAGGTAGTAGGTACCTACTGCAGCTCAAATCAATGTTTACTACTCAGTGATCATAATCATGCATAAGCGACATGATATGACATTTATCGCGTATTTTAATCTGTTCCAAATTTTGAGGTAATCAGGCCATTTATACAAACCATGTGTACTATGACCAAAGAAATCAGAAGCGATGTTATCATGCGGCGGTGCTGTTTAGAGTTCCGTAATCCGTAGTCCCTATGAAGATCTTCTCTTTCCCTTCTCTAAGATCAAGCAATGGTGCTAAGCATAGTGGCACCATTATTGTTTCTTTTCCCATGAGTAGAATCGCGTAATATGTAAGCGCACTAGCCCTCCTCCCAAACATATCTAAATCGATTCCTCCCGTAATTAGGGCTTGTGTAACTCCGCTCCGCTCCACAGTAATATGGACTAGGACACGCAAGTGGAGCTAACCAAAAGTTAGCAGTCCATTTGTTAGTTTTAATTAATAGTTTCACTACTTGAAGTGATACTATTATAACTAAGTACGTATAAATCGTAATCCGATATTTGACACCAATAATGCGGTCAACTGTGTTTGATAGCATAGGTAAGGATGAGGTGGTTTATGATCGAAATCTTCTGATCCAGTGAGATATGGAAGTACCTAAAATCGTATAACCTACGTATTTTAGTTAAGACATGCGTGTGCCAACCGTGGAATAAACTTATTTCACCAGTGGTCTTTTGTCACAAAAAATATACCTATTTAAAAAATGCTTCTTTCTAGAGGCACATTATACAAATTAAACCTGCCGGCCAGCCAGCTCCACACTCCATTAAATCAGACTACATCCCACACCACATTTATTCCCTTGTTTCCGCTCTAACACTTTTGTCGTCGGCAAATTTGATTAACCTACCGCTTCATTATGCTTATCTCCTAATAAGATACGCGTGACTCAGATCGTTGAACTGAAATTATTAGATGTAGAACATTAGACAGTCAATGAATGATTTCTTGGAATGTATGTTGATTCATAGGAAATGTTGCATCAATACACAGGTTAATGTATTTTTTATGTATCTTCAAGTCTAGACAAAATTATAATTTTTAATCGTCATACGCATTTTCACATTGAGATTAGGAAAATAATTACGGAATAGGTTCCTATTGGCAATTGATCCCTGGGATGTTGTGTGCCCCAAGACGTATCTTACTGTTGTACCTACGCTTATTCTGTACTTAGATCACACAGCACTTGGCCCTCTACTAGAAAGTGCTGCCAAAAGTAAGGAAGAAATTCTGCTGAACCCTGATGGTATTATTTTCATTGGTGTGGTAAGATAACTACATCAATTCATTGATTGTTATTTTCTTGTATCTAAGTATACACAAGTGGTCACAAGACTTTCTGGGCTATAAGCATTCCCTTGATACATTCCAATAGGTACCTATTTGTACAAGTTAAGTACTTATACGATAATAACTTTACCTGTATCCTAAATAAACATCTAACAATCTTTTATTTCTTGTTCTGCTAGGTAACCGTCTGCATTCAGAATACGTCGGGCTCATGAGTTAGGAACTCCCAAATTGTTTTTACGGGCGGCAGTTTGTTCGATTCACTTTAATATTGATTTGTCTGTTTTCAATTCATTTTAATTTGAATTAATCATCCATCATCCATCTTCATAACTTACAGCTTGTACAGCATTAGGTATGCCTTTTTTCGATAGCGCAAACCATCTTTTCCCGTGATAATCATATCCAGATTTCAAATTATGATCCAGTGTTATTTAAGAATTTCTGCGAATCTATCGGCAACCAAGTCTAAAACTTTGATTTTTATAAAACAACTAAAATCTTCTACTTAGAAGATGATAAAATATCTACTTATGACAACATAATCATTACAGTCACTTGCTCAATAAATTATACATCATAATATTACATAATAAAATGTAGGACTCCACAAGCCTTATCGCCTCGAGCAAGAGTACACTAAAATTAAATGCGTATTGTCTCTACTTCCAGATTCACCATCAAGCTGGATAAATCAAGGGAATTGGAAATCGGTATCCATTGGAAAGACTGGCGTGGGTTGTGTGCTGTTAAATTTTTAAGATTGGAGGAGTTCATTGATGATATTCGACACGGGATGGCTCTAGAACTAGAACCGCAGGGTCTGTTATTCGCCGAAATTAAATTCTTGAACCCAATAATATCGAGAAAACCAAAACTCCAACGTCAAAGGAAGATCATCAAGCAGCAGGGTAAAAATATACCTAGACCTCATTATGGAGAAATGCACATTCCTGCGGTTGTTTTGGGCAGACTTTTGAAACGCTCTTCTCCATCGATCCAGAATATTCAAACTGCTCATATAAATCAATCCCAGCAACATAGCTTTGATTCGGTTTCAATTGATAACAGGGAAATTGAAAATCCTAATGTTACTCTAGGCGGTATGGCTGGCATAAGACCCTTAGGGCTACCTTCAACTCCCGTTACCCCACTTTTGCCTCCCACTCCTCCACCACAGCCTACGTTACCCATTCAGCCACCTCCTAATGTTTCTACACTCAGAATGGAAAAGGAACTTCAGGAAGCCTTTGCGTTTTTAGAAGATTCTTACACAAGAGACAACTATGTCACAAAGGAGCCACAAACACCTTCGTGTGATACACCACTCGTTGAATATCCACCTTCTCCATCCCCCAAGCTGGTGCTTGAATTCCCAAGTAACGAGGATCAGATTGTTGAGATTACAAGTAACATACGAATTTCATCGTCTCGCTCGTCGTCAGTGATAGAAACTTTGGGTAAAGAACAAGATTCTCGGAGACAATCTGGTGAAATGTCAATGGAGAGCTTCAGGCTATTGAGTGTTCTGGGGAGAGGACATTTTGGCAAAGTAATTCTGGCACAGTACAGACCTACTAATGAATACTTTGCAATCAAGGCTTTAAAGAAAGGTGATATCATAGCCAGGGATGAAGTGGATTCCTTGTTGTCGGAAAAGAGAATATTTGAGGTAGCTAATGCAATTAGACATCCATTTTTGGTTAACTTATTTGCATGTTTCCAAACTGAACAACATGTATGTTTTGTTATGGAGTATGCAGCAGGGGGTGATCTTATGATGCACATACATGCGGATGTATTCACGGAACCTAGGGCAGTTTTTTATGCAGCTTGCGTAGTATTAGGCCTACAGTATTTACACGAAAACAACATTATATATAGAGATTTGAAATTAGATAACTTACTTTTAGATACGGAAGGTTATGTTAAGATAGCTGATTTTGGACTTTGTAAAGAAGGTATGGGATGGGGAGATCGCACGGGCACATTTTGTGGCACACCCGAGTTTCTTGCTCCTGAAGTTTTAACTGAAACTTCTTATACACGAGCTGTGGATTGGTGGGGTCTAGGAGTCTTAATTTTTGAAATGTTAGTAGGCGAATCACCCTTTCCTGGTGAAGACGAGGGTGAAGTGTTCGATTCGATTGTTAATGATGAAGTGCGTTATCCGAGAACTTTATCTTTAGAAGCAATTGCGTTGATGCGACGTCTACTGAGGAAAAATCCCGAAAGACGTTTAGGATCTTCGGAAAGAGACGCCGAGGACGTAAAGAAACAGGCATTCTTCCGAAACGTGAACTGGGAGCAATTACTTTTACGTAAGGTGAAGCCACCATTTGTGCCAACTATAAATAATTTAGAAGATGTTAGCAACTTTGATAGTGAATTCACATCTGAGAACGCGGTTCTGACACCGCCCAAAGAACCCCGCCCACTTTCTGCTACTGATCATAAGTTATTCCACGACTTCACATACATGGCAGATTGGTGCTAGGCCATAATGACAAAATAATTTGGGAAATTAGGTTTTAATTTCAACATTATCTATTAATTAATTATAAACAACTATAAACCCCATTGCCTTACAAAGTGTGTGAAGATTTATGTATTTTGATAATAACAATGTTATCTCTATTACAAAAGAGAATCCAACGGATTCTCTTGTTAACTTGTATTTAATGCAGTTAAATGCAATATTTTATAACAATAAGCTGTATAATTTAATGTTTTTTAAATAGTGCTAATGTTTATTTTTTTAAATACCACGTGTTATAGATTTATATATTGTGTAGTTATGGAAATTAACTTAGATACTAATAATAAATAATAAGTGAAGGCGTGTGAAATCATATTACGTTTTCAGTCAATTGTATTCAGTAAATTAATAAAGGTAATCTACACAACCGAGTTATTTTATTACAACTTCTATTTATTTTTAATATAAAAAGCTATATGCTCTCTATATCTATGAAGAAGGTAATAAGGAATAATACCACTGTTGGGGACCGAAATACCGTCGGCGAAAATTATTGAAATGCACTTCGGCAATTGGCGTATTTGCGTAATTCGACCAAATGGTATGTTAACGTAAATATTTGCACAAATACACCATGGGAAGTGGCAGCATTATAATTAAAATAAAACGATTGCATTAGAATTATAAGTTTCTAATATTATTATTACATTTGGTAAATGAGCATAATATGGAATTGATAACTGATCCAAAGAACAATAATTATTTACTGTACCTACAGGTTTGTGATTTCAAATACCTACAATATGCATTGAGTTTTATAAAATATCATTATGTAATTAATTACCTATATTAAATTCATACATGTCGTGAATTCATATTATTCCAACATGGTATGTGTATCAATTGTACATGCTATTTTAGTGGCTTGTAACTTGAGCCAAATCCATCTAATAAGTTTTGATATGATGAATGCACATTTAACATTAGGGTTTATACACATTTGACTGCTCCTAAACATAGTTGGATATATAACTAGCTTTCTAACATGTGAACAAACAGTATTGCTTGCTATGGGCTACACATTAGTACACATAGATGAGTTTATAGGTAACATTACATTACAATTAGTATTTACAACCTTGTTCACTATTATGGTGTACTCAGTTGCATGTTTCAAACTGATAACCCCACATAGTTTAACATAAACTTTATCAAAGTTGCACATTTCATAAATTGAGTATTTGTCTAATTTTTCTAGTGTTCTCAAATAGACTATGACAATACAGTTACCACTCAATTGACTAATACAAATATTATTACTTATAGGAGTCTACACAATTTTTACATTAAATTTTTTTAAGGGACAAAAGATTTATTTTATTAGACTGTTTACACTCTACAAAATATGTACACATTTCCCACTCAGAGCTGACAGTCTCAAAAATATTAAAACATATTTGCTGGAACGCTCACATCCGTGAGCCTTTTTGTTGGAGCACCTTGGCACGGTCTGTAGGCTCTATGTCGTTACTGTTGAGGGAACTGCCACATTCCCTGCTGACAACACAAAGGAACTCCGCATGCTCATCATTGCCGTAGTTGTATTGGGAGCCAATGTTTATTAGTTGTTCAAATTTCCATCCATCTGACATAGTTGACACCATTTGAGTCAATTCTTCCTCATGAAATTGTAACACCCTGTACACATGCTTCTTAGAATCTTTCAAGGGCCTCCTTTCTCTAAGACATATTCTTTCCTTTACTATTCTTATGAGTTCTGTAATATTATAAAATTCGGCCTCTTCTAACACACCCTCTTCAGCGATGTCATTGTTGATAACCAGTTTACCGTGACGAAGATAATTCAGTACGGGCGAAAAGTACGTTGGATCTCGGTCAATTAAATAAGCGCCAGTTTCGTCCTGCAAGAACAATGTATATTTTTGAGTAACAAAAAAGGCAAAACTAATTTACATACAAAAAGACAATTACAAATTCAACAAACCCTGTCCGAAATCAAATCGCTGTCCTCTTGAACCAATCGATACAAAAATGAATTAGGATCCCTGCAAAGAGTTGTTTTGGTAGTCAAGAAATATGTTCCACCCACATTAAGCTTAACCCATTGCTTACTGCTTCGCCTTTCATTGTTAAATTTCTGAATATTTTCTTCGGAAATATCACCGTCACCAACTCGCTCCGCCATGGCGTACCATAAACAATCTACTCTTTATTTTCTACTTTTTAATTTGACAGCAGCCTTGAATACTAAGATATTAAGCTAGAGATATTCACGAACTTATATTCTAGAAGTATAATATGAAGTCCGTGAAAATATACATCCCTCTTGTTACTACCTATTAGTATTTCACATAGAATTAAAAAAACAATATTAAAAAATAATAATCATTCCGCTTGATAAATGCACAGGCCCATGCATTAAATATGTCTATGGCACAGGCATCATGACCAATCATGACCCTGAGTCCAATCCATAGTTCCAATCCGACTGTCAGTCTTGCTGTCATAAGTGTCAAACTGTCGAGCTTGATTGAATAAGTTTAGAGATGTTTGTATTAGGTAAATTTGGGATTTGTTCTACCTAATCCTAATCCCCATAGTTACCTATTCCAAATACATAATCCACGTAACGTAATCGACATGAAGTTCACAGAAACAGAGCGGATGGTAGCGTAACTGACACTAGTTAATATTAATAATAACTTTGTGTGCCTACAACCTAAGTCCAACAGTGCACGACTTTAGGCTGAAATGATGACAGAAATACTTTGAAACACGCGTTTCACATTCCTGGTAGACGTGTGTCGTTACATTATTTTCACGAAACGTAACGTAACCGGTTAAGTCGAGGGCGTCACCGGTTATTTAATAGGTGATTTTTGTAACTGGTTATTTTTGTAACCCTATAGTTTTCGTCACTACTAGCTTCTTATATACAAAAATACAAACATTGTTATTTGTTACGTTTAGATGTCTATGGGTGACCGGTGACATAATACCTGATGTAGTTCGGGCTACAGATAAATAACCTGTTACAAAAATCACCAGTTACTCGTTCGTCGCGTAATCAGTGATTCGGTAACCAGCGCCAGGTACCAGGTAGCTCGTAACCAGTTAATGTAACCGGTGAAGTGAAATAACGGTCACGCCTAATTCCTGGTATTACGTTTAGGTAATGGATTGTTGTATGTGGGACTGTGATTATGTGGAATCCGTGGAAACGATAGTGTGATATTTGTATATTAGGTGCGGCAAATTTTCGTGAAATACCTAATCCAATATTTATGCCCCACCTCTAAGCTTGTAGGTTGATTTGATTTTGTGATTGTGATCTTAACTTTGGTTTGGTTTTTACTGCAGTTAAGTTTTGTATAGATTTCTTAGGGAATTCAATATACTAAATACGTGGTAAAAGAAACAATAAAGTGATTCGTTTCTTTTTGTGAAGTGAAAACTAGTACTATGAGTGGGAATTTGGACGGCGATAGATCAATCGCTGGAAAAATGCATCCAATAGATTTAGCGCCCCAAAAAATCACTATAGTTAAAAGTGTATCTAATTCGGAAGTGAAAATGGCACATTTGATTTCTGCTCAACCCAAGACTACAGGTTCCAGTCAAATAATAGCTCACGCTAGTCCTGCAGCGAGCCTGATGCGTTCAGGGCTTGCACAGATTATTTCTCCTAATGTAGCTCCTCAGGTATGCTATTCTATTGATGCCACATAATAATCAGATTAAATATTATTTTTATTTTCTTATTGTTGTGTTTATTGTACAATCTTAGCTTGTCTATGTAATATGTCATTTAAAATTATTAAAATACATTATCAGTATTTTGCATATTAATTAAACTTTTTTAACTTAAACTCGTTTGGGGTTTGGGCAACCAGTAATGGTAAAGCTAAGTCCCAATTCCATAGCATCCCCAACAATACAACCGCGCCAGCAATACTGGTTAAAAATTATAAAACTGACCTAAACATTCTATATCCGTAACCATAAGCATACCTCTATGTATAAATATGTAGGCGAGTACATAAATAATTGTAATCTCTCATTATACTGATGTGTTTTCTCATCACTTTCAGCCTCAGGTGATAATAAGTGGATCACCAATATTGCAGGGAACTCAAATAGTCAGCCAAGGATCACAACTTATTGGCCAAAACACGCAGATTATATCTCAGTCACAGTTAATTACACCCAGTGGGCCCATTATGAGCCCTGGTACACAGATAATAAGTCAAGGGACACAGCTGTCAGCTCAATTGTCAACTAATAACTCTGGGCCAAGCAGTGTGCAAGCAAGTGTTGCGTCTTCTGCCAGTGGCACACAGGTGCTGAATGTGGGTGGGCAGCTGGTCAGTGGTGCTGGCAACTTGATTGTAAACACATCTGTACGCACATTAACTCCCACTGTGCGAGTATTGCCGTCTCTGCCGCATCATAACAATAGACCAGGTAATGTAGGATACTTTATTTTCTTGCTTCTACCAAATACAATGGACATTTCATATACACATATTTTTTATTTCATTGCACATAAAAGACTTTATACTCTCAACTTACCAGAATATTCTGGTGTTGAAGGAAAATTAAGTACTTTCAAAATTTTTTTAACTTACACAATTATCACTGGCCTAAGACCCACAGTACCTATAGCTCAATGAACTTTAAACCCAAAGAAATGCATGCTGGAATTTGTCACAAATATAAAGCACCTGTTCATCAAAATATATAATACAAACTTAATTCATACAGCGGTGCTGTCAAGTGTCAATGTGAGCAATACCAGCGGAGTACTGCTCAGTAAGAATGTGGGTGTGACGAGCCACGTGCCGAGAGGTCTCGCCGCAGGCGCGTCTCTCGCGGTGCGACCCATCACGCCAGCATCTGCCACACAGCCAACAGCCGCACAAGGTACGTAGATATTATGCTATTAGGTAGGTAGGTGGGCTAGTATGTATTATACACATACTTCATATGCTTGTTATAGTTAAGGCACTTGTAAAATTGCATATTTACACCAAACCAACAGCCTTATCAGGCAGTGTGGCTCTCCGTTTTTGTTCTTATTGCCTTAAATATTAAATAAATGGCATGGCAATATGCAACAGCCAGTTAGACCAGTCCATGCGCTTTCAAGTTCATTGTACCGACTATTAGAGGAATGACTTGGGTTTAGTTTCGTATGTTGTAACCAAGATATGAGATCCAAAAGGTAGTAAAAACAAATCTGTTGTCTAAGATGGGACCAACAACAATTGTGAAATAAAAAGTTTTGTGAAGAAGGTGTTTGTGTTGTTAGGAGGTGCATGGGGCGCCGGACGCGGCGGGCGCGGCGCGCTGGTGTATGGGCAGCGCGCGCGGCCGCCCGTACCCAGCAACGCCGCGCACTCTGCCATTGTCACGCTACCCACCACTACTGTACTCACTTGTGAGTTTACGTTGTTATACATACATTACTAATCACAATGAAATTTAATAAAGTATGCATCGCCGCTAATATTCAGTGCTGATTGAATGGTCCATGGGCTTTGATCGCTTTCTTTTATGCTATACAATTCCTAAATTTGTCACCTGGCCCATTCTTCGTATGACCATTTTCCGACACCACTTTTCCGTCATAATTTTTTGACACCGAGGTCCCACGGAAAACGGTCTGACTAAGAATGACCCACCTGTTACAACATTCACGGGACGAATATTTTAAAATTAGGTACAGAATTAAAGGAGATGGGCATTCCTGGGCCAAATTTGTAATGAATTGAGATATGGCTTAAACAATTGCAAATTTTTTCTATTTCAAATTGTAAAAATATCGCCCCAATTCATTTGCTAGAAAATGAGATATCTAAAAAATAAGTAATGTTCCCAAATAAACTGAATAACGATTAAAACTATTCGTAACTAATCGATCAAGGTGAATGAGTTCATGAAATAAAACACATAAAAACGTTAGAACCAGACGATTACTTCAATCTAAGTACTTAAAACATTAGAACTATCATACTAAAATAATAGTTCCAAATAATAAACATTTACATAATAAAGATAAATCTTATAATCGACTAACGATTACACACTGCTCGTTTCGTATCGTTCGTTAGGCTCCAAAGGGCTTGTACCCAGGGCCGTAAAACAAACTTATCGTTTGTTATTGCTTACGCATTTTGAGTGTTTCCCATTTTATTGATATTTCTTCGACTTATCTTGCCCATTTTGTGAAAGAAGTGTGTTTATTGTGTTTGAAACATAAATCGGACCTTTCGCATATAAAAATCAGCAGTTTACAAAGGTTTTTATACATAATCGCGCTTTTACTTAAGTTAAAATGAAACTTATAACTCGGCTCTTAGATTTTAAGAATCCGTAGAATTTTCAGTGATAGTTTAATAATTATATTAGCTAACAATTGACACCACTTTCATCCTTTTACAATATTGGCCCAAGATTGTATGAAACTGTGCCGGTCTCCTTTAAATGTTTTTTCAAACAGAAGCCTCAATTTCTCTGTTGTACTTCAAACTAGCAAAATGTTTAGGAATGTGTAGTTGAAGTAAGTTATCTCGTTTTATTTATGTAGCGAGCGGCGTGATCGCTGGCGCGGCGCGCGGAACGCGGGCACCCATACCGGCGGCGGCCGCGCCGCGCCCGCTGCCGCTGCTGCAACGGAACTACCAACCCGCTAAGGTGAGTCTCATAGCAGGACACGACATGACATGACCATGATATCATCTCATGACATGATCATGATGTCATCTCCTGTCATCTCATCTTAGTTTAAAAACAGACTGTAATGGGAAAGGACGGCAATATATTGCTGGCCAGTCTCATACAACATTGCTGCCTCCTTTTTTCGCAGCGCAGCAACATCGACTTTGCTAGAAGAAGGTTTGCAAAATAATGATAACATTATAAGCATTTTTGAGTAATAGTACATTACTGCTGCGGTCTCTAATGAGTGTGTTGTTGACCGCGTTGTTGATGGGCGAAAGCGCGGCGCAGCGCAGCTCCAGGCCTCCACAGCGCGGTCAGCATTGCAACCCTTGATGGACAAGTTAAAATAAAGGCCGAGGCCTTTATAGCGCGGCCAGCAAGGGTAGCTATGATGATCAAGCTTGGAGGCCGTGAGCGTAGCGAAGCTTAGCTTGAGGCCAGTATAGCGTGGACAGCAGTACACTCATTAGAGACCAAGGCTTGTATAGTGCTTTACTCAAAAATACGACTATTAGTTTAAACAAAACTAGCTAAGTAGGTATAAAAATTAATACAATTATATTTATATTTTTACGAACTATATCTATAGTTGTGTATTGGCAACGGCACAAGCTACTCGTTTTAACCGTCAATCAGATTTTTAATAACGAACCATAAACATACCTGTTTGTTACGTTTACATGGCAACGGTCAAATAACAGCAATAATATGAAGATAATTCGGGATAATAATACATAGCATATCATGTAGCTCTTGCAGTACGACAACTCCGATTTTGCTCGAAGAAGGTTTGTGAAATAATGACAACATTATAAACTTTTTTGAGTAAAATCATTCATACCTATTTCAATCTAAATTGTTCTTCGAGTACAACAAACTACATTGATATGATATGTAATCATGTGTGTGTGTCAGGTGGTGGGCGTGGCGAGCGTGGGCGTGCGCGGCGTGGTGGGCAACAGTGCGCCGGCGCAGCTGTACTACGAGGTGCCGCGCGGCGCGCTGCCGCACCCGCACCCGCACCAGCACCCGCCGCACCAGCGCCCGCTCGCGCCCTTCCTGCACCAGCCGCAACCGCAACCGCAACAACAACAGCAAGCTCAGCAGCAGCAGCTGGCGCCGCAACCCGTGCAGCCACCGCCCGCTCAAGGTACCTACTGTCGCCTAATTTTTAGTTTGGTTTATTTAGGACTGAGGTGTCAAACAAGCGTACGGCCCGCCTGATGTTAAGCAGTTACCGTAGCCTATAAATACTTGCAATACCAATGGCATTGCTCGCACTTTGCCGACCCGAAGGGGATTGGGACGGAGGAAAGGGAAGGGGAGGGTTTTTTTTATAGGACTGAGGTGGCAAACAAGCGTACGGCCTGCCTGATGTTAAGCAGTTACCGTAGCCTATAGATGCTTACAATACCAAACGTATTGCTCGCATATTGCCGACCTGAAGGGGAGTGGGATGGAGGGAGGGGAAGGTGGGGTGGGCTTCCGGCTCTCACTCATCGTACGAAACGCAGCTGTAGTAGCTGCTTTACGCCGATCTTCTGGGAGAGGGTGGTACTACCCCGGTCGATCCAGCTCATATATGAGCTGCAGTCAATTGGCTACAGCTTGGCTCTGCCACCAGAAAACCTTTAGTCTACCTTTGTTTTTCTTTGTAATCGCGCCCTGGACGAATGGCCTTTGGGCGTTTTCAAGTTGAATGGTTTCTGTCGAACTGCATACGGTAGGTTATTCGTTTAAGTTCGACGCGTGGTTATTTGTTTAGGCTTCGGTTAGGTCGCCGAATTAAGGTTGGCACTCACCTATCAACTTTGCACCCGACGAGCACCGCCTCGCCGCTCGGTGTCCACTCGTTGACCACGCGCGGTCCGCGGGCGGACGCTGCTTTTACACCATAAACGTCACGTGATCCAGTGGACCGCGCGTGGTCAACGAGTGAACGCCGCGTGGTCAGCGCGTGGTCCACTTATTTCCGGTTCAGTTAGTGGACGCCGACCGACGAGGCGGTGCTGGTCGGGTGCCGGGTTGATAGATGAGTGGCAACTTTATGGAAATCGCCCTTAGTCGATTTTTTGTATATCCGTAGTGACGGTGGTGAACGCTGTTTCGACATCATCGGATACTCGCGTGGGCGCTATAACTGTCGCCACGCAGGCTATTCTACCCCGACCTTCCATATTCAGGAAACGGGAGCCCGATGGGTGAGTTTGCTATATGAAAATATCTCATTATTATACAATATGTTAAGAAAACCCTGTCCGAGCCGAAACCGGTATTTAGGGTTCCCAATCACATGACATAATAAAATAAAAATATTCATAATAGTAAACATATTAATGAAAATCTAAAATGCCATTTTTTTTGCCTTGTTCCCCCAAAATGTAGCATGTAAATGTAGCAAATGTAATGGTGTTGTCATATTTTTAAAAATATGACAACACCATTACCGGCAGTAATTATGTTAGATCGTGTGGCAGCACAAAGTACGTAATGACGTCATTTTATGTAAAAAATATTTATTTAAACGGGGTAATTGTTTTCCAAAAAAAATAAAGGAGGGCTTTGCACAGCATTAGGACACTTACTATGTTAAAAAAAATAAAGATTAAAAAAAAATAATTAAATATTTTACAAAAATAGAATCTAATCTCGATACCCAACAATACGTTTTCGGGTCGGACAGGGTTTTCTTAACACACTGTATACATTAAAAAAAGGTAAAACAGTAATATGTTAGTCTATACAAGTCTGTATCATGGGGAGTGTTCTGATGAACTGTTTAGGTTGGTGCCACCGCCACTTTTCTGTCATCGCACATTCCGATGTTGGGGGAGATTTCACCCACACCACTTGGATACCTGGTATCTCACAAAAGTACGTGCATCGCGAGCATTCCTCCCGCGCACGTGCAAGCTGTGAAACGATCTCCCTGCCGAAGCTTTCCCTTATACTACATCATGGGGTTGTTCAAAGCAGAGTGGGGCAAAATTTAATTGCAATTAATTGCAAATTGCATGTGGTGTCACAATTAACGATTCATTTTGATTTGTTTGTCAATCGCGAACAAATCACAATTGTTAATGGTGACATCACTTGCAATTTGCAATTTGCAATTAATCGCAATTAAATTTTGCCCAACTTTGGTTGAAAGGGCATGTTTACAAGTCCCTAAAAGTCGGCGCCGCGTTTGCTCCCCTTAAGTTGCAGATGTCCTGGGGCCCAACCACCACCTCTTATAGCAGTATTGTTTTAACGTTTCAACGACTATTTGTGCAATGACGTTTCTTATTGTCATGACAATAAGGTACGTCATTGCACAAAAAGTCGCTGAAACGTTAAACGTTCCTATAATTGAATCGCGATAAGAGGTCGTGGTAAGCCCCCTGGGCGGCGGCTTTCACTTACTATCAGGTGGACCGTCACCAGTGTGCCATCCTTGCTATAAAAAATGTCACTATAAACAAATCAATTATATTACCTACATTCACCAAGCCTTTTAAAGTAAAAAATACCACCTGCGTTTTCCTTCAAATCCTACGATCGTATGCTCTCTTGTACTTGGGGCGGGTATAAACAGCGTGCATCGCAGAGAAGCCGTCAATACCTGAAGGGCTAGACAAGTGGCTGACGTCTACGAGCGTTCGTTCAAATCGTTACGCTTCATATATGGAAATGACATAAGTCACGTGATCTATATAGCAACTTGTTGTTGATCTACATAGCGACGTTTGACATTTCCATACATTGTGAAGTATTGTCTATTCTATTCGATTAGCGTTCATGCCACTTGGCTAGCCCCTCTGTAGAGAGTAGTTGTCAACGCCTGTATGGCCGGCGCACATAGGGCACGGCATGGCATAGCATTTTATTTTTTATCAATCGAATTTAATACTTATCCAATCGAAATAAGGTATATATTTCAATGCTCGGTGATCGACCTCGGAGCATTTTTCTTGGTGCACCCGCAGGAGCACCTTATTTCGATTGGATAAGTATTAAATTCGATTGATAAAAATTAATATGCGATGCCATGCCGTGCTCTATGTGCGCCGGCCAGTAGAGAAGTGATAATGACACGTGACTAGTGATGTGTACAGGTCGTGCGGGGCGGGGCGGGCGGTACTGGGCGGGGGCGGGGGCGGGGGCGGGTACGGGCCGGCGGCCGGCGCGGGCTGGGAGGACGTGCCGGCGGGCGGCGGCGCGCCCGGCTCGGGCTCCACCACCGTCAGCGCCGCCTCCTCGCCGCCGCCCGACCACGACGCGCAACACGACCACGAGCCAGAACCCGAGCCCGAGCCAGAACCAGAGCCCGAGCCTGACCTCTCGCCCAGGAAGAAACCCAGGAAACAAATGTAACTACTATACTATATTGGATAAATCACAGAAAAAGAAATACAGAAATCCTCAGAGATACAAATACATAAATTAAATTGAAGTGTCTGTTTTATAATGTCAAATACGCATATTTTTTGTCTGTCTGTCTGGATGTTTGTTCCGGCTAATCTCCGAAACGTTTGGACTGATTTTGACGGACTTTCACTGGCGGATAGCTGATTTTATAAGGAGTACATTAGGATATTTTTATTTTAGAAAAATAACATGTGTTAAATTCCACGCGGTCGTAGTCGCGGGTAATCTTGTTCTGAAATTTACGCGTACGAAGTCGCGGACACAGCTAGTAAAATACTAAAATAAACTGCAATAAAGATATTTTATAGTTGTAAAGCTAAAACAAAAGTATGTGTAACCCGAATTAACAACAGCGTTATTCTCAGATTGGTCAGCCAAATACGACAGTGTGAGTTGCAAAGAGAGGAGACGCCGCCGACGCCTCCGCCCGTCGCATTTAATCCGCCCCCGAAACGTGAGTACCGTAGACAGAGAAAGATCCATGGTGAGTACTGATGCCAATTTAAAAAGTTAAAATTGTAGTCATTAAAAACATCCAAACTAACCAATCTGTGTTGCGATCGACGATCTACATACAGTTCGATTATCCGAATAAATCAGTTTACGCAAAGCCATGTCCCCTAATGGGTTTCCGTAACGAATTTAGTTGAGAACGCAGATTTATAGAACTAAGAAATCCATAACATACAGTGCAAACATTTTTGGTCTATGACAAAAATTGACGAAGCCGTGACCAAATTACTAGCGAATTTCGCGCGCGGTTGTTGTGACGTCTTTGGGATCACGCGTGTTTTGTTACGTACGGCGGCGCGGATACAGCGCGCTTTGAATCTGACGCGACGGTGCGTGTGACGTCACACGAACATGCCGCATATTGTATAAAATGTGTTAAAAAATCGCAACGGATGGACCGATTTCGATGATATCAAAACTATATTGATAAGAAAGCTTAGTTTTAACTATAGTGTTGGTTATGAGTTGATTTGTCGACCCAATATTGATTCTCATTAGTTGGGATAATCGAGGCTCTACTGGATTGGTATTGGCATTGTCCAGGTCCGCTGCTGAGCTCGAGCTACGTGTGCGGGTGGCGCAGCACGGCGCTGCACTTCGCGCGGCCGGCGGACGTGCGGCGGCGCGAGCCGCGCGCGCGCGACATCCTCGCCATCGCCGGCTCGCCGCGCGTGCTGTCCAGCGCCGACGGCTGGAAGGTGCACCATCTCACCGCGCAGATGGACGACCTGGTAACACGCGACCGAACATGTCGGGCTCGGGACTCATTGATCAATAAACACATTCAATTAAATTATAACGTCAGTGGAAAGGAAAAAAACGCTAAACGCCAAAATTGTACTTTTGGTAAATGAGTTTTAAAGTAAATGACTTTAAAACCTAAGCCTTAAGCCTCGTTTTGCAAAAGTACAATTTTGGCGTTTTAGCGTTTTTTCCTTTCCACTGACGATAAATTTTCTAATGTTGACAAGATGTGACGTAAATACGAATAAACACGGAGTCGTCGTGCTTATCACGCTTGTGTCTTCCAAACGTTGTTCACTAAGAGCGCTTTCACACTATCGTACGGTTGTTTCGGCATAAGTGTTTACTCGCGCGCTTCATTTAACGCTTCAAAAAACCGAACACGCGTACACGGGCTTATTCCGGCGTGTGTGCTTGAAGTCGAACCGGTGGCGTCTGTCGCGGCTCGCACTTATACGAGCTTATAAGTGCGTCTACCCTCGTACGAGTTGCGCGTGTGGCACACGGCGCACCTGTACACGCGATTCGAGAATCGAGCTTATACGCGCGTATAAAACGCTAGTCTGAAAGCGCTCTTAGGCGATGGGATAAGGCCCTGACTGGACTGACTAGACTCATTTATTACCAACAGATGTCACTAGAATCGGACGTTGGCGAACAGTTGGCGGGTCTCCTGCGAGCATTAGAAACGGCATCCGGGCGATCGCTCTCAGCTCTGCAACCACACTCGCATTCTCTACTAGAATTACTTAAGGTGATTACTGGTTACATCTTTTTCATGAAATTTAATACATGACTTTTGGTTCTCTCTTTTCGCTGAAGAAACTCTGAAGAAGGCAGTTGTTAAATTCTTTTTTTGTTTTTACAGGGTAACATACAAAGGAGTAAGATAGTATGTGAAGGTATTCAAGAAGCTCGCGAGGACATTCTGCGTGTTTTCACTCATAGGAACTTCGTGTCCGACATTCTCACCAGACAGGCAGACAAGAGGTGTTTCCGGAAGCATCGGTCGCAATCATAGCAAACCAGTAGAATCTCATAAACAAAAAGTTAACAGTATTTTCATATGTCGGTTTGCCTGCCTGCCTCAACAAGAACTTTAGACATAGTACTACTAATGGGTACAGTAGTACTAAACAAATAAATATTTTTCACAATGTTATTATGATTTGCTTACAAAGTACCTGTTCTGTGACATAATAATCCCCTGTAAAGGAAAGGCAGATACGGTATTTGAAGTTGATGCTTCCAAGAATCACATTCAGGTTCTAAACTTCTAAAGATCTAAATAATAATAAGCAATTAAAAAATATTTAAGTTGTGAAATGAATGAGTTGTGTTGGTTTATGACGTATTATTTTTAAAATAGATTGGTTTATACAATGAAACGGCGTTTCTCTAGCAATTACCTACTCCTTTCACAGGCCCTGTGAGGCCCTACAGACCAATATAGTACGGTGACCATATTGTAGAACTTGTACCCAGGACTATATCCAGTTTAAATCTTGTTTATGATACCTACTTATCAGTGGCGTAGCTTGCCTTCAGCTCGGGATTAAGGTGGGCCCACCGGGGCACCCGCCCCGGGCGGCAGTTTCAGGGGGCCCCAAAATCATAATGTAGTATGATTAAAAATATAAACTTGCTCCATAAAACGCCGATTTGTGCGTTTTTGTAAGTAATTTATCTCAAACGCGGAAGAGAGGGAGGCCAATATCATGTTTCTGCCCCGGTTCGAAAAAAAAACATAGATCCGGGGCTGCTTGCCTTAGGTGGACCCTATATCAAAATTTATTGGGAGGCCCAAATGAAGGTTAAAGAATTTTCACAAATGAAGGGCAAAGAATGTTCACACACGTTCGGGGCCCGGGGACCCCGTATCATTGATACGGCGGTAGCTACGTCCATGCTACTTATCGTTCTTAGTTTTCCTTAAAAGTAAAGTTTACATGCAATATAGTTGAATACACTGGGCGGCTGCGGTCAGATATGAAATAAAATGTGTATGTTATTTTTTATTTATTCCCTTTAGCACATTAATCACCAATTCGGAATTATATTCCACAATACTCGTAATTATGCCATTTTCAAAAAACTAATTAAGTATTCATTAAGTCCTTAGTTACACCAAGGTTTGGTCAACCTACTTATAGATGGGATGCAAGGTTGGGGTATCCATGCCATAATTGTGCTGCGTTCCATTCGCGTAATTTTTGTTATTTTCGTTCTTATAAACTGTAATAAACGATAATAATGATCACTTTCAGTACAAGTGGGACGACATTTTATGAACGAAAATAACAAAAATTACATCGTCTGGAACTATACAGAGGGTTATAGGTATACGAAAGTTGTTTGACGTCTTCGTCGTCGTCGAATCGAAACGTCAAACAGTTTTCGTTCGTAAGAAATGTCGGAATCAATGAGAAACGTAGTAGGAAATACGCGAATTTCGTCCGAAATATCGTTTTCGTTTGAAACAGAGTAGGCCCTCTGGAACGCAGCATTAGCCGGTGTCAAACCAAACTGTCATCCAAAAGTCAAACTCTGCCAAACTGACAACGAAAACATCAAACTCCTAACCTACAATTTATTTTTTGTTATTATAGCGAATAAAATTTGTTTCATTTGGAAAACAGAAGATAATTATTTATTTATCGCCATGGCTAGCAGCAGGCTAGAAAGAATTGGAACAATTTATTCGAGGTAAGGACATACATCTTAGCCAAAGGTCAAAGAATAGAGACTTCTTATCTAAAGCCTCTAACTAGAGGTTAAATTTAAAAAAATATTCCGTCCGCGGTTGGTACCTATACAAATTAGAAAGAAAGCGGGAAAAGAAAAATTCGAAATTAGAATTATTCGTTTTAGCGGGAAAAAAGTTATTTCTCCTACTTTTCATAATTTGATTTCATTCCATGTGATTGTTAATTGTTATCTACAAGTTGTGTTTGCAATTTGTCGGAAAATACCTTATAATTTACAATGGCTACGCTAAAGAAAGGAGGTAAATCCAAATTTTTATCTGAAGATTTAAATGAATTGCTGAATGAATCACAGTTCATAAAAAATTCACCTAAAGCCAAGAAAGGTCAGAAGCGGCAAAGAAACGATGTTACAGATGAAGAAGAAGATCTTTCTAAATTGATAGGGCAATATCAGACTGCCAAGAAAAAGAAGCTGGAGGTCAATGTTGAAGTATGTAAGGAATCACGCCAGAAAATATTGGATGTTATGAGCCGTCAACTAGAAACAAGGTTGGTACTCAACAATTCTTTCCATCAAACAACACAGTAAATAATAACAAAATAAGTGTTAAAAACAAATCTAAGGCTCAAGTCTTCTTGATGATGGGAGAACATACATCAATGACAATCATGCAAATTAATTATTTTTCATCAACATCAACAGTTCAAAATATAACTACTTACCTACTCATTTGTATTTATTATGCACAGGAAAGAAAAAAGTGAAAGTCTACTAAAAGATCTCTCAGAAATAGTGGCTCAATTGGATCTTGATTGTAATGTGATGAAAGAAAATGAGAAAAAGTTAGAGCATTTAACAACAGCAGTAATCAAATGTATGCAGCAGGCTACCACTGCTCACAAACAGAAACTTAAATCACTAAAGGATATCTATGGGTGCTTTAAAAAAGAGTAATACATGAATTTTTTGAAGATATGTATGTATTTCAAAGTTATAAATTTGGTTTTCTTATTTCTTGATTTTTCTCAGGTGTGAAGAGATGGATTCAGACCATAAAGCTGAATCTGACAAATTGGCTGATGAACTAGAAAACGATATTACAAAATTACAGCAAAAACTAATCTCAGAAACAAAGAAAAGTGGCTGGGAAAACTTGCGCAGAACTATATTTCATGCCATGCAGAATGATTTTTAAAATTAATAATTTGATATTCTGTTACTTATTCTTAGAATTGTTGTGTGCCTGCCTTAATAAATTTTCTTATTGATAAATGATGGGTTATTAATTTTTCTAGGAATAAAAATATAAATAGCAGGAAGCAAATCAAGTAGTACCATTTATTTCAAGCTTTATCTAGCCCTTAAAAAGTCCTAGTTCAATCCAATGATTATTATTTTTTATTCCCAATATTATACTTGAAAAGTCTGGCTGGTAGTAACTAAATTAATTTTGTTCCGTTTCCTGCATCTCTAGGTCTAATGCCTTCAGATGGTCGCTAGAAAATAAAGTGATTATATTTTATTTACAGGGTAGAAGGACTTGTCACTAGAGGCGCAATACGGCCAGATGACCGGCCGTTGTGGTTTGATGTATACAGAGCATTCCCACCAATTGCAGAGCCCAAGTTTGCTAAGCCTAAACCAGAAATGAAACCCATCCGACAAATCCTGTACCATGAAGATGTCGCAAGAGCGTGAGTGTTTTCTACTGTTCCAAATTAGTTTCATTGCTACACACGCATTTTAAAGTAACATAACTGAATTCCACTTTATTTTTTATTTTTCAGAAAGTTTCATTCCAATGGCCATGGCTTGGGTGCAATAAATATTCTAAGTCAGACGACAGAAACCCCAATAAAAAAGCTGGTCCAACAGTACGAAAAATTAAAAGCTGAAGGAGTTTCGGAAGACGAGTTAATTGAGAAGTCAGCCGCGGTTGTAGGCAGCGAACGGCAACTTGAAGCACCCAAGGCCAAACTTACTGCGAAGAACCCCGATTCTGTGACTGCTCAAGTCCTCGCCGATGCGGATTTGAAGAATATTTTCAAAAACAACTAGTTTTAATTAGTAATGTAGATAATTATTATGTATAATAGGTACCTAATTAAATTGAGTTAATTATATAGCTGTTTTAAATTGTATTGTTTGTAATTATTATAAGTACATACGTACCTAACAAAAAAACTGAAAATAGATGAACCAAAATAATATATGACATATAGTGCTATGCAGTTTCATCAGTACCTATATAACGTATCGCCACCAAAACAAGTTGGCAGAGATTTTCTATAACATTAAAATACCGTAAGAAAATCTCCCATATCCGTCCCGAATTCATTCAATGAAATATGTGGCAATAAAACGTTGACTAATAATTGTGTACATCATATTCGTACGTAGCCTAAGTTTTATTATCGCTAAACCACCTATGTGCACTAAACGCTAGTAAAATATTTGTATGGCGAATTCCTCGGCACCTCTATCGGTCTCCATCAGACTCAACTTCAACACGTTAAAAATCGTAGTAGAGCTGCGCCCGTAACTATAAGTATATTCGCGTATCTACACATTAGTAATCACACTATCTTATCTAAGGCTGATAAGGGCCCCGCGTTAAAGAACACACCTATGCATGGTCTTACTTTTTAGTGTGTCATCGGTTTTGCGTTATTGCAGTGTTTTAATTTGTGATTAGTGTTCAGAATAAGAAACGGCTAAAAATGGCCCAAAGGAGGTCACTATGGTTTTACTTCGCAGTTATTTTAGGCAAGTACTAAGTGCATTGTAGTGTTAATTTAAAACTGGTTCATGATAACATAAACAAGGCCTTTGTTTGCTATCCATTGGTATCAAGTATCCTTTCAAATAGTAGGTATATAGGACTCGGTAAGTAGGTAGTCTTTTGTTAGCTCATATTACTCATGAAATAAAGGTGACTTGAAGACTGAAACTAAGCAGATCCCTTGTAATTGTGCACATCTAAGTTTTTGTTAATGTTAGTGCTACTAATAAATAGGTGATATCTATCTTATCTCAAAAGTATGTATCATCATCAATATTTCAATAAACAAGTAGCGACGGCACACAAAGATAACATTTCCGTATCCGGAAAAAAATCATGCGTTTCCGTTTCTTCAGTAAAAAGTTTAAGTCCATGGTTTCTACGGACTGGGGTAGAACCGATTGGCCCACACTCCATAATTTGAACAAATTCTTCAACCAATCAAAGCGCCAAACGCGTTAACGATGAGTTTGTAAAAAGAATTTCGCACTAGGCCCTCTGTTTATATACAGTTTGCGTGATGCTACAGCAATTAACTTAGTAGACCCCGATTTATCATCATTAATGTTGCCTTTTTCAGTTATTCTAAGCACACTGACACAAGAGACGGAAGCTAGACGAAAGATTCTGAGAGGAAGGCGTGTGATGACCCGTACATACTACCGTAAGTATCATCATCTGAATAGATTTAACTTCAGTAAAATAAAACACTTAAAACTTTTAGCTATTCTTTTCCAAATGTAAGGCACACAGGCAACTTTTGCGGCAACTAGCTGTTATCATATAAAACAATTGCGAAACAGTTGCGGCAACTGGCAATTGTTTGCTGCAACTGCTAATAAACTTAAAAAGTTGCTAGTTCCGGCAACTAAAGTTGCTCCGTGTGCATAGCCTCTTAACGCTGCAATTCCGTTCGACGAATTTATTGCTATAATCTTGACAGGTGGCAATGCTGTTCCCGCATGGGCGATCAGCCTCATGGCCGGCATAGGGATGCTGATCATCGGCGGCGTACTGTACGCGGTGATGAGGAAGATCGTGCTCTCTTCAGAGACGGGCTCGATGAACACGTACCAACCAGCGTTGCAGCAAGAAGTTTAAACCAACAATAGTATTTGTTGTGTTTTAAAAGTTAAGTTAGCGATGTACTGTTTATTTTTAAACGTGGCGCGTTACCAATTGAATCGAAGAATTACGTACGATTTACAAAGACGAAATACCTACCTACGTTTATTTAGTAATAATAATAAATAATTTACTTATTGTTTGTGTTAAATAAATAAAAACTCGTTCAGATAAATTAATTTATTTTTAGCTGTTAATTTTATAATTGAGATGGATAGATATATAATATAAATTTCATACGCTATGATGAACATGTCATTCCCGAGATTGTATTTGTGTAAAGATAAAGGAAAAATCTCCATAAGGAGGATTGGAAAACTTTAAAATTCTCTGCGGTGATATTTGTCTGGATCGAAGTACGATGTGACCACGACGCGATTGCTGAACTTGCGTCCCGTGAGTGTTTGCTGCGCCTTTTGGCAGTCGGCAATACTGTTGAATTCGACGAATACCTACAAGAAAATTGTTTTTGTACCAACTGAAATTCATTTCCAAAAGGGTAATAAGTTAAAATATAGGCTATTTACCTTTCCACAACCAGGTACTTCAACTCCCTCTATAGGCCTCGGTATTTCTATACTGCGGACGCATCCATATTTGTTGCATTCTTCCCTGTGAATTGAAATTATTGCGTTAATTAAATTGCTAATCTCGTTCACAATTTGCTATCAAAACTTTTGCTTCAATTGAGGTGATTAATAGCGGTAGTGATAGCCGATTGGTTAAGCATGCGCATTGCGGGCTTATGGTCAAAGATTCGAACTCCGGAACGCACTTCTGGATTATTCGAAATCTATGTCCGAATCATAACTTTAATGCGATTATCACTTGCTTACGGTGAAGGAAAACATCATGAGGAAACCTGCATGTCTTATAAACGGGACATACAGTCATGTTCATGCACACAAATGCATGTCCCGGGTAGGAATTGAACCTACGACCTGCAGCGTGAAAGGCGCCATCACGCCAACCACGCCAACGGGCCCATCATAATGGGATGATGCTAGGAAGAAGTAGTATTTGTGGTGAGTACTTACTTGATGTCTTCAAGAATGTCTTCATACTCCTCTTCGTCGCGCAGCTCGTCGGGCGTGACCATGTTGAGCAGGCACAGCACCTCGGTGGCGGGGCCCGCGCCCGCCAGCGTCAGCCCCGCCACCTGCAGCTGCACCGGCGCCGCGCCCGTCATCGCTAACACACAAAAATTACGTCACTGTTTAACACGAGGCTATGCACACGGGCAACTTTTGCGGCAACTGGCAACTATCTGTTTTCATATAAAATAATTGCGAAACAGTTGCGGCAATCGCGGCAACTGGCAATTGTTTGCTGCAACTGCCAAAAAACGACTAACAAGTTGATAGTTTCGAAAACTAAGTTGCTAGTTTCGGCAACTAAAGTTGCTCCGTGTGCGTTGCGCTCATCAGACGCGGACGTCGAACGCGTCGGAATTCTGATAGTATGCGAGGTCTAGAACAAAATGTATAAGCAGAATGCCTTTCGGCGGGCGTCCGAAATTATCTGATAGACAAATTCTTATAATATGCGGCTGGCCTTACTGACATGAATAAGTCATATAATATAGCAATACATAAGGCCAACACTGGGGTTTTTTTTTATGGGACTGAGGTGGCAAACCAGCGTACAGGCCGCCTGATGTTAAGCAGTCATCGTAGCCTATAGCTGCTTGCAATACCAAAAGCATTGCTCGCACGTTGCCGATCTGAAAGGGAGTGGAACGAAGGGAGGGGAAAAAGGAGGAGTTGGGCTTCCGGCTCTCTCACTCATCTTACGAAACGCAGCTGTAATAAGTAGCTGCTTTACGCCGATCTTCGGGTGCAATTTTGTGAAAACATGAATTTATTATTAAGCGCGCTCCACATTCACGCCGTGAACACCCGCGAACGCATTGTTCACGCTGCGTAAACAATGGGTTCGCGGGTGTTCACGGCGTGAATGTGGAGCGCCCTTGAGTTGTTGCCCGCTGCTCCGCCTGGGTGGTACTTCGAGATATAACAGCCTATGTCACTAAAGAATAGTGTAGCTTTCTATCAATGATAGAATTCGCAGAGTGGTATAGTGTGGTGATGGGCCGAACATGTTTTTTACCGAATACGAATGTTCAGTAAAATTCTACCGTACCGACTATTGTACTAAACTTTGCTATTATTAAGAATTTATTTCCCTTACTTGTATATTAAGAATATTAGTGCACTTACATATCAACATCAACATTGCATTTGTGAAAGTGAAGAAAAGTGAAGTGGAGAAACTCAATCTTTTAGTACATACTTTAGTCCCTAAATATAAATATTTGAAGTTCGGCATTGTAGCCGAATACTCGGCAATCATGCCGATTACCGACGATAAAACGCTTTTTCGGCCCATCCCTACTATAGTTTGCCACGAAAACCTTCTTACCTAAAGTGGAATTCTTCGCACCAATACTAGCACGCTGGACTATAAGCTTCTTATCACCCAACTGCATTCCATTTAGACCTGCTATGGCCTGTGGAGAAAAATTTAAAATTTAATGTTGAAAGTTGCTATTTGCACCAATTCATTACACAATCAATTTATTGAACTATATTTACCTGATCAGTCATTGATATATCAACATATTCAGCAAATGCATAGCCCTTGCTGAGTCCTGTAGACGAGTCCTTCACCAAATTGAAAGCCCGGAGTTGTCCGAAAGACATAAGAAGTTCTTTCACCTGTTACACACAAGATTGTATTAGATAGGGTTAACACGAACAAATGTTTCGGACATAATGGATTTATTGTGAATTTGTTGTTCAGTTATTATTACACAACTTTAAGCGTTCCCTTTACGTATGCTTTGCAGAATGCAGTAAACATATAAATTAATGTTATCTGACCTGTGTCTAGCCGCATGTTAGAATCAGATGTGAATGGAGGAGACTTGCCTTGAAGTGCCGATGTCTCATTCAAGTACAAGACGTATAGGTGAGAATGAGAGACAACAGTGACACGCGGGCCGCGAATGTGCCAAATCTAAGCTAGGGAGGGGCAGAAAGCAAACTATATCAGTGAGTTGTTTCCGAATATATCGAGCGTGTAACGCGCACGCTCGTCCCGGCTAGGGTACCTGTGAAAATACCTGAAACGGACCAAAACAACGCGGCTCACTGCTGGCTTCGCCGTAGCCCTGTCAACTGTTGAATCTCGCCCTGTAATGGTTGCGGCATCTAATGCTACCTAATGGGAACCGTCTGGGAATGTGCAAGTCGGACAAGAAATTTATTATTACCGAAAATTATTGATTGTTGATTTTTTTCAGATATAGGTGAATAAGATCGATTTGTATTAAAATGTGGGGCAACTTTCGATAATGTTGTGCTGAAATAGTACCGAAACATGTGTGGAAATGCTTTAGTAACGAAATGAGCACCTAAATAAATAGGCATGTGAAACATTGTACACAGTGCTATAAAATTGCTTCATGGCTGATATTAGCCTGTATTTATGGATGCAAGGTAGGCTCAGTGGACCTGTAAAATATAATTTTGTAAAATCAAAATATAATTTACATATTGAACACTATTCTTTATAGTGAACACCCATGTTCATGTATGGTGAATGTCAGGAGCTTCAGACTACTTTTTCCTTCAATTTTAAGTATTTAACGGCCGAATACTCAAAGGCTACTTAAATATTTAAGTCCCACTTAGCGGTTTGAGACGTCGTTATCCGATTTTTTTTGTATGGCGCGTCAAAGTAGCTCTGCAATTTAAGTTGCATAGGAGTATTCGGTGGTAAGACTGATAATTATAAAACAGAATCAAGCAAAACACAAGTTGAATTGCATGAACATCGAGAAATTTAAATTTGCATGCTATATTTAAAGTATTTATAAGTATCACCCTTATTTTCTTGTGCAATGCCTGTACATAGAAACTGTGAAACATTGACTTGCATAACTTATAAAAAAAATCAATTTTTCGGCAGAGGTTGTGATTTAATTAAATCACATACATACAGCTAATCAATGCGTCACTGATATACAAATAACATTAATTACCGTACCATAGAGGCAACTTACTTGGTCCTCATTCAGATAATTGGGCAATCCGCCAATAAATATTTTGTGTGGCGAGTCTGGAACTACTGTGCTAATAACGCCAGCTGGAAACAGACAAAGCCTTTTAAATTCAGAACTTATAAAAAAGTATTAACATTTTTGAACCAATATTTATGACGAGTTATTTTTTAAATACTAAACAACTAAGGTTAGGTACACAAGGAAGTCTATGGCTACAAATTCTGCAGAATTTTGTATCAACAAAAATAACAAGAGCAGTAAGCAATACACATGACTTGTTAATTAAGGTTGAATGTAACTCACCTGGCACATTGATGGAAGGATTCTCAGTGCCAGGCATTGGCTGGTAGTCGTGCGGCCGTCGAATCTTCAAGCTCTGCCCTTTGAAATTGATACCATCGAACGCCATCGCTTGTGTTGTCTCATCTATAGATCTAAACTCAAGGAATGCAAAGTTTTTGTCCAAATTGATCTGGCAAGCCAACACTGGATTGCCAGCGGCTTGGGCCAGACCCGAGAGATGCATTTGCTGATTGAAAAACTCCATTGTTTCCTCCTCAGTAACACCAAACGGTATGTTGCCGACGTAGAGTCTTCGAGCTTGGCGAGTTATTGTGGATCCCACAACGGGCACCGCGGCTTGCGGCGTGTCCGCGACTATGTTCGCTGGAATTTGGCCGGCCGCCTGCATGGCTTTGTATTGCAGCGGCGTGATGTGTTCGAAGCCCGGTGGCGGCACATCCCAGTACAGAGAAGGCTTGCGCCTACGGGACCTTTTAGTCGGGGATCGAGGAGACCTGCTCTTTCTTTTCTCTCTACGTTGCTCCCTAGGCTGCTCTCTCTGTTCCCTAGAACGAGATCTAGAACGCCGATTCCTTTCCCTTGATCGCGATCTGCGTCGGCGGTCTGCTATGGACAAAATACAAATAAGTTGACAATATCTGGACATAAGAATTTAATATCATTAATGTTATTTATGTTTACCTTTGTCTTCGCCCATGTTTATTAGATTTATCGCTATGTTGCTGCGTTATTTTAATTTTTACTCAATGGTACTCGCTGAAAAAGCCAAAGCAAAACTATCTTCGCAAAATGGCGTCGGAATTTGTTTTTTTGAATGAAGGTAAAAATTGTCATTCGTTCGTTCCGGAAAGTTTGAATAGGAGGCTTTTGGATTCAATTCGATTTCAATTATAATTTTAGACTTTAGTCGATTCAAAATCCTCCGTTACATAGGCTATTCTTTTATTTTCAAACTTCGTGGCCATTTCCGGTAGTGCATCACTGGCTGTCATTTTGACAGCTGGTTGGTGTTAACCTATAATCCTACTGGATTAGGAAGTCATTGAATATGTCGATTTGAATATATTTGGCAGTGATTGACATACATTTTTATTTCGTAGCACTTTGTTGTTTCTGTCAACGACTTGTTTTGGAAAGTGAAAGTTTATTTTGTAATTTATTTCTTCGCCGCAGTCCGAAATTGCTAGCCCCGATGGCTCGTTGTTATTCAGTAAAAACTTGTATCAATTTTGTGTTTTATAAGATATAAGATATAAGATATAAGATATAAAAAATAAAAAATAAAAAATGGTATGTAAAGTTTCATTCGACATGAAAATGTTAGTACTGTATTTATTCAAACTTTTATTTCAATTTTATATTGTTGTAGGACAACCAACATTCTAACGGCGAAATTAAGAAGAGGATACATAAAAGTGTAGATGTAATCCATGAAAACCAGAATGGAGGAAGTATCGAAGAGTCGAACAAAAATATTTCGGCGAATACTAAAACTATCGCGCTAGTATTTGTGTCGCTTTTACTGGATTTGTTGGCTTTTACGATGATCTTGCCGCTTCTGCCTTCACTTCTGGACTATTATAATAGAGAGGAAGGGTCAGGGAACAGTATGTATGCGTCATTACTCAGGGCTGTGCAAAGGTTCCAGAAGTTCACAGGGGCTCCTGACCAATTCGCGTCGGTTCTTTTCGGTGGCGCGCTAGGGTCGATGTACTGCTTCCTCCAGTTCCTAACAAGCCCTATTGTCGGAAGCCTGTCAGATGCATATGGAAGGAAGCCCATGCTATTAATTTGTTTGGTAAGTTTGATGTTATGTGATACTTACTCATTATATTTATTTATTCATTTATTTATTTCATGCAGCTATGGCCCATATTATAAATACCTTAAAGACTAACATACATATATGAATATAGCTTATTATAGGTGATATAAATTATTCTGAATGTATAAATAAGTATTCCTATTCTACATATGCCCTTTAAAAATGAGGAAAAATATATATTAATTATTTGTCCTTTTAGGATGAGCCTGTGGTAGGTACTAAAGTTACTTTATACCTTAAAAAGTTTCTGCATATTAGGTATGTACGTACTCTTACTAACACATTTATGACCCATAAAAATCATTATTTTAAAGATTTTTAATCCCTCAAATAACTATGTCTCAGGACCCCTATAGCAATTGTAAATCAATTTTGCCTGAAAATCATTGTACCTACCTACATGAAGGATAAACATGAGTTTATTCAGTTTATCAGCATCTCATGGTATTTTCATTTATCAATAACTAGATCATGATAACATACCTATTGAGATCTTTTAGATATTTTCTTATCAAATATGTCAAAGATAAATTCAAAGTAGCTATATCTAGGTAATAGTACTTATTTAAAAATACACCATGTTTTTTTGTATGTAATATGTAAAATTGAATTAATTAATATTATCCACAAATAATACATCTCATAAACGCCCAATTTGTTCAGCAGTGTTAGTTCAGCTGAACAAGTCATTATTTTGTCAAGGCTACAAGTAGAAATACACTTCCTTTGTTGTAAAATGCATGTAATATCCTCAATTAATTGTTATCAAATTACCTTCTGATACCTTGCAGTAACACTACTTAGTACCACCACCACCACCACCACCACCACCACTTAATAGTTTTACTATATGTACTTAGATCTATTTTCCTATGTACTTGTATTCAAGTTAGACATAAATGGGTATTTTCTTATGAATGAACTTAAAACAATTGACTCAGAAAATAATGATACAGTTAGTCACCATCCATTCTTATTAGTCAATGAATCAAACATTGTATTTATTAATAGGCAATATTATTATACCTTATTGAAGCTTTTATTGATATTGTGTACTCTTCACTCTTTCTTTGGATACATTCTTTATTATTTTATAATTCTCTAGCTAGTTTTTGTTATTATTCAGTGAATGCTCTCATTTGCATAGCATGATGCAATCAAAGTGTTACAAAATACACACAATGCATCATTGAAGATTAGTTGTAGGTACACAAATGCTACAATAATAACAAATAAATTTTCGCGTCCCTCTGCAAAAATTATCGGATTTTCTACTCTATTTAAACATGATTTAAACTAAGACCACTGTAAAAGTGTATTTAGATATGACCCCAGGCCCCTTTCTTTTTTTCCTCTGTGTCACACTCCCCTTAAAGTCTGCGAGATGCGAGCGATGCCTTTCGTACTGCTAGCATCTATAGTCTACGACAAACGGCAACTTCTTAGCGTCAGGCGAACGCTTGTTTGCCGCCTTAGTTATTATAAAAAAAACTTCTTCGATTCGCAAACCTGATTCTACATACATACATACATATACTCACGCCTGTATCCCATGGGGGTAGGCAGAGACTATTGATTGCCACATGCTACAATTTTTACACACCTCTTTTGCTTCATGCACATTCATACATCTTCTCATGCACTGCCGTCGGTTGAGGGTGCTACGGACTTGACCTTTCTGGAAGAGATCATTAATCTGGTCGTGAAAAGTTCTCCTTGGGCGCCCTCTTCCGACGCATCCACTTACTTTCGCTCCCTATGTCTCTTTCGTCAATCGAGTTTCACTCATCCTCTCTACGTGACCAAACCATCTTAGCATACTCTTTTCGATCTTAGTCACCACATCATCCTAAACCTGATTCTGTAGGAATATTATAATGTATTGTGTTCTCTACAGATAGGAATAACAATCTCGCACGCTCTATGGAGCTGCGCTAGCTCGTTCAGCGTGTTTGTGCTGGCGAGGTTCATTGGAGGCCTGAGCAAGGCCAACGTGAGCCTCAGCATGGCCATTGTCACCGATGCTTCCAACGAGAAGACCAGGGCTAGAGGAATGGTGAGGCATTCTCTTTAACTTTCGTCATTAACTTCGTTTGCAGTTGTACTAAAAATGCATTGGAACCCTCCTCCTATTTTGTATTTTTAATGGCAAAGACTCATATCTAAATTATATCGAGTTACTTACATATACATAACTGTGTATGTAATTAATTAGGTATTCTGGTAAGTATGATTATGTTCAAAACATCCTATATCTACATACAATGGCTGAACGGGTTTAGCATCTTATAACCAGTTATGTAAAGTAGGTAAGCATGGTCTCTAATTAATTATGTACCTTGTGCATGCATAATCAACGAAAACACGTCATGTTAGTCATCTCGAAATATTCTCAAAGCACAATGAGGCTAGGTTAGACAGTAGATTGTTTTTTATTAGATAGTTTATAATGACTCACTTTGGTCAAAAGTGTCAAAACATACCTACATACGGTGGCGGTACGTCCCGTCGACGGAACTCGACTTTATTGCCCTATAGTGAGACCAGCTTCATTTTTTTTTTGTGTTTTTGCCGAGTGTCAAATTTGTGGTGATGCGAGAAATCCCACATTATAAATGCGAAAGTTTGTGTGTGTGTGAATGTTTGTTACCACGTATCTCCTTAACTACTTTACCGATTTTAATGAAATTTGAAACATAGACAGTGTAGGCTCTGGTACTCCAGAGCCTACACTATCTACGTTTCAAATTTCATCAATTGATGTGTAAGATAGCCTATGTCTAGTAAGACATAGGCTATCTTACACATCAATTTCCACGCGGGCGAAGCCGCGGGGCACAGCTAGTAATTAATATTATAAGGTCTAATTGGGTCCCTCACTCGGTCCATATTTTCAGGCTCTAGTGGGACTGGCGTTCTCCATCGGGTTCATAGTTGGCCCGCTAGCCGGCGCGTGGTTCGCCAAGACCAGTGATCTCTCATCAGGGGCGTGGGGTGAACGGCCAGCCTTTTATGCGCTTTCTCTCTCACTCGCCAATATATTTTTAGTGATGTTCTGTATCCCGGAGACTTTAACGAAGGTTCGTATTATTTCAGTAAAGTAGTTTAATGTAGTATGGGTTATCTGCTTCTATTCACCCAGCTATCTATTTTTCAGGACAAAAGAGCACCCCTATCGTTCACTCTGTCTAAATCCGTGGATTTCGTCTCACCTTGGCATCTACTAAGATTCACTGCTGTCAAAAATCTTTCGCAACACCAGAACAGAGTATTATCGAAGTTGGGACTGATATATTTTCTATATTTATTCATATACTCGGGTCTCGAGTTTACACTTACATTCCTAACGCATCATACTTTCCATTACACCGCGATGCAACAAGGCAAGATGTTCCTAGTCATGGGTAAGTAATTTTATACATCTAACTGAACTTTTCCATTCTAAAATAGCCTCAACTTTTATGGATCTTTCATTCTTTATGTACACCTAGGCTCGTATTAATAGATGCATCTCAAAGTTGAGATCGATCTTTCCATACATTAAACGTCAAAATTGCATCTTAAGATCTATCTCAACTTTGAGATGCACTTATTAATACGACTCCTAGTAAAAAACCTACTTACCGCTCATCGTAATTAACAAGATCTCGTACGACTTTATTTTTTGTGTGGTCTAAGATACACTGAAGAACGACCTTCACCCATCTGCTTAACGGATCAAACTTATATTTTATCAAATATGTGTCTAAACAGCAACCAATGAGCATATTTTTTACGGCAACCCTATTGGTATATGTTCAGATACATATTTTATTTAATAAAATATAAGTTTGATCCGGTAAGCAGATGGGTGAAGGTCTTCAGCGTATCTCCACCTATTAATTCTCCAGTTGTATAAATGGATTGAAATCATTGGAAGTGTACACGGTGATGTAATGACATTGTTCAGGGTTGATAATGGCGGTGCTGCAAGGCGGCGCAGCGCGGCGACTGGGCGCGCGCGGCGCTGAGCGTGCCGCGCGCGGCGCGCTGCTGCTGACGCCGCCCGCCTTTCTCGCCGTGGCGCTGGCCGCGCTGCCGCGCGCGCCGCTGCTCGACCCGCTCCAGTGGCTCTGGCTCGGCCTCGTCTTGTTCGCCTTGTGTGAGTATTACAACTACCTAAACCTCACGCAGATATTCACACCGAATATTTTTTATTGAATAACTGATGTCCAAATACACATTGTTAAAGAGGTCGTAAGCATTATTTTGGTATAGGTTTCACCATAGCATCTGTGGGCCGTTGCGGAAAGAATGTTGAAAATGTATGTGTATATTTAACTTGTTTTCCACAAAATTTGGTAAATTCTGAAGTTTGATCACGCTCGGTCGGTTCGGTCTGAACTGTAATGTGGTATATTCTATATAGAAAACGGGCCAACCGATTCATCACCAATTTTATGTAGTCACAGTATTGAGTCGTAGTAAGTCCTTAATTAGATACCTATCTGTTTACGTTTTACTGGAACAGCTGGTTTTTTTGGTGGTAGAGCCAAGCTGTAGCCAATAGACTGCAGCTCATATATGGGCTGGTTCGACCGGGGTAGTACCACCCTCTCACAAAAGATCGGCGTAAAGCAGCTATTAAAGCTGCGTTTCGTACGATGAGTGAGAGAGCCGGAAGCCCAACCCCTCCCTCCATTCCCCTCTAGGTCGGTAAAGTGCGAGCACTGCCTTTGGTATTGCAAACATCTATAGGCTACGGTAACTGCTTAACATCAGGTGGGCCGTACGCTTGATTGCCACCTGTACTATAAAAATAAAAAAACAGTATGCAAATGATTTATAATGTGTGTAAACAGCGACGGCGTTCGCGGTGTCGTGCATGACGTCGATGGCGGCGGGGCAGGCGCCGGCGGCGGCGCGCGGCGCCGTGCTGGGCACGCTGCGCTCGCTGGGGGCGCTGGCGCGAGCCGCGGGGCCACTACTTGCCTCCACTGGTCAGTACCTATATCCTCTATAAGGTCCAACCGAGACTAGTTTTCATATCTCGGTCGAGACCAAGAATAAAACAAATTCTCGGCCGAGACCGAGAAAGGGGGCGTCCATAAATTACGTGAGGCGATTTTTGTGATTTTTCGACCCCCCTCCCCCCTTGGTGAGATTTAGTGAGATTTAGCTCGACCCCCTCCCCCCCCCTCTAATCTCACGTGGGAGTTTTCAAAAGCTTTATTCTAGAGGAGAAACATGTTTTACTTAATTTAACAAAAAAAATAGATTAGTTTAAAAAAAACTTAATTTAACTTAGTTTTCTTGCAATTTTACACTGTTTCTTGAAGTAAAAAAAATGCGTGAGATTTGCCGAGACCCCCCTCACCCCACGTGAAATTTGGTGAGATTTTGTTCGATCCCCTCTCCCCCATAAATGCCTCACGTAATTTATGGACGCCCCCAAAGGACAAAATAGAAAAATAAATAAATACTACCAGCCGACTGAGCAAGACCGCGCGTCTACTTAAAAATACACTAATTCCCCGTCATTCGCAGTTATGGCCACGGCCGTGGTGTCCTAAAAAATTCGCCGAGATCGAGACGTATTAGCCGAGAATGACAGAGATCTTGGTCGGACCCCACTATACATGTACGAATCTTTCAAGGAGGAGAATCTTCTTTACGAATTTTTAGGTTCGGATCTTGAATAGATCGACGATCGCTTGGCATGTACAAGTGGTTGCAATTCCTGCCAGTGTCAGAATTGGCCTAGGCTGGCCGCACATTATCAGTAACATTCTGTCCGAACAACGCCGGAAGGTGCTGCTGACATACATTGGCTGTTTTCACATTACACGGCACGGCACCGGCGACGGCATGGCGGCAGCTTTTTCACTGGTCAGTGACCCGTTGTCATTGGTTACTGACCAATGAAAACCCCGCAAATAGCTGTCACTGTGCCGTCGCCGGTGCCGTGCCGTGTAATCGAAAAACAGCCATTTTGTACTGGACCCCGCATACTTTCAGAAAGTTGCCGGACCGGTTGGGTGCTTTATGTAGACTGCGGTTATCCATAAAATTTCGGATGATGTGCGGCCGGCCTTATACGATGCGTTTTTGTTTCAGTGTACTGGTTCTCCGGCGCAATGGTCACGTACGTCATCGGATCCATAATCCTAATCCTGCCAGCTGTGATGTTATTTAGACTGAAGACTTAACTATATTGCAGATTTTACACTGCCCTTATAAAAGACAAGCAATAACTTTTATTTATTATTTTACAATCGTTCTGTCCAGTTTGTATTATTTTTACGTATAAATTTTTATCATTATACTTTTTTGAATGTTTTTCTCGAATAAAACAGTATTAATAAAATGTGTACCTATATACCGTTCTTGTTTCATTCGTATCGCCAAAGCGGATAATGCCCTAAAAGGTACATGTTATAAGTTTACGCCATTGGATGCGTCTATATGAGGCGAGCGCCCAGCAGTCAGTTTTGACATAGGAACGGTTAGAAATAATGTTACGGCACGGCGAGAGATTTTTGCGCCGGTGTGCCGGTGCTGTCCCGGCTAGTGGAAAAACTCTAATGAGGCGAGTTGCCGCGCCAGAGCCATCGGGCTCTGGCGCGGCAACTCGCCTCATTAGAGGCACTCATTGACTTATGTTCACGCAGAGGAGAATGCGCTACTATATGATGATCATGAACATATTTCAATACATCTACATAACCCTGCGTCCGCACTGGATAAAACATTTGAACAAAGCATGTTGTTTCTATTTAGAGCTTATTACACCTTCCTAAATTTAGGATACTTAATTTAGTCGTGACTGAATTTAGGCAAGTGTAATCGCATTTGGCAAGTTAGAATCATATATAATCAGAAGCTTTCTAAATTAGGTTCTAAATTTAGGAAGGTGTAATAAGCTCTTTACGTACGCGCAATCGTATACGTATTCTATTCTCTATTGTTTAAGTAGGCCGTTGCTAAGCAACCAACCAAAACCAACAATTTGTTGTGAAATATGACGCTGACATTCACAGAGTACTTTGTAATATATTGTTTTCATGTTTTATTGTGGTTATATCCAAGGGGAATTAGATTAATTTATCAAGGCTATGCCACTCTTTAGCAACAAATTCTCTCCTAAAACAATACCCGTGAGGAGACAGGACACCTCGGTAATTAAGAATGAGCTCGGTAGTGATTATGCGTCGAAAGAATTATCTTTGGACTTAGGGCCTCTGAAACTAAAGTTGGGAGACTTCGAAGTGTCTTTTGAAGAAGGCCAGTGGATTCCAGGTAAGCCATTTGCGTTACGACTCCTTAATTTATAATCCTTAAAATACTTGTGACTGTAAGCTTGTTAAAAGTATACAATTATTCAAACGGCATCAGAATTTCGTTGCTAAGGGGCCAGCAAAAGGGATTTCTTCTTACATTTACAAATAAAAAACCGGCCAAGTGCGTGTCGGACTCGCACATAAAGGGTTCCGTATACCACCGTAGAATAAAAACGTCAAAAATATGAAGTTTCTTGTATGGGGACTAGAAGTGGGTGCTTAAACGAAAAGCCGTTTGAGAAGTTCGCTTTTTTAAGTAAGCGCCTAAGCGCGCTTATAAATTTAAGCGTGTTGCTTTTAAGCAATGACGGCAAGAAAGAGAAAGAAATTCCAAAAAATTACAAAAATTAACCTTATTTGTATGACAATACAGTTCAAATTAATATTTAATTAAATTTAACCTTATTTCTTTACCCATAAAAAGCAATAATTTATAATACATTATATTAGATTAAAAACCATATTTCCATGCACATAAGACTCACTATCAATTTTTCAGCGCGTAAGTTTTTGGCGTTTTGCTTGAACTTATGTTTAGTAAGCATTTTGCTTTTGTTGTCCGTTTATTGACGGACGAATTTTTGTTTAATTTAAAAAGCAGAAAAGCACTTCTACAACGACTTTTAAAAACAAGCACAAGCGTAACAACGTGCTTTTAATATAAAGCCGTTTATCACATCTTTAATGGGGACCCCTTTGTTTTTAATTTTATGTAGTAACTTCGTTGTTGTAGCGGCAACAGAAATACATTCTGTGAAAATTTAAAGTCTCTAGCTATTACGGTTCGTGAGATACAGCCCGCTGACAGACGGACAGCGTAGGCTTAGTAATAGGGTCCCGTTGGCACCCTTGGGTACGGAACCCTAAAAATACCGACAAATTCAATAGATATCATTCGGCACCTAATAATGATTTTATTGCAATTACTTTCTTTCTAGCTTCCGGAAAAGCTGGCGTCGCTCACAAAGAAAATATTCGCCTCAAAAATGAACTAGAACGACTTGAGGAAGAAAACAATATGCTACGACTGAAGTTCGAAATACTACTGGACATGATGACCGACAAGACTGTGGAGGCGGAACAACACGCCGAGGTGCAACGAGCGCAGAGTTTAGGGTCTTTGAAACAGAAGACGAAGAAACACAAGTGGTAGTAGGTATGATATACAAACAGATGTACCATATTTAACCTTGTAAGTAATAAATTAAATTCGGCGTTTTTCTGCTCTCATTTCCGTTAAAACGTATGTTAACTTATTTAAATAAGATTTCTGTTGTCAAGCCTTTGATGTATTTAAATCTCAGGTTATTAAAGAAATAAATAGGATTTTAAACTTATTTTTGAAGGAATAAAATACTTTCCCCAACTTTCTTGAAACAACTTTATTTACATTTTAAACAAATAACAACAGTTAGTTACAAGTAGGTACTTAAGTAGTAGGTATATCACAAAGTAGTAATCTTATTTTTATAATAGATAATATATTACATTCGCCATTACTGCAGTAATCTGCACCCCTATTCATGTTTTCTTTCTAAACGAAACATCTTATACTAGTTCGTCCCTCTCTGTCAGACTTTTGTCTTTAGGGGTTTCAGACCTTTCCATGGTCACTAAACTAGTCAGTCTGTAAATTCGGGCATCTATTCCGCGTGTGTCCCTGCTGCCGGCACAGGCTGCACTTGCGAGCGCCCCCTCCCCCGCCGCCGCGCCCTGCCCCGCTCCCTCCCCCGCCACCGCGCCCTGCCCCGCCCCCGCCCCCGCCCCCGCGCCCGCGACCTCGAGTATTAGTGACAACACTACTGCCGGCACCCCAATCTGCTGAAAAATGAAACTATTGAAATACTAGGCTTAAGATCGCCGGTTGTGACAAGAAAACGTGAGATCAACCAGTAAACATTGAAGGCATAGACGACAGGATTTTTTTTACTATGTATTGAATGGTTCTCTAACGGGTTAGCTCCTTAAATAAAAAGGGTTAAAGAACGAACCGGTAGCAACCCCTTAAAAACCCCTATTATGCATACCGGATTGACCCTGCGTGTGATAATACGACTTTGTATAATTCTCTCCTATTTAAGTAAGACATATCAGACTTGTTGCGACATTTTCAGTGACAAGTCTTGTAGGCTTGCAGGTAGGCTAGCGTAACGAGAACCCTGCAGCACCAATATTCAAATCCCACCACAGACTTTAGATGATTGGTGTGAGTCAGCTCCTAGCACAATAAAAAAGCTGACGGGATATGGATACACAAAACACATACCATTGCTATTGCTAGATCCGCCGTCCGCCCATTGAAAGAAATTACAACGGGCGCCCATTTCTTTCACGCAACCGTAAAAGGGTCGGCCCTTATTCGGGCCCTCCTTATGTACTGTAATTCTGAAAAAAAAAAAAAATTGTAAACACGCACAAACTTAGTCGACGGACAGGTACCTACAATAAAAAAAAAAAAAATTAGAAAGAGGCAGCGGTCGATTGTTTTCTAGTTCTATTTATCTCAAAGCTCATTCAATGCTGGAGAACCGTCTAAAGGCAAGACAAAGACCAGACGAAACACAATCACAGTCGGCAGGTCTTTGTCGGTCCAACGTTTTCTTGCAGCACGTGATAATTAAAAAAAAAAAACGACTTAATGAACCCTGGCGCACTAAAAAGCCTGAAATATTTCTTATTACCACCTCTGCCTACCCCTTCGGGTATGCGTAATTATGCGTGTTATCGAGTATTTAGGGTCGGTGCCAATCAATCTTCTTACTTTTAATAGGTAGACTTGGCATAATAAGATTGGCACCGTCTCCCCTTGGCCATTACACCCCTCGATTCCAAGACGAGCCTTCACTAACTTTGCAAGTATAATATAAGTAATCACTTGGTAATGAATGGACGTCGACTTACTTCTTGCAAGGTTGGCCGCAGTTGCACATAACATCTTCGTCGTTGCCGCCGCTGTCCCCGGCGTGGCTGGGAGCGATCCCCCACCCCCTAGTGGTGGTGCTACTTGGTTCATTACCCCAAGAACTGGTCGTGGGTGGGTCTTGCGGGTTCTGTGTGGCGCTTTCCGTAGACTCCGGCGCCCAAAGGAAGAAATCACAACCGCCATTGTCCTTGCCGAGAGGACATTTGTAGAACTTTTTGCCTGAACAAATTAATTAAGAACATTGAAATAAATTGCAATTTAATACGTACTCACAAATACATATACGCGTTCTCGACCTGTATTTGATGAAATTAAGAGACAAATTATAAGTTATTTAATAAATTATTATTAATAATACCATAAGATTTCCCCTTTCCCACGGACGCGTCGGTCAACACTAAATAATAATAATATTAGCCCTTTTAACGTTCCACTGCTGGGCACGGGCCTCCCCTCAATGCGAGGGGGATTCAGGCCATAATCCACCACGCTGGCCCAGTGCGGGTTGGCGGGTTGGTGGGTTTCCTCACGATGTTTTCCTTCACCGTAAGCAAGTGATAATCGTATTAAAGTCGACACTAACAATAAAAAAAAGTTGACACAGAAGTGACAAAGTCACACCCAGTCCGTAATAGTGATGTGCCGAGTACGCTATTTTTGGTACTCGAGTATTCTGGTACTCGTTAAAAAAAGAATCGAGTAAGTACTCGAGTCAGAGGACTCGGACAGGTACTCGAATACTTGTAATGAGTACTCGAGTACTTAATAGGACTCGAGTACTTTTGTATTATGTATTTTTAACCACTCAAACGTCCGAGCTTCACATTTAATTACTGCGTTGTACTTGCACTCGTGAAAATTGGAGAAAATGGCGAAAATTTTGGCGAGAGCCCCGATTTATAACGTATTTTCTAAAAAAACTACAACTGTTACAGCAAGTACTCGGAACCCGTATTCGAGTACCGGGTACTCGAGTTCTATAATCTGAGTACTCGAGTACCCGAGTACTTACTAAGTACTCGAGTAAGTACTCGAGTCAGGCTGTACTCGGCACATCTCTAGTCCGTAACGCGTAAAGTTCACGCTCGCTTCGTCGCAGCAGTTTTCGTAAATCTCTAGTAAAAACTATGTATTTTACTCACCAAAGTTAGCGTTTTGTTTCCTCACAGTCAACAGTATAGCTGGCTGATTACATCCACAATGCACATTATTATCATCAGGATTCGCATTACTCGGAGTCGGCATCCTCGTGGTATTTGAATTTTGAGGTCTAATTACAGTGGGCGGTGGTGCAAATGGCCTTGGCTGGGGGGCTTGGTTAGGTCTTTGGACCTGCCTCGTTGGTACCGCTGTGACAGTGTTTCGGGTGGTTGGACTGTTGTTCCTGCTATTCGGTCTACTGGTCGCTGTTGTTCTGTTGTCAATAGTTCTGACACATGAAAGGTTTATTCTGAGCAGCTCTAGGAACGTCGTGTCGCATCCGCCGATACACGCGACGTATGGCGGCGGATATAAATGGCTAATGGAGTTGTTCCTCCATTCGAATTTCAGTTTTTTGTAATTGGGACCGCACTGGGAAATAAAAAAAAAATTTAATCCGTTGGTTTGGAAAATAATTTAATTTATAAGCATTACCCATGCCTCAGCCTGTGTGGATTTGGGTGATAAAAGTAGCCTATAATAAATATGTCTTATAAATACGAAATAATAAACTACATATACGGTAGCTGATATGTCAATGCTTAGTGAAAGAAGACAGCCTATACATTTCTATAATAGTTTCTCGAGTTATGGGCCCTTGTATTTTTGTGTCGACTTTCGTCTTGTGGCTTTAGGACACATCAAATGGCCTATAATTTAGTGTAAACAGCATTTAGGAGTAGCAACCACAAATATTCAAGAAAACGTTTATGAAACGATAACGATAATAATTTCGTCTGACCTTAATCAACATCTGCGCAGCGCTTAAGATTATGGAATTATAAAAATAACTTTGGAAAACGGAAAATAGCTTTGACCCTAGACTCGATATCTTGTTAATGAAAAAAGTACAAAAGAACTTCATACTCACAATAGAACATGTTTCAGGTAATACTTGTATCGTTTTAACTACCGACGGTAACCAGACCGCGTTCTTGCAATTGGGGTACGAGGAACAGCTGATGTAGAACTCGTCTGTATTACTTCTCTTCTGCCGCACCAACATATCCGCACCGCATTTTGGACATTTTAAAGCTGTAACAATTTTTATTTTTAATTGACCGCTTCACTGCACTATCCAGTGCAGGCAGGATTTCCGTCAGGAAAAAACTTTTTTGTCTCTTAAGTTCTCTCGGTCAATTTCATGTTTTCGATTTTTGTATATCGCCAGATAAACACACCAACTATATGGTCCCAAACTAAGCAACGCTTGTACTATGGCTACAATGGACTGGGGGCGATCCTAGTGACACCCAGACCAGAGCAAATTACGAAAAGGCTGTTTCCGAAATTTGCCTCTGGCGGGAATCGAACCCGTAACCACTCGATGCAGTAAGCCGAGCGCCCAACGCTCAAACGTCAATTGCCCTAGTCCGAGTGTCACTGGGGGAATGATTACTATTTCCTCCATGCCATTACTACGGTAATTACCTGCGGGCATATCGGCTTGCATGTTTTCGGTTGTGGGCGTATATTCGTTGGGTTGTTCGCTGAATCGCCCGGCCAACGCCGCGTCGATTTTTCTCGCCTCCAAAGCCACTGTTTGATACACTTCCTTATATTTTGCTACCTGAGACAAGAAGTTATTTCATCAGATGCAAGGTGGTCTGTTATGTTAGTCCAATAAGTTAGGAACCAATTAGAATAAACTTAAGCGAAAAATGTTAAGTTGTTGTGTTATATGTCGTGGATCGTCAACATTTAAAAATAAGCCAACAATATTGAAAGCTTGATATTTTAAATGAGTTTCTGATACTTGGCATGACCTTCTCATTACATCAAATGCAAGGTCAAGCCGTCATCATTATTAACATAATCTGAAAGTTACAATTTATTTACTTATTGGTTCTAATAGAGACTTGACGCGAATGGCTCGCGTCGTTCAGCGTAAACGCGTCAGTGGAAATGTACCCTGCGTTTCCGCTCACGCGGAGCCGACCGTGAATTGGCCAATCACAGTGCTCGAAATCTCCACTCCGCTCTTGGCCCATCACAGTTGGTTAATCACAGTCCGCCGCTCCGCTCAGCTCCGCATCAAAGGAAACGCACCCTAAATCTAAAACCTTATCCTCCAAATTTATGGAAAGTAATGATGGACTTACACTGGCATTACAAATCAATTTTGTTCCCAGAAATGCTTTGTATAACTATTGTAAACTGACTTAAAATCTCTATAAATTTGTGGGTTATACCTTTATGTAATTACCTGCTCTGCTAAAACTAACTGCGGCTGTTTCCTCCCTTCACTAATCGCTTTCAAGTCGGCTTCCAATTGTGCTCTGAGGTGTGGTTTGGATATATTCAAGCCCATAGCGTCGTAGCCCTCGACGAGCCCCATCCCGAGCAGGCCCGGCACGAAGTGTATCGCGTCAGCGAGCGCTACGTACGATCTGTTCTTTATAGTCTCTATGTGTTCCGCGTGGGTCGCGTCTGTGCCTGGAAGAACATATTTGCTTGTGAGTACAGTCCGCGACAAAGTCAAATAGTTAATTTTTGAACCTACAAAATCTTTGAATGCAGTTTTGCTTGTAAATAAAGGGCTTTCATTTCTGTGAAATTGTTATCATCAATATAGGGTACTTCTTCCAAAAAGGGGATTTTTTTACACAGATTGGTTTTTTTAGAGAGGACAAGTAGCACCCTCACTCAAGAAATTTATAAATGTGGATGAATTCCCACCCGGGACATGCATTTGTGTGCATGAACATGTCTGTATGTCCCGAGTCTGGGTGTATATGTATATTAAGTATGTATTTACAAATAAAAAAGTAGTATATGTAGTAATATCAGCTATCTGGTTTCCATAGTACAAGCTCTGCTTAGTTCGGGATCAGGTAGCCGTGTGTAAAAAATGTCCCAGGATATATTATTATTATTTTATTTGATGAAAAACTCGAATAGATAAGATACCCTGGATGCACACATGACACATAAATTGGCCAAATCTTAGCTCTACGCGCGTTACGTCTCGTGTAATGCCAATTTCAAGTTATCAGAAATTTTACAGAATATACGCAACACTCAAACACACACACACACTTAGCCCCAAAAGTTCTGGCATGAAGATATTTTTTTACAACCAATACCTGACGAAAAATAAAGATCAACGTGAGATCAACTTACCAATGCCATGCTTTTCCATAAGACCAATGAGGTCCGCTTCCGTCAACAAATTCGGAGGCGATGTGCTGCCATCTATCATATCTATACTTGTCGGATTGAATGTTTGACCATTCTGAAACAATTTATACTGTACTTAGTTTCTCGATTAAAATTGAACTCTAATGCTTGCTACATAATCTTGTATCTCCTTTGATAACCATTCATAGTAAAGGAAGATAGGAGACGTTATAAATAAATGATATTCGCTACTGCATTTTTCGCTTCTTCAACGGAAAAGCCAAGAACTAAATTTCAACTTAAAAAACCTACCTCATAGACATGAATTTCTTTCGACGACCATTTGTCGTAAGGGTAGACGTCTAGATAGTTGCGTGCTGTGATCATGAGCCCGCTGGCTGTGAACTTCTCGCTGGCGACGTCGATGGCGACCGTGGTCTCTTGTCCTTGCGCGTCCTTGGAACAACACGCGAGGAACGAACGCACTATGAACTCGTAGAGACGCTGCTCATTGCCAGTTAAACCTGGGAAAGATAAAGAGTTATATCCATCCTTCAGCCGGAAGATGTCGACTCTAGACATAAGCCAATGACGTCACAAATCACAGGGCGCCAACTTCGAAATACGAAACGAAATGCTTCGGCTGACAGATCGTACGTTGTTCTACCACAAAAGTGTTTCTGAAGTGTTCCGGATTTATTTCCGAGTAAGCGCGAAAGAAGAAACGACAAATCACGAGCTACCGAATCTTCGGATCCGAAACAGTTTTCGAGTAGGAAAGCGTTACAATCCGTCAGCCGAAGCATTTCGTTTCGTAGTAGGTGTCCAGTAGTGTAGAACTAATCTGAATAAAGATGTTAGGGCTTATAACAGCAATATGGCCGATTTATTCTTTAATATTACAACATAAGGTTGTATTTAAAAATAAATGATTTCTGTCTATTTACAGAAATCAATATTTGTAAAAGACATACATTTGCAAGCATAGCAAACTCCTAATTCAACACCATTAACGACTATAATTATCTATAAGTCTGACCGCAACCGCTGTACCGCGCCTTAGGTATGCGCGGGGAGGTGGGGAGTGGGACGGCGAGAGCGATGACGGCAGAATGACAAAATGGAGTAACTACTTCGCCCCCCCGTCTCGCCGCTCGCGTACCTAAGGCGCGGTACAGCGGTTGCGGTCAGACTTATAATAAATCTTACTGTTGGTATACTTAGTAGGGTGTATAGGTGGATGGGCTTTGTCAGTCTTGTTCCCTTGCCGCGGCGTGGGCCCGCCGCTGTCCAGGATGTTCTGCGCGAACGCCCCCCAGTTCGCGTCGCCAGCCTGCAGCCCCACTAACTGCGCCAGGTTCATTTCCTTGGGGAACTCGTTGGTCTCCGTGCGCGGGTAGCTGATCAAACCTTGCGTATACAACTTCTCAGCTAAGCGCATCGTCTCCTTTGCGTTAATCCTTAATTTCCGTGATGCTGATTTTTCTAGTTCCTACAATTATGAACAGTTTAATGTTGTGGTTAACTAAGAAATAAATATTAATTATCTCTGTGTTAGGGGCCATCCATAATTACGTCACACATAGGGGGAGGGGAGAATCTCACAAATGTGACCCTGTGACAAGGACGGAGTAGGGGAAAAAAATCATGAAATTCGTGTGACGTAATTTATAGATGGCCCTTTATGAAATTTTAAAGACAATGGCTGTTTTCACATTAGACGGCACGGCACCGGCGACGGCACAGTGACAGCTGTTTGCGTGGTTCTCATTGGTCAGTAACCAATGACAACTGGTCACTGACCAATAAAAAAGCTGCCGCCATGCCGGTGCCGGTGCCGTGCCGTGCAGTCGGAAAACGGCCAATATATTCCACAGTCTCTGATTATTTAAATACTTTAAAATACCATTGACAAATAGTCCAATCTTGCTAATGAATCCATTGGACTGGTACCCTTTAATTCAATCTTGGTAAGGTAACATTTCCTAAGCACAAGCCGCAACATGACATCACATCTTCACAGAGACGTTAGCTTCTCAGACCATTCAAAAGGTTTTTAGGTAACTTACCACAGTGTCCAACGGCAGAGGCCGCCACTTCGACTTGGGTTTAGTCTTGACTTCGCACACCTTCGCCAGCGGGTCTTCCAGGCAAATATCGTGCAGCACTTGACACGCGTCGCGGTCGAACACGCGCACTCGCTCCCATACAAAATCAACGCTGAGGTTGTTCATTGTATGGTTTACTGGAATAACAATACAATTTTAAGAAGGGTTGCCATGGTTCGAACCATCTGTAAGATGCCAAGTAGGAATAAACATTTGCATAAAGTGCACATTCCTTAAAAATATGCAAGAATGTCCAACGCATGAGTGTATTTTTTTAGGAAATATGCTCAGTGCAGTAGTAAATAGTTGGTTTTACTTTGTCAAAATATTATACGCCCGTATTTCACGCGCCGATTGGTGCGTTGGTCAGATGCGTCACATGCCTCGTGCACCCATGTTATGACATTGTCTAAACATTCCGACGTCAAAACTACTTAGTTACGGCGACCGCGGCATGCGCCTGATGTAGGCGCAGCTAATCGATTAGAGTCTTATGATTATATTATTATATATGTAGAAGTGGGTGCTTAAACGAAAAGCCGTTTGAAAATTTCGCTTTTTTAAGTAAGCGCCTAAGCGCGCTTACAAATATAAGCGTGTTGCTTTTAAGCAATGACGGCAAGAAAGAGAAAGAAATTCCAAAAAATTACAAAATGTAACCTTATTTGTATGACAATACAGTTCAAATCAATATTTAATTAAATTTAACCTTATTTCTTTACCCATAAAAAGCAATAATTTATAATACATTATATTAGATTAAAAACCATATTTCCATGCACATAAGACTCACTATAAATTTTTCAGCGCGTAAGTTTTTGGCTTTTTCTTGAACTTATGTTTAGTAAGCATTTTGCTTTTGTTGTCCGTTTATTGACGGACGAATTTTTGTTTAATTTAAAAAAGCAAAAAAGCAGAAAAGCTCTTTTACAACGGCTTTTAAAAACAAGCACAAGCGTAACAACGTGCTTTTAATATAAAGCCGTTTATCACATCTTTAATTATATGTATATGGTTTTTTATTCTTGATTTTTTTTATCTCTTACCTTTGATTTTCCAGAAAGGTTCAGCAACAAAGTTCTCCACAGCTCTATATCTCTCGACCACGAACCCTAAGGTGGGGAACTGGCAGGAGCCATAGCTGACCAGACTCTCGGCTAATTTTGTTGGAAATACTTTCTGAAGCCTCAGTGTCTGAAATCTTGTGAATGCAGCACCTGGAATTAAGATGGCTTAAATGTAATTACATTAAACTTTTTACCAAAAGTTACACAAACCTACACAAAAGATCCTAGTTTAGTAAACTAGTCTTATCTTGTTTTAGTGTCTTGCATTAGTATTAATTATTAGTATTAATATCCTAGTTATTGGTCAGAGACAGCCCTTGGGGGGAGATTGGGGTGCTAACAAGACTACTAGCACGCAAGACTACTAGCTGTTATCATTTAGGTATTAACAAGCATAGAGAACTTGCGTCCAAAACTAAGAAGGTTTTGGCTGAGAAGCCAGCTATTTAATTTGGCAATCAATGTACTAAAAAATATTTACTACATTTTGTGATCAAGTGTAGGTTGTTATAATTAATTATATGAACAATAAAGTCACTAAACCAAATCAATCAAGTCAATTGAATTTTTTTAAACATTACCTATCCTTAAATCCAGCTCCTGCCTCACATCAACAGCATCGCTAATATTCTTATTCGGCTGTTCCAAGTTCTGCAGAGCTCTCCAAACTGACACTGATGTGATCTCGGAGAACTTTGCACGGAATATCTGCAAGTTGTGTTTAATCGCTGTGCACACTTGAATGATCTCGAAGCCAATATTCTCTCCCTCCCTGTCACAATCAGTCCAGATGATCAGACCTTGACAACTCCGTACTTCCCTTTCAAGTGTTTTCTGAAATTTTAAAGTTAATTTTATATTTTTTGTAGTCACCATAATCTACGCAAATGTTAGAAATTGTATTATTTAAATGATGCAGGTGTCTATTCCATGTTAAATATTCGTTTACTCAGGTTTTTCACTATCTTATTTTATTGTTAAATTAATTAAATGTAGGTAATATATCTGAGGGTGTTTACCTTTATTTTCTCATAGTTTTCAGGGCAATACTTGAAGACTGGAGCATCAAATAGGGACAGTGGGTTGCATGACTGCCAACTTTTATATGCACCAACGAACTCCAAGGCCAACAGATGACCAGACACCGAGGTCATGACCATTTGACACTGCTGTCCCCGCACCTCCGCCTCGAACTCGTAAATTTTGTTGTATTGTGAGAGACCCTCACGCTTAAAATATAATAACATTTACAATACATCATTATACCCTTTTTGTATTTATTTTATTTATAAGTTGTGGAGGCCTAACTTACTCTTCTGGACGTCCCACGCGACAGGTGCTGAGCGATATGTTTGGCAGCATCATTTTTCTCGGCAACATTTAAAAACTTCATACTCTCAATGTTGCATTTAGAAATCAATAAAGGGCAATTTCTATAACATAATTCGGATATAAGTTTTCTTTTAAGGTTAAATGCGGTACGGAATAAAATGCTCATATTTTACCAGATTATCATTATAGCTTTCACTCAAAATAACTTTTTACAGACACAGCTTTTTTCTAGTTCTGGTATTATTTTCTAATCATGTACAATGATTGTAACTTTGATGTAAGCTGTTGTAAAAGTATTTTATTAGAAATAAATAAACAATCCCGCCAAATCCGCTAATTGAATGAATGAACGACTGACTGACTGAGTGAGATGATTTTGATATAGCATAGACAAAAAACTTATTTTTTTATCTGACTGCCCCGGAAGAAGCACTAGTGCTGTGCGTTGAAAGTTACTAATTGTTTTTGATCAATAAAAACTCGTTCGAAACTAGAAGGGTAGAATTTCAAACTTCTTGGTTTCAAGTTTGTTTATGGTTTTGCGAGTTGACTGGACTGACATGTTGACATCTCAAATGACATTACAGATTTATAAATAGGTTATCCCTTTGTGTGTAAAAACTTAAATATATCTTTTATTATAAAATAAAGACAATGTACTCACCCCGTTCATTCACGCGGAAGCCCTTGGGCTGTACAAGTATGTGTTTTCTCGTTAATTGTCTCAAGAGGTGGAAGAGTTCTCAACAATGGCTAATTCGTCAAAGGGCAGATCCTTACGTTGAAAAGGCAAAGATATCTAACTATAGGTGACTAAAAACTTATTGATTTAATTTGTTATTCCATAGACCCAATAACAAGTATTGGTTTATTTGTATTTGTAGATGTCGCAGTGCTTTCAAATTGATAGAGATGAACGAGAGGACAAACATTCTAACGCCAGGCCTCACAGTAATAGATCTGGGCGCATGTCCTGGATCCTGGACGCAGGTTGCAGTCCAAATGACGAATTCAGATGGAGCAGACCCAACAAAGCCCAAGGGAAAAGTGTTGGCTGTTGATAAACTACAGATATTTCCCATTGAGGTAATATTACTGAACTGGCACTTGCATTACTTTACATAATTGTGTACCTAACTAATGTTAAGTTAATATCTATTACAGGGTGCAAGTATAATGAGTAATATGGATTTCTCCACAATTGACGCTCATGATAAAGTCATAGCAGCTCTGGATGGTAGAAAAGTAGACCTGGTGCTATCAGACATGGCTCCCAGCGCCACAGGGGTGAGGGAGCTTGACAAGGATAGGATCATAGGGCTCTGTTACATGGCCATCAGGTTTGCGGCTCTGGTCAGTAAAGTAGATGGCAACTTGCTGTTCAAAGTGTGGGATGGTAAAGAAGTACCCATTTTAGAAATGGATTTAGAAAGATTCTACAAAAATATAAAGATTTTAAAGCCTAAAGCTAGCAGATCGGACTCCTCAGAGAAATTCATACTGGCCAAGGGTTTCAAAGGTATTCAGAGACCATTACAAAATGGTAGATGGGGCTAAATAGTACTACACTAGTCATGAGATGTAAATATTTGTAAATAATGTTTAACAAATTGAGTCTTCCATAGTTTGTACTCAGTAAGTAATTAATTTCATTAGATCAAGATGTAGATATTTTTTAGATAACATTGTTTATGTTTAGATTAAGATAAAGTACTGAAGTAGGTCATGTAATATTTTATAAGCCGGATAAATGAAACAAATTTGTATAAAAAGATTGTTTTTATTTGTCAATAGCATATTTTCTGAAGCATTTGAATTGATGAATGCTTAATACAATTTCTAATGTCTTAAAACATTTAATTTATAATCTCATTTAAACAAAGATATCACCTCTGAAATTATAATATCTGTTTTGTACCAATAGAAGTCTATAATAGATTGTTCACATGGGTTTATAAAATAATATCACAATTATGGTACAAAGTATACAATAGTATCTCAGTACATCATTTTGTACAAATATAAATTAAGGACCTTGTGGACGTAAAAATACATAAACAATCACATTGATCTGTGCAATTGGAATTTTTGTGAGGTTTAAATTAGAATATTTTTATTCTCTGAATATAATCTTTGATGATCAAGCAATATGCTAAATAGATATCGTTATACTATAGAAGCTATTGATTATAATAATATTCAAACAATTACTCATGAAGGTCTCTTTGTTGCCTTTACATGCTATAAATAAAATATTCTAGGGCCTTTACTAGAATAATGATGAATCCAATATTTATTCAGTATGACTTCATACTAGGTACTTATACAATGAGATCACAGAAAACAATGTCGTAAACAACCTATCTTATAGGCTAATTAAATAATAAGCCTCACTAACTAGTCCTAACACTAGACTAAAAATAAATTATTTTTAAAAAAATCAAGTTTGATAGCATTTTGTGCTATGAATAACCACATCAAACAAACAGGTGTTTAATAATGTGACATTTCGTTTAGTGCCTCTAAATTCGAGCCAGCGCAGTGCACAACTATTAGGTACAGTCAGCAACATAAGTCGCTGAGCATTCTCAATTTATCAAATCGGTAATACTCTTTATTTTAAGAAAGTCAGTGAATATTTTCAAAACCAAACATTAGCAACATGTTTAAATTTTATATAGACGGATTTAATGCAAAACAAGAGTGTGTACGTGAGAAAAACTTTGTCAGTGACTTGTGTCGTTGACCGCGTCTATCTATAATAAGTATAGTGCAGGCCACAGAATTCTTAATAAATTCTGCGGTGCAGGCAGTAGCCAGCCATATGAACAAAATGTAGGGTTCATTACACGAACTGTGTCCGCGTGCCGTGGGACAGCTTGTTGAGTTGTGCGGCCGACAGCAGGCTGGAGTGCGCGGCGTGGTCGAGCAGGAGCAAGCGCTCCCCGCGCTCGTCGCCGGCGGCGGTGCGTGCGGCGCGCGCGCATCGCCCACTGCCCGTCTCGAGGGCGAAACTGCTCACCGCGCAAATTGCGTAGACGAATGTTAACACGAAAAGTACACACCCGAAATCTGGAAGCAATTATTTTTACATAGAAAAATGTCTACTGCCTATACATAGCTCCTGCCCGCTGCTCCATCCGCGTTCGAGATATACCTTCGAAACTCGGGGATAGTGGAACTTTCTATCAGTAGTCTCAAATATTGCCTCTTTAGGTACCTAGTATAATAGTAGTATACTTAGTAAAGTATGTACAAAGATAAATGTTGGAATTTATATTTAACGCCGAAAATGCTGCCACGTTCGATGGCCACCCGTTTGTTACTATTGCTCTGTGTTCACTCCATCACTTGTGATTTTGGCAGGAAATGCTGTTCTTCTAGTGGCAGGCCTTAGGGTGCGTTTCCACTGACGCGGAGCTGGGTAGAGTGGAGCGGAGCGGACCGTGAATTGGCCTGGCCTATCGCAGTGCTCGAAATCTCCACTCCGCTCTTGGCCCATCACAATTAGCCAATGACAGTCCGCCACTCCGCCCAGCTCCGCGTCAGTGGAAACGCACCCTTAGACAGATTATAATACTAGGGTCGTTATGACAGTACCTAATTTTTTTGGGGCCTCGTGGCATGCCTAATAAGTACTTACGATAGAGATTTTGTCCTCCAAATATTTTAACAACACATGGGTATCCTTCACCGATGACGCTGGCGACAATGAGCAGCACGACGCCGATGCACGCGGCCATGATCCACGGCAGCACGTATTCGCGCTTGTACTTGACGGCGCCGTGCAAGAGCGAGATGCAGCACATCAGATATATCGAGGTCAGCAATGTGCTTGTGTATAAGAATATTACCGTCACTGAAAAAGAAAACCAAGTAGTCATCCACTTTTATCGGTGATTGTACCAAAAGACCTCATACTCCGTAGACGCCTATTCACAATGCAAACTTAACAGTTAAGTGCGACCAACTTAACAACTAAATGTTAACAGAGGTGCGCGGGCGATACGGAATGATTGGTCCGGATCCGGACTCCGGACAAATCCTGACACACAGAGAGAGAAAGAGATCAGTCGTTACTGGCCAAACAGTAGCGGGCCTCGATTTATATAAGATATACTTTTAGTTCGCCTAATACTAAGGCGCTTACCTAGTAACTAGGCGTATACAGGGTATGAGTTCGATATGGTACCACTGTATTCTGTTTTCAACGCTTTCTCTGAATTGAAATTCTTAAAGGTCATGTTTTTTTACTTAGGATGATAATTACTGTACCCAATGTGTGTAGAAACATGTGATTTGTTACATTACAATTTAGGCGAAATATAAACTAAACCCCTTCCACTGACTTCTTACTACATCGCCACATTATTATTTTTTATCCAAACTGGTCAACATTAACAGGATCTCATACCACAGGAAGATGCGGGTGTTTTTACAAAAGAATATTAAAATCCAATATTAACCTGAAGCTAGGTGCTGGGCCTTTGCAAATCTGCGTTGGTTGTTAGTGCTTATGACCTCGCCCTCGTGAAAGGACACGTGGTCTCCGTAGACCATCTCATGTAACCCGTGCCTCTCGGCGTCATCTTCCATGTCGTTGTGCAGCATTGAGAGCATCTCACCCACATGAGATATACCAACTAGCAATATTATTAATATAAAGCATGATAGCGCCTGAAACAAATCAATAGCAATATTGTGAATGAATCTCTCAATATTCGATTTGTATAACGTTTTTCGTACTCACGATTTGATGGACGGCAATAAGAATTGTGCCTTGTCGTAAATTAAAAACGTACAAAAAATTATTGAGGCGAATCATCATTTTGTGTGAGAGGTTACATTGCTTCGTTCTATCAAACATTATTTTATCACTGAAGCATCACCGGAGATCACAAACATTGTTTGAACATAGCTCGGTGGACACGCTAGGTACTCGGCGGCGCGCATGCTGTTTTCTATTGATTTATTTTTAGTTTGTGCGTAATGCGCATGTATTGTTAAAGTTATACAATTTAATAAATGATGAGGCGGGAAGTAAGGAAACGATACGTGTATACTTTTATAAATTAATTTTATTTCAAGACTTACATAATGAATAGTAGAAATTATATAAAATTATGACTGTAATCAAACTAAACCAAACTTTCAGCCGGTATTAGTGTTTTTGGATTGTTATATTATCCACTAAATGATCACAAGTAAATATAATAAAGTAACTGGTAATAGAAATAATATATTTATGTACAAAAATAGATCACGTCATTTAATTACAAAAAAAATATTAAAAGGTCATAACTATTCAATTACATAAACATGCATGCAACGTTGAAATATTCAGCAGTATGTAATCATAGTTTAGTGCAAATGACAAGGTACTGGGATATACAATAATTATTATATTTTAGTAAAGAATTATTAATCAAACAGATTGAACTTCAGTGAATTAGACGTTATTGACGAGTTTTCTATCAGGTCTGATTTATTTTCTAAGGACGGACTGGACCAAATTAGTATTGATTGACATACTTTATATATTTTCGTTGTAACTGGTTGTAACTGTACAGTCGGTAGGACGTGATAGAAACTGAAACATTAAATGCTAAAAAAACTATAATATTGTCACCTTCTAAAACATACACAACCATAATATAATTTTATTGATACTTACATAAATCAAGTGCAGCATTATTTTGATTAATATCCTAAACAATAAGTTACAGTAAATAATATATATTATATCCGAAAATAGCCAATATTTAAGATATTATAATTTAGAATGAACATTTGGTATGCAGTGAACTCTCGTAGTTGATACAAATATAGCCGAAATATTTACACATTATAAGACCTTAACAAGTACAATACCTTATAAATAGTGGACAATAAGATACATAATATACAATTCGAAGGGTATATTCTCCAAGACTGATACACACAACAATTTACAAAAATGTATTGCAGAATACTTTTAGAATATGAATCTTATGCTGAATAATATAAACATATCGCAAGTAGAGTTTAGCTAATAAATCCGTGATTACACGAAACTCAAGTTAGTGCTGACACATACAAAGATAAAATTATGTCGCGCCGAATACGTAATTAGTACGTTCATGGCACTTATGTTGTATCAATTTCTTATATAATTATCACCGCAGTATAACAATATTTCTAAGTTACATCACTAGGCACATAATAATGGTTGTTAGTACAAGTTAATGTAGATATTACATGGACAAACGTGGGGCTAGTTGCCGTGTCAAAATATTCACATATTACAATTAAATAACACAATATTCACATTATATTTTTGTTAAGTAACAATACCTTACCCTAGTCTATAAAACTAGTCACAAATCCGTTGTCAGTTACAGCCTGTGTTCTGTGTTAGGATAAATTTAGTGTTTGGATAATATAATGTTCGAAGTTTATATGTAATCAAATGTGTTATTGATTGTAGGACACAACATTTATATGATATCTAATTGATTCATGATTGGCAGTCAAAAATATTATACATATTATGTATTATAATTAACTTTAGTCAACATTTCCTAACACATTGTGGAATTATTGCAATGTCAAACTTGGACTCTATTTCTAACTCTAGAAACTTGTTCTAAGAATTTTTTGTCGCGTGTAAATATCGGCAGGTTTACATTATTATTCTCCAATATCCAACATTTCTTTACGGGCCGATAGAAATTTAGACAGCTTACGAACGGCGTATTTTCCGTGCGAGTCGCTCGTAAGATCAAGGTGCTACGCGGTCATAAGAAATACTTTCGAGATGACCCACATTCGAATAGTCATCTTCCGCATCCGATTCTATATGAGCAAAGTATCCCAAGAGAAGAGGGAGAAAATTTTCCGAGATTGGCCACAAGGCAGTCGACCTAGTAGTACGAGCTATGACGACTTACGTTAACCGTTTGGATTCCAGCAGTGACCCTAGCGGAAACATCAAAGATCGTGCAGATGTCCGACAAAACTCTGCAGAAACATCAGAAGTTTTGTCTCTTTCCAGTAACTGGCTATATCTGTCGGCTTGGATCTGTGCAGATTTTCATCAGACATATTATGCGCGGTCCTAATAAATTTACCACTCGCCAACATATACCTATATGTGGATAAAACTCGTACTAAATATCGGTTAGGGCGACACACGCAGTCTGTGACGTCATTATAAGACATGCAGTGATATTAGACATTGCGTACCGCATCGGTAAGTTCAGGCGATGGTGCAGGAGTTCCGGCCGGTGCAGTTGAGCCGCGCGTGGTGCGGGTGCTTGGCGTGGCGCGCGCGGTGCCGCGCCGGCGCCGCGGAGATGGCATACGACTTGAGGTGCGACTTCAGCGTCGTGGGCAGCGGCAGCCGCTCCAGCCCGTACACCGACGTGCGCGCAACTATCGCGCGGCAACACAGCTCTTGAAGACTTAGCACTGCCAACAGAAAAATATCCTTCAACATAATTTTTTTCTTAAATAGAGATGATAAGATTTATGACTGGCTGACCTGGAGTATTCAAATGTAGGAAATTCGGATGAGCTAATCAGACTTAACAAAAGAGCAACAACACAACAACAATAATAGGTATAGTAATCTTAGATTTCCAAGACTCCTTACATATCTCACTATCAACTGCTGCATAACGGCAATGAATTTCACACACAGAAGCGATATCATATAACTCGCGACTGTGACTGAGCTGCTATACTAAAGTAATAAGAGTTATAATGTGAGGATTCGAAATTGAAGACCTTAAAATTTAAACATATTTGGGGCTCCAAAAGCGCTTCTTACCCACTGCTCAACCAGATTGCTCAGCTATTTGAGCAGTAGGTCATCCAAGACATGTTTAGTAAAGTGATCTCACCCTTATTACTTCGCCACAACCTCTCCATGCCGTTCCTATGCAGCGCCATGCGGGAGAGCTCGCAGAAGCTCTCCCTGATGTTGAAGTCGCACAGAGGGCTCACTTCGAAGAAAGCCATGTGGTTCTTAGCAGCGTATAGTTCCGCGTCCCGCTCTTGCACTTGTCGCTTGAACGCGAGGTGGAGCCGATTGCCGACTAACACTTTTGGAACTCCGGGCGCATGCTGGAATATAGACGATTTCGTTTTGTAATCTTCCTTCCTACATCAGATTGGAGGGCCTACTTTTTTACAAACGAAAACGAAATTTCGGACGATATTCGCGTATTTCCTACTACGTTTCTCATTGATACCGACATTTTTTACGAACGAAAATTGTTTGACGTTTAGATTCGACGACAACGAAGACGTCAAACAATTTTCGTTTTCGTTTGTAAAAGAGTAGGCCCTCAGATCCTTTACAAGCCGGATTCGCTCAACATGCACGCTTGAGAATCATCTGCGCTCGCTCTGGGTGCGCCAGCGACTGTTAAAGCACGAAGGATTAATAGAGGCTGACCTGACGATGAACTCAATCACGGATTACCATTACTTAAGTCTACAAAGGATTCTAACGAAACACCCCAATTCTAGACTAACTATAAAAATAACATGAATCTTTAGATGAAGTCTTTCTAGGGAAGATGAATCTTTGTTGAGAAGGAAACCATTTAACGTTCCCAGATCAAAAATTTAAAGCAGAGCATGTCCAAAGGAGTAATGAAAAACTTACTTTTTCGACTTCTTCAAGCCACCTGTCGATGCTGTCGAAGGACCATTTGTTGGTGATATCATAGACCAGCAGGATGCCCTGCGCGCCGCGCGAGTACGACCGGATGATGGTGCAGAACCTGCCTTGTCCTGACGTGTCCCACAGTTGGAGCTTCACTCTCTTGCCGTCCAGCAGGATCGTCGTCGTTTTGTAAGCTGAAACAAACATACCTAAACATACAAACATATTATAACTTAACCACAAAATAAACAATTAGCTGGAATTTTGTAAGCACTATAATGTAGTATTAGGTAATCACCAGGCATAGGGTAAAACGCTTGAGTTTTATACAAAAAACCAGACAAATCTGAGTAGGACTCGCGCCCTGAGGGTTCTGTATAAACTTATTAGGAGTTGAATTTTCGAAAACATTGAAAATAATATTTTTTATTTGTAATCAGTAGCCTAAATACTCATTTTCATGTCATGTCATAGCCTCAGGAAAATTGAGATCCCCATACGAAACTTCACCTCCTATTTTTTATACCCCCTTAGACGCAGAATTTTCCAAAATCCTTCCTATGCTCTTCTTCTACACTATAAAATGTACCTACTTCCTTCCTGGTAAAATTTCATGTTTCTATCCAGATTATTTTATTTAAGTATGATAGGTTGCAGGCCTACTACATTTCTTTATAGAACATCAATATTCTAATTATGGTGACTACTTCATTATGGTAAGTGTGGATTATCATGATGGATATGGATACAGAGTGTAACAAGTGGTTCTATTGTTCCATATAAAGTCATCTTTATAAGGTAAAAGCATTGTGTCCTGCATTCTATGAATATGATATGTCATTGACTTACCCCCTTATTCATAGAAAGTTATGATCGACTTACAGTGGAATTACAAATCACATTTGTTCCTAAAAATGCTTTTCAAAACCATTGTAAACTGGCCAAAATCTCTATGAATAAGGGGGTTAATCTTTGGACTGATTAACTGTAGGCACATAGCTATCCACTTAACATGAAATAGTATTTAAAAAAAAAAAAAAAACTATGATTATCTACAATAAATGGTTATTGTGGTTAAAATTAAATACTTGAGTCATATGGACTTTTTGGCGGAAATTTATGAAAATTTAATGAAACATGTATATTACCTATGCATTGCATAATACATACAATATGTTAAGAAAACCCTGTCCGACCCGAAAACCGTTTTTTTTTTTTTAATTATTTTTTTTATTAAATTTATATTTTTTAGCATAGTAAGTGTCCCACTGCTTGTCAAAGGCCTCCCATATTTTTTTTGGAAAACAAATGCCATGTTTACATAAAACAAATATTCATAAAATGACGTCATCACATACTTTGTGGTCAGTGGTCGCCACACGATCTAACATAATTACTTCCGGTAATGGGGTTGTCATATTTTTAAAATTTGCTACATTTATAGGGAAAAAGGCATTTTAAATTGTCATTAATATGTTTACTATCATGAATATTTTTTTATTTTTATTTTATTTGGTCATGTGATTGGGATACCTAAATACCGGTTTCGGCTCGGACAGGGTTTTTTTAACATATTGTATAGGCATGTTTCGCAGTGTGACACATTACAAGGACAGTGCTATCTCATCTTCCTAGTTTACTCAGATACGTATAAACATTGCAATGAGATAAGCGATCTGATAACCTTTTATTATTTTTATGACTTTATCCAAGTTTGAATATCAATTTCATACATAAATTATTTTAAGAACTTTTCTTCATACTCATTAACAATTCAAAGTAAAGTAATGCCATTACTACCTAGATATCTTAGTGGCCAGTTTTGCATGACAATGCTAAGCTTTAGCCCCATAGATCAGTTACTAGACCTCCTTACTTGTACTGTTCAAATAAAAAAATTCAAGGAGGCAGGAAAAAGTTTTTAGTATACCTACAAACATACATAGCTACCTATCCTACTATTTAACAATGAAAAATATTACTAAAACCATGCCAAATTAAAAGCATGCAATAAACTAAACATCAACCCCCAAATTCATAGAAAGTTATGATCGACTTGCAGTGGAATTACAAATCACATTTGTTCCTTAAAATGCTTTTCAAAACCATTGCAAACTGACTAAAATCTCTATGAATTTGGGGGCTAAAATGTAATATAGTTTAATAAGAAATAGGGCAATCTATAAAATATAAATGTATAACCTACCACTTCCACTGCAAAATGGGGAATCAGCAGACCCATCTTCCAGGTCCTGGAGTATCTCCTGTTTGCCCACATCCGAGTCTCCAACCAGTAACACTTTCAAGAGGTAGTCATAGGATTTAGGGGCTGCGGGTGGCCGACCTGGAAAAGTATAATCTCATTCAGCAAATAAGATGATAAGCAGCAATATTTTCTTGACAGGAGATGTACTATTTATTTAAATTTAGCTGATAGATGAACTGGAATCGTTATGTAAATATTTTACATATTCTTATGTGGGTATACCTAATATATACCTCATACCTAATGTTATAAATAATGATTTGAAAGTTTTAATTCATGTTCATATTTCTCATTCTGGCCTACCTGTCCTTTGGTGGTGTGATCTAGGCAGCGTAGTGCTTCCATTTTGTGCGACTTGGCCAGTCGCTTGTTGTGGCGCCGCTACCATTCTGGATGAAGGGTACATAGTCATGGTGGACACGGAGTCTCTCGCCTGATCCCCAGGAGGTTACCACACGCAAATTTACACATAATATAGCCGAAGCTTATTCCTTTGAACAATCCATTTATAACTGCACACAATACAATCCACACCAGTTATCCAGTTATGAACAATAAACTGTTTATGAAAACAACAAGAAATATTCCACTTTTACTTCAATCTGCCAACCAAAATAACATACGTTGGTGCACGCAAGGTCGCCACTTTTTGGAGTTTTCACACGATATAATTGATTCTTCCGTTATAACCGTCTCTAAGTATACATAATAAACTAATTTGCCTATTTATTTGCGTCCTCGATTAAGATAAATAGCACTATCGACACAAAAAACAACCCAATTTTCATGAAAATAGTGAACGAATGATTTGTTGTATTGAGTGAATGAAAAGCTTATTGACAGAATAATAGACAATAGTTTTGATTTTTTATTAGAACGATACCCATATTTATAGCACAACTCGACTAAACAGTAATCGAAGGCATAAAATCATGATCGAGTAAAATAATGTTGCGAAAAAAATGATAATCGTTCTGGCTTCCGTGCTATCCACCTTAGAATAACATTCACCTTCCTCTCTTCTTTAGTTTGATAAAAGGCAATAACAAACCCTTGAATCAATCAAGTCTCCGGACTGTGACCCTGAATAACGGGTGATAAGCCTTCAACGGTAGGTAATAAACCATCAGTCTAAACGTTCCTCCGTATAGAGACCCTATTCAATACCTTCATCTACGTGTTTTATAAATAATAGGGCAGTTGAAATATAAAATATGGTTTATTTGTCAAAAATAGGAGATTCTTATGTACTAACATAATAAACTAATAGTTAAAGGCACTTATATAATAATATAATGATTATAAACAGCTATAAAATAAATGCAAATGAATGCATAGCTGTAAATTAGTATGTTTCAAAACCAGGCAACGGGAATGACCTACTGAAGTTTTCTATTTCTTCCTTAAGATTATTAATCTTAGTTTTAAATTCAGCACTTTCTTCAATGGTTTTATTGAATTCAGTTAATTTAGGTCCTGAGATTTTAGTGACGGCTATGGCGATTTTGAGAGCTTGGTCAATGTAGTCAACCACTCTGTCGATATCAGTCTCTTTCAAGCCTCTTGTGGTTAGTGCAGGAGTACCTGAAAATAACATTATTATAATAGTAGGAAACAGTTAGATTTAGAACTCTGATCAAAGTGGGGAATAATAAACTATCTAAAAATGTACTGCTTTATCTAAGCCTATACCTGCGGCACGTTATGATGGCCGGTTTGACATGTGGGAGGGGGAAAGGATGAACCTTATTATAACGGAATAAAATTCGTTTTGCATTCATTTTTTGAAATTCTTAATTTTTTAAACGGCCAGTCTAATTCCAGTCCGTTATAATAAGGTTCATTTTCTTCCCCCCCCCACATGTTAAACCGGCTATCGTAAAATGCCGCTACTGTAGGTCTGTAAATCCTCCAAGGCGCTTTTGGACTAATTGCACCTACCTAACTCACTCTAGTCTCTAAGGATTAGCTGCGTGCGGTTGCCATCTAGAGCAAATTGACCTTAAAGGCCATTTGTAGCCATGAGCATCTCCCACATTCATTTCTTTTCTAGCCCGTATGTCTTGTTCCACTGCAGGGTAAAGGTTTCTGCTCATATTCTACCACGCTGGCCTAGTGTGGGTTGTCGACCTTCACATGTTTTCCTTCGCAATAAAAATTAAAAAATGTTTACCAAGCCTGATGCCGCTGGGGTTGAGCGCGCTCTTGTCGCCGGGCACGGTGTTCTTGTTGCAGGCGACGCTGCACAGCTCCAGCACGCGCTCGGCGGGCGCGCCCGTGAGGCCCGCGCTGCGCACGTCCACTAGGATCAGGTGCACGTCCGTGCCGCCCGTCGCGATCGCGTACCCGCGGGACTTCAGACCCTCGCACAGACGCTGCGCGTTCTTAATTACCTGATGAAAAGTACATTCAATTAGTATTAGATAATTGGAATTAAAGTGACGAAATCGCATTGGTTCATTTATATCACAATACCAATAAAAAAACCAGTTCTGTTTTTTTTGGGCTGCGGTGGCAAAAAAGCTTACAGTCCACCTGATTAAGCACTTATCGTAGCCTATAGATGCTCGCAATACCAAAGGTATCGCTCGCATGCTGCTAACCTGAAGGGGAGTGGGACGAAGGGAGGGAGGAGAGGGAGGGGAAGGGGGGTTGTGTGGTGGGCTTCCGGCTCTCTCACTCATCGTACGAAACGCAGCTGTAATAGCTACTTTACGTCGATCTTCTGTGAGAGAATGGTACTGCCGCGGTCCAGCCCGTATATGAGCGTTTAGCGTTTAGTACCACCGATAACATTATCCATTATTTCACTTTTACCAGTGTCACAAAAAGCCAGTGTCATGTATACCTGTGTCTGGTATTGCGCGAACTCGGGTGTAGTGGCCTGTTTCATGGCCGTGGCGATGGCCGCAATCGCATGGTTGTGCGGGCCGCCCTGCAGCCCCGGGAACACCGCCTGGTTGATCTTGCTCTCCAGATCGTACATCACGGTCTGACCGTTCGCTTTTACCGAACGAACGCCCTTGCGGTAGAAGATGATGCCGGCGCGCGGACCGCGCAGCGTCTTGTGGGTGGTCGTTGTTACCATATCGCAGTATTCAAACGGACTGGGGATGACGCCTGTAATTTAAAATTAATATTTTTTTTCAAATTTATACTTCGGCAGTCGCATACGGAATAGATCGGAATTGACTGCAGCTCATATACGGGCTGGCTCGACCGGGGTAGTACTACCCTCTTACAGAAGATCGGCGTAAAGCAGCTATTACAGCTGCGTTTCGTACGATGAGTGAGAGAGCCGAAAGCCCAAACCCCCTTCCCCTCCCCTCCCTCCATTCCACTCCCCTTCAGGTCGGCAATGTGCGAGCAATGCTTTGGTATTGCAAGCATCTATCTATAGGCTACGGTAACTGCTTAACATCAGGCGGGCCATACGCTTTTTTGCCGCCGCAGTCCTATATAAAAAAAGATCCTGTGTAGCATAACTACAGTGCATCTAAGCTACAAAGTACAAGACAATTAAATAAGTTCTTATTAAATTATTTGATAGCTATCTTGCACTTTATATGGGATGTTATAAAGTTAACGTTGTTGCGTTTGATTGCTGCGCTGTAATAGTCACAATGTGGGTATCAAAAGTGTAAAAAACACCGAAAGTGGAATTCAAGTTTAAGCAAGCACCTTTTTTACAATTAAAATTCAACTTTGAATGTATAATCTATCATTATAATATACTAGCTTCCACCCGCGACTTCGTCCGCAAATAATAAAAAAATGTGCTATTCCAATCTATAATCTATCTCTGTGCCAAATTTCATCCAGATCCGTTCAGCCGTTCTGGCGCAATTGAGTAACAAACATCTATCCATACATCCATCCATTTAAATTTTCACATTTATAATATTAGTGGGATGGGATACGTACGACATAATAATCGAGTAATAATCATATAATACACACCTGCAGCTACCAATCCTGAGATGTGGGCCATATCAGCTAACAAATAAGCGCCGTTCTCGTCGGCGATCTGCCTGAAGCGCTTGTAATCGAGGCAGCGCGAGTAACAGCTCATGCCGGCTATGATGAGCCGCGGCTTGAACAGCTTCGCGGTCTCCGCCAGCTTGTCGTACTCTATCAAACCCGATTGAGGATTCACCTAGCAAGGAAATTTTATAGCATCATCATCTTCATCTCAGTCGAAGGACGTCCACTGCTGGACATAGGCCTCCCACAAGGTTCGCCACAATGAGCGGTCTTGCGCTGCCCGCATCCAGCGTATTCCCGCGACCCTCAGTCGTCGTCCAGGTCGTCGGTCTACCTTGTGGGAGGCCTACCCACCTTTTAGAGGAATTTAAAGTAAGACTACAGTGATATGATGTTTGAAGTAATGTTCATCCTCACTTCTTTCTAAATAAATAAGAATGTCGCCAACATACACTGACCCAACATACGACTATTGCCCGAATCCTTCTCGCATTGTTTCGTGGCAGTGTTCTGTGGCAGTTTTGGGCATTGTTTATCTTGCGTTCCCCCCAAACTGAACTCAAAATACCTCCAAAATCATTAGTCGCCTTTACCTACAGCTAGACAAAACTATAAATGGTATTCCGATACTAAAATACATCTCAACAGCGTATTTAAGTTTGCTCAGTTTGAGATCGGTTTATTCTTAATACCAACTTAAGTCCGAAGCCTTTTTAGGAAACGACATCGCCCTCCTTACGAGATTGCAACTCGAACAGTAATCTAGAAATATTGTCACCCCATTATCTTAAACACTATTGCCTATATATTTTGTTATTATCATTAATCGTATTTACAAGATTTAAGCCTTGTTCTCAATATATTATCATGACACTGAGCAGTACAAGGTTATTATGTTTATTTTTATCATTAGAATGACGACTTGAATTCTTATAACGTAGGGGACATAGGTCAAAGTGATCGAGAGAAATTGTTTACAAAAGTTGCATGATATCGATCGGGCAAACATCGTTGATCGGGCATGACACGGATTGCGTTATTGTTTATCAATAGACTCCACTTGGTGACGGACGATAGCCGGTTGCTACGAAATTAACAATCGCAATAAACGTGACTTTAATAACACCGTTGGTGATTTCATTGGAATAGGCATCTTTGCAATATCTACCTACTACGTGTTATACGTTCGAAAAAAGATATAAACTTTTTGTAACCAGTTCCAACAATGTTGCTGGTGACCAGAATGACATTGCCTCGACCCCACATTTTTTTTTTTGGGAATTAAAAGGGTATTTTAAGGGTATTTAGGGCCCAATATTAATGGTCCCTAACTCTTTAACTGTCAAAAGAGTATCTAACTCTTACACCTCCATATTTAGGGACGGCCCCTAAATATCGGGCGGTGTACCTGCAATAGTTTGGTGCGTCCAAAAGGTTGGTCCAAGTCTGATTGGAAGTCCAACAAAATATTGTGCTAATCCACCAAGCCAACTAGGCGCCCGCCACCGCCTGCGGCTTATGGCCGGCGCACAGTGAGGACGGCAGCGCATGGCATTTTAATTTTTATCAATCGAATTTAATACTTATCCAATCGAAATAAGGTGCTCCAGCGGGTGCACCGAGAAAATACTCCGCGATACTCCGAGGTCGATCACCGAGCATTGAAATATATACCTTATTTCGATTGGATAAGTATTAAATTCGATTGATAAAAATTAACATGCCATGCCATAACCGTCCGCACATCGCCACCACCTTTATGTGCGGGTGACGTCACATTTGACAGGCACCTAGTTGGCTTGGTGGTGTAGTGCCTCTCGAATGGTCTCCTTACCTTGTACGGCATGCTTTCAAAGAATATGGATGTGGCTGATATCTTCTTGGTGGCGGTGAAGAAGCCATGCGTGAGGTGGCCGCCGTCGGGCAGGTCCAGGCCCATGATCCTGCCGTGCGGCTCCACCACGCCCGTGTACACCGCGAAGTTGGCGGGGGACCCTTTAGAAAAAATATAAGCATTCCATGTATGTAGGTCAGCAACATACCTACGTCGCTAGACATTTTCGACAAATTTATAGAGGTTTTCATTCAGTTTACAATAGTTTTACAATGCATTTCTAGGAACAAAAGTGATTTGTAAAGTTCAACATTTAATTTAAGTTAAATAAATAAGTGAATGTAACCATTTTCTGCAATAGACTTTTCAATAATTTGTCCTAACACTATTTTAAACAACACATCAATAGGATTGTTATCAATATACAGTAGTGACATAAGGTACCATTCATATTATAGTTATATTATTGTTTAGTGTTAATTGATGCCTTGATCTAATTGTAAGTTAATATGGGACCTTGCTTATAATCACTTTGGGTTCTTATGATATTATTACTTATAATATGAATTATTTTTAAGCGCAAAAGTCTTCACATGTTAGGGAATATAATTTATTTTTATTATTTATTATTCAGTATTTTTACCTAGGTATACAGGGGATATCCTAGGTGTATTTACAAATAGTAGGTACCTACATACCTGAGTATGGTTGTACATTAACTCCCCATTCTTCCGGGTTCAGCTTGTATGCTTCAAGAGACCTCTTCTGTGCCAATATTTCTATTTCATCAATATACTCATTACCACCGTAGTATCTGTGAACGATTAAAGATATCACAATATCAGGGCAAAAGAAAAATACTTCCATTTCTATTTATAAATAGCATCTGATTTGATTTTACTATACCAAGGTTTTTGGTATGTATTTTCTAAGAGATTTAGAATTAAATGATTTTCTAAAATTGTAATATGTGATTAATATATTTTTTTCAATTATGCATGTACGCATAGCCCTCTACGCAATGCAAGGGGGATTAATATTGCTAACCCACACCAGTATTGCCTAGAAGGAAATATAAAATTGCCGTACTACCTTACAGTGTAGGTTGTAGGTCAAAACTATAAGTATTAATATTTTATAAGTAATTAATATGTTCTAATAATCACCTCTGATGCGGCATGCCCTCTGAGTATTTATTATGTAGACATGAGCTCAAGCACTGCAGCACTGGTACCGATGTGAAGTTCTCTGAAGCAATCATCTCGAGACCGGCTCGCTGACGTTCCTTCTCCTTCTTGATGATACCGAAGAGTTCGGGGTCTGCTTCCCACAGGTTGCTATTGAGAAGTGCGTTGCTCATGGTTGTTGTGCTTTGGAAGCGCTGAGGTAAATAGGAACTCTGAAAAATAACAACCTTTTAAAAGCACTGTAGTGTTTTCGGTTGGTACTTGAAAAAGTATGGATAAAAAGATATTTAATTAGGTAAGTACATAATAATTATGTGAAAAATGCGGCCTAACCTCAGGAAATAAGAATATTGACTGAAGTAACAAACAGTGTGGTGTAATATAAAAGGGAAACATTGACCTCAGATTGATAAACAGATAGTGCAATACATAACAAAAGTTGATTACTTATATTTATATTATTACAAATTGTTGCATTATAGTTTCGACTTTTGAAATAAGTGACGAGCGTTAACGCTTATTAACTATCTACCTATTAAATTTGATAACTAAAATTAAATAAAGTAATCCAAAATACTTATTTACTTACATGCTTGCAGCCAAATAGTATAACACTTTGTACACTTTTAAATAACGTGCACGTTTAACCTAACAAAACTTCTTAGCAAGCAATCACCAAAGTACTACAAAAAGAATGATGAAAAACCATAACAAATTTTATTGATAACAGTTTACTATACCTTAGGGTAGACTTTTCTGTGCACAGTCTGCGCTGAATTCACAACACAAAATGATGAAAATCTGCTTAAACTTCGCGATATAATATTTGGATACGTTTTAACTAGATTGTTATACATTATAATAAAATATAATACAGACTATTCCCTTGATTACACTGTACAATGTGTGTTTATTTGCGCAAATACACGATTGCTTTATCAATAGTGATAACCCAATATGAACTTTAATGTCAGAAAAGAAACGAAACGTAACTTGACGTTTCGTCTTGCGGCGGCGGGCACGGTAACTTCTTTTTTTTTAAACGCTCGCTTTCGGGCAAGCAACGATGCGATGTTACTCTCTCGACGTCGATTGTAAAATACAGCGCGATAGGTAGTGTGTTTGAAATGCAAGCGATTTTATTACAGACTTTATTAATTTTGAGCAGTTAATTTTAGGAGTAGGCCGAGAAGGTTATTTTATAGTAGAAGCGGGGTGCTATCTACTAATATTCTATAGACACATTCTAATAAGTCATATGATAGACATCTTAGACTGAGTGTGTATGTATAGGGTCGCTAAAGGTAAAATTTCATGTTGTTAATACACTCATTAGTAAAATGTATAGGCTAAGACCACATGAGTGCAGTACCTACCTAAAGTAGGTACCTAAAGTCGGATTAATAATTCAGTGGGGGTAAAATGACAGCTTTTTATGTCAAACGTAAAATTAATTTGATCCGTTCATCATGAATAATGTCGTTTTTATGATTCTAGTTCAAATTAATTCAATTTTATTTACTAAAGAATACCTAATAAAACATGATCACTCATTAAAAAAAAATAGATTTATTTAAAATATAAATTCACATTTAATCTTTCATTATGTGGGTACTCCAAGGTTTTGTGTTGTGTTCGAAAGTATTGGATGCAGTGTGAGAAGTTTACTAAACATTGGCGTTGCATGCACTACTTGCACAACGGTCCCGGACTTGCAAACTTAGTTAATGTTTATGCTACAACTCCGCGTAGGTAGATACCAAACTGCAACAGACTATCTGTCTCTTACTAATAACGAAGGGCAGCTTGCTTGGTTTGCCTAATTTATATTATTAATACATTGCTTTGCTACTTTGGTACCTACCTAAGCAAATAATAAAACCCCCTCGCTTAAGGGGAATGTGACAGCTTGGAAATACCTACATATGCTGCGTTCCATTCACCGTTATTTTGGCTATTTTCGTCCACAAAAACTGTTAAAAACGATAATAATGATCACTTTCAGTACAAGTTGGTACGAGTGGAACGAGATTTGTGATCGAAAATAACGAAATTAACAAAAATAACAGTGAATGGAACGCACCAAATGTTGGAAAGGATCCAGAATAGGTCCCATTGGCAAAATGTGGGTGTACTGCAGTGCCTCTGCCTACCTCTTCGAGGAATATCTACAGGCGTGATAGTTTATGTAGATTTAATATTATTAGTACGTAGGCATAATAAAATTGCGATTTAATTAATTTCCTAAGGAATTTAATGAAAGAGACTCTCTAAAGATTACATTTTACAAGAGTTACATATAAATGGCTAGGACAGAAGATTTAAAACATTTCTTTTTGTAGGTTACTACTTACTAGGTACACTTAGGTATTATTAACGACCGCTTGGCGTAGTGGACCGAGCGTAAGCAGCTCGGCTCACTACATCGGGTGGTTGCGGGGTCGATTCCCGCCGGACGTAACTTTCGGAAGCAGCCTTTTCGTAAGTTTCCCTGGCCTGGGTGTCACTGGGATCGCCCCAAGTCCATTATATGGTAGCTATAGTACAAGAGTTGCAGCGCTTGGGACCATAAATACAGTTGGTGTGTAAGTCTGGCGATATTTATTTATTATTACAGCTGTTTACTACTATATCCCGATTATTCAAGTCGAGCCTTACATATTGCATGAGCAATGTTTCCACGATGTAGCTTTCAACTCGTTTAAGCGATTTGCACTAGGAGTTAAAACCTTAAAATATAATAACTAGGTACCTAAGTAATAGGTAACATTAGTTGTAATATAAAGCCAACACCATACCAACAGCTGGATCCGTTTTATCCGTTTTATTTTATCGCCAACGGCCATAGGCTAATTACTCAAACTAAACAGCTAAACTAAGTAGGTAGGTACCTATGTACTTTCTGAAAACAAACAACGTAGGTATAGTACGTTTTTTCATACTTGTCCTATTTGGTAAGCAAAGATGGCGTCCAGCAGGCCATGGCGTTCATCCTGTGTCAATTATATACGAAACCAATTGAAACATTGACAAAAAGTTACGCAATCGCCCCGCTGGACGCCATCTTTGCTTACCAAATAGGACAAGTATAAAAAACGTACTATAAACACGGACAACATAACTCTGCAATTATGTATGTTTGCGTAAGTTTCTCCTAAGCATTCTAATACTGTACCATAGTCAGTACCCATAATACGTACATTGCTAAGTTTTAGATCTTACACAACTCGGTGCCAGTAGTACCTATCTTATAAAACAAATTCTGGAAGGTCTGTATCTGATAATGCTTGTTTATGGATACCGAATAGAAAGTTCTGGGGAAATTATCTTGGTAAGTACCTCCATAACAAGTAAGTATACTACACAATGGATTCAGGCAGTTAGTATAGCGTTACCTACTTTACGTTTTACCAAACTTCACCTAGTTAGATACCTAATATTTCCAGCTACTTAAGTGTTTTTACTTCTATCACAATACACGCAAATACTAAGGTACCTAGTACTTAAGTAGTTAGGGTGTCATTATGCATTGTTATTGATACATTCCAATACATTACTATAAACTAGTTCGTACACATTCACGGCGTAAATATAATCCGAGTGACAAAATTTTTCATGTGGAACCACGTAGAATCCTTTCAGATTCGGAATTTTATTTTTTAGAATTGTAACATCGGTTATATTCGATAGCCAGTCGTTGTTAGCATGGTACATATAAATAGGAGCTGTTATTTTTTCAACGGCGTACTCTGGAGGTTTAACACAACCGTATTTCAACATATTTATCTCGTCACCATAGTCATATTTGCGGAATTTTCCCGACACAATTTCTTGCGCATAGTGAATAGCTTGTTTTGTGGAGGCGCCCCCCGGTATGTGTGCAAAAATAACGTGAGAATATTCATAATTTACTAGGGCGTAATCAAATCCAAATATTAGAAACAAAATGCTTTCACAAAACGGAAAATATGTTGTACCACATAAAGCGGTTTTCAGGGTATCTACGATAACATTTCCTGGTAAAAACTCGTTATACCCAATTAGTGACAAAATTAAATGCAACTCAGGATTCAATGGGGATATAAGTCTTAAGAAAGGACTTCTCACATGTTTCATATAAGCTACCGACGACAATGCTATCATCGATGAAATTTTCTCATTATATTCTGGTTTCTCTGAACACATTACAAAGAATGTAGTAGTACCTTGCGAATGACCTACGTACGTTAGTCGCGTTTGACAAGTGGTTACCAGTACATAATCAATCATTGCTGGAAGGTCATAGCATCCAATCTCGTGCCAGGAAAAGTCCCAGAATTTCGGGTTATCTGGCGATATAGTCGCATGTTTTTTGGAGTGTTTGTTCCCTCGAGCATTCCCCATCCACACGTCGTAGCCTTTAGATGCGAGCCAGCAAGCGAGACTGGATTTCCGTCCGGCTGAAAGCCAGTCATCAGCACTACTCAAAAATCCGTGCATAAGAAACACGACACGACCACATCTCGTTGTTTCATTTCTCATTCTAAATAAAGTCAGAATGTATCCATCTTCAGTTTCCACTTGATGCTGTTCTCCATTATATCCATATTTTACGATTAATTGAGAAATATTCAAATGTGCATCTTCTATGTCCAAAGGCGCTGGGTGTTGTGAAGAATTGGTTTTGCATTGTAACAAATTGTTCATCCCTAATGCTGCCACAATGTCATTGACTGATTTTTGAGCAATGCTTTTATTGAATGTTAATGTATTTGAATGATGCACAAAAATGCTACAAAATACTATTGTAATAGCAAAAAGATAAGACTTTGTATAGTTCACATATATCATGATTGGAATAGATAGGTACCTACGTACTTAACCCCCCTTAACAATACAACACTCTTATATTTGGGTACTTGATATTTAATCACCTAGTACCTACTACACAATCACAAGGTGGGAACTATAACGTTAGGACTTTAAAAATAAACTGCAACTCCAAGTAAGTTCTATGCAATTTTATAGGTCCTATCTACATTTTGAGACACCTTACGTACCTTTTACCAAAGAAAATAATCAATACAAGGTGTCTTGCTTGTAATTTACACAGTTGGCACAGTAAACAGTTGGTTTGCATGCTCGGTACGTCCTAGCCAAGTCATATTTGTAGGTTCATATGTTGATTAACATACAAATAGTCAAACATATAAATAAATAAAATAGGGTTCCGTCATAAAACATATTTTTTTATAACTCACTATCAAGATGTCCTTTTCAATTCATACATAAACACCTAAGAGATGGTAGGTACCTATATGTCAAGTTATGATAGACTATGTAATAAATGTTATAATAATACTCGCACAGTTAATTAGGGGTGATAAACATGGATCTGGTGGAATCAAGTTATTAATGATATTGTTAAAATTATACGACATTGATAAAATAGACAATTATATGGTATAGGTAACAATATATAATATGTGCTTGTTGTTTGCAATTTTAATGGTATATAAAAACTTACATTACATCGAGGCATAGCTACCTACTGATATCAGCATTTATCGACATAGCTAAGGGCAAAAAAATAACAAATAAAAGACAAATAAAAGGTCAAGATGTCAGTACACTCATTAAGGTAATACATATGCTCAACTGGCTGGGTCTAAGTAAATGGTTTGATGAAGCAGCTGGCTTATGTGCAATATAAAATATACAACATTAAACCTCATATGGTCGGGAATAAAATGGCTTAGCCGATTTACTTTAAATGTTACCAAATTTTGTAGAAATCGATTTCAAAATATGAAATTGTCAACCTTAATCGTAAATGTTCTCCATAGCAACTGAACAGAATTACGTGAAACCTATACCAGAAAAATTGTCAAGACTTGTCTAAGAATCCGTGGATCCAAGATTTAATATTAGTCATTTTATTTAAAAAATAATCAATAATAACCTTAAATATGCGACAAACGTCATGGGTCATCATGACTTGGCCGGCAAAATGTTCCTGGCAGTAGCGCAATGGCGCCGTTGAAAGCTGGACGTGCGCGCAAATTTTTGCGTGAAATTCGTAAAAATGTTACGTCTTCTTAGCTTTTTATGAATTAAATCACATTTTAAATAGTTTAAATATAATATTGAACATATTTTTTAGAATATTATATGCTTACAAATATTTTTAAATTAATATTTATGTCAGTGACGCGTTTTGTTGTCATCATAGATTATGAATAATATAGAATGATGAATAGGTATATGATTAAAAAGCATAATCGTCCTATAAAAACCGCTTACCTACTTTCTAATCTTATTGTCTTGCCTAACAACAACAACAGGTTGGGCTAACAATCAGAAGGTCCCAGGTTCGATCACCGGTGGGGCATGCACCAATGGATGAATTTTCATCTATGTGCATAATTTACAGTTCGCTGACGGTGAGGGAAAACATCGTGAGGAAACCTACCTATCCCTCGGGATTAGGTAATAGTCAGTTCCTGTATACACGGCGACAAGGTTCACCACCTGTCACGTTGGGTTCTGACTATCTGGTGAAACGTGGGCTTTGAGTTGGTTAATCCCTCCACAATGTGGTGGTGTATGGCCACTCACGCGTCTGACTACCCCCGAATGGGGATAAAAGTCGTGACGTTACATTTAATTTTTTCATAGTTTTTGTCTTGCCTATGATATCTTTTTATACCACTGAATTGCTACACAAACTTGTTTTTTTTTGGCGGGAAGTGGCGAAGTGCAACATTGAAAATCTATATTATTATAGGTAGGTACTTGACACGAGCTATATGCGACAAGAAAAGCCAAGACAAAAAAACATGCGTACAGCCCGCCTGATGTTAAGCGTGTTTCAGTTGATGTTATTCATACTACTTAATATTAGTGATACGAAATTATTTTTGTTTGCTTATTTTTAAGTTGGACTAACCACCGTTTGGTGGGGTAGTACCACCCCCTCATAGAAGATCGGCGTAAAGCAGCTATTACAGCTGCGTTTCGTACGATGAGTGAGAGAGCTGTAAGCCCAAACCCCCTCCCCCTTCTCCCCTACCCCTTCCCTTCAGGTCGGCAATGTTTACTATATCTTTAGTTTTATTGAGCATCAGGATTAAGTTGGGAGACCCGAGTTCAATGCTCTACATTACTAAAACATACATCAAATAAACATCACAGCTTCTTAGGGATGGGTCCAAATTTAATAAGCCGCTAAATTTGCAGTGCTAAATTTATTTAGTGTCATCACCTGTTAAATATTTTTTGAAATGTAACGTCACCACTTTTATCCCCATTCGGGGGTAGTCAGAGGCTTGAGTGGATATACACCACCCCATTGTAGAGGTATTAACCAACTCAAAGCCCACGTTTATACAGGGTGAATTTTTCAAGTGTGCGTGGATGGCTAAATCCGAAACTATGAGGAATATCGAAAGGTACCTACTCAAAGAAGTCTCGGGGCCGATATTGGTGACAACTAAAACTGCATCATTGGATTTTTGAAAAAAACTAAATTCGTAGCCAGAAATCGAACTAGATTTCGAACTAGTTGAAAAAAACCACTTACTGTTTTATTACACCATTCGATAGTGTCGCTGATAAGGAACGAATTCTGGGAAGTAATGACATACGGCAAACTTAAGAAAACTGTGTTTTTTAATAAACTGCTGCATATTTTCAAGTTTATTGCAATAAGTCATACGTAATGTACGTATGATCACATGTTTGTATCACCAGCGGTTTGGGCTGTGCACGTTTTGACGGACGGACAGATAGACAGACGGACAAAAAAGTGATTCTATAAGGGTTCCGTTTTTTCCTTCTGAGGTACGGAACCCTAAAAACTCACAAAACGAGGCGTTTTTTGGAGCAAGTATTTTATTTTTAATTATACCATATATTATTATTATCATGGAGCTGCTCCAGACCCATGGCTCTGGCTTGAAAATCTTGACCTTACATGAAAATTAGTACCTATTTCGGCTACTCAGCCTACAAATACAAATATTCATGTCTCTAGCTTCAGAAAAACTGTGACTATCCATAGATACTTTCTCCCCTTAATTGTTGAATTCTCAAAAATCCTTCCTGTGGTCTTCTTCTACGCTATAAAAAGTTAAAATTTCATGTTTCTAACCCAAGCGGTTTAGGCTGTGCACGTTTTGACAGACGGACAGATAGACTGACGGGCAAAACAGTGATCCTATGAGGGTTGCATGCATGCCCGGCATGCGTTGCATTGCCACTCCATCCGTCCGTCATCCTCCATCAATCCATCAGTCAAATAAGGGGTAACCTTTTCCAAAAATGTGCGCGTACTAGGTCGCTGGCACAGCTAGTAACTAATAAGGATTAGTACTACTTTTATTTCAGTTATTACCCGATGTTGTCAACAATTTTTCTTGTTTTCAGTTATTTAGAATTTTAAGTTGTTTTAATTTTACTTATTTTGTCCTATAATATTAAACATTTAAATTATGTACTACCTATTACCCAGTGTTGGGCAAAATTAAATTTCAGAACAATTAAAAATTAACAGTTAGTGAGCTTTTATTTACAATATCAACAAAATAACAATAAAAAAGATTACAAAGAAAAAATAACCTACCCACCTACCTATTAATAAAAATGTAGTACTTAAATTGTACTTAAGATTTAGTGAAAATGTTCCTTTACGAAGTTACCCTTATACGACTAAATAAAAGTAGGCAAGATACGAATTTAGTATATGAGTCACTTCTGTTTTTGATTTATCATGTCGTCTTTTTGATGTATCGTGGCGTATCGAAAATTCTAAATTCAAAAAATTCAACTCGCGGTCCTACGACATTGTTTGAGCAAAAAGCGGTCAACCTCGAGCTGTCAGTTGCAATGGTTCCAGCCTTAAGAACGTAACATTATTTTATACTTAAGTAGTTATTATTTACAACATGGGTTTCGATATAGTACGAGGTGACTGCTATGCGATCGCAGTAGATGAAGAAGACATGATGTACTTATTGACCCTAAATAATAAAGAAAAGGACAAAGGATAGTGATGATCAAAAAGACTTCGATACGCTCTCTCCGTTTTATTTTTCCAATTTCATCGCTCTCTCTAGGTATAACAGGGTTAATATGGCACGTTGGTGTGTTAAAGTGGCTTTGTGAGAAGCTTGATATAAAGGCGTAGTTGCCTTGCACAGGAAACAATACGAGCTGCGGACTGGAACAATAAAATCAGGTGAGAAAATCCCTTGCGGATTGAGACGACGCGGACGTTTCTCTAGAAAATGTTACAAGAAAAGAAAATTTTCGCCAGCGAGAGCACAAAGATTTTTAGGAAATATATGTTGTCTACAGGTAGGAATAGGATATAAGTATCTACTTACTAGAATAGCCTCATAACTCATTAATTAAGGTTCTCTGCACTAAACATTTAGGCCTTATTCGCAACTGAATTTAATCTAAACAAGAGCAGGTACTACCATTAGGAACTTCTTTAATATTTAAATGTTCCGATGTCCATCGCAAAGTCTTGTAAATTATGCAAATAGAGCAAAATTCATACCTATTTCAGAAACAGAAAATGTACCGAAGTCCAAAACACTGAAAACTTATCTTCAAAAAGAAACTTTACCGTCTTCCAGAGAGGACGGTCGTAAAATTTTGAAGCGAGTCTTCTTAATGAAGCTCATAGAATGACTTCCTTTTATATTGTCTTTTCTTAAAAAAGAGTTGCTTACGTACTACATACCTACCTGTATTTTTTCAAAAGTCTTACTACTTAGTAGGTACTAAAATAATGTAGGTTTGGGTGATTGATTTGGATCCCCTGTACCTATTAAAACAATGAACTATACAGAGTGTCCCACAACTTTGCCACATGGAGGGAAATAAAAACAATACGAACTGCATTCAAAGATTTTCGATAATTCACCAGCCAAACTCGGGAATCGAACCGGCTAAAATAAAAAAAATAACACCCTGTTATTTTATGGCATCAATCGTTAGGATCAATCATAAGGACCAAATCTCTCTAACAAACATGGTAAATTAAATTAAAGGAAAACCATGAAATCTAAACTTGTAAATTCAATAATTCAAAGATAAAGTGTATCCAACAAAATTGAGCTAATTTCAAGCGATCAATTAGTTAGTTTACCCCTTAGTTACATCCAATTAAAATAAGTAAAGATTTTATGGTTTTCCTTTCATTTCGAAAACTCGCTTGCCACACTCGGGAATCGAACCGGCTAAAATCCGAATAATAACATCCTGTAATTTTATGGCATCGATCGACAGGGTCAATCATAAGGATAAAATCACTTTAACAAACATAGTAAATTAAATGAAAGGAAACCCATAAAATCGTTATTTTGTTTTTATTTTAACTTATTTTAATTCTTATAAGTTAAGATATCATGGTTTTCCTTTCATTTAATTAACCATGTTTGTTAGAGAGTTTTGATCCTTATTATTGATCCTATCGATTGATGCCATAAAAGTTCAGGGTGTTATTTTTTGGGATTTTAGCCAGTTCGATTCCCGAGTGTGACAAGTGACTTTTCGAAAATCTTTGAATGCAGTTTGTAGTTTTATTTAAATAAAAATGAAGTCTTCATTCAGTAAAATTCTCTATCTACAGTATTTAAGATACTTTCCCTCCATGTGGCAAAGTTGTGGGACACCCTGTATAGTTCTTGTCAATCGGAATAGGTCTCTAATGAATGGATGGACTTTGTAGCGGATCCGAGAAATCTACCTAATACCCAAGATCAAACACATGTCGGGTTAAGCTTTGCTAAAGTAATAGAACTTCATTGAAGCTCCACCCAGCGAGGGCTTTGTAACTCTATAGTTGAAATGAAACTAAATTAAAGCTAAGTGACTTGAAAACTTAATTCGATTCCTAATTATATGCATGCTACAAAAGAGATTTATTTTATAAAGTTAAATTAAAATTGTAAAGTTTATAATACACGTACCTACGGAAGGGACGTAGGTAGGCAGATCACCAGACCGATGATATAAGAAAGATGGCCGGCACTTGCTGGACAAGACTATAGTACAGGACCAGTAGTACAGTACAGTAGTACAGGACCAGACACGAATAGCCTGAAAGAGTAGAGATTGGGTGGATATATGCAGGAAAATATTTATGGATGGAACATAGAATAACGTTTGTTGTTACTAGGTACGGCATTAAAAACGTACAATACATAAATATAGATAATACCTATGCAATGTTCTGCGTTCTAGATACTAAATGCAAAAAACTGTTTGCTAAACAAAAAACCGAAATTAACCATTCTTCCAAGCGCAATTTTCTTGAAATAGGTAGCGCCATTTGCGGAGCCAGCTCACTCGGACGTAGTTTATAACTGACCTTTAGCAATGCTATAAAACAACGGTACTACCTATAATAAAAGTAATAGCGAGTTCTGACTACCTAGGAAGGACCATAAAGGTATCGGCGTTGAGGTAAATAAGTAAATTACCTATGTGTGTGAATAGAGTAGACTATTTGGGGATGCCTATATTGTATGTATGGCAAAAGAAGCATGAAAGTAAAGTAAATGCGGTGGAAATGCGCTCCTTACGAAGTGTGGTGTCACCATTGCTGATCGTATAAGGAATAGTGTGATAAGAGAGAGATGCAAGCTGAAGGATGATGTGGTGACTAAGATTGAAAAGAGTATGCTAAGATGGTTTGGTCATGTAGAGAGGATGAGTGAAAGTCGATTGACGAAAGAGATATACGGAGCGCAAGTAAGTGGATGCGTCGGAAGAGGGCGCCCAAGGAGAACTTTTCATGACCAGATTAATGGTCTCTTCCAGAAAGGTCAAGTCCGTAGTAGCACCCTCGACCGACGGCAGTGCATGAGAAGATCTATGAATGTGGATGAAGTAAGAGATGTGTGTCAAAATCGTAGCATGTGGCAATCAATAGTCTCTGCCTACCCCCTTGGAATACAGGCGTGAGTATATGTATGTATGTATGCCTATATTGTCGTAATTTATTTAGATATTATTGGGTTGTAAGGCTTTGTGATCTTTCTTTATTTCAAACGGGTTTAAAATCCCGTTATTTTAATTAAACAGCGATCCTTGTAAAGCAAAAAGCGGAGTTGATTAAGTATCTAGGTCACTGACGGTTATTTTTATTGTGGAAAATCTATCCGTGCAAAGAGTGCGGTGTAGGGTGTAATAATGGGATTAGCCAGTCGGCAGAGAGTGATTCCCGAGGGATATCGGATTACGCTAGCGTCGTCGCTTGTTTGTAGCGTGGTTTTGTCTTAAAGTTTTAACAAGAACTTCAAAGGATTTCTTTCCGCTAATTTGCCTAAACGCAGGATAGGCAGGTTAAAATAAAAGCCGGTAAGTTAAAAAGCTATTGACCTAATAAATATATTGCGTAGAGCGCGTAGCGAGAATTAGGTATGTTTATTTTAGCACCCTATAAAACACGGAATAACAACAAAACGGTACCTAGACCATGAAATAGCTACACTAAAAATATTATATCCCGAAATCTGAAAAATCTATGGATGTTACGCTAAAGGAAAACTTACATTGGAGAGGTACAATTCTAATTCTAAGCTCAGCTGTTAAGTGGCAATGCTAATGCCACCGCTCGTTTTAAAGAGGTTCTCGTAAAATGGGAATCGTTGAAAGCTGTACGGTTAAGGGCGCAATCAGAATATAAAGCACCTCATTATATAATTTCCATCGTTTTATTTACGGGTAGCTGTACCTATTGGGCTTAACTTAATTGTGCCAATCTTCTTCTTCTTCTAGTGCCGTCTCCTACCGGAGGTTAGCAATCATTAAGGCTATTTCCACTTTCGAGACCGCAGCTCGGAATAGTTGTGGTGTTGTCTTGTCGAACCACTGTCTGTGCCAATCTTACTTTCACCATTCCGGGAGAATCTCAGAACTGTTTATCTATATAGGTAACATTTGGACCTTGTCACACCTTCGTATTTTAAGGCGCCGCTTCCCGGCCGAGCGTTTTGGCGGTCTTGATTGGTCGAGAGCGCACAAACCCCGCCCACTTTTGTTGCGAAAATATCGAAAATCATTAATTGTGGCGTGAAAAACTATTGCATCACAAAAATCGAACTTATTTTTTTAGGTATCATCCTTCTCCATATTTTGGTGAATAAAATAATTAAAAATTCTAAGCCGTTTAGAAGGAGATAGAAAATTTAAGACGAAAACAGCTTCACTTTGTTTTTTTTTTTCACATAGTAAATGAGCATGTAACACTTTTTTCCTGCTTATTTTTTAAAGATGAGGCTTCAATAAATACGGTAATATTTTTTTTTTTAATTTTCCCTTACTCGTTTAAGAGGAGATAGAATTCAAACATGCCTCGTTAGGTGCTGTCCCAGTCTTAAGGCTGGAACCATTGCGACTGACAGCTCGAGGTTGACCGCTTTTTGCTCGAACACCGCGAAGTGAATTTTTTGAATTTAGAATTTTCGAGACGCCACGACACATAAAAAAGACGACATGATAAATCAAAAACAGAAGTGACATGTACCTACTAAATTCGTATCTTGCCTACTTTTATTTAGGCCCGTATTAATAAATCGATCTCAAGATTTAGATCGAACTTGAGATGCCGTTTTTGAAAGATGATCGCACCGAGTCTCTTAATATTTAGCAATTATTTCGCGGAGCGCAACTAAAAGACATGCACTCCGGACGAAAGGTGGGCGACCATCTCAATCTTTAGCTTGATTTGATCATGGATCATCTTCGGGTTTGCCAATTAAATTCCTAGATGGGTGGGTGCCCCGAGTTTAAGGCTCAGGGGTCGGCCACGACTTCGCGCGACGGGCGACAGCGTTTTTTTTCGTTTGCAACATTTTAGCAAAAAACGCGTCGTCCGTTGCCATCGCGCGAAGTCATGGCCGGGCTTTCATTTTGTTAGGTGAAACGGGGTCTTTCACCTGGCCTGACGTGATGGTCCATTGCATGTCAGTCCCGGTCTTCCATCGAGATTATTCTAGAACTCCTAGGTATAATGAATTGATTAAAATTTAAATTGCATATAATCTTTTGATGGTACTCTGCAATTAATTTATTTAGATTACAGGACATTAATTTATGAGTTTCGATTAAACCTATTGCAATTTATTTTTTAATTTTGAAAAAAAATAAAAAACAGAACTAACATGAACCTCGAACAATCCGTTTTAAACGGTTGATTACTCGACTATGACGTAATAAAAAAGGGTGAAGTGTTTTTCATTTAAAATAAGGTTCTCGTAGTCATATTGTACCTTATCACCAACGATATACAGCTCTTTTTCTTATCAAATGGTTAGTAAACAACCTGGTGTCAAAGTTTTTCAAGCCGCCCGAACACCTCTGACAAGGTTTAACGACTGCTGCTTATATGACAACAACTGGGATCGACTTTTTACATGGCCTCCGATGCACGGATACGCTCACTTCAAATGCCACCTACGCATCTCTGCCTGACTTTGATTGCAGCTGGCTATGAGCGCCTCAGTAAATCGATTACCAGTTGCAACGAGACCCGATTCGGACTCGTGTTAATTCTTGTCGATTTTTGTCGATTCTTATCGATTCCTGCCTTTTCTTGATTTGTTCGAGAAATGACAAAAACTGACAAGAAATTATAAGAAAAGACAGGAAGTGACACAAAAACACAAGAAATGTCAAAACCAACACGAAGTGGCAATAAATTATGAAAAATGGCAAAACAATCCAAGAAAACACAAGTTATGACAAGAAACGACAAGAGTTACCAAGAAAAAATGAGTAAAAATTAGACAGACAATTAATTACAAGAAAATGGAAAAATGACAAGAATATACAGGATGAATTTTTCAAGCGTGCGTGGATGGCCAAATCCGAAACTATGAGAAATAGCGAAACGGGTCTCGTTGCAACTGGTAATCGATTAATTGAGGCGCTCATAGCCAGCTGCAATCAAAGTCAGGCAGAGATGCGTAGATATACGGTCGAATTGAGAGACTTCTTCCTTTTTGAAGTCAATTAAAAAGAAAACACAAGAAAAGACTAGGAAACTAATGATAAACAAAAGAAGGCCAGGGGGCTTACCACGAACTTTTATTGCGATTCAATTACAGGAACGTTTTAACGTTTCAGCGACTTTTTAGGCAATGACGTACCTTATTGTCATGACAATAAGAAACGTCATTGCACAAAAAGTCACTGAAACGTTAAACAAAACTGCTATAAGAGGTGGTGGTAAGCCCGCAGGATTCCAATAAAGATCTTAAATTCAAAACATCGTGAGGAAACCTACCTATCCCTCGGGATTAGGTAATAGTCAGTTCCTGTATACACAACAAGGTTCACCACGTGGGCTTTGAGTTGGTTAATACCTCCACAATGTGGTGGTGTATGGCCACTCAAGCCTCTTACTACCCCCGAATGTGGATACAAGTAGTGACGTTACATAATAATATCTTAAATATATAAAAAAAACAAGTCTATATTTAGTATCCGCCAAAAAACCCTTACATGACACCCATCATCCAAATTTTACATAGCATGTGGCCACCATCTTGTCTTGTCATTTCCAAAAATAATATCAAATTTGTACTTAAATTAAAATCCTTTTAACCAAATCAGTCATTAAAATAATTACAATGCAATAACTAGTTACCAAATGAACTCTACCTAAGTATAATAATAATTATTCAACCTACTTGGTACCAATAGTATTCAGAGGAACATCACACTTTACCATTATATAGCATTTTTATTTTCATAATCTATGACCACCTCAAAATTCATAACTAGCATAAACATTAATTTAAAAATATATTTAAGCATATAATATTCAAAAAAATGTGTTCAATATTATATTTAAACTATTTAAAACGTGATTTAATTCATAAAAAGCTAAGAAGACGTAACATTTTTACGAATTTCACGCAAAAAATCGTGCGCACGTCCAGCCTTTGACGCCGTCATCGCGGCAATGACCGGGAACAAATAGGTGTCCAAGCCATGATGATCTGTGACGTTTCCAGCAAATTTAAGCTTATTATTGATTAATTTTTAAATAACATGACTAATTTTAAATATTTGATGCACGGATTCTTAAACAAGTCTTGACAATTTTTTTGGTATAGGTTTCACGTAAATCTTTTCAGTTGCTATGGATAACATTAACGACTTAGGTTGACAATTTCATATTTTGAAATCGATTTCTACAAAATTTGGTAACATTTAAAATAAATCGGTTAAGCCGTTTTATTCCCGACCATATGAGGTTTAATGTTGTATACTTTATATTGCACATAAGCCAGCCGATTCATCAAACCATTTACTTAGACCCACCCAGTTTAGCATATGTATTACCTTAAATGTGCGTTATGTCCTACCTGTCTAGGTTTGTATGCATTTACCACCCACATTGTCTTACTTTTACTCGAAAATATATTATATACCAATATAGAAGCGCTTCTTTGCCGTGATTGCATTGATGGTGCTACTGCAAATGAAGGAGGTACCTAGGCACTTCCCACCCGCAAGTGTAAACAATGGAGTAGGTACCTATTCTCGTAGCGTTTGTTAGTTACAAATGTACTGAATTTCGCCTGGATTTGTATGCAAGGTGCTATTTGTGTTGTACGTGAAAGGAATAGCGTCAATTAAGAGGGGAGCTTAATCAGAGATAGCGGTATTGTATCAAATACTTTACAATAGGTAAGTAGGTTATATTTTTAGTGGCTGAATCAAATAAAAGTTGTAAGGTAAGTTTTACAAAGGCATATGATTTTTTCGTTACTGTTAATTATAATACATTTAATTGTCAAATTGAACAATCAGCGGAGGAAACAAACATGAAAATGTTACCCTAGTTGTCGTAGAGTAGGGATGGGATACGTACATATTTCACGGTCTGAACAAATTTTGTGAACATAAGGAAGAGGGTAAAGCATTCTGGCAGATTGTAGTGCTATCTCGGTCGTTATTTACCCCTCGAGTACCGCACCGAATAGCTCCGAAGGGGATTCTGTGCTCCTCAAATGAAAGTACTTTGTAAGTATACAACTTTCTTATTTCCTACATGAAGTAAGCCGGATGGCAATGGAATTTATAAGTAGGTAAATAAAGTTCTTCTTAATAATATCCTGGGACATTTTTTACACACGGCTACCTGATCCCAAACTAAGCAGAGCTTGTACTATGGAAACCAGATAACTGATATTACTACATATACTACTTTTTTTATTTGTAAATACATACTTAATATACATATACACCCAGACTCCGGACATACAGACATGTTCATGCACACAAATGCATGTCACGGGTAGGAATCGAACCTACGACCTGCAGCGTGAAAGTCGCCTCCGCGCCAACCACGCTAACGGGCCCGTCTTGTTTTGACATTATGGGGCATAATGTAATCACTACTTTTTTGTCAGACGCGTGACAAAGGCTGAGCTACTTTGCATTTACAGGATGGTTGCGAAAACATGGTTGACCCTTTTCGCCCTTCGAGGGCAATCGAGGGTCGAATTTATTACTTCTAAATATTCAGAAAATTCAACATTTCAGTATGAATATAAATTAACAGAGATCGGAGTAGGTAGATTGATTTTTCGTACTTGCGCCATGAGGTCATAACATGGACATGCCATTTTTCCGGAATTACCGGAAATGGAACTGGGATGTCAAAACATTTCGTAAAAATATATTAAAATGAAAAACGTTTAAGTGAGCAAATTACATCATTTATTGTAGTTTATTTTTAACCCCTCGAGTGATGCGTGCACATACGCATGTGCATAAGTTCAATAGAAAATGTACTGACTTTTTTTTTTTGATCATTCCACGGGTTAATCTTCATCGGTTACAATTTGTACATCCTGATTATGTGTCTCTATACAATTAAAATAAATGACCATAAGCTTTTCAATGTTTTTTAATTTCAATATATTTCTTTTGACGTCTAAAATCCATTTATAAGTAGAAAATGATCGTTCAACATCTGTAGAAGTCTGAGTCTTATCCATATTGAAATGAAATATGAAATATATATTTATTATTGAAAGAATGATAATGGTGTTTTACAATGTGGACTACCTAGTCCCCACACTAGGATTCCCTGTGTCGTGGGGGCTAGTATTTTAATGTAACATATATTAAGCATCCTTAACTACATAAAGTAAACATGTAACATTTTGAAAATAAACTAAAGTAAACATGTAACATTTTGAAAATAAACTAAAGTAAATGTGTAAAAATAAAGCAGCGTTAAAAAGTAAAAATAGTAGTAACAGTAGTAAGTGTAAGTCAGTTACGAGTAACCTAACTAAAAAAAAAAAAAAAAAACAAGGAAACTATCTAAAACATCTTCTATCATCTTCTATCTAAAACAGTAAAAATAAAAAGGAAAGTAAAAAAATAACGATGAGAAATTTATAAGTTATAATGGTAACAATATGAATTACATATGTATATGTTGTATGTGTGTGAGTGTTCGTTAGTTTAGTTAGGGTGTGTTGTGAGTATGTTTGTATGTTTGTTGTTGTGTATGGAGTGTGTGTATGGAGGAGTGTGATATTAACATATACGTTTGACGTCAATGACCTTAAATCAATCTACCTACTCCGATCTCTGTAAATTAAAGATATTTATAGCATATTGACGAATTATTAAATGTTTAAAATTCTTAGTTACTTATTACCTACCTAATATTTTGGTATATCATCACCGGTTAAATATGTAGGTACTTACTGGGAACTTAGGTAGGTCAATGATTTAATTACATACATTTATTTATTTACAGAATTTTAAAATAAAATAAATAGGAAAGCAATAAACAATATTCATCGATCTTTGCCGAATGACAATATTACAAAACTTAAAAGTTAAGACATTCTTACACTTACTTGGCCTATGCGGAAGTGTGTGTGCGTAGAAAATATTAATAGAAACCTATATTGCTATAGTATAGTAAATTGTAAATCAATCGCCCAAAGGACTAATAAATGTGCCATACACATATTTTCTGAAAACGCAGCACTCTTGACATGGTAGAGCTAAAGTTTCTCTGTAGGTAGTAATGTTTGATTTCACGCGCAACATAGGATAGATAATTAATTAAAGTGGATCTCGTACGTCATTTCCCACAACGATCAAATTGACTGTTTCATCCGTGTAGGCATACTTCTGTGCCAGGTATGAATAATATTTCAATATCAACATTTTGCCAGCGGCTGATATGAATACATTATATTTTGTTTACCTACAAACACTTTTCTTCGACAAAATAAGATATTGAAAACCAAATATCTGATATTGTTTTTGCGTTTATTCGAAAACCTGACGAAAATATAATTTCTCTAAAGTATGGCAGTATGTAGGTAGTTTGCTTTGGAACTTAGGTCACAAGGTATACCTATCCTAAAGTGATGAATAGGTAGTTAGTTACTTAGTCTATTTTTTACTCCCCAAGTACCTGCCTTACCTGCAAGTACTTATCACCGCTTGTACAATATTCAAAACGGCCGGAAACCTGCTAAAAGATGGCCGACAACATGTCAGCCGCCAAGAATTTACGATTTATAATGAAGCATATACAAAGATACTATAAGAAACCAGTGGGTTCGCAATGGACAATTGTTAAGGGACTCGAGGCTCAGAAATGATTCATACTGAAGCCTGCATACTGTCTAGGTATAAAATTCAGTTTTAAGCGATGGGCCCAGGGCATGGAAATTTGGAAATAAGTAGATTGGGGTAAGGGTAGTAGTATAGTATAATAATTATCATCGATCAATCATTAGCCGTTTGGTTAAGCATATTTTTATTGGGCACCTAATAAGTATGTAGATTACGTAAAATAATCGAATTGTATAAAAATATTAAGAAAAGGGCAATAATAGTAAATAAAAGTAGTCTAAACAAACTCGCGTAATCAAATTGAGTTTGGCAGTTGGCAGCTCGCACTAAATCCCGCGGCGGGACTTCCCAACAAACCATCGAAGAATGTGTTGACACAAGCGTTTGAGCATTTATAAATAATAACATAGGTAAAAAGAGTTGACAATCAATAAAGGAAATTAATCGACACCAATTACGTTTACCACAAAATATATGATGGAGTTGGTGATGTTTATTAAACTGTTTGCTTCCTGTACTTTGATAAATAACCTTTGTGTTTATAACAGGGATTCCCGGTAGACAATTTAGGTTTTATACGTAAAAGTACTTTTTACTGGTTACTACGTAAAATAAAAAAACTTGTGGAAATAATGAAATAATGACTCATATCATATTCATAGAGGAGAAAAGTAGTTTAAAAAGTACCTACAGGCCTCCAATAATAAGCACTTGAGCAGGTCCTTAGTAAATAAAAATCTGACGTGACAGGCATTAAATCTCTTCCGTTTGAACTTGGCCTCAAGCCAACTTCGAAGACAACCGACTGCACTTGAATGAAATGGAAGTCCTACTTTAAAATAAAAAAAACTTTAGGTAGACTAACGCCAGAGGGAAATTGTAATCGGTTTACAAAGCATTATTCAAAAGAAAAGTGCTGTGATTTAAACTTAATATTTTGGGGGTTAAACTTTTTTTGTATGTATCAATTAGTGATGGGATGTTCTCGAGAACATTCTCACCCTCGGAAACTTACGGAAACTTACTCGTGAGAATTTTCGAGAATTTATCTTCTGAAGCATGTTAAACTTGGCATAAACCTCATTAAACATGCAAGTATGGTGGTTTTAATTGTTTTTAAGATTGAAAGTTAGGATAACGTCACCCAAAATAAAGAAATCTCACGAGTAAGTTTCCGAGGGTGAGAATGTTCTCGAGAACATCCCATCACTGGTATCAATTGTCTTAGTTAAAGGTACTACTTTAGATAGGTATACGACTACGTATACTTAACTTTGAATAAAAAATGTACCAACATCTTTCAATGCTAGAAAGAAGGAGGAATGAAAGCAGTGGTGGAAGCATTTGCCTTTCAAGACGTCGCAGAATGCCTACGTTTTTACGAAATATTCAGTAGGCATGTCATAAATTATATTATAAGTTATATATCGTTATGTTATTATAAGCAGGCTCAGCTGTGGTGCGTAACGATAGGCGTTGAAACACCCATCTGTGTGCAAAACTGGTTTTCAGCTTGCTAGGAATATGTAACTGAGAGGAGACACAATAAGAAGGAATATTTTAGGTGAATAGAAGTAAAGGCCAACTTAACTTAGTATTAACTTAAGCATTAGATTTATCCAAATTCTGGATCATTTAGTGAGGTACAACATGCTATTTCCAGAAGCTACTCTTTCAATAAGAAATGGGTTAATGTTCTTGATGCGTTTGTAATACCCGCAAAGCTTCCTTTGATTCTCGAATTGAATCCCTATAAGCTGAGATTGGGACAAAGGCTGGACATAAATTACAAAGGAAAATTACGGTTTTATTGCGAACCACGGCGAGCCCTCGTGATAAAATTTTCAGTCGCTCTTTGAGACCGGCCTTAATGCGCTGAATCGTTATCCGTAAAAACTGAAACAAATCCAAAGCCATTCTCCAATTCATTTATCATTGTTTTAAGTACCTCACAAAAAGGGAAATCGAAAAAGGCAGTGTTGATAACAGTTCCCCAAACACTTTACATTTTTTCATAGAAACAATACTGTATTTCAGACGTTACACATTTGTATGTAATACACAGATATAGATCTATAATACATAGATAGTTCTATAAATATCTACGCAATACCCTTATATTGTACCAACAATTTTACTCTTATGCCCGTTAGAAGATAAAGTTATATCCGGTTATTCTGTACAATAATTGTTATCAACAACAACCCTGTTGAGTATTCGACACAGGTGCAACTCTATATGTACTCGGCTGACCCAGTTCTGGCCGGATTAGTGCTCTATCATCGACTGTCTGTTCGGCTCTACTACTAAATAGACAGAGGGAAAATGTATCGGATTTCTTAAGTAGATATTATATCAATATGTATTAACTCAGTCTAATGGTAATCAGCGGATTAGATCAATATTTGTTCAGAATACTAATTGTGGAAATTGGCAAGCTGAGGGTAAGTGGGCCTTTTCCCGAATTGTTTACACATTTTAAACTAAAGTGGAGTTATAGGGTTAAATTGAAAAGTTGTATCTGCGCGGCTTCGTTGCTAGCTTGTTGTTCTGCGGACCGCCGGTTTCCTCTTACCATCGGGTGGAATGTATATCCTTCCTGTGCAATAAAAAAACTCCTACATATACTGATCATGATTTTGTAAAATAAAATTTGTTGATCGTAAAGAGCGTTTAGAAAGCCTAATACTGCTCTACTAGTCGACTAGTCTTATAATCAACTGCGTGACAAAGAATTGTTCCAATCTCTTTCGGTTCAGTGCATTTCAGATTCATTGTTTTTGCCCCATCGTTACTGGCTGAAGGTTTTTTTGTGTGTGTGACACCTATCATAAAGGTATATGGGATTGTCTGGGTCACAGAACTAAGTAGGTAGGTTCTAATGTAAACGAGTACTGCAGAACATGCTGTGAACATCTCCAGCAATTTTTTTAAGATAGTTCCACTCTTAAGCACGTGTCTTGCGGGCTTAAGGTCATGGGTTCAAACCCTGACTCACACCTTTGGATTTTTCGAAATCTATGTGTGAATCATAACTTTAATATGATTATCACTTGCTTACGGTGAAGGAAAACATCGTGAGGAAACCTGCATGTCTTTAGACATGTGAAATCTACCAACTCGCACTGGGCCAGCGTGGTGGCTTATGGCCTGAATCCCCTTCGCATTGAGGAGAGGCCCGTGCCCAGCAGTGGGACGTTAAAAGGGCTAAATTATTATTATAATTATTATTAATTATTAGTTCCACTCTTTGTATTCTTACAGAATGTTATTAAAAGTAATTACTTAATGGTAACTAAGTACTTGGAAACAGCTAGTAATAATGTTCTTTCTGGTGTGCTTAATTATAAACTAAAACAAATAGGTACAGACTGAATTAACGTGGGTACGGACGGCTTCATTTATTTTAGTAAATCCCGGCTTGGCGAGTTGCAAAACGCACAAGAGAATTTCTTGGAATGAAACAAATTCAAAGAAACATTTAGTTGCTTTTCGTCTTTTGGAATGTTTGTTTAAATGTAACTGGTGAAGTTGAAATGCCAGCTTGCAAATAGAGTCAAATAAATAAGCAGATATCGGCTTGATTCAAACGTTATATTTTAATATAACATACATGGACTTTTTTCCGCCCGCATTGAACTATTATGCTCTCTCAGAGGTGTGTAATAGTACATTGTTATCCGAGGGGCAAAGTAACTTATTATTGATTCCGAGACGGGGTTTGGCGCCCGAACGTAGCGAGGGCGCTAATAGTTCGAGGGACCAATAATAAATTACTTTGCCCCGAGATAAACACTGTGCTTTTCATCACGTGTACAAGGAAAGAAAAATAAAATATTATTTAAGTAACTAAAGAAACTATAATCACAGACTAAAACATTTTTAATATTTGAAAACTGGCCTCTAAAAAAAAACAAAGTGAGTGTCAAAATATCAAAAAGCAAAATAAACAATTTACGTCAGTATACATGTGTGTGTATGTGTAAGTAGTTGTTCACTCATTTTTTCTTTAGCTACTTAAAAAATATTATTTTATTTTTTCTTTCCTTGTACACGTGATGAAAAGCACAGTGTTTATCTCGGGTTGAAGTAACTTATTATTCGTCCCTCGAACTATTAGCGCCCTCGCTACGCTCGGGCGCCAAACCCCGTCTCGGGACCAATGATAAGTTACTTTGCCCCTCGGATAACAATGTACTATTGCGGTCCAAATTCTGCTCCCTCGAACGTATTTTATTCATTCTGTGCTAACATTTTGCCGTTGATTTGATGAATGGAATTGTGTTTGTATATGTTCATCCATCACTTTCACAAAATAATGTACATTCTAATCTATATTTTTGTCACTTTCATTTGGCACTTATCTTATTTTGTGCATGTACCTATTCAAAGCAAATTCAAACAAAGTACCTACCTGTTAGAGCTTATCCTAGAATAAACAACGTTTACGATGTTCTCTGTTTATTGTCTGTCCACAATCCTTTGGCCTTACCACAAGGTTAGATAATGTTGTGTGCTATGTCTAGTCATAGTGAATATTGATGGCTTTAATCAAGAAGATTGTGTTCACAAACGCTACCATTGCGTAACGAGTTTTTATACCCTGTACTTCTGGGTCTTATCCACAATTCGTTCATAAATTATGCTAACACATCTGTGTATTGGGTTTAACTTGGCAATGAAGTTTGGACGTTAATGATTTTTTTTTCTGTGTTTATCTTGCAATCAGTCGGCAGACTATGAGCAGATGGGTTGTGTGCTGTTTCGCGGTCAGAGTAGCATCCCCACTGGGATCTCTCTACAGGATACTAAATACAGCTATCCAATTCTAGGATACGCCGCCTTTTCAGTCGTTGAACTGTTTCTGGAATAGTCAGCTGTACTGCTAGCTGGTTAGGATGTTTTCCAAGCCTTGTCTTGTATTTAGATAACCAGGAGGACATCAATGATAGAAAGAATTTTACATTATTATTATAAATTATTCATATCTTTTCACCAGATTTTGTTTTCTTTTACCTCAAGGTACCTACTCCTGGGTTACAAAAGGTTTATAGATTTAGATATATTTCTTGCCTATTCCTCCCTACGTTTCGATATTGTGTGGTATGACTGACTCATCGAAGCTAATGGTATTACTTCGTAATGGATCAGATACGTGAAAATGTAATAATAGTGTGGTCTATAGTTTAATCGATGGCTGGCAGTTTGATGGATCGTTATATTTACAGAGTACTACCCTTTCGCTTGGCTTGCGTAATACCTATGACGTAGAAAAATGATATTACTAGGAATACAATAATAAACCTTTTTTCATTATAATTATTACCAAAATTTGCTAGATATGAATGGTTTAGAAATTAAGGTTCATTGAAAAGTGCATAGGTAGAAGGTTCGCAGTTGTTTGGTCTTCGTATTAGCTTCATGAACAATAGCTGGTTTTATGCAATGGCATGTTGTAGTTTTAATTCTTTAGCAATACAACAGTACGACATATTTACAGTAATATTATATAACAAAAATACGCGGACGTCTTAACAGCTAAGTAGGACTTATGAGTACTTAGCATTTGAGAAATCGGCCAATACATACTAAGTATAAAATATTGGATACACTGGTACACTGGCGAAATAGTGATATTCCGATTCCAAACAAATTGGTAGATGGTGGTACCATAGTGATGTTTCCTCGCTCTAACTAAAAGCTCCTCTCTAGTATTAACATAATTAAGTACCAACGTTAAGTAAGTTTCACATGGTCTTAACTTAACGTAGTGAAATTATGTCCCGTCTCTTGCTTTATCAGCCACTTTAGGTGATGCGGTGTAGAGGATCCTTCGCGTTTTCAACCGTGATCTGAATATTAAGTGCCCAGGGATCTTAGACGTAAATGAACAGAATCACGATTCAATTTAACGAAGAGTGCTTAATTTTGTTTCGGTGCGTGAAAGTAGGTACCCAGATTAAGGGCTGTTTAATTAACGAATATCGGATAGCAGGAAATGAAATGAAAATCATAATTTCGATGGAAAAAATGTAATATAGCTATGAATTAAGGTATATAACGGAATGATTGTAACTACTCAACTAGAACCATTATAATATTTTCAACGATCAAGTAAATAGAAAAGGTATCTTAATTACAATAAGTACCTACATTGATATACAATTGTAAATCCATCAACATCTCTGTACCTAATGTGTACGAATACTTTAACCCACTCTTAAGTATATGCAGGTATACCCGATCCCCGATTTATTTTGGGTCTATTTCCCTTACATAATCAACGAGAGGGTTAATATCCCTGTCCGTGTAAGTGCGATGCTTCATTTCCGATATCGGAAGTCTTTACTCGAAACTAGTTGTGCTGAAGAGATTTATTGCATCAAATATACCGTAGTTTCTTAATATTAATAAATGAAAACATAGCTATTTAGGTATGTTTATGTTTCAAGGTGGTAGAGCCAAGCTGTAGCCAATTGACTGCAGCTCATAAACGGGCTGGCTCGACCGGGGTAGTACCACCCTCTCACAGAAGATCGGCGTAAAGCAGCTATTACAGCTGCGTTTCGTACGATGAGTGAGAGAGCCGAAAGCCCACCTCCCCTCCCCCTCCCTCCATCCCATTCCCCTTCAGGTCGGCAATGTGTGAGCAATGCCTTTGGTATTGCAAGCATCTATAGGCTACGGTAACTGCTTAACATCAGGCGGGCCGCACGATTTTTTGCCACCGCAGTCCTATAAAAAAAAAAAAGTTTAGGAATTTATTTTAGAGGCTTATCAATCAAACAATGTTTTTTTGTAGATAACGGACCCAAGTGGGGCTTAAATGCGACATAGATCGTCTGGCAAATAAAAGAGCATTGTGCATATTTCTTGGAAGATAAATATCTTAGACCGGCTTATATACGGCCAAGCGTTCTTGGAAACAACAGCTACAATAATTTCAGCTTAGTGAGCACACATATTTCTTCTGCCTCATTCCTAAATAAGTATGTAAATCCGCAATATATTGCGTATTAGACCCGAGGGATCGTCGTTGCTACAAATGCGCCTACTAATGATCTAAATATGAAAATCAGCGTGGAAGAGTTCCCGCTCCCCTCCAACACATGCTGAGCCAAATTTATTTAGGAACAGCTCACACTGAAGCTAATGTTGTTCACTGTAAGTAGCAAATCTTTTCTGTTTTGTAGTTTTCTAAGTAGTGTTGTTCTTTGTCTGTTTTTTTTTCATTTCATTTCATTCTCTCGGAATAAGTAGGAATCAGTATGACGGAAGTCACAATTTCTACGATCGCAACGATATCACGGTCGTTATTCACCCCTTTAGCGTTATGTGGAATCCTGCTAGCATTTTATTCGTCTCAAATGAGACCTTATCCGCAATTTATTTACCACATAAATAACGTAAGTGTCTATTTATGTGGTTTATGCGGCAGACGGGCGATGGCAGGCGGCACACGTCCATCCTATAGAAATTGAGTGTCGTCGTGACGTCGCGACGTCACAACGACGTCACGACGGCACTCAATTCCTATGGGATTGACGTGTGCCGTCTGCCGTCCGCAACCAACTCCCACCTTTAGGAGTTTTTCAGGCTATTATCACCTATTTAAACTGATTACAAACTACTTACTCTCGCCTCTTTTAGATATATCCATATATCTAAAAGAGGCGAGAGCAGCGCCTCGAGCAATCATTTTATGGCATTGTGTCTATGTGTATACCTATTATACCTATACGTAGTATAAAGTCGGATGTTTAAAAGGATGGTTTCGTATAATATTTACTTTGGAAGCCAGAATGTATATCGTTAGCTAAGGATTTGTACATGCTTCATATTAAACACTTTTAGACTTATCCACTATGTTGCCGATAACAATATACCTTTAGCTCCCATTTGAACCCTCTTGTTAGTTCGTTTATAGGGGAGAAATATTCTTTATTCCGAATGCTCGTCATAACAATAACACACGAAGGAAATAAAAAAATGTTTTACGTTCTTCGAAAAAGACTGTAACCGTGCACTACAACAAGAAAGCAACACAGACTTGCGTGTGTTATTGTTCTACATTACTTAAGTCAAGTGTTCCGTCTTGACTTTGATCAATTTGAGCTTTAAGGGGGGATACTAGGCAAAAGGGGTCTGGCGTTCCCCTAAGTTTACCTACCTATAAAATCAATATTTTAATAACAATATTTTATAACTACCTACTTATTGTTTGCAAAATAAAAATACAGACAAGTTTTAACCTAGCGCTTACAAGCTGGGTGAAAGAAACATAACAGTAAAGGTGGGAGTTGGTTGCGAGCGGCAGACGGGCGATGGCAGGCGGCACACGTCCATCCTATAGAAATTGAGTGTCGTCGTGACGTCGCGACGTCACAACGACGTCACGACGGCACTCAATTCCTATGGGATTGACGTGTGCCGTCTGCCGTCCGCAACCAACTCCCACCTTTAGGAGTTTTTCAGGCTATTATCACCTATTTAAACTGATTACAAACTACTTACTCTCGCCTCTTTTAGATATATCCATATATCTAAAAGAGGCGAGAGCAGCGCCTCGAGCAATCATTTTATGGCATTGTGTCTATGTGGTAAGACTTCAAAACTGATTGCTCAGGTGCGCCGCTAGCGTCTTGTAGACGCAGCCATTAAAAAGAAATACCGAGTAATAAATGTCTCCATTTATTTACAAATTAGACACTAGAATTCCAATTCCAATTTACTTAATTAGGCAAATTGAAAGGTAGCAATCTTTTTTGCCGTGGGAGGGAGAATAAACAAAGGGTCCCAGTGTTTTGCTCGGTAGCGTAGGATTACATTGTCTGGCGACTGTCACACGCAACACAGGGTGAAATGGCTTTGTTACACGTGTCAAGAGGGCTTTATAAGTCAAGTCCAGTCAAGACCCTGAAACTGTGTTGCATTTTTTTTGCGCTCTACATTTTCTGATGTAGGTCTACAAAAATATTTTGTTCATTATATTGCATACCTGCTTAGCCCACCACGTACTCAAACACACTTCTCATCAAAAAAAAATCGAAACACCTCTGAAGTTAGGTTTTGAATGAGTTTTATGTTTTTATTTTTTTACATTAAACAAAAAATAATAATAATGCCAGTTGATTGCGGATATTATAAGGTATTGGTTAAACGGATATTAATGTTTGAAATAAAATTAATTTTCTTTACTTATCGCGTTTTTTTCAACAGGTATGTTTTTACCGTCGGAATTTTTCCGTTCGGAATGTCCGCATGGAAGCAGTCAAGTCAAAGCAGTCCGCATAGAGCCCGGGGAGGAAATACGAGATACTGAATAAACTTTTTATAAATGTTTTTTTGTTTTACGCCGTGGTTTCAAAAATTTTACAAATTCTTCTTAAAAGGTAAAAACATACGTGTTGAACAAAACACGATAGCTAAAGAAATTTAATTTTAATTTGAAACCTTAATATTGGTTAAACGATACCTTATAATATCTGCAATTAGCTGGCATTATTATTATTTTTTGTTTAATGTAAAAAAAAAACTATAAAACTCATTCAAAACCTAACTTCAGAGGTGTTTCGATTTTTTTGATGAGAAGTGTATTAAAGTCTAGATTAATTTTGAGGCGTCAAAATTAACCAGTCTTCTTTGGGTAAGTACTTATTCAATTGGTTCAAGTTTTATTTTGATATTTTCCTAAACATAAACACGGTTAAGAAACGTAATACGGTTCAGAAATCGAAATGAATGAGGAAAAACAAACAAAAAGGGGTTTCAAACCTCAACGTGATTCGACCCTCGAGTTTTTGGTTCAAAATTCAGCCGTTTCCATTTGGTCCATTCCGCATGGCATGCATCGTTTATCGGATTTAGCATTGTTATTCAGAAATGGTGTGTGGGATTCATTATCACACGCCGGATGTTGACGAGGGTCGACAACACAATTATCTTTCGTGGATTGTAATGGACGGTTATAATGGCCTAGCTAGACATAGGTTTTCAACTTCAATTGTTCAATGATCGACCTGTTAAATACAAAGGAAATAGAGATAGAGTTATACAAAGGGGTAACAGCTGGGATCTAAAGGAATTGACGTTAGCAACCTAAAAGAAACGGTTTACTAAAAATGCAATCACAGGTTTGCGAGCATTTTTTCCGCGGCTAAGATAAGGTTACGATCAGACTACGCTGGTAATTAGGCGGGCAGGCGGCGCGCGCTGACGAGTTCCTCATAATAAAATCATTATTTTATTGGTCCTGTTATTTTACTTTATTCTTTATTTATGGAACTTAATATGTAATTACACCGCGAAGACAGAACTTAACTCGAAAATTTGCATTGTTTCAACATCAAATGAGTTTACATCAGCATAATATTTTCTTCCTAGTGTTCTCAGAATTCAACAAAGAAACTAGCACAGATATTCACTTTTCTCAGATCATTTACTGAAACAATACTCATGTACAGCTAGGTAAAATTCTTTCTCGTTCTAGCTGAAATTTTTAATAAAAAATCAATTTTGTACATCGATGAAGCACCACTTGTGGGGGGCGTCGAGTGGGGAAAAGACGCTCGGGAATGCAACACTCGGGTGTTCTCCACTCGTGTGCGTTCCACATTTCTGCATTTTAATGCTACCCTAGATTTAGGTTGGCTATGGTTTATTGCATTATGTGAATAAATCTTACAGTTCATGCAATAATTATATTAGATAGAATCTTAGACAATCCACGTAAATTCTTATTTCGAATCTTTTGGATAGTTCATTATCAAAACAATCCAGAATATGTATAGACCGCGACAGGTCGAGATGACAATCGGATTATGAGCTTTGTGCAGAATAAAATCCGAATCAAAATTCACGGGACCCGCAACGCAACAGAATAATTTAATTTAATAATTTTGTGGGCAATTTTAATTGTTTATCGGGTCCTGCTAATTTTGATTCGGATTTTATCTGCAAAGAGCTCATAACCCGAATGTCATCTCGACCTGTCGCGCACTATAGGTGGGTAGGTACCTGACCTATTTAGTTTAGGTAGGTACCTATCCGACGGCTTCCTATTATTTATAATGAAATGTTTAGTATGTGTTGCCAATAACATACTTACTACATACTTACTCATTTCATACATCTTTGTCGTAAGATTTTTGAAATTAAATGTTTATGTTGATTAATAAATGTTGCAGATCTTTAGGAAGCAGGAACCTTCGAAGGTATGGAAAAGTTAGTATCGCAGTAAGTTGTTAGGTGGCGAGTGTCAAGTTTGTATCACAGGCGCGAAGCAATTTGCTGATTTCCGTGCGAGCTGGCGGCCATCCAACTGGAAAAACGACGAGTGCCCTCTCTGGAAAACTGGTAAGTATAAATTGACATGTGGACAATCAGCGACAAAGCCATAACAGCTTCCCGTCCTTTGCCGATGACAAATTGACGATCGGAACTTTTGTAGAAAATATTCTTCTTGAACGTAGCGCAAAATTATGTTCACACGCGACGCGGCACGTGGTCCAGAACAAAATGGGATGTAGGCTGTGACTCCTGTGAGTAATTTATAAATTCAACATAGTTCCTTAATTTATTGATTTATTTTAGCACATAATACATAGGACCGAGTGCACTAACACACTCACTATTAGACCGTTAGAGCAGAGATAATCGATTGTTTGATGGGTACTGGTAACAATAATTTACTGTTCTATCGGTCCGTTAGTGTGTTTGTAAACTAAGCCTTCAGTAGGGTCACTTGTCAATGAAATAAAGACTATCAATTCATTACGTCACAGCAAAACCATAATTAAAATAAACCCCAAACCGAGTTCCGTAGCGAGAGATTACATTTCCGTTCATCGTGCCCACACCTACTCAGGCGTAGCGTAGGTCAATACCTACGTACAGCTCGCTACCAATGTAGCGGAGTGTGCTTCCGCCTGACGCCCCGGAGGGGTGCATTAATTATTTTACGACAGATACATATTGCCTGACTTGATAAATTACATCATAAAGTATACAGACAGATACGTCAAATATTAAAATGCGAAAAGTTCGCATTTTACCTACAGGATAAAACAGACTGCTCAGTCAAGCTATTATGTATGTATATACTTGCTATTCCGTAAGTTATAATTAATTACCAAAGTATTTAAAATGTCTTCATAAGTCATTATTAAACGGTAATATTCCACGCGTATGAAGTTATAATTTCCGCGTGTTATAATAATTTATCACAGGGAACCGTCGTCGAGGTACAAACCGTCCATGAAACTTTTAACTTTATTGAAATTTCATTAACGCGAAGCAAAACAAGTAGTTTTCTTTTTTAAATGTCATGGCAATACAAAGATAGTTGAACGATAAAAAAAATTACCAGTAGGTGAAGACCGTATTTATTTATTTATAATTTCAATGCAGCGGCTTAATCAATCCCGTGTAGGAAATTATGGATAGTGATTCAGGTACCCACTCAGGCATTCAACTCTTGACCGTTAAGGGTCTGACTGACGAAGGTCAAATATATTGTCTGCGTTTTCAGGATTTCTCGTTAAATTTTCATTAAGCGCCAAGCTGCGTGAGTGAAGTATGCTCATTTAGGTAAGTAACAATTTCTTAATTGTCATAATAATATATTCAGAATGTGTCAAAAGTACAAAATAATTGTTATCAAGCATCGGGAATAATAAAGTGGTATAAAAAGTACCAAGGTCGGTATATGTTTTATACAATTTATTTTTTACTCATCGCGAAGGGGTTTGTCTCATTCCCGTTTTAATTCAACAGAATGCGAGAATTAATTCTGATTATGGATAATTTATGTAATGTGCGTATTTAATTGCTTATGTGCCCCATTAACGGACGTGTTAAAGCAATTTATGAGACACTCCGCCTAAAGCTTAGCGGGATCGTATAAAGTGGTATTTCTAAAATAAAACAAAGTTACAAACAAAAATTCAGTCCCAAGTGTTATTTTATAAACTAAGCGATAATTTTATAACTATGCTGTACGTACTCACTTTTAAGTATCTTAACAACTTAACTTGATAATTACACAGAAAATAGTATAGATGAAAGCACTATGTTTTAATGAATTACAAAACCTATCCTTAGTATACAGTGTTATGTATAAGCAAGCATATGAAGTTAAAATAGTAGCCTCTTAATTGAAAAATCCGAAGGCAGACATAGAAATAAATTGGATTTGTCCCAGACTATAGCAGTCCTTTTGGTTAACTGCCTTCGGTTTTAAAATATGCTATTAATTTATATTGATTATGTTGACTCATCAAATAAAATGTCTTCAATTACCATTAAATTGAAATAAATGAGAGCAAATATTTTTTTTTTTTTTCGAGATACCGTTCCCAATAAAACTGACGAAATTGTGTCTCATTCAAAGGCGTAATGAAAATGTACTTACTGAGTTCTTACATCTTCATTGAAACGTTACATGAATAGGATAGATAGACTTTAGTATATTCTGAGAAATTCTCAATTTTGTTAGGCAAACCGAGTTTCGGAAATTATAGTTAGTACTGATGATTTTTTTAAATTATTGTGCCTCTTTATCATGTTCAATAGAACAGTTGTTTGGTGTGCCTCTGCCTCGAATGCCTCGTGTCTTATATGAGGAGCCTCGGACTCAGTTCACGATACGTGTCGCAACGCCTCGTTCACCCGAACCGTGACGAGAATTTAAAGTGCTATAGAGAGAGCCGTAAGCCATTCCATATCATAAATCTTGTGTTCTCGGAGATTAGTACCTTGGAGGCTGCGAAATAGAATTGGATCATTTATTTTGTTAGGCTGTGAACAAGTTTGGGCCCACAAACTTTATTAACTACTTACCTACGTACAGTACTCTAAGATCTAGAAATACTTTAGAGGCTACTATTTCGACTTCATATGCTTGCTATAAACAGAAATTTAAAAGAGTACTAAGTTCTATGTCACGTTATATCATTTATCATAAGTAATTTACTTAAATATGTTTAAGTTAAAACAAGGTGAATGGAAAAGCAATACCTATTTTCCAAAAGCTTGACAAAGTATCTAAATAGTTTGATTGAAAAACTTTCTTACGTAAACTGGTGCGTCCATCAATCACTGTTTCATTCTTCTTCAATTGATAAACTTATGTAGAAACTTTTTATTACGTAGGAGAATATTTGTACAACTATTTAATTTTATATTAGTACCTTCTCATATGTTAATAGAACAAATTATTAATGATTAATTAGTTTCTCAATTATAAAGCAAATCATTAGTGAATGCTTCATTAGTAGAATGGTGCATTCTGTCCAAGTTTTCTGGCAGTATTCCAATAGGTGCTAGACACAAATGGATGCTCATGTTTTCAATTATGTTCATTAATTAGTAGCTTAGTAGCACAAATTACTAACTTCATACCAGAAAATCATTCATCAAAATTATTTGAATGGCTCAGGTACATAATTACGTACAGTCACCCCTGTTGAAGTAGCTTTAACCTTCCATTGAAACGTATTCATCTCGAAATGAAACGGGACTCCATAGCGAGGCTACGACGCGACGGACTGAGTTAGAAAAGCGTCATGTTTACAACGCTCTTTTATTCTGATACGACATTCAGGTTTAGACAATGAACACATAAAAACGTGAAAGCTTCTAATCTCTTACTTAGGCCAGGTTTTATGTCTTTATATGGCCTTTTTGTTTTATAGATAATAAAAGTCTTGATGCACACTTTCATAATCGTAAGCTACCTTTTTAATAAATAGAATACCTAATAACGCCTTATACGTAGTAAATCCCGTGTGATAACCTTAAATTGAATAGGCCGTCTCCACGCCAGAAATCGGCTAAGCCGCAAACCCGGTTCACGGACGGGAAATTAGTTTCCGTCTGTCGTATCAAGCTACTACGGCGTAGCGGCGTAACTCGTAGCGGGGCTTGTAGGACTATTGTGGATGTGCATTTGAATATTTTTCCTTCATGCTCGCGATTCATAGTTACTTCATCCTTTGTTACATTTTGTTGCCATCTTGCATGACCTGTGAGATCTCTTTATTTGATGGTTAGTATAAATTGGGATCAAAAATACTCAATTGAGATCATTTGGATATGCTGATACCTGTTCTAAGTGGCTTTGCTTACATTTTATTTAATTCTTTGACGCGTAAAATGAATATGTTTTGGTGCATCCAGATGCCACACATACCTCTCCTGAGCACTCGTGTTATGAAATTGCGCGGCATGCGACTGATGTAGACGCAGCCATCTAGTTTAATGTCACATGCCGAAACTCTTTTTCATTCTTAGATTGGCTCCCACAATCTCTCCGAATTGGCCCAAAGCCAGATCATATATTTCCGAGTAGACCTGAATTTTATTACGATTTCCGAATCTCTACAATACGATCAAACAGAATCAACGTAACACGAAAAAAGCTGAAATTAGTCTAACCGTCTCGGAGAAAGATTATTATTATTATTACTTATTTTATTTGAAAACGTGAACTTTACCTACTTTTTTTGGGACAACTATTTTTACGGAAAGAGGTCAAACAGGAAAGATTAACAGGGTTTGAGATTATACGAGCGATGAAACACAAAAGGGAAACTCGTATCAAAATACTTCCTCCCGTAGACAGAGGACTTCCTACATCTGAGCCTCAACTTCATACGATGTCAGTCCAGAGTGGCGGAAACATTTCAGAGGAAATTGTGTTCACTCGACCATTTCTCTTAATGGTCTCATCTAGGCGACGCGGTATAAACTGTATAATTATATAAAGCCAAACTCTATAACTATAAACAAACCATGTTCAGGACATTTCAGACGTAACTTATATGTATATAATTATGTTAGTATAAGTTGGTTAATAAATAAATAAATGAATAAAAAAAAATTACCCGTCCCCCAGAAGGCGGGTTATGTTTTCCCACCCTGCATATAACAGCAATAAGGAGTAAATTTCGTGTAAAACTGCGATGAGTCTTGTCTATTTGCCACCGCTGTAACTACGTCCAATAACTACGTCACGTCACGTACGTGTTGACACGTACGTGAATTGCTCAAGATCTGGAGCTAATACCTTTTTTCTATGAAGCGGAGCTCGACTAGGAAAGGTTTATTGAATGGACATACGACAAGTGTTTTATTTCGTATTGTATCTTTACTACACAGTATTTAATAAATATCGAAGGAAAGTAATTCGGTACTCGAAGTGAATTTTCTCATAAGCAAACTGTATACTTTAAGTCTGCTTATTTGTTCGCTTTATATAGAAAATTAAAGGTATCGGATTGCTAGGGGCCATGTTCAATTTGTCATACAAAATGACAAATACGAAGACTAAAAAGTACCTATGCGGTTATAGCTTACGAGAAAAATTACAGGCCCTGAAAGATATATAAGTACCTACTTCCTTACCAACTACCTACTTGGTGTGCTCAAACTAAATCTCAGTTCTTCCCAATAAATTACAAAGAGCCAACCTGTTTCTTCTAACGATTATACAGGGTGTCCCACGACTTTGCCACATGGAGGGGAAGTACCTTAAATACTGTAGATAGAACATTTTACTGAATGAAGACTTCATTTTTATTTTAAAAACAATACTAACTGCATTCAAAGATTTTCGAAAACTCGCTTGCCACACTCGGGAATCGAACCGGCTAAAATCCGAAAAATAACATCCTGTACTTTTATGGCATCAATCGATAGGATCAGTAAGTAATAAGGACCAAATCTCTCTAATAACCATGGTAAATTAAATGAAAGGAAAACCAGGATATCTTAACTTATAAGAATAAAAATAAAAATAAGTAACGATTTTGTGGGTTTCCTTTCATTTAATTTACCATGTCTCTTAGATAGATTTTATCCTTATGATTCACCCTATCGATTGATGCCATAAAAGTACAGGATGTTATTATTCGGATTTTAGCCGGTTCGATTCCCGAGTGTGGCAAGCGAGTTTTCGAAATGAAAGGAAAACCATAAAATCTTTACTTATTTTAATTGGATGTAACTAAGGGGTAAACTAACTAATTGATTGCTTGAAATTAGCTCAATTTTGTTGGATACACTTTATCTTTGAATTATTGAATTTACAAGTTTAGATTTCATGGTTTTCCTTTAATTTAATTTACCATATTTGTTAGAGAGATTTAGTCCTTATGATTGATCCTAACAATTGATGCCATAAAAGTACAGGATGTTATTTTTTGGATTTTAGCCGGTTCGATTCCCGAGTCTGGCAAGCGAGTTTTCGAAAATCTTTGAATGCAGTTTGTATTGTTTTTAAAATAAAAATGAAGTCTTCATTCAGTAAAATGTTCTATCTACAGTATTTAAGGTACTTTCCCTCCATGTGGCAAAGTCGTGGGACACCCTGTATAAACGAGCAAACACGTCGTGAAGTTGAATTGAGTTTTGTCTGAAGCTAGTCAATTTCACGCCCGAAGTAAACAATTGAAGAGTAGGCCGGCGTACAAAGAGCCGAAGTGCTTTTACAGGACTGACTTTAACTTATCCAACTCGCTAAAAGTCTGACTCGAGTTGAACTGATTATTATTAATTACGTTATTAATTTTTACATGAGATTGTTATTTTTTAATTACTATACCAAACCTAATGCTACTTTGTTGGATGAAATATGTCTTACCAAAACCCTAAGCATTAGGTGGGTTTTGATAAGACATTTGTATTTCTTATTCCATATAGTGGCCAACCTGGTGTCAGGGTAGTTCAAGCCACTTGAAAGCCCGACTTGAACGCCAACATGGCTTACTACACCAACAAGCCGACTAGACACTCGGTTATAAATATCAAATGATAATAAGTCAATGATTCCGCGGTCCTTCCGCCACGTAGTGGGAGCTACTGCCACAAGAGTGTCCAAGCATTGGCCCAGCTCGCTACGTTGTGGACGGATCGCGGAATCAATGACTTATTATCATTTGATATTTATATACGAGTGTCTAGTTAGCTTGGTGAAGTAGTAACAAATAGACTCCGAAGCACGGAGACGCTATATGAATAATTTAATACATTATTAATAATAACATAATTAGCATTGAACTTCGAACTAAACATGAACTGCTAAAATATAGCTTTATTAATTCAAAGTGGGTTCCTACTTACTGCTATAGTAAACATAATATTGCCGGCTACGGTGGCATGTCTTGCGAAGTCTCGTTACTTGGAACAGTTTGCTTTGACTTCATTGCGTGTGTGGACAAACTTTGTAAGCGGTATGTAAGTTATGCGGCTTTGTGTTTCTCGAGATTGCTATGAATAGAGGGATGTTTGCACATCTAGGTGAAACGCAAATCTATAACCAGAAGGCGATTTGTAGAGAAAACACAGTAAAATCGTAGACGGGTAGCACAAACGTATGTGACTATATCCTGTTAGACGTTCCAAGGGTGAAAGTCCTGACAATAAACGTAGTGAACTGAATGCAAAACGCCAGATTGGATTTCATGGAGGCGTGAGTGGAATGGACTGATACAAAGTCAATTCCACCTCTCAATCATGGCCTAAACATTAGGCCTTCAAAAATATCTCGGTTCTAATATTGCCTGTGATTACAATATCAAATTGCTCAAAAATTTAAAGCGCTCACCCCAATTTCTTTTGATATTAAAAAGTTTGTAAAAAAGAAACAAGTCCTTGCTGAATGCCGGGGCGATATTAAATCAAGTTCGTGACACGGCTACAATTTCAAAGGCTCCTTGTTAGTTGGTTGGCATAAAACCAACTACGGAAAATGGCATTTAATTCAACTGCACAAAATAATGGAACTTCGGTATTTTATTTACTCCACATTTTCTTCAGGGCAGAAGACATGGAATTGGCTTTGGGAATTTTAAGAATACGAAGTCGAAGTGGGTTTTACTTTCATGACACTCACTACAAAAAGGTTTTTCACGGTGTCCAACCATTAATGGGCGGAGTGAAATATGTTCTTAAGGATATCGCAGCTGGTTGTCGGTCAGCCGGTCGTCGCCGTCGTCTAATATTTTATAACAGAAATATGACGGGCAAGTTACAGTTTACTGCCTAATCACTTTGTAATGAGAGGTCATTAGGAGTGAAACGACTGTTAAAGTCATGTCCATAAAAAGGTCTTCTAACATTCAGTTTGGAAAGATAAACTCGAATAATGAGACTTTATAGGCGTAGGCGTACAAATTCGAATCTTTTCAATACTTCAAAACGAAATGATGTGTAAAAAATGTGAGATAAATAATACTACTTCGGTAAAAGACTTTCAAAGTAAACGTTAGAGTCTTGGAAAAAGAAATAATTTAATATTAAAATACAAGAAAGTTCTGAATAAGTGTGTACTACAAACTTTAAGCAGCGTAAAACTAAATTTTTATTTTGAGCGACACTACATTGTTCATAGACTCAACAGCGATAAAATAAAGAATATAAGTGGATATTATCAACTTAAATTAAAATTTTACCACATCTACTTACCTGTGCTGTTGAATTTTCTAATTTGTGTCTCTAAACATTTGTATAATTAACGTCAATAGATGTATATTTACTGAAAGTCCACATCAATGCAATTTCTACTGCAGTAATTAATTACTTATGATCACTGAGTGACTAGACAAGCATAACTTACTAGGCGCTCCTATATACACCGTGGCAGTTGAATTTCATTTATGAAGGTCGCACGACCTAACCCTCGTCAAGCGTTGACTTTAGAGGTATATGTGTATGTCAGGTAACGATAGGTATAAGGTTGTAAAATAAGTCTGGTCGCAAAGATAAATCATTGTAATTTAGGGATTAGTCTAGGCTAGTATATCTTGGCTATAAGCCAGATGCCTGAAGGTCGGCGTGTATATTTGATGATTCTGCACTTTTATTGTAATGGATAGGTCCAATAGTTTTTGTGTTAGACCGTGACTTATGTAGGGCTATGTGTCTAACAAATTCTAATAATCTCTTTAGTAGAAACCAGGGTTGAAACAAAAAAAACATCTTGATTTAAACACCATGTTTAAAACATGTTTTAAACATTAAAAAACAATGATTTTTTCTCCTCCTGTTTTAAATCAATGTTTTAAACAATGATTTAAACATGTTTTAAACAGTTTTGATACTAAATATTGCTGTTTTTTTGCAACTCTGGTAGAAACCAAACACTCAGAATTAAATAATATCTAAAATGGTATCCGAAGATCATGAAGACTGTGACAAAAGGTCCTCTGAGTTTTTTTCCTTGAGAGGAGTTTATCTGCTTTTATTATTCGCACGTTTATGGGTGAAGGGAATTTATAGAGCATAATCTAGAGTCACTTTGATAACGAATATATTGGATGTCGTAACGTTTGTGTTATCAACATAGGTATACAGGGTTATTGGTAAAACACTAACAACCTTGCAGGAGTATATTACTGACATCAAAAACAACAACTTTTGTTCTATGACTTTATACAAAACAAAAAAATAAATTAACAAAAAATCACACTCTAAAATGTATGAAACAAGAAAATATGCTCATCTAGAGGATAGCCGCGGTCCGTTTAGGTACTTTAGGGCAAAGTGGAATACAACCACATGCCATGGCTTTCCTCTAGGTGAGAAAAAAAGCATACATTTTAGAAAGTGATTTTTTGTTTTGTAAAAAGCCATAGAACAAAAGTTGTTGTTTTTGATGTCAGTAATACGCCCCTGCAAGGTTGTTACTATTTTACCAATAACCCTGTAAAGCCATAAAGTTGCATACTTAAAGACGCTGAATCTCGTTCTTTAAGAGGAGGGTTCGAAATTTGGTTGATTTTCTATTCTACTTTTTCTTTAAGTAAGTATGTGGACTAGGAATCTTATATTTAGATGTATGATTTTTGACTATATTATCTTGAGTATCTTTAAATCCAAATCACGATTTGATGAAATTTTCTCGATAAAAAATTTTTATGAAATGAGCTCTAATTATTTACAATTTTCCTTGCTACCACGGTGTTTTTACGATTTAGATCACGAAATTATTTCTAAAACATAGCAAATAATGATATCTAAACTACCCTTCAACCATATTTTAATTCATGAAGTAGTTTTTTTTTAATTCAAGTAAATGTGGTTTGGCGCTTACGTTGTTTATTTCCGAGCGCGCGCACAATATCGCCATCTCACATTTTAAGTACTTGAACTAACCATGTCTCTCTCTAACTTTGTATTGTCAGTGTCCGCTCGGACTTGTTCGACGTCGGACCTGTGAAGGATTTTTTAAAAAATATTACGAATAAATATTACGGTCGTGCCACATTACAGGTACAGTACAGTATTTACAGTCCGCCGACGCCTATGATAAATAAATAAATATCCTTGGAAATTCTTTTACACATGACTACCTGATCCCAAACTAAGCAGAGCTTGTACTATGGAAACCAGATAACTGATATTACTACATATACTACTTTTTGTTTGTAAATACAAACTAAATATACACTTAATTACACCTAGACTCGGGACATGCGGACATGTTCATGCACACAAATGCATGTCCTGGGCAGGAATCGAACCTACGACCTGCACTGCAGCGTGATTTTCGTTTGCTTTTCCTTGTCTTGTGTAATTTCTTTTCATCTCTTGTCATTTTGTGTCATCTCTTGTCATTTTGTGTCATCTCTTGTCATTTTGTGTCATCTCTTGTCATTTCATAGTTATTCGTGTCATTTCTGTAAAAACTCCCTATTTCGCTTACTGTTATATACTTGCAGCATGGTCTTGGGCCGACAGTGGGAATACATTGCTTGTCAAAACAATGGAGTCGCTTTATTGCGTTTGTTGTAGGTATGGATGGGCAAGTAATAAATATATCATACATCAATAAATTATCGTAAAAAATAACATTACAGATATGGATAGGAAAATGTTTGTCCGTCCTATTCAATCTATTATATTATAAACGAAAGTAACTCTGTCTGTTACCTTTTCACGGCTAAACCGCTGAACCAATGTTGATGAATTTTGGTATGGAGATAGACTGGGTCTTGGCGGAGAACATAGGCTACTTTTTAGGGTTCCAAAGGGTGCTAACGGGACCCTATTACTAGGCCTACGCTGTCCGTCTGTCTGTCTGTCCGTCTGTCAGCGCGGGCTGTATCTCACGAACCGTAACAGGTAGAGAGTTGAAATTTTCACTGAATGTGTATTTCTGTTGCCGGTGCAGAACAAATACTAAAAATATAATAACATTTAAAAATAAATATCAAGTCTCAAACTTGATATTTTTGATGTGTTTATTCTACGGTGGTACGGAACCCTTTATGTGCGAGTCCGACGCCTTCAGATCTTATGAATGTTTTCTTGAAATAAATATAGTGTATTTTAAGTAATTAACTGGCCAACCCTCAGGTCCTACCTACCATGTTAGGATCTTTTTCGTTCTAGCGGGTGTAAACCGTGATTTAACGAGTTAATGTGATAATTTTTGTATTTAAATTATTCAATTCTATGTATTTGTTTCAGACATAGTCCAATATTGATTATTAAAATTATTATAATTTCACAATAAATATAAAACAATAAATAAAAGTAAAATTAAATTAAAAAAATATATATATTTATTTTTATTTTTCATGTTTTATCATTAAAATACAATATAATATAACATAAATTAAAATAAAATACAATAAAATAAAAACCTACCCCTAATTAAACAAATACCGTCCGCGTGGGATACTGGCTGCATGTCCTCCCTGTATTCAAGCTGTTCCTGTTGTCAAGCTAATTTTTTGAGCAAGGAAAGAGCCAGCCCTCTTGTCACCTGTGGCGGTAACCAGTCTAAGGGTGATTTTGATAGATAAAAAAATAAAGATAAAAAGATAAACAAAAAATAAATGCATGGTTAAATCAATAAAATTAATAAAAACTGAAAATTAAATTAAAAAAAATATTAAATATGGTAGAAAAAAATATTATGACACCGCTGATGACTTCATGATCGGCATCGAAGTTAAGTACCAAAGTATTCCTTTGCCTACGAAACATGAAAAAGATACTCATATCCGGCAGTCAGTCACTGACACAGAGTATGTACATTTTTACCCGACTACGGTGGGCGGAGGGTTATGATTTTGACCAATATGTATGTATGTTCATCTGCTCCCGTATAACGTCCAAACTATTTTTATCATAATAATTTGACTAATGAGATATCGTTGGACGCGTCTGGATCGTCCGCTGGTTATAGGCTATTATACGATCGAAATATTGTTATACGTATCTATCAGCATATTGTAGGTATCGTTTGTCTTCTTTTGACTTACTTTGTCTTCAGCAATAAAAACAACATAGAAATTAAATTATTTTATTCAAATACACTCGACATAAAAATCCCATATAAAACGAAAAAAATATATTTGAATATTTTCATCCATTTCATCTATTTTAAAAGGTGCACTGGGACATATTATTTTAATTGTACGAATTAAACAATATTGTTCCTTCAAAAAATAACTATACTATAGTCTACTCCATAGCTGTTCTGTCCTAGCTAAGCGAGAGGGATATATCCTTCGGCAGCTCACGCGACGCTAGCCACACCCCGAAACTAAAATTCATTTTTTTCTTGTATCGTCTTAATAAATCTTCGTTTTTAATATTTAATACTAAGTATAAGTTCTTCTTTGTTCAATAAGTATTCATGAAATCTTTAGCAGTCATATCATTCAACATAGCTGTTATAACAGTTATAATTTATACAACTTTATTCGTTGTAGCAATTACACTGAAATAAAAAATGTATAAAGTGTGAGATAACAATCTAGGTATTACTTGGAACTTATTCTACTGTGGGATTTTAATTTCAGCTCTGCGTGAAAAAAACATTCCCGCTTCGGTGAAATTTACGCTCTGGTTAGGCCGCCATTGTAATAACTGAGGATAAAAATTTCCACTTAAAAATTACGCCGCGCCGCTCAAATTTTTCATCTAATTAAACTTTTGCCAGAGATAAGTATATTTAAAATACTGCAGTTGAAATGGTTGTCACGGATTTAATGGATTAAAATTATTTATTCTTGTATAGAAACCTACAGGTGACCGTTACCGTTAGCTACGCCTTTTAGGTACCTAGCTCTACAGAACTTAAACGAACCTCGACTAATTTTACGCGTTCCGACACCGAATGAACCACGAATTTACCTATGAAATGGCCGTCCGAATGTTAGCAAGCGCAGCGTTGACCGACTTGAATTCAAAGTCAAAGTCAAAGCGTTTATTTTGTTTAGGCCTACGGGGCCACTTACAAATTGTCATTTTACATTTTTTCCTTTAATTCTACTGCCGGATCGGAAACGCGACCTCGACTGAGAAGATCCGGCAAGAAACTCAGCGGGCTTGTCTTTTTTACATTGTTTTTTTTTTTATCGCCATTTACTTATTTTAATACAATTAAATAATTAAATAATTCGAAAATAATTACCACTTCTCATTAGCCGTAGTATTGTAATACCTAGTTAGGTAAGTGGATAGAAGTCTTATAAACAAACCCCCAAATTTATAGAAAGTTATGGACTTACATTGGCTTTACAAATAACTTTTGTTGCGTGAAATGCTTTGTAAACCCATTCAGGCATGTTATTCTAGCACTATCCACTCTATAATCTATCTATAATGTTACTAACGGAGATTATGGCCGCATTTTAGCTTCAGATTATTAATCAAAAGGCTATCACAAACCTGAAGACTTCCTTATTAATTTAAATACGAATTAGTGTATCTAAATCATATTAAATGGATTAAATACAGGGAACTGTAATCTCGCCCAACGTCGGACTAAATTAATTTCATTGTCAAAGGTTCTGTAACTCTATTATATGTTTATCTTGAAATTAATCGCCGCGAAGATTGATGACTTAAATCAAGAGCACTGCGGGTGGGCGTCATTCTCCTGAATGACGTCATTAATCTCGTCAAATGTGATGCGTGCGGAATAAAGTATCACGATTTAGCTAACAAACTTTACCTAAATACAATAACGATCGCTTGGCGCAGTGGTCTACCAATCGGGACGTTGCGGGTTCGATTCTCGTTAAAGGCAAATTTCGGAAACGACCTATTTGTAATTTACCCTGGTCTGGGTGCCACTGGCATCGCCCTCAGTCCATTGTACGGTACCCATACATAGTACAAGCTTTGCTAAGTTTGGAGCAATACATAAGATGTGATTGTCTGACCATATTTAAAAAAAAAAAGTTATTTTATATAAATATTATTAAAAAATATGTTTTACAATTATTTTATATTTACTTAGTTTATTTAAGTATTTGATATCGATCCAATGATATGAATCAACTTCCGTTAAAAGCGGAAGGACAGACATGAACGGACGGACTAGAACTCAGAACTGGATGATCTGATGGGGTTCCTCGTTGTGACTACAGAACCCTAAAAATTAGCCTGTGGCGGCGTGGGCACAAATCGAATATTTTTAAATCTACTTACATATACGTGTTATCGAGATGAAAGTTATTTTATATACCTACTAATATTTTTATTTTCTTGCTGTTTCATAAACGTCATCCCTAGTGTTTTCAATTAACGTAACTTCACAACTCCACCCTATTCCATCTATCGTAGAAAAAGTTAAATTGAAGACGATCCCTTGGACGATAGTAACAAGGAAACTCATGCATACATTTCGCGCCGTATTTTTGTTTTCCTTTTTATAATATAAAAAAAAATCACTACTTACTCACTTGTGTCGTAATATCGTCGTAAGCACCTACTGACTAACCTACCTAAATTGTGTTGAACATAGTATTCGGGCTTTAATCTAAACATTGTCCTAGACTAGATACCTACATAATACCTATTACATAAAGATTAACGGTATGCCCTATTTATATCTGAATAGGTACGAGCAAAGGTACGGGTCATTTCGGCCTACAGTTAATGGGACCCGCAGGCCGAAAGTCACTTATCAAAAATGATATTATTTAACTGAGTCATTAAATGGGAGCCTAAACTACCCGTAGCCCGAGCGGCCATATTAAAGTCATCAAGCATATTTTATAAACAGTAGGTATAAAATTAATATGCAAATGTACCTATACCTACGGGTTTTCGTTCATTGCGTCGTTAAGTCCCCGTTTGTGGGTAATTCAAATGGTTTTCCAATTGTACAAAAGCAATAAACTCAGATTAGGTACTGTGCTCGTTTAGACTGTATCTGTTGGTAGTGTACTGTGTGGTGCCACCTGTGCACGTTGACACCTTCTAAGGCAAATTACTGACGCCATTTTTTTTTTCTAGAAATAACTTTCTACTGTTTATATCAAAGCTACAAAAAGTATTTTTTCTTAGGGCCGATTTTTTAATCCTCAATTAGACGTTGCGCAGTTTTCCATAAAATATGTGTGTGAAAGTTACATGGAGAATCATTATCTGAGGATTAATAAATAGGCCAATTTAAAGAATATGATAGATTTATTATCAGCTAATATTTTTTCGAAGATTTTTATAGCATTATGCCATTTTTTTTTATAGGACTGCGGTGGCAAAAATGTGTACGGCCCGCCTGATGTTAAGCAGTTACCGTAGCCTATAGATGCTTACGATACCAAAGGCATTGCTCGCACATTGCCGACCTGAAGGGGAGAGGGATGAAGGGAGGGGGAGGGGGTTGGGCTTTCGGCTTTCTCACTCATCGTACGAAACGCAGCTGTAATAGCTGCTTTACGCCGATCTTCTGTGAGAGGGTGGTACTATCCCGGTCGAGCCAGCCCGTATATGAGCTGCAGTCAATTGGCTACAGCTTGACTCTACCGCCTTAAATGCCTATACGTAATGTAATCAAATGTAATGGATAATCGAATAACAATCTGTCGGCAGATTCACACAGCTGTTTCAAATCTATTCAGATTTAAAACCGAACATTTAAACGGTAATTAAGATTGGACAATTTCAGGATTTGCTGATGGATTGTTAAGTTTAATACCTAAGCAAAATATTATATTATATCATAATATAATAATAGCATACCATAATAGCTCTTTATAACAATAGGTAACGATTATAGTAATCTTTTAGATACGCTTTAAAATTTGGATAAAACACCATGTTATACGATACTTCATGTATGGGCTTATAGAAACTAGGGAGGGAGGTTAATAAGTCTACGCAGATACGCAGGGAGTGGACAAGATAGGTAGGTAGTACACGGCTTAGAGTAATGGACGATCTCATTCGGGAGTCACTTGTATTTTTTATGAGGTCATAACTATTGTATTATTTATCTAATTTCAGTGATGACACAATTGCTTTGATATCACTTTCAGTAGAGGCGCATTGCTTTCTCGCTACACGATACCAGCTGGCCGGTATCGTCTAATTAATCTTGTTTCTTGCTCCGTGTTGCAGTTGACCCCGTGGGATTCCTATTGGAGTATCTATTCAAACTGCGCTGACTGATGCTTTGTTCAGAATAATTACGACAAGATACCGGGATTTGAGATCCTCAAGCTAGTACTGTGGGTAGGTAGATACTGCTTTTATATTACCTTAGTAAAGACTACGAAGCAGCGGTAGCCAATTGGTTAAGCACGCGTCTTGCGGGCTTAAGGTCCTGGGTTCAAACCCTGGCTCACACTTCTGGATTTTTCAAAATCTTTGTGTGAATCATAACTTTAATATAATTGTCACTTGCTTGCGGTGAAGGAAAACATCGTGAGGAAACCTGCATGTCTTTAGACATGTGAAATCCACCAACCCGCACTGGGCCAGCGTGGTGGATTATGGCCTGAATCCCCCTCGCCTGAAGCCCTGAAGGCCCGTGCCCAGCAGTGAGACGTTAAAAGGGCTAAATTATTATTTTTTATTATTAATCGCCCATACCGCTAACAGAAACAAGCGAAAGTCATATCGATAGGTCAGTCGAGACAGCGTCAAGTAGATTGTATATGGAGAGATAATACAGTTCGAAGCACTGACGTCATACATCAGATTTCGCATTCATAGCAGCATCCTTTTTCTCGAACAGCCTTTCCCTACAATTCAAGCAAATGTGAGGAAATGTTTATTTCGCTTTTACGATGCGCCACTGTCGTCGCCAAATAAAACTGATGAGATATGTCGCCAGCCTGAAAGCCAATGAAAATGTATTTATCAAAGTTTTATGAGTAGCGTCTTTACGGGTGTAAGTAGGTACCTATATAGATTTTATGTGGCATCTTAAAACTATATCTTTCAATACGAAAGATGTTAATTTTATAGCAGGGAAATTCTGATTTATTGAAGTCGTTCTATATGGAGAAATTAATATTGAAATATTTGTTAACAAATAAAGATTATTCAAATATTTATGGGAACTTATTGGAGCACTAGGTCAATCACTATAGATATGTAAAAGAAATACCTACAGCTTATTTCATAGATAGAACAAAGTTTAAAATAAAATAAAAGATAATGTACCTACATACCTAAGATAAGATAATGATGATATGTACTTAGCCACATACTCAAAATAATTTGAATTTTTCATAGTTCCTACTGTGCATTCAGATATGTAAATCCCCGTTTCATTTTCGAGCGAAAAGTCCCTGACATCTTCTATGGTGTAGTAAAACAGCTGCAAAAAGATAACAATATTCGGATAAGCGAAATATTTGGGTCAAATCGAATAAATAAACGAATGTTTGCTTTGTTCCAGGCAATTTGGCACCCGACCTTGTGTATACTATCACTTAGTACTGTTTGCATTCCTCTATGCTATATCTCATACTTTGACGTAGTGCCAAAATCTTAATTTGGGAAAACATGACACGCTATAAATTAGGCAGTAATAATGGACAATGCTGTAAGTAAGTGCTGTAACAAGATGTTTCAAAATTGCGAAAAATATATTTGAGGGTTTGGATGAGTACCTACCGGGAATCAAATTAAATGGTATATTTTTTATTGAAATTCTAACCCTTTTTTTAATATTTCCCGCACATTTAAGAAAATTAAAGATGGAAGTAACTAAGCAAAATGTAGGTAGGTATAGAAACTATTTCTTAGTGATTAGTGGCTGACTCCTAAATGTAATTTACACTGGTTTCTACGCTATTTGATGTATTCTAAAGGCCGCAACACGAAAGTTGTTACACATATACACAGACCCATAACCACCCATAACTCAGAAACTAAGACAGTTACGTACCTATAGACTGTAGTATAGTCTATCTTCACTAAGAATCTACATATAAGCTACCGTATATGTAGCTTAATTCATATTCCGGAACTTTGAAGCACTTTAGGCACTTAGGACGACTTTTCATTACTGGCACATTCCCCTTGTAATGAGGGAAAGTGTGTTCGATATAATAGGTTTGTCCCCTACCTCACTGGAACCTTGCACCATCGATGAGATATAAAAGTACGTCAGTACCGTTGGCTGTTCAGGGAATACATAGGGTTCACTTTGGGAAATTTATATTGAGAATTTATTCACCTGTAGATTGCGGAGTCCAGTGATATAATTATTGGCACCGGGCCAGTAAACCAGACCCTCCCCGAACGAGACAATTACGATGTTAAATGACCTGGAAGTAATTCCTTCGGGAATTATTGCTTCGGAGCTAACAGATTCATGTGCATTGTTTTAGACAATGTGATTTGTTTTGTAAGAACTATTGAATAATCTGTGCTAGAGATTTTATTTTATTAAATCCTAAATAGGTATGATTTTTCAAATGATACTTAGGTACCTACATAGCATAAATAGAAAATGATAAGATGATCCCTAATAAAAAAACCACAAACCTTTCTGAACACCATTCGAACAAAAAAAGGAGCGTTCTTAGAACACGTGGAGGGAGTCACATTTGTAGATAACGTGACTTATACTGTGTCCCAATGTCGTTACCATATGTTCGACCCTAATATTGAAGTTATCGACTGTTGGACGGTTGGCTCAGGTTCTTTATAGGTGAGAATCTACAGTTAAAAAGCAAGTTTCACCTGCCATGAGCATAATTATAAAGTCATAAATATCGAACAAAACCGCAAACACCACCGATGTCCCATGGAAGTACAAAACGTGCATGAAAGACTCTCTTGGCCCACTTTTATCGCCACTTTGCACACAAAGGGCCCGCGCTGAGGCTGAGCTATAAGTACCTATTATGTACTTACAAATGCATAGCATTTAATCAGTCAGAACCAGTGCATTAATCCAGGTTTCCTTGCTTCAGTTGCATACAACTGAATAAAATATATAAATACATTTAAGAATAATTTGTTGAATACATAATAAATAAGATGACTTTGTCAGGAACTAATTATGAGTTCGTTGGATAACTTATAAACTTTGTGATGGCTTTATTCTATAGATAATTCAATACCATTCAGTTATGATGCTTGCAGAGAAACTTGAACATAGCGAGACCACAGAAACAAAGGAATATGGAAATATAGGGGTTTAATTATATTGAGATAGTACCTATTCATAAGTAAATCTCACTGATTTTACATGAGATGACCTGAGTTTAACATAAAGCTAAGTTTAGACTAGCAACAAAACATAAAGAAGTTAAATTCCGCCATCTACTACTAAAGAAGGTTGCCGCGATTGTTTACATGGTAGAAATTGCTTGTGGAAGTCATCTTCTGAAAGTTTTATTGCTAGTCTAAACTTAGCATAAGACTTAATACGAATAAAAGTAGGCACCTACCTAATCCCATGGCGCCCTTCCAAAGGCGGAAGATGGTCCAGTGTTGGCTTTTAGTGCGGTATACTTACCGGTACTCTGCCGGGGACTCCCACATACCCCTCTCACCTCCCCCGAGGATTTACAAGGACCAATAAAGATAAAAAAATAATAATAATATATAACGTCACGACTTTCATCCCCATTCCGGGGTAGTCAGAGGCTTGAGTGGTACTAAGCCAACTCAAAGCCCACGTTTCACCAGATAGACCAATAATGGGTTTTCCAAAATTAAAAAAAATTACATACCAGTCTAATATTTTTTATTAAACTTTGATTTACTCGTAAATATCTGAATAGGTTTGCAAGTGTTCCGGAATGTATTGGGCACAGTACACACCGGATGGTGACCCAATCTACCTGAAGAGTCGTTGATATCTACTGCGCCCCACTTATCCGTCCAATATTTCGATTTGCGTAACTATAGCGCGCTTTCAATATCGCTTACGTTAACAAAATATTCCAATATGTCCTTCAATATTCTAGTTCTTATTATTCGGGTCAAGTGAACTCAAGTGAGCCTATTCAGTGTGATTGTCGTGCCTTTTCTATATAGAACTGGTGGGAGACTATGTGGACGTGAATATATTATGTATTTAAAAAAAATGGGAGGTACCTATGTACCTATTTCATTTTAAGGCCTAGGCCGCACAGCGGTTATATCCGCGCTGTTAAAACCGCGTCCTATGGAATCATATGAACCGCAAGTGCGGATAGGTTCATATGATTCCATAGGACACAGATTTAACGCGGTTTTAACAGCGCGGATATAACCGCTGTGCGGCCTAGGCCTAAGGCATGTACTATTAATATACACGCTAACGCACAGTGTCAATGTGTTTAAATGTTTTTACGAAAACAACGTGACGTATGGAATAAACGTTGTCCTTGTAAGCAAGCAGTACATAGGTGGTACGTAAGCAAGATTTGCCTTAAGTTTATTGAGATTTTCTTATTTGAAGCTGAGGTATAGACAAATTGCGTGTCGTGATTGATTCGCTACAGGCGTATGTAAGCAATCTATCACTGTCTCAATGATAGCTGTGCCAGACGTCTCGCTGGCAGCCTGATTAGCTTCTCATTTAAATAAAACAAAACTGTATCTCGAGAGTCGTTAGGCACATATTTCAAGTCTCTTTTATAAATGTTCTGTCTAAATAAATAGCACATTCAGCGCTTTTTTCATCAGCACCATTCAACGAATCTCAAACCTATCTAAGAGGTCGTACCCTTATTCCATTCTGCATACCATATATGAGCCAAGATACCTACCATCGCCATCCATACCTATACGGCTCCTTATCGGACAGGGTTAGAATGCTACGTGACATTATGGACTTTGGAGATTTTAGATAGGACTGCACTTAGCTTACCTAACAATGGATTTTATATCGTTATCGTTGAGGTACCACACTTGCTAAACGTTTGGTGATTGCATGATTGTAATTTCTTTAAACAGCCGAACTAAATCGGAAAATCAAGAAAATTTGGGGTAACGAATTCGACTTTTTATATCACATGGAATGTTATTAGGGTAACGATCCTATACGGGTAGATAGGGACTAGTGTACCTACTTATAGTGCTCACTAGGTAAAAATACCTAATGTATTATAGTTTTCACAGAGCATCACGAACGTACTCCTCGATGGGATGATTATATTCCAGACCATTTACTATTACAGACCATTTACCTATTTATTTAATTATATTTGACAAAATGACTTTCCACCCTTGACTTTCCCAATGATAGATAGGTCGAGTTTCTTCACTACAGTTTCCTTACAATGGAAAATAATATTCAATTTTCAAGCAAGCCTGTATTTACGACCTTTTGTTGGCTTAAAGGCGTAGGCTTAGAGGATTACATGGTTCAGGTAGGAGACAATACCTACGGACCTCGGATGACAGGCGCAAGAAAATTCAACACAGAAATCCGTTACCTTATCCCTTTTCCTTCAAACAATGTAGGTTAAGATACGTTGTCGTATTTATGTATTTATCACGTAGGTACGTATAGTCGTATCGTATATAATTGACACAGGATGAACAAAACAATTGAAACATTGACGAAAAAGTTACGCAATCGACCCGCTGGACGCCATCTTTGCTTACCAAATAGGACAAGTATAAAAAAACGTACTATATATGGTTCAATAAACAAAGTTAGTGTACCTAAAATATAATTACATCTATTTTATAAATAAAATTGCCTAGACTAGAACCTTTTTTATAATGTGAGACTTGGCCACCTCATGGTAGCTAAGACATAACAGAATTATGGGTTTGTTTGTATTCCCAGCAACTTCGAGATAATAACATAAAAAAACTTTGGCAACTTGCCATAACATACATACCATTAAGCATGCCCTTCACAGTTACAATAACAAATGGATGGTAACATTCACTGTTTGTCGTAACCGACTATAAATATTAGATAACTGCTTACAGCATACTTACTTTTTTTTGGTTTTCATTATTTCTTTTATCTTATTTAATTTTCTTTTCCTTTTAATAGCCGCGTCCAGATGTCTCATATGCCGCGCGAGGAAGCTTTGCCTCTCCTAGTTTGGTAGTTGAATTATTATCGTTATGTCTCATGAGACATAACTATAATAATTCAACTATGTACCTAATTGATTACTCCGCTAAACCCTTCTCTCTCTAGACTCTAGAGTGTAGGTTGGCTCGCTCTTTGGCCCACCCGAACTTGCGCGGCATGTGAGCGCGCAGCCTCGCGCGGCATGCGCCTGATATAGACACAGCAGTATTTTTGGTGTAAGCGACATAAAGTGGATATAAATAACAAACTTTACCATAATAATATATCACATATTTATTTTTTTTCTACAAAATAATTGGATAATTGGATAAAAGCTATTTTGGTCATTAAATACCTACATATACTTACAATAGTAAATGCGGATGTATCCCGTGGTTTAATTTGAACTAAATATACCTAAGAGTAGTACCTAAACGTAATAATTAAATTAAAGCTAATGACTGGTTTATTACACGACTGCCCAAAAAAGGAGTGCATATGTTTTCAGGGTTCATGTTTTTCTCGATTACGTTAAATTCTTGTTGAAAAACTGTTTTGAAGTAAAATGTACATGTAGTACTTACTCGTATCACGTGCTTACTACTTCATTGATTTTGTGTAGGTATACGTATGTAACAGATACTACAAATGTTATTATAATCACATCGTACTTTCCTACAACGTTTTAATATTAATTTATTCATGATTTAATTAATTATATAATTGGCACATACTAGTTAAACTCTTTTGTTTCAAATAAAATAATAATAAAGTATTTACAATTTAATTTTTCTTACAAAATTCCTGTATTTACTCAGAACATTCAATTTTGTTTCATGTTTAAAATGCATACTTCCCCTTATAATTATGTATTATACGAATGTATTACTTACCTATAAACTATAACGATGGAATTAACAAAATGTAATAGGTAAATACGACAAACAATATTTATAGATTCTATACCTACATTTCAATTTCATATCACATGTTACATTATTTCTGCATTATTAATCATTATAAGAAGTATTTTTTAAGTTAATGGCGGCGTCTTCATCAGGCGCATGCCTCGCGCGAGCACTCACTTTTGACGTCGGAACGCATAGACGTAATGTCATAATATGAGTGCTCGGGTGAGGCATGCGCGCCATATGGACACATCTAATCATTCGTAGCTAGGTTACAATGTAAGTTTCGACACTCACTGTTGGCTACTGCTATTGCGAACAGCTAGTTACAATGTTTTGTAGATTCTTTCACCCTGGCTTGTGTGGGGAAAAATTGATCGGTAGACTATTCTTATATGCCTGAATTTAGATACGAACAATTAAATCATTCCAAAAGCGTCTCTGAAACAGAACTGAACGAGGAAACCTCGCCTAACCTAACACTCTGTATATAATAATAATAATAAACCATTTATTTCAGGCAACTAAGGCCCATATTATAAATACCCATATTATTAATAATAATTTCTGATTCTCTATGTTTTAAGCTATGTGTCACATTTACACCAACTAAATTTCGATGTTTATCAAATACCTACCTACGAAGGATTTAAAAAAAAACCATAATTAACATTATTATCTACATTTACATTCGTATTCACATTCACAGTCCATAAGATGAAATGTAACTATAATAAGTAAGTATACATAATATATAAGTTATCCTGTACATAAATACATGATTACATCGCTCATGTAGGTCATACATATACCGCACTATAGATAGGTAATCTATCGTACGAGCCATCACGAAAATTCATTTTTTTGTAAAATATTGAAACCGACCCGGCGGCGTGTATATTGACTTTTAATCTGATGGTTCCTGACACATGGATCTGGCGATAACCTGGCGCAGAGCTGCCTTAATGTATAAACAAGACACACACAAGTATATCACGCGTTAATATAAATATCATCTTTATTTTTCTCAGGATAATCTTTAGGTGGTAGTTTAAAACTGTTTCGAATGTATGAGAAGCGATGGAAATTGTAGAAGTATTCCTTGCCGTCGGGGGAGTACTGGGGGTAGAGCGTGTACTCCGGGAGGTCGATGTCTAGGTCGGCGAGGGAGTCCGCGAGCGCGTGCCGCGCGAACTCCTCCTTGTATCGTCATGACTGCTCCCGGCACGCCAGCCGCTTGGCGCACTTCTCCTTCAGGATGTAGCAGAGGGCTATGGCTATGAGCACGGCTATCGCGATCGCCATGCTTATGCTGATCCAAATTATCTCCTCGTTGATGCCACTCGTCGATTTTCCTGGCAAAATAAGAAAATGAAGGTAGGTATTACCATCAGACGCATGCAGGCAGGTATTTTTATTCGTTCGCTCGCTAGAGCTAGTGGCCAACTCTGGTGTCAGAGCTTACAAGCCGTTTGAAGGCTTCCTATTACGTTTTTAGACAAACGAAGCAAAGACTATTTATCAAGGTACCAAATGATAGATGATATGCCTACTTAGTACCTACTAAAAGTGTATGGCAGCTCAGAAGTTACTCAGAGATGGGATAAATTACTTCAATTAATTATTGGTAGTATGCATAAGTTAGGTCGTTAGCAACACAAACTGACAACAATAATAGAGCAATTACAGATCGAGCGAATTGAGAACAACATACGGTAGAGGCAAACTTTGAATATCTACATACATACAAACTTTGATTGTGTTAAAGTTAGAACATGTCGCAATCACCGTCCAAGTTTTGTAATGATACAGGCGATAAAATACAGAAGAAGAGCTCTTAGAAATGTTTCCCGCCCCGAAGTTTGCGACCGACGTCCGCCAAATGCTAAGGCACGCAATTTGCGGGAAAATTGTTGCCACTATAACGTGTTTTATAGCCTTTTTGTGCTGTGAATCTTTTATTTTCTAAAAAGAATTAGGGTTCCGCGAAAAAAATATTTCAAACTCATTAAATTCCACGCGGGTATACTATAGCTGCTATAGCTGAATTTAGGTATTGACATCATTTCTTATAATATTGTTTTCGTTCTGAAATTTTCTGTTAGAGTAAATAAAGGGTATTCACCTCCCTTCTTGTTGGAGTAGCCGCCCATCTTGCCGGCGACGCGCGCCGAGGCGCCGCCCGCCACCACCAGCACCACGGCCCCGGCGCGCACCGTATGACCTGTTCATAACATACAATATATAAAAATGCACTGTAGTTAGTCTTATTTATTTAGCAATATCCCTTTTATTTAGTCTCTTTAACTATTTCAAATTAGCGTAGAGTTAGATGTGTGTATATAAGAATAAGTTGATTCCACATCGAAATTTTACATAGTTTTCCATGCATAGCGAAATTGGAATTTTGCAATAGTTAAAAATCTATTAATTTTTAGTTGTGTAGGTAGGGTTTAACTCTACAACTAAAAATAAGGCTAAAACGCAAGTAAACTTTACTTACGTCCTATAACCGCCATCTTATAGCGATCTAAGCTTTTCAGGAATGAAAATAAATTCAGCTTCAGTTACATTGGTGAAGGGAGATATTGTCTCTTCTTTCTGAACTGCTGCAGCACCTGGATAACAAACGATGTCGTCATTTATCATTGCATCTGTGTCACTGTATGTATTTTGTATTTATATAGGTACCAAGACTGATTATATGTACAAACTACCGACATTCTACTGATTCGGATACTTTCGGAATCCCTCTACATATGAATGATAGTTCTCGTTTGTAAATGATACGTGACGTGAATGGGCCTGAAGGAATTAATTTGAACATATACCTAATTAATTCTGAGTGTAAGTTTTATTACCATCAAACACCTGTGTTACCCTAGGATAGAAGCAAATGCTATCAACTTATCTGCGAGCAGCAGAATTTTATTGTTCACAATGGTGACGTGCTAGTAAATGTTATAGTTTTCATAGATATTCTTAGATACATTTTATGACTTGCTTCACAAAGAAAAAAGCTCACAAAAATAAGTTTAAAACACATTGTCCTTTTCGTAAATACGAGTACAATAAAGCTTTTAACTTTTAACTAATGGTTGTCATCATGTTTATACCGTTTATCGTCCTATTACAACTTAAACTAAAATTACGGTCTTAGTTATTATCAGGCAAATGCTTTGAGGAAAACTTATTGAGGGCAAAATTATTCGAGCATTTTAATGTACCTATGTACTGTCTTAGAATAATCACTCAGTGTCGTCGCGTTTACCTACTATAGAAAAAGGCAGTAAGTAACAAGATATTATTTTCCAATTCTGTATTCGAGGACATATATTTTAAAGCTCATAGAACCTTTAGTGAGTTTCAGGGAGCGTTAAATTGTCTTGGGACATACGACGAATTTAATCAAAGGAAACAAGACAGATGTGACTATGGGATACTGTACGCAGATCCTTTACACCATTATCATCTTCATGATAATGTGTAAGAAAGACCCCATACTAAGTGTTATACATTAAATTGATCGATGTGGGTCCGGTTACTGGGGAAACTCGAGTGGAAGTGTCAGACCCACTATAAGAAATAACGTAATGGGAAGATCGTTCATCTTGTAGGCAGACGAGATGGATAGTAACGTTAATAATGCAAGGGCGATAAGAATCTTACTAACGAGTTTAAGTTTTATATAAAATCCTTATTTATTAGTGCACGATATTTTGTATGGTGCCTCTGAAATGATAATGATGATGTACCTACCACAAAAAATATCTTATCTTGCGATAATACAAATTACCCCACAACATAAAAATAGCTCATACGTTATTAAAATATCTTATGACGCGCTGCAAGCACTGATCAGTAAACGATCGAAGGTGAAGCAATGCTTGGCAAGGCTCCGTGCTTCGGAGGGCACGTAAAAAGTCGGTCCTGGTTGTTGTCATTTAAATAGCAGTAGTTAAGCCGTGTCAGAGGCCTTTGGACGGTTTGAACAACTCTAACACCAGGTTGGCCATTATCCATACGATAAGAAGTTATACGATTGTTACTAATGAGTATATCAAACAATAGGTTACTTTCTAACGGTCCTTGTTGGCTGGTTTGAACTCGGCCGTAAGTGGAACAATGTGACGTCAGCCAATGTATTCTAGGTTTAGTGTCGGTATTATTAGTAATGCTAGGTCCATTAATTATGGCAACTTGATAGTCGGTTAGGTACATAATTTATTGTGTGTTCGAAACCTATTTATCTCGCGTAGATAACTTTCGGAGTGCTGGTAAAACATCATCCGTGAACATTAATTGCAACATAAAATAATAACATTGCGTGTTGCATAAAAAAACCGGCCAAGTGCGTGTCGGACTCGCGCATAAAGGTTTCCGTACCACCGTAGAATAAAAACGTCAAAAATATTAAGTTTCGTGAATGGGGACCCCTTTATTTTAAAATTTTATTTTATTTTAGTATTTGTTGTTGTAGCGGCAACAGAAATACACATTCTGATAAAATTTCAAGTCTCTAGCTATTACGGTTCGTAAGATACAGCCCGCTGACAAACAGACAAACGGACGGACAGCGTAGGCTTAGTAATAGGGTCCCGTTGGCAACCTTTAGGTACGGGACCCTAAAAATAATGGAAGATGATAAAATAGGTAAACAGAATAGGCATTTAAAACAAACAACAAGTTATTTTTTAAGAAATAGGTATACAATTTTCAACGATCTTTGTTCCGTTTTTCCTCGTTCATAAATTAAACAATCTAATAGGTACTGAATTATTCTGTTCGAAATGGGAAAACGTTTCCGAGTAAGTATTTAGGTTTACGTTAATTAAAGACAAACATTCCGATAGATATAGGGTTAACTACGAGGGGTATATTAATTATTATTACGAAGACGATATTACTACAAATGTGCACCGATGCGACGGCGTATAGTCTAAAGTATTAAAATATCTAATTGAAAAGAAACAGCCTAAGAGCCGAGTTCATCGACAAATTAACGAACCGTTAGAACAGTAACCGGTCGTTCGATGTACTGGTAACAATCGGTTACTACTCTCACATTCAGTTAGTAAGTTAGTGAACTATGCCCTAAGTAGGTAGTATTTGTATACATCCAGGGAATTTACCTAGTGAAGAAAATAAACAAAGCAAAGGTAGCAGCAATAATCGTTATACACTCAGCCTATTAGTATGACTTATTAAAGTGTAATGAATAAAATTCGGTGTGTAAATAAGAGTAATATGTCTATCAATTGCAAAAATTGAAAATCCATACAAAATCGTACCATTAAATAAATCACTATTGTTCCCAACTACATAATAACAGAGCAAAGTAACCCACTAAAGCAGCACTGTCACGACAGTAGCACAATCGGATCACTTCACATTTTCAATCGGGCGTCATCGAACGCAGCGATGCCACTTGTTTCCATGATCGACGAAGTTAGATCGCGGTGGGAGGCGGCTAAAGCAATAGTGGTGTGCTCAGGGCGCGGTCCGGGAGAGAACTGCTCGACCCGACTCCCCAGTCCCGACCCGGTCGCGGTCGTTCCCGGTCGCGGCGTCCCGGCCGCATTTAAGCAAACTCCACCGACTGAGTTTTGAATGCGACCTCTGATTGGGCGATGAACTCTCGTAGTGTGCTTTGTCTCAAACTCTACCAATTTAGTTTGAGAACACCAAGGAGAGCGCTGTTCTGCCTGGGTAGCCTAAACCACTTTGGTTGTTCTACCCAGACAGAACAATCTAGGTGAATAACGTTAAAGTATTTTTTTACGAATAACCAGAAATTCTACCTCGGCCTAGCGACCTTAAACTTAATTAGTGGATTTTGCAGACAAAGCCTACTATGAGAGTTAAACTACCAATCAGAAGCCGCATTCGAAACTCAGTTCATGGAGTTCGCTTGTATGCCTCCCGGCCGCGCCCGCCGCCGCCGTCGGCCCTCCACACAACGCACGCTTTCCACTCCGTGCTCACCCTTGTAACTTTAACATTTAATGGCTGTAGTCTGACACGTTTTTAAAAGGAATGTGTATTGAGTGCCTTCCGGGATGCCGATGTTGAGTTCCGGTTCTGAAAGGAGTTCCGTTGGGAAATACTGGTTGATGGAAGAAAGATGCGTTTGACATTTTCTGGGAAAGTGTATTTTCCGGTATTTTTATATTTGGATAGATTCTAAAGAAAGGATCATGTTTTTCCTTCAGCGACTCTGTGTAATGATTATCTAAAATAAATATTTGTGTAAAAGTGAATGTTAACACATAAAACCTAGCCTAACATGTAGGTACTAACTTTCTACATAACCTGTACATTAGTAAAAACTACAATTGTGCACGTGCTGAAAGCGTAGTAGGTAGTAAGCCACATCACGTAGCGATGGATACAATATCTTTTGTTCCCCTACGATATTACCTACATTCCGTTCGTTATAGAACAATACCGTTAAGGTTACAGTACCATTCATTGCGGTCGCTTTTGTAGTGAAACTTAAATGGTTGTTAGTGTTTAGTTCACAAAGAATTTAATTTTTTACGTTGTTTAATGGCACGTTTAACGTACCGTAAAATAATGAAATTATTTCTCATTTCTTTGAGCATTTATTCCTATGTTTTACTAACTTAAGCTATGAACAAATAGAGCGATAATTTCGAGAGCGATTTGCTCTAAAGTACTAAATAATAAGGTAAGTTATATAAGTTTTTTTGCCTCGGTGGACAAAACGTTGAACAAAACGGAATCAGCAAAAAGAATAAATTCTTTTGACAATACGAAAAATCACAGATGAAGAGTGTCCTCTATTGAATAGAGCTAATGTGCAATGTTCTGCAACAAAAGCTACGGTGTTGCAGGGACCGAGTCCTAAACTGCTGTCTTGAATACAACGGAGCGATTGCTTTCTCGCAAGTATTTTTCTTTTGTCCCATGTAGTCTTCATATCTGAAATAGAACGAAGCAATTGTTGTTTGTGGTTTTAGGTTCATGTTTTGCTGAAATAAGTATTGTCTAAAAGTTTTGACCTGCAGATTTTTTGTTTTTTTTTTTGTATTTTAGCCTCTGACTACCCCCGAATGGGGATAAAAGTCGTGACTTTACATTACATTATTTTTTGTTACATTGTATTTTAAGTAACTAATTTGAATATATTTGCATTAAGAAAAAATAAGAATCTCCATAAGTGAAAAAAGGGATACATCCCCTTTACTTATTAGAAAGCTGCGGGACATACCTAGTTAAGACGATACAAGAAAAAAATGAATTTTAGTTTCGGGGTGTGGCTAGCGTCGCGTGAGCTGCCGAAGGATATATCCCTCCCGCTTAGCTAGGACAGAACAGCTATGGAGTAGACTATAGTATAGTTATTTTTTGAAGGAACAATATTGTTTAATTCGTACAATTAAAATAATATGTCCCAGTGCACCTTTTAAAATAGATGAAATGGATGAAAATATTCAAATATTTTTTTTTCGTTTTATATGGGATTTTTATGTCGAATGTATTTGAAAATAATAATTTAATTTCTATGTGGTTTTTATTGCTGAAGACAAAGTAAGTCAAAAGAAGACAAACGATACCTACAATATGCTGATAGATACGTATAACAATATTTCGATCGTATAATAGCCTATAGCCAGCGGACGATCCAGACGCGTCCAACGATATCTCATTAGTCAAATTATCTAAATATATAAGAATCAAAGTCCTGATTGACTGACTGACTGACTGACTGACTGACTGACTGACTGACAGACAACGCACAGCCTAAACCGCTGATCGTAGAGACTTGAAATTTGGAGGATGGGTTTGTCTTGATGTGTAGAGGTGTACTAAGAAAGGTTTTTTTGAAACTCAACCCCTAAGGGGGTAAAATAGGGGATGAAAGTTTGTATGGAAGTTCGTCATTTTTGAAGTTAGAATTATGAAAATTGCTGATTTGGTGTCTTTTGAAAAATAAAAAATATGGATTTCAGGGTTTTTGAAAATTCTACCCCAAAGGGGGTAAAATAGGGGATAAAAGTTTGTATGGAAGTTCCGTCATTTTTGAAGTTAGAATTATTTAAATTGGTGATAAGGTGTCTTTTCAAAAATAAAAAAGTGTAATTTCAGGGTTTTTGAAAATTCAACCCCTAAGGGGGTAAAATAGGGGAATGAAAGTTTGTTTGGAAGTTCGTCATTTTTAAAGTTAGAATTATGAAAATTGCTCACTAGGTGTGTTTTAATAATGAAAATGATTAATGTTATGGTCTTTGAAAATTCAACCCCAAAGGGGGTGAAATAGGGATGAAAGTTTGTATTGAAATTTGTCATTTTTAAAGTTCTAATGATGAAAATTATTGTTTAGGTTTATTTTTACAATTAAAAAAGATTAATTTTAGTATTTTGGAAAATTCATCCCCTGAGGGTGTAAAATAGGGAATGAAAGTTTGTATGGCGGTACCGATTCGGGCTAATATCTGAAACGGCTGGACCGATTTTGACGGGACTTTTACGGGCTAATTCGATACGGGATCCTGGATATCCCAGAAACGGGATCCGATATCCGGGATACGGGATCTGGGATCCAGGAAACGGGATAAGGCTCCGGCAAACGGAAGCTGGGATCTGGGAAACGGGATCCAGGATTCAAAAAATGAGATCCGGGATACGGGACCCGGGAAACGAGATCCGGCGTATGAAATCAGGAATATGGAATACGGGACCCGTGATATCCGGGATACGGGATCCGGGATCCGGAACACGGAATCTGGGATCCGGGGAACAAGATCCGAAATACGGGACCCGGGAAACAAGATCCGGGATATGAAATTAAGGATATTTGATACGAGATTCACGATATCCGGGATTTAGCAAACAGAATCTGGGAAACGGGATGCGGGGTCCAGGATATACGGGATCCGGAAAATGGGATCCGGGATACGGGATCTGGAAAACGGTATCCAGGATCCGGGCAACGAGATCCAGGATACGGGATCCGGAAAACGGGATCTAGGATCCGGGCAACGAAATCCAGGATACGGGACCCGGGAAACGAGATCCGGGATACGCAATCCGGGAAATGGGATCCGGGATCCGATTTTTTTAAATTTAAATTCTGCGCGTACGAAGTCGCGGGCAAAAGCTAGTTATGATATAAAAATAGTTTGGACGTTATACGGGAGCAGATGAACATACATACATATCGGTCAAAATCATAACCCTCCGCCCACCGTAGTCGGGTAAAAATGTACATACTCTGTGTCAGTGACTGACTGCCGGATATGAGTATCTTTTTCATGTTTCGTAGGCAAAGGAATACTTTGGTACTTAACTTCGATGCCGATCATGAAGTCATCAGCGGTGTCATAATATTTTTTTTTACCATATTTAATTTATTTTTTAATTTAATTTTCAGTTTTTATTAATTTTATTGATTTAACCATGCATTTATTTTTTGTTTATCTTTTTATCTTTATTTTTTTATCTATTAAAATCACCCTTAGACTGGTTACCGCCACAGGTGACAAGAGGGCTGGCTCTTTCCTTGCTCAAAAAATTCGCTTGACAACAGGAACAGCTTGAATACAGGGAGGACATGCAGCCAGTATCCCACGCGGACGGTATTTGTTTAATTAGGGGTAGGTTTTTATTTTATTGTATTTTATTTTAATTTATGTTATATTATATTGTATTTTAATGATAAAACATGAAAAATAAAAATAAATATATATATATTTTTTTAATTTAGTTTTACTTTTATTTATTGTTTTATATTTATTGTGAAATTATAATAATTTTAATAATCAATATTGGACTATGTCTGAAACAAATACATTGAATTGAATAATTTAAATACAAAAATTATCACATTAACTCGTTAAATCACGGTTTACACCCGCTAGAACGAAAAAGATCCGAACATGGTAGGTAGGACCTGAGGGTTGGCCAGTTAATTACTTAAAATACACTATATTTATTTCAAGAAAACATTCATAAGATCTGTAGGCGTCGGACTCGCACATAAAGGGTTCCGTACCACCGTAGAATAAACACATCAAAAATATCAAGTTTGAGACTTGATATTTATTTTTAAATGTTATTATATTTTTAGTATTTGTTCTGCACCGGCAACAGAAATACACATTCAGTGAAAATTTCAACTCTCTACCTGTTACGGTTCGTGAGATACAGCCCGCGCTGACAGACGGACAGCGTAGGCCTGGTAATAGGGTCCCGTTAGCACCCTTTGGAACCCTAAAAAGTAGCCTATGTTCTCCGCCAAGACCCAGTCTATCTCCATACCAAAATTCATCAACATTGGTTCAGCGGTTTAGCCGTGAAAAGGTAACAGACAGAGTTACTTTCGTTTATAATATAATAGATTGAATAGGACGGACAAACATTTTCCTATCCATATCTGTAATTTTATTTTTTACGATAATTTATTGATGTATGATATATTTATTACTTGCCCATCCATACCTACAACAAACGCAATAAAGCGACTCCATTGTTTTGACAAGCAATGTATTCCCACTGTCGGCCCAAGACCATGCTGCAAGTATATAACAGTAAGCGAAATAGGGAGTTTTTACAGAAATGACACGAATAACTATGAAATGACAAGAGATGACACAAAATGACAAGAGATGAAAAGAAATTACACAAGACAAGGAAAAGCAAACGAAAATCACGCTGCAGTGCAGGTCGTAGGTTCGATTCCTGCCCAGGACATGCATTTGTGTGCATGAACATGTCCGCATGTCCCGAGTCTAGGTGTAATTAAGTGTATATTTAGTTTGTATTTACAAACAAAAAGTAGTATATGTAGTAATATCAGTTATCTGGTTTCCATAGTACAAGCTCTGCTTAGTTTGGGATCAGGTAGTCATGTGTAAAAGAATTTCCAAGGATATTTATTTATTTATCATAGGCGTCGGCGGACTGTAAATACTGTACTGTACCTGTAATGTGGCACGACCGTAATATTTTTTCGTAATATTTTTTAAAAAATCCTTCACAGGTCCGACGTCGAACAAGTCCGAGCGGACACTGACAATACAAAGTTAGAGAGAGACATGGTTAGTTCAAGCAAGGAAGTTTTAAGTCTCTAACACCTGGAATGCGGACTTGGCAGCAAAAGTGAAGCCGACAGCGAGATACCATACTGAACGTTGTTTCCTTTGCCAACAAGAGTGACCATAATATTTTGAAATTTTGAGAACGTCCCCATGGACATCTAGTGAAAACGTGCTTTTGTTCCGAGATTGTTATGATAGGAAAATAATAAAATAAGGAAAGGGATGTTTATTTTCTTAAGAACATGAGTAGGTACAATAAATTAGTCTGCGGTGGCCAAACCACACGAGTGCCTGTCTGTATCTTGGCAACCTAAATGAAGTTACAAAATAGTATTTAAGATCGTAGATTTTGCCACTTTGTAATATAAAGTAACATGACACTTCACACGCTTGGACGTTGTCTAGGCTCTCCATATCTATGGTTTTTCCAATACTTATCTTTCCTATACTTACTCTTTTTCTATGCTATAAAAGGTACCTACTACTGTTAACATGTTATGTTTGATTTGGGCTGTGCAAGTTGTGACAGACGGACATAGAGACAGATAGACGGACAACAAAGTTATCATATTAGGGTTTAGTTTTTTTCCTTATTAGGTACGGTACCCTAAGAATATCTAACTAATTAGACCATAAGACAAAATTAAAGGACAATGGGCAAAACTGTATGGGACTTGGTCCAAATATCCACCACTGACGAGACCTACGTAACCCGATAGACCACTAAATACTGAGTAACTTTTACAAAGACAGTTCAACAAAATAAGCTGTAAGTAAAAAAATACGGGTAGTTTAAAAAAAAAATGATTTCACCATTAGTATTATGTTTATACATTTTTTTCGAAAGGCAACAATATAAATACTCTTACTAACATTAAATAAAAATAAAATAAGCTGTCAGAAAGCAAAAAATGCCGTGAAAAGTTTTTATTATTATTTTTGTTACCTGATGAAAAGTGAACAACAAGCGCTTCTATAAAATAAATAAGCAGGTACCTTCTATGCGTTACCTTACTTTTTCACTTATCATCAGGTAACAAAAATAATAATAAAATATGTTTCACGGCATTTTTTGCATTCTGACAGCTTATTTTATTTTTATTTAATGTTAGAAAGTGTATTTATATTGTTGCCTTTCGAAAAAAATGTATAAGACATAACACTGGTGGTGCGTTCCAATCACTGTTAATTTTGTTATTTTCGTTATTTTTGTCCACAAATCACGTTCCACTCCCACCAACTTGTACTGAAAGTTATCATTATTATCGTTTTTAACACTTTTTGTGGACGAAAATAACAAAAATTACGGTGAATGGAACGCAGCATAAGTGTTTAATAAAAAAATTTAAATATTTTTTTAAACTACAAAATTTTTTTTACTGACAGCCTATTTTGTTGAACTGGCTTTGCAAAAGTTACTCAGTATGTAGTGGTCTATCGAGTGACGTAGGTCTCGGAAGTGGTGGACATTTGGACCATTTTTGCCCATTGTCCTTTGTGCTAACGAAAAGGAACAGTGAGGGCAGGGCATTTTCCTTTAAAACTCGTTGTGTTAAATTAGGGACATAATCTGTCGGCTTAAAATGCTTGCTGTATATGACGAAATTTTGGGTAATTTTTCTGTAGCCAATAGGTATTTGTTGTAACCAATTTACACGCCTGGGATCTGTAAAAGATAAAATTGTTTTTTTGTTTTTTATTGCTTAGGAGTAATCAGGAAGTGTAAAGTCAAAAGTCGTCCCAATTGCAAACAATTTTAATCGACAAACCATCGGTCTCGGCCTTTATTTTATATTGTCCATCAAGGGTTGCAATGCTGACCGCGCTGTGGAGGCCTGGAGCTGCGCTGCGCCGCGCTTTCGGCCATCAACAACGCGCCCAGCAACACACTCATTACAGACCGTGGCAGTAATGTACTATTAAAAAGTAACAAAAGGGTAAAGGAAAGGGGCCCCGAGAATTACATTGCCTGAAATGGTTAATCTGGCCCTAGACGTGCGCGTTCCTCGAGCGTGTGAACGACGCGAACGCCGTGTGCGAGCCCGGCGAGCCGTGACAACGCGGCGTGAGCGTCGCGTTTTACCAGCGTGTGGTCTGTCGCGCGCTGCAAATGCGACCGACTTCAAAAAGTAGCGATGTAGTCGTGCGGCAACGAAAAGCGCGACTTTATCGCTGCAAACAGTTCCCGTGGACGATATTCCTCAGTTAACACAGACACATAATAAGATTTATATTATAGTCCTTTTTACTAGAGAAATTTGTGTCACCCGAACATCTAAAATGTACTTAACGTGGAAAACATAGTTACCCACTTACCTATGTTAAGATAATCCTTAATTCGGATAATATTCGCTTTTACACCCTTCCATTACGCATATTCTACCCATTTTTATGAGAAAATTCAGCACAATCCTCTAGATTTAAAATTAGCTGAAAATGTCGTGTGTCACGCAAATTGACGTTCTGTGTTTCAAGTTTTTAATTTTATTTCTGCTACGATTCCTATAGACATCACGGAACTGACAATTACAAGCGAATTATTAAAGAAGGTAAGTACTTATTTCCAGATATTTATTTATATTTGAAATTTTTTCTTAGGATATTCTTATACTTTACCATAGGTATTTCATTAATCGACTTTATTGTTTATTATTCTTAACATGAAAATGTACCAAGTTTAAGGTGATCGAATAAATATTAACTGGCAACACAAGGGATGAAAGGTTGTACTGTTAGAAAGGGAAAGAAGGCGCAGTTATAGGTATCTGGCTCGGACCGGTTTTTATAATGCGTGCATCGTGGGCGTTAAGTCCGTCACATAAGGATTATTTTTGATTAAATGAATGGAAAATAAAGTTTGTAGTCCACAGTCATGTTCAATGGTATTACGTCGATGAGTTCAAGTACTTAAAATGTGAGATGGCGATATTGTGCGCGCGCTCGGAAATAAACAACGTAAGCGCCAAACCACATTTTCTTGAATTAAAAAAAAACTACTTCATGAATTAAAAATATGGTTGAAGGGTAGTTTAGATATCATTATTTGCTATGTTTTAGAAATAATTTCGTGATCTAAATCGTAAAAACATCGTGGTAGCAAGGAAAATTGTAAATAATTAGAGCTCATTTCATAAATTTTTTTTATCGAGAAAATTTCATCAAATCGTGATTTGGATTTAAAGATACTCAAGATAATATAGTCAAAAATCATACATCTAAATATAAGATTCCTAGTCCACATACTTACTTAAAGAAAAAGTAAAATAGAAAATCAACCAAATTTCGAACCCTCGTCATTGTGTACTTACTGAAGCCGTTTTTCAATTACCCTTCCTTAACTAAGAGGATGTTACTAATTGTGTTTATCAAAGCAACCTCCGAGCTCAAAGTAACACACGTAACAACGTAACACGGTTACAAACCACCCAGCGGTGACTTCTTGCCCTATTTGCGTTGATTTATTCATGAAGCATCGTGGCTGCATAGCAATGTAACCTATATTTCTAATATCGGAGTGAGAATGAATCTGGAAATAGGTAATCGCGACCATTGCCGAGAGATCTACGAGATAAAATAAGGTTTCATAAGACACTGGAAACTATCCTTTGTGAATTCAAAGACTGTCTCAAGGGCAGTCGAGAAAATCCGTCAGAAGCTCTGACAGTATTTTGATATAGGAGATGGTCTTAGAATTATAGGTTTCTCGCATGAATTACGAAACCCTGAAAGCGTTAAAATATTCTAAATGAACACTTACCCTAAAAGAAATCACATAGAACATAATAAATACAGTGGCAACTATTATCAGTAACAGTGTGATACAGTAACAGTGAATAGTTAATTATGAAATAAATTTTATTAACTTTGTAACCCTTCGATAGTTACAATATCTATTATCTATCTGTATTGTATTGTTAAACGCACAGACCCAACAGTTTCAAGGTCCCATAGAAATAAATACGTTTAGTTTAGCGTAATAAATTGCGGTTGTATTCGAAATGAGAGGGCCCAATCTGTTAACCACTTCGGGGAAATTTTATTAGATGATGCGATAATACGGACTCTACAGCTAGAGATATTGTTATTATTAGAAAGTGTACCACTTATAATAAGTGCTATAAATGCTATGCAAATTTCGTAAGAGCAAACGGGCCGTTGTATTTCTTCAAACTACGTGTATTGCTATAACAGGTCCAGTTTACATTTACCCCAAGAATGTTGGCGAGTGCTGTGTGGAATAGTAGCGAAATTCTATTTAGCCGTGGTTTACCGAACCCGCCGTTGCCGCCTGAAATGCGACGAGAAATGCACTGACCTAGTATGGAATTGACATCGCCTGCACTTAAGCGTTAAAAGCTTATCTTAAAACTCGTTAACGGTACTAGACATGTGCTTTTCAAAGCAATAAAATATTTTAAAACCCGACCCAGGAGATGTTTGCGTAATAAACCCTCCTTTGATATTTTTTGCATCCGTTTTTATATGAGATGGTTATTCGATTTTTAATGGGTTTTCCATTTTATGTGTACCTAAACAAAGGGTCGCATTAAAATCAGAGTGCAATATAAAGCTATTTTATTTACATTTTGCTTACCGCTGAGAGGGTCGAAATGTTCTGTGAAAACACAATTTTAATTAAGAAGGCTTTCATTTAGCGTTTGTTTATATTTCATTATTAGCTTTCAGGTTGGTTTCCACTGCTGCTAATAATGTAAACAAACTTATTCCATCCAATACTTTAATTCCGCAATGCAGTTGCTAAGCCATGCTGATATCTACATATTAAAGGTAATCACATCTTCATAATAATTGTATTATAACATAAGGAAACCCTGTGCAAAATGGCATGCTTCTAACTGACTAGTCAGTGCGAGTTTTATTTTGATTAATAGATAACTGAGCCGGCGAACAAGTTTTCTGTGTAGTTTTAGTGGTACCCAACAAAGTTAGGCAGATGTATTATTTGGAACATGTAAAAAAAATCTTTGATATCACTAATATGTTTTGAGGTCGATAACATTTACACACATCTATAATGCTTGCTTTGTGATACACATAATTGTATGGTAAACATAGTTTGTCTGTAGGTATTTATGCAAAGATATATTGTATCTGATAAACTCGAAGCGTTTGACAACCGCAGACACCGGAAGCTGCAGCCCACTACCGGCGTCCGCTACGCCGCTACACCGCTACGCCGCCGCGCCGCCCGCCCCGTAACTGCTGCGAATATACGTAGGCTTCGTAGCAACGTAGCGAGGAAATGTAATCTCCCGCTTGGGAAATTAATGGCACTTGGCCATGGGCTTAATTATTTGCTGAATCAATGTAATATGATCAGACAAATATTGTTGAGTTAAGATTATACCCTACCTACTTAAGTTTTATTTTGTGTAAGTATCTATAGGCAATACGAAGTAAGTATTTAGTATAATATATTTTATAATTTGAATAAGTTACATTGCCCGTATATGTATTTATTTTTTGACTACACTTTATATCCTATACTTTTTGATGGAAATATTTCAATTTAGCTCAAGCGCTAATGAAAGCTGAGAGAAATATGTACCTCTCTACTGGTAAAGTGATGGATCGAACGTTCATTATTCGTTCCCAAAATTAAACCAGCTCGGACACCTCAGGGTTGCCAATTAAAATAAAAAAGTTTCCAAACTCTCACTTATAAGGGATACTCACTGGCTTTTATTTTCGAGCACTTTCACAAGATTTTGAAAGATATTTTCATACTGATACTGTGAAATAGATTTTCGGCTTTTGCTACTTATTGGGTCGCGTGCTGAGAGCGCCTGGTGAAATAGTAGGGCATGCCCTGAATGCCCTTTGCCTTGAGGAAAAGTCCATATCATGCAATAGGGTGTTCTAGCTAATACAGCATTAGATAAGTGCCAGTATAAGGTACGTACTTTTACGAAAATTGGCTTTAAATTCTTGATATATTTTGAAGTTAAGTGCCGTTTAAAACTATTATTTATTTCAATGGAAAGCTAACTTTTGGCGCCCGTATGCAAAACGTAAATTTATATCCCGAAAATGGAAACCGGGATTCCAGCGAGATGACTGAGCGCGACCCTCAGTCGACTCAAGTTTTAATTTCAATTATTACAGTACGATTCAATGAACAACCGGCGATTTTATTATGAACGGTATTCGAGTATTGTAATTTAGTCGAATCCGAGTCTTTCTCGTAGGTTTAAGTAATTTAATATACGATAGAGATTTTGTAAGTGTTTCAATAATAATAGGTACCGAGTTTATTTAATAAAATGAATTATTTTACTTGGTATGAAAACTGATTCTAAATATCTGTAATGTCTATCCATTTAAAGAGATTTAAGTCAGATTACAATGGTTTTGCAAAGCATTTCTAAAACCAAAAGTGATTTGTAATGCACGTCTAAGTCGATCTAACTTTCTATAATTTAGGGGTATATTTTTTTGTTAACTTAATACATATTGAACAAGGTAAGTAAACCCATGTTCCTAAGTGTTTGTTTCTTTGTACCAACTGAAAAGGCGACTATGAACGCTAGAAACTCGCAGGGATACCTATCATTGTCTACACTACACAATAAACCAGTATTTGGAGGGCTGGTGTAATTCTCCAACACCTAGTATCTGTATAACACTGTCTTTCTGTATGTGTTCGAAATAGTGATGGGATGTTCTCGAGAACATTCTCACCCTCGGAAACTTACTCGTGAGAATTTTCGAGAATTTATCTTCTGAAGCATGTTAAACTTGGCATTAACCTCATTAAACATGCAAGTATGGTGGTTTTAGTTGTTTTTAAGATTTAAAGTTAGGATAACGTCACCCAAAATATAAGATTCTCAAAAATTCTCACGAGCAAGTTTCCAAGGGTGAGAATGTTCTCGAGAACATCCCAGCTCTAGTTCGGAAACAACCTCAAAACCAACTTCGTTTCAGTGATCCCAAGTGCCTGTTTCGACTTAAACAATTTATTCATAAGCTAATTCGTAGGTAAGCGTTAATTAATATATCCCGAACTAATTAATTCCAGGTCAGGTGACTGTGTAATAGTTTCGTACCGGGTCTTTAATCGCCCGAATTATGTTCGGCATCGAGCCGACAGTCTGTGACACGAAAACCCAAATACTGGTTGACTAAATCCGACGAAACACAATATTATTATGAAAATAATAAGAATATTATAATATGATTTGGTTGCGCGTAGGAAGAGCCTATTCAGAAATAGCTTCTATACATTGGAAATGCATACATATACTCACGCCTGTATCCCACGGGGGTAGGCAGAAACTATTGACTGCCACATGCTACGATTTTGATTGCTACTAGGTACATAGGATTGCTGATCAAATTATTTTCCAATGTAAAATAAAGTAGGTACCTCCCTATAAAATCAATTCTAAAGGATTTAAAAGCACTTTATTCAATCACGTGTAAATAATTTACGACTCTATTCACTCATTTTCAATAAGAATTTACTGAAGAGTTGTTTCGTGCGTGTTTAAATATTTACTAAACATTAAAATGTACAATATTTGAACACAAAATGTAATTATTTGTCTACAACTATCCGATCAATATTCTATTTCACATAGGTAAGTGTAAGTATCCCTTATTTGTCTAAAATCTATAATTATAATTTTAACATTGATGGCTCGACCGGGGCAGTACCACCCTCTTACAAAAAATCGGCGTAAAGTAGCTATCACAGCTGCGTTTTTTACGATGAGTGAGAGAGCCAGAAGCCCAACCCCCTTACTCCCTACCCCTCCCCATTGTAGTAAGATAACACGCATTAGTTTGAACTAAGCATCAAATTATTTAGGAACGAAGAAATAACGGTCTTCAATCTCCACGCTCTAAATCTAAACAGATAACGACTCTTATTTACCAGAAATGGCAGCAGTACTCGCAAAACTAGTAGTAGTAGTTAGGGTAGTTTATTATTAGTTTTACTACTTACTGAAACTACACAGTACTACGTTTCAAAGTTGTCGTTTTGCTGTACGGTGCTGAACTGTTTATACGGCCAACTATTTTCACCCACATATTCGCAATCACCTAAAAGGGTTACGTATTTTGGTAACGTTACGTCTTCGAGCATGGGCGTCAGTCCTTGACCGTATGTCCTTAACCCGTGTCTCGTATCGGACACATGTCGTAAGCCACTCGAGAGAACGAGCTGAAGATAAAATTTTCACACTGTAATCAAATGTTAATCTTGCTAAAATCCATATGGAACTAACCTTTTATGGACGGAGAGAGGACATAATTTAAATAGCAAAAAAAACTACTTTTAATGAATGAATAGAAAAAATAATTTGAATATAATAACACAAGCTTTTGGTAACTAAAGAGGCAAACAAACGTACGGCCCACGTGATGTTCAACAGTTACTGTAGCCTATAGATGCTCGCACGTTGCTGACCTGAAGGCGAGTGGGACAGAGGAAGAGAAAGGAAGAGGGAGGGCGGTTGGACTCTCACTCATCGTAGAAAACGCAAATATTTAAAACAAAAGTGACTTTACGCCGATCTTCTGTGTGAGAGCGGTACTACCATATCGTTCTTTTTGGATTTCAGCAAATTAAAGGTATGAATATGTATAAGATGTTTTATTTAAGTCAAAAGTAGCTATGAGTTTTCATGCTCACAACTCAATTACGTTCCCTCCCTTTATAAACCCGGACTAATACACTTGTTTTTCATTGTACGAGCTTACGTTAGCTTATCTTTGCCGTGTTCTAAATTGGCCCATTCGAATTCTTTGTTGGTAACTTCGTATCGTAACTGCCATACTGTGTAAGAGAGCTTTCACCGCAAATTTTAAACTTTAGAATCTTTTAAATGGAAAAATCTGGTAAAGTTCTTAGTAGTTCGCGAATGAAAGGAGAAATGTCTTTTAAATGAACGATGGTTGTATTAAAGCACTATATTTTTTAACTTTTTTATGTTCTCTGACTACCCCCGAATGGGGATAAAAGTCGTGACGTTATATTTATTTATTTATGTTCTAAAATGTAGATACCGAAGTAGTCTTTAATAACAATATGATACCTATACTGCCCCCCTAGACAAGTGCTTCGTCTACAAGCGTTTCTAAAAACGCTACGCTTCATGTATGGAAATGACATAAGCCATGTAGGTTTGCGATCTACTTATCGACTTGCAATCATTTTCATACATTTAAGGCCCCGCTTCCCGGCCGAGCGTTTTCGCCGTCTGGATTGATCGAGAGCGCACTAACCCCGCCCACTTTTTTGCGAAAATATCGGTAATCATTAATTGTGACGTGAAAAACTATTGCATCACCAAAATCGAACTAATTTTTTTTTAGGTATTAACTTTCTCCATCTTTTGGTGAAAAAAATAGTTAGAAATTCGGCCGTTTGGAAGAAGATACAAATTTAAATTTGAAAACTGCTACATTTTGGTATTTTTTTTCACATAGTAAATGAGCATGTTGCACTTTTTTCCTGCAAAAAAATTAAATATGAGGGTTCTATAAATACGGTGATATTTATTGTTACTCCACTGGTCTAAGAGGAGATAGCCTCCAAACATGCCTCATTAGGTGCCTGTACAGTCTTAAGCGTAGCATCTTTGATTATTAACTCGTAGCATTTTGTATAAACGCTTTGAGACGAAGCCACTTGTCTAGGGGGGCTGGTATAAATTAGAGTCTTCTATTTACAATTGAGATCGCAAAATCCAATGATAAAATAGCGGGACCAAACACTACCTACACGGAACCATGCAGATTGTTTTATGTTAATTAAATGCACCAACAACACGCTCTCCCAAAGTATGCAGAGCACGCAGTCACTTGACAAAAATTAAATTCAGCCCGCAACCAAGCCTGGACACTGCGCCGAATACTGAACAGAACGATGCTATTTTTTGAGTTGTTTTGTCGTTTTTCCGTTATATTTAACTAAACGAGATAAATTCAGGAGATCAGCATAAACACATGTAACTAGAAAAAGCCATTGCAAAAAAGAAATCCATATCAGATCGGTCGAGGTCCTCACGATATGGTATGGAACAAAAGGATTCCAGGAACAACCAGACCAGGGCAAATTACGAAAAGGCCGCTTCCGAAATTAGCATCTGTCGGGAATTAAACCTGCAACCACCCGATGAACTGAGCCGATCAACTGATGAACTGAAGCGAGCGGCCAACGCTCAAACCACTGCGGCAAGCAGTCGCCAATTCTTTCCAAACGTGAGATTCTTTGGGAACAAGCGCTACGTACGTAGCTATGGTCCTATGCGTATAGCTACGATGACGACCGCATGACGCAATAGTTTGAATGAAGGCCACTCGGCTGACTGCATCGGATGGTTGCGGGTTCGATTCCCGCCAGAAGCAAATTTCGGAAACGGTCTTTTCGTTTGCCCTGGTCTGGGTGTCACTGGGATCGCCCCCAGTCCATTGTATGGTAGCCATAGTACAGGCGTTGCTTAGTTTGCGACCATACAGTTGGTGTGAAAGTCTAAAGATATTATTAAAGACAGGTGTTTCTCTACAAGGATCTCTACACCGTGTAGAGACCTTCTCAGCCCAGGTACAGTGTTCATTCTCGTGTTCAATGGGCATATATTTTAGTTTCATTGAACGACATGGGATGTTCCTGTTCAATGAACATAATGCCTACCGATCCGAGAGGAGCCAACGTCTTTCGAAGATTAAAGCACATACAATTTAATTTAATTTAAATTGCTCTACCGAAAGTGTAAATGGAGTTCTTAAAAATTTACCTAATAATGATTCGTATCTCATTAAAATACCTAATCGATTTTACATCCTTTAACTAAGGACACCTTATAACCTTAAGGACCTTATATAACTCGTTCTATCTAAAAAAAAAATACCACGTTCTAATTCCAATGAGACACCTACTATGTTCGTGACAGGTCGAGATGACATTCGGGTTATGAGCTTTTTGCAGAATAAAATCCGAATCAAAATTAACAGGACCCGATAAACCACAAAATTATTAAATTAAATTATTCTGTTGCGTTGCGGGTCCTGGTAATTTTGATTCGGATTTTATTCTGCAAAAAGCTCATAACCCGAATATCATCTCGACCTGTCGCGAACTATAGGTACACCATCAAAAATTTGACATGAAATTAAGATAACTCAATATATCAATCCAGTTATACTGATTCTGTGTACCTACTATTTATTATCATACATTTGGTTGTAGAATAAATTTGTCGTAATTGGTTTACACGTGCCAATTAATTAATTAATACACATAAATTACTCTCAACAAATCAGCCACATCTTACGTCAAAGGACATAATACATGATAATATATTATTCGGTATTCTACGAGTTAAATTATTCAAATTATGGGATACATTATCATTAACCCAAACTGAGTTATCTTTGTTAAATTAATTGCCTTACTTCGTTTTGTTTTCGTTAGATGCCTATAATAATGTTACATGATAAAGTTTGATTAAAATAAATATCACTCCTAAATATGTATGTTGCCTTCTGCCTTCTAGTCGTAGACAAAATTTTACATAACTAGAAATATTGCTTCCTCACCGAGTCCCCTCTAGACAATTGGCTGACGTCTACAAGCGTTCCTTCAAATCGCTACGCTTCATGTATGGAAATGACATAAGTCACGTGATCTACATAACGACTTGTCATGTCATTTCCATACATTGTGAAGTCTATTATATTCTATTCGATTAGCGTTCATGCCACTTGTCTAGGGGGCAGTTAAGTCAATGAAGAAAGTGGCAGAAACTCTGCAATTACGACGATGAGAAAGATACCTAGCAATACATTTAGTTTAGTTAGTTTAGTTTAGTTGGCTTAGCTAACAGAATGTCTCCAACCGTGGACTAAAACGCTACTGGGACAAGCAGTTGCACTGTATGACTTTCATAAGCTCCAAGCATTACACAACCCTACTGTTGCTACTGTAATAAAAGCGCTTCAGCACCACAACAGGGTTAACTTTTAAATTAAAAACTCTCGCCCCAGGATTTCACTAACGCTTGTCCGGTTCCCGCTTACGTGATACCACGTACGTTACGTGACATAGGTACTTACTTTTTATATCTCGTAGTACGGTTCTTCGAAAGTAAATGAGAAAAAATACACAAACATCATGGGATAGTTGCTCACTTCTATGTCAATCATACGCGAGTTCATACTGCTAAATTATGCATGATACGTGGAATAAATAATGTACCTAAGTATGTGTATATGTGTTGAACTGTTTATGTGATGTTTGTATTCAGAATTTGTCTGTATCTAGTAACGTACGTTTTGTTTAATCACCAGACGAGTTCCGGACATATTTTATCTTTTATTTATTATCTGTTTCATTTTTATTTGAGGCAGAGGAACTCGTTCGGAAAGGAACGTTAATAAAACACATGATAAAATTGACGGGACATGTTATCTCAGAAAAAAATGAACGACGAATTCCCCGAATTCCTAAATAATATACCGTCATTCTTTATATTTATAACATTCTCAGTTATTGTTGCCTCAAACGCGTCGCTTACGAGCGCAACTGTGTAGATTGACGTCATTAATCTTTGCCACGAATTCTAAGATTAATATAATGCAGGCTTGCGGAAACCCTGCGGCCTTGCTTATAAGGTAAAAGGGTTGTATTGAGCGCAGGTTGTATTGAATAAAAGGAAATATTTTCTCGCTATAAACCGGTAACAGTTGTTTATATGGCTAACGTATTTTCTTTAGATTGCTTAAAGAATTTTAACATTTTAGTAGGTACACTATACATAGGTGCACGTAATACACCCACTGTGATGTGTGACACAGAATGTGTGCCCTAAAGACAACGTTTCGTAGACTTTTTTATCCGAATATCAAATGTATGTTCCCTACATTCTTTTCGGAAAATATTCATACTCTTAAAATCCGGGCGGGATTTTCTCACCTGATTTTGTTATGTTCATTCGCCGGTCCACACATTGTTCGTAGAAGCTGAACAATGTCCTATGCCTTTGTAATACAGGCGTGGACCGTGGCATGGCGTACAAAGGAATCCTGACATCCTAGATAACATACGAAGGGCTGAAATGGCAAAAATGTTTAACGCTCGTGCTGAACTGAAAGAAATCTTTTCTACTTACCTAACATTTTACAAAGGGTAAAACGGAATGATTTTTAACAAAAGCTAGAGTAACTAGCTTGCTTGTGTTAACCAATATTATTGATTAAATAACGAAAAGTACCTAAATGTCAATATCTAAAGGCTTTGGCTAAGTTAAGGAAAAATAAATAGATATACCTATCGCCACGTAGTAATAATAGCGACAACCCCTAAACATTTCCCCCCTTATTTAGTCTGTGAATATAAACAAGGTTTTGGTTGAGATACAGCAAGATAGGCGTTTGGCATTTGGTTGAAGCTATTATCTAGACAGTGACGAATTGCAGCTATAGATCTAGTAGCAGATCAATCACTTCACGCAATTTGTCTTGATCTACTAAGTTCCAGTGAAGTATAACATTCCGGTGTTATCTCAGAAATAATTCATTTTTGCAAGACGTTGGTTGCCACTTTTTTTAGGCATGTAATTAACCCGACTTCTTTTTAATAGCATTTTTGGTCTCTAAAAAAATACATTGCTCTCTGATTTACTAACTCAGCCACTATTAATATGCGATTGTGCATCAAAAAAATCCTATTTTAGCCACCACAACTCAGCCACGTAGTTATTTTTTAGCATCTATATTTGTAACTTAGATTCAAGAAGTAAACCTCTAATTATTTATTTTTGGCACCTAAAAAGTAGAATAACACTCTGTGACAAAGTCGAAGGAGCACCGCTTCGCGGGGCTCCTATTTCTGAGTTCAGCGACACCAGTAACCTAACACAAAGGGCAAGACGGGGGTTTAGTAGTAGTAGTTCCCTTCGAAAACATGTCGGTATTGCCAATATGGCTCATCCTCCTGGTGAAAAATACGCATCAAGGTGCTTTTACGTTGATCTTCGAATTGCAAATGTGATAACAGATCTACGAATTCCGTTACATGTAGTAGTGTGCTGAACACAAGCCTGATGAATGCAATGTTAGGTACCATATCTATTAAAATAATACAATGATTTATTAAGTTACATAATCTCATTGAATTTTGTTTGTCAATGTTTCGAAAATAAATATAATGTGGATTCCCAACACTCCGGAGTGGCAGGCAATAACTAGCGATAGTCCCAAATTGCGGCGCACTTCAATCGAGCTCACTGCCAATCGTTTACTCTATCCACTTCATGAAAGTTTCAGCAGACGATTGTAGGAGCCGTCTCATGGTTGACCCCGACTAAGACATGCCTGGATTGCTGAGTAGAAGCGAATTGTTACTGAATAAACAACGAGTTCTACTTAATAGATATTGATTCCGGATAGTTCAGACAGAAAAGTTATTTGTCCGATAAATAATAAATTACCATAAAGACGATTATGGTCTGAATTTATTATAAATCTCGAGTCAATTTTTTCGACTGTTAGTAGGTATATTTATAGCTATCGGGTCTCAATAAAGAAAAACATTGACATATTAAGCTTTCTCAGCTTCAATATTTACATAATATCTATGATAAGGAATTTATATTATTTATCCCCGGTGACTTTCAGTTCTCATGACATTCAGCCGTCTGGCGCGCTCCCAAAAAGAATTAAACGAGCCTAAAACTATACCAATACCTTTGGAAGCAATCTCGTTTTAGTGGCGAGACTTTTAATTTAGACTAGACTTCTAGTTTATTTCTTGGCGCTGGCAAGCAAACAACATTACAATATTTTAATACAAAATTGCCTTAACACTTAGCAGTGAACATTAAATGTGCAGTTTATGCAGCAGTCCTATTTGTCATTTCAATTTGATCACATTTTATAGTAGATGCCTATTATATTCAGTATTTAATTTATCAGCTCAATACTCAAACTCTACTAAAATACGCCTTCTTACTCTACTTGATAGTTTCTAGTATTTTGCAAAATCAAAACACATTCAAAGTAAAAATCCACCCACCGCCTATTTGTTACTTTCAATCGTTCTCTCTGAACAATTTGTTTGCAGTTAGTATAAAGTACTTAAAATTACCTCTTTACACTCTTCATACTCTACACTCGGTATTATTAACATAATATCTGTGGTAAATATAATCCACTAATTTATTCATGAACATGAGTAGAGATTACCCAGAGGGCGTTTAAAATAATTACGCGGTATGTTGTACATAGGTAAGTTACAACGTTTAAATATACCTTCTAGTAAATATACCTGTAGGCTCCCACTGCACTATATTATGACGATAAGGTCGTTCGCTTGGAATTAGTTTTTATCAATTTTATTTAAGTAAGTAAGTACCTTTTTAGTAACAAATTTTCTTTTTATGTTTTTCTACACTTTTAAACTACTCTGCTTTAAGGTTACTTAGACTTAAAACGGTGACTAACGAACACATTTTTCACTCTTAATTCTGAAGAATATTTAATTAGTTAATCAATTCAAATGTTGAATATTGATCGCAGTTTCCACGGTCTGCGCGGATGCAAGCTAACTGTTGAACTCAATCCAGCTGTTCTATCATGATCACTTCTAAATGTTATGAGCAGCCCATAACCGTTACCTACCGAGCTCAGTTGCGGCGTGCATGCAAAATAGCATGAAAATGATGCGAAAATTAAGCTACAAAGCGGTAAGCACAGCTATTACCGTGCTCCACACATCCGTTTGTTTATATTAGCGTGTGCTTCGCCAATTTCCTTGTCTAGTACTAAGAATTTATCTTAGGCGAGGATAACATACATATTTGTACACATTTTACTTACTTAAGTTACTTATAAGCAAATAAATTATAATAATAAACGTAAGTAGGTATAATTTCTTTGCAAGCAATGTACTAATATAAACCATTTTTAGGCTGGTTATAGCTTACTTTATACTTACGTAAGCTGTAAGTTGCGAAAAACTATAGCAATAATAATACTAGTTTTCTAAGGTGTCGGCGCACGAGTATATCGATCGTTAGTAACTTACGTCAGTCAAATGTAATCCCCGCCCATTTTATTTTAGTATCATGTAGAACATATTCTAAACAGTTTCTTTAATTTCGAGGCGGGTAAACGTAGAAAGAAGAGTAACACCTTTTCATCGGTACCTACCTTTGATACAGGATATTTCGATCAAAATATGGAAACTCGGTTGGAAATTGAGAGCGTGCAAATAGAGTGGCAAATGTTTCTATCTTTGAGTGTTGTCTTGCACTTTCTCTCAATTGTGTTGTCTCTTTCGCGGCGCTCAGTGGCGGCTGCCAAACCCAATTTGACTCCGAGTTTGTTTGTACTTTTATTCATCGTTGTCGGCTTTTGCCTTTCATTCCTCGGCTGTGGATATTCTACGTAATTGAATTACCTACTTTAGCCGGCACGAACGAGTTCAAATATTTACACTCAGTTTAGCGAAATATTATCTAAGGTATAGGTAATTAAGGGTAGGGAGGTGTAAAGTCAGACGAAATCACTTTTATCCAGAGTAGTTTTTAAGAAGGCTAAGAACACAAAATTATCATTGTAAGTGTGACTGAGTGTATTACCGTTTTACATCTATATAAATACAGTATTCTATCATTCAATCCACAAAATAAACGAGAATTTACGAGAATTCTTCCAAGGTCTGTTGACCGACGTTGGTATTTAAACATCACGTATAAAAGGAGACATAAACTGTGTAAATACGTTTTCATTACCACTAAGGCTGACGAATGATTTCGTCACTTTTATTTTCCAACAGCGGGGGCGGCTCGTAAAAAAGAAATAAACATTTCCACACATTTACTTTGAGTTACAGTTGAAGCGAAGGACGATTGGGAATTTACAGTACGACGTTTTTAGCCCAGTTGAGTGATTATTAAGGTTTTTTATTCCGTACAGAAGAGTCACTGAAAAGCTTTATACAAGTTTAACAGTATTTAGGTACTGAGATTAATGTAATATCCACACTTTAAAAGGCTTTCTAATGGGAGGTATTTATTTTATTAATATGTTTGTATTATCAAACTTTTTGTGAAGTGTGTTCATTTCGCTGGCCGTATAGCACTTCAGTACCTGCGTAATGCGTTAGTGTGCAACGAAGCAGCAAGTCAAAGTCTGTGCATCTTTTCAAAGCAAGTTGATGTCAGTAGCAAGCCTCATAAACCGTTCTGCTTGTGCTTTATATACAACTCAATGTATAGAACTCACTTCGCTCTCACTCAATATAATTGTATGCACAGCTTTCAAATATTTGTTTCATATTAAAATGTTGAATTAATTGTTTAATTTAAAGAAGATAGATATTTAGATTTTTTGTACGTTAAGCTCCTAAATATAACTAGGCGTTAGTAAATCCTTTTATCTTTTTTCTTGTTACAGTGATACCTCTATTGTTTTTGTACGCTAAAATGTATGTTAAATTGAGCACTGAAATGCTGAAATACTAGAAATAGAGATGCTTCATTTTTATTCTTGAAAGCCAATCTGAACGTTCCAACTGTTTCGCGAGCTTATAAATATTTTCGTGATCTAACAAACAGATTTATGAAACGCGAAGATAACCAAAACAAATTGTTCAACGTTATTTAAATTGTAAGAAATATTGATAAAGTAACAACAAATTAAAAAAATGCGTTAAAAGAAGTTTAAAAGTTTTAAAAATTGGTTTCATAAAACTAACCATTTCTTTTTACATCACTACAAATTGAGTTCCTTCTCGTCAAAACTCGCTTCACAGCAATTACACGATCAATCGATTGTGGGCCATTAGAGCGCCCGGACACGTCACTCAAGACGTTCTCCAGAGGCTTGATAGTTCCGCCGCCGCTACCTATCGTAATATACTGAAAAAACAAGTTCCACCAAGATATTGTTTACGAGTGGGTACGTGGGACTAACGTCACCTTGAGCTGAGGCTATATGAGAAAATGACAATCATATATTTTTTTCTCTACTTTGTGTTATTCGAAAATCGAAGCTAAAGATAGCAATCGCATACATACGCGTAATATTTCTGCCGACTAAGTACACTTAGATTGTTTTCAAGATACAAATAAACACAGTTTTCTTTACATTATATACGCAGGATATGATTGACTTAGGTACACTCATCTTAACCTGAAGGACTATTATGAGAAAAAAAATACATCAAAAAATTACAGTTACCTACTCCCAGCATCTACTTAAGTACTTGCATAGTTAAAAGGATTGCTTGCATTTCCCTCGCGCTAACGGGGTACTACCAACATACTAAAGTGGAAAAAGTAAGTGGATAATAAAAAATATCGACATCAATAACTTCAGCAACGTGTGGTGGAAGCTCATTTCCGCTACGAGGTTGCGCTAAGCCGTAGCCCGTAGCTACGTGCTACGTGTTTATGTATCCAGCGTAAAGTACCCACAAGCGAATCCGGTTTTTTTTTTTTAATTGCCCATTAGGTAACTGATTTATTAGTTCGAGTTTACTATCTGGAAAATGTGCTCGCGATATCATTTGCATTTTATGCTCCTAGTGTAGTATCTATCTAATTTCAAGATGTTAGTTAGGAATACTGGGTGGTTCAAAATTTTGATGCCTCACATCCAGGGGAACCCAAATTGTATATTTTATGTAATAAAAATTACTGATGTCCCTTTTTAAAATGTATATGCATGTTTACCTTATACTTAAGAACTCTATTTCATCATGCGAGTTGGACTTTTACTACGTACACCTTTAGTAGTATACAAAAATAATATACGTAGGTACCCCATTAACATTCTAACTAGAGGAAATCACTATTATCATACGTGCCCCCTAAATTGATATTATAAAATAATACAGTTAGAATAATTGGGTACTCTAGCTTTGTAGGGATTCATGAATAATGAATGTTTGCGCGCCGTATGGCCGAGATGAATCGCTGTCGTTGAATCCATCAATGCCTTGTTGAAGACGTGATATTTCAACAGTTATTACCCAACCGTCGAAAAAAATATACCTAAAGGAAAATGATAAATTGAAACAGCGTCCTGTATAATGTTCGCTATTTTTGTTTCATATTCTGATGAAAAACGGTGTTGGCCACAGATGGCTTTCACAGATACACCGGACGAGATTAGTTTCTTAGTAATTTCACTTCGGTACCTCCGTAAAATTTACGGTGGTATAAGTGAATATAAAGTTTGTGCTGAGAACGCTCTCGTTTTTGCATCTACCTACGAACCTATAACGCCACATTGCATTACTTTAGTAGTTTAAGAGAGAATCTTTCTTGTTGAGAAATTTTCGGTGTAGACGAGCCATAAGATCGTCCGGAAACGGAGCAAAAGATACGCTAGAATTGGGGCAATAAGTATAATTTTTGATGATTCATAATCATAAAGATGAGCTCATAAAAAAGCCCTTTTCGTGAACTCATCGTCCTTAACAGATAAAACAAGTCTTGAAGAAACGACCTTGTATAATAGCGGTTATGAAATATGGAGTTGGAGCCAAGTCCTAGAACTAAAAAGACAACGTGAAAAGATAATTTTTGTGCCGATTTTTTTTTTGCCACAAAGGTAACAAGGGGTGTGTACCACCCGTGTAACAAGGGGTGTGATAATTTAACAGCCAAGTCAAGCAAATAGGTGTTTTACTAAAATTGATCCTATACCTAATACTTAACATCTATACAAATAAATAAAATTGAAGTAGTGTTTGTAATGCCTAAATAACTGCTTTTTTTTAAGTGTATGGTAATTAAAACAAAAAAACTATTTTTATTTTTTTGTCTATCTGTCTGTCTGTTTGTTTCGGCTATTCTCCGAAACGCCTGAACCGATTTTGATGGGACTTTCACTGGCAGATAGCTGATGTTATAAGGAGTAACTAAGGACATTTTTATTTTTAGCAACGTTAACAAAAGAAATATGTTAAATTCCACCCGTACGAAGTCGCGGGCACAGCTAATAGTAATACTTATAAAAATTCTGTTATCAATCAACGCTATTCATCTCATGTTCAGGTACTTTGTAACGATAAAGTTCTACGAAGAAATCCAACATTATTTTCTTCCTCTTTGTGTCGGTCAAACAATAGACATATTTCCAAGAAAATGCCCGTACCTGACTGAAAAATATATCTTTGAATGAAATCTAATGAGACGCTAATTTAATTTACGAACAAAGTCAAAAGAAAATTTCGTTAGAAGGTTCAAACACACAGCCATTTTATCTTAAAATGTCTTCTATCTTTAGGCCCGATGAATTATATTTCAGTAACATAACAACGTCGTTCTCAATATAATACAATATATACAGTGCATTAAGTGCGTCTGGAATTCAACAGAATACTAAATAAACCTACATTATTCTTGGCATTTCTATTCATATGAATGAAAACACGTCATAGAGCACCACAAATGAAATATAAAGCACTACACTACTTATCCATAATAATTAGTTTTCATTGCCTCTCGAGCTTTTCTACGCAAGTGATGTTTATTTCAAATTAGTTTTGCACTTGAGTTAGAAATATATAAAAATACAGACTCGTAACCACGTTGGGTAGGTACCATTTGCTAAATAACTGTAGAACTAACTTACCTGATTGATTATCTCAACAAGAAATTACTACCTACACTATAATTACTACTACTCAGTTATGTCAGTCACGATATAGCTGCAAAGTTTTTCTTGAATAACCAACGTTTTTTTTAAACAATACGACAATAATGATGATAGCTATAGTAGCGACGCGACGACGTTTACTGAAGAAATGTTGGCTTATGTGATGCTGGCGGAAACCCACCGCGGCACACGGAGAGGCCACGCACACGGGCCATGCTTCGCTTTGCAAGAAAATGTATGTAAGACGTCATTTCGTGCGTAGCCTCTCCGTTCGCCGCGGTGGACACGGTTGCATACATTTTCTTGCAAAGCGAAGCTTGACCCACGGGCGTGGCCTCTCCGTGCGCCGCGGTGGGTTTCCGCCTTTACTGTCACATGTTCATGTAGGGGTTTGATCGCTGTCGCGTCGCGGTCGCAGTACCAATGCGTCCCCGGCCAAAAACCATTAAAGCATCCAAAATCCATTGGTATGACCGAATCCTTCTAATCGCCTTTGTGCAAGCTATCATACGTCGTCAATGACAACACGTCGTCGGTGAGGCAGGTGTTTTGTGTGTGCACGTACCACGCGTTAAACTCAAGAATATACTACGAGCCATATTCATGAGTTTTAGGAGTACCTATACTTACTAAGAATAGAGATAAAATAGTTATGTGCAATACATAACTATTTTATCTCTACCTACCTATCTAAAAGAGACTTTCAAATTTAAAATACTTTTTCTTTACGTAGTACGGTCAGCAACATAAGTCGTTGAACCATGGACCAATTACTAAGGGGACTGGCCCTAAGCAACTCGGCCGAGTGGTCGGCCTAGTACTAACATCGACATAAAACGAAGCGAGTAGTTAAACTATTTACCGGTAGATAGAACAATGAAAATGAAAAAACAATGACCACGTTTTTTTTCATACATATATCTAATAAGGGCACCTATTCTTTAGTCTTTACTCTGTGCGTTGAACATTCTCAGTTTTTCAAATCGCTTGCACACTTTTGCTTTGCATCAAATCCATTACTTTTCTTCATCTCAACAATATTTAAATATGTTAAGTTTATTTAATTTTGTCAATGTTTACCAAATAGAGTATTGCCTATTTGACAAATTTAGAATGTTCACGGACTTATGTTGGGGACTGTACCTAGAAAACTTTTCTAGATATGTACTAAATAAAGTTTCAAAGGCACGTCTCGTCAACGATCCTTTGAAATACTCGTCAGTATAAAGTATGTAATATATTCAAATATTATTCAAACGAGATACAGTCCAACGAAATTTATAGACATCTAAAACTGATGAAATAACTTCAAAAATTGCGAGAGTGAAAATAAAATAACCCACACCTAAACCACCTAGATTGTTTTACCAGGGTACGATTTCTGGATGGTTATAAAAAATACCCGAACCTAAATCACCTGGATAGTTTTGCCTGGCTAAGATTTTTGGATGGTTATAAAAAACCCTACCCTAAATCACGAGATTAAAATGGTATTCAAAAAAGATCTACAATAAAGAATAGAAAAATTAAGAATGTTCAACGTCTTTTGTTGCTGACGGTACACTGAAATTCTATTAATTCATATTTCTATTAATATTAACAAGAACGACTTGACTTTTCCATTTTCACTCTAACACAGCTTATTCCATGTAAATTTATTCATTTTCAGCAGTGTTAAAGGACCAGTTAGAAAACTTCCGTCGGAACCTGATTCCTTGGGTAATATGGAAATAGGCAGCTTTATCAGAATATATTATTTACTAATATTTTATTATCAATTTATTTAAAGCTTACAATCTCGGATAAAAGTTTGATGTCGCCATAACGTGCCGATTATCTATCTATAAATTTTACGCAAACATATTCAGTAATAAGTTCATTATTCAATGCAATAGGTAATCCTATAGCGAATAGGCAAATAGGAAATAACTTAGTAGGTAAACAAAGTAATAGTCGGTACGTAGTAGTAATAATAGTAGGTAGTACCTAATACGTGTTATCATAGATTTTTTCTTTCGTATCTGAGAAGCACATCCCCTGAAAGAGAAACTGTTGGCAGTTTTGTCGGTCGTTTGAGGAAAAACTAGAGATAAATCATGTTGATACTTGATACTGTTAATCCGACTCCCCAAAAACATTTTATTAGGTTAAACGAAGACATATCTTTGCAGCCTTCTAGTTAGTTTATAGTATAGAAATTCTTTATAGTTATTGGTTATTATTTCTTTGCGTTCGATGCCTACCTATGTACTTACATACGTACTAAATACAACGTTAAAATCAGGGGCGCCGACTCCGTGGGTGCTCGGGGGCTCCAGCACACATGACAGCCAAATAGTGGGTGCAGAGCACCCATGACCCCAGACATTAAAATTAGCAATATTTCTGAAACATTTCCCGCTCGCACATTTCAATTCATTTATTTAGTTAGATTAAACATGTTTAATCAATCAATCAATGTTGAATCAATTAAGCTGTTTTTTGGGTTTCAAAGTTAGAGTTAGAAAAATTTGGTATTCAAAATATTACATGAGCGTTTGACGTGTGCACTTTTGGATTTTCCCAATACTTTTTTTTACTTATTTTTCCTACATTTAACAAATGCATCACCTTTTTGTCCTACTGCTTGTCTGTTCTTTTAAACGGGTCATCATGAGCACCCACGGGGTTGTTGGAATGCCGGCGTCTCTGGTTAAGATTAACACCAAACAGAGATACCAACATACCTACACTCCTACATGGTTATTGTACCATGGATTCAGATACATTTTTCAATAGCATAATATTTAATACTTTATAACTTAATTTACTCACTTAGCACTAGGTAGGTATACCTACCCTATCCTATCCTATTCTTCTATCCTATTCTGTTTAAAAAATATCACTCGACTCATTTATTCATTGCCAATCCCATCCCATCCCACTAATATTATAAATGTGAAAGTTTGGATGGATGGATGGATGGATGGATGGATGTATGTTTGTTACTCAATCACGCCAGAACGGCTGAACGTATCTGGATGAAATTTGGCACAGAGATAGATTATAGTCTGAAATAGCACATATGCTATCCCGGTAAAATATCAGGTTCCTGTGAGATTTTAAAGTTAATGCGGACGAAGTCGCGGGCAGAAGCTAGTATTATCTATATAGGTAGGTATGTGCTTACTTACAAGATCTTTCTCGTAGTGAATGGTAGCACAACAACTTCACATCGACTCCATCAATCATCCAAATAGTTGTTTCTAACAGAACATATTTTTTGCTGTAAAAAACATATTACTTACTCAAAGACTATTTCGTAAAAAATTGTAAATGTTTTGTAACATTTTTCTTATTTGTTGGTACAGACAGACTGGACGAATATATTTTTATAAGTAGTAGTACCTATATGAAAAAAGGAACAAAAAAGAAGCGGCCCCTATGCTGTTGAAATTGTGGTTTGTTTTTTGTGAGTATAGGTATCCCACGTATAATTTTATTTTTATTGTTCCCAGCAAAAGATCAATGACGACCGCTTGGCGCAGTGGTTCAAGTGTATGCCACTCGGCTCACTGCATCGGGTGGTTGCGGGTTCAATTCCCTCCTAAGACACATTTCGGAAATGGCCTTTTCTTAAATTTCCCTGATTACTGGGATCACCCCCAGTCCATTGCATACGGTACCAACCCATAGCAGGTACAAGCGTTGCTTAGTTTGAGATCATACTGTTGTTATGTTGGTCTGGCGATATTTATTATTTACTTATTTCCGCAGAAAAATTCATCAAAGCTGTCTTTCTTCTTTATACTTGCCCACTTTGTACCTTCTTTATACCTTTGAAATGTTTGACTAAAACATTCTAAGTCATTTCAAGGGGATTAATTCACAAAGCGAGGTTAATTACTTTGGAATTTCAAAGTTGAATTAAGTATAATTGTTTCCAAATCTCCGCCCGAGTGGCAGCCTTCATGAAATTGTTACGACTCATTGATCGAAAAATTTCTAACTACCAATTCCACAAAAATACTAACTGGAACAAAGGAAGATTTATAATCGCGATTATTCAAACTTGGTATCTTGAAAGACAACAATTTTGAAGATATCTACGCAACTTTAAAGGTTCAGGTCCTTTATTAAGATAATAATTTTATTTCCACATGAATGCCGAGACAAGTAGATTAGGATATTTTATTCCCTACTTCTAATTTAAACGTACTTATTCAGATTTCGTGTCCATAAATCCCAATGTCAAAGGGACAAATTCTTTTTTTTTGTAAATTATATTTACTATGTATTATGTTATTAACAGTCTGACAGATGACAATTTTTTTTTAAATAGCTTCAATTACCTAATTATTCTCGAGAAGCTCTAGACCAGGAAGACAGATTACAACAGAATCTCAGACGAAATTATGCTCCAGAAAATTAAAAACTTTTAAAACTTTCTCATAGCTTGATGAATTGAGGTTTTGTGAACACAAGCTGACGTTTATGTTTACCATAAAGTGGATAAAATATGTAAGCCAAGGCTGTTGAGCTAAGATACCCTGAAATTAGGTGGTTTGAGATTTGCTAGTGATAGTAAGAATGTAATTGACCTACTCGTAATTGTGTCGAGTATGAGCCACGCGGACAGGTAAAAATAGCGTAGGTTTAGGTATCATCTATCTACACGTTTTAATCACAGAACAGTCAGTTTATTACTTTACAATTCTAAATGAAATGAAATGTAACGTCACGACTTTTATCCCCATTCGGGGGTAGTCAGAGGCTTGAGTGACCATACACCACCACATTGTGGAGGTATTAACCAACTCAAAGCCCACGTTTCACCAGATAGTCAGAACCCAACGTGACAGGTGATGAACCTTGTCGCCGTGTATACAGGAACTGACTATTACCACATAATAGAGAACGTACTATTACCTAATCCCGAGAGATAGGTAGGTTTCCTCACGATGTTTTCCCTCACCGTCAGCGAACTGTAAATTATGCACATAGATGAAAATTCATCCATTGGTGCATGCCCCACCGGGGATCGAACCTGGGGCCTTCGATTGCTAGCCCAAGCTACTAATTAAATTGTTCTGTGCATACGTCAGTCAGTGGTATAGTTATTTTTATTTGACTCTACTGTGAGAGTGTAGAGTCTACACTGTCTTGATTTTCTTACATACTTATAAACTTATGAAAATTATATGCACTTAACATAAATGACCTGCTTATGAACCTATAATTTCTGTATTTAAGTACAGATTCTGTGGTACAGAATAGTAGGTATATGGGTTGCTATAATACCACAAGACGAAAGGACGTGAAGCAACATTTTCGATCGTAGTGCTTGATAATGTCAGTGGTCGATGGAAGCTAACGAGAGCAAACACAGCCCTGAACTGGGTCAACAAGAGACACCGTATCCAAGCCTCCCGTACCTACTGAATACGGAACTTAGATTCAACCCAGCTTACTTGCAGTAAGGTGTTATTTCATTAGGAGTCAGAAAATCCAAACAAATGGTACAGATGGCCAAAGGTATTAATAATTCCAAAACTTTTGATAATTCAAAGTGTAGCAAATTGCGGCGTTGTAGCCGACTTCACCGACGATCATCAGTTTTATGAACACATTTTCAATTGATCTCAAGGGATAGACAGTCTATCATAGACTACAGCCGAGTACGTAAATAGGCACTTGTGCACTATTTTCCAAAAAAAATGCAAATTTAAAGAAGCTAGTGCTGCTTATAGAATTTTGTTGAACTGAGGTCATTAGTTCTCACAATGTTTAGATTAACATCCACAGTAGTACCTACTTTATAAATGGTATTTATCTGATAAGCAGGAACAATTTAATTAATTTCATGCAATAATATCACTGTCCAAAACATTGAAACTCCGAAGCGATTAGAACTTCCGCCATCATTTGCATGATAGCTTATTGCGAGAGATGTAATATAGTATTTGGGAGGTTTACCTGGCCTTTTAACGAAAATTCAAATAGATATAAACTTATAGGTATTTAGTCTAGTCCTATAATAAGGTTCACAACATAGGTAGGTTCACAACATAGATACCTAAGACAGGTAGAACTTTCATACTTCCCCTCGCTAGGTATAGGATCAATAAGTTGATTTTATTGAATCGATTCAGTAGGTACTTCTAAAGTAAGGATATTTGTATGCGAAAGAAGCACGACTTCCACAACTTTCGATTAAGTTTCGAGATACCTATTCTCTTCCGCGATTGCCGGATATGGATAATGTTGAAGATAAGTGGTTTTATCTTACCGAATAGCAATCCTATTATAACAACTTTAGATCTTAGTACCTATTTGATTGAAACCGAATACGTGTGTAGGTAAAGATGTTTCAGTCTAAAACCCCGACTAAACGTGATTATTTAAATGTGTGAAAATAATATTTATTGCAACGCTTTACTTAAAGATTATTAGCAATATGGGCTATCCACAAATGCAGTCCTCTGCGAAATGTTATACTTCTATACCCCGCGGTGTAGGCTTACTTGCGTTGTGTACTAACAGTCAGTCAGTGAAGCAAATTTTTTTATCAAGTAGATTGCTGTAGGTCCCTCCATACGTATTAGGTATGCCTACGTATACGTAGGTAGGTATGTAGATGTAGGTACCCTTGTTTTCATTGGGCACGTTCCGAAGATTTATGGAACATCGAACGTCAATGATATGATATCAGGGAAAAAATATTGTAGAGTTGATTATATTTTACAAAAATAAAATGTTCGTTTCAGAATTTCAATCTATAATTTATATTGTAGACAATTCTATAATAATCTATTATAGGTACTTACACGTAATTAGTACCTACCTATTAGGTACACCTGAGCTAACAATTAAAATTGAACTTTATAAGCTTCTTTTGAATGAAGGCATGGTTCAAAGGAACTTAATAGATTCCAAGATGATATTCGGTTGCACCAAAAACAAATTATTTTTTTATAGAAAGAGTAAACAATATCCCAGTTTTTGCCTCAAATTCCCGAAGTCTAAATAGGTATTCGGTCACAATAACAAATCAACAATATGTACGGACCTAGATACTGGCTAGGCTCTGTTATTCTCATTTTATATGGGAATGTTAGTCTAGCTAGAATACAGCCGTAATAAAATTAATATCTGCCGAACGAAATATAACGAAGTTGGTTAGGATATGTACCTACCTACTACGTATACTTATCTACCTATTTTACCTATACTAGTTTCATAGCGACCACACCGTTTGTTGGTGTGTTGCCAAAATTAAACTAGACTCTACAGGTGACAAAGGTTACATTATTCTAAACAAATAAAAATCTACATTATACCTACCTGTTTAGGTGTAGTTTGATTAATAATTAATAGGTAGGGCAAGTCCGGGCATAGTGGATAGGCCAGGCAAAGTGAATACGCTTTATTTCTCGTCAAGAACATGTCGGAACACGCGCTCCTCGCGTCATTACACTCACCCGCCCGTCCGCTTTCGCGGGCAAACAAAGATGGCGGAAGGTCTCGTCGCGTTCGAGAGAAAAATCGAAAAAACCAAATAGTGAAGTTTTCTTATTACTTTTCATGATACGTAATACTTTAATAACTCATATAAAAGTTAACCATAATGTTTAGTACGATTATGTCCTCTAAGTGCATATTTTCAACTATAAATACTGAGAGTTTTGTTACTTTGTCGCCACTTCATTTGGTTTTAGGTTAGATTGAATGAAATGAATAGGTGTAAGGCAAAGTGATCACGGGCAAAGTGGATACGATAATATTAATGCGAAACCAAAGACTGCGACAAATAAAAATACTAAAACGACCAAAAATATAATTGTTAAAGATAAAAGTAAGGATAGTGGTAAGAAAAACGAGGAAGAACAGTTTGTATGCTATTATTGCGGGGAAAACTATATAGAAATAAATGAAAAAAACAATTGATGATTGAGTCACGAAAAATACACGGCTTATATGAAGGAATAGTCTTATTTCTTTGTGATATCTGCACTGATTAGTTTAAAACTAAACTAAGTATTTGTGTTCACTTTGCCCTATCGTCCTATCCACTTTACCCGACCTATGGGGCAAAGTGGATACCGGCATATGTTGCAATATTATTGACAATTAAAATTAAAGAACTGCTATTAAGCAATTTTTGTTGATTACATTAAAAACTTTAATAAATGTTGATTCTCATTGAACATTTGTTTTATTTATATGCCTATTGGTTATCTTCCTATAGCCCATCAAACGTTAAGGTGTCCACTTTGCCCGGACTTCCCCTAATAGGTACGTAACCGAAATCAGAAACCGAGCGTCACTTAAAGTAATTAGATTTACCTATACGAAGCTGTACCTATACTTAAAGCAATGTTAATTACAAAATAATTCAATTAACATGGATTAGAGGTCGCTGTGTGTTTCATGCATATAATCGTCGGCCTTGCTTGCCTTTGATGATTACATGAGCACGCTAGGCAAATTGATTATTAGAACCGACCGAGATCAGCAGGGATGTTCCTACATAATACCTAACTACTTAAGTAATTTGATTCAAATCAGGCACAATGGCAGGCTAGAGTTCATGACTTCAGGCTTGTCATCAAACAAACATTCCTCCAATAAAAGTAGAATTTCAGCAAATCGAATTTTGTGCTGTTATTTAGGTAAAAATTGCAGTTGCTTTTAAGTTCAATTTAAACTTGTTTACGCTTTGCTAAATCAATCAAAAGTTAAATGGATGGAACTAAACAGAAAATAAAGTTAACCTACACACAATTCGTAGGGGTAAATAGGTATAAACTGCCTCTACCAAGTTACAAATATGCTGCCAAGTTCTATTTCTTATAGGTATTCTAGTATATCGACAAACATTCCTCTCCAAAAATCCAAGGCTCGACATTTTCGCTAGACTTCTCCTAGCCATATTACTTAGTTGCTATTTCATTGTAATAAATATGTATGAACCATTACGTAGCGCCAAAGTTTTTCAATAAACTAAACAGATAAATAAAAGAGCATTTTCCGGGGTCTTGAAGGGATTAGGCTTCGAGCATGGAAGATTTATGAGGCAGCATTATTCACGGTTCTCCTTCACTTTGAATTTTCATCACGTCCCCGCTAAACTTACGCTGTCACTAAGTAAGTAACGACTGGAACTTTTGGTGTAACGAGACCGCTGGCTGTCATGTGTAGTACTCAGTTAATGCTCGCTCCATTAGCGGCACCGATGGGTGTCAAGTTCAACGGGTTATTGATTTGCTAAGCTCTATATGTAGAGTCTACATTATAATAAGTACACGCACTGCGTTTTAGATAAAACTGCCCTAACTTGACACGAGTAAACCAAACCTTAGATTCACGGAATTAGATTGGTGAACCAATAAAAAATAAATTGGTCTTGCAACAAAACTAAAATTTACCAAAGTATCCAATTACAAAACCTACTGTAGCATGTCTTTGACTGGCTTGCTCGTACTTTCCCCTCATCATAACGCACGTGCGTACGTAGGTAATTGATATTAACACGTCCATAAAATCGCCCACAGACGATGAAATACAACCTACATTACATAATTCTTCGGCAATCATGATATATTCCCACCTGCTCTGTGAGAAACAGACAAAATAAATAATTATATCGCTCGCCGCGTGAAATGTAGGTGTGATTTACAGCGGCTGTAGGTGGGTTCGTTATATATCGCTAGACAACACACCAACTGTATGGTCCAAAACACATACATATTTTTTATAGGTGACCATGCCAGGGACATGTGTCCATAGTAACATTTCAATCATAATCCATTTCCGAAAGTTGCCTGGCGGGAATTGAACCTGCAACCATCCAATTACCAAAGTACCTAATTAATTTTCGAAGCATTGTTATGTACGGTCAGCAACGAAAGTCGCTGAACATTCTCAGTTTTTCAAATAGCTTGCACACTTTTGTTTTGCATCAAATCCATAATTTTTCTTTATCGAAACAAAATGTAGACATGTTGCTAGTGTTTGGTTTTATAAAGGTTTACCAACGTTTGTAGAATCAAGAGTATAACCGATTTGAAAAATTCAGAATGTTCAGCGACTTTCGTTGCTGACTGTACCTACCTACCTACTCACTCTCTTCTTACCTTTAACTTAGGTAGGTACATCAATGTATAAAACTCAAGTTTTCATAGATGATTTTGGTAAATAGTGTAACTACCTATTTAAATGTTAATAAAGTCGTTCTAATAGGTACCTATAAATAGATATTTATTCCGGTGACTCCCAACAACAAACATGGAGGGCTTAGTACCTACCAACCCTGAATCTCCCCTAGTATGTCGGCAAACAATTTCCGTTGTACACAGAAGCAGCTATTTAGTGAGTAGAGTACGTTCGGGACTTATGCTACAATTTAACACGGGCACTTTGTCACTAGCTCGGGCGAGACGAGACATATCGCTTACCCGACGTATACACATGCCTCAGTTTCCGTGGTTCTTACCACCGACATAACGGAGACCTTAGATCAGTTTGATATATGTTTTCTCATCTATTTTAAGTACCTACTAGGTGGTTCATTATGAAGGCATTTATAATAGGATGATTCCTTGCGTAAATTCACCCTTTTAACAATTGACTGACCTTTGAAAATTTATTAATTTTTGCAAGACAAATCCAACCCCCATTTTGAATAGAATTGCTGCAGGTAATTTGGATATCATTAGTATTTGGGGGTACCTACCTATATGACGACCGCTTGGCGCGGTGGTTCGTGCGTAGGCCGTTCGGCTCACTGCATCGGGTAGTTGCGGGTTCGATTCCCGCCAGAGACAAATTTAGGAAGCGGTCTTTTCGTGATTTGCCCTGGTCTAGTTGCCACTGGGATTGCCCCAGTCCATTGTAAGGTACCCATAGACAAGCTTTGCTTAGTTTGGGACCATACAGTTCATAGAGAGTAGAGTTGTTCTTATTAAAGTTCCCTATGAAACAACGCTTGACAATTTGCGCGGAAAACTCTGGAGAACGGGCGAACTATAATCCAATTTACGAAAGATGTTCGCAGTAGGTATAATTATAATTACCTAATACGACGACAATACCCCTGAGACCAAAGAAATCAGTATCATGATCTATGACCACGACTAAAGTTAGGAGAAAAATAAGTAGGCCGAGGTACCTACACAATTTCCGAACATACAAGTCTGAATGAAATGGTATTGTCGCAATCTCATTATTTGATAACATGTTAAGCTTGCGAAGAAATTCCGGCTACAACGCATCTAACAATAAACGAGACTAATGGGACCTCTAACTCACAGGGAACATTCAATCCTGGATAAAGAAGTAACATTTATTTCCCGCTCCGGCTTTTTTCGTTCGTTGTCGATGCTACTGAAAATAAGCTCGTAATAATAGATAACCCTATAGAACCTACTTCATAGGTTTTAAAATTTTAAACACTCACATACCTAGGTAAATAACGTCTAGTGGCTAAGCTCTATGACCTAAAGCCTGGGTTTGCTCCGATAGCGGTTCCGATATATGGCGGCCGTAATGTAGCGGTGAATGGCGTCACTAGAACGTAGGCTATGTAAACTAAATTCAGCGGTTTCCTAGAGAGCGGTGTTTGACACCGTTGTTTACACAGCCAACGGTCTAGTGACGTTATTCACCGCTATATTACGGCCGCTATATGGTGGCACCGCTATCGGAGAAAACCAGAGCTGTACACATTTTGCCAAAGATAAATAGTCGTCTGTCGCTTAGGTACTTAAGTGGCGCGCGACGATTAGAGAAGTAAGTGCCTACAATTGCGTAGTGTAAACCCTAGATTTAATGTTTCAGTTTAAGCTTTATGTAACGGCCTTGATACTTAAAGCGCTTCATATACCGTCTGCTCAGCGATAACCACCGGTTCCTAAATCGTTTGCGAATAATTAATAACGAAAATTATAAGATGATAATCACATTGAAACGTCAATTTAAAATATACTTTTTATTAGATCCTTACAATATTACTTTTTATCCTTCAAGTATAAGTTATTACTAAAACTGTATACATCGTGTATAATATAATTCTCATCGTGATAACACATTATCCTAAATTCTAAAAATATGCGATGGTTTGCGTTTCATACAACTTCACTTCGTCTTTCTTTAAAGTCAGTTCAGGCCTGAAAGATAACGATGAATAAGTCATTTTATACGGCACATATTTTTTACGAATAAGTCTCGCTAGAATAATACTTACAATGATAACTCCACGGTTTGTTGAACTGAAAAAAAGAACATTTAATAAAATCTTTGCTGAAACACAAGTTTTTTAAATGTTCTATCTACATAAATAAATATATAAAACTAAGTGATCTGTGTTTGTCTGTACATTGGAGATATTTTTCTTAAAATGGGTGATATAGGCTAGATGATATTTCAATGACGCTCAATGCAAATCAATTTTGATTTGATTTTGGATGCGTGGTAATCCCGCTAAAGTACGTGCATCCCGAGTCTTTTTACTACGCAAGCTGTGGATTGGAAAATCTTCCTCCTGATGACTTTCCTTTGCACTACAAAGGAAGGGGTTCTTCGAAGGGCATTTTTACAGGTCCCTAAAACTTCGACACCGCGTCTGCTCTCCTTAAATTGTAGATGTCCTAGACACTTACCAACCGTTGGACCTTCTGTCCGTGTGTCCAAGAAACCTGTCCAAATAGTTCAAAAACTCACTCATTTGTGGCTGCTGCGGCATGATGCCAGTGACATCGGGGAAGTAGAGCGCGTGGTTGGTGATGTACTCCTTGGGCTGGTCGATGTAGGCGGCGTGCGCGGTGTGTGTGGGCGCAGCGGGCGCGGGCGCCACGTGCGCGAGCGCCATCTCCTGCGCGCGCCACTTGTCCATCGCGTCGTTGCTCTCCTGGATCTTCTGCATTCGCTCCACTTGCTTGTAGGACGGCTCGCCGCCGACGTAGTCGCGTTTGATGCGATTGTGGTTGCGGATCTCGTGCTTGCGGAGGTCGGATCTGTATGGGAAAACAGACACGTGATATGGACGCCCGTCCATAAATTATGTGAGGTGATTTTTGTGATTTTTCGACCCCCTCCTCCCCCTTGGTGAGATGTCGTGAGATTTTGCTCGACCCCCTCCCTCCCTCTTCAATCTCACGTGAGATTTTTCAGTCAAATTCTAGTGGAGAAACAGTGTAAAACTGTACGGTAAAAAAATAATTTTTGAGATTTGCCGAAACCCTCCCTCTCCCCCACGTGAGATTTGGTGAGATTTGGCTCGACCCCCTCCCCCCTAAATGCCTCAAGTAATTTATGGACGCCCCCTAATCTGTACTGATGTCAGTTTTTTTTTGAGCCTTCAAGGGACAAATACTTGATTTGGCAAAAAAACAAACGAGATAGCATAGCAGTCTTCTTCTTACTGTATGGTTATTGACCAACGGGGCTAATAGCGACACTATGCAATAATGCAGCAATTCTGCAAAAGCAATTAATTTTTCCGACCCTCCAGCAGAATCTAAATTTCCGTGAAACGGTAACGAAAGGCAATTTTACAGATATTTTGCGGAATTGCTAAGGATTCCTCAGAAAATTTTATTGCATTGGCAATGTTGCATGGCGTCGCTTTTAGCCCCCCTAGTGTAAGGGTGCGTTTCCACTGTGATTGACCAACTGTGATGGGCCAAGAGCAGAGTGGAGATTTCGAGCACTGTGATTAGCCAACTCACGGTCCACTCCGCCCAGCTCCGCGTCAGTGGAAACGCCCCCATAGGGTTGTTCAAGCCACCCGAATACCTCTGACACGGCTTAACAACTGCTATTTAGATAGCATAGATATAAATTTACAGTCCACTGGGTAGAATACCGGATCGTAAAGACAAAATTTAATTAAGAGAAAGCATCTTTAAAATTTAGTGCCAAAGTTTTTAGCTAATTAGTCCCTTGAGGCTACTTGCGCAAGTGTGATTATTGTGTGCACTCACTTGTAACAGAAGTCTCGGCCGCAGAAGTTGCACGTGTGTTTAATGTTCATGTGGGTCGCCTCGTGATGCTCCCGGAGTGCTGTGTTCGTGCGGAATGCCTTCTCGCATAGCATACACTGCAGTAAAACAACTATATCATAGGAATATGATAATAAACATAGTTTTATTGGTCGTAGCTCGAGCTAGGTCAAGGTGTAGGTAGCTAATTGTCTTCAGCTCATATATGGGCTTGCTTAAACAGGGTAGTACCACCTTCTCACAGAAGATCGGCGTAAAGTAGCTATTACAGCTGGGTTTCGTACAATGAGTGAGAGAGCCGGAAGCCCAACCGCCCCTTCGGTCCACTCCCCTTCAGGTCGGAAAAGTGTGAGCAATGCCTTTGGTATTGCAAGTGCAAGTTTCTGTAGGCTACAGTATCTGCTTAACATCAGGCGGGCCGTACACTTGTTTGCCTTAAGGTGATACCAGACCAATCGATCAATGGTAGAATGTATTGTCCGATCGGCGATCGATCGATTGGTTAGTCGCACAGAGAATATACGAAGAAAGCAGTGTTCTTATTAGATTTCCCTATAAAACGACGCTTGACAATTTGCGCGGGTGAAGGCACGGGTGAAGGGGTGTAGATAACGCCATTTCAATCAACCGGTCAATAGAAAAACTACTTACTTCGTTCTATGTCGATGTTAGTACGTAGTTTAACTTTTTCACACTAGATGTCACTAAGTGTATCGTGATGATAATTACGTACAAAGGGATGCCATCTTAGTGTCGAATATAATTATATTTGGGATGCGAACGTTGGCAAGATGTCTGCACAGGACGAACGCCAACAGCACACTGACTTAAACCACGCCTACTGTGCTGACGTCAGGGGGTTAGTTGAACCACGCGGCCGAGTTGCTTAGACCCAGTCGTCTTCGTATTTGGTTCGTGGTTAGTCGACATTTTATGAAACGTTTTATTCGCCGATCAATCAAAGCTACCACATCAATCCATCAACTTCGATCGATAGCATCGAACGACGATCGATCGATTGGTGTGGTAACACCCTTAGTTACATTAAAAAACACGGCTTTATGGTGTAAATAAATAGTCAATGTCATCTCTCACCTTGAACTGTTTCTCCTGGTGCGTGAGCTTGTGCTTGTTCAGGTTGGAGGGGTTGACGAAGGTGGCGGGGCACTGCGGGCACTTGTACGGCTTCTCGCCGGTGTGCGTGCGCATGTGCATCACCAGGTAGTACTTGTGCTTGCACTTGTACGGGCACAGGTCGCAGAAGAAGTTGAACGTGTTCGTGTGCACCAACCTTAACAGAATACAACCCTTAGGGCTGCCACATACATACGGAATTCCGTTGCGGAATATCGAATCGGGATTCCGGCAGCTTATCACACACATACGTTTATTTCCGTTCGGAATAATTCCGGACGCACAGGCCATCATTCGGAATTCGAAACGGAAAAATTTCGAACAGAAAATTTCCGTACGTATGTCATACGTATATACATTTGGATGTATTTACTGCGTTCGGAATTCCGATTCGATATTCCGAAATGGAATTCCGTATGTATGTGGCGGCCCTTAGCGGACATCCATATGCTTAATCATAATGGTCGATGTGTAGGCTATTCACATTTTGTCCATGTCTCAGACTGACTGAAGGCAACTACGCGAGATAAGACTACGCCGGCATGCCGCCAGCCGCGGAGTGGACCAATAGACATAACCTAGGTATCCACATGTCGGTATTGGACTATTCGTTTGTTGCCAATAATACCAATTGTTAGTATTGATTCCCAATAAATGTCCTTTACTCCGTTTTGATCAGACGCATCCAGTCATGCGCCATTTCCAGGCATTCTAGGAAAATTGAGAATATTCCTAATTGCACTCGTATTACTGGCATAAATTAGCAGTAATGTCGTAACTGGCAGTATCCCTAATTTAATCGAGAAAACGATACGTAAGTGACATACATATGATTCTTGAGCCGGGCAAGTACTGGGAACTCCTTGCCGCAGGTGGTGCACTTGTGCGGCACGCTCTGCTTGTGTATCTGACGCATGTGCTGCGCGATGCTCAGCACCAGCTGCCCGCACACCTCGCATGCGCGCCGCATGCACTGCCGCTCGCGCCGATGCGACGCCAGCTTCTCCTGACACACACCAGTATAACCAAATATGGTCTGTCCATTACATGGACCTAATACTGAGGGGACTGGGTCTAAGCACCCGGGCCCGAAGACTCCACTAGGCCCGTGACGTCATCACAGTAGGCGTGGATTAAGTCAGTGTGCTGTTGGCGTTCGTCCTGTGCAGACGTCTTGCAATCGTTCGCATCCCAAATATAATTCTATATCGATACTAGATGGCGACCATTTGTACGTCCTTTTTACCATCCTACACTTAGTGACATCTAGTGCAAAAAGTTGAACTACGTACTAACATCGACATAAAATGAAGCGAGTAGTTCTACTATATACCGGTAGATAGAAATAATCGTGGGGGCGTATTACTTAACCCCTACCACCCGCGCCATTCCGCGCAAATTTCCACGCGTTGTTTCATAGAGATGTTTCATCTACTAAGAACATCGTTTCTGTTTATAATCTCTATGGTCCATTATAAGAAATGCCTTTTGACATGCCCAAAAATAAATCTTATTTGGGTTGGAGAATTTCTTGGTGGAGTTGGGTTGGCTGGAGTATCCCATCGTCCTCCAACACAAAACAGGCGCACCAAGTCGTCGATTTGTGGACACCGCCCGTTGAAGAAGATGAATCTTATAACATATACATTCTGGATAAAGGTGATGGCACATTTTTGGTTGATTATAAAAATAAAAAATACATGTTTTTAGCATGCCACATCCACTGTGCCCAAGAGCCATAACACACCGGGAAAATGTATGACATATGTCATACATTTTGTATGATGACATATGTCATACATTTTAATACGAATTAGTTGGATACGGTGACTGGCGACGTCGCCATGGCTTCCCGATGTGTTATGGCCCTAATATTACCGACCTGCATATAATGTCAAACTTTTAATTACCTTGTTAGAAAAAGTCAAGTCACAGGGTGAACATTTGAACTGTTTAATTTTAGGAAACTTTTTTTGCTTTAATCTCTCCTTTGTCAACCGTTCCTGTGCTCTGTGCTCCTCAATTCTCAATTTCTTTTGTTTTATCTCATGCAATATCAGATGAAAATCATGTTTCGAATATGGGTATGACGGTGTGAGACTGCCTGGGGAAAAGAAAATGTATGAGTATTAATAGTTTTGTAACATACAAATGCATCAAATGTATGGAGAAGTCACTTGCCTGTAGGGTTCAATATCTTTCTGAACTTCTTATCAGAGACCTCACATGTTTTCTTAAAGTTCAATGCAAATTGGAGAGATTCTAGACAGCTTGTGCAAATATATTTAGGCAAAGAATCATCTGGCTCTATCTAAAATTGAATAAAAGTTAAGTAAATATTTCTAATTTACAATTTTCATCCTATAGAAGAAACTAGGTGCATTCAAACTACAGACAGATACATCTTAACAGAATCCTAGCATCTAAGACTAGGTTCATCTTTCCGCTTCATATACCTAGCTTTATATAAGTAGTAGTAAGTAGTTTTTTTTTTGTCTCCTTATGTGAATATTGTATACACTTGTAAAGCCATTAAAACATGGGACAAGCCAACCTACAACTAAATTTTATGCTCTGCTTTTGTGTTATGTTATTATACATATGTTATACAAAAGTTTCACATTACTCACATAGACATTGGTAATGCTACGGATTGCACTCATAATATTGTAGCCATCTATTGAATCACTCAGTGGGGTGCATCCATTCCTGCCACACACTCTGCATATCATGTCTTTTGCTAAATGTACAGATTTTGTGCTGTGAATTTAAAAAACGAGGTCAATTTTATTACCAGCTCTTAAAGTAAGTTACGATTTCCAGTAACTAGTCACAGAAGGCTGACTGTAGTCACTAATAAAATTAATAAATATCGGTAAGTAACCAATCAAGCAGAATAGAACGGAGGCTAGCCGACTTCTATGAAATAGTATAAAAAGGCCAGCAACAAAGATAGATTCCTAGTTGCTAGCCAATATTAAAGTTTTAAGTATTTGTGCAATATAAGAAAGAACTGTATCCTACCTGCTATCCGCCGTTAATTTTTGCCAATGTTCTTCGTCTGGAAGGCCCTCGTCTTCAACAAACGAATTACAAGGATATCTCAGTTTGCTCATTTTAGATAACATTTTCTTGGTCACGTATACCGCCATAGTGGAAATGAAATCTAAGCGACCTTTCTTTATAAGTATCTGGTTATCATTTTGTGTTTAAATGCGAATTATTTGATTGACGATTTATTTAATTATTTTTTTTGTTTTTCTTTGTGTTCGTCGTCAATCCGAATCCGTCATTTTTTTTTATTTTTTTTTTATATAAGATTAGTTTTACGGCCCCTGGGAACTAGCCCTTTGGAGCCTAACATCAGTATACTTTTATTACATTTTTTTCTTAATTCTACCTTAAAACTACCTTAAATCTACCTTATAACTACCTTATTTCTACCCCCCCAAACCCTATCAGTAAAGTGGCGGATACTTTACTGACAAATTACTAGACTTCTTGTGAGAATCCGAAAATCATGTTTCATCACTTTTGTTCCAATTGCCCACACTCACGCACATTTATGACCATATAATGGTTAATATTCCACCAATATTACACACTATAATACACGAAAACACAAGTTTTGGATATTAAAACAAAAATGACAACATGACTTTTCCACTTCCCGCCAAAAAGCCTCCGAATCCGTCTTTTTTTTATATATAAGATTAGTTTTACGGTCCCTGGGAACTAGCCCTTTGGAGCCTAATATCAGTATACTTTTATTACATTTTTTTCTTAATTCTACCTTATAACTACCTTAAATCTACCTTATAACTACCTTATTTCTACCCCCCCAAACCCCATCAGTAAAGTGGCGGATACTTTACTGACAAATTACTAGACTTCTTGTGAGAAGCCGAAAATCATGTTTCATCACTTTTGTTCCAATTGCCCACACTCACGCACATTTATGACCATAAATAATGGTTAATATTCCACCAATATTACACACTATAATACACGAAAACACAAGTTTTGGAAATTAAAACAAAAATGACAACATGACTTTTCCACTTCCCGCCAAAAAGCCTCCGAATCCGTCATTTTTTTTTTTTAAAGATTAGTTTTACGGCCCCTGGGAACTAGCCCTTTGGAGCCTAACATCAGTATACTTTTATTATATTTTTTTCTTAATTCTACCTTATAACTACCTTAAATCTACCTTATAACTACCTTATTTCTACCCCCCAAACCCTATCAGTAAAGTGGCGGATACTTTACTGACAAATTACTAGACTTCTTGTGAGAAGCCGAAAATCATGTTTTATCACTTTTGTTCCAATTGCCCACACTCACGCACATTTATGACCATATAATGGTTAATATTCCACCAATATTACACACTATAATACACGAAAACACAAGTTTTGGAAATTAAAACAAAAATGACAACATGACTTTTCCACTTCCCGCCAAAAAGCCTCCGAATCCGTCTTTTTTTTTTTTTTTTTTTAAAGATTAGTTTTACGGCCCCTGGGAACTAACCCTTTGGAGCCTAACATCAGTATACTTTTATTACATTTTTTTCTTAATTCTACCTTATAACTACCTTAAATCTACCTTATAACTACCTTATTTCTACCCCCCCAAACCCCATCAGTAAAGTGGCGGATACTTTACTGACAAATTACTAGACTTCTTGTGAGAAGCCGAAAATCATGTTTCATCACTTTTGTTCCAATTGCCCACACTCACGCACATTTATGACCATATAATGGTTAATATTCCACCAATATTACACACTATAATACACGAAAACACAAGTTTTGGAAATTAAAACAAAAATGACAACATGACTTTTCCACTTCCCGCCAAAAAGCCTCCGAATCCGTCAGTGTCTCAGGGTTGCAAAAGTGTAAAATAAAAAATCGATAGATTTGTCAGCTAAAAATCGGGAGAAATCAGGAGATTATAATAAATAAACTCTATTTTAACAGTTTAAGCCTGAGGTAGCTACAAAAAAAACCCAAGATTAATTTAATTTTTTTTCACTTTCATAAATCAACTTGTTTTCTCTTTCGCACATGCAATAAAGTAATTGCCGTGCGAATATATTGCCCTTTCATCTAGTGTTGCAAAAGACTCGAGTTCTTTTAGCCCTCTCAAAGAGGCTCGAGCTTTTCTATGGGGCTCGTCGAAGAAAAACGACTCCGAATATTTCAAGGCTAAAAAAGGACTCGAGTTTTAAATAAACCTCGAGCCCTTTTTGGGCTCGGAGTTCTTTTAGAGCTCCGTTGTTGTGAGCTTTCTAAGTCTTCGCAAGTATAAGAAGGAGTCGCCTAGTCTAGCTGACTATTCCTGGCTAGTCTATTGTATTCCTGACTATTCTTGACTTTTTTGACTATCCTGACTATTCTTGACTATTCTCGACTATTCTCGACTATTTTTGACTATTTTTGACTATTCTTGACTATTCTCGACTATTCTCGACTATTCTCGACTATTCTCGACTATTCTCGACTATTCTCGACTATTCTCGACTATTCTTGACTATTCTTGACTATTCTTGACTATTCTGACTATTCTCGACTATTCTTGACTATTCTTGACTATTCTTGACTATTCTTGACTATTCTTGACTATTTTTGACTAGTTTTGACTATTTTTGATTATTTTTGCCTATTTTGATTATTTTTGACTATTTTTGAAAAATTTTGACTATTCTTGACAATTTTTGTCAATTTTTGACAATTTTGGACTATTTTTGACTAGTTGTTACTATTTTTGAACATTGTTGACTATTTTTATTATTGTTGACTGTTTTTGGCCAATGTTGACTATTTTTGACTAGTTGGGACTATTTTTGAACATTGTTGACTATTTTTACTATTGTTGACTGTTTTTGGCCAATGTTGACTATTTTTGACGAATTTTGACTATATTTGACCATTGTTGACTATTTTACTATTGTTGACTGTTTTTGGCCAATGTTGACTGTTTTTGACGTATTTTGACTATTTTTGACGAATTTTGACAATTTTTTACCATTGTTGACTATTGTTAATTGTTTTTGAATGTTTTTGACCTTCTTTTGACTATTTTAGACTTTTTTGACTTTTTTTGACTTTTTTGACTATTTTTGACTATTTCTGAATATTTGTGACTATTTTTGACTATATTTGACTATATTTGAATATATTTGTCTGTTTTTGACTATTTTTAACCATTGTTGACTATTTCGACTATTTCTGACTATTTTTGACTTATTTTGACCATTTTTGACTGTTTTTGACTATATTTGACTATTTTTGATTATTTTTGACCATTGTTGATTATTTCGACTATTTCGACTATATTTGAATATGTTTGACTATTTTTGATTATTTTTACCATTGTTGACTATTTCGACTATTTTTGACTATTTTTAGCTATTGTTCACTAATTTTGACCATGGTTGACTATTTTCGACGTATTATGACCATTGTTGACTATTGTTGACTGTTTTTGAATATTTTTGACTCTTTTTAACCATTTTTGACTATTTGTGACTATTTTTGACTATTTTTGACTAGTTTTGACTAGTTTTGACTATTTGTGACTATTTTGACTAGTTTTGACAATTTTTGAACATTGTTGACTATTTTTACTGTTGTTGACTGTTTTTGGCCAATGTTGACTATTTTTGACGTATTTTGACTATTTTTGACGAATTGTTACTATATTTAACCATTGTTGACTATTTTTACTATTGTTGACTGTTTTTGGCCAATGTTGACTATTTTTGACTAATTTTGACTATATTTGACCATTGTTGACTATTTTTACTATTGTTGACTGTTTTTGGCCAATGTTGACTATTTTTGACGTATTTTGACTATTTTTGACGAATTTTGACTATTTTTGACCATCGTTGACTATTGTTAATTGTTTTTGAATGTTTTTGACCTTCTTTTGACTATTTTAGACTTTTTTGACTTTTTTTGACTATTTTTGACGATCTGAATATTTGTGACTATTTTTGACTATATTTGAATATATTTGTCTGTTTTTGACTATTTCGACTATTTCTGACTATTTTTGACTTATTTTGACCATTTTTGACTGTTTTTGACGATATTTGACTATTTTTGATTATTTTTGACCATTGTTGATTATTTCGACTATTTCGACTTTCGATTCGATTCGATTTTCGTCAAATATTCAAAAACATTTAACAATAGTCAACGATGGTCAAAAATGTCAAAATTCGTCAAAAATAGTCAAAATACGTCAAAAATAGTCAACATTGGCCAAAAACGGTCAACAATAGTAAAAATAGTCAACAATGGTCAAATATAGTAAAAAATCATCAAAAATAGTCAAAATACGTCAAAAATAGTCAACATTGGCCAAAAACAGTCAACAACAGTAAAAATAGTCAACAATGTTCAAAAATTGTCAAAACTAGTCAAAATAGTCAAAACTAGTCAAAAATTGTCAAAAGTAGTCACAAATAGTCATATATAGTCAAAAATTGTCAAAAATAGTCAAAAATAGTCAAAAATAGTCAAAAATAGTCAAAAATAGTCAAAAATAGTCAAAAATAGTCAAAAATAGTCAAAAATAGTCAAAAATAGTCAAAAATAGTCAAAAATAGTCAAAAATAGTCAATAATAGTCAAAAATAGTCAAAAATGGTTAAAAATAGTCAAAAAAGAGTCAAAAATATTCAAAAACAGTCAACAATAGTCAACAATGGTCATAATACGTCGAAAATAGTCAACCATGGTCAAAAATAGTGAACAATAGCTAAAAATAGTCAAAAATAGTCGAAATAATCAACAATGGTCAAATATAGTCAAAAACAGTCAAAATAGTCAAAAGAAAGTCAAAAATAATAAAAAATAGACAAATATATTCGAAAATGGTCAAAAAAGGTAAAAAATAGTCAAAAATAGTAAAAAATAGTCGAAATAGTCAACAACGGTCAAAAATATAAAAAAAATTGTCAAGAATGGTCAACAATAGTTGAGAATAGTCGTGCATAGTCAACTAAAGTCAAGAATGGTTACAAAGGGCTAAAATAAAAAAGGGCTCCAAGCCTTTTTAGAAAGAGCTTCAAAATAAAGGCTTTATTTCCGAGAGCCTCCTCTTCGCCTCGAAGACTCGGGGCTGAATTAGTTCTTTAGCCTTCGAGGTTTCTTAAAAAGGCTCGAGCCCTAAGAATGAGGCTAAAGAACTCGAGTCTTTTGCAACACAACTTTCATCTGTCAAATTATTGGCGCGCTTCATAGGTAGTTAATCTCAAAATGTCACTACCATTTTTTTTTTATCTGTGTTCTTGGGTAGTTATGATATTATAAAAAATAAATATTGTTTTGTGGTCACCCCGGGTTGACCGCGCGGCCCAACGTATAGGTGTTTCAGTGCAATTTGCTTTAGCATACCGCGACCGTACCGTGCCGTACCGTATTGGACCGTGGTGTGTATTGGATGGATGGATGTGGTGGTATATGAATATTATTTTACAATCGTGGAAAAGGCAAAAAGTCGGGAGATAGGATTGCTAAATCGGGATATCGGGAGACAATGACCAAAATCAGTAGATCTCCCGATAAATCGGGATCTTTGCAACTCTGCGTGTCTGTCAAATTTCAGTGACTGTCACCACAGATTGTCATTCAAAATCAAATGTCAATGTCACTGTCAAGCAGTGTAATTTGATTTTGATTAGAAATGGTGCGTTCCATTCACTGTTAATTTTGTAATTTTCGTTATTTTTGTTCATAAATGTCGTTCCACTCGAATCAACTTGTGCTGAAAGTGATCATTATTAACGTTTTTAACAGTTTTTGTGGACGAAAATAACAAAATTAAGAGTGAATGGAACGCACCATAATTTGCGTTGTTTTGTGTATATTTGTTTGTAATTTTGTATTTCACGGATATAATCGCTTTATCACGATTTATTTCAGCATAAACCTTCAAAATGACTTCGCTTTTATTACTCAAGTCAATGTTATTCGCCAATGCTTACCAGAAGAGTAAGAAAAGGAAAATTAAGAAAACGTATGTACAATTTTATAATGTTCAACTACTTCTATTAATCTGTGTGTTCAACAATAATTTTCAGATATTAAATAAATATTTTTAATGCAACCAAACGCAATACATATTCTACAACTACCAACTACCTAATTCCATAAAATTATTATTTTATACTAGGTAATATTTTGTTAAGTTTTTGATTTTGTTTCAGTCATAATAAAATTAAGAAAAACTTAAAAATGTGCAGAATTTGCAATGTAGAAAAGGGAGACATTCCTATATTCAATAACTTTATTCAACCCAATATTCCCGAGGAGGTACACAATTTCTCAGGAGTCACGGTAAGTTATTTGCATGTTTACACTATGTAAGTACATAATAATGTGTTTGGCTTGCAACACAATTATTTAGCAACTTTATTTTTCTATACATTCAACTAATAAATACCTTATGATAGATAGTGTGTTAAAAAAGATGTTAAATTTTATCAGATGGTCAAATAAATGTTGATTTCTATTCAGATAAATAAATCGGACAATCTATCACAGCACATGTGTCAGAGTTGCCTCGACTTGCTCAATGGCTGCATTATGTTCAGAGACATGTGTCAGAGGACTAACGAGAGAATGATTAAAATATCCATTAAGAAAGGTAACACTGCAAAATTATTCTTTTGGCCCTACAAAATCTCTAGTTTTAGGCATATAGTTCCCAGAGCACCCTTGCATTGTGGGAAGGTATGTGGCCATAGGGCTCACTATCAGTTACCCACGGCTCTTTTAGATATTGCTTTATCTTACTTGGAGATGGTGTCATTTTCAGAATCCAATTGGCTTGGAAATGTGTATGTACAATATTACCATAAATATTTGACTTCTTTATAATATTAGATTTTTCCCAAATAAAATTGCAGGCATTATAAATATACAAATAGGTAGGAAAAGAAAAGTATAAAAATAAAGTTATTATGTATTTTTTAGAATACAATACAGATTATCAGAATTATGAAGACACACACGTGGTTAAAGAGGACAGTGAAGAATCATACAACATACCATCACCCGCTTTCTCTGTAGACAACTCAGAAATTTGGAGCTGCAGCTCATGCGGCAAAGAGTTCAACAACATGGTTGGTTTTTATAATTTATAATATAATAAAATAATAATATGCTATGTTGTTATTATACCTTCACTGTAATATATATATATTTTTTTTAATTACAGGAAACATACAACAACCATTTGAGTACATGCAACACTGAGACGCCCAATCTTCCGAAGCCCTCTGAAGAGGTGAACAAGAGAAAATTCCTCTGCGACATCTGTGGCAAGACTGCATGTTCCAATGCAAGTCTCTTGGTTCATATGTATGTTTTGTAAATTTAAAGAGGAATTTTAATAGTGCTTACATTTTTATAAGTCAGTTCAACTTCTATTATGATTTTTTTTTATACATACCATATTGTCATGTTAGTAAGGGATTCCCCTAGCATGTGGTGCAAGACCAGTTTATGCCTATGCTATCCACCAGCTGCTGTGTACCAGTTTATGTCCACTGTTGGACATAGGCCTCCCCCAATGACTTCCACACATCACGGTCCTATGCTCACGTCGCAAATAATATTGAACTAAGTTTCTCGCTTGCTTGATTTATAGGAGTAAACTATCGATCCCTCACGCCCCACCATTACACTATCTTCCCTAAACATTCTCAAGTTGATTGAGTACAGTGAACAAAAAAGTTTGTTTTTCATAATACTTTTATAGCTAAAGTGACTATTTCATATCACAGGGGTATTCATGAAAACGTGTTTCCGTTCAAATGCGAGGAATGCCCTTACCAAGGTCGAACTATGGATCTGCTGAAAGTGCACAAGAGGTCGCACTTGGTCGACAAGCCTTTTAAATGCACGCAGTGCCCTAAAGCCACAACCACATCGAGCAACCTCGCTAAACATATGCGACACGTGCATAGTACTACAAGGCCATATAAGGTACCTTCACGTTTTATTTGTATCCTGGGAAAAGGAAAACTTGGCTAACGTGACTAATGTAAGCAAGATAGCTATACAAGATGAATAAAAAAGGGTGTAGTATTTTTTTGTTACTCTGTAACTCCAATAAATAGCATTGGGCAAAGTTGAAGATAAGAAATGTTATAGACTTATGATATCTTTCAATTATTCATTTTTATTATTTATTTAGATTTTCTAACAGCCACTACCTACTTAGTATATGTACTACGTTTTTTATTCATCTTATAGGTGTACAACTTGGTGCAGATGTTGACTTGATTCTTGGTTTAGTTGTGATTCTTAGCAGGGAAATGAAGAAATCAGGGATTTTGTGAAATCCCGGGAGATGTCGAATATTCTTATTTATTACGTCTTCTTACTTAAAATGTTTAGTGAGATGTTATTTCACTAAACTAAATCTAGTGAAATGTCAAAAAGCGGATACTAGAGAATGAGATTCGAGCCATGCATTTGTCTCGCTCCCACTCGTACTGACTTGGGGCAGCCCGAGCAAGTCGACGGAGCCCCGCCTCACGGCGCTCCTATTTCTACATTTTGGGTCACCAGTAACCTAACACGAAGGGAATGACGGGGGGTTAGTGAGCGATAACCCCCGTCATTCCCTTCGAACCTAACCCAGCCAAGTCGAGTGCCCCGAATTCCCGAGCTCGCTTCGCTCGCTCACGCGTGCAATATGTCACGTATTTTCATTTTATGTTGAATACTCTTATTTATTTCGTCTTCTTACTGAAAATGTTTAGTGATATGTCATTTCACTAAACATTTTCAGTAAGAAGACGTCATAAATAAGAATATTCGACATCTCCCGGGATTTCGTGATATCCTTATTCCTGGCTCATGATCTCCATCTTCATCCTGGTTTCCTCATTTCCCTGCGACATCATCATCATCTCAGCCGAAAGACGTCCACTGCTGGACATAGGCCTCCCCCAAGGTTCGCCACAATGACCGGTCTTGCGCTGCCCGCATCCAGCGGATTCCCGCGACCTTCACCAGGTCGTCGGTCCACCTTGTGGGAGGCCTACCCACGCTACGCTTTCCGGTGCGCGGCCGCCACTCGAGAACTTTTCGGCCCCATCGGCCATCCGTTCTACGAGCAATGTGCCCTGCCCACTGCCACTTAAGTTTTGCAATCCTACGGGCTATGTCAGTTACCTTGGTCCTTCTGCGTATCTCCTCATTCCTGATTTGATCTCGCAGGGACATATATAGTCATATATAGGCGACATATATAGTCTTATATGTAGTGATTGAGAATGATCAATAATTATAATTTAACATTTCGCATTTCAGTGTTCTTACTGCGAAAAGGCGTTTTCATATCAACATGACATGAAGAGGCATATAAAAGACATACATTTAAGACAAGGAACAGTGGAGTGCGATGTTTGCTATAAGAAATTTAACACCAAGTAAGTCTTATCGAACATAATCCTGGATATAATTGCGAATGTTAAGTAATATTGTAGAAATTGGACAACGGAAACACCAAGTTAGTTCTGGATTTATCTGAATTGATGGCGACATTTCCAGTTTGCCATTCAAATACCTAACACTTACACTTTTTAGAAATAATAGTAATTCATAAATAAGTAGGTAAAGTATTACTTATTACCTATTTCTTACAATATAATTTATTTTCATCTATGTGCATCAATTTACAGTTGGCTTACGGTGAGGGAAAACATTGTGAGGAAACCTACCTATCCCTGGGGACTAGGTAATAGTCAGTTCCTGTATATACGGCGACAAGGTTCACCACCTGTCACATTGGGTTCTGACTATCTGGTGAAACGTGGGCTTTGAGTTGACTTAATACCTCCACAATGTAGTGATGTATGGCCACTCAAGCCTCTGACTACCCCCGAATGGGGATAAAAGTCGTGACGTTATATTTAAATTTATTTTTTCAGGAAAATATTACAAGGGCACAGATGGAAGATTCATAAAATAAAAGGTGAAAGGCAAGGCCGCCTACCATCATACCTGCAATGTCAAATGGAGGAACAACCTGAAAATAATTTGAACTGTGATCAAAACTATTAATATCAAAACGTTAAAGTTTAGCTATCCACTGACTAGTCTACTAGAATAAAATAATATAGGATTCCGGCAATACTTGATACCTATTGTGTACCGAACTACCATCACCAAAATGTTGGTGTATGACAGTGGATCTCTGGCAGTACAACAGAGCACCTTAAGAAAAAAAATAGCAGACACGAGGCCCAGGGCCCTAAGTCGCTTAGCCATTGGCATTGAGCTACTATAGGAGACACTATAGCAGCTCAATGGCAATGGCAGTTCATTGGCTAAGCGAATTAGGCCCAGGCTAGTTGTTCTGGTGACCTCTGTTTATCCCTTTGGGGAGTACAGATATGATGTTGTGGTTTGCCGGCAATTATTGTCAATTTATTTTTTATATAAAACTATCTGTAAGATAGTCGTTATATTAGGGTACTCAGACGGCCTACATAAATCTCACTATGCTTTGAAGCTTGAAAGTGAAAAAAAGCATCTTTCAAGTTAATAATAATATTGGATAAAATTGTGAGTCCTGAAGCGGTCGCATGCCTCGCCGGAGACGACGTCAAAATTGAGTTCTCGAGTGCGGCATGCGCCTGATATAAACGCATCCACTGACGCTGACTGACGGCTAAATGATGATGTCACGATGAAAAGAAAGACATCGGAAATAGGTATAGTGTTACATAGCAAGTGTACATTATGTACTTACGTAAGGTGTGTACGGTCAGCAACATAAGTCGTTGAGCATTCTCAGTTTTTCAAATCGGTTGCACACGAGCCTAATATTCGAGCCCTTTGTTCTGGTCCCATGACTATTACTATTACATACAAAAAACTTACTTGCTTATCCTAATTGCTTGCTAATGTGTAGTTTTACAGCTCTATTTATTTCTACGACCTTATGCTATTCTATTCAATAAAACTATTTAAAATTACGGTCGGCGTCGGCGCATCAAACGTGGCACGCCGCGTTGTGTCGGGAACATTAGGTACTATTGCATCAAATCCATAATTTTTCTTCATCTAAACACATGACAACAATTTTGACATGTTGCTAAAGTTCACCAACATTTTTAAAATAAAGAGTAGGCGACTAAGACTAAGAGGAGGCGTAGGAGTAGGAGTAGGTGACTGTTTGAAAAATTTAGAATGTTCAGCGACTTATGTTGCTGACTGTACCTAAATGGTATTAAATATAATTTAAGTGTAAATACGAATTTATTAATTTATACACGTAATGTATTTTACTATTGTAAACTACAAATAGCTAGTAGTTCTTGCTATATATTGCTTGTGTGCTCAGTTGGGCCAGTAAATGGCGAAAATCGTGTAATTCTTATTACATTACTAGGCAACAGCGTTAATAAGAATATACCCTACCTACATGGTACCTACACATGTCCATCGGGAAACCCCAACTTTCGTGATGGTTCTGCAAGTATTCGATTCTAAGGTCTAGTTCTAATTTATTTTGAAGACTGCAAAATTATTTTTTTTAATAATTAATTTTTTACCTAACCTGCCGCATACACTATAAAATTTAATTTATTTTGTTTTTACAAATACATGCTATACTCTTGTAATATTATTGTTTTATGTTTATGGGAATATTATGTCCGCCCGTTTTTTTTTGTTATAAAACCCTACATATTACTTTTGGATACATAACAATTTATGTGGGCCTTCTTCTACACTGGCATTGTCTTTGAACGCCAGTGTATATTGGTAAAATATCTAGGGAAGATATGGTCCAATTCGCTGCGCGTAATGAGTACATACGTGTTTGTCGCGAACGTTGACGAGAATGAGATGAGACTGGTAACCCCAAGATAGTAATATTATTGCCCCTAAAACTATCACGGCCATTAACAACTTAACGAATGACCTTTCAGAAAAGATCATTAATACTTGTAACTACAGTGATATATGCATTTTCAATAAAACATAGATTTTCGAGATTGATTTTATTAATTAAAATAAATTAATACCTATTTTAGGGCCCATACCTAATACGCTAAGCATTACGGGGCAGTAGCCTCTCAAAGTCGAGCAATTGGAAACGTGTCATGCCGATCTGGAATTTATTTGGTGCCGACGCAGATGAAGACGTGGCTTTCCGATCGGCATTAAGGGGATGAACTACAGCTCACAGTAGCCAAGTTTAAATATTAACTACATACATACTTAAGTAACTATTACATTTTCAATCAAATTAATAAAATAAAGAACTCAGTCTATGTAGGTATTCGGTGAACATTTGGTAGGTGTATAAACCTTACTAATAAATTCAAGCTAAATCTAGTTTAAGGCCCGTCACATACATACGGATTTCAGTTTCGAAATATCAAATCGGGATTCCGAACGCGATACATCCATACATTTGGATGGATTTACTGCGTTCGGAATTCCCGATTCGATATTTCGATACGGAATTCAGTATGTATGTGGCGGGCCTAAAGAAGTTATTCTTATCGTATACATAGAAAAGATGTGGTACCTACTTTACGGTGCATACAGATTGGCGAATGACTGAGGCTGAGAAATAACGCAAGCGCGCATCTTGCGAGCTTTGTATGGGTTGTGGTAATTATACATTCGCAGCAGCAGCGCGCTAGCAGCGTACATTGCGTTGCATTCCGCAATCTGCACATACTCTTACATACGTCGTAATTCTTTTGTTGTATTACCTTTGATTTTTAGAAATAGAATACATTGATTACCAGGTATTACATCTAAAAATTACAATAGATATTACATTAGTATTAAAACAAAAATTATGGCAAACAAAATTGAAACTGAACAAAGAGCTTTCGAAAATACCTTTTTTTTATTAGTTGATTGATTCCCTCATTTATTAGGTAAATAGGCAGATACTATAATGAGCCTAATTTGGAATTTTGTGATACAATTTAATATCAACAAAATACTGGTTCAACTTACATTGTTGTCACTACAAATTAACGCTAGCTAGTTTCAATAGTCTCTTTAGTAGATAATGTTTTTTTAAATTACAGCAGATTCACGCACTTAATATAACTGCTTTCAATTTCATGTTTCGCAGAAAATATATCAATTTAGTGGGGCAATATGCTCTGTGATATAATAGGGAATGAAATTGGCTGAGCCTGTGAGTTAGGCAAACCCATGGGCTGACTAGTGCTGGAGATTGTTATTTGCTGTGTGGATGTTTGATGCACGAGTTGCTGCGCCGAGGGCACCAGTTGCTGTTGAGCAGATTGCTGAGCAGCAAGTTGCTGAGCAGATTGTTGAGCAACCATTTGCTGAGCAGACTGTTGTGCGGCCGCCGCCAATTGTTGAGCCGATTGTTGCGCAGCTGCTGCTAAATGTTGGGCAGATTGCTGCGCCGCTAAATGTTGGGCTGACTGCTGTGCAGCTAAATGCTGGGCCGACTGCTGCGCCGCCAAATGTTGCGCCGATTGCTGTGCAGCTAAATGTTGCGCCGATTGCTGTGCAGCTAAATGTTGAGCCGATTGCTGTGCCGCCAAATGCTGTGCAGTTTGCTGCGCGGCTAAGTGTTGTTGCGCAGATTGTTGCGCTGCTAAATGCTGCGCGGATTGCTGTGCAGCTAAATGTTGTGCCGACTGTCGAGCAGCCAAGTGTTGAGCAGACTGTTGAGCAAGATGCTGTGCAGATTGCTGGGCTGCAGCCAAGTGTTGCACAGATTGTTGAGTAGCATATTGTGGTGCCTGATGTTGTGGTGCTAGTTGTGGCTGCAGTGCTGATTGTTGCACAAGTTGTTGAACAGCAGTTTGAGATGCATTACTCATAAGTTGTTGTGCTTGTGGTGCTAAAGTCAACTGTGCAGGCACGGCTACAACTGTCTGTCCTGCACCCATCAAAGTGCCTGAATCACTAACTTGCATTAATTGTTGCGCTCCAGCGCTTGTGACTATTAGTGCACCTGAATTGCCCATAAGTTGTTGAGTTGTGCTCACTGTGAGTATTTGGGGGGCGGGAGTAAGGAGCTGAGCTCGAGATGCTGCAGGAGCTAAGGCCAAATTGGGTGTCGCCGTACCAGGAACCAGCGCTGGTATAGCTCCAGCCAGGCTAACAACAGGGGTAACACTAACTGTTGCCAATGACACAGGAGCAGAAGTACCATGTCTTGAAGTAATCACACACGGATGACCAGTTCTCACTGAAGCTGTTTGCTCCAATAGAAACTCATTCATAGATGTGAGCTGTACATTCTTTTCAGTCAAGTCCGCAACTTTTTTCAATAACACACTTATATTATCATGCAATAACTTTACTTTATGATCCAAACCTTCACAATTAGGACAGAAGTTTGATGTTAAAACTTGATTATCAATTGCTTTGTCATCAAATGCAAACCTTCTTAACTTTGCCTCTGGAGGGGAATTGTCATCTCTGATGGGTGGTGGTGGTGGCCGAGTGAATTGTGGTGGGGGAACATTATGCACAGCAACTGCTTCATTGTTGACAGTGTTTGGTGGGTGCATAAATTTACAATCCTGGTTGGTACAGGCGCCATGTATATAAGCTTGGCATACCGCAATATTGCGGTGATCTCGAGGATACATCCCTGTAGTGTAAAAGTTATCTTCGTCTTCTGTAGAGCTATGTATAAACTTACAATTCACCCTGTAACAGCCTTTATTTTGAAAATCATGGCAGAATCGGAAGAGCTCCTTCAGATACGGTTTTGGTGGTACTTCGTGAATAAATCTGCAGTTTTCTCGTGTGCAGCAACCGCGAATATAATCCCTGCAGTAATTGTTAGCGGACTTGTCGCTATCATCGAGGGTGCTCATCGCACCGTCCGAATTTGTTGTCACAATCATTGTAATTGGTGTTACTCACGAATACTCACGATTCTGTATTACCAATTTACCATTTCTTATGATTATGTAGGTAGGTACTTTTTGCCTGCTATAGGTTCCTTTGCCAAGCATGGGGGAAGGGGCTTTTACTTTGTGTTATGTATTCTAATGAATATTACAGCATTTTTTCTCCTTAATGTAAATTGTGAGTTCCTCAATTAGGTTTGTGTTAAAACACCATGGTTTTACACCACAATGCCTTCACCTCACTATTTGCTTTTTGCACACATTATAAAACAAACCAATCCAACATAAAACATCGAAAATTACCAGAAATTTACAAGGAATTTTCTAAGATGAGCCGATTGTATCGTCGAACGTACATTCTCTTTGGTCGAACGAAACGAATGAAGAAAAAGAATGAATGAGTTGTTGCAATGACGATATGAATGAATGATGTTGAATCAATCAATAGTGTTGTATTACTTGTCGATGTCGAATAGAAATACCCACGAATGTATAAAGATGGATCTATTACTTGAGTTTTTGGTTAAGAAGAAATTCAACTTTATTCTGCTGCCTTAAGGTCTATTATACCTTGGCAATTCTTAGACAGAAAAAACGAGCCGAGCGAGAGGCCCTAGTTGGGACCGTGTCCCTCTCATTTCGAGTTGCCATGCCAAAATAATATTATCGTTGGGTAGTGATTGTTAGTTTTTAAATCAAGCAAATAAATAAATGTATTATTTATCGTGACTATTGTTTTATCATATTAGCAATAATCACGATAAATACTAAATTAATTTATTTGCTTGATTTAAAAACTAACAATCACTACCCAACAATAATATTATTTTGGCATGGCAACTCGAAATGAGAGGGACACGGTCCCAACTAGGGCCTCTCGCTCGGCTCGTTTTTTGTGCAGTAGTGAACAGTCCAGTATGTATTTACGTTCGTGGAAATACCTTACCTTTACTACCTACTTATTTTGAACCGAAGAAAGACTCCGTTCGTAAAACCTGTAGATAAACTCAAGAAGCCCATTTTGTCCAGGTAGCGAAAATTCATGATAAAGTAATAATTGCCTACATTTTGATTGTCTATTAAGTACCTCGATGCTATTGTTCGTTGTAGTCTATGAGAGCACCACGGACAATAAATATGGCGGTGTCTGTCATTTATATAATCTGTGTGTCTGCTGTTTGTGTTGTGCATGTGTGATGCGATGTAATAAAATCTAAAAAAATAGAACTAAATTCTCGTAATGTAAATAATTAGTCATGCACGGACAGACTATGCATGCATACAATAACTAAAAACACTTCGTGATGTCAGCCAATAATGCACATAGATCCCAGATCAAAACAATTTACGAATCTCGAAGCAATTTCTATTATAAAATGTGTATAAATATGCTGTAGGTAACTGGTGGTTCTATTATAAGTTTACGTACAATATTTGAAAGAGTATCCTTACAAACTTACCACTTACTAATTTTAGGTAACAGTGGAAGCGACAATGTTTAAACAGCAGCTGTCTCCTCGTACTGTGCACCCTTACCAAACGACGGTGGTTCCCCGCAGCGAACAACAGTTCGTATCGGCAGCACAACAAAGGGCGAAGTTCCCATGGGCGGAAGACATTAACCCACCGGTGTATCAAGTCGCGGGCACAGACAGCTCCACATCGGACAATGCGTACCATGTATGTAAATATTTCAGACCATTTTTTGGGTACTTTATTTTATACGATAAAATATGTAGGTAACCTACTTACGTCTTTTTGCATAGTAGGTACCTACCTAACATGATAATTTTTATTTATAAAAAAACGTTTGAGCATGATTTTTTGAAACCGTCAACAAATTGTATCTTACCATGTGTTGCAGATGCCACATTATTACAACGGTACTCTCAGAAATTATGGACCACCTTCACCAGTGTATCACTCACCTTATGGTGCTGGGACATGGCATAGTTACAAGAAAGTGGAGAAAATTCCCCCTCTGACATCTCCTACACAGGCATACACATTCCCTCAGTGTGCCTCTGCTTTCTCCCTACCATTGTGTGATGTGGAACCACATATGCAGGCAGTCAGTCGTTCCCCGGTGCCACCGGTGCCCTCTGTCAGTCCAGAAGTACCTATAATTGGTGCCTGTGGTGGTCACTGTCCAGGATTTGAATATGTCTGTTATTATATTCTACAGGTATGTTTTTGATCATATTTATTTGTAATCAAGGGATACTGATTTTACCAAGACCATATGCCATAGGTCTAGCTTTATTAAAATTAGCTTAATCAACAGAAAATTATACACATCAAAATCTAGGGTCCATATCCTGCATTTACCTTTATTGTTTCAGGTAATTTTTGTAGTAGGAATACTGACTGGTATATCATTATGTATAGCAGGGATAGTATTAAGGCGCACAAATCGCAATGGTGACCTTGGAGTACTGGTGTACATAGGTAAGTACCTAATATTATACAAAAGTCTGTTTTTTATTATCTAGTCTACTCCATAAAGAACCTATTTACCTATTTTTTTAAACCCCTATGATGTGTTCCCCTAACCCTTTCTTCTCTTGTGTTAGTTGTTGACACATTTATCCAAGTCACCTTCTATTACAGACTACCATAATATGTAATAGTGTGTGTATCATTTCTGTATGTACAGGTTGCCTCTCTTCTTGCGTGTGTGGTGTTCTACTAGGGGTGCAGTGTTGCGTCCGTCGTGAAATCAGGCAGAGGAAAATGCGAGCCAATATGCATATACCAATGCAAGCCATACAGGTATGTACTTCCTGTTCCTTCCTTCGTATGTTATTTTTTTTATCCATGACTTTCTACGATGTCAGAATCGAATGTAATTTCGGAATCAAATGTAATTTCCAGGAGCAACCAGCCCCATCTTGTCCATTAATGACTGCCACATTACCTCATAGTCAAGTGTACAGGTTAGTGCATTATTTAAATGATTATGAAAATAAATTTATCAGATTAGGGGTGTTGAAGACATGAGTTAAGAACATAAGGTTTAACCATGGACCAATTACTAAGTGGACTGGGTCTAAGCAACTCGGCCGAGTACTAACATCGACATAAAACGAAGCAAGTAGTTCAGGTATTTACCGGTAGATAGATGCCACGCATCCCGGGAAAATGACCACGCGTTGTTTCATAGAGATATCTACTAAGAACGTCTCTTCTAATTAAAATCTCTATGGGTTTAACACCATTTGCGTAATGTAGGTGTTTTCTCTTCAGAGAATGGATGTGTGTGTGATAGATGTAACCATAGTAAAAATAACCAACCATAACCATAAACCAACCAACCATAATAATAATAATTAACCATATTATCAGATTTTAGGAAAAAGTCAGCTGTGATAAGCATGTCTAGCATTTTAGAAGTTATATTAATTCAATGTCCCAGGATAGTTATTATTATAATTTTTAAATGTTTTTTCAGGCCTACTGTAAATATTTGCGCGGATGAAGAAGTGACAGGAATTCCATGGTGGCGTCGCACCAACAGAGACTGACTAGATTTAAGTTTATAACATGTGTACATGTATTTAAAATATTGATCTGTGTAAGTACCTTGTAATTACGATATTTTTTACAATTAAAAAATGCATACATGCCGTAGCTCGAGTTTTCTATTTCCAGTATGGTTTACAAATGTTTTTTTATTTGGGGAAGAAATAATATAAATATTCTTAAAGGAGTGTACCGTTTCTCCACTCATTTTAAATATAAAGGACAAATCAAGCAGCAGTCCTATGCCTCGAAATAGGAATGAGTTATCAAATTTATAATAAAACAATATTAAAATTTAATATGTTTATTAGCCAATGATTTTGACAAAAGTACAGTTTAAATAATAAAATAGTACTTCACGTACTAAAATATTGATGTCTTAACACTCCGTACGCACGTAAGGATATAACCCAGTCACAATTTTTATAACATCCTATTAATAAAATATTTTGGGGAACTTGAAAATGTTGAAATTATAAATTAGTTACATAATTATTATAGTGCGTGACTGTGATTATAAAGATACTAATTACTGCTTGAGCATCTCGTTAATCAAATTATTAGAAAAATCGGTCAATACTCAAAGTAACATAATAAACATGTATAAATAAAAGAACAAAAATCATTCAAGATAAAAAAAAATAGGCGTGAAACACAATACTCAACGTATAAAAATAATAGTTGCAAAACTTATAAAGTCCATGAACGGAAACCTTTCATTACCTACATACCTATAATAAAAGTAGGCGACGGAAGGCTTCACTAAATCTTAATATCTACTACAATAGTACATTTATGCTTATACAAATTCTATTTTTACATATACTGTCTTCTTAACGAAAAGTGTGATGTTAATACATATTATGATACCATACTTTAATAATTATAGACTTGATTCAAAATTTTCTACTTCTAAAGAGAGCATGAAATAAATTAATATCATTGATAAATTATTTTTTAATCTTGGAAACATTAAATGCTTTGCATTCTCTCTCTACATTGTGCTTACAAGGTCATCCTCAAAATTAGCACATACGGCTCATGCTTATACTTAAAAGGACGGTTAGAAGAGAACAAAATAGATTAAACACAATTGAGTTTACTTATTTGAAGTTATGAAATAATAAATTCGGGTAGGAAATACAGGAATCGTGTCCAGTTCTGAATTGATCGTTTTTACAGTCATTTACTACTAATATATTTTTGCTTATAAATGACCATACATATAACCAACCATACGTAGCTTAGAAGTAGCATCGCAAAAATCTTAATTTTCCCAATTAAATCAATCAATAAAAAAAGATTATTATTTACGCGCTGTCAAAGCTGCTTGTATGTTAGTACTATGTAGTGAAACGATGCTACTTCTGAGTTGTGTAGTACTGTAATTTATTAAGACTGCTCATTCTTTTTCCTGAAACAGAACCTACAGAAGAAAATAAGTTAAATAATTCGTAATAAAATAGTCGTTTTTTTTAATTCGTAATAAAATAATACACTTGAGTCTTTAAAATAATGAGATTTTGATATTTGATATCTTACAAAATATTACCTTATATCCACATTCTATTCTATTAAAACTTCTGGACGATAATTTGGCCACTTGTCTTTTATTACTTGTAATAGGACAAATCTTACCAAAGCTTCATACAATATTGCAAATTAGGGGCTTAATTAAGTACCAGCTAATAAATAAAATACATTGAATTCGATTTAATAAGAAGTTAATAGATTAAATGCTTTATATGATTAAATGTGGGATTATTATTATTTCTGAACACGTCATAGAATACTTACAGCCTTATTTATATAAAAAAAACGTTAATCAACGTCTTAGAAGTTAGCTTAAACATAAGTGATAAGATTGAATGTCATATATACGGCATGTAGATAAATGATTGGTAACACTTATTGTGTTTATCGCAAATAAGTATTTATATTTAAAATACATTACTGCCTTTTTGAATTGATTAAAATGCATCTGATGTCAACAAAGGTCCCTGTCAATTAAAGTTCATTTAAAGATCAACGCCGCAGACGTTTTTAATTTAGTATCTAATGTGATCGACAAAAGATAAATTGGCCGATCATTGCCATCACTAGCAGACTGATAGACTTTTCTCAAAGGAGAGGCTCGATCGATGTTGGGAAGGTTTCGATCTTCGGTCATGATGGACACAACCAAGAAGTGACCGATCGGATCGCAAAAGACAAATAAGTAACACGTAAAAACTGTTACCAACCACAAAATCGTTCCTTTACAAGAAAAAATATATACATACCTACTTAGAGATGTTTCACTCTAAAATGCAACTATTACCTATTCTTTAAAAAAAGTGTTGCAATAAAGATTTATTTCATATATTAAAATAATCGTTTGGTGGACTTTTAGGGTGAAACATCTCTACACCAATAATGAATTAAATAGGTATAGTTACATAAAACAAGACAGTGACAAAATTTAAAACGTGATACTGAGAAGTACATTGCGTAGAAAAATAAAATATATCACACAAACAAGCACACATTATTCGCGAATAACCGACGATACTCACTCAAGTGTTTCACTCTAAGTACTTCTATATTTGTACCACATAATGCAACCTTAAGTTATGGACACAACTTAAACGAGGTGAAGCGATGCTAAGGATACATTACAATATTTTACGATTACAAGCCCTTAAACGATGAAATATCATAAAAATAAATTCTATGTTACTTATGCTTAGGTATTACGGTATCAGTAACGTATCAATAACACCGCTCGATTTACGATGTAGGGGGGACATTACGACTAAGCTCGTGGAGAATACTCCGATTCGTACCAGTAGTATGGAGTGTTTACGCGACTGACGGCCTGCCGTCCAGCATTTTGTCGCTCTCTTCTGCGCTGCTCAAACTGAAAAAAAAAAGAATGCATTTGACTATAATAAATTGTACCTACATGTAGAATGTTAAACATATGGTGGCGCCATAAATTAAGTGAGGCGACTTTTCGAACCCCCCTTTCCTCCTTGGTGAGATGTCGAGATTTGGCTCGACCCCCTCCCGCCCCCCGTAATCTCACGTCAGATTTAAAATCCATATTTTAGTGGATGAACATGATTTACTTAATTTAACCCCAGTTTTCGCGGAATTTTACACTATTTCTTGCGGAAATAAATTACGTGATATTTGCCGAGACTCTCCTTCTCCCCCACGTGAGATTGGGTGAGATTTGGCTCGACCCCCACCTCCCCTAAACGCCTCACGTAATTTATGGACCCCCCCCCCCAATGGTAGTTTTTTGCTTTGACAAAACGCCGGTAAGGAGCAGACAATATTGCGACTGGCGACAACCAGTAGATGGACGGAGACGTGTTTTCAATAGTCCACACGTTTGGCCGTTCGTCTTGTCGCCACGATTTTATAGCCATGTAATAGACATTAGAATATGTGAAATCAATCTGTCACGCACGAGTAGGTATTGTAGTGTCAATTATCATAATATCGGTGCGAAGGCACAAATAGTTTACAAGGAATCGTGAAGTAAACATGAGGAGACAACGACGCGAACTTTAACATCGCACCAACAATGCGCTACGATAACAATAGACCTGTGATGCTCTGTTACAGCGTTCGGAGTCGTAAACATAGTTAAAACATTCTTATGGTAATAGCGACAAATTGTGCTCTTCCGATGTAGATCCCTCTAGCGACTATTAAAGCAAGCTCTTGGGGTGCCTTAAGCTGATTGCGCTCCCCAAAATACAATCAAGGCACAAACCTGGGTCAAATTAAGGACTTGCCTGGTGAAGCTTTAAAGGCCACAGCATTCTCAATTCGAAAATAAGAACTACTCAAGGTGTTCAGTTGGCACTGTATAGGCATGTTTTAAAATCATTCATAAACTGGCCTAGGAAGTAAAACCGGATTTTCGAGTAAATATAAATACAGTTATCATACTCATTAGTGCTGAGTAAGACAGATACATGTTACTCGACAAAATGATGTCGCAACTTGTTAATTGGATAGCGGCTTCAACAAACTATTGCAAATTTAAGGGACCGTTCGTATTAAACTAGCAAACGAAGTGTTAATTACCTACACTAATTTTATACAGGCACTGACAAAAGAGAGTGCGTGTCCGATTGAAAGATTACAATGTACCGACGTGATCTCATAATTGTTACATTAGCATAATGGTTCTAACGACGCCAGTTACCTTTCGTTAAAGGGTTACTGACTGACTCAATGTTCCGCGTTGATTCATCTTCTTGCGATCGAGGTTACACAACGTCGTATAAGTTAGAGAAATAACCGGTATGTTGGTTTATTAACGCGAACAACGTCGAAGGCTAGCCACTTCGATCTTACTAGGTAGGAGCGTTAAAACGTCAAGTTTCTTTTGAGAGATAAGAAAGTTTGAACTGCAAAAAAGTTTGTCCAATTAGTTTTTTTTTAAAATAAATAACGTATGATGGATTTCACATATCTAAGACCGCACTGGTCCAGCGTGGTGGATTATTATCCCCCTCGCTTTGAGGGGAGGCCTGTTCCCAGCAGTGGGACGTTAAAAGGGCTAATATTATAATATTCATATTCATTTATTTCGCATTCCACAATGTGTAAAAGGTGTTAAATACAATGTAGACCAATTGTGGACCCAGCAGGGCACAGCAAAAGTAATAAGTAGGAGAGAGGAGGATAATGACGTAATACATATTTTTTTAGATAATTATAAAATGCTGTTGTTAGGTATATTATAATAAATATATGATAGGTATTAATAGGTAATTATTATAAAGTATGATGAAATACAATGCGTTCGTGAAAACGGGCAAACTAACAATAAAAGTAAAGTAGGTAGACACCTACACAACGTTTTAAAAGCACGATTTTATAGGCGCGAACGTTTCATAAAACGTTGAAATTACTCGCCTTATCTCTATTCTACCTGCCCTTCAGATTTTATGGCAAAGTTGTAAAAGCGTCGATTCCACTCACCATTCCTTATTGTCCATGAGATTACGCATCTCGTCGTCTGGGGCGGGGGGCGCGTCGCGGACGGGCGCGTACTGTGCCGCGACCAGGGGGTCCGTGGAGGGGTTGAGGGCCGTGAGCGCAGCGGCTCCGCTGCTCGGCGCCTCCTTACCGCCGCCCAGCCTTGACGACCAGGCCCAACCGCCGACACCTGCAAGACAATCCAACATTATAAAAATGATGCATATAGTATCTAGAAAAAAAATACAATTTCTAATAAACATAGGTAATAACCATTTATCTGATATGACCTTTGAAAGGACTAAACTTGCGACAAATGTTACACCAAGCCAACAAGAATATAAATATCTAATGACAATAAATCAATTATTCCGCGGCCCGTCCACAACTTAGTGAGGCCAGGACCAACGCTTGGGCACTCCTAGTCAGTAGCTCTCACTACGTGGTGGAGGGACCGCGGAATCATTGACCTAATATCATTTGATATTTATACCCGAGTGTCTAGTTCGCTTGGTGGTATACGGTGATTTAGGGAAATTGATGTCCTGTCCTAAGATCTGCTCTGCTCCTACTAGAAGTTCCCTACCGTGATACCGATAGGACCTATGATCAAGTACTTATGACCAAGCTTCAAATGCCAGTAAGACGTTTGTTTTATAACAGACTGTGTTTCGAACCTAAGCAGATACCTACTCGGCTGAACGACACATTGAGCTTGTTACCTTGAATATTCGTTATGCCTATAGAATATACGCGGAAGTGGTAACTCCAATTTGTATTAAACGATAAACTGTAACATAGAATATGTACCAATGGTAATAGTATTATCCAATGGCATTATCTATCTACAAGGAGTGTGAGATGTCACTGACTGAGGACATTTTTGGAAAAAATGCGACCTGAGTACGCCTTTTGGGGCGATTTCTATTCTAGTCAAAACAAAATAATGTTTTACAATTTTTGCGAGTTCTCAGTTTGTTTTTGTATCCAATGGCATTATCTATCTACAAGGAGTGTGAGATGTCACTGACTGAGGACATTTATGGAAAAAATGCTACTTGAGTACGCCTTTTGGGGCGATTTCTATTCTAGTCAAAACAAAATAATGTTTTACAATTTTTGCGAGTTCTCAGTTTGTTTTTGTATCAGTTCTAAACGAATAGTCTCAAATATTCACTAAGTTTAACACTTAATAAAATAATATAGGTAGGTACGGTGACTTAAGACATGACATCATTTCCAATATCTAAGATAAACGATAAAACAATCCTCTCACTTTTAAGCTGTGACGACAGCAAAACTTTATCGTTATGCAAAAATATACATAGGTACATATGTATTTGTGCTGATCATGTTGGTACACAACTAAACTAAATATATTGCTATCCTTCTCATGATCGTAATGTACGAGCAAGACAGAAATACTTATATAGATGTGTCAAGTCGTATTTCGTAGTCCTTAGCTAGCCGCTCAACGTAATCATCTAAAAATTCATTCCGATTACTTATTCATACATCGACAACTCCTAATGCAATTATACCTTATATGAACGTTACAGAAAACGAAACTATAGGGAACGGTTCAGCAACAACAATCGATATTATCGTCTGAGCAATCTTAAAATTTACTATATCTTTGAACTAAAGGTCAGTGGAGAAAGGCGTGGCATTTCATCGGATTAACTGGCCAGCCACAAAAAAAAATAGTTTGACCATTTAATAGAAGCAAAGGTTACGTAGTAACTGTGGGCAAAACAGTCATTGCGCTTGATCGTTGACGAAAAGAATCATTTGTGACGTGGAACACTAATGAAACGGGAGTCATTAGACATTGTTAAAATATTTCCTAAAACCCCATTATGGGGAAAGATTAGCACGTCGTCGCAGTAAACACTAGTGAAGCAACAAAAATTGCAAAAAAATAACAACGTGGTATGAATTATGCCTTCATTTTCTTTAAAATACTTGAAGATTAATTGAAGGGCAATAAACAAAAACAAAATTACAAGTTCATGTCTTTAACGTAGGTTTTTCGACATGTGCAGCCTGCCCGTCCTAACCTACGGTGCTCGAACCTGGGTCACCCTGAGCTTCAGAATGTTAAACTGCGTCAGAAACATCAGCCTGCGTCATTGACGTGGGTGTGAAAACCGCAAAGCTGAAGTGGAATTGGGCCGTCCACGTGTCACGAATGAATCCTCAGAGGTGGGCAAATCGCATCAGTACCTGGACGCCCAAAGATGGTCAAGTAGGTACGTCGTGGCAGACCGCGGCAAAGATGGTGCGAAGATTTAAACACCTTTGCGGGTAAAACGTGCCACGCCACCACAACCCCAGGATATGACCTATGGAGACCGAAAGGGAAAAAACCAGTTCACTTGCCTGAGAAGAGGAGGCCAAGGAAAAGGATGACTCCGCCTGCGACGAGTGTGCCAACGCCGTTGTCTGAGCCATCAGGCGTCGGGTACGGTGGCGCGTTCGAGTACTGCACGCCGCCCGCGATCAACAACGCCAAACCTGGGAACATAAAAGAACAATGAACATCTCTATGTTGATATTAAGAATCTATAAAACCTACCTATCTGGGATTTGTCCCGAGTCTGGGTGTAATTATGTATATTAAGTACGTATTTACAAACAAAAAGTAGTATATTATGTAGTAATATCAGATATCCGGTTTCCATAGTACAAGTTTAGGAACAGGTAGCCGTGTGTAAAAATAATATTTATCCGAGGATATTTGAAGTCCAGTATTATGAAATTCAATGAAAGTAAATACGCAGAAGAAACCACAAGCAAAACCACAAATCTCTTGCCACGGCTCCCAGGCTGTTAATATTATATCTCTGTGCTTAGCATTGATATTTGTGCCAAATGACAGCGTTCTTGGCATCTAAACTCAACGAAAATGTATTTATTCTTATTTAATTAAATAGGCCAAATCCTATAATTATTACAAGTCCATTAAAATATATACTATCCCCCTTATTCATAGAAATTTATAATCGACCTGCAGTGGAATTACAAATCACATTTGTTCCTAAAAATGCTTTTCAAAACCATTGCAAACTGGCCAAAATCTCTATGAATAAGGAGGTATGTCTTTTGTGATTGTTTCTTCAATCGGATATAAAATCCAGTGTAGGTAATGCTAAATTGGTTACACTTTGCATGGTAATTAACGTTCGGAACAGCGGAACTAATTCTTGGTTATGGTTGTTGCCAAGCCATGGTGCACATATCAGTTGAATGCGAGTACTTAGCGAATAGTTTTTTTTTTAACTAAGCATACTTTCATGTAACGACTCGATAATTTGATGAACCTCACTAATCGTTACCAGAAATTTTATTACGTTCTAAATGTGAACATTTTCAAGAGCATTAAGTATTCATCAACTCTTATAATCCCGAAAATCATGCGTAGCGGATTATTTAAAAAAGACGAACAGACCGATGTGTAAAATAATGTATAGATACGACGCAAACTGAGCACATCGTGTGGATGCAATACCAGCTGTGGCCTGGAGCTTGCGCAAAACGAGAAACACGATATAGTCGCCCACTTATCGAACTCTATAATATACAACTCCAAACGGAATACACTGCATCAATTTAAATGATAGATCCTTCTGACAAAGCTTTGTTAAAAATGTAATCCATCTTAAGACTATTGTTAACTGTAGTTAAAAATGCTTCAACTCAAAATTATCAAGAACAGATTGTCATAAATAAGGAACAACTGGTTCTTCTAAAAACAGCAACTACAAAATATCTAATTCATCCACTGGCCGTTTTAATGCATATAAAATGTAAATTAAAAGCAGCATAAAGCACCGATTTACCTTGGAAACTACTTGTGCACCGGAGGTGGACCATTTATCCAAATGGCTATTTAATCATTGACAAGTAGCTTTGACCCTGGTTTATTGACCATATACGATGTATGATTTCGTAACAGACTGGTACTTAACTAATAAGGGCCCTCCGTCCTATATCTTTTCTAAAAAAAATAACGTCGCATAACTGATGTTTATCATAAAAAAAATAACTGATGTGTATCATAGTTAAACAAATTCTAATATTTTTTTTTGTGAAATAGAATACAATACAGTATTCAAGAGAGTATCTGAGTCAGTAGGTCAACACTCCAAGATACAATAAAGCAGATATAATTTCTTAAACGCAATTCGTCTTTGTCATTGTATGTGGACGACATCCTAATAGAATTTAAAAAAATGATGAATACGTATTATTAAAAAAACCTTCATACAACAAACCTGTAGATCACTATGGTAGGTAGATCCTACCCACTCGTTAAATAATTCATCTAGGACAAAAGTGACCGGTGGAAGCGGTTATTTAACCCAATTCGTTATGCATTGAAAATGGGGACAGGTTAATTTAATTTCCTCTATTAACGCAGTTCCGGTTTTTGCTGAATGCTATTATTAACACACATATACTTTTACTCGGTATTTAAATTGGCCCTTGGTCATCGACTTGCTAACTGATGTCTGCTTTAATCAACCTCAAACTACTAAAATATTGAACAAATGTCCTCGTTTCTCGCCGTGTCTTTACTTCCTCAAAGGATTTCTTTTGTTCTTAAAGTTCGGCTTTCAGGTCGGCGACTTTTGCCCTTGTTTAAAAATCTTTTAAGAGATAGACTGCCGTTTACAATGCGTAAACTTCGAATAAAATATTCAGAATGACAATCTTTTATCTGAGTTTTTTTAAAAACCAAATTAAGAAATATCTTCAGAAGTTTATAAATCTTTCGTAGGTGGGATTGGGGTGGTAGAATTATCCTTTCTACGCGGACTATGATGTTCATTATAATAATATCAAACTGCGTATGTTTTGTTTGATAAAATTACATACTTAATAGTTTCTATAAATAAAATGGTTATTCATACCCGTGGGTGTGAGTCAACTGCATCAATAATGTAAAGCCGGTACCCAGCATGCAGATAACTATTGCGCCGAAGTTTCATATTCCAAAGCTTTATTGAAGGGTCTCTAAATCCAAATTTAACGGTTTTCGAGACTAGACTGCTTAGCAAAAGCAGATTTCTACAATGAATAAAGCTTTTTAAGACTATGTTTTATATATAGGTAATTATTCCTGCAGGCTTTGGTTAAATCATCATTTTAATTTATAATTGTAAACTTACCACCTAAGTTTTATAGGTATCATTATTGTTGTCAAACTCTGCCCTGTTTATTCGAAACAGGAATATTGTGCAGGCAATGGCTACTACCTACGCAAGTTACTACTACGCAGTATTATTGACATATGGATATAATGTAGGTAGTTATCGTACGTACTACCAATCTATTTGGGTTTTAGTTTCGTTATACTTTGAGAACTTCTAATAATAAAGGAACCTTATTGTTTCTGAATATTTCTGATACGGATAAATTGTTTTTAGGATAGTAAGCTCGCTAAGTGGTTTCTCTAAGAACGTAAAATTCTCTTTGTGGTAGGAAATTAAATGAATGAATGATTTTTGTTTGGAAACTTTCATCATCATATTCATAATATAAAACGTCCTAAAGGTTTTGTACTGTAAGTAATAAATTTGTACGAGTAGGTGGTCCGCCGCCTACAAACAGAGATCTACTTAGAGGGAACATGAAGGTGGGGGAGATATACGTACACACAATGTAAAGAAAACGAAAGCTTGAATAAAAATACGTTGTACGGTTCTTATAAGTAGAAACAATGACGAAACACAATGTGATCCAATAGGTCGGAAGTAGCCGGTAAGGGGAATACGACGGTAAATCGGTGTAACCATGGTGTTCTAACCAGAAAACGCGCAGTTTACACAACCAGAAAGATAGTCGCCGTTGGCTAACGGACGACTGACGTACGTAACCATGTAATTTTAAAATAGAAAACAATACACAAAGCTGACGAAACAAAACAAGAATGAAAACTGGTTCAACAAAAGTACGGCCACGTCTGGAGTTGCGAAAATAGGGCATAGCACCGGAAGCAGTAGGCTAAGGGAGTGGGCAGCTTAGCACATTAGTGATTCATTAGAAAACCCCGCTTTCACTCGAGCCAATTGGAACAATCAACACCCACGCGGTAATCTATACCACTTAGTAACAATTTCATATTCCGTATGCATTTACTGTTTGCTTTGAGTGTTAAACCACAAATACTGTTAATATATGACCATTTTAGACTAGAAACGGTTTTAAATATGCTCAAAACCATGCCTAACTTAGTAGTACCCACTGCCCTGAAGATTTCAATTCGCGTTAGTAAGTAGAAACTGGGAGAAACGATCTTCCAAAGTCCCAAAGCAGTTCCGTGAAAGTTGAGTACAAGAGCTTTAAAGACAGTGGCAAGAAGAGACTCTGTGAGTCCCGTGCCTGTACTTACCAAAATAATCTACCTAGACTATATTTAGAAGAACATTACTTTGAAACGTGTTTATTTTAACGCCTATTAACATTGATGCTTGAAACGTGGCTAATAGAAAATGTTTTATTACGGGTCTTCCAAGTCGTGATAATTTTGCCGCCGGCCCGGGGTTCCTGAGTGGTGAACGCCCACAGGCGTGGAAAGTAATAACACCCAATTTGAACCTTTCACCATTCATCACAATAATCAGGTTTTTTGTTGAACTTTACGTAATCGGCAGTTCTGTAGACGTTAAGCGATAAAAACGTCGGAATTGAATTGTTATTTTCATCACTGATTAATGTTACGTAAGAAAACATGGTTTACGAGTCTCTGGAGATTTGTATGTTTTCAAAACGAATTCAGAATATGACAGCTCCACAAATAACACCAAGCACGACTGAATGGCCCAAGCTTTTGGGTTTTGCTTGGCCTTCAAATTCGAACCAGATAAATAGCAACGTTATCACTGCTGATATGCATTTACTAATAGCCCTATGATCAACGGTGGTTACTCCTGTAGTAGACCTACGACACACATCAGAAATTTGTGAGTGGTGCTGTCGACAAGTAACAACACAATAAGTACCCTGCCAATCAACAACACAATAGGTACTTTGCCAATCCTGTCTTTTTCCTACTAACTCTTTTCTTTCTAACTAACTTTTTCCTCTATCTAGTTAAAATAGTTTCTCCTTACCAACCACACAATGGGTAAGAGTATTGTATCTATAAATAAGTTGTAGGTACTCGTAATGTTGTAATAATTCTCAGGCGTTTCCCTCAGATATACCCTACGTAGGTGTGCGTAAAGCATGTGTGGCGTGACCAAGGACTAAAGTGGAAGTGAATAAAGCGCCTATTACGGAAACGTCATGACAGTCAGGCCCCGGTGGAGTTTGTCGACCTTCGTTCGCAACGTCTGTTCCATTAAACAGCGCAGCCTTCGATATCTACTAGACGTGTTGACTGCACCAGCGCAGATTTATGACTTAGGTGACCGTAAGCAAACTCATAGCAACGCAATAGTTAGAGAAGGTACCTAAAATAAATTGCTTTGTAACAAGCTCGACGTAGTAAGAGTCGACACAACGTCAACCACCGTTTATAGCAATGGATATTATTATTTCACAACGTAGGTACTTATCTAGAAGTTACATCGTTAACACGTTTTGATGGGCAAAACATTACTCTATCAAGCTACCTAGGTTTTACTTTAAAATCTGTAAGACAGAATCATGAACTAACTTCTTTAGAGTTTTACATTAATCGAATAAGTTAACGCGCTGTAAATAAATGTAATGCCCTGTCTACATTTTCCCTTTCTATGTGTTGTCGTGATCAGATCACGGGGCACGCAGCCACCGGATGAGTCACTGGCAACGGCCCCAGGCGCCGCGCGCTGGCCGCGCACCGCACCTAGGTTCACCAACCGGTTATATTTTACCAAGACTTGTTCTACACGAAAAAATATCGAAATATCCCAATTTTTGTAATTTTTATCATTGAACTGATTTGAATTGATGGAGTTTAATGACACCAGACCACAGATTCTTCTACATAATAGCCTCGCTGGAAAAATAATACAGAATACATTATTAACCCGAAAAATGAAAAGGGAAGCTGGTTATAAAATACCTACTATGCTCAAAGGTTTCGGACAAATTGCACATCCTGTAAATCAAAATTAGTAGACTTATTGGTGACTGCTATTCAGTCTTCGTATAGAATACATTCTCACATTATAACATGAGAATTGGTCGCCCTATCAGACACCGGACACCGATACCATTTGCGCCGACCACCGTTCATTGTGTACGATACGCGATCGACGCACTAGCTTATCGACGCTACTGTGCGTGCGCCACCGGAATAATAAGATCTTTCATGGAGCTTCTATTAATGAAAGGTTTAACACCCGTATTTGTGAACACTACATGTCAGAATAACGAAGAACGCTACGTAGACATATCTCAGTACATCTATGCTGCGTTCCATTCACCGTAATTTTTGTTATTTAGTCCACTAATCATAAATAAACCCTTCATTCAACCTCAGAATGCCTTGAAACGTGAACGCGTTGACGTCGATTTTTCGCTCAAATTTCGTTGTCGGCGTTGGATAGGTATTAGCAGAGATGGGCAAAAATGTATTACAATTAATTTATTGTAATTAATGTTTGCCCAACTCTGGATATTTGCTTATAACAGATGTCTACCTCGAATCAGTGATTTATACCTAGGTACATAAGATTTTATACAATACGATTAAAGATCAGATTAGAAAACCAACTAGTGATTAAATACCCAATTAGGTACTTAAGCAACTATTTGTCGATCCTGATTAAAATTAATCAATGCAGTAGCATAGCATAAGTAATTTACAATTCCTTTATTCAAATATAACACGTAACATCAAGGTGACTGTTTACGAAGAATACTAATGACTATAATAGTATTCATATGTGGGCATCAGCCATCACCATTCATTGTACCTTCCTTTATTAATCTACAGTTATGATATACGGAAATAGTCCATCATTTTTAAATGGAAAATGGAAATGTATACTGTGTTGTAGTGGTGGGGTTGGTCACGTAATTTTATAGTGTACCCAAGTACTATATTTTTTTGTTTTGAGATAACTACTTGGAACTCTTATGACACTCCCTACATTAGTAAACCTCATTTTTAAAGGCTAATTTGTAAGAGTACGGCATTAATGGCCATAGCAGCACATAAGTACCTAGTAATCAAGTAAATAAAGCTTCACATAACAGTAATATGATGTTCAAGATTAACAACCTCCTTAGAGTTAGATAGTAATTATTTGAGTTTAATTATTCAAAGCTATCATAAATCTGTACCCAGTTCACCCCTAATATCCAGAAAAACTTAACTATATATTGTTTACATGATTCTTCGAAATCCAATTTTAGTCTCTCATGTAGTTTATTCAACAGATTTGTATACTACATATCTAAGAATAAATTATTTACATATAGTGAGTGCTTATGAACTCTGAATGGACTAGTAATGACTCAATATAAGCCATACCAATTAAGCCAACTTTTTACTTGTTTAACATCATGTAAGAAAGATCAATTGTTCAAAAATAGATCAGGTATTAGTCATTTACTCATAAGTGATGACTATAGTATCTACTAACAGTAACAATTAGACACTGCCTGTTAAAGAATGTTAATTGCCAACTTAAAAGATTTCAATTACTCATGCCTTATACAGTTAGCATTGTATTTAAACTCCTTTGTATGAAAGTACAGTTATTATGTTTTATGTAAGTATGAACTTTTTTATAGACAGTCAATGGTATGAGGAAGGATTATTTTTTAAATAGGAACACCACTTAGCACAACCATGTGTTTTACATACATCCATATACTGACGCCTGTATCCCACACACATTTGGGTTTTATTAGTGTCAAAGCAACCTTTGACAACAGGGATCACCCCTAGTGCTTAGTACTCATAGTACAAGTGTTGCTTAGTTTGGGACCACTTTATGACCCGTTTGTTATGTTTGTATGGCAGTATTTATTATCTTTATTTATAACGAGTGATATAGCCAGTTTGACTGAAAATTTATATTTATTTACTATAGAATTCTGAAGAATCTTGGATAGATGACTACAAGGCTTCATTTGACAGTGCAATTTAAGACCAAACTATATTGGTGTTGGACATGAAATCTATGAAAGGTCATAAACCTGTTATTTGCTTCTAGTAAGATTCTTATTGCATCACATTATTCCTACACTGAGACAAAGCTTACAACTTGCAACTATCAGTGTTTTATAACTAGATAATCCTTCATTTGTTATAATAGTACTACTTGTATACAGACTCGTCCACAGTCATCACATTGACAAAATATTTTTGTTCTTACCAATAACAAAGAGTGTGCTGCCCAGCAAACATAATCCGATTCGCACGCACACCGCCCGATTCAAACTGCTCGTCACGCGCCGTGAGAAGTAGCTGATGGGGCAGTTCCATCGCTGGTCCGTGGGCTGTTGCTCGTAGGTCACTGTCGTTGGCTGATACACTGCACTCGTCGGCATTTTGAATGTTACACACCACCGCGAAAACAAAGACTGTTATCGTTACTTTAACTATCACTCCCCACTTAACAGATTTACAGGCAGATCAAGCAAGCTAATAGTAAACAACACACACTACAGAAAAAGCGTGGTGCGAGCGTGAGCAACGTTTTTAGAACGATTTATTTTATTTTCGTCTGTTTTCCTTCATTTGTGCAGAATGATCTGTGACAGAATTGAACGAAAATGAATGAATGACTCCGATTAGATTGTGTTGATTGATTGATGTATTTATTGTCTATGGACGAAATTGTGAATAGTGCTGTACATTCTCTCAGTGCTACCAACCTATGTAATCTATTCTCGACTAAAATAAAAAACGACGATTCTCGATTGTATGAAGAAATACCGAACGGAACTGAGAGAATTGCGAACATTATTGGTCATTTTTTTCAGCAAAGAGTATAGTAAGTAATAAAGAGTGACATCTTGCGGCGTTTAGGCGCAGGACAATGAAAGCGCGAGCGCCTCTGTACTTCTTAACAAAAAACTAATGCTGTAGCTACCTACCTATATATAGGTAGGTATATATATATATATATATATTACGTATACTTTTACGAATGCTGAACTACCTACTGTTTCTCAATTATTGAGCTATTTTTTTTCCAATTAAGCATATTGTGACAATGTTAAAATAATCTGACATTGAAACAATAACGCAACTAGAAAAAAATATTGCTCAATAATGAGAAACATTGTTAGTACAATGAAATAAAATATGGATGGATTGATGCGTACAACTCTTTATTAAATCATTTCAAAACATAACATTCCACAACAACAATTTCTGTAAACAAAAGCACAGCGATGCGGTATGGTACCCAAATGCCACACCCAACACAACACAAAGTAGCGTCTTTTTCGCAATATAACTACTGTCACTGGGAAGTTATCACAACAACAGGACGAAGCAACGACGACGACGACGCTTTCAGCAGAGAAGGCACTCCAAAATCAACAATTCTCACAATAAATAACAACCAAACAAAAGTTTCTACGCTGCGGGAAAAAAATAACCTAATCAGCCGACCGAACGTTTTTCTTGTAGTTGTAGGGATGCCCGCTCTTAATCGATTTTCCGGAAGATCGATTCACGGCCATATGATCCCCGATTTTTAAATCAATTCAAGGGAATGCGATCGTCACTAAGATCTAATCATATGCCTATAAAATCGTTTGAAAAAAATCGTATCAACTAAAACTTAAACATCAACCGAAACGTATCATACGAACGTACGAACCGATCTTTGCATACCTATCGTATTGCCGGGAAGGGGACAAAATAACTACGACAAAGTAAGATTACCTACCCACACATTAAATTAGATTATTCTCTGATTTTTAATATCATGGACTAAAATGACAGCTATAATTAATGTCAATTTATATTTAAATTAAATATATTTTTATGAGTGATCTTGTTTATTTTATTCTTTGGTAAATAAAATTTAAATTTGAACCAGAATCATAAAAATAACATAATGATGAACAGATAAAACACTATTTTACGTTTGACATAAAAAGCTGTCATTTTAGTCCACGAAATTAAAAATCAAGAGTATAGTTTCAAGTTACATCAAACGCGATAATGTATGAAATATGAAGGTAGGTATGATAATATTTTGTTTATTTTATTAGGTATCGGGTATTTTAGTTTTCTCTGATATTTCGTTCTTTGATACCGTAATAGGCATAGGTAATATAATGTAAACTTTGCACGCATACTGTGCTTTTCTTTATTTTAATGAAATTACGATACGATCTTCCGAGATCTTCAAGGCAATACGATTAAATCGTGAATCGATTTAGGAGGTTACGATCCAGAAGACCGATTCAAAGCAAAAAATCGGGCATCCCTATTTTCTTCTCACAAGCTGTCATTGGTACATGTCAACATAAGGTCATAACTGTCACTTAGTGAGAATTTAAAAATAATATTAAATATAATTTACAAGATCAATAATAAATGATTATTAATTAATTATGGAGTAATTTATTCATAAAATAAAATAAATATTTTGAAAATAATATAATATAATACGACTATTGAGTATAGAGACATCTACCGTACATTTTAGCAGTTTGGTTTCATGTTAAGTAGTTTAGGTGGCGTGCCTGTCTTTTCCAATGGGCCTATTTGGTCTATCTTTCACCCCCCTGTTTTTCAGGTATTAGCCGATTTACCACTAGCCGGCACCGGCATGGCGGCAGCTTTTTCATTGGTCAGTGACCAATGACAACTGGTCACTGACCAATTAAAAAGCTGCCGCCATGCACGTGCCGGGCCGTGCCGGCTAGTGGAAAAACGACCATTGGGGTAATTTTGTTGATCTACCTGTCTATTATGGGGCGTATACACTCTCGCGAGTACGCCTTGTGGAGGCCCTCGCGCGAGACGCGCCACACAGTGGCCGGATTTCGGGGCTTCACTTTCATAGGATTTTTGAAAATTAAAATGTGTGTTTTGGTACATGTAAGTACACAGTCTCGTTGATAACATCGTAACATTAAATTATATAGTAGTCACGGATTTTTTATTAGCTATTAACACCATGAAATATGGATTTTTAGATTTCAGATGTATGGAAATGGAATTTGTTTTCCTTATAACTTTTTTGTGTTTCGAGTTGTAAAGCTGAAACTTTTATGTATTGTTACTGAGTTAGTAACCAAGCCATATGACCTTTGACCTTGACCCGGGATGGTCCTATTCAAGAGATATGAATTTTTGAAAAATGACTGTTTGGTGACATTTATTCAGGCAATTTATGTTCAAATAATGAGTGTAACAAGCCTTTTTATGTGAATTATTGTTACTGAATCAACTCTACTACTACGACTAGATTGACCTGGACTAAGAAAATCCCCGTTATAAACATAAAAATAAAATAAGACACATTTTTGATGACTAATATTCAATATTCCATTGAGTTACACATAAGTAGTACTAAACCTACACATTTTGACTAGGTAGGTAGCAGCTGTCACTACCTGCCCCCATTGTCTATTGTTTGTTCCACACACAGGTGTCACCAAATGTCAGGTTTCACTAATTAGGGGTATTAGGGATTAAGGATCGTCTAATCATTGTGTTGTTATTGTAGGTGAATGTTTGGCATACAAGATTCCTGGAAATATTTATTGTTTGTTCTATACACAGATGTCACCAGATGTTTCGGTTTCACCAATTAGGGGTATTAGGGATTAAATATTATAGATAGATATATAACTCTTTATTAATCCACCACTAGAAAAAAAATACATTAACTATAACATAAATTACATAGAAAGTGGAAAATGGGCGGCCTTATACCTAACTTATAGTGCTCTCTACCAGGCAACTTTAGGATGGAGAGGATCTAAAGAAAAATATTACGGGATAATAATAATATAATGTAATTATTGTGTTGTTATTGTAGGTGAATATCATACAATATAAAACAATGATTCTTGGAAATGGTAAAGAAATTCTAAAGTACAAAATTAATTTTATGACTAAAATCACATAAATCACAAAATAACTAAAATCATAAATTTCCTACATCAACAAACTCTAAATTTTCTTCATCAGAACTAGAAGTGATCACAATTTGGCTTCATCTGATAGTTGTTTATGGTGAAGTTTACTTATCTTAGGTCTAAAACTTGATAAGAATGGGTCAGAAGACATTAATAAATTGTGGATAATATCCTCATTTGTTGCGATTCTGCTGAATTTACGCGTGTGGAATGCTCTAAAATTTTTAATATCTTTATTGCGTGCTTCAGAGGCCTCTTCAGGGAGTTTACTGATTGGGATAGTTATTCTGCTTAATTATATCAGCACCATGCATGAGTAGTTTTTGTACGCTAGAGGGCATATACTACCATGCATATAGCTCGACATATTTATGAGCATATTATAACATATTGTTGCAGCACAATATTGCCGGAACTTTTCCACGTCAATAAACTCTCCACAAGAGACTACCTGAAGAATAACTGCAAATCTTCTGATCAGCTCTTCATCAACACCCGTTATCTATGCAGTTGCTTCGGGATTTTCAAAAAATCTTCGTGCAGTGTTCCCATCATTTATAGTACCTGTACCTTGTTTAACTATGTCCACGTTGAGTCCCGTTTCATACCGAAAATTTTCTTGGATAGTTTTCTTTTAAGTTATAAACAATATGTTAGTTTCAAGAATTTTCCTTCATAAATACAAAAACGTCGAGATTTTAAACCAGACTATCCATACTGAACAAGTCAAAATTGTTAAAGGAGAACATTTAGGATACGAAGTAGTTATTATAAGTGAAACGAAATAAAGGTACTCTCGGCATTTATACTGCTTTCATTTAGAACCCTAAGTCATTTCCAGGAATCTTGTATGACAAACATTCACCTACAATAACAACACAATAATTAGACCTAATATTTAATCCCTAATACCCCTAATTAGTGAAACCTGACATTTGGTGACACCTGTGTGTGGAATAAACAATAGACAATGGGGGCAGGTAGTGGCAACTGCTACCTACCTAGTCAAAATGTGTAGGTTTTGTACGACTTATGTGTAATATTGAATATTAGTCATAAAAATGTGTTTTATTTTATTTTTTTGTCTTATAACGGGGATTTTCTTAGTCCAGGTCAATCTAGTCGTAGTAGTAGCGTTGATTCAGTAACAATAATTCACATAAAAAGGCTTGTTACACTCATTATTTGAACATAAATTGCCTGAATAAATGTCACCAAACAGTCATTTTTCTAAAATTCATATCTCTTGAATAGGACCATCCCGGGTCAAGGTCAAAAGTCATATGGCTTGGTTACTAACTCAGTAACAATACATAAAAGTTTCAGCTTTACAACTCGAAACACAAAAAAGTTATAAGGAAAACAAATTCCATTTCCATACATTTGAAATCTAAAAATCCGTATTTCATGGTGTTAATAGCTAATAAAAAATCCATGACTACTATATAATTTAATGTTACGATGTTATCAACGAGACTGTGTACTTAAATGTACCAAAAAACTCATTTTAATTTTCAAAAATCCTATGAAACGGAAGCCCCGAAATCCGGCCACTGTGCGCCACTCGGAGGCTACACGAGTGCTACCCATCCACACTCTCGTTTTATTCAGTGACAGAGTTGGGCACTAATTATTGATAAAATTTTCAATCAATTAAACTTAAAAGTTTAATCGTAACTGTTGCACTCTGCAATTAATTTATTTAGATTAAAGTACATTAATTGTGAGGTTCAATTAAAATCAATTGCAAGTTTTTTTTTTAACTGTAAAAAAATCTATTACAATGAGGATCAGTAATAGGTCAACAAATCAACTCATAACCAAAACTAACAGTTAAAACTAAGCTTTCTTATCAATATAGTTTTTAAATCATCGAAATCGGTCCATCGGTTGCGATTTCCTAACACATTTTATGTATCCAACATTTATCGACGGGCGGTAAGTGCGGCCAGCGCGCGTGACGTCACCGAGCTCGCCTCGTTGATTTCGCGCTGTGCCCGGTTTCCCGCTTGCGCCGCCATTCACTATTTTAGGTGTTATTCATTTAAATTACATGCTGTAAAGGGCCATATTGATCTATATTAAATGCACAATGTATTTAAGGTACTTAATTGGATAAGGATTAATGCTGTATTGCTTAAAATCGCTTCGTAAATAAGCCATTATTTCTCGTAAAAAGTAAAGGATAAAAAATGGTTATTGTGGGTTATCCCTAAGAGATAGACATAAATACCATCGCGGACTTTTTGTATACCTTTTTATGGTGTACAATACTGTAGTACATTATTTTGATCTATCTCGTAGGATTCAGCCAGCGTTTGCAATGTAAGCGCAAAAAAATGTATTTATTTACGACATCACATTAGAAACCTCTAAAATTATCAGTGTTTCTCTACTATACCTATTAAGCATGTATTAATTTAGTACATAATAAACCTTCCTCTTGAATCACCATCTATTAAAAAAAACCGCATCAAAATCCGCTGCGTAGTTTTAAAGATCTAAGCATACATAGAGACAGACAGCCAGAAAGCGGGAAGCGACTTTGTTTTATACTAGGTATGTAGTGATAGTGAATCCTTAGGTAGGGTGATGGGTAATATAATATTATGTTAATAATAGATTATAAAGGAATAATAAATATTATTATTTATTATTCCTTTATAATCTATTATTATTTATTATTAATAAATATCGCCAGACTTACACGCCTTCTGTATGGTCCCAAACTAAGGGGGCGTCCATAAATTACGTGAGGTGATTTTTGTGAATTTTTGCCTCCCCCATCCCCCTTAGTAAGATGTTGTGAGATTTTGCTCGACCCCCTCCCTCCCCCTCTAATCTTAGGTGAGATTTTTCAATTCAAAAGCCATATTCTAGTGGAGAAACATGTTTTACTTAATTTAACCCAGTTTTCTCGCAGTTTAAGGGTGCGTTTCCATTGAAGCGGAGCGGGGCGGAGAAGAGCAGTGAAAAGTGGCACCCCCCCCCCCCTCTAAATGCCTCACGTAATTTATGGACGCCCCCTAAGCACCGCTGATACTTGGCTACCATACAATGGACTGGGGGCGATCTCAGTGACAACCAGACCAGAGTAGATTACGAAAAGGCCATTTCCGAAATTTTCCTCTGGCGGGAATCGAACCCACAACCACCCGATGCAGTGAGCCAAGCGGCCAACGCTCAAACTATAGCGCCAAGCGGTCTTCAAAAATAAACAGAAATAAAAATAGTACTCAATAGGATAAACACCTAATATACCTACTTATGACAGGATACTACCTACCTTCCTAGGTATCTTATATATCTTATAGTACTTTGGGTAGGTACACCGAACCTTTCCATGCTTAACCTAGTGGTAAAATAATAGGTTTCTTTGTATAAATAGTATTCATAACAGAAAAGGTAAGTGAAAAGGTACCTAAGTGTACCTTTTCCGTTTCCAACCACATGTCTCGGCACTGGTGTATTTTAAAACTATTGTTTAAGTAGTCGAATACCATAAAAGTATCGACTTTTGGCAGGTTATCCGACTTAGCTTGTTGAAAACTTTCCTGTAAACTCATTTTGAGGCTTAAAACACGCTGCGCGCGAACAATACAACCGAACCCTAGCGCTAGCCGAGCGCGTATCAGCCCGCGTGACGTCACAGCGAGTGCGGCGGCCGGCGCGGCCCGGTCAGGAAACTTCGTTAGGAAATTAGTCGTATCTTCGTTAATTTTTGTCGTAGACCAAAAATTATTGAGCTGTATGTTATAGAATCCTTAGCTCTATAAATCTGCAGTTTCAACTAAATTCGTTACGGTAATTCATTAACAATTATTAGCCTCGTACAATAGGTACATGTACACAGATATCTATTTAGATGGATGCATGTATAGATAATTAGGCATATAGAATTAGATACCTACTACTTCGGTGAATGCGTGTTTAGATAGGTAGGTATATAGAGCCAGAATCCTAAATCCCCCCTACCCCCTCAACCCCATTTCTATTCTCCCCCTCCCCGTAAATAAAAATTGTTAATTGTGAGAATTACAATTAATTAATTGTTAGTTGTGAAAGTTACAATTAATTGATTGTTAATTGTCAAAAATACAATTAATTAATTGTTAATTGTAAAAAATGCAATTAATTGTTAATTGTAAAAAATACAATTAATTAATTGTTAATTGTAAAAAATACAACTAATTGTTGATAGTAAACAATACAATTAATTGTTAATTGTGAAAGTTACAATTAATTAATTGTTTATTGGGAATTCTGGAAGTCACAATTACAATTTACTAATTGTTAATTCTGGAAGTCACAATTACAATTAACTAATTGTGACTTCCAAAAATTAACAATTATTAATTGTAAATTTTTCATTGTTCTGAAATTTAATTTTTCCAACACTTGGTTCGCCCGCCTCCCGCCACGCGTCCTTTGACTCCGGTCAAAAAAACCGACACGGAGCGGAGCACGCTGGAGGCGATGCGAGACATGACAAGAGGAGGCGAGGGCGCAATCTACACTCTCGTGCTCGCGTCGCCTCCTCATGCCTCCTAGAGAGTGTGTAGCCGCGGTTACGAAATAAAAATCTAGATTATTTTCCAAAAATAGTGTAATAATATAATTTTAAATATAGATCATTATCACTAATAAATTTGATTTATATCACTAAACAGTCGCAAATTTAAAATTAGGGTTATTTAGCTTACAAGTAAAGGCACTGATCCTTGTTACAATCCCCAGTTATTTCTTACATAAAGTAAGAATCACATCTACTCGAATGATTTGTGTAACTAATTTATCGTGATTCTTACAATAATATCTGTTTTCATCACAAAAAATGATAACTTAATTGCAAATACATGTTGCTATAAATTGATTAATTTCTTATAATAGACATTGTTGCTTATAAGTTATTATGATACAATTAATATAAATTGGAAAATCTTTTGTAGTTCATTTAATATTAGAACATTCAGTCATCATAAATAATAAAAACAACACTATGTATATTTCACATTTAAATTAGTGTTTTGCAATTTGTAATATCAGTTAAACATAATAAGGCACCAAAGCATGAGCAGGACCCCTTAAAACATTTTTAAAATTAAAAGTTTTACCATTACTACTTCACAATATCGGTATGTTTTTTTTAAATTTGTACTGATATTTAAAAAATATATACAAGCAATATGATACATAACTAATTATTATCTATTTTGTACGTATGCAAAATAGAACTTATTATGCGGTTATGTTTATTTTCACAAAAGGAAATATTAAATAAGTTAGGGTCATTATAATTGCTTTTTCAAAGATTGAATCATGTGGAAGCCCAGTAATTTTCACTGGATAATCTATACGAATAGAATATAGTTTGTGTGATCTTATCAAACTAAGGAGATATCCAACAATTTGAGCGGTAAATGGTTAGCAGCAGACAAAATGTGCATACATTTTTTGTGCAACTACACACTATAAATATAAACTCCCTTAATTTTATCTGTCAATACAACCAGACTGATTAAATATTGTATTTTAGTGGAGAGTAAAATATAAACTAAGTAGAGTAACTTCTGGTGCATAGAATAACAAAATACCTAATCGTTTATTTTAAATAAAAAGTCGCAACCATGACCGCCTGCTTTCATAAACAATTTAAAAAATGATACCCATAAAGTCTGGCCTCAGTAAAACAATTTTGTCATGACATCTCTTCCAGAATTCTGTCAGTCTCATTGTTTAGCTGTCTTTCAATTCGATATGAAGCAGACTAGTTCGTTCAATACACACTCACAAAATCTTATTTACACTCATACAATAACAACGTCAGGATTATTTACTCCTGAAAGACGACGTATCATTAAATTGAACACATTATGAATTAAATTCTGTCCAATATTAGCCACTATAGAACCTAGAAGATTCTTTATATTTGCGAGTCATTCGACGGCAAATCCCGCCGTTTCAAGAACTGCCTGCTTGAGTTTATCGTGAAACTTTTCCTTACTCGGATAAGACGGTAAGTCGAGACGATTGAAGCAAGTGTGCGCCTTGGGAAGCGAATCGGGTGACGCGTCGGCGACCAAGTGGAGAGTGAAAAGTCGCGGAGCCGCCGCTCCCGTAGATCCCTGCAAGGCTCGGAAACCGGCCAAGGGGACGCGACGCGAGCCCGTCACGAATTGCAACAGTCTGGCCCGCATTTCCGCGTCGAATTCTTCGACGATCTCCCAGAACCAGGAGACGATCGGCGCGTCGGGGGTGACGTGCTTGAGTCGCGTGTGGCGGCGCCAGTCGGCCGGGTCCAGGTCGGCGCGGCCGGCCAGCAGCGGCTGCAGGTCGCGCGGCGACAGCGGCCGCAGCAGCTGCGGCGGGATGATGTCCGCGAGCCCGCGCTGCAGCGCGAGCCACTGCCGCTCGGCGCCGCGCGTGAACCGATGCGCCACGTACAGTCGCACGTAATCGCGTTTGTTCGTATCGGTCACCGCTTCGTTGGTGCCTCCCGGTCGCAGTTCCACGCTGCGTACCGCGCCGAATGAGGAACATTCGACGGAGAAAGTTGTGTCTATCACACCGGCGATGCTGTTTTCCCTGAAAGGTAATAATTTTAATTTTATTACGTGTAAATTTTTGAAGGTGCAACGACGTTAGGTGTGGTTCATCAGTAGTCTAGAAATAAAGCGTTCAGTAACTAACAGCATCCATGAAAGCGATCGATGCAGCTCTGGGTCGACGTCTCTGATGTCGCGCAGCGTGATGGGGCGGCCGAGCAGCTGCTTGTAGAAGGGTGCGGTGAATGCCGCGTCGAGCTGGTGCCCGTGGAACAGAGCCACGCCGAGGATGCGCCCCGCGAAGTGGAAGTATGACAGATGTTCTGGGTTTACCTGTTAAACATAAGAGAATAGTATTAAAATTCACTCTAATGTGAGTAATGGTGTGCAGAGTTGGGAAAAATTTAATTGCAATTAATTAATTGCAAATTGCAGGTGATGTCACAATTAACAATTAATTGTGGTTTGTTCGAGATTAACAAACAAATCAAAATTAATTGTTAATTGTGACACCCCATGCAATTTGCAATTAATTAATTGCAATTAAATTTGGCCCAACTCTGATGGTGAGTACAGGCCTTCCCCCAAATCGAGTCGAGATTGGTTGGCTTCTAAACCCAAAAAACAAGTGCTAGTAGTAGTAGTGCTAGGATATAGCCAGACAAACCGCAACCAACCGCAACCGCTTACCTATTGTAAGGGTCCCAAACTAAGCAACGCCTGTACTATGGCTATCATACAATGCACTGGGGGGATCCCAGTGACTCCCAGACCAGGGTAAATTACGGAAAGGCCATTTCCGAAATTTTCCTCTGGCGGGAATCAAACCCGCAACCACCCGATGCAGTGAGCAGAGCGCCCAACGCTCAAACCACTGCGATGAAAAACTTTTTTTGTTTCGGGTCTCTCACTCATCGTACGAAACGCAGCTGTAATAGCTGCTTTACGCCGATTTTCTGTGAAAATGCAAACCAAACTAAAACAGTTATAGGTGCTTACTCCGGAGTCGGCATTGATCTGCAACGCGTATCGGTCGTCGCCCGCGTTGGCGTACTGGAAGAGTCCGTAGTGCGGGTTGAAGAGCTCGCGGCCGAGCAGGTGCAGCCACTCGCGCGCCACGCCGCCGTAGTCGAGCCCCTCCTCGCCGCGGAACTTCACCAGCAGCCGCTTGCGCAGCTCCTTGCCGCGCAGCTTCATCACCAGCCGGTACGATTCCTCCAGTACCTCGTTACGCGATACCTGGCAATTGAGTTATCGAAATAAGGATGGAAAGTGCGCGTCTACGCTATTACTGCGCGTAGAAAATTAAGAAATGAACTAAATTAGGTACGTAATGAAATGTAACGTTACGACTTTTATCCCCATTCGGGGGTAGTCACAGGCTTGAGTGACCATACACCACCACATTGTGGAGGTATTAACCAACTCAAAGCCCACGTTTCACCAGATAGTCAGAACCCAACGTGACAGGTGGTGAACCTTGTCGCCGTGTATACAGGAACTGACTATTACCTAATCCCGAGGGATAGGTAGGCTTGAAATTAGGTACGTATGGAATTAAAAGGCCAATCTATTTTATTTGATACTAGCTGTGCCCGCGACTTCGCTTTCGGCTCTCTCACTCATCGTACGAAACGCAGCTGTAATAGCTGCTTTACGCCGATCTTATGTGAGAGGGTGGTACTACCCCGGTCGAGCCAGCCCGTTTATGAGCTGCAGTCAATTGGCTCTACCACCTTGAGAACACAGAATTTGTGTGTAATAATGTCGTAAATCACCTCTATCCTGCAGTGTCCGGTCTGGGGCTGCAGCGCCTGCAGCTCAGCCCGCAGCACGCGCGCCTTGGCGGCCAGGTCGCGCTTGTACTTGGGCAGCGCGTCCGCGTCGGGGGGCTCGCCGCCCGCCGCCGGAGCCCCCGCCGGGGCCGGCGCCGCGGGGGCGGGGGCCGGACTAGCCTCCGGTTGCGGCTACAAATTACTACATTTAAGCCATTCGTTCAGGGTGCGACTCATAATGAATGCATACGGTTAGTAACTCCCCAAGAAAACGCGACAAGGCTTAAGCTATGTCTCCACCAGTGCGCTTTCACGTTCATCTTGCGCTTTCGTCTGACGCATGCATGAAGAACCATAGCGCATGCAATAACGCGTGCACTATTCTAGCTCAAAAACAGCGCACGCCCGTAGCACACGCTGATCCGCCACCGGTGGGTTCGCGTGCAACATTCCGTGCGCTTTACATACAAAATGGCGGAAGATGAAGTTAAAACATTGAAATGATGAATGTTTTCTTTTGTTTCGGGTCTTCAAAACATCGTTTATCCAGATACTCTTTTTCTTGAGTTTTTTTTTTTCTTGCAGTTAATACTAAATATTCTGCACAAATAGCTACACTTGTTCATCTTGACGACCGAGGTGTAGACACTAAACTGCATGCGTCTTAAGGCAGTCAATATTGCACGCGCTTGACGCGAGATGAATTGAAAGTTGAAGACGCAAGATGAACATGAAAGCGCACTGGTGAAGACATAGCTTTAAAGACTGTTGCCTAGAAGACAACTGGGACCAAATTTTACGTGCCCTCCCAAGCACTGGACGCAGTTCAAATGCCATCAAACGGTCACCCATTTCTGACTGACCTTGTCAAGCGTTGGCTACGAGCGCCTAGCTAGAACTCTAGCAGTTATTGGTGACTTCAGGTTGTAACCAGTTCCTTTTGAGTCACGTCGTAGTCGACGGACTTTATGTAGAAAATACGCGCACAAAACAAAGTCTGATTAATAATTCAGTGGAGTAAAATGACAGCCTTTAATGTCAAACGTAAAATTAATTTGATCCTTTCATCATGAATAATGTTGTTTTTTTATGATTCTGGTTCAAATTAATTCAATTTTATTTACTAAAGAATAAGAAAAATATGATCACTCATAAAAAAAATATTGAATTAAAATATAAATTCACATTTATAGCTTAATTTTACTCAACTGAATTATATTAATCAGGCTTTAGGTGCGGTGGTGGTATGAGGTGCAGTATACTAACGAGTCTAGCGGAGAGCGCGAGGCGGGGGTCCGTGAACTGCGTGGTGCGGTTGTTGTGGTCGACGAAGTAGACGCGTCCGGAGGGCGCGTGGCGCATCTCCCAGCCCGGCGGCAGCGGCGCGCCCGCGGCCGCGCAGTGCCGCAGGTGCGGCGGCACGCGCGGGTCGTGCCACGTGGACGCGCCCGTCGCGGCGTTGTGGAAGTACACCTGCCCCTGCGCCGTCGTGCGCATCTCTACGCACACACACCATCGGTTATAATACGACCTTGGCGCAGTGGTTCGAGCGTAGGCCGCTCGGCTTCGATTCGATTCCCGTCAGAGGCAAATTTTCCCAGTTGCCCGATTCACGTAATAAAAACCGTAACGATAGCGTACAGACCATAGTCGTTGATAGCCTTTTCGTTATGGCAACAAGTCGTTGAGTAAACGTTTGAGTTGAAGCCCTATCGAACTGCGTTCAAGGAACACGTCAATACTAACTTTTGATAGGATTTCGATCCAACGACTTTCGAACTTCAGCGTTATTTGGATTGATTGTTTTTACGTGAATCGGGCTACTGGTTTGGGTGCCACTGGTATCTCCCCCAGTAAATTGTACGGTACCTATAGTACAAGCTTTGCTTAGTTAGGGACCATACAGTTGATGTGTTTGTCTGGCGATATTTATTTATTTCTATCTACAAATATACGCACCGACTTGATGATTTTATAAGGCTGATCACACACTGGAACGCATGGCGCGGACGGAGCGAACGTGCATAGCGACAGTGATGCAGAACACGTGCTTTCAAACTTTATCTAAAGCGCCGCATCACACCCGGTGTGCGGTCCAGTGTGAGATACGCCTAAGTGACATGGAAAGCTAATCAGTATGGTAAGTAAATATTACCGTAGCCGGGCGGTAGGTCGGTGGCAGCTATCGGCGTGGTCGCGGGCGCTGGCGCGGGCGCGGCGGGGCTGGCGGGTGGGGACACTGCGGCGGGCTGCCGCGACCGCACTGCGGTTTGGGGCTGAGGCTCGGGCCTATGTGCAAATATGAAGTACATGACTTAGAACATTTCTACAGCTTCCCACTTCTTAAAATTTCAGAATTTATTGAGTTTCTGCAAGTATACCTCAGAGATATGGAAGAAGCGTGGTTGACTTCGGTGTCGGATACAGGCGAAGCGGGCGACTGCGGGGTGGAAGGCGACGACGGTGAGGGCGAAGCCGCCGGCGTGGGCGACGAGGGCGGCGGCGAAGCGCCCGGGGACGCCGCCTGCCCGCCTTCCAAAGTGGGCCGCGCCCATTGCGTGCGGCGGGATGCGTGGTTTACGTAGTATGGCCTGTATAGACTATACTATTAAATATGATCTCCACTATTTTACGTTTGTATGCATCTATCTGGATCGTTTTAATAATGATTGGCCAGATATGGCAATAGAATAAGAAGTACAACGCGTTATGTGGCGAACACCTTTTCCCAATAAGGAGACGATATTATGGCGTATTTGTTGTCAAGCGGGCGAATAAAATTCGTCGATTCATGTAGCCAGAAGTTTAGTAATATGACACCGCACCTTTAAGAACATCGTGTAAAACAACAAATACTTGTCATCCTATCTAAACCCTAGTGAATGAAAAGTGTGCAGATGCACTTTGTGTTGTACCATACTAACATACCCAATTCGTCAAAAAGTTTATTATACCTCCCACTAGACGTGAATCTCTCCTCCCAATGCGGCGGCAACGGCGACTGAGACATGTTGGGAGTGAGCGGCGGGTCCCTCGGCGAGCGCACGTCGCCCGCCGGGCCCACCACGGCGAGCGGCGAGCCCTCGCCCGCCGCGGACGCCGGCTCGCCGCGCGACCCGTCGCGAGACAGCAACGACACTATCACCTGACCCCGCACTCCACAGGGCTCGCCAGAACCGTCCTCGCATAACTCCAGACATTGATCTTTGGGGGACAAAATAATGTAATGATTTTAGTTAACAACAAATCCAATGCATGAATCCTGTAAACATATTTTAATAAAAGAAACAAGAAAGTTCCGAAATAAAAATGCATAAGGTATGTAAAGCAATGATGATGATGAACTACACGATTGTAAAAATATAGCAGATTTCTTTATAGTTAGGTGGTGTTGTAGAGCACTAAATAAAATATATTTTTAAAGCAACAAAAATACCATAACATAAAGTGAATAAAATTAATGTAATCTCTAATTAAAGTGTTATGAATTCATTCAGAATGCTTTTAAACTTTAAAAATATGCAGTTAAAATAACTATAAAAACAAGAATTTACATTGAAAACACTATCTACATATGAAAAGCATTGAATTCTACAGTAAATGAAATTCAAGGTTTACTGATAATGATCAGCAGAATAATTTGGTTATAGCTTCACAAAAATTCGTATTATGCAAACTATACAGTAAAATTATTATTATAAGTTGAGGGAATCAAAACAATGAAAAGCACCTACTATAACTGTGGAAGAGGGATTTAAATTATAGATGGGGAGGCGAGCGTGCAATTCGTGGATTTGCACAAGCGTCGTCCAAACCTAGTAGAGTCGGTAGATGAGACGATAGGAAGAATATATTGTTCTAGATGTTTCCACTTTCAGCAGTGGGGGAAGCGTATACATGAAAAATTGAATAAAAATGCAGCAATGACATAAAAATACTCAAGCGTGTCAGATATTGATACTTTTCATGCTCCAACATGATAAATTGAAAAAAAAAAAAATTACTCGAGCGCGTCAGAATTTGTAAGCATCTATAGGCTACGGTAACTGCTTAAAATCAGGCGGGCCGTACGTTTTTTTGCCACCGCAGTCCTATATTTAAAATAAAATAAATCTGAGGGGGTGAAAAAGTGAAACTTCCAGATGCTCCCATTTCTTAAACTGACGATCAAATTAGCAAAATTGACACTTTTGACACTTCTTAGCTAGTAATGAATCCCCCTTATCTTAATCTGACGAGTTCGAGTATTTTAAGATGGTCTATTATTTTTTTTGGTTCCCCTGAGCAAACCCACCAATATTAAGGGCTCATAATTTTTTGAGGTTCTTATCAATATGTAAGCTATCTCCCTTATCTTAATCTGACGCGCTCGTGCAAATCCAGAAACCCCTTCTACGGCTCCCCATCTATTAAGTCAATATCCAAATTCTTTACCATAACCAATTTGTATTGGATCAAATCCAATTGTATGATAAACAGAATTCAAAAAACCCTCAAAAAGTCGATTTTCTTGCTCTCACTGTTGCATGCAGTACAATGTAAGCGAAGGCGCGGAAATCAGACACTTTTACTTAGAATCAACATATTGGTGGAATGCACAACTAGTACTAAAACAGCCCGCGCCCACGCATCCACTGTGAATAGAGCCTTAGACAATAAAAGCAATAAACAAATAACACTAAACGTACATCCCGTGTCCTTCAATTTGTGCACTGTAGATGGCTGGATACGAACACATCCCAGAAATCCTGAGCCTTGTCTCTTGTGAACTTTTCGTTGATTCCATACACTGCAACGTTAAACATAGGTAATGTAACAGTTCTTAATTTTCCTTCCATATAACATGAGGGATGTTCATGTAACATGTACATTATTTTTACAACAGTTGTCTTCCTGAACCACCATTACATCATCCATTGTATTCTGTGATAACATTACTCAGTATATTCGACTATTCTAATGTTTTTATTTCCTCAGTAAAAGTATGGAGGAATGAGATTGTTGACAATTGTAATGTGGTGTAGTGATCATTAAACGGTTCACTCTGTGATTGTGCCAGCAAGACTATTTTACAAACATTGGCAGATTTATTCAGTCGGGAGTAAGCAAAGACAAAATTGCTCACTTGCATATAATATACATATTTTAAATAGTCTTTTCCTATTTGATAGTAAATAAATCTGTATTTAAAGCATTTGGTGTATTATTAACTACTTCCTGTTTAATGTGAATTAAAATGAATACTTCATGTATAGAGAAAGTATCACACTGTATTAAGTTTTTCATGTCATTTTAACATGCATGTTCACGTAAATTGCGATTAACTGCACCTTTTTTATGTTCCTTTCACTTCCATTTCAGCGTAGTATGTAGCATTACATCAAAGATTACAGATAGAGCTGTGAGATATGTACGAGATAACCAATAAAGAAATTTAGGTCAACTGAAAGTATTCAATCCAAATGTGGTTTGATGTGTACTTTTCAATTGGCATAGGCATTGTCTGTATGTCCGGAGTCTGGGTGTATATGTATATTAAGTATGTATTTACAAATAAAAAAGTAATATACGATGTATATATGATATTACTACATAGGTATATAGTAATATCAGTTATCTGGTTTCCATAGTACCAAGCTCTGCTTAGTTTGGGATCAGGTAACCGTGTGTACAAAAACGTCCCAGGATATTATTATTATTATTCCTACTGTAATTCATGTTTTCATAGAGACAGATTTTAATACATATGATTTGTATTTTAAAATTATTCTTGTACCTATGACGTTTTGATCTGAGGTATGTAATAATATTCCTAGAAACTATCTGAAGACTTGCTTTAAAAGCTTTTGAAAAGTTGAAATGGTAAACAATTTATTTTGGCCCCGAGTTAAATGTTTTTTTTTTAATGAACTTAACTGAATGAAACGTCTTACCTAATAGTAATTCCATCTCCTTTAGTCAAGTACAGGTCATAATGTGTATTCCATTTTGGATCGAGGGTTGCTTTCACAGTATTAGTTGAGTACACCTGACCACTGCCATCCACAGAGATCTTGGCAAATGGGTCTGGCAAACCTGGAAGTGCACAATCAAAATTTATTACATAGTTAGAAAAAACAAGGTTTTTTTTAAAGGGACTAGGCCCGCCAATCACTCCCACCACTGTTACTCCTGTAAGCCAAGATCGACAACGGTGTCCAACGATGACGCCAAGGTTTGACCCTCGACGAGTGCCAGGGAAAAGCAGAAGCTAAAACAAGGATGTTACAAACATAACAACATACATATTATCCCAGGATATTATTATTATTATTATACGTATTGCGGTGCATACATAACTGTAAATATAAACACTATTTTCTCATAATTTGATCGCATGCCGTGCTGTGCTAGGTACTCTCACCTTGAAGATCTTTAGTAGGAATAGTAGGTAAGTACGCCTTATTTCATTGTAACGTAAAGATCCAAAAGAATAAAACAAAACTTACGAAAAAGATCTCTCCGGACCAAGTTTCTTGCACATAAAACTAAAAAGAAAATAGTAATTCGAGTTAATTATAAGGAATGTTGAACATATTCTCAGCGAAATTCACACCAAGTAGCGGAAATGGTTGGATAATGATCTACTCACTAGTTAACCGTATTTTTTGAGCTCCGTATTTACGGTTGGACACGGGGGTGGACATTTTCTATTCTCACCGAATAAGCATCTGGATAAAATAATTTTATTATGATTTCCTACGATTTTCACGTAAACTTTCAACCACCATTTTTATTTCGTTGAAAAGAATGAATAAATGAGTGTACGAGAATGAATGAGCAACATTGATAGAATGAAATGATGAACTGAAGAATGAATAAGTAAAAAAACGAATAACCATAGATAGACACATAATCACAAATCGCATCGCATCCCTCGCCGAATATAGTCGATATTTTAGTCGATAAGAAAGGGCTCAGTTGGCCACGCACAATCAAGCCGTCACGGCTTGACTTTGAGCTCTTGGTTAGTATTTACAACCTTATTTACTTACTTTGAGGTAGGTATAAAGCGCGCTCCACATTCACGCCGTGAACACCCGCGAACGCATTGTTCACGCTGCGTAAACAATGCGTTTGCGGGTGTTCACGGCGTGAATGTGGAGCGCTCTTAAGGGTACCTATTTTACAGGAATCATTGATCCAACAGGGTAAGGTACTATATTTTTGTCTTGTGCAACTTGCGCTTGCAATGCAATAGGTAGGTCAAAGAGTATAGTAAGTAGTAAAGAGTGACATCTTGCGGCGTTTAGGCGCAGGACAATGAAAGCGCGAGCGCCTCTGTACTTCTTAACAAAAAACTAATGCTGTAGCTACCTACCTATATATAGGTAGGTATATATATATATATTACGTATACTTTTATTGATGCTGAACTACCTACAGTTTCTCAATTATTGAGCTATTTTTTTTCCAATTAAGCATATTGTGACAATGTTAGAATAATCTGACATTGAAACAATAACTCAACTAGAAAAAAAAATAGCTCTATAATGAGAAACATTGTTAGTACAATGAAACAAAATATGGATGGATTGATGCGTACAACTCTTTATTAAATCATTTCAAAACATAACATTCAACAACACCAATTTCTGCAACCAAAAGCACAGCGATGCGGTATGGTACCCAAATTCCACACCGAACACAACACAAAGTAGCGACTTTTTCGCAATATAACTACTGTCACTGGGAAGTTATCACAACAACAGGACGAAGCAACGACGACGACGACGTCTGCAGCAGAGAAGGCACTCAAAAATCAACAATTCTCACAATTAATAACAACCAAACAAAAGTTTCTACGCTGCGGGAAAAAAATAACCTAATCAGCCGACCGAACGTTTTTCTTGTAGTTGTAGGGATGCCCGCTCTTAATCGATTTTCCGGAAGATCGATTCACGGCCATACGATCCCCGATTTTTTAAAACTATTCAAGGGAATGCGAAAGAAAACGTTTCAACTAAAACTTAAACATCAACCGAAACGTATCATAAGAACGTACGAACCGATCTTTGCATACCTATCGTATTGCCGGGAAGGGGACAAAATAACTACGACAAAGCAAGATTACCTACCTACACATTAAATGAGATTATACACTGATTTTTAATTTCATGGACTAAAATGACAGCTATAATTAATGTCAATTTATATTTAAATTAAATAATATTTTTATGAGTGATCTTGTTTATTTTATTCTTTGGTAAATAAAATTTAAATTTGAACCAGAATCATAAAAATAACATAATGATGAACAGATAAAACACTATTTTACGTTTGACATAAAAAGCTGTCATTTTAGTCCACGAAATTAAAAATCAAGAGTATAGTTTCGAGTTACATCAAAAGCGATAATGTATGAAATATGGAGGTAGGTATGATAATATTTTGTTTATTTTATAAGGTAATTTTAGTTTTCTCTGATCTTTCGTTCTTTGATACCGTAATAGGCATAGGTAATATAATGTAAAAAAAAATAGTTTTGCACGCATACTGTGCTTTTATTTATTTTAATGAAATTACGATACGATCTTCCCAGATCTTCAAGGCAATACGATTAAATCGTGAATCGATTTAGGTTACGATCTAGAAGACCGATCAAAGCAAAAAATCGGGCATCCCTATTTTCTTCTCACAAGCTGTCATTGGTACTTGTCAACATAAGGTCATAACTGTCACTTAGTGAGAATTTAAAAATAATATTAAATATAATTTACAAGAGCAATTATAAATGATTATTAATTAATTATGGAGTAATTTATCTATAAAATAAAATAAATATTTTAAAAATAATATAATATATTACGACTATTGAGTATAGAGACATCTACCGTACATTTTAGCAGTTTGGTTTCATGTTAAGTAGTTTAGGTGGCGTAACTGTCTTTTCCAATGAGCCTAATAAGTCTATCTTTCACCCCCCTGAGGTAGGTATACAGGTGGAAAAAACGAACGAGTTATGGAGGGGTACTAACTTAATTAAATACTTAAATTAAAATATCAGATTTGACTCAAAGGAAACATATTTAAAAAAATGAGTATAACTGCGTTGAAAGATCTTTGATAAATGATCTACTTGAGCCGGGAATCGAACCGGTGAAATGCGGTAAAAAGACATTCTGTATTTTTATTTTTGTATAATACCGAACCGGCTTATGACACCGAGCGACCGAACTAGAAACGCATTCTTGATGTTTTTGGGGGCAAATGCCAAACAAGCGCCCTTACAAACAAAATTAAAGTGTGAATCAGTCGGTTTCAGTTAAGGGTTAGTTGGCTGTGCACTGTGCCGTGTCGTGGGTGGTGCATTGTTGGTGCAAGTGCGTGCAAGTGCTGTGCATTATAGATACAGAAGTGAGACTTAGTGAGAGGCGGTCGTGGTTAGCGGTCGCGGGGTCATTGGTCCCCACCTCTACACAGAGTAGGTAGGTACCTACTTTTGTTGATCTCGATCTCGACTCGAATCGCAAATAATCGTAATGTCGAAGTATTTTACCAAAGGTGATTGATTATAATAAGCTCTTTGGGTACTTACATCTACGTAGTTATAATAATAGGTAGGAGGTAAGTAGGTAATAGATATAATTGGTACTTACTACCTATAAGTAGGTAGGGTAGGTATTTATGCCAAGTACTAGTCCACCAAGCCAACTCTAGGAACTCGGAACTCGGATGGAATGCGGCTTCCCCGCTCGCACACCCGCCATGCACCCGCCACCGCCTGCGGCTTCCCGCCCGCCACACCTGCACACCGCCACCGTCTTGTGGTGCGGGTGACGTCACATTAGTTAGGTTAGGTTAGGTTCTTAGTTAGCTTGGTGGAGTAGTAACACCTAGCACAGCTATGATAGGAGGGAAGTAATCCTATCTAATTGTATGGCAGATTAGACATTTTACTGAAAGAGCACTAGCTATTGAACTGCATTCAAAGATTTTTGAAAAATCGCCTGCTTGAACCGGGAGTCGAAGTTGAGAAGAAGAGAGAAGAGAAGCGGTAACGGTAGCGGTAAAGGAGTAGGTAGCTGGAAGCGGTAAGTAGAAATGTAAGAAGGTATTTTTTATAACCCCGATCGACGTAGAGATTGGTCTGGATGTCATTGGGACGAATCGCCCCCAGATTATTCTTAGGGGGCGTCCATAAATTACGTGAGGCATTTAGGGGGGAGGGGGTCGAGCAAAATCTCACCAAATCTCACGTGGGGGAGAGGGGGGTCTCGGCTAATCGTGAGATTACAGGGGGAGGGAGGGGGTCGAGCAAAATCTCACGAAATCACCTCATGTAATTTATGGACGCCCCCTTACTTAGTTTGGGGACTATAATTACATACAGTATTGTTGTCGTACGTGTAAGGGGGCGTCCATAAATTACGTGAGGCATTTAAGGGGGGAGGGGGTCAAGCAAAATCTCACGACATCTCACCAAGGGAGGAGGGGATCGAAAAAGAAAAAAAATCACCTCACGTAATTTATGGACGCCCCCTCACGTGTGTTACGTGTACGTGTCTGGCGATATTATAATACATTATTAAGTATTAATAATTATAAGTAAATAGGTATAGAAATCTTTGAATGCGGTTACACTTATTTTTTAAATAAGTTATTTGGCTCAGACGAAAATAATAATATTTTCATCTGAGTTTTTGGGTATAGGTATACCTAGATGATCCTCCTTACTTACTTATACCTATTACCTATCTCTTTGTAAGTTTCGTAACAACAATTAGGTAGTTAAAAGTCCAGAAAAATATTACTGTACACCTACTTATTTATGTACATACCGTATACCGCACAGAACTGATAACAAAATGATAACAAAGCACTTGTGCAAATAGTAACAGCATAAACATTAGTGCACTCGATTTATAACTAACGTGCTATCGGGTACTGTTTTGTGTAGCATCGACGCGAGACGTTCTAATTCTAACGTTGATGGTTATTTTAAAGGTAAAATGAAGCCGATCATAATAGTACACGGTGGTGCGGGTGATATTCCTCAAAGCAGAGTTCAAGGCAAGTTGGACGGGGTCAGGGTGGCCGTTAGAGCTGGCTACGACCGTTTAGTTAACGGCGGCAGCGCTCTAGAAGCGGTAGAAGCGGCTGTCTTGTCCATGGAAAAGGACGAAAACTTTAATGCCGGTAAGACACCGAACTTCCCATCAATATTATCGAAGAGGAAAAGTTTGTGAGAAAGTATGTAGGGGATAATTTCTGGAACTACTCACACTCACTACCGTGTTGATGTAGGAAACGATAGGATGCGATTTGAGTTAGTTTCCTTAAGTGTACCTATTTATTGCATCGTCTTTCCTACGTAACAGATTACGTTGCAATACCCAAAATGACATAAAATATATATTATTATTTGTTAAAAATGTAATTAATAACTTACAAATAAAAAGGTGCTTTAATGACAAACAAATATACAGGGTTACTGGTAATTCGACGTATATCCGAAAGGAGATGATAGAGGGGCTCAAAAGCAACAATTTGAACCCCCCGTATGTATGGCCGAAATTCACTAGGTATCGAGCTATTTTAATTTCAAAGGTATTTTGATATTTTACCAGAATTTGACACTTAATCCCAATTTATTTAAATAGTACGCATCGAATGGGCTCCAATCAAACTTAATTTTGTGTCCAATACTTGAAATGACCTAATACGATCATTAAAAGTACAAAATTAATATTAAAATTAAAATTATGAGCCATTACAAAAATAATTCTTATCAAAATTTTCAGTTTAGGCTACAAATAATGTTCTATCGCTTAAAAAAATACTATGGCACCGATCGTACAAATAGCTATAAAAACTTTCTCATATCCTAGGCTATCCAGAAAGGTATAAAAATCAATGTAAAGATACGTAATTCGTAACGTAGGATGTGTGTATCTCTGCGCTGATAGGAAAACCGTGTTGGGTTATTGTTTAGGGTCAACGCTAGGACTAAGGATTTTACCTGATTTCAGTCTCTTTTCTTTTCATTAAAGCACTAATTACACTCGGCGAGGTGCGCAGGTGGTGAAAAACTAGTTAGTTGTTTGTTAAATTGTTAGTTAGACTCGACTTTACGCTGCGCAACCACGTGTGCTGTTACTTGCTACTACCCAAACTCTCATCGCAATAATTAGTTAATTATCTTTATTGTTCTTGTTATTTTTATTGCTAATTCATCGTTGTTAACATGGCTTCGTATTCAAAAAATGAATACACTGTCATAATGCTTGGTTATGACTTTGCCGATGGAAACGCTGCTGCGGCTTAGTATCAATGTCGCTTTCCTGACCGTCGACTTCCCCAAGTTACTGTCTTCACAATGCCAGAAGCCATGTTAACAACGATGAATTAGCAGTAAAATTAACGAGAAAAATAAAGATAATTAACTAATTATTGCGATGAGTTTGGGTAGTAGCAAGTAACAACACACGTGGTTGCGCGGCGTAATGTCGAGACTAACTAACATTTTAAAAACCAACTAACTAGTCTTTCCCCACCTGCACCTCGCCGAGTGTAATTAGTGCTTTAATGAAAAGAAAAGAGACTGAAATCAGGTAAAATCCTTAGTCCTAGCGTCGACCCTAAACAATAAACCAACACGTTTTTCCTACCAGCGCAGAGATACACACATCCTATGTTACGAATTACGTATCTTTACATTGATTTTTATACCTTTCTGGATAGCCTAGGATATGAGCAATTTTTTGTAGCTATTTGTACTATCGGCGCCGTAGTATTTTTTTAAGCGATAGAACATTATTTGTAGCCTAAACTGAAAATTTTGATAAGAATTATGTTTGTAATGGCTCATAATTTGAATTTTTATGTTAATGTTGTACTTTTAATGATCGTATTAGGTCATTTCAAGTATTGGGTACAAAATTAAGTTTGATTGGAGCCCATTTGATGCGTATTTTTTAAATAAATCGGGATTAAGTGTCAAATTTTGGTAAAATATCAAAAAACCTTTGAATTCAAATATCTCGAAAACTACTGAATTTTGGCCATACATATGGGGGGTTCAAATTGTTGCTTTTGAGCCCCTCTATCAGCTCCTTTCGGATATACGTCGAATTACCAGTAACCAAGTATACAGGGTGTCCCACAACTTTGCCACATGGAGGGAAAGTATCTTAAATACTGTAGATAGAACATTTTACTGAATGAAGACTTCATTTTTATTTTAAAAACAAAACGAACTGCATTCAAAGATTTTAGAAAACTCGCTTGCCACACTTGGGAATCGATCCTGCTAAAATCTAAAAAAATAACAGCCTGTACTTTTATGGCATCAATCGATAGGGTCAATCATGGGGATCAAATCTCTCTCATAAACATGGTCAATTAAATGAAAGGAAAACCATGATATCTTCACTTATAAGAATTAAAATTAGTTAAAATTGCAATAAGTAAAGATTTTATGGGTTTCCTATCACTTAATTTACCAAGTCTGTTAAAGAGATTTTATCCTTATGATTGACCCTATCAATTGATGCCATAAAAGTACAGAATGTTATTATTCGGATTTTAGCCGGTTCGATTCCCGAGTGTGGCAAGCGAGTTTTCGAAATGAAAGGAAAACCATACCATCTTTACTTATTTTAATCGAACGAAAAAAATAGGGTAAACTTTATAATTTGTTGCTCGAAATTAGCTTTATTTTGTTGGATACACTTTATCTTTGAATTCTTAAATTTATCAGTTTAGATTTTATGGTTTTCCTTTCATTTAATTTACCATGTTTGTAAGAGAGGTTTGGTGCTTGTGATTGGTCCTATCGATTAATGCCATAAAATAACAGAGTGTTATTTTTTCGGATTTTAGCCGGTTCGATTCCCAAGTGTGGCAAGCGACTTTTTGAAAATCTTTAAATGCAGTTCAAAAATGTTCTATCGACAGTATTCAAGGTACTTTCCCTCCATGTGGCAAAGTTGTGGGACACCCTGTAGATACCAAGTTAACGAACTTATTAGGTAACACGAAGTAATCTCGTTTCGTTTGCTTTCGTCTGAACGGTGAGACTGGCCGGAGCTGCCACCAGGGGCGTAGCTACCGCCGTATCAGCCGTATCAATGCTACGGGGCCCCCGGGCTACAGGGGCCCGAACATGTGTGAAAATTCTTTACCCTTAATTTGAAAAAAATCTTTACCCTTCATTTGGGCCCCCCAACAAATTTTGATACAGGGCCCTTCTAAGGAAAGTTACACCACTGGCTGCCACGATTAGTGTAAGAGGTCTTTTCTATAATTCGCTGTTAGGGGTTAAGTACCTAATTCCTTCCAGTAGCTCCACTTATACTGTGTTTATGTTCAGGTTATGGGTCAGTTCTAAATTTGCGCGGCGAAGTAGAGATGGAAGCGAGTATTATGCGCGGCGAGGACCTGAATGTTGGTGCGGTGACGCTGATCAAGGATTTTATGCATCCAATAAGTATCGCTCATAAGGTCCTCACTGATTCACCGCACTCATTGCTGGGAGGAGAGGGGGCAAAATTATTTGCTTTGGAAAAGGTAACTGAGGAAGTATTTTCGTCTCGTTCTTTCGCTTATTATGTAGCCTACAACTGCTATAACGCGGTGCTTTCGTGCTTGTTCTAGGGATTCACACCGGTATCTCCTGAATCTTTGATAAGTGAAAATGCTAAAGCAGCGTTAAACCGTTTCTTGAAACATGGTGAATTTGGGAGGACGGAGATTGGAGTCAAAAGTGAGGTAAGTTCAATTATGTTACACACTACCGAGTCGTATCAACTTCCCAAATAATGTATTATGTCTATAACTTCCTCACTTCAAAGAAACATAGATAACCTCAACAAACTGGGATTTGTTTATAAATCGCTCTGCGGGTTTATCAATTCTTTATTGATAAAGTGGCTTAGTAGGTAGTCTTCTTCTTCTTATCGTGTCGATGGTTTTTTTAAATATTTTTTTTTACCAAAATGAACAGTTAGTACATGTGGTGGCTTAGGAGGCGTCCATAAATTACGTGAGGCGATTTTGGTGATTTTTCGACCCCCATGGTGAGATGTCGTGAGATTTGGCTCAACCCCTTCCCTTCCCCTCTTATCTCACGTTATATTTTTCAAAAGCCATATTCTAGTAGAAAAACATGTTTTACTTAATTTAACCCAATTTTCTCGCAATTTTACACTATTTCTGGCAGTAAAAAAATTACGTGATATTTGCTGAGACTCCCCCTCTTCCCCAAGTGAATTTGGGTGAGATTTCGCTAGACCCCCCTCCCCCCTAAATGCCTCGCGTAATTTATGGACGCCCCCTTACTTATAACATGTTTTGTATAAATTGCACATTTGATTAAATAGCGACTATGGCGGTGTATAGCGCAGGGCCATACAGAAAATTAAATTTGTTGTTGAACCCACAGCTGGTAATTTCACTCATGTTTGTATTAGGATGGCGTAGGAACTGTGGGAGCAGTGGCCGTGGATGCTAATGGTCATGTAGCAGTCGCGACCAGCACCGGTGGTATGAGCGGCAAAGCAGTCGGCAGGATCGGCGACACTCCTCAAATCGGCAGCGGCACTTACGCAGATGATAACATCGGCGGAGTTTCTACCACAGGTTTTTTTTTATAAAACTAAGGCGGCAACCAAGCTTACGGCCCGCCTGATATTAAGCAGTTATCGTAGCCTATAGATGCTTGCAGCACGATGTTTCGATCCGGAAGGGGAGGGGTTTGGGCTGCGACTGAGGGAGTGATACGAAACGCAGATAAATAAAATAGATACTTTACGCCGATTTTCTGTGGTACTGCCTCGGACATGCCGGCCCGTGTATGGGCTGCAGTCAATTAGAGCTTGGTTCATCACCTTTACCACTACGTTTTATAATTTCTTTCGGCTGCACTTTTTGGCTTTGTTTTTCATTCATTATTATAAATGTGTATTTTTAGGCCACGGTGAATCGATACTAAAATACTGTTTGGCTCACAGTATTATAAAACTTATGGAAGGCGGTTCGGATGCCAATACGGCGACCGTTGATGCCGTTAATGGTAAGTGTCCATGCGGTGTTATTACAAAAGTTAAATACGAGATAAACACGAGTTATTTCAAAAAAATTAATGAGTTCAATTTAACTTTTTTCTAATAACACCGATGGTGTCTATGTAATTATTGTAGTAGATTGTTACGTTGCGTTGCTCGGCTCTCTGCAACGGGGGTTTCGGGTTCGATTCCCGCCAAAGGCTTCGGAAACGGCCTTTTCGTTTACCCCTCAGGGCAATCATGCAACTGGGTCTTCTGGGTGTCACTGCGATCCCCCAATTCATTGTACGGGGTAGTCATAGTGGGTACAACAAGCGTTGCTTAGTTTGGGACCATGCAGTTGGAATGTTAACAGCGGCGTAGCTTGCCTTGAAGGGTAAATACTTTTCACAAATGAAGGATAAAGAACTTTCACACACGGTCGGGGCCCCTGTATCCCGGGGGCCCCGTATCAATAATACGGCGGTAGCTACGCCCCTGTGTTAGTTTGGCGATATTTATTTACTTCTTGCTTTGGGGTGCTTTGGGCATGAAAATACCTATCTATGTTATCTTGTTCGCAGGTATGACGGCTCGTTTAAACAACACAGCGGGAGCTATCACCCTATCGAAGACAGGAGATGTGGGGGTACATTTTAGTTCTAAAAGAATGTCATGGGCGTATGTTAAAGATAGCAAGGTTCGCTACGGAATCGAGCACGGAGAAGTTCTTGAAGAAGACTATAAGAAAACCAATTAAGTAGAATTTGGACAAAATGTTGCGTTTACAAAGTATTATGGCAAATATTTATATTGTCTATAGATTAAGGGCCTATTTCAGAATCTTCAGATAGCTAATTTTATTCCCAAATGAAGTGGTCGTTTTGATGGACATTCTATGTAAAGTCTGTCAAAACATCAACTTGATTTGGTGGATAACCGATATTTCCCTTGTTGAATCAATGTCACCACTTGAGCTGCTTCTTCGGCCGTGGTATCCACTCTTCGGATATTTTTTGAATTTTTAATGATGTCCGAGATGTGTTCTGCTGGAAATGTGAAAAAAATCATAACAAATTACAGAATACAGGGCACAATAGTGGCCAGCGCAATGTGTGAAAAAGGGGAAAGGGGTAAGTGGCAAGGAAAAACACTGGATAACTCCACGAATTCTGGGATAATACCAACAAATTTGGTATCACTGTAAAGCTAAGGCCTATAAAATGGTATGCAATAAATATATTTTTTTCTAATGGATTTTTATTTTTGAATGCCTAAGTGGCCGTGCATGTCTTGAGTAGATTTTTTTGCTCGCCAGTTATCTACATTCCTAAACATTTAGCAGATTGAGATGTCGTTATCTCTCATTTTTATCCGACTACGGCGGAGGGTTATGATTTTGACCGGTATGTATGTATGTTCAACTGTTCCCGCCTAACTTCCAATTTGTCGTAATTCATTAGTCGGGTTTTAGTTTTTAAATTACTTTTTATTTATTTATTTTGATATTTTATTTACGGTGAGGGAAAACATCGTGAGGAAACCTACCTATCCCTCGGGATTAGGTAATAGTCAGTTCCTGTATACACGGCGACAAGGTTCACCACCTGTCACGTTGGGTTCTGACTATCTGGTGAAACGCGGGCTTTGAGTTGGTTAATACCTCCACAATGTGGTGGTGTATGGCCACTCAAGCCTCTGACTACCCCCGAATGGGGATAAAAGTCGTGACGTTATATTATTTATTTATTTTGGGGTTACATACATACATACCGGTCAAAATCATAACCCACCGCCGTAGTCGGGTAAAAAATCGCGCTCTAGCCGTGGTCCGTGGTCATAGGTATGCCACTTTACTCTTAAGGACCTACACGGACCACCGCTATTCTCTAGATGAGAATATTTTCTTTTTTCATACTTTTAAGAGCGCAAATTGTTACAGTAGTCAGTTTTTGGTTCTTGAATTTACCTTTTTTTAAATATCTTCAACAACTATACCTAATTTATTTGTGGTACCTATTAAAGTAAGTAGATAATAAAACTTGCGAGCCATTTGAACCAAATGGCTAATTTAATGGCTGCGTCTACCTACAAGAGGCGAACGGCACGCGCGCGCCCGAGCAATAGTTTTGACGTCTGACTAAACGCGTAGGTAGTCATAACTGGTGGCTCGGTGCTTGTGTACGCACCCATTGATAGATAATGCAGAAAGTTTAACGCCGCTATCACCGAATATATACCGATACGCGGCCGACTCGCGGTCCATATCATTAAGCTCAAGCGTCCGAAAACAACACGGCATGATACTCCAGATACTAATATTCCTTCTGACAACGGTCGTGGCTTATTACACGTACTGGTATAAGCGGATCCATGGCTACTTCCAGCAGAGAGGCGTCAGGTATCTGCCAGGAGTGCCCATATTCGGCAACATCTACAGGAGTGTATTTCTGAAGTGCCATTTTGTGGAGGAACTTGACGAAGTTTATAAAGCTTTTCCGGATGACAAGTGAGTAAACTCTCTTTACTTTAATCTATACTTCTAGGTATACTAATAATATTATAAAAATATTTGTATTTTTATATGTATGTTTGTAATGAGTAAAAACTACTGGACAGATTTCAAAAATTCTCGCACCATTGGAATGCTACATTGTCTCTAAGTAACATAGGCTATATTTTTTGCGATCCGGTACATCCGGGATACGGGATACGAGATCCGGGATATCCGGGCTACGGGATCCAGCAAACGGGATCCGGGTTCCGGTAAAAACGGGAATCGGGATCAGAGATCCGATTTTTTAAAATTTAAATTCTACGCGGACGAAGTCGCGGAGAAAAGCTATATCAAATAAGTTATCTAAAAGGAATTGAATAAGTATTGAAATTGGGAATGGTTGTAGATAGTAGGTACCTTTATTACCCGACTACGGCGGAGGGTTATGATTTTGACCGGTATGTATGTATGTATGTATGTATGTAAGTATGTATGTATGTATGTATGTATGTATGTATGTATGTATGTATGTATGTATGTATGTATGTATGTGCATCTGTTCCCACCTAACTTCCAAACTACTTGTCGTAATTTGACAAATGAGGTATCGTTAGAAGCGGCTTAATGGCGCGCTGGTTATAGGCTATAAGACGTCACATGAAATTGCATATGGCGCCCTCTAGAGGACATAATGTCATGAACTAAAAAAAAAACATTTTTTAATAAAACCGTGTGGGGTATCAAATGAAAGAGCTTGATGAGCACATTTCAAAAATATATATATTGTTACCTATAACTCCAAAATAATTAAATAAAAAGTAAGTTTAAAAACTAAAACCCGACTACTAAAAAATCGCGCTCTAAAAAGTATGAAACAAGAAAATATTCTCATCTAGAGGATAGCCGTGGTCCGTGTTTATGCCATTTGGCCCTAAAGGACCTACACGGACCACGGCTATCCTCTAGATGAGAATATTTTCTTGTTTCATACTTTTTAGAGCGCGATTTTTCAGTAGTCGGGTTTTAGTTTTTAAACTTACTTTTTATAATTGCTCCAAAGGTAGGCAAATTGACACGCATGGCAGAAAATCAAAAAATAAAAACCGACTTCAAAAAAACCTGGAGCACTAAAAAGCCTGAAATAATATTTCTATTACCACCACTGCTTACCCCATCGGTAAAATCAGGCGTGATGATGTGTTATCGAGTAATTGGGGTCGGGGCCAATCTATCTTCTTACTTTTATAGTAGGTAGACTTGGCATAACAAAATTGGCACCGACTCCAAATACTCGATAACACATCATCACGCCTGATTTTACCGATGGGGTAAGCAGTGGTGGTAATAGAAATATTATTTCAGGCTTTTTAGTGCTCCAGGTTTTTTTGAAGTCGGTTTTTATTTTTTTATAAAAATAATTTTATTTCATGATTTTTAGTGGCGCCATACAAACTTTATCACCCCAAATTACCCCTTTGGGGGTGACTTTTCCAAGATTCCAAAACAAAAGTTTCTAAATTTATTATATGGAGTATACATACTAAGTTTCAAGTCAATCGGACACAAATATATTTTTCTACCGTACTTCTACCCCTAGTTTCCCCCTTTGGGGGTAAGTTTCCGAAATGATTTTTTGAGGGGACCAAAACGACTTAGTCACCTACCAAATAACAGTTTAAAAAGAAAAATTGGTTTATAAACGTTAGAGATAAACGGTAACTCTCCATACAAACTTCAACACCTCGTTTTACCCCTTTGGGGAGTGATTTTTCCAAAATCCTGAAACATGAGTTTCATTATTTCTTATGCAAAATATACATATTAAGTTTCAAGTCAATCGGACAAAAAAATTTTTTTCAGACGACCTTCACCCCCCTAAATTACCCCCTTAGGGGTTGATTCTAGGAATTATTTTTTTATGGGACCAACTTGGAGCTACGATCTACCGAACAGCAAAATAATTTTTCAAATCCGTTCATAAATGCCGGAGAAATCGGTGAACATACATAAAAAAAAAAAAAAAAAAAAAAAAAAAAAACATACATACAGCCGAACATAGAACCTCCTCCTTTTTTGAAGTCGGTTAAAAACAATTATACGAATTGATCCCTTTATGTCGAGTCTGAGAGTCTATTGTACTTGCAAAATATTGATAAGTATTTTACTTTACACATTCTAATACCGTTATGTCGAGTTTGGTTAATAGGTACAGTCAGGATATAGATTAAAAGCCAGTATCATTATAAATATTGTTTTAATCACAGTATAATCGTCCACTATTAGTGTAATGGGGCGTCCATAAATTACGTGAGGTGATTTTTGAGATTTTTCTTTCTTCTTTCTTTCACACAGCAGTTACGTAGTGCACTCTTTCAAGGTTAAAAGCACACTGGCACAGATAAGATAGTTATATGTTTACACTGGCAAGTTTTGCCCTCGATAGAGTTGGGACGTGCAACGCTGATAATAATAGATGTGTAAAAGTGACATGTTTTTGTGCGAAAGAGAGGTGACCTCTTAAACTTACCTGATATTGGAACTTGTTTTAGGGTTCTGTAATTTTAGTACTTTACATTTATAATATTAGCACAGAATAGATAAGTCACAACGACGCAATGTCTAAATACTGTCGTACTTAATTTATGTAAAATCACCAATGCACCATTGATTTCCAGTATGTTGCAGTCAATAATAATGTTTAACATACTTTTTATTGAAATTTTGAAAGGTAATATAATATTGTTAGTAAGTAATTCAGTAGATTCGAATACAATAACACATAAAACATGTGAACCTGACTGTACTTCAAAATATGATTTTTATTATTAAACTCGACGTAAAGGTAGTAGAAGCAGGGTAAAGAAACTCGACGTTAGGGGGCGTCCATAAATTACGTAAGGCATTTAAGGGGGGAGGGGGTCGAGCAAAATCTCACCTAATCTCACGTGGAGGAGAGGGGGGATCTCGTCAAATCTCACGTAATTTTTTTTTACCTCAAGAAACAGTCTAAAATTGCGATAAAACTGGGTTAAACTATGTAAAACATATTTCTCCACTAGAATATGGCTTTTGAAAAATCTCACGTGAGATTAGAGGGGGAGAGAGGGAGTCCAGCCAAATGTCACGAAATCTCACCAAGGGGGAGGGGGGAGGGTCGAAAAATCACAAAAATCACCTCACGTAATTTATGGACGCCCCCTTAAGGGAGTAGAAACGAGACAGAAATCGTAGACTCGACGAATAAGGGTAATAGAAACGAGACAAGGTTCTCGGCTCGACATAAAGGGAACCCATCAATTATATGTACTTAAGTACGCATGCATATGCATGCGTAACAGTGAAATAACTAATCTTAGAAAAAATAAAACAAGATTCGCATCCTTTTTGTCATAAAATGCCGCCTATTTACGTACCTACCTATATTCCTCGTACTCGTAATACGGTTTAAACTGGATAACATAGCACAAAAGTTCCCCCGACGCTAGCATTCACCGGGTCCCAACTACGATGTCTTCGGCCCCCTTGTCAGCCCTTGTGGGAGCTGCCTTACATTGTATTACAATATTAGTGGGGAGAAAAGAGGTAGATAGGTTACCCAGACGACAAAAAGTAATTACAAAGGGCGCTAATACCGCACGGCCGCGGCCGGCGCGGGGCGGGGCGGTGGATTTGAGTAGGTGCGTTCTTCTTCTTCGTTGCTTGCTTCAATATTATTTAATCACGTGTTATGTACGTACGTTAAAAAATAACACTGTCAACGCATCCATCAGTGACGCGAGACTAAGTTCAGGACCTCAGCTAGGCTATTCTGTAACGACAAACTCACTTCGCACGCGTGAATTTGCAGGCGATATGTCAAATTTTGTATTGAAATTTAACATTTCACTAGAAAATTCACGCGTGCGAAGTGAGTATGACGTTACAAAATGGCCTAGCAGGTTAGCCAATTAGCAGAGCCAGAGTTTTTATGCGCCACTTACAGAGCGCATAACCTATCTACTTTTTTAGGGTTCCGTACCCAAAGGGTGCTAACGGGACTTAATATTTTTGACGTTTTTATTTTACGGTGGTACGGAACCCTTCACGTGCGAGTCCGACACGCACTTGGCCGGTTTGATTATTTAATATTTTGAGGCTAACAAATAAAAACTATTTAGATTTTTATTTTGTTTAGATACGTGGGTTTCATCGATTGCACAGCCCCGGCCCTCATTATACGGGATCCGGAGCTGATAAAGAATATCACAGTCAAAGATTTCGATCACTTCGTGAACCATAACGAGTTATTCAATGAGGAGATTCACCCGCTCCTTGGTGGCGGTCTCGTATTCATGAAAGGTTGGTCTCATCACTCTAAAATATAATAATGGTTTTACAAATTAATAAATATCGCCAGAGTACACACCAATTGTATGGTTCCAAACTAAGCGAACCATGTAATAAAAAGGTACAACGTTTTCTAGAAAATTATGGTGGCTATTTTATGAAAGTACCTACCTACTAATTGAAATAGGACTTACTTAGAACCCACTTGAATAACGCCATAATTCGCAGTCGCAGTCCCCGCGCCGCTTGCCGCTAAATCCAGAAGTCGTGGCAGGTCCTGCCACGACTTCTGGACCTTTTAGAGGGTGAATTAAGGACTCCGTGGGACCAGCCTATCTATCACTATGGTCGTCAAAAGTAGTTGTATAATTATTGCTAGACAATGTTGTTTTATAGATGAAAAATGGCGAAATATGAGGAGTACTCTGGGTCCTATGTTCACCAGCTCCAAGATGAAGCACATCATGCCGTCCATGGTGGACGTCGCTCACAATGTCATCGAATATCTGCAAGGTTTTATTTTATTGGTGGTAGAGCCAAGCTGTAGCCGATTGACTACAGCTCATATATTGGCTGGTTCAACCGGGGTAGTACCACCCTCTCATAGAAGATCGGCGTAAAGTACCAATTACAGTTGCGTTTGGTACTCAACGCCCTTCCCTTCTCCCTCTGTCCCACTTCCCCATTCTCTTCGCACTTCCCTTCAGGTGGGCAATGTGTGATCGAGCAATGCTTTTGGTACCTATTTGCAGGCATATAAAGGCTACGGTAACTGCTTAACATCAGGTGGGCCGTACCCTTGTTTGCCACCTCACACATCAATTTACACAGCTAAGTAGTAAGCACAGCTAGTAAGTAACTAGTCGTCACTATACTACTCCACCAAGCCAACTAGGAACTCGGTTGGAATGCGGCTTCCCCGCCCGCACACCCGCCACCGCCCGCCTGCACACACTGCGCTGCGTCACAGATAGAGCCATCGCCTTTTTGTGCGGGTGACGTCACATCTGACAGGTTCCTAGTTGGTTGGCTTGGTGGAGAAGTAACGACTGTCCCTTTTTAGAGCACCTATCAGAAGTTGTGGACGTGGATAATCTGATGCGACGGTACACAAATGACGTCATCACATCCACGGGCTTCGGTTTGCAAGTCGACTCCGTGAGAGGCAAAGAAAGCGAGTTTTTTAAGATCGGCAGCAATATCTTCAACTTCGATTTCAAAGAAAGAATTATCTATTTCGTAATTAAGACACATTTTCCAACTTTGGCTAAGGTAAAATGAAAATGAAATATACGTCACGACTTTTATCCCCATTCGGGGGTAGTCAGAGGCTTGAGTGGCCATACACCACATTGTGGAGGTATTTAGCCAACTCAAAGCCCATGATTCACCAGATAGTCAGAACCCAATGTGACAGGTGGTGAACCTTGTCGCCGTGGATACAGGAACTGACTATTACCTAATCCCGAGAGATAGGATAGGTAGGTTTCCACACGATGTTTTCCCTCACCGAAAGCGAACTGTAAATTATGCACATAGATGAAAATTCATCCATCGGTGCATGCCCCACCGGGGAACGAACCTAGGACCATCTGATTGCTAGCCCAACCTGTTCGCCCCTAGGCTACAGTCGCAAAGGCTAAGGTATTGTTTCTATTTGATATTATTGTTGCTGTTTGATATTGTTCATTAAACCAGGGCCCCAAAATACAACTGGTCACTAAAATTCTTATAAGATTCATGCTAAAATTATCTACGTGAATTCTTAATTGTAAATCGTAAACTCTTGGCCGTCGAAATGTTGTCGCCCAGATTATGCTAACAACAGCTAATAGAAGGCCTACAACCGACGGACGGACAGACGGACAGACAGGCAGACGGACAGCAGAGGCTTAGTAATAGGGTTCCATTGGCACCCTTTGGGATTTTTAACTTTATATTTTTTTTACAGAAATTAGGTATACATATATTTTCCGAGGAAATACACAAGTTCTTCACAGATATAGTGACGAATACTATGGAATATAGGAAAAGGGCAAAAGTGGAGCGACCTGACATGATACAGCTGCTGATGGAGTCTCCGAAGGGTAAATCTTTCTTTTAAGATTATAAAGTTGGCAGAATCATATTGGGTTTGACTCAGAGCAAAGTGGAAAAAGGAGATACGAAAAAAAATAATACCTAAAGACCGTTTTAGGCTACTCATTATAAATGAAGAAAAAGTGATTTTCTGCATTATTGAAAATTCAACCCCCAAGGTGCCTCAAGGGTGTAATGGTGTAAAAGTTTGTATGGCGTGTAGCTGTGTACGGAACCTTCTGCATGGGCGCGAGTCCTACTCGCACTAGTCCGGTTTTTAGAATTACTTACTCTTAATAGCAATGTCATAGAATAGGCAACGTGCGACTATCACATCACATAATTATAGGTAGTCTCGTTAGCCCCTCCAATAAGCTGAATGCTTCACATCAAAGTTTAATGGCCAGGGCAGAGTTCAAACCCGGAACCTCGGCACACGAAAGGCGGCCCACGGGGTGGCACTAACATCAACTAATTTTTTGACGTTTTTTCTAGAATGGACAGTAGACGAACTAGCTAGTCAAGTCTTCATATTTTTCGCTTCTGGCTTCGAAACCTCGGCGTCGCCTCTGGTGCTGAGCACCCACGAGCTCGCTTTGAATCCGAAGATCCAGGAACAATTGTACCAGGAGATCATAAAACATAAGGAGAAGCAGGAGCTCCACTTTGACAATTTAAACGAATTGAAGTATTTGGACTGTGTTATTAAGGGTACCTAGTGACTATGTCGTCGCCAAATAGTTAAATGAACCATTCCATTGGACGGCTAGGCTGTTAATTAAAACCTAGTATTAAATTGAATGGGTAAGAGAACTTGAGCCAAATTGTTAAAAGCAGTTTTAACGAGAAGGCTATAATCGTTGGTTGCGCAGCTGCTTGGTAATTAAATAAAACGGTATTTTTACCCTGAAAATTGCAAAAACATATTTTTGCATATAAATGTTAGCGTTGCAGTGTCAGAAAAAATAACTAAGTACTAGTGCGTCCATATAGGGCGAGCGGCGCGGCGGCGCGCCCGAGCACTCAGTTTTTAAGAGGCTGCATCTAAATGTGGCGAGCAGCGCGTCCTAGGCATCTAACTTAACACCGCGCCTATTCAACCAGTAATGGAATGTCTGATCTAACTATTTGATGGTGACTCCACATCGGAATATTGGATAGGCAGGTAATTTGTAGGTACGGTCTTAGACTGTGGTACGGTTATAAACATCACTATTAATTTCAGAGACATTAAGGAAATGGTCACCAGCTATCTTCATGGACAGGACATGTGTTAAATCTTATGAGCTACCTCCACCCAGGGACGGTGGACAACCTTACATTGTAAGTTTAGCCCAACATTTAACTTGATGTGACCAATGCATACTTTTCATTAGTTCATTACGAATAAAGTTTTTTTTCTCGAACAGGTGAAACCTGGCGATGTAGTCTTCAACATGGTGAACTGCTTACACACAGACCCTAAGTACTTCCCGGAGCCACTGACCTTTGACCCCGATAGGTTCTCAGATAAAAACAAACGCAACATACACCCATTCACCTTCACGCCCTTTGGCGCGGGGCCTAGAGTATGTATGGGTAAGTTATCTGGCCACCCTTTTTAGTCTCCACCTTCATACTGCTAAGATGATAAGGCTACCATCTTAGCAGTAGGTACCTATAGGCATCAGAGATATTACGAAAAAATCATCTTGTTTTAAACACCGTGTTTAAAACATGTTTTAAACATTTAAAACACAATGATTTTTTCCTCCTTTTTTAAATCAATGTTTTAAACAAAGATTTAAACACGTTTTAAACAGTTTTCATTTAAAATTTTCTGTTGTTTTGCAACACTGATAGGCATACGCGAGTTTGCCAGTTCAGTCTTATAAAAAAATTACATTATCGGCCTATGACATCATTATGAAAACATTCTATTAGTCGGTTTTGGCTTCACTCCATGAACAATTTTTGTTACAGTTGGTCTGCTTAATTTACAGGTACGAGATTTGCATTAATGGAGGTCAAAGTGCTGCTCTACCATTTGATCCTGAACTTCAGAATTACTAAGTGCGAAAAGACCTCAGATCCTATCCGCTTGCGACCCCACCGTTTAAACGTAACAGCCTTAGGTGGGACCTGGGTTCAATTCGAGAAAAGAGAATGATAATTTTAACCAAAGAGAAAGAATATTTAAATGTAGGTATAGCATATCTCTAACACCTCTAATTGCCTAATAAGATATGGTACTGTATTGTTTGTGGTGAGAAATAAAGTGAATACCAGCCCCCAGCCAAGTGGCTTCGTCTAGGAGCGTTTCTACAAAACGCTACGCTTCATGTATACAAAGGTCGAACCTCGGACAGCCAAATATTGTAATGTATTGTATACCAAGTATAAATCAATACGTAGATCGAAATTAACGGACGCCCACCTAGAAGACACACTTCGAATTTGCTGTTCTTCTCGAGAACCCAACTACTTATAAAAAAACTGGCTCAAAACCGTCGGTGCAGTTTCTCACATTAATTGAAGGTCTTGTGTATTATAATTCGGAATTTTATTTGAAACCAAACCATACAATTTTTTTTGGACCTCGTTAAAATTTTTCCACAGTATCCGGAGGACCCCACCTAAAACTACTTGCCGACCCCTGGACGATGAGATCAATGATTTAGGGTGCGTTTCCACTGACGCGGAGCTCGGCGGAGTGGAGCGAAGAAGAGCACTGTTATTGGCCGACTGTGACGAGCTAAGAGCGGAGTGGAGATTTCGAGCACTGTGATTGGCCAATTCACGGTCCGCTCCGCTCCACTCCGCCCAGCTCCGCTTCGGTGGAAACGCACCCTTACAATTTTGTTGCTACGCACCTACGTAGACATTTAATCAGTATATTTCATGGATGTATTAACTCAGGATGCGCTTCGCATGATCTTCCCCTCTAGCTTTTTTTTATAGGTACTAGACCAAAAATCTCTGACACGTATATAAAAACTGTTTTCGAAATCGATTTGATCAGAGTAAGTATCGTTTTCGCGGTGTAAGGTGCTCCGTGAAAAATGCCGAATTGTCCCATTAAACGCGTGCAAAGAAATTACAAAAAATAGTAATATACAAAAAGATGGGGTAACATTTCATATGTAAGTATTTTTGATGTAATTAATGCAATTTTTCTATTAAATTCATTAACATATTAAATGTCATAAGAATCGAAAACATTATCGATACAATTAATCGAGTACGAATTAATCGAATAGTCTACTGTGACCATAGACGAATCTTTTCTACCCTGGCAACTGTATTTTTTATTTGTCAAATAATTGTCAAGTATTTGAACTTTGTAAACAAAGGGATAAATACTGAATTATGCGGTGATAAACCAGTCGCAGAACGTTAAAAACGATTTACAATGAATAAATCATTAGTAATTCAACAAGAGTCAGATTCACAAAGTTTACAGGCGGTGTCTCGCGGAATTTGAGGTGCAAAATATTTTGTCAGAACTCGACCATGTTTACCAAAGAACCGTTGATATTATAGGTATATAAGCAGTTTATTTTACAGTTTTTAAGTTAAATAATGTGTTTATTGTATACAAAGGCAGGCTCAAAGCTTCAGTTTACAGGTTTTTCAGTAAATATACATTGATCGCTTAGAGGTACATTCGATTGAACACACTTGATACTTGCGCATTATTTTTATGTGTTGCTTTCATCTCGACCAATACATAAACTAAGGTTGCTTTATTTTTCTATGTTTGCTTGTCAGTTAACATCGTTACTTAATTACTAAATAAACAAATAATCTTAAAGCATTAAAGAAATTATCTTTTATTGAATTATTTTATTTTTCAGGTACTGTTAGAAGAATAGTCGAAAATTGCTCTTTACGATGACATTAATCGATTAATAATAAATCTTCAAGATGACAGCAATGCTGTGGAGACTGATGATGATGAGTTGATGAGGCAGCGGCAGGCCCACGCCAATATATGGATTTATCAGGAGTGGAATATTTAGACCAAGATTAAAATAAAAAAATAATTAAAAAACGCAGTAGCTATGATATGTTTGTTTTATTTTCCTAAAATACAAAAAAAATAACTAACTCATGTTGAAACAAAAACACCCACCATCGAAACAATTCAGATAAATACGATCTCGATAAATTCTTGATCTTGATAAACGGAATCGATCCTGACACTGCTCCGGGTCCATATGACCCAGAAGCAGGCAGCGTCTGCTACTGAGGCGATGAATCACATATGGCATAAATATATGTATAACAAATATTATCTTATTGACCAACATCAAAGAAAACTTAAAAGTGCTTGCGCTTGCATTATGAATAATAAATAATATGGAAAATAATAAATCAAGTATCAAAATTATTCAGTCGTATTAGTCAATGTTGCAAGAATGATTTTTTACTATATACTTTTTGATTTGAACAGTGTTGTAGTAGTGTTTATTTATGATTGCAGACCGGTATCGATAAAAATATAATACATATAGTGTATAATAAACCTTGGGAGAGGCCTATGTCCAACAGTGGACGTCTTTTGGCTGAAATGATGATGATGATGACATTAGTATAATAATACCTATTACGTTTATACGTACCTACCTAACAAAAGATATCAGCCAGGCCAGTGGCAGCAGACGGCGCTGGTCGAGTGGGAGTGGGGGGGGATGAAACAGCTTATTTGGGAACATTAGGTACTTATTTTTTAGATAATCTCATTTTCAAGGAACTGATTGGGATGTACCCGGAATCATCTTGTTTCCGTTGAATATTTACGCCTCGTGAGTTACTCATTATTTCTTGTTCAGCTGTTTCAGTAGAGATAATTCAGTATAATTTAGTAGATTATAATGACAGCTATAAATGTAATAATGAGTATATGAAACTATCGATATAGCTAATGAGAAATATCGATAGTGGTATTCACCCTATTACACCGATGGTCCTACGGTAGTAAAATTTTGTATGTTGACGTATTAGATCTTTTAGTGTGCGTAAAATATACTAGTGTTGCACATTTCTTTACGTGTGCGTTTATAATGACACAAAATGTTTTGAGTAAGTGTGCGTCAATTTTAATGTAGTGGTTACCTCCCCTCCCCCAAGAATTGACAGAACATTTTGTTCGTTGAATTATGCGTGTTGCGGGTCCATTTTGTTACTTTGTTCGAGGTATATTTATACGTTATCTCAATAATTTAACACAAATATATCATATACCTACTTGGACTAGAAGACTAGTTAGCTGCCACACTATGTAGACTAATGGTGCGTTCCATTCATTGTTAATTTTGTTAATTACGTCCTTTAAGTACAAGTTGGTTCGAGTGGAACGACATTTGTGAACGAAAATAACGAAAATTACAAAATTAACAGTGAATGGAACGCACCATAAGTAATTCGTAATAATACGCGATCTCCGCACGCAATCGAGAGAGCTCGCAGCGAGAGAGCGAGATGAAGCGATTTATTGATTGCGTCGTCACGCTCTTGCACGGTACTTGGTGTGTCAGCGGACGTGTTGAGTGGAAGCTTACGCGTGAGCGCCATTGAACATAAGAATGAAGTGAGCGCTAATACTAGTTGGACTAAGGACTGTCAAAATTGGAATAGGTGCCGCCTAGTCTCGTAAAATACCTAGTCTTCGGACCTGTTCTAGTAAATACCTACGACTCATCACTAGTTTATCCTCATCTGTGAGTTTGTCAATGTCATGTCAACCAATGTAACGCGAACGTCAGGTAGGGCTTTTTGGCGGGAAGTGGAAAAGTGATGTTGTCATTTTTGTTTTAATTTCCAAAACTTGTTTCCTTGTCTTATAATGTGTAATGTTCTATGGTAATGTTGGTGGAATATTAACCATTATTGGTGCGTTCCATTCACTGTTAATTTTGTTATTATCGTCCACAAAAACTTAAAAACGATAATAATGAGCACTTTCAGTACAAGTTAGTTCGAGTGGAACGACATTTATGAACGAAAATAACAAAAATTACAAAATTGTCAGTGAATGGAACGCACCGTATATGTTCATAATGTGCGTGAGTGTGGGCAATTAGAACAAAAGTGGTAAAACATGATTTTCGGGTTCCTCCAAAAAGTCATAATAATTTGTCAGTAAAGTATCCGGCCCTTAGTGGTAGGGTTTGGGGGGGGTATTTTAGGCCTAGACTAGGTCTTCCTGTGCTTGACGCAGCAAATAAACTGTAATATTATATTTTACTTAACACTGGCATATGCTAAAAGCGACGCCATAACGAAGAAAAAAAAAAAACGTCAGGCAGGGTTACCGACTTAGGGCTTTTAGCCCCAAATTTAGGGCGGAAACATGCATATTGGGATTTTTTAGGGCCCCGAAAAATCTAGGGTTATTTTTAGGGCCATAAATAATATTTCATGCACCACTAAGGGCCGGGCTACATTAGCGCGTTGCGTTGCGTCGTCGCAAGATTTTGTACTGGCGCATCACCTTCCCCCGCTTCGTCTCTCGCCCATCGACCCTTTGATCCGTTGCGACGACGCAGCGCAGCGCACTAGTGGAGCCGCACTCTAATTTGGCTGACCAAAACAAGTAAAAAAAGGCAAAACCTCTATGGTACTATGCGAGTTGTCCTCCTTGTAAAGTGTATTATTAACATGTTGCAGTTGTATAAGAATTCCGAAAGCTCAAATGCAACGCCAAGTCGGGACTTAAACGATTTACTAACGATTATCGATAACTTAAATCTTTAATTAGTTATAATAAGTTCTAATAAAAAATATTTAAAACTAAGTTATATTTTATTTAGCTTAATAAACAGGAAACTCATTTAAATAATACCCTTGAATAGGTACACGATTTAGGGCTTTTTTTGGGGCTTTTGATTATTGCATTTAGGGCTATTTCATCTTGATTTTAGGGCTCTTTTATTTTAGGAGTTGGCAACCCGTCAGGAGTCAGGAGTTGATATTTATTACAGGGTTGCAAAAGTTCCCGATTTATCGGATGATCTACTGATTTTGGTCATTGTCCCCCGATATCCCAATTTAGCAATCCTATCTCCCGATTTTTTGTTTTTTCAACGAATGTAAAATAATATTCATATACCACCACATCCATCCATCCAATACACACCACGTCCAATACGGCCATTCAATTTCGCGGTATGCTAAAGCATATTGCACTGAAATACCTAATCGTTAGGCCGCGCGGTTTAAAATAGAGTTTATTTATAGTCTCCCGATTTGTCCCGATTTTTAGCTGACAAATCTACCGATTTTTAATTTTACACTTTTGCAACCCTGATTTATTATTCTGTGTGTGATCGCGAAGTTTATAATTATTTATTTAATTTATTTAAAATTGTCCTATTAGTGTACAGATAGTGAAAAACTAGAGTGGTAAAATGTTGCTAAATGGGAATATACCCATAAGATTCAAGCCTACAGAATTTCATTATTTCAACTGGTTGTACAGTGTTGCGCCATGTTTCCCAGTGAATGCCTCAAAGATTAACATTATTCACGAACCTAGAAAATTTTACGATACTTTATGTGAGAGATTTCGAAGCGCCAAACACAGGATATCCGTCGCTAGTCTGTACATAGGAACAGGAGCTCTGGAGAAGAGGTTATTGAAGGTTACAAAGCAGAATTTGGAGAGTCAAAAGAACTTGAAGTTTAATATTCTCCTCGATTACCAGCGCGGTACGAGAGGAGAAGTAAATTCTGTGTCGTTATTGCAAGAGTTTGTGAATGATTTACCAACCCAGTGTAGTGTTAATTTGTATCAGACGCCTAGATTGCAGGGGTCATGGTCTAAGGCTCTGCCGTCTCGATACAATGAGCTGGTGGGTCTTCAGCACATGAAGCTGTATATAGCTGACGACTCAGTGTTGCTGAGTGGTGCGAACTGCTCTAATGACTACTTCGAGCAGCGGCAGGACCGCTACGTGGAAATTGTGGATGCGGACCTTGCTAATTTTTATAGAGAACTCATAGGTATGATGACTGTGTAAGTTATTATTACATTTGTTTTTTTTTGTTTACTTTTAGATAGAATGAATAAAACAGTATTTTTAAAATGTACCGGTGACTGTAGCCTAGGGGCGAACACGTTGGGCTAGCAATTAGAAGGTCCCAGGTTCAATCCCCGGTGGGGCATGTGCCAATAGATGAATTTTCATCTATGTGCATAATTTACAGTTCACTTACGGTGGGGGAAAACATCGTGAGGAAACCTACCTATTCCTCGTGATTAGGTAATAGTCAGTTCCTGTATACACGGCGACAAGGTTCACCACCTGTCACGTTCGGTTCTGACTAACTGGTGAAACATGGGCTTTGAGTTGACTTAATACCTCCACAATGTGGTGGTGTATGGCCACTCAAGCTCCTGACTACTCCCCAATGGGGATAAAAGTCGTGACTTTATATATATATTTTATTTTATTTAATATGTGTGATCATGATGTTATGACTGATTTTATATCTTTTTCAGACGAAGTTAGCAGTTTCAGTAAACAATGTATGAAAAATGGAATTCAACATAAAAACAATGTTACCAAAGAGGTGATGGTTCAACAAATGAGCAAGAGGGTTGAGCAACTCATTGCAAGATGGAGAGAGCAACAGATTACGAGATTGTCAACTGTACAAGAGTTAGATAGTATGTTTATATGATAAGCTGTGATTAGGCATCACCTAAATTAATGCAAGAGATTCTTGACACTAAGCGCCTGGCCGCATTGCAAATAAAAACTGTGCGGTTTTTATTCGCGCGATTTATTTACCGCACCGCCTCTTGTCAAATTGGTGGGTTTAAAACCGCAAGTGCGGATGCGGATACATTTATAAAAAACGCGTGGTTTTTATTCGCAATGCGGACTCGGCCTTATATCACTTCAAATGGATTGCATGCTAGGAATATTTCATTGCAGCAGTTTAATTAAATATTGTTTTTTTTTTCAGGCAGTGATAAAGACACATGGATCTTCCCTTTGATCCAAATGGGAGAGTTTGGTATCACTCAAGATGAGCAAGCAACAAGGGCACTTATTGGCTCTGCTCCTAAAGGCTCATTTATTCGGTTGGCTACTGGCTACTTCAACCTGACAGATCAGTATGCAAAGACATTGTTGAAAGATTGCAAGGCGGCTATTAGCTTGCTGATGGCGCATCCTAATGTAAGCTCTATTCAGCTATAATAAGTTTTAGCTTAAATGTCTCGTATTAGAAATACTGACTATGGCTAATAGCTAACAGCTTATCTTAATCTCCTTTCAGGCAAATGGATTCCTGGGTGCTGCTGGCCCAGCGGGTGGCATTCCACTTGCGTATTCATTGATTGCAAGAAAGTAAGTGTTATATGGTCAAAATAAGTATTATTGCCGGTTTTAGTAACAAACCACTACATACTTTAACCATTACTGGTGGTAACCTAACCATAGCCACCTTTTTTAAATATAACTCTGATTTTATTTTAGCCATTAATTTAATAGTGACTATTACTAAGACTTATGTTTCCTAAATAAATAAAATAAAATATTGCTGAACGTACCTATTAACTAGTCTACACTAATCTACACTAATATTATAAAGAGAGAAGGTATGTATGTATGTTTGTATGGATGTTTGTAATGAGTAAACTCAAAAACTACTGGACCAATTTCAAAAATTCTTTCACTATTAGAATGCTACATTATCCCTGAGTAACATAGGCTATATTTTTTGGGATCCGGGATATCCGGGATACGAGATCCAGGATATCTGGGTTATGGGATCCAGCAAACGGGATCCAGAATCCGGTAAAAATGGGAAACGGGATCCGAGATACGGGATCCGGTATCAGGGATCCGATTTTTTAAAATTTAATATCTACGCGGACGAAGTCGCGGGGAAAAGCTAGTTTTAAATAAAAAAGGGACACATTTTTGTCTTAAATTGATAAAATTTATCTTTTTTATAGATTTTGGGAGAGGGTCAAAGATTCAAATCAAGGAAGCAGGGTGCAGATGTTGGAGTATGAAAGACCTGGATGGACATTCCATGCTAAAGGCTTGTGGTAAGCAATCAAGGAATTTATCATAGTTCTATTCATCTTCTATGAAATTAAGGAATTTATCATATTTCCCATCATGGACAAGACATACTCTATGGTTCCCATACGTGGCAGTTTGTTTTAGTAAAAAAATGTGATAGTAATGATTTCGTTTGTAGGTATTACCCACCAGGGAGCGGGGTTCCATGGGCCACGATAGTGGGTTCCGCCAATTTAGGAGAGCGATCCGTACGCCGCGACCTGGAGGCTCAAGCCGCTATTTTCACGACTTCACCAGATTTACAGGTAAATAATATACACTCGGTTCTTTCTGATTCATCAAGGCCATCATCACCTGGACAAATTACACTCGAATAACAAAACTTAGCTTTATTCATTCTAGCGAAATATTTGTTCGGTAGGTAGGTAGTGTACCTATAGTACGTTTTTTTATACTTGTCCTATTTGGTAAGCAAAGATGGCGTCCAGCGGGGCGATTGCGTAACTTTTTTGTCAATGTTTCAATTGGTTTCGTTCATCCTGTGTCAATTATATACGAAACCAATTGAAACATTGACAAAAAGTTACGCAGTCGCCCCGCTGGACGCCATCTTTGCTTACCAAATAGGACAAGTATAAAAAAACGTACTATAATTGAGACCACTTGAGGCTGTGTGAAGAGAAGCTCTGTTTGCTACATTACATAATTTAACAGACATTCAACATAAAATAAAATGTTTATGAATCATAAAAGCTGGTGTTGATTAGTTTTCTTTGTCTTCTACAGGACAGGCTGCAACAAGAGTCTGTAAAATTGCATGAATATGCTTCAGAATGCAGCAATGAATTACAGAAACGGGAGACGCCTCTCTGGGTGCGAGCCACGGTCGGTCTGTTTAGAACATACTTTTAGTATTGCATAATAATAATGTTGATGTATTGAATGAAAAGTGCCATGCGACACTACCTAGACACTGGTGTGGTGGTATTTGAAACAAATTTGTTTTTACGATTAATATTTTTGTTGCCTAGTTTTTATATTAAGGTGATACAAATGTTCAACTGGGTGGGTCTAAGTAAATGGTTTGATGAAGCAGCTGGCTTATGTGCAATATAAAGTATACAACATTAAACCTCATATGGTCGGGAATAAAATGGCTTAGCCGATTTACTTTAAATGTTACCAAATTTTGTAGAAATCGATTTCAAAATATGAAATTGTCAACCTTAATCGTAATTGTTCTCCATAGCAACTGAACAGATTTACGTGAAACCTATACCAGAAAAATTGTCAAGACTTGTCTAAGAATCCGTGGATCCAAGATTTAATATTAGTCATTTTATTTAAAAAATAATCAATAATAACCTTAAATATGCGACAAACGTCATGGGTCATCATGACTTGGACTGCAAAATGTTCGTCGCAGATCCGCGATGGCGGCCTCCAAAGCTGGACGTGCGCGCAAATTTTTGCGTGAAATTCGTAAAAAAATTACGTCTTCTTAGCATTTTATGAATTAAATCACGTTTTAAATAGTTTAAATATAATATTGAACATAATTTTTAGGATATTATATGATTACAAATATTTTTAAATTAATATTTATGTCAGTGACGCGTTTTCTTGTCATCATAGATTATGAATAATATAGAATGATGAATAGGTATATGATTAAAAAGCATAATCGTCCTCTAAAAACCGCTTACCTACTTTCTAATCTTATTGTCTTGCCTAACAACAACAACAGGTTGGGCTAACAATCAGAAGGTCCCAGGTTCGATCCCCGGTGGGGCATGCACCAATGGATGAATTTTCATCTATGTGCATAATTTACAGTTCGCTGACGGTGAGGGAAAACATCGTGAGGAAACCTACCTATCCATCAGGATTAGGTAATAGTCAGTTCCTGTATACACGGCGACAAGGTTCACCACCTGTCACGTTGGGTTCTGACTATCTGGTGAAACGTGGGCTTTGAGTTGGTTAATCCCTCCACAATGTGGTGGTGTATGGCCACTCACGCCTCTGACTACCCCCGAATGGGGATAAAAGTCGTGACGTTACATTTCATTTTTTCATATTTTTTGTCTTGCCTATGATGTCCTTTTATACCACTGAGTTGCTTCACAAACTTGTTTTTTTTGGCGGGAAGTGGCGAAGTGCAACATTGAAAATCTATATTATTATAGGTAGGTACTTGACACTGGCTATATGCGACAAGAAAAGCCAAGACAAAAAAACATGCGTACGGCCCGCCTGATGTTAAGCGTGTTTCAGTTGATGTTATTCATACTACTTAATATTAGTAATACGAAATTATTTTTGTTTGCTTATTTTTAAGTTGGACTAACCACCGTTTGGTGGGGTAGTACCACCCTCTCATAGAAGATCGGCGTAAAGCAGCTATTACAGCTGCGTTTCGTACGATGAGTGAGAGAGCCGTAAGCCCAACCCCCCCCCTTCTCCCCTACCCCTTCCCTTCAGGTCGGCAATGTTTACTATATGTTTAGTTTTATTGAGCATCAGGATTAAGTTGGGAGACCGGAGTTCAATGCTCTACATTACTAAACCATACATCAAATAAACATCACAGCTTCTTAGGGATGGGTCCAAATTTAATAAGTCGCTAAATTTGCAGTGCTAAATTTATTTAGTGTCATCACCTGTTAAATATTTTTTTAGAAATGTAACGTCACCACTTTTATCCCCATTCGGGGGTAGTCAGAGGCTTGAGTGGATATACACCACCCCATTGTAGAGGTATTAACCAACTCAAAGCCCACGTTTATACAGGTGAATTTTTCAAGTGTGCGTGGATGGCCAAATCCGAAACTATAAGGAATATCGAAAGGTACTCAAAGAAGTCTCGGGGCCGATTTTGGTGAAAACTAAAACTGCAACATTGGATTTTTGAAAAAAACTAAATTCGTAGCCAGGAATCGAACTAGTTGATTTCGAACTAGTTGAAAAAAACGACTTACTATATTATTACACCATTCGATAGTGTCGCTGATAAGGAACGAATTCTGGGAAGTAATGACATACGGCAAATTTAAAAAAAACTGTGTTTTTTAATAAACTGCTGCATATTTTCAAGTTGACTGTAATAAGTCATACGTACATTACCTTTACCTTGTTCGAAATTATGCTCAATATTTTTATTTATTTACCTTCGCAGCGCAGTCATCTTCATAACATTATGTTCTAATTACAAATTTTCAATCATTTTTGAACAATTAATCAGTTTAGGTTTAATAGTTAGGTAACTTAAGAGAAATAAAATACTATTTTGTTTAAAATTAGCTCTTTCCTTAAGTTTACCGTAAAAACAATATTCGTAGCCAGGAATCAAACTAGTTGATTTAGAATAAAAAACCAAATACTGTATTATTACACCATTCGATAGTGTCACTGAATAGAAACTAATTTTGAGAAGTAATTACAACTTCTCAAAATTCGCATGTGTGTGTGCATAATTTACAGTTCGCTGACGGCGAGAGAAAACATCGTGAGGGAACCTACCTATCCCTCGAGATTAGGTAATAGTCAGTTCCTGTATACACGGCGACAAGATTCACCACCTGTCACGTTGGGTTCTGACTATACAGGGTGAATTTTTCAAGTGAGCGTGGATGGCCAAATCCGAAACTATGAGTGATATCGAAAAGTACTAAAAAAAATCTCGGGGCTGATTTTGATGAAAACTAAAACTGCATCATTGGATTTTTGAAAAAACAATAGTCGTAGCCAGGAATCGAACTAGTTGATTAAGAATAAAAAACCACATACTGTATTATTACAGCATTCGATAGTGTCGCTGATAAGAAACGAATTTTGAGAAGTAATTACAATTTTCATCAAAATCAGTCCCGAGATTCTTTTGAGTACTTTTTGATATCACTCATAGTTTCGGATTTGGCCATCCACGCACACTTGAAAAATTCACCCTGTATATTCAGAACCCAACGTGACAGGTGGTGAATCTTGTCGCCGTGTATACAGGAACTGACTATTACCTAATCCCGAGGGATAGGTAGGTTTCCTCACGATGTTTTCTCTCGCCGTCAGCGAACTGTAAATTATGCACATAGATGAAAATTCATCCATTAGTGCATGCCCCAACAGGGATCGAGCCTGGGACCTTTTGATTGTTAGCCCAACCTGTTCACCACAGTCGCTTGCAGTGCAGTTGTTATCCCGAGATTCGAGTCTTCATGATTTTCCCTGTTTTCGGAACAATACACACTTAGGTGTTGTAATTATTATGTATTGTTCCGAAAACTAGCAAAGTGGAAGCTCGAAGAACCCCAGCGAGACAGTGGAGCACATGTTGCTTCATTGCCCTGTATTTGCACGCCAAAGATATGATGCACACACAAACATAATAAAATTTGTACGGAACCCTCAGAGCACGAGTCCTACTTGCACTTGTCCGGTTTTAATTTGTAATGAGTAGCCCAAATACAAATTTTCATATCTCTAGCTTCAGAAAAATTGGGACGCCTATACAAACTTGCACCCCCTATTTTACACCGTTAGAGGTGAAATGATCAAAAAGCTAAAATTACTATTCTTAGTTAATAAGAAGCCTAAATACAAATTTTCTTGTGCCTAGCTTTAGAAAAATTTGAACCCCCATATAAACTTCCACCCCTTATTTTACCCTCTTGGGGGTAGAATTTTCAAAAGCGCTGAAATTACTATTTTGTATTTGTATTAGTAGCCTAAATAGAAATTTTCATGTTTCTAACTTCAGAAATGAGGGAATTCCATACAAACTACCACCCCTTATTTTACCCCCTTAGGGTAAGAATTTTCCAAAATCCTTCCTTTGCTCTTCTTTTACGCTATGAAAGGTACTTACTGTCCAAATTTCATGTTTGTATCACCAGCGGTTTGAGCTGCGCACGTTTTGACGGACGGACAGATAGACAGACGGACAAAAAGTGATTCTATAAGGGTTCCGTTTTTTCCTTCTGAGGTACGGAACCCTAAAAACTCACAAAACGCCTCGTTTTGTGGAGCAAGTATTTTATTTTTAATTATACCATATATTATTATTATCATGGAGCTGCTCCAGACCCATGGCTCTGGCTTGAAAATCTTGACCTTACATGAAAATTAGTATTTCGGCTACTCAGCCTACAAATACAAATATTCATGTCTCTAGCTTCAGAAAAACTGGGACTATCCATAGATACTTTCTCCCCTTAATTGTTGAATTCTCAAAAATCCTTCCTGTGGTCTTCTTCTACGCTATAAAAAGTTACAATTTCATGTTTCTAACCCAAGCGGTTTAGGCTGTGCACGTTTTGATAGACGGACAGATAGACTGACGGGCAAAACAGTGATCCTATGAGGGTTGCATGCATGCCCGGCATGCGTTGCATTGCCACTCCATCCGTCCGTCATCCTCCATCAATCCATCAGTCAAATAAGGGGTAACCTTTTCCAAAAATGTGCGCGTACTAGGTCGCAGGCACAGCTAGTAACTAATAAGGATTAGTACTACTTTTATTTCAGTTATTACCCGATGTTGTCAACAATTTTTCTTGTTTGCAGTTATTTAGAATTTTAAGTTGTTTTAATTTTACTTATTTTGTCCTATAATATTAAACATTTAAATTATGTACTAGTTTTTTTTTAAGTAGTACTACCTATTACCCAGTGTTGGGCAAAATTAAATTTCAGAACAATTAAAAATTAACAGTTAGTGAGCTTTTATTTACTATATCAACAAAATAACAATAAAAAAGATTACAAAGAAAAAATATCCTACCCACCTACCTATTAATAAAAATGTAGTACTTAAATTGTACTTAAGATTTAGTGAAAATTTTCCTTTACGAAGTTACCCTTATACGACTAAATAAAAGTAGGCAAGATACGAATTTAGTATATGAGTCACTTCTGTTTTTGATTTATCATGTCGTCTTTTTGATGTATCGTGGCGTATCCAAAATTCTAAATTCAAAAAATTCAACTCGCGGTCCTACGACATTGTTTGAGCAAAAAGCGGTCAACCTCGAGCTGTCAGTTGCAATGGTTCCAGCCTTAAGATTACCAATTCGACGTATTATATTTACCAATATTAGCATTAGATATATGAGCCTATGTAGCTTTTCCGTCGCTGTATGTTACATCCGATGACGGAGCTGATGCAGGAATATTTTTATTTTATATTTTTAAGTGCGTAGTGGTGTTATGACTAATTATTAGTGTAAAAATTGGTTGCTTGAGTTGTTGCAATTGTTGGTTCAATGAAGTTGTTGGAAATCGTAATTGTTGTTTTGATTTAGTAAAGAAAACACAACAATATTTTTCAATAATTTTAAATTATATTCACTCTTATTTTCATTTATATAATCACATAATCATAATTATTTCGATTCACACTTATATTAATTTTAAAATAAATTAAACGAGAAACATTCTGCAATAATTTATACAAAAAATCAGTCGTTTTGTGACGTTATTTGATTAGAATTAAAGTATACAATCAAATTTACAATAATAGGAATCAGGCACATTATTAATAATAAAATTATGAACTAATGAGTAGAGAATCTGTTACGAGTTACAGGAGACAGGTAAACGAATGCAAGAGGCTATAGAAATGGACGAAATCACGTTCAACACAAAAATAGTTATTAATATAATTTAGCAATTATTTGATCCCATAAAATAAAAACTCAACTTTTGAGCATAATCATTATTGATTAAAATTAATAATCATTGCAATTGAGCAATTTACACAAACACTTATGTAACAATAATAATAATCATTCGAGTTAAAATCAATTACTGAGGCATACTTATAGTATTTCTATAACAGTGAGCAAATTCAATTAAAAATCTATTTGACAAATTGTATTCGTATTCAATGGAATTCGAAACGAGGAAAGAGTAAGGAAATATCCATCGTTCGAGGATGGATGCAGTTTATCCTAATCTTTGGTGTGATGGGCATAACTACGGTGACTTGCTAAACGAAGCGACAAATACTCGTTAGCATTAAGAAGTGGTTAGTGTCGGAATGAATTCCTGTATTTGAAGCTCCATTTAACGAAGTCGGTCAGTCCACACGAGAACATTGTTTGTCGCGGCAACGCCTTCATCCTAATACACTACGGACGCCGACGGTAGGTACAAAAATAGTTCACCTATACAATATAATTAAGACTACTTAACAATTAAGTATCGCGAGGAGGCCATTTAAAAAAGAAACTACAAAGACGGACAAATTAATCTCACGACGAACATAAGTAATGACTCACTGGTAGGCACAATATGTAACGTATATACCCGGACCTCCTCCAATTATAATACTACTTATAGCAAATCACACTAAGGTAAATTGACTAGGCGTGTTGTGAGTGGGTCGCACTGTTTCTGTGAACGTAGGCTTAGACTTTGACGATACAATAAATAAGAACGTTGGGACGTGCGAACAATAGTGTATGAAACGGAGTGACACGTCGACTGCGGTGAATCAATTAAGCAGTACCGATACGTGCGATGTGGAGAAGTGTAACCCATAAATAAACTGATGAATCTAAATTAATAGCAACAATACGTTTTTAAACTGCCGAATTAATGTATTGGTTACCTGAAGAGGTTGGTCAGATACAATTTTGATTGGATAAAGTCTTATCTCCAAAAAGCAATAAGACTCCATACGCTACGTCCTTAATAGTTAATAATAGCTGTTATGTCCCATAGAGAATGCTATTGTTTTCGATCAGTAAAATACATTTTCAGCACAAAACTAGGTATAAGTGGTCACTGTCAGTAACTAGTCATGACGTAATTTAACCGCCTAAATTAATATTTGTATCCAAATTATTATTTGTAAAAAAAATTGTATCTTTATCTAATGATAACCGATTATTACCAGATAGCATTTTTGAATTAAATCTATTTTAGACTGTTAAAAATGTTGTGGCTAGTTACTATCGTGCCTGGTTATACCTCGTTTAACCCAGTTTAATAGTAGGCGCTCCATACTTCCTCAACCGCGATTAAAATTCGTCGTAAAAATCGAACAAAAATACCAAAAGCTTACTTACGCGGTGATGTGAATGCAACAGTAGAGAACAACAGAGCATCATTCAAAAAAATAAACAGCGAACGTGTATAGATACAGTCAAAGCCTAAGTCCGTTCGGCGATGTGATGGTCGGTGAGTGGTGCTCAGAAGCCGGCGTCGGGCGGCGGGTCGGGCGGCAGGTAGTGCAGCTCGTCGACGGGCGCGCTGAACACGTTGTAGAGCACCGCGAAGAGCGTGCAGGCCGCGTACGCGCCCAGCGCCGCCCACCACAGCAGCCGCTCCCACAGCCGCTGCTGCGCGTGCTTCAGCACCAGCAGCCCGATGGTCAGCCCGGCCAGCGCGCCCGCCACGTGCGCCGCGTACGACACCGGCGGCGCTTCCTGCACATTCATCAACATTGTACACAATCCAAACCAACAAAAATCGCCGCTTTAGACATTGAAAGTCAGGATAATTATAAAATTTACGTAATGCTAAAGCGCCAAAAAAGTGCTCAGTTTGCCTTTGAAATAGGGGGCATCAATTGCCATAAGGGAGTAAGTGAAATTTCTTGAATTTAAATATTTGTCATAATTTCTGATTTATTTATAAAAAGGCAAGGCGACATAATGGATAAGTAATTGATGGGGGTTATTAATTGTATCCTGATGGTCCTGATCTGTTTGATTCCTGGGTGAATTAAATGAATTGACTTGACTCTACCTGGTAGAATTTACTCCATAAACACAAATTAATGGTAAAGAAATAACCCAAATTACCTTAGTATATCTAGCGTGGACCGCGAACCCTACATCACAGGACGCGACTGCCAACGCGGCCACGAGCCTCACGGCGCCGTACCGCATCGTGTGGAAGTTCAACAGCGCGTTGGCTAGGTGCGCGGCCAACAGCGCGTACACGCCGCCCGACGCGCCCGCCAGGCACACGTCGGGGTCCAGCACCGACGCCGCCAGCGAGCCGCCCAGCACCCCCGCTAGGTACACGGCGGCGCACCGCACCGCACCATGCACCATCTCTAGTGGTAGACCCACCTGGAAAAACGATAAAATTGTTGGTTAAATTATGTAAGCAATGGGCTCCGGGTTTTTTTGCCTTCAGGGCGGCAGGCAGGGCCACGTTGCAGTGAGGTGATATTGACACTTGACAGTTCAGACTCTTTCCGACCTTCACAATAATTATAGTATAGTAGCACCTATAATTGTGGCACGCTATGATGGCCGTTTTGACGTTTGGAGGGTGGAGAGGATGAACCTTATTATAACGGAATAAGATTCATTTTCGCATTAATTTATTGACATTCTTAAATTTTAAAATGGCCATTCTTATTCTGTTATAATAAGGTTCATTTCTCCACCCTCCCACACGTCAAAACGGCCATCATAGCGTTCCGCAATTATAGTTGTTATGAATATTTATCAAGTAAGTATTTATAGTGTCACTCACAGAAGAGAAGTGACCTCATTGTAATCAAGCTGAAAACTGTTTACCCCTATTGAAGATAGGCTTCCAAACAAAACATACCGACTTGTCTGATCTCAACATGACATGTACTCACGGCGAGTTGTACGAGGAGGTTGAATGCGAGATGCAGCCAGCCGGCGTGCACCACGCTGTAGGTGATGAAGCGCCATAGTTCACGCCGCCGGTCGGAGCGGTACACGAGCGGCGAGTCCACCGGCACCGGCCCAGCCGCCGCCGCCATGCCGCCCGTGCCCCACGCGTACCATCCGAACACACCCAACTAAAACAACAAATTATAGCATTAGCTAACCACGCACTTTCTGAATTGTTATCCTCTAAGGTCTTAGGGGTGTTCATTTTAATCTTGAATCTATATCGTCTCCCTACATGTGAAAGGCCTGATAGCAGCTTACGTAAGTTATATATGTGGTTCGTGTATTTTTATGTATGTAACACCGCAACTAATCACATCACGGTACATTTTACACAATTCATGTAACAGTATAAGGCGCAGTTCTTAGCGCGTTTTTAGCATCGAATTCCGTTGTAAGTTGTAATATAAATGTCACACCACACATGACTGCTTCAGTCGTAACTGTGTAAGTGATGTGTTAAAAAAATATTTTACAAGTGTTGAGGAGTATTTTTCTTATGTTCAGTTTGGTATACTTTTTTTAATAAAAGGAAATAAGTACCTCTAAATACTTCCTACATTGAGGTCTTCGGATTTACGGTGTTACATTTACGACAACTTAAGGAGTTCAAATAATTACAAAGTTTATTACGGTCATCTGTCGAAATGAGGACAAATAATTACAATTTGCGTAAATTAATGACGTTTTATTGGATTATTCATAAACGGGAAAACCGTTAGCTAGAAAGCTAGTGCGGTCCGCACTCCGAGCATCGCACTGCGTGCACTTTGCGCAGGGAGCGCACTTTGCGGTGAATCAACGTGTGACGAGCAGCGAGCGCGGTCCGTGTCGACCGATTGTTATGATTCACGTAAACCGCTTGTTTGCACGGATGTGAAATCCGCTATTATAATTTTTAATTAACCGAAGTAACTAGAGCGGGGATTGAAGCGGTACTAGGCACGTAGAAAGTGATGACTTTGCACGCTCCTTTGCTACAGTCGTTACAGAACTATTATAAATCGATCCATATTGCTATTACTTAATCCACTGCCGTAAAATTCATAAACCGTTTATTACGTGAGTTTTCAAAATGAGTGCTAAAGAAAGATTACTGTAATATTTTACCTCTAGTAGTGTGACGCAGATGATGAATAATGGCGGTGGACAGCAAGTATACCTTTCCTGGTAGTACTTGCGGTCCCGCTCCTCGGGGAGCATCTCCATTGCTACTAAATGCACCATTCTGCAAATAAAAAGTTTATGTATCATTAATTATGATAAACGAAATGAGGACTACCTTCTTGTCATAGGTATCTAATGTATAGAATTGTCACGTACAAACTTATGAGTGTTGACCATCGAGTGTATTGCCAATTGTCGAGTGTATTGTGTCTGAAGTATGAAATCTAGTTTATGCAAGGAAACAATAGCGTGAAATGAATGTCTAAATATTTTTCTATGAGTGGACGGTAGTAGGTCAGAATAAGAAGCAAGAGCGGTTTACCTGTATTTCAATGAAGAAATATAAAATTACATTCCTATTCCACAAGCTTATTGTAAGCAATCAATCAATGCTTTCACCGTATTCTAGTTTTATTAAAATAATTTATTAACGGTTTTATTGTACGAAAGCACACCACATGTCAGTATGACACGACAAGTGAACATAAAAATATTTTTAGCTTCAGAAATCGATACACAGACTTTTATTCTATTGGAAGTTGGAATTGTAAAAAGTAATAACACTCAGAGATTTTTATTACTAATATTTTGATAAGTAATTAAATATTATTTTATAGGGTTTACATTTTACTAGAAATTTGTGTGTTGATCATCAGATTTCGTTTGATGAGAAATGACAAATGAGAGGCCCTACTCGATTCATTGATGCAATTTATAGTTTTTGTCTCTTTTTTCTTTCAATTATATTGTATGTCTCTACTTTTAGGGACTATTCGGGGCATGTATTCGGTTGATTTCATTAATGTGCCTACCTTGCGAATAATGTAGGATCCTCTAGAAGTAGATGGAAGTCGTTCTCAGAACTGACTTCGCGGTCGCGCTGGTGCACCGCGCATCTATAACTGCGCGTGCGCTTGCCACTCATCTGCAACAATAAAAAGAAAATGTTTAAAATACATATATATTTAAGATTACAATTCAGCAACAACTGTAGGTATTTGGGACACCTAGCCTGCTTCGAATTTGGAATCATTCCTTTGAGAAATACCTATTATATTGAAATCTTTAGTAACAGCCAGCAATTCAGCAAGGATAGTGACTCTGGGTAAAGTTTAAGAATCATATACTTATGGTCGTTTATCTGTAGTGTGTTAGGTGTTGGCGCTTAATCACAGCAAATTTGACCTAGCTTATGGAGCTAAATTTTAATGAAATCCAGATAAGTCCAGATTATAAAATCGTTTATAATCCAAAGTTAGCTCGTATCAATAAACTCCGGACTTAAACGGCCGTACTGCGAGGGTGTCTATTTAATTACTTGCATTCTGATTCTAATTACCCCTTTCCCAGGGCTCAGGGGTTTAATCCCTTTCCGGAAAGACGGTAGGCTATAACGCGTTTCCCTAGTTATAGGCGTCTAATTCCGTAAACTGGCTTAACGGCTCAAGGTGCGTCTACAAGATCAAAACGGCGCGCCAAGCAATAGGTTTCGACGTCTGACAAACGTAAGCATTATTGCACATTGGTCATATCTGATTGCTCGGGAGCGGGGCAGCTCTGGGCTTGTGGACGCAGTCATTTACTTGCTAAAAGACTTTAGACTCTCATGTACTTCGTGCCTTTTATTTTGGTTATCGATTTCTTGGCGTGTAGTGAGGCATTCAGGCTCTTTTTTTTCATTTTACCAGTGTTGATATTCAGCTTCTATAACTTCTTCAAGCTTGTTTTATATTCCACAAGAATTTGCCCGAGACATCGTCCGCGTGGATCTCTGAACGAAATTGTCGTAGCTACAAACTTCCATACCCTATAATGCCCTTTAGGGGTGGATTTTGATAAAATCCTGCCTTAGTGGATGCCTCCCGTATCAAAGGTACCAACTGTAAAAATGTCTTGTTTCTAACCAGCGGTTTAGGCTGTGCGTTGTTAGATCTGTCAGTCAATTTCTCCTTTTTAACCCCCCCCCCCCCCACGAAAAAAGTGGGGTGTTTTTATATAATAAGATTGGTCATGTTGACAGAATATAGTGTACTGTTAATATCCTGTGATAGTAGCAGAAATAATCTACTTTCGAGCAGATGTTATCTAGCAACCGATTGGCACGTGAAATAACGGCATGTGACTAGAAAACAAACGGAAAACCACGTGTACGAGTATAAACAAGCCTGCTTAGTAGCAAACTGTAATCGTATTGTAATAGTACTTAATGTGTATTTCAGGTTAAGTTTAGCGGTAACATTTGTAGCTGCAAAATCTGCGTTTTGTTGAATGATTTTTCTTTTAAATTTTTTTAGTAATTTGTTCGTCTTTGATGCCCAGTACATTGATGAACTGTGATGCACAGGATGGGTACCAGATAACGGACGTCGCCGTCGTGGTCGACTCAGGAAAAGATGATGTGTTGACCTCGACTGTTATCAGGAGGGATGGATGGAAACGGCGTCTAATAGAGACATGTGGAGTGTTTTGGGGGAGACCTTTGCCCAGCAGTGGGATAGAGTAGGTTAAAAAAAGGGTTCAGTCTCAGCTATTTATAGGTAATGCAGTAGGACCAAGAATAGTCTTTCATTGACCTACGACCATTATATTATCAGATCTCGGTGGTAACAATACTTGTAGTGTTTGATAGCTTCATTTAGAGTCAATAGTTATGCGTTCAATAAACTGACGAGCGGGAATTCCAAAATATGAAGTAAAAAGAAAAGAAAGAAAATACATTTATTAGAAGACGCACACACAGAATAGGTATACCTACATAGACGGAACAATGAATACAATTATGAGGAAAAGGTCTGCAGTATATGTTATTAATTTACTCATAAGTAGGTAAGTTAAGTACTTATCTAATTATTAAATTCGTTGTTATTATGAAAATTATTGTTTCCAATTATTAAAGCTAATTAAATAGGTACCTACCTATTCCCCTATGTTTCTGAAAAGGGGCTCCTAGTATTACCATAAAGTTGCTACTTTTTCAGGCCAAGCTAAATAATATTAGAAAATGCTGAAAATGTAAAATATCGTGAGAACTTCCAATTCATGTTCGCGGGGGTGGTGTAGGTATTGATGTGTCGCGGCGCTGGCGGCTGGCGGCTGGGGCTGGCTCGCGTCCAGCGCTTATCGACCCCGCTGCGGCCTACCCCACCCGTCGCCCTTGGAACACCTAAACGTACCGTTTAGAGTTTAAAATAAGCACTACCTATTACCTAACGCCACACGAATCATCGAAGGGCTGGATGACGCACGTTTCATTAAATTAGTTTACGGAAAGCATGCACTTCCCACTTTGTAGAACCGATTTTCATCGTCTAGTAGGTATTGCTTTCATAGAGACTAGGTCCGCTACACACTCCCACCATCATTACTCCCATAAGCCAGGATCGACAATTGTGTCCAACGATGACGGGTTTGACCCCCGGCGAGTCCTAAGGAAAAGCTAAATAAAACCGAAACCGCATGAATATACTTAATAAAGCGAAAGGATAGAAGTTGAAAGAAGAGTATCCACTCCGTTACTTAGCGGGAATAAAAAATAACAGTAGACCTAGGCTGCCACAGAAACAAAACTGATCAACGAACATATAAAATGTGGATCACCAGCGATCAAGGTAACAAGTTGAAACATCGGATTAAAACAATCGATTGCCGCTATGCCGCCGAAAACCGAGAGAGTAAGGTGGTCGTGAACTTGTAGATCATGAAGAGTTCGACAATACTTTACTATTTTTTACACAGTAAACCCATGGAGCACTAGCGATAAGTATTCCTGTGTCGCACACGATATCAGTTCCACACGAAGGGCAAAGAAACAAATAAGTGTACTCAGTTGGAGTTGGCATTTATAGCTACATTAAATAGGGATAAGTAAGGCGAAGATGGCCGAGTGGTATTCGCGACATCAGGCATTGCTGCGGCCGCGCCGGCTGGGCCGCCCACCCGCGCGGCGAGCGACCAGTCGCGATACCAGACAGCCGCATTGTCTCCCCAGTCGTTCAACTCAGTTTCCCACGAGACTGCGAAGTGTCCAATGCCAAAATCCAAATACAAATAGCCTAGACGCCGCTCAGACACAGCTAAATCTGTCTCGGCAACCGCCGTGTTAATTTAGAAGACTGCGTGTAAAGATTGTCCGCAGTCATTGTCATGATAGCGTTACGGTTCTAAACTCGTCATGCCGATTTAATGCTATCCATAAAATGTGTTATTTTGAGGAAGTCAGAACGGTTAGCGAGAATATCGGAGAGTCGAGGCCGACTATGAACGGTGTTTTTATCTATAATTTTAATTAGGTATCTTGCTTCTTGTAGGTAGGTACCATTTTATACGTAGTACCTGCAGTGCGGTGCGCTAGGTATTAGGATTAGGTACCTATAATAACTGGACAAAAGACTTGGACGCCGTTGGCTGGTCTTGCTTAGAGATAGCAAACATATTATAAAGGAATTAAAAATTGTTCTTAATTTTTGAATCGACTCATTCATTCATTGCAAAAAACGCAAGCCCTTATACAAGGATTTACTCATCTTGATATTTGACGCATAAATTATAAGAATGTAATTTGTGAAATAATATATGGTATTAATTTTGAACTACCTATTTTAAAGATTATTAGCGAGGTACATATATTAAAGTTTTTGCAGGGCATGGTGTTCGGTGCGCAGGCGCCGCGTCGGTGGGCGCAGCAGCGCCGGCGGCGGCGGCCGGCGTGGGTGCCGGCCGCGTGACTCACGCCGACATCCGACACGTCCGATCCGTATCCGGAACCACTAACTAGGCAACTATTGCCGTTGCCAGTCAAACGTCCGCACGAGCCTACGCGACACAACAATAATCTCAATAATCACATTATCATATCAATTGAGTAACTACGAGTAGGTAGTAGAATTATGACAGTCGTAACAATGCCGGTCGATTCTTTAATTTTTTTATAGGCCACAATCAATTAACATATTTGCTTTCGATATGAATATTTTTGTTATTATGAAAATTATTTTATGATTATCACAATTTGATTACTGCTTATAACATTTGTAAGCATCGAAACAAGCATAGATGCAGATTTATTGAACGGTGACTTATGGCCACCTACGCTTGCATACAAATATTGCGGCTTTATGAATGGAGGTATAAAGTATAATTGATTTTCTTATGTAGTTCGTTCACTCGTATTATTCATAAACGCTTTATAAATATTTATTGATTTGTGATGTGAATAATAAATAATTAAATCCATTAGCGTTCTTGTAGCTTAACAAGCAAGTTAAAGGTACCTTATTAATAATATATTTACTTGAAGCGACACCTACTTATTAGTTTCTATCTAAAATTCTCGTTTCATAGGTATAACAAAACAATTAGCTATCAACTAGGTACCTACTTAGTTTTCGAATAGATGAAATTGCGATGCAGTGAATCAGTGATGCTTCGCTTAGTTTGCTTTCGCCGTACTTAATGACTTCTTTCAGTGTAACTATGGCATTGGATGGGGATTTTTATCTAAATCTAGTATATTAATGTAAGATTTGGTACGGTAGAGCGATGTGCCGGGCACGTGAACTCTGGGAGCGTTCCCACGCACCCACCTCCGCACCATTATGTTCTAATCTCTTGTAGTCTCTTTCCATTATTACAAAGCCGTGAAAGTACGCTATTCGTTTTGCAAGTGGGAAGGGAAATAAATACACTTATTGCGGAATTAGACTGTAAAGATGTAGATGCATGAGAAAAGGGTAATCTTATAACACGTATGCATGCACAATTGCATACATACATATGCAATTAACGACATAAAATCAAAAGACTTACCTTTGTTAAAAATTAAAAGTACATAAGATCAGAAAATAAATCAGTTCTTGAATTTTTAAAGTGGACTTTATATCGATATAGAGTAGAGGCAGAGATTTCTAAAGCAAAGGTCAAAACCGCAATATGATATACATAGAATTGTGTCTGCTGCACGATTACCGCGACTAGTACTTGCCTGACGATGGATTTTAATGTATCTTGACATGGTGATGGTGACGGCATAGCTTATTTATTTATTTATTTCCTAATACATAGACAATATAACATAGTACATAGTCCCACAAAACCGAGCAGCCGGTTTGACTGTGGGATCGATATTAATTAAATTAATTATTAATTAATAAAGTCCGCATCATATTTATCTTGTAAAGTAGTATGATATTATTACATATATTTGTCCGTAGGTAGGTACCTACATTTCAACTTTGAGATTCTAATTGTTAAGCAGAAGTTAACATACTAATGGAATATTGATTGATGGGATTCGATTCTAGCGGTACCTGGCACCATGCTCAACATAGCATGCCTGCGATTTCCTGCCGGAACTTCCGGCTGTGACCACAGTATATCCACGGTGCTTGAAGGGATTTAATAAAATAAATAGAGTACATTATCAATTTTGGTACTTAACAGAAATAGACATTTATTTTTATGTGTATGAATGTAGGTATGCGGAATGTGCCCTTGAACAATACGGTGCGATGTACTCAGTTATCCTGGTCGAAACATGTTCCTACATGTCACTGCAAACCTATTCATTGATATAATACAGGTAGTACCTAACTGCCGTTATCTGCAAACTATTTAATGAACATGACAGTTTATTTTAGGGAATTACCGCTTGAAATAAGGGATTGGCCTACCTACTAGATTCATGGGTGAGTGCTGCGTAATCATTTTAAATTAAAACCTTGATGCAAAACTGGTACCTCTGGTGAACCTACCTACCTATGTGAACTATGTAAATTAATATGATGAAATCGAACTGTCAGTGAGTCAGAACCAAAAATATGTAAATAGATAAGTAGTTAGGTTCTATAATAGGTACATACTAAAATATTTAAGAGGACAACTCAAATATGAATTATTAAGTTTTGATTACAGATTTTGCTAGTTTAACAAACTTGCAAAAAGTGACGATTTATGGTTTCATTCAATACTGAGTGCAATCTCAATTTCTCGACTGTTATATTTCAAAATATAAAATATAGGAAAATAATTAAACCTACCTATTGAGGCAATCCGAATTATTTTATTGCAAAAGCTTCGCCCACTATGCATAAGTAAAATACCTACTAACACCTACGATGTCTACTCCCAAAATATGGTCATATATTGCTTGTTTTATAAGCTACAAATCTTTATGTATTAATCTACTACCTACATGGTCTCAACTAAAACTTAATACCTATATTTTACTCATATTGATTTAATTGTATAAAATAAGTGCCCTTAAGAATTAGATAAATAAATATTTTTTCACAATTACCTAAATGAAAAACGATCAATTACTATGCATTACTTTGTCAATTTCATATTTTCTGCATAAATATTTGTGCTTAGCTACCTATCTCGGATCAAAACTTATTAGTCGTCGTCGTCGCAAATAAACCATAAGTTTACTAGGTACCTTACCTAGTGTTATTAGTCAACCAAGAAATTAATAATTATAATCCTTCAATAAAATAAGTAAGAAGTGGTTTAAATACTTAAGAGTACCTATTTAATAAAATGTAACCACAATATTGCAATGTATAAACAATTCAAATGTAGTTCCCATTTATCGTAAACATAACCTATAATAACACTTAAAAAATAATTAGTTGTAATTATTAAAGTTACCTAGACTTTCCTTTATGAATAGGTAAGCAAGTAATATTATTACTCACTGTGCTTACAACTATTTGATTGATACAAACTATAAAAAACTTTAAATGTTAAGAACTTACCCATCGTTTTCCAATAGAAATTCACACTGCAAATCTGCAATATCTTCTTCTAAATTTAACGTAAAATATATTCACAACACAAAAAGTCACAGTATTATGTTTATGAGGTAGGTAAACTTAATTTTTCGTAAATTACTTTACACGTTTTAACAGACGCGAGTGCAATCAGCTGTGCCGATATCGCGGAGCGACACAAACACTCCTCGCCAGCGCTCCCTACAGACTGACTGACATTTCGTTTCGTTTCGTTCCGTTCGTTTTGTTCGTTCCTACCTTTTCGTGAGGTTGGTGGTTGGTTACGGCAGATTTTTTTTTGTCGTCTGTGGAGTGGGAATAGTGGTGGATGGATAAGTAAAAATTGTATTGTACTATTTTATTGCATGGGGTGGCTTTATTTAACTTGGCTTTATAAATAAGTAGATAACATTGCTTAAGTTATTGGTGTTCGTAGATATATATTGAAATAACAGAAAGGATCCTTTGATCTTATTGTTTAAATAATTATTTTGCATGCACACCTGGTGACCACATGGCATAAGTAGTAAGTACTGGTCATATACCATTTTGTAGTTGGTAGTTAATCTTTTTCAGCTGTTACTTTCAGCTTGTATTGTTTAGTTAAATGGCTTAAGGGTACCTACGAGGAATTCAGTTTAGATCCATTGGACCTATCTACCTGCAATGCAAATAATACCTATAGTTTTCTAGCTTTTTTGTGCTTCAAACATGCTTCAAAATAATAAAAGTAGTTATCTACCAGGCAGTGCGTACTCGGTACTTACTTAGGTACGTATGAGCAGAAATTGCTTTATTATTAGGTATTTTACAGGTTTTTTGCGTATGAAAATAATATTTTCTAGGTGGTTATCTAGGTAGTCTTTAGTTAGCAGATATCGATTTGTTGAAACTTACAGACTGCACTGTCGCCATGTCTAAAGGCAGGGGTACACTAAAATATTAGCAGGGTGCACCATTAAAATATGACTGACAGTAAAAAGGTTCTAAGTAAGGTAATGTTTTTATATACCTATTACGTATGTTAGGTACTTATTTATACTTACTAATTATTTATTTTTAGTTATTCTATGATCTATGTACATAAAAAACAAAGCAGATGGTTGGTTCGTGAGGCTCGGTATAATGATATTTCACGCTCATTGACTCCGAGTGGCACGGTCCCGATCCCGATACGTCAACACAAGCTGTCGGCGATACGGCAACAATGGCAGGTGGACGGGCCCGCTAATTTGCCCAGTATTTATTTTATTCGCAAGATGCCGCCGCTAATACAAATCGTGGGTCATTATGGACACCATTTGGCAACGTGCGTAGGTATCATTCTTGTGATGTTTGATATGCCTGCCGAGTTTTCTTTTATTTTAGGATATTATGGATTTTTTTTTCCAAATGGCATATGTATTTCCTTTGAGTCCAATGTGATTCTGGCAATGTCGACACAATGGAGATTGATTGGTTTTTGAAGTCCGAACTTTTTGTTGTTGATAAAATATACTTTACTACTTATTAGGTATTGTAATCATTGACATTATTTTAAGTCGGCTTTAGATGCCTCTATGTAAATTTTAAGCATCTAAATAGGTTGCTATAGAGTTCCTAATTATCCATAATACAGAATACCTAATATCGGCCATAACGTTTGCGAGCACCAGGCTTAATTAACGAGCCCAGCATATGGTGCGGCGCCTGCCCTGCCATGACCGCGGCCGGCTATCGTATTATCAAAAATTTGTTAATCTACTCAAAACAGCCAGTCATTCCGGCTGCTATCATTTTTTTTCTCTGAATCAACCTCCTTTTCTTTGGTCATCAGAAAAAAATCTGCTTATGGCGCAAATAGCACATTAAAAAATAAACATGTGATTCCCTTTTTGAATTTTCACACATGTGCGCCAAAAAAGAAAAATAAATGTACGTGTGATGTAGGTAAATGATGTAACTTTTCGTTTCCTATATTTGAAAAGCTCCTTTTCTGTTTGTTTGGTTTGGTATGAATGCACGTCGAAAGTTTTGTTTAAGTAGGTACATAATCAAACAGTATTTTGTAATATTGCACAATTTTTTTCGAATGATATTTCCAAACGTTATGAAATTTATCTGCAACAATTATGTACCTAATTCGGGATATATTGAATTCTTAATTTTATTGTATAATGACACAAACAGATGTGTATATTATATCCTAATACAGTAAAAAATAGCAAAGTAGCAAATAGTAGATTTTAGGCCAAAAAAGATCTTAGCGAAAGTGTGGTTTGCAAAAAGATTTATAGAACTGATATCTAAACAGCATATCAAAGGTAGAGTTGAGCACCCTTCATCGACAACCGTTTTACTGGGCCGATCATAATTTGGACAAATCGATTTAGATCGGGCGGCGCGTTTGTTCCATGATTTAGTAGCACAGACAAATTGGGCCTTCCACATCGATCCATCGATACACTGTATGCGCACGTAATCTGGATGGTAAAGCGGTTACCAATTACAAGGACTTGAAAGTAAACGATCAGTAATTTAGTTTATACAGCCTTTTGGGTGCGGGCTGCTATTTAAGTCATCACAGTAGGTACTTTGCGTACCTATGTGGTTTCAAAATTGAGAGAGAGGAAATGTTATGTGAAGATTTATTTATAGGCTCGTCATTTATGCTTCATCTATTACCTCATGTTGGTATTTAATTATATATGTACTGCGAAATGTGTGCTAAGCTCATAAACATGCATGAAGAAATTTTGGGTCTTTGGTTTAGCACAACATTTTCTAATAAATGGTTTAGCAGAACATTTTAGACAATAGCAAGTGTTAGTGAAATAAATAACATAACATGCCCAGAAAAACAGCGCTATAAAAAATGTAATTCAGGCTGATTATCTCATCGGCTCTAGAAATGACTCTGTGATGCTTGGCATCGGCTCTGATGCTGAGTCAACGAGTGTGTCAGTTTGAGTATGGCTAGGCGCCACTGTTTCGTCTTTCATGATGCTCATAATTATCGTTCTTCGAAATCCCGATTTCAAATTAGAATAATGTTTACTCAGTCGGTGTATCATTCGGTCGTATTTTTTTCTTTTAACCATGTATCGGGCAGCATCATGCACAGGATAAATCTATGGAGTTTATTTCTTTAGTCAGGAACTCGGAAAGAAGTGGCGAGTTATGCAATAAATGATTCAATTAATCGAATTTAACCAACTAATGTGGAGCAGTCTCGTTGTAAAGATCGTGATTCATGTAGTGTGGATGATTCATAAAATTGCACAGAGTTACGTCGCCGCGTACGGAGTCGCGTCGTAGTGTTTCTAAAAAAGTGCACGTTGTCTATGTTGCATGTAATGTGAGTGACCGACCTTGTAAACAAAGCTGAAAATTGTACCACACTACGTCATTGAATAACTAGATGATCGCGCGCTAATACCGGTTGCACGGTAGTAATGTGTAATGTTTTGTTATCGATAACTTGTTGATAACTAAGACAAAAAAATAATTGATTTGGTGTTAAAGGTAACTATCATTACGCCTGTATTCCCCGAAGAGGTAGACAGAGGTGTACTAACAATTTGCCAATAGAATAAAGCGCCAATTTATAAGGTGATCCTATTGCTATTTACGGAAGGGCTGTTACTTTGCCGAAAATCAAGTCTAGTACCATTATAAGGCTGAATTTCATTAAAGGATCTAGGGCGTGCGTGACTTGCGTCTTCATCATAATTTATCGCCCTATCATTATTTTCATTTGGGAATTAGGCTTCACAGGGCGTTAGCCTAAATTCCACTGCAGCCTATCATAACCTAGTAGATAATCTATATTGAAATATTAAAAAGCTAAACCTCAAAATCGACTTACCAGCCGTGGTCGGATCATCAATTTATTTGTGCTTATAAAATATATTAATCGTTACCAATTTCACAATCGGAACTTACCGAACTTCTTTTCACCTTTCAAGGGGAAGTTCGAATAACATCCCGAGGGTACTATCAAAGTGCGAGTTCCCGACACGCAACCGGTCAAAATCCTGACACGATATGAATATGAACGGTCATAGCGCCATCGTTCTGTTTTCAAAAACACAATTTGCATTCGAAATTGGAACGCGAATGGCACGAGCGCCGCAGGCGGCTCGCTACCGACCGCACAATGCACGCGTTCACGATATATTTTTTAGTAATTTTCGTAATTCCACATTAACTTAATTTAGGTGGTTAATGTATTTCTTTATGGTAAAAATTAAACTAGAACTGCATGAAACGGTACAATCAAAGGAAGTGGGTATTTATTTCAAACGGCCTCGTATTTACATGAACACGATAGGTACATTATGCCGGAATTTTACGTAAAACGTACATTTGAATGATTATTTTGTTTGGTTAAAGGAAGTTAAGTAAATTTTTTGTTAACTGTATAAAAGTTATGGACGAAAAAAATACGATCGTTCCATTTAGCTCACGTTGCCCCGTAGGGTAGGTCGTCGCCTTGGCGCGTCAAATTCGATATTTTATTGGATGTCATGCATGAGTTTGCGTGCGGTCGCTCGGAGCAACGCGGTGTCAACGCCTGCCAAATGATTGTCGTATCGACGCGATTGTTATCCGATATCATTTTATAATCCTAATAATTGTCGCACCTTGCAGGGTTTTAGTATTTGTTTATATTATGACGTTAAAAATGTTTATTTTTTATTTTTAGCTTGAACGTTAATTAATACCAAAATAGTCTGGTATAAGTCTGGGAACGAGTTCTTAGCTGTGTCTGTCGCATAATTAAACTTAATTACGTAATAAGTCCTATGTGAATCCAGAAAATGATTTTAATTAATGAAAATGGTTAAAACTAGTCTATACCTACAGTTTTTTGGGTACTTCCATCGAATTATTTAAGTGCTTATAATTTATCGTGTCTGTCTAGTTAGTATGACATCTAGGGATCAGGCATACGATATTTAAAAAGATCAAAGTCAAGTCTGACACAAAGACTATATTTTTAGAACAAAGATTTTTAAAAACTTTAAGTGGGCACTATTTCAACTATATGGGATAAATAAGTGTAGGAACAAATTTTTATGGTTTGCAGCGTCAATCCTCGCTACACCCGAGTATGTATAACGAGGCAATTTGTATCAATGCGCAGATCAGCGGTCATAAGAGAATTCAAAGCGGCCGCCGCACCTGCTTATCCGTAAATATCGCTTAATAGCACCTCCACAGAAAATAATTCTATTTAAATCACAACTTTATGTCTTAAATGGTTTGGTTCATATTTAGATTATGAAGTTCCTATAAGTTATGATGTTTTGTTATAAGCCGTATAATTTTCAGTGGCAAACCGCGGAATGTGCGTCGCGCGCGGTTGCTGCGAAAACTATTTCTTAGCAAGTTATGCAACGCGTAGCTGCATTTACTTCAAGTTAGAAAAACTATTTCCGATAATAAAAGGCTAACGTACGACCTTCAGAATGTGAAATCTAGTCAAATCTTGAAGTACCGCCATAAAGCATGAAATAAATGTTTACGTATTATTTATACTGTGCGTATACGCTCAAATCGGAATTTGTCGTTGCACTTATTATTATTTTATTTTGTTTTTGTTTGCCTCGACCAAGTGTGCCAGCGTCTAGTAGGTATACCTATTATTAGAATCTTAGATATACAACGAATAAATAGGTTCATAGTTTAATCTGAGTTTTAATTGATTATGTCCTTGTCGGTAAACTAAAACAATTTGTGCAATTCCAAACAAATCGGAGATGATTAATAGGTGAATGTCTAGTTCAGTTAGTCAGCATCGGGGCATCCATAACACGGATTGTTGCGGGCTACAATAGACATGGCGACCGTTTACATTAACCCAGACAACCCGATGATTGGATGCTTTCAATAGACAATGACGCGTGTCATAGCGTATGCACAAACACGATTGTTACCGAAAGCGTTTAGAATTGTTGTTCTTTTTTTGAATAATTATAATAATAATTGGGTGTCTCTAAGGAATTTAAGGCTTATGAGGATCTACCTATTGGTGACATACTTTGCCTAAGTTTACGAGCATAGTTGCCTATGTAATCTAATTACATACTTACTTTATGTAATATTTTACAATTACGCAAATATATAACTACTTTACCTACTTAATTCATCATCGGATCCATATGCATAACAAATAGATAAGGCAGAAGGCTGTAAAAAAGGTTTTATAATGTTATAAAAACAATTTGCTTATAAATAAAAATGAAAGTGAGCAACAAAGAGCTTTTCATTTCTATAAGATATTATCGCGAAGTGAGTTTTTGGATAGTAGGTAGATACTACCTCCAACAAAAGGTCTTTTATAAAGATCATTGTTTGAAAATGTGAAGAGTAAAGGCCCAGAACATATTGAACATAAATTTAACGACACAAAATAAAATTTATCGTAATCAAAACTCCACAATATGTGTACCTATGTAAAGTTTATTTAAAAAGTGCTCTCGTACATATTATGCTAAATTTTCTCTAAAATCTAGGTAACCTAGTTTTTCATTAGCTCCATATTTACAATTGCAATAAAATAACAACTTGAGATTCTGAATGAAATTTAAGGTTAACTTAACTGCTTGAGGTTAACTTAACTTAAGAGCTTGGTTAAATATCAAACAAGCGACAGTTTAAGTTTAGGTAATAGTTTAAAGTTGGAGTTTAGAGTTTAAGCAGTATTAATCATGCAAACATACATTATAATAATGATTTTATAAAAAACGCTAGTCATGTCCATAGAGTCGCTGCCTTAGAAATTGGTTTCTATGCAAATGTGTATCTCGTGCCCCGCGACAGGTGACGCGCGGTACCCTTAATTGTTTTTTGTAATAATATTCAAATATTATGACGTTTTTTCTAAGGGTTTTTGTGTAGGCACTGGCGCGGGTGGCGGACCAGGTGGTCCAGAAAAAAAAACAATTTCTTGCGACGTAACAGCTTGAGTTTGGGGAGATAAAGTAATCGTCATATTATAACGAAATTATTGTAACGTTTTGCTCTTTAATGCATGTTGTGGAACAACCTAGTAGATATCATCCTTTGTAAACTGTATTCAACAGGTGTCTACTATTCTATCAACTATCTTTAACCCATACTTACGATAACAAATCGTCTCTAATATAGACTTACAGAAAAATTCGGACTTATATATTCTCTTTTCGTATACCTACTTATACCAAAGATTAATAAAGAAGTATCAATAATTTTAAGCGTTTCAACAAAGTAAAACAGTAACCATACAGTCCCATAATATAGCTATGTAACTTTGTGAAATACATTTTATTTTAATAATTATATACCTACATAAGATATCCGAAAAAATGCAAAATATTCTCTCATAAAAAAACGTTCTAAAACATCCTAAAACCTGTCCGCCCATCATTAAACAGCTGCTGTGTAAAAAAAAAATAACAGCATGCTCTATAAACATTCTTTAGTCGAAACGGCAAAGAACTTCAAATAGGTATTTTAAGTTATACTTACATCAATTTTACTAATTTAATAAAAAAACAAATTTAACGCAAGTAGATACGTTTTGTCACGATGATCGGGATAAATAGAACCGCGCTATACGAAATCGTAGTAAACTTCCTGAGCTTACGTTATAGTAGGAGGCTCTATTGTTTATGGACAGGAGCCTAGTTTATTTTTTCATATTTGAAGGAAATAGCGTAGGAAGCTAATCGTTATAGCGTAGCATACACAAGCCCCGAGCAGCCGCGTCTAAGCAGTCATATTCCGCTTGTTAGTTTCGTAATTTGAACAATGGTCCGAATTTCGAAGCTTGAAACTCAGTAGTTGAAATGACACGCAAGTTGCTGCGCTGTGTTCTTGTCACTGGTTAAAAATTGGAAGTTTTGGACGCTTGGCGTGTGCGCTTAGCGTGCAACCCTCGCTTGCGCATCTGCCGCACAATTATCCGGTCATTAATTGCCAAGGAACCCGGCGAGACCCGAAATTAGTGTGCCCAACACTTAGGCCGGGATATTGTTTGTAGAATACACTGATGGACGATTAGTGAAGTAGAGTCTGTTCTTCAACACGGTGATTTTCAAGAACGTGATATTTCATAGCTTTTCAACTTAATACGCAAACTGACTAAAGGGCTATGCACACGGGCAACTTTCGGGGCAACTGGCAACTCGCAAATAGCAGTTTCCATATAGGTTAAACAATTGCGAAACAGTTGCGGCAATCGCGGCAACTGTTGCTGCAACTGACAATTGTTTTACTGCAACTGCCAGAAAACTATTAAATAGTTGATAGTTTCGGCAACTAAAGTTGCTCCATGTGCATAGCCTCATAATGAACAGATTTGTATTTGGCACCACAGTTTGCTCAATAAGTGTAATGCCCTGTGATAAAATGTATATAAATGTCTTGAAGATGTATATGGAAGGTTTTACTCCTTGTGATATCTAGTACTGCACTACCGATTCGTTTTAGAAGAATTAAGTAGTTTAACCAAAAGCCGGAGTCGCGCGGGGCGAAAACTGCGGTACGAGTTGGTGACTAACCCTAATATTTTAGGTATATGACCATAAGAGGACCGATTTTTATCTCGTAATTGCAGTTCTGTTGTTGAATCGTTCATTAAGGGCGTGCGGCCCAGCGGGGCGGGGGCGGGGGTTGTACAAGTGTGAGGACACAATGGCCGCCCCCCGCGGTATTGTGCGATAATGTATGCGCGTGCGCCGTCGCCGACAGCGGCCGCGGAGCCACAACACAAACACTTCAACGCATCTAATTTATTGTCGTGTCGCACCGAGCCGGTACGCAAAAAATATTGTGTTAAGGTGAGGTGCCACTACGACCGCGGAAAAGCTGGTGCTTTGTTTTCGCATCGCAAGATCCATTGGAACCAGCCTCCTGAAGTTACTCTAGTACCTACACAACTCTAATGCACGCCTATTTAGGCTCGTATTTATAAATGTCTCTCAAAGTTGAGATTGAACTTAAGATGCTATTTATGACAGATGTTTCATACATTAAACGTCAAAACTGGATTTTATGATCGATCTCAACTTTGAAATGCATTTATTAATACGAGCCGACTTTCAGAGTTTTCCAATCGTGTAGGATACAAAATAGAGTGTATATGCAAACTTATCTCTATGTATGTGTCGTGGTCTCCAAAATATGTGTCCAATTTGGCAAGTTTATCCTAAAATAAAATAATCTTCTAAGCGTTTGTTTTGTCGCACAAGAAATTTTATTGTGTCGTAATAACGGAACAAGATATTAAACGAAATTGAATATAAAATCCCGACGGCAGGATGACTCAGTCGTCGAGAGCAATTTTGAATATTATAATATGTAAACTAGTTGTTGTTCAGAGGAGTTGTTCTCTTCTATACAATTAGTGATATTTATTAGAACAACGATTGTGTACGGGTGGGGTGTTGTCTGTCACAGCACAGACATTTAAATGTTTTTTTGTTTTGTTTAGAAAATACTGGCATTTTACAAGTAGAGACAATGGATAATCACTATTATGTCAATCAAAATGGACGCTTAAAAATACCTATAAGTACTTAGAGACTTGTTTTTTATTACAAATACAACACATCAATAAGCTAAATACGTATATCACGAAGTAATGTAGACGATTTATTGTTGTGCAGGTATATTTTTATTCAAATTACGCCTATCAGCTAGGAGATACGGTTTGCGCATTTTAAATCAAACGCTAAGTAGCACTGACACGCAACGGAACATGTAAAAGAGAAATCGCATACGCAAACATTCCATGAACAGTTATTCCAATCATATTATTCCCTCGGATTCCCATTCGAGTGAAGCCCACCCAGCACTGGGAGATGCACCTTCGGCTGCGCTCCTCAATCGGTAGCTGGCAAAAAACGCCATTTGCATAGTGCTCGATGCTTGCCGCGATAGTGGCCACCGCGAGTTTTGCAGTACAGCCGGGCGCTACGAATTTGTGGATATGATAACTGTTGACAAAGACATTATTTTGATAAGGGCTATTTGCACATTCGGACAATCTGTTGTCATCAAAGACCTAAGGAATCCAATCTTTTGTTGTCGATCGTTCGTGATTTTGACACTAATTTACTACGAAAACCTGTCAAATTCAAATTTGGAAGCACGAGCAAACCGGATTATTGTTTGCGTATCGGATTTGCAACAGCCAGGATAGATCAATTCGTGATAGCCAGGCACTTCTCTAGGCGCGTAAGGACCCGTTGACCAAATATCACGTCACCCCTTTGCAGGAAGTCCCTTTTGCAAAGAGTCCGTTTCGTAAAAATACCTATACCTACAGCGAGTGTGTATTAGATTGTTTTCTTTGCCTACAAGATGCGTCATTTTAAATACCTACGAATTGAAAGACTAGAATGATGAGATCATTTTAATGCAATACGAAAACCCGCTTTGCATCGGTTTAACTTATTGCGATGCGTTAGGGGTTGAAACTATAGTTAGTGAACCACCACTAGAGAGATACACTTTTTAAGCCACCACATCCGCAATTTTAGTACCGCTGATTAGTAGTCACCCCTTTCAAAATATGTTTTCTAATGCTCCTCGTATGTTTTACTAAAATATATCCGGTTCAAAGCTCCCCAGTTGGTTGACATCATTTATAAACTGTGCTCTGTTAAGCCAGAGTGCGCTCGGCGGGAAGGTGGATGCTGGTCGCCGGTGACAAATGTCGATGCCACCCACTGCACGCACGACCCCGGCTGTACCGAGACGATCCAATAAATACAGCGTACCACTATTTCTCTGTCTGCTTTTATTTAACTCAATCCCCACGTGACTCCTTTTTTATGGTCGTAAACAAATATTTTATATAGAAATATCCTTTACAATAATGCCTTTATCGTCGCTTAAATTTTTACTCTGATGGTGTGTCTACGTTTCAGTTAAATTAGATAACGTTTTTGTGGAATACTTGGCGTATTACACTTATAATTTTTATTATAATCGAAATTAGTTCCTTCACCCTTCGTGTCTAATTGGGTAATGGTGGCTGGCCCACGGTTGACAGCCGCCAAAAAGCTGCCTGCACTATACCCCATTTATTATAACATTAGAAATAAGAGGCTCGTAGAAGCAGGGATCCAAAACATTTTATTTCAAAGTCAAAACAACTTTTATTTAGAATGGTTACATTAAAATTGTTTTCACATAAAACAATGCTAAATACTTCGATAACCAAAATAAAAGTTATTTTTATACTATGTTTTATTTATAATAACATCGTATCACACATTTTAAGCTGACAACAAAAAATTTATGAAAAAAAATTTGATGGTGAATGACTCAATGACAAACACTGACAGACAATTATTTACGTCAATTTCATAGACAACATAATCCGACAAAATTAGAAATGCCCTGCTGTCATAACCTCTGAACGGATTAGGTAACATTTTAAATGTGTTAGGATTATAGTGGAACGAAACACGTTCCCGGTATTGTTCACCCCTGCTTCTTTTAAGTTTTTAGCATTGACACTTAATTTTAAATTGGACTGAAATGATAATATTTAAATGAAAGACCATTTATTTCATAATATAAATACTTAAAATAATTACAGTTAGGTGTGACAAGCTGGTATATAAATAGATTAAAATAAATTCGACGTCAATCATAACTGTAACATGTTATTTGTACTTTTGTTACAAAGTGGACACAAAAAATAACCTTTTTTAACTTCTGTCTAATGCTATAATAAATGGAGTATAGTTAGGTACGTGCAGGTTGCATGCAATCGACAAATGTCTATTGCGCGTGAACAGTTTTATATAACTTGTAAAAACTTGTATTTCTGCAAAGAAACAGTAGGAGAAATAGATTCATATTACGTACTAGGTATTTGGTATCACTGGTTGGAGTTAAGGTTCAAGGATTTAAGAACATCATAACAATTTTAATATTAGATTTTTGAAATATTCTTCTCCCACCGTATGATGCACCAGGTTAATAAATAATAATATAATTTATAAAACGTAATTAGCTCCTTTTAAGGTCGAACCTTGAATATTATACTGACCCACTTAATCCGTTGTAAATGTTAAGCAAATTCCAATGTAGATAATGCGTTTATTGCGATACTTAATTGGACGGCACGTGTAAATTAGAGGATAATACGAAAACATACTGCGGCCCAGAGGACGACCAAGGATCTCGACTTTAATCTTTATTAGGATTAAGGTCGCGCCGGCAAAAAACTAAAGATAATAGACTTGACTGATACCTGTGTAGGTTTTAATTTGTAGTACCTCCATAACTTTGTTTAGGTATTACTTCTATATTTAACTTCGGACTTTATACCTCCATCATATTTCGCTTTTGTTTATTTGTTTTGTTCTTGTTTGCTTAGCGCTGACTCTACATAGCATTAAGTAAACTATAAAAATACTGTTTTAATGTGTAGATCAACCATTACTTTTAAGTGCACATACTACCTTTTTAATAACCACAGTCATCTCCATATTAGGAGTATGGTATCAAACGTTGGAACACCAAGCATCCCGAAGTCCATTATCTGGCCACATTCCTCGAGTCAAATTATTTATTTTGTGCTGGGCGTGAGTTACCGGCCGGCCCGCCCCTTCGTTACTATGTTAAGAGGAGGGTTCGAAATTTGGTTGATTTTCTATTCTACTGTTTCTTTAAGTAAGTATGTGGACTAGGAATCTTATATTTAGATGTATGATTTTTGACTATATTATCTTGAGTATCTTTAAATCCAAATCACGATTTGATGAAATTTTCTCGATAAAAATTTTTTATGAAATGAGCTCTAATTATTTACAATTTTCCTTGCTACCACGATGTTTTTACGATTTAGATCACGAAATTATTTCTAAAACATAGCAAATAATAATATCTAAACTACCCTTCAACCATATTTTAATTCATGAAGTAGTTTTTTTTTAATTCAAGTAAATGTGGTTTGGCGCTTACGTTGTTTATTTCCGAGCGCGCGCACAATATCGCCATCTCACATTTTAAGTACTTGAACTAACCATGTCTCTCTCTAACTTTGTATTGTCAGTGTCCGCTCGGACTTGTTCGACGTCGGACCTGTGAAGGATTTTTTAAAAAATATTACGAAAAAATATTACGGTCGTGCCACATTACAGGTACAGTACAGTATTTACAGTCCGCCGACGCCTATGATAAATAAATAAATATCCTTGGAAATTCTTTTACACATGACTACCTGATCCCAAACTAAGCAGAGCTTGTACTATGGAAACCAGATAACTGATATTACTACATATACTACTTTTTGTTTGTAAATACAAACTAAATATACACTTAATTACACCTAGACTCGGGACATGCGGACATGTTCATGCACACAAATGCATGTCCTGGGCAGGAATCGAACCTACGACCTGCACTGCAGCGTGATTTTCGTTTGCTTTTCCTTGTCTTGTGTAATTTCTTTTCATCTCTTGTCATTTTGTGTCATCTCTTGTCATTTTGTGTCATCTCTTGTCATTTCATAGTTATTCGTGTCATTTCTGTAAAAACTCCCTATTTCGCTTACTGTTATATACTTGCAGCATGGTCTTGGGCCGACAGTGGGAATACATTGCTTGTCAAAACAATGGAGTCGCTTTATTGCGTTTGTTGTAGGTATGGATGGGCAAGTAATAAATATATCATACATCAATAAATTATCGTAAAAAATAACATTACAGATATGGATAGGAAAATGTTTGTCCGTCCTATTCAATCTATTATATTATAAACGAAAGTAACTCTGTCTGTTACCTTTTCACGGCTAAACCGCTGAACCAATGTTGATGAATTTTGGTATGGAGATAGACTGGGTCTTGGCGGAGAACATAGGCTACTTTTTAAACCGACTTCAAGAAAAGAGGAGGTTTCTCAATTCGACCGTATATATATATATATATATATATATATTTTTTTTATGTGTGTTCGCGGATAACTTCGTCTTTTATAAACCGATTTTGATGAATCTTTTTTTGTTGGAAAGGAGATATTCCAGCGGTGGTACCATGATAAGGAAACCAGGATCTGATGATGGCATCCCAGAGAAATCGAGGGGAACCTTCGAAAATCGTAGGGGCGACTAGTGCGTTTGTAATTTTAAACTATTTTAAAGCACTACTATTTTATGAAGGTCTGGAGTCGATCTGATGATGGAGCCGAAAGACAGTCGAGGGAACTCCTCAACGATTTACAGCAATTACCTGGTGTTTGGGCTTGATTAATTTGTATTGATGAGAACTTTACACCTGGATGGGTTGTGACTGTCATTAGGGGTCTGATGATGAAGACGTAGGACAGTCAAGGGAACTCCTCAACGATTTACAGCATTTACCTGGTGTTTGGGCTTAATTCATTTCTATTGATGGGAACTTTGCATCCATATCGTTTATAAGTGCCATTACATGTCTGATGATGGAGACCATACACAGACGAGGGAATTCTTCAACGATTTACAGCAGTTACCTTTTGTTGGGCTTACTTCATACGGTTCAATATGCCAAAATGTTCATTGGTATGGCGCCACTAAAAATCGTGAAATAAAATTATTTTTATAAAAAAAAAACCGACTTCAAAAAAACCTGATGCACTAAAAAGCCTGAAATAATATTTCTATTACCACCTCTGCCTACCCCTTCAGGAAAACCAGACGTGATGGTGTGTTATCGAGTATTTGAAGTCGGTGCCAATCTTGGTATGCCAAGTCTACCTACTATAAAAGTAAGAAGATAGATTGGCACCGACCCCAAATACTCGATAACACACCATCACGTCTGGTTTTCCCGAAGGGGTAGGCAGAGGTGGTAATAGAAATATTATTTCAGGCTTTTTAGTGCATCAGGTTTTTTTGAAGTCGGTTTTTTTTTTATAAAAATATTTTTTTAGGATTCCAAAGGGTGCTAACGGGACCCTATTAGGTACTAGGCCTACGCTGTCCGTCTGTCTGTCTGTCCGTCTGTCAGCGCGGGCTGTATCTCACGAACCGTAACAGGTAGAGAGTTGAAATTTTCACTGAATGTGTATTTCTGTTGCCGGTGCAGAACAAATACTAAAAATATAATAACATTTAAAAATAAATATCAAGTCTCAAACTTGATATTTTTGATGTGTTTATTCTACGGTGGTACGGAACCCTTTATGTGCGAGTCCGACGCCTTCAGATCTTATGAACGTTTTCTTGAAATAAATATAGTGTATTTTAAGTAATTAACTGGCCAACCCTCAGGTCCTACCTACCATGTTAGGATCTTTTTCGTTCTAGCGGGTGTAAACCGTGATTTAACGAGTTAATGTGATAATTTTTGTATTTAAATTATTCAATTCAATGTATTTGTTTCAGACATAGTCCAATATTGATTATTAAAATTATTATAATTCACAATAAATATAAAACAATAAATAAAAGTAAAATTAAATTAAAAAAAATAAAAAATAAAAAAATATTTTTCATGTTTTATCATTAAAATACAATATAATATAACATAAATTAAAATAAAATACAATAAAATAACAACCTACCCCTAATTAAACAAATACCGTCCGCGTGGGATACTGGCTGCATGTCCTCCCTGTATTCAAGCTGTTCCTGTTGTCAAGCGAATTTTTTGAGCAAGGAAAGAGCCAGCCCTCTTGTCACCTGTGGCGGTAACCAGTCTAAGGGTGATTTTGATAGATAAAAAAATAAAGATAAAAAGATAAACAAAAAATAAATGCATGGTTAAATCAATAAAATTAATAAAAACTGAAAATTAAATTAAAAAATAAATATTATGACACCGCTGATGACTTCATGATCGGCATCGAAGTTAAGTACCAAAGTATTCCTTTGCCTACGAAACATGAAAAAGATACTCATATCCGGCAGGCGGCAGGCATATGGGCGGAGGGTTATGATTTTGACCGATATGTATGTATGTTCATCTGCTCCCGTATAACGTCCAAACTATTTTTATCATAATAATTTGACTAATGAGGTATCGTTGGACGCGTCTGGATCGTCCGCTGGTTATAGGCTATTATACGATCGAAATATTTTTATACGTATCTATCAGCATATTGTAGGTATCGTTTGTCTTCTTTTGACTTACTTTGTCTTCAGCAATAAAAACAACATAGAAATTAAATTATTTTTTTCAAATACACTCGACATAAAAATCCCATATAAAACGAAAAAAATATATTTGAATATTTTCATCCATTTCATCTATTTTAAAAGGTGCACTGGGACATATTATTTTAATTGTACGAATTAAACAATATTGTTCCTTCAAAAAATAACTATACTATAGTCTACTCCATAGCTGTTCTGTCCTAGCTAAGCGAGAGGGATATATCCTTCGGCAGCTCACGCGACGCTAGCCACACCCCGAAACAAAAATTCATTTTTTTCTTGTATCGTCTTAATTCTTGCTACCTACAGAACACCCTGCTCCAATTTAATGACGTATCAACTAAAAAATTTTAAGAAGTCATTTCAAATCGGTATGCCATAAAATGCCTAAGGGTTTTGTGATTGAGTACTAAGGATTTAAACGTTACAGATTAAGTCACAAATAAAACGTTTTTAAGTTAACAATAAAATACAAAGGCGTTGATTTAGGAATACATTTGGCTTGTTTTTAATGACTCTAGGACAAGTTTTACGTAAAAAACAATGGACAATGTAATTGGTTATTAAAAAGGGCATATATCACGGGCGAGGTTCGGTCGGGCACAGGTCTTGTCGCGCGGGGCACACCGTGATTTGTGTGGTACCGCCGAGGACACGCCCCTTCATTAACATGCTAATGCCGATTCTGGAGCACCGGGATGCTCCGCCGCTGCCTTCTCACTGGGTCAATAAGTGATTAACGCCTCACACAGTATGCCCCGTGGTATTTGATATTGCCTGTGATATTGAACCGTGGGTACATTACGACAGATAGGCTGGGTTTACTCTCTATAGTGTAGTCTCATCTTCAATTAGTGAAAGATCGTCATCAGCTGTGGCTTAAAAAGGATCTTTTACCATGCTTACATGAGGGCGAATATAAATAGCTAAATGTGATACTATGACGACCTCTTGGCGTAGTGGTGCGAGCGTAGGTCGTTTGGCTCACTGCATCTGGTGGTAACGAGTGCGACTCTCACCGTGAGGAAATTTCCCAATTGGCCTTTTCGCAATTTGACCCGGTCTGGGTGGCACTGGGATCGCCCCCAGTCCATTGTAAGGTACCATAGTACAAGCGTTGCTTAGTTTGGAACCATACATTAGGTGCTTTAGTCTGGAGATATTTATGTTAATCAATGCATAGTGAAATAGTTAATTATACCATTGATTTCAGTTCAAGTGCAGGTGAACGTATTGTATAAATGGTAAGCTATCGTCGGGCATGCGTGTGGCCGGCGCGAGGCGGGTGCGCGGGCGCATCGGCGACAATGCGTGCTGTGGTAATGTATGCGCGCCGGGGAGGTCCTCGCCGTGTCGTGGGAAGACGTTATCGTCGCGATCTGCCTCTCCTACATACACTTTCGAAGCCCTTATATGTACAAAATGTATGTACCCATCGACGCAAAGGTTTAAATTCTTTGTTTTTAATTCATTTTATGCTTGCCAAGTAATTATCCAAATTACAAACAGAATATAGGTAATTATTCTGAATAATCAAGCCAATCGCATTTTTTTAAACATACCGAATGAAACTCAGCGAGCTACGCGCTACGCGTCGTAGCGAGGGCTCGCTCGTAGCGGCTCGCGTTGCGTGGCGCCGCCGTCGAACGCCGACTTCAAAGAATTTGCATAAGCTTTTTGTATCCGTAATAATGCGGTGCGTATTTTAATTGGGTGCGATTAAATCTTAATATATCGGTCGGTGTTCCCACACGCGTCCGTCGGCTCGCAATTACGCTGGCGGCGTGTGTTGTAATTTGGCGATGGCCGCGGGCGAAACACAGAAATTGCGCTCAGTTTCAGCAGTCCACCTTCACGGACTCAAATACTATAACACCAGTGCATTGTAGAGATGCGCCAATTTCGATGGGCATGTGATGGATGCATGTTATTTATATCCACCGCTAAGGGCCTCCGCAGACTAGCTATTTTTAGCATCGGCGATCGGCGATTTTGATGTTGCGTCTCGCTCGTTCGCGCTCAAAGAAACGCAACGCAGCATCGATACGTCACAAAATCGCCGGTTGCCGATGCTAAAAGTAACTAGTCTGCGGAGGCCCTAAGGTAATTTCAATATTTGGCTTGTTGTACAAAAACATTGCGGCGGCAACACGACGTCCGACTGTGACGATTTGGGAAATAACAAATGTGACGAAATTGGCGTTAATTATGACTTGTCGCTTTCAGCGTGCTTTATACTTATTTCAATAGGTACTCATAAAAAGAAAGTAAAGAAATTGTAACGGATGTGCTTTATTACACCACAAACGGTAGGTAATAATTTAATAATGGTGGCATGATTTTACGGTTACGAGCACCGATTAACTGGGAATGGGATACTTAAATTAAATAGGTAAGTGTCCGGACCAAGGTCTGCAAAAGTGTTATGCTCTCATCTCTAGTGAATCGCGTGCGGCTCGCGTCAGACGAGCGCCGACCGCAAGCCGTCCACTCGAAATGCACTCCCCAATTACGAATCGTAAACGCGACTAAATGAATGATGCCCATGTGTTATCCGTATTCGCTTATTTTTACTCAAGATGTAAGACCTACTTCCACTGTCCCCACTTCAAAGGAGATTGCCGAACATGTACTAATATTTTCCATTTTTATCTTTCTGTAAATGTTTCGATGTGGCACGATTATGCTTCCACCAACTTGAACTCGTTATAAATTTCCTATATCCGTTGTTTGATGTGTAAAACGGTGTACTTATGAAATTACTATTTGTGGAGATACATTTGACTGAAGGCTGAGTAGCTGTTAAATTATGATACTATTTAACAATATACATATTAAGTAATAATTAAATGATTAAGTATGTCAAGTTTTAAACAGCAAAGGTGTGAATTGGAAACTACAATTTAAAAGTTATTCCACATATTCTACTAATTTATTTACATTTTTATACCGAAAGCTGTTACGTTAAGCACCGGCTAATTATCTGGGTTACCCGGGGAGCTTATTTCGGCGCATAAACCAGCTTCGGTCCAAAACTAATTTATATTGGAATGTGATATACGTGCGCGCGGCGAGTGGCCGCGGGGCACGCGCGCTCCGGCGGTTTTAATCACCTTAACCCTAACTTAACTGCTGTTAAAACACTACCGAGGCGAAGAAGACGATCCGCCGCGCGCCGCCGTCGATGCAGGCGCCACGAGGAGGGTTACCACACGCTTTGAATTTAGACGGACGTCCGTTTAGATATATTGTAGCGGTTGTTGATTGCGTGATCCTGACGGATGTCTCTTATCAGTTTATTGGTCTGTGACATTACTTAATATCGTAGATATTTTATTGTACAGTAACTAAATATATCATTTACATTTTAAAGGTCCATAATAACGTTGACAAACATCGTGTGTTGATTCAATGCATCATAATCTCTCTCGACTGAACTACAGTTTAATGAGAAATAACAGTTACTTTGTACGTACATTTATTTTAAAAATAATTCACACGGTTATCAGAGTAGGAACTTGGCTTTAAAATAATCTTAACAGTTTGTGTTGGCACAGAATTTACGACGTTAAATTCTTACATTTCCTTAATTTACAAAAAATATGGTCTCGATATTTCCAACATAAAATTTGGCAGTACTACCTACTCAAAGTGCGCTCGCGCCGACCCGAGCCCATTATAATCGCTCGCAACTCACCGATCTCTTAACCGCCGGATATTACGCGTTCGATCCCTTTTGTGCCTTGCATCGAGGCACAACATTCAACTAAATAATGTCAAGATCACCTGCCCTTGATGAACAAACACAGAAGCATGGATGAAAGACATACCTATTAGTTTTTATTAGACCAGCATTGGCAATAAAAGATTCCATTTGTGCCGCTCTTGACCCATGAAAAAAAGGTTACGTCTAGCAGTTATCTGAAAAGATACCGATATCACGGATTTGACAAAATGCAAACTCATTGATAAATCGATAATAATTGTCATTGGTATCGACGAGAATCGATTTGGTGATTCCCGTGACAGTTGTTTTTTGCGCGGTGCCGCGGGCGCAGTGGCGACGGTCACGGTCGAGGTGGCAATGAGTGCGATTCTCACGCTGGCGGCGCCGGCGCGGTGCTATTGAACGATGTTAAAGACATGGTCAGATGACCTTTACCAAACAAGAGTGATCTTATAAGGGTTCCGTTTACGGTACGGAACCATAAAATACTTATTTTAAACAATTTCATCACAACACTGTATCGTAACTTCTTTGTGTTTCATGAACTTAATATATTTCTTTGTACGTAGGTTTCGCTTTACTATCTATCTACGCGTTTCAAACGTCTCTTCTACTCATGTTACAATGACAACATTACATTAAGTAATTTCAAAAGTCTTAAACATGTCATTATTACCTACAAAAAAAGTGGGTCAGTAATGGCTCTTCGTAGTTCGTGAGGAATGCTTGCGGTTTCCGAGTCGGAAGTACAATGAACAAGACGAGACGATTAAACGCCGCCGCTGTTCCCTGATAGACGCCTCTACGTAGGGTTACCATTGTGTAGGTAAAACTGAAAAATACTCATGAAAATAACAGTGTAAACCTGCCCTTTTCTCTATCCTGTAAAATTTTGATTTCAATAAACAATCCCCAACGTAGTTATATTATGTGACTTTAATTTAAAATAGTTAATATTATTATTTCAAGTAGGTAGATTGTTGTAGGATGCTTGCATGATTTATGACAGTTGTAATGTCCGGCCGGAATTACGACAAAAGCCAGCCTAAATCGATACAATCAGGATGTCCTGAGGATTTGTATCTTGACGTTTGGAAACCCTACCATCCTTCTTTGAGACTGCTGACTGAAAATTAGATCTTATTGTCTAACAAATCAAATCATACTTATTGATTAGATTCGGTCAAAGTCTTACCGCCAAAATAATAGAGATTGTAGCCAGTTTACAATAGTTTTAAAAAACATTTCTAAGAACAAAAGTGATTTGTATTGCTTGTAAAAATCTATAATAACTTTCTATAAATTTGAGAGTTTATTTTCGGAAATGGGGACTTTTATTTAACTTCCTAAAATTAACGGCTTGTTGCCGTCCGGTGTAGGTGTGCTTCACTGATTTTTTTTAAAATGAAAATTACAAGGCCCTAAAATAGTAAACCAGAAGTCGTACCCATACGTAAGGGGGTTGACAATGTCAAATCGCTCCGAAAAAAGGGTTGCGGAGACAATCATGTAGGTATCATTGACATTATCATTACATACCACTAATCTATCTAAAATCTTTTCAACGTATCCTTAAATCATTTGACTGTACTAGTTATAGGTAGGTATCTTAATTGTTCATTCATTAAAGTTCACGTATCCTTTAAAAGGAAACTTCGATGGAAAATGTAGAAATCAACGGTGATTTGACTGGGAAAAACACTTTAGACATCCATGAAATGGCTTTTAAACATCTGTGCAAATGACATTTCTTTCTGTTTTACAGTCAAGGTACCCAATTTAAAATCTACTTAGATTTGAACTAGTTCAAAGCTAAATTGATTCGAATTCCAAATTGAGTTGGTATAAAAAGTTCGGAATTTACATTTGCACAGCGTCTTATTCGGGTTTAGATCAGACATTATGAATTTTATATAACTCACGAAAAACGTGAGTTTTGAATATGTAATGAAATAAAGCGTAAACAGGGTATAAACCTACGCATGAATAAATCAACCAGTTTTGCTCGTAATTAATTATTTAATTAGCTTTAATTTTACAGTTTTGGATTGCCAATCAATTACGTGATCCTTGCATTTGCGGTAAATAAACTCTATAGGTTGTAGATAAATGTGAGTGACTCACATATTTACTCGTAAGCTATACTTTCTGGTGGTCTATACTGTACGGTTTAAACAATGACCTAAGAGAGAAAGGACGAGCCCTATGTGACGTCATCTGTAGCCAAACACGAGCACACGACCGTCCAAAATGGCGCACAGCAAAAAGTGTTGTACTTTTAGATAGTCGATAGTATCCATATCGATATACCTAACGATCATGTCACGGGAAAAGTGCTGGGTCTTGATTAGGTAGGTACAGCTATGCTGGGCTAAATCAAATAAGGCAAAAAAGGGGGAGACAAATCTGTAAGGGTCAGCGGGGCTATTATGTATCTCAGTTGACAGCTCTTCACAACTATTGGCAAAGTTATCATCGATTGGCTGTCAAACAATTACAATTACATTAGGTACAATTCAAAAACAGGTATCCAAAAATCAACTAGTTTTCTCTTTCGCGCATCTTTATGTTCTTGAGTAGTGATGACAAATTAAAAAACAATTTTAAGGCGGCGCAGTCACGCACCTTCCAAAACAAAAATAATCTATTTGTGGTCGGTCACCCCGGGGTAACGGCGCGGCCCAACGTGTAGGTGAATAGAATTTGTATCGATAACTTTGAAACAAAACATGTAAGAACAACACTACGTTTTTATGTAAACATATCAATTATTTGTTAGTTCTATTTTAGTTGAAAATATGAATTGGAGAGTAAGTTTATAGACGAGAACACAATTAAAAATTAATATTATGTACACGAAATGTATTTTCACACACTATAAATACACTTAAATATGAAAATAACACAACTAATCTGAAACATGACAATCCTACGAAATTCTTTCGGAAATCAGAACTGCATGCCCTAACGCAACACTAAACTATATTGATTTTTCCTTAATAATCCTAAATAATATAATAAAGAGTCACAAAATACACACAGTTCAGCGTAAAATTTAAAATAATTTGTATAAGACGCTGACATGACAGATGAAGTACTAACCATAGTGACCCGACCATAGCCGACAACCCAATATGGTGGTCCAAAAAGGCCCTCAGGGAGGCGGCTTACTGACGGAACTAACCAAAAACTTCCAGAAAAAAGAAATATATGACATATACTGTACTGTTTTACATAGCTAAATTGTCACGAGTAAGAATGAGACAGATATGTTTTCGTTAATGTGGTCCATATTTGCATCAAATATGTATACCATAAACAATAGCTTCGTATCTGCTAATAATAAATCTATGGGTTTAAACGATTCAAGTTGGCAAGTTGTCAAGTAACGATTCAATTTGACTCGCATCGTCAGCTTAGTAAGTTCGTAATTTTCACAAGTAGCCGCATTAGTTCCCAAATTGAGATTTGAGTCCAAGTTGACTCGATACTTGCCGAATTTTACCCAAACGGGGCAAACTGGCAAACCGATTGAGGTCTCAGTGTGACCGATCGCACAAATTCCGTAACATTCCCATACGGAAAAAAATCTAGCTGACATCAAAGCCGCGAAATCAAAAGCATTGGATAAGATCGCCTGGCTGGTGATCGCCACGATCGGTCAACACTCGGCCGCGTATATGGGTCGGGCGAGTTTGCACGCCCCCGCCGTAACGGGCCCGCACTCGTGGTAATCTTTAACGCAATCTGCCGTATTGTTTATACATGATTGGTGTTTTATTTGTGCGCCAATGCTAGTGCCGTTGACCTTCCTGCTTAGATTTTTGGAAACGCGCCGATCGGATCAAGGTTTAATGTTAAAATATGATTAGATCCATGACGTTCCGCATTATTGTCGAGGCAAATTAAAGCAAATTAGATAATCGTTTTTTTATCTTTTAAATGGTTATGCAGTTTAAAATAAAGTTCAGTGTCGACGGTCTCTGATAATCGTTTTGCAGTAATGCATGATTTAAGAATGTCTTTATGAATAAAAAACGAACGCTAAATAACTTCGTATTTAACTTGTATGAGACGTAAGTACTGACTTTTAAACACCCATTCCCAACCTACTAGCGTTTGTACATAATTCATTCAAACAAGAGAAACAAAGCGTCGTATATTTATAGCGCGTGTCCGTATTAGCGACGTCCGTCGACGGACGGTCCCGTCCTCGCTAAGTTTACGGGTATGAATGGAACTCGAGCACACTCAGGGAGTAACGGGCTCGGGGAAGCTGACTTTTTATTCAATTTTTGCATTATAAATATCTACTGGATGTCGGGCGATTTCATTCCCCTCAAAAGGATGATACAAATTTATTTATGTATAAAGGTGTATTTTGACCGAAACAGTTCAGAACAATTTATTATTTTGTGTGGAAACTCCGGTGAAGTCAGGTGTTGAATGTCACTCAGATATCTTTTCCTTTTAACTCCTAAAAACATCTGTCAGAATCGAATGTAGAACGGCCAAGGTTGAGATGAATAACCCTAGCCACAATGTATATTTTATTAGTTGGTAGTAGGTATAGTCCGCGACAGGTCGGGATGACATTCGGGTTATGAGCTTTTTGCAGAATAAAATCCGAATCAAAATTAACAGGACCGGCAACGCAACAGAATCATTTAATTTAATAATTTTGTGGGCCATTTTAATTGTTTATCGGGTCCTGCTAATTTTGATTCGGATTTTATTCTGCAAAAAGCTCATAACCCGAATGTCATTTCGACCTGTCGCGAACTATACCTATTCATCAATGATAAGCAAATCAACGATTAGCGATCATAATCTCGATCGTGTCTGTTTTACGACTGGTTTTATTGCTTCTGCTCTACAATTGGGTAACGCATAAGGATGTCCAGTGGGCGTGGCACTGATGTCATCCTCAAATTCTCCATTCCCATTCGCGTATGAAGTCAGAACTTACAGTTATGAAATACTTTGTCCTAATATGTGCGGACTTATTTTAGGTATCAGCGTTGAATAATTTTTTTAGAAAGTATAACCAAAATCTACCTGCTTATATTTGTATGATTCAAGACATAATAATATCTTAATACACAATTTCACTTTTGAAGCACTATAATGAGGGCAATAAATGTCACAGGGAGGCACCTCCTGGGAATGATTGACACTTGACCGTTCTGACGGTCTCTCTCCCTCCATTATCGCGAGTTTAGAGAAAGAGACTCTAAACTCGCGATAATTAAACACTGGCAGAAGTATAGAGACATATAACGTCATCCGAGTCCAATCAAGGGATATCTGGTGAGCAGATATTTTTTTCCTCATTAATTGAAGATCTTCTTTTCGATCTATCGTGTTCGCAAAGCGTGTTCGTGTCGATGTTATGGATTCCTGAGTATCGGATCAATATCAGGCTTGGTCGCGAATTATCACCACACGGCTCGCTGGTCGCTGGTCGGGGGCGGCAGGTGCGCGCGCGCGCACCTGTTCCTCGATTGTTGCATTCCACGCGCTCGAGGCTGTTGCCATACGCTATGATACAAAATTTGGGACTCGGGATCCTGATTTTAAATGTTGTGTAGGAAATAAAATAAATAAAGTATTGCCTACAGGCGATAATTCCTCTATCAAGTTGGTTTGTGACCTTCAATATTCGTATTCGAGACTTAACCATGAAAATAATGATAGGACCCTATTCGCTGGTCTATAGGTACTGGTTTAGTGAGGGTTTTGGAATATTTGTTAGTTTCGGAAATGGTTTGTCCCAAGAAATTCGTTTACAGAGTAGAAACTCTACTCGATGCAAACAGGTCGCTGCTAATTACTATCAACTGGGATTCTTCTTCAATCAACAAACACGTTAGTTTACAAGCCTGTAATGAGAATGTAGCGACAGGACAGTAACGATGTGTCAGGAGGTAGATAGACGCCTTCTTTGATGCTAGCGTCTGTAGATAAGAGACGTGCGTCACTTAAGCTCTGGAAGAAACGTGGAGTACATCCACGCCTTGGAAAATATTAGTTTTTTGTTTTTATAAGATTAGCTAAGTCGCAAATTCTTAGCGGTCGTTATGCTGTTGGCCATTAGTCACCAGTCTTCTGGCCGACAACATGATATTAGAGACCAGTGGCCTCATAATGGACAATTGTAACGAGACTCGAGGCCCTGTAGGTATCCTTATTAACCGGAACATAATAGGAGGAAAATTTTAGGTAGCAGTTTAGTATTGTCACATTTTGGTCTGCGTCACAACCAATCTTTACTGCATGACACAAACTCAACTCTCGCTATCTCATTCAAAATCAAAGTGCAAATCATGAATGAAATATGCAAATATGAATGTTCGGCATAGTAAAGTAGTACGTCACAGATCCGCGGCGCCGGCGGCGGACACACGGACGGACGTGTTGTACCGCCGCACGCGCCGCCGCGCGCATACCGAACAGCCTGTAGTTCCGACACTCGTCAAATCTATCAAATTAATAACTCTACAACCGGTGCCATTATTACCGACAGCTAGTTAAACAGCTTGGAGTGTAGGTATATTTAAATAACATAAGGAACATCCTTAATACGATAATGGTATTTATAAAAATCGTAGGTATGTCCTATTCCAATTTGTCAACAATGTATTCAAGTTGATCCGTTACTGGTCAACTCGCCAACTTTCATAGTATAAATTGGTATTATGATTTATAGGTACATAAATTCAATGCCAATACTCGTAACTAACTACTATAACCATGCTTGAAGTCAGCCGACTCAAAATTAGATTTATAATCATCATAATAAAGTCGGCACAAGCTATTGAAACATTAGCAGTAATGAGGCACTACAAAGTTGATGAAGTTCATTAACTCCATCAAGTCTCTGTACTATGTAGTATAGTATGTACAGCAGTCACATTTAATAGCCGCTTAAAATATCCCCGCTCCTTGTTATTAGGAAATTCGCTCCCGGTCCTGTTACTTAAGAACAGATAGATTAGGGCGTATGACAAGAACGGAGTATGCAAAGTACCCGGCAAAAGTAGGTACTAGTGTTCGTCATGGACCGAAAATTTCAAGTTATTTTAAACACCTACAATGTTCGCTTTAAAGAACAAAGATGTAATCGCTTGAGGTTCGCACGGTGAAGTAATTTTCATACATAACTTTATCTAGATAAATTTATTGACGACTAGACTAATAAGAAAGTAAGTGCTGTTTTGTAGAGCAATTGATTTCATTACTACATACCTACAACAACTTTGTCAACTAACATCATAATCTGCACTTCAGCAGGCCGTTTGCGTAACTTTTTCGACAATGTTTCAATCGGTTTCGTTCAGCCTGTGATGCTTAATCAATTGAAATTGATTGAAATCGGGACGGGTCTGGACTTCACTCTTCCCGATTTCAATCAATTTCAATTGATAAAGCATCACAGGATGAACGAAACCAATTGAAACATTATCGAAAAAGTTACGCAATCGGCCTGCTGGGATATAAAATATAAGCTTTCACCAACCAATTTTCATTGCTTCTTAAGTTCACATAGAGATAAACCCATTGCAGTCAATTTTCACCCATTGTTCCACATAATCTACATTGAAACATACTATCAAATCTCATTAGGAGTTATTTCCTCGGTACAGTGAATCTGTTGTGCAAGTGGAGGCGGTGGCACGCGGGCGGACCCGCCTGTTTGAGGTTCCCAGGCGATAGCTGCTATCTCTTGCAAACACCTCTTGTTTGAACCACAGCCGACTCTAACCCACCACTTTGTATTTGCCTACAAACCCAAACTTCCTACCCTCGAAATAGAGTTTAATTTAATCTGATGGATCTGTTATATCTGCGTTGGTGATACGATACTAAGTATATCTAGCTGTAGCCTTTTCGACTAGACACGCGACTTATCTATTGAAATTTTCAAGTGAAGTCGCGCGTCACTCACTGTTTGTGTTTGCATATCGACAAGTGTCACTGTTGTGTTTCGATATCTTTTGTAACTAGTTTCAATATGGACAATGATAAGGTTATCAAAAGTTTTCGACAGTAATTCAACAAAGGTAACGAAGTAACAAAGGTTAGTCATCTGCAGTGCTTTTAACTTTACAAAGCCTGCAAGCACTTATATCTACGCTAGCATTTATTGGTAGATTTTTTCCTATGCTGTCTTCAACACAACCTTTGAAGTCTCCTTGAAATCAGGCTCACCTAAATTATTAATATTTTTTATTTCGTGCACTACTAAATGGATCATATTTACTATCCAATAACTTCAAAACGATAGAAGGTCCGATGAACCGAGTCAAGACTCGCATTATCGAGCGTAACAGGTTTCCTTACTAATGCAATGGAATGGTTGGAATTGTTTTTGTAATTATTCCCGTGGCACCTGCCTGCTGCATCTGCAAGGACGTGGAATAGGTCAGGAGGCCGGCCCGCTAGCGCACGCGTCGGTTCAAGGACTGTCGGTTCACCTGCGAGCTACTGGTTAACTCTCGTTTTATTTTGAATACTCTCGTATCCGAGGATAATGCAGACCATGTTAGCTGTTTTGTTTGTAGCGGCATGTGCACGCTTAATGATACTGTATATAGCATATTTTTGTCAAGATAGTCGATAACCGAATGTCCAGATATTCTTGTTTAGTAGTTAACTTTTTAATTTGAGTAGGGTTTTGAGATCTTTTTCCTCAGTTGAGGAGAACAGAGTGTTGACGTTATGTTTCCAAAGGGACATATATTGATCGTAATGACTGTGTACGTATGTTTTAATTTATGGTTGAGGATTGAGGAACCAGGAGTCACTGCGTATTTTGGACGAAGGATTCTTTTGCGTAATGCCAAAAACTTGCGAAGTAATCTTGCACCATACGAAATGAGTTTGTAACTGCAACTACATGGAACACATCCGCCCAGTCGCCTCAAGTGCAAATTTATGTAGCTATTAGGACACGTTGAAGCCAGAATTAGTTCAAACAATTCGCAACACGAGGGCCACTTGTCGCTTGCAGCTTGTCGCTTGGGCTTTGCTGATCAGAGCACCAATTTTCTACTAAAAGGCGAGACATTTGTCCCATACATTTATTTTGAGATGCTCTGGGAACGAATGTACAGTGATTGAAGTGTGCTAAAGTTTGAAAACTAAAGATATAAGTACTGTTATACACATGCATTTAATATTTAAAATTGCTGTTTTAAATGAAAAGCTTTAACGAACAGTTTTGTGGTTGGCTAAGGAAGAAAGCCAAGTGAAATAAGTACTGCCAATTAGTACAGTCTGCAATTGGTGTAGACAGGGCGGGATTAACATTATATTACAGGGATTGAGTATTTAATACGGATTTTTAAAAGGTACTTTATCCTTGACTTTTAATTTTTGTCTCCCGCTTTGCAATAGAGGGAAGAAGAAGTTAATCTTCTTCCAACTCGTCATGCGAGTTCCAAGACAAAGTATACCTTTTCCCCGAGACTCGTCGAGGGTTTTGTCCTTCGGCGTCATCGTAGGACATAATTGTCGATCCTCGCTTACAGGAGTAAGCCCATCAAAACGGTATCCTCTATTAAGTGTATACTTGGTAGCTCTACTGGCAAATCCTTTACGGCGTGCAGGTCGCGGCGTCTAAATCCGTCGACATCCGCGTCGGCCGCCGCTCGCGTCTTTCTCTCTTTGTTCACTGTCGCGTCGCTTAGCGCGTTTGTTCACACTCGGGAGCAATTCGACATCGTCGGGTACTCACTGGTACAGAATGGGGCGTGTAGAATAGACCATTTGGAATTACCGTACAGAATTAGTACCTAACTGATATCACCTAACAAGGAGCGCTCTCAAGATAGCAAGATAACTCCTTGATTAATTTAAATGTAAAATGAATATAACGTGTTCAGTCTATTAAAATGTAATAACTTATTTGTTATTCAGACTGTTTGTTTGGATAGCCATTTTATGGCAGTGCGGCCAGCGGCGAATAATTATAAACGGCGGTGTACCGATGTGGTTTAAATTTATTTTTAAACAATAAAAGCTATATTAAGACATACGTATCTTGTACTTATATCTTACCACTAAATAGGCAATTTAAATAAATTCAATTCACTGTAAGTACGTACGCATGCTCACAGAATATAGAAGAACAAAGTTACGCACATTCAAGCTTCGTCCTACTGGCCTAAAAATATTTTCTGTAAGTAGAAGAAAAACGAACAAGATAGACAGAAAAAATATTTATGTAACGATAGGCGTCACGGCAGGAAACATTATGACTGTTGACTATAAATCTGCAAATCCACTGTCTGTATTTATCATGCAATCGGTAGATAACGTACACGCATTGAACGTTCAAATCAAACTCAAAGACCACGCAAAACTTCGATGAAACAAGTTTATTTATTTGTATCAAAACGATCTCCCTAACGAAGTCTCTCCTTTGCACTATACCATAGGGTTCTTCAAAGGGCATGTTTAAAGGTCCCTAAAATGTTGGCTCCGCGTCTGCTCAACTTAAGTTCTAGATGTCTTGGGCGGCCGTTTCCAGTTACTCTTAGGTGGACCGTTTGTCGGAATAAATATGGCTCGCAATACAAATCCGTATGAACTGTAAGTGCCCGTGACGTTTTAGAGATTATTAATTTTCGTACGATTTTACAGTAACATAGCGGGCTGGTTGAAAGTTAGCGTGCGACACGCTATAATGCGGCGCGCTTGTCAAATTAGCAGAGCGGGGCGGGACCGCAGCCGATGCTCTGCTGATGACAACATACAATACCATAACGACCGACTCTACCTAAAACGACTCTACTTGAAGACTTGGATTACAGAATATATACTTTAGGTTCCTAAAGTATATATTCTGTAATCCAAGTCTTCCGAAAATCAACCGTATCTATTAGGACGACAGGAATATACTCCGATGACGTCACTATCCTCGACAATGAGGATACACCAACGAGTGAAAGGAAATGCTACTTTGATGGTTGATAACTATCACCACTAAAATAGGTATATCTTAGCCTGACCGAGAGAGATACTTTATTGTGTAAAGTGCATGATATTTTGCCTCAGGAAGTTCCCAGCATATTTGCAGCGTGCTGCATCTTGCGAAACGCTCAAACAAATGATAAGAGCATAATTTGGCGATAACAACACAATGACAAGGCTCCCGACAGTAATGATGGATTGCCCCAGCGGAGATATCTATCGGGAAAGTATACATGATGTAGGCTTTTTTATCTAGTGGGCGTCACAATGGTACTGGTACATTTGGGATGTTGCGAACGGACGGGATTGCGTAACTGCCAACACTACTTGAATGTAGAGCAATGCAAAAACATACTACCACCTACATACTTTTAGGTATGCCATTTGATTTATGATATTATTAACTTTTACTAATAACTCTTAAATCCATTTATGATAACTGCCTACGTCCACAGACCTTACTTCCATACCTACGCAGTGTCAATGATCAACTTTAGAAATGGACACCTAAGTTCTATGCATATTAACGTATTTAAGGAGTTTGTTGTACCAATTAAGCTTATACTGCTTTTGGAGAGCCATTATTTTTACATGGTACAACTTTCCATATATAAGGCAATACGATGCCCACGTATTTTAACTTTTAAAAACTTAAACGTTCACAAATTGGCTCGGTTTACGACGTATCTAGTTCAGAATGGTATTGTTAACATGTTAATTGGTGTTGTATTGTGGGTTCAAGTACATGAACAGTTCGGATTGCGTTTAATATGGCGTACGATCAGAGGTCGGTGGTTCCCATGCGTCCTACGCAACAGACACGTAATTATCGTACGATTGCGCCACGACCGGTGTTGCCAATGCGACGAATTAAATAAATTACGTATCAAAATAGGGTTGGAAATCTATACCCAGGTATTGAAAATTATTTTAATTGCCGACTGATGGACTGATTTTGTTAATATTTTTTTACGTACAATAACTGACCTCAGTTTAGAGCTGTGATGTCCGTATCTCAACTATAAAAGGTAATGCTAATTATTTTATTTTTATATTTTTAATATATCATTATAAATAAGTTACTAATCCAAGTATCTACAATTTTATACCTACATTTTTAGATACAACAAAAAGTGTGTGTACGTCTGACTATACCTTTCTTTATTAAATTTTCTCAAGCCATATCTACGAGTTTTGCGCCGCTAATCAGTTGATAGTAAAAAGTACGCCACCACCACCTCTGCTGGTAACACTGTCCCGGCGATCCGGCATTGTTCAATGTAATGCCTCCTCTAAATCAGGGCTCCGCAGTGCATCATGTGTGCGCCGTCTATTGTCGCGGTCTGTTCACACGCACTCACTAAAATGCTCCCACGGATCCCTTTGACACAGCAATCAGTTAGCCTGCCCGATCCAAAGACACTTCCTAGGGTAAACATTTAAATTGCTTTGCATGTTAAGCTTTGATTTATTTCTATATGTAGTGAAGAGCAATGTAGAGTCATATTATTGTCTTTGACAAGCAAAAATATTCAATGGGACTAGAAAATTATTAGAATGTTAGGGTGGGGGGGGGGGGGGGGGGGGTAAAATGCAACTTAGCAATTATAAGTAGTTTTCCTCACGATGTTTTCCCTCACCGTAAGCGAACTGTAAATCATGTACATAGATGAATTCATTCAATTCATTTTCAGGTTTTCTAGCAGAACCCTTAGTAATTTCGTAAAATTTCCGTAAAATGGTCACGAATGACGTAAAATGTGTGACAAGTTCACAGTTATGAAGAATATGATACTAAAGTTATAGTACAACGATTGTTTCAATGAAATGAGAGCAAAAATGAAGCTCGTAAACTAAAACCCACACGGATTACGTAATTAAGACGCATAGCGGTTTCATTATGATCATTAAAATTGTAACAATAAAGCGTAGCACTTACAAAATAATGTTTAGAAAGCGTGACGAACACCGCATGTGTGTAATTACCCACTCCCGACATATTCGTCATGAATGTTGATGGAAATGACAAGATAGGGAAAGATTTCCGTTTTACTAAACTCACGCACAGAATTAAAGTCTGATCAGTCTATGTAAACTGACAGGCGCTTATGTAACTTTTCGATAGAAATAGAACAAATAAGGTTCACATTCACAGAATAGTGACATTTCTAGCTGTCAGATAACTACGTCTAAAACAATCAGATTTAAATAATTGCAATGACTTAAGATAATACTAGCTAAAATCATTATATTTAATGTCAGGTAAGATGTTGTATTGAATTCTCATCGAAATATAATATTGTAGGGTTACATATGTATTTCAGCCTTTTAAGCCTAGATAGATACTGTAATTTTAAAATTTGTTGCGATATGATTTCTAAACCGAAAATTGGCAAAACAATAGATGAAAAGTCGAAAAAACTTTATCGCAATATCTTTAGTGGGTAATAAAAAATATACCAAGTCTGCAACCTGCACATAAAATATGTATCATGTATACGTCAACCTTTTCATTTTATGGCAATAAACCGGCTGGTTTATCGTCTATTATTTTTTTATATCCATTAATAGGTACATACGTATGAGACAGAACGGAGTCTGTAAGCAATGTGGGTGTAAAAACTAGCCCAGGATCAGGACACCGGAGACGAGCATCGGGAACCACTTCTTGTCGCATTTCAGTTATTAATGTGTCCGTTGATACATAACGCGGCCGTGTTGCTATGCTTCCTTGTCCACGAGAAACCTGTGCATTTTTTTGAGGAATATCTAAGTGACAATATCATGTTGATGATATTTACAAAAAAAATGTTATGTTAAACTTGGCGGAGGCACTTCCGTGCCTGATGATACAGGTTTCAAAATAGCCATACATTAATACTCAGATCTTACTTTGTAAAGTTTAATTAACAAGCAAGTTTATCAGTGGGAGTAATAACAACGGTCCGGTGGATATTTAGGATTCATTACAACGAACCACAAGTGCTTTTTAATGGTAAGATAATTGATAAAATTACTCGATGACTCGATAACATGTTGAATAATTCAAGGAGGCTGTAGGGAGACGTTCGCGACGTTGCATTAGTGCGGGCACGCGCTGGCGTCCGGCCGGTCCGACAACACCGCAGGTGCACGGTAATACCTGGATTCTTAAACTGCGGTAATATCCATTGACATTCAGGACGAGGTACGCACGCTCATTCTGGTGCTTTTTGTCATGAAATTATAACGAAGGCATTGGATTTACAGCTTAGTGTAAATACAGAGAAAAAGAGACATTTAAAACGTGTCATTATTTTTAATTCATATACCTCTGTCTATGTTACTTATGTTTCATGTGGTATCTCTTTAAGTAGAGTTGTAGAGTATAGAAATCTAACGGAAATCCGTGAATTTAATTGCTTAGATCCGACAGTATTGATATGCCAACAAATACAAACGAACAACGGCATCTTTGTGCAAAAAAGTAACAACTCATAACTATGTTGCGATGATTCCATTTCTTTTCAATTCTACATCCAATTGTGCTGAAGTAATTATGTCGAAAAACAATATAGCACTAGAAACGTGGCATATAATTGAGCCGCAGTATTGTATTGACGTTTTATACACTTTCCTCGGCAGACTCCCACGTTTTCCTTTATCGGAAGCTTTCTCTGTCAGATAAGAACGAATCAACTATAATAGCGTATAATCGAAGAAAGTTGGAAGCGACTCGGTTATATTTTAGCACTCACGCGTTTTACTAAACTATTTTTGCCTTTTTTATAAGGTTTCCGTGACGTAATTTACGTTGTTAGTGACTCCAGTTGCAGGACTTATAAACACAGTTTGAAGGAGGCGAAGGAAAGGGATGTATGCTGATGATATCTGCGTAGCTATTACGAAAATAAAATGTCAAAATATGCTACTTTATCAGCAAATTCACGCGTGAGAAGTGTATTTGTCGTTACAGAATAACACTGCTGATATGGAAGAGTGGACGACTTTCTTAATGCGGCTAAAATATGGCTGTATACATGACAGCTTCTACCTATATTTAAAACATAAAAAAGACTTCAACGCCACGGAATGTTAATAAGATATCCACTCAAGTATAAAATTAAATTAGTGTGCGATTAGATTGTAGGTTGATTTATTTATTTACCTTTGTTAAACAGTGTTTCGTGTTTTAATACCATAAGAAACCCGCATAACCGATCAACTTGACTTCCCTTGTACTACTTATCCACCGTTAATGTAGCCACCATAGCAATTAGGTAGTCGTAACGACTGAATACATTAATACTGTATTAACAGCAAGTGCAGTTAATAATACCAATTGAAAGATTAGAAAGTGATAAAACGGGAATGATGTAGTGTTTGGCTGTTTTTACACCTCAGGACAACGATTAACTGAATTATTTATGTATTTGTGAATGGAAATTCATACGGTTCTTGGCTGGCTACCCATTATTTTTTAGGGTTCCGGACCTCAAACCCTTATAGGATCACTTTATTTTGTGTCTGTTTGTCTGTAAAGTCGAGCTTAGCCCAAACCGCTGGTGTTAGAAATATAAAACTTAGACGGTAGGAAGCTTTTATATAGTAAACATCCGACTAAGGAAGAATTTTAGAAAATTCTACACCTAACGGGGTAAAATAGGGGTTGAAAGTTTGTATGGGGGTCTTAATTTTCCTGAAGCTAGGGATATGAAAATTAGTAATTATTAGTATTACTCATTACAAATTTCAGCGATTTGGAAAATTCAACCCCCAATGGTGTAAAATAAGGGGTGAAAGATTTTATGGGAATCCCAATTTATCTGAAGCTAGACACATAAAAATTTGTATTACGGCTACGGATTTACAAAAAAGAAAAATATAGGTACTTTTACCTACTTAAAATATATCCGGAGATGTCTTGTCTAAAATTATTTTTATGTTACTTTCGCCTATTAACCATTAATATCAGGCCAGGCGCCTCCGTTGTAGCCAATGACCGCGCGCCCCGACACGCGTTTTTCTCATTTCCATGTACATTTTCGTCCAATGGAAAATATCAACATAAAGCAATCGTTTCTGAACATGCGAGACCTTGTTTCAGGTCGTGTCGCCGTTATTTATGTTCTTTTTATGTGAATTTCTTGGAAACAAGCTCAAGTAACAATTTCCCTTTAATCGTAGCGGAGTTAGATTATTTTATAGTTGTTGGGGACTAAATAGTGACTTTATATACGTAGTATGAGGTAGCTTTTGATGTTCTGTCCCATAAAACATGTTGAATGTAAGGACGTAAATAGAAACACGAACTAAGGAAAGAGAATGTCATCTTCAAATAATGTTGTGAGCTATGATTGTTGTTTTTGAAGTATTTTTTATTGCTACATTAGTTGAGCTCAACTCGCTCGACAAAAAAATCACAAATTCTTTGGGTTGACACTTTTACTATGAAATAGTAGATAATACCTAATAAATTGGTGTAGTTTACTGTATGTAAACCTTATTAAATTAATAACATTAATTTATGAAACGGCATTCCTTTTAAGAAACACCTATCTACTCTAGAATAACGAACAGAACGGAGAAAGACGGAAGTTCTTAAAGTTAATGAGAAAGTTTTTTGCGTGGATAAAATAAACGAGACGTATGTAGGGAACCCGACTCCAGAGATCGTTTATTTTGCTACCGTAGTACCATTAGTTAGTTTCATAGATGTATTTATTTACGTTAAATAAACTGGTTAGTTCCATAAATATTCTTGAGATAAATAAGATACCTACAATTCTTCGCAATTTTCGTATTCCAGCATGTAAAACATAAAGCTAAATCTACCGAAAACTCACCCTACGTCGTCCCAAAAACACTCAAAGAGCGGGGAAAAGCTCGGATCTGTTTCATCAGCAAATAGTTAATAGAAAAGTGTGGCTCCATTTCCCCCAGCCGGCAGTGAGACAGACATGTGAGCGGTTCGTGTATCGGATTGCAATAAATTGGGGAGGGTAGTACATACCGCAGGGGTGGCGGCCGCAGTCGCGAGTCCTTCCGCTCTTGACGGGTTTCATGAAACTAAGTGCTACATATGCCTGTGATTTATTTTGTTGTGAGTTAAGTATATCAGCTTTTGTTTCTTTTACTAAGTTATAAGCTGTTCGTTTTTATCTTTATACTTTGAAGGTCAGTAGAGATAATAAATAATTATGTTATAAACATACATAGGTAATAATTATGTTGTTTTTATTAGAGCTATTTTATATAGTAGAGTGTATAGAAGAGTAAGAAAGAAGACACCTATAGTATTGTTTTATTACCCATTTCTTCCCACTACTGGGCAAAGGTTCCCGCCCCCATTCATATCCACTTATTACCCTGATTACTGGCCTCAGCAACTTTTAGGTAGAGTCATAGACTGACTCTAATGTATTTTTCGGCTGAGTACAAATAACGGGGCGTAGTTATCGTGAAACTTACATCAACGTTCACGGCGCCGCAAACACGCGACAAAAAATATCATAACAAGATAGCATTTACATAGCGATGATGGCTCGCGCACTGGCGCCGGCGCCACTCCGTCTGAGCTATTCATATTTGATCGCCATTCGCTGTACAACGTCTAGCATTTGTTTTTGTTAAACCAAAACTTGGCTCCTGACCGCCTGAATATATTTACCATTCGTTCTCATCTCATGCATAATACATACGGAGAAAGTAATCGAGATAGTTTAACAAGACTGCAAAACAAGGGTTAGGAACGGCATGATAACAATAATTTAGGCAAATGTATTACTCTGCAACATTGTAAGGAAGAATAGTTAGCGCGAGTAAGTAATATGTGCTGGATACAAAGTGATCGGACGGATATTCGTTCGTAAAACCTACGACATAAAGCCATTTATACCATCCTATTAAGAGTGCCCCGGTTTTATTGAAGACGTGTGGAGGATGATTCAGTTAATATTCAGCTAGACATTTGTTTACTTTATCTACTTGCTATCTAGGACATAAATGATGATCTACGTCGTCTGGTGTCAGGCTTTATGGCGCCAACTTTTATTATTTTGCCCTGAAAATATCGACTTACAACGCTCTTAGAACCTTTGACGACACTTCTTCCGGGATTCATATTTATATGAATGGTAGAGTCCAACTTTTTATACAAACTTGGTGCTAAAATGGCTAAAGGACATTGCTCGTTGTACTTGTTAATGGAGTATTTTGGCCCTTTCAGCAGCAAGCCACCGAATTTTATGATGGAATGATTTCTTGATTTATTTCAATTCAACAATGCCTCTGCAGTCCACTGAAGAAGAAGGGTTTCTCGAGTGGTTCATATACAAAGCGAATGTCCAACGTGAATGCGACACGACCAATTAAATACAATTACATTATACGATTGTGTCCATTCCCTATTGTGCTACATAAATTTAGGGCGATTATGGTCCGATTTAAATACACCGTGTAATCATTAAGTGCATACACTCCAATAACTACAAGGTTTCCGCTATGAAACTTATGCTGTGAGCTGAATCTTCTAACATAATCGTATCGTCATCAAAAAGCAAGCTGTTTTCATGTAATTCGGAAAAAATCTGTGATATGAGCGGAACGGAACATGCTAACGTTAACGCATTTACGTTAACGTAACGTAACGCTACGTTAATACATAGTTTGTAAATCGAGACTTGTCGGATAGGTACCTACGATCGGAAAATGTTGTAAGTGGACTTATTACGTTTAAAGGGAATATAACCACATTATCTCCCATACTAATCTATAAATTCCATGATCCGCAAAGTGTAAGAAACGGACGACTATCAATATGGCAGAGGTTATAATTTGTCTAAATTAAAACCGGCCAAGTGCGAGTCGGACTCGCGCACGAAGGGTTCCGTACCATTCTATAAAAACGGCAATCATGTCTGTTGTATGGGAACCCCACTTAAATATTTTTTTATTCTGTTTTAGTATTTGTTGTTACAGCGGCAACAGAAATACAAATTTTATTCTGACTTTTCGGATAGTTTTGATAAAATCTATTGCTCAATTCGAAATTGTATCCATAAAGGGCTATGGTAACTAAAGAGTGCACAGTATGTGCCAGCATTCAAGTCAATATTGATAAACACATTATCTATTTGAGTATAAGCCGTTGTGGTAACAACACGAGGAAGTTTTGAATTTAAACCAATATGGTCAAAATATTTTTTTAAAGGTGCATTCTCATTAGATTCCAGTAAGTCTACATTAAAATCCCCGCACACTATACTGCCGTCATAATTAAGAGTGCAGTACTTGCAAAATTGCGGTTTCGAGAAAAACGCGGTAAACATGTTTTTAGTAATCTGTGCAAGATGTTCGTATTTTATAGCCATAAAAATATATCGAAAAATTAAGAAAAAAATCAAGCTTTTGAATGATATTTTTCTTTTATTTAATTTTTCAACCAATCCAAATATAATGCGTATTACTGCGTTTAGGTTTAGCATCAGGTCTTGTGGGAATCAGAGGCTACTAAAACTAAATGCAGTAGTTGCGCATATTACTGCATTATGGTCTAGCACATGTCGATTGCTGCATTATTTGTTAGTATTAATTTCCATTTCTTATACTGAAGACTTAGTGGAAGTAGACTTAATTATCCTCGCACATAGTTTTAAAGTTCTTCCTAAGTTTTTGCTATGAGGTACCCGATCGAAGGCCTTAGCGATATCTAGGCTTACAGCCAGAGCTTCCCCCTTACTCTCTATGGCAGGTGCCCACCGGTGACTCAGGTACACAATAAGGTCACCAGCACAACGACCTTTCCGAAAACCGTATTCTTCAAGGTCTTCAAGGTTACTGCTGAGCTGGATGTTAATCACCTGCTCCATGACTTTGGAGAGTAAGGAAGTTATCGCAATAGGCTGGTAGTTGGATGGGTCAGTGCGATCCCCTTTTTTAGGGACTGGATGGACAAAGGCTACCTTCCAAGAATACGGAACCACTCCAGTGTAGGAGAGCGAGAACAATCGCGTCAGTACTGGAGCCAACTCAGGAATACACGTCTTAAGCACAATGGCTGGAATACCGTCGCTTTTAATGCGAGGGCGAGGGCTTTTAATGCTCTTCGCACTGCACGTTGTGTAAAGCGCACATCAGGCATGACGTGCGCGCATCGTGGGATGACAGATGGTGAGCTACCTCGGTCGTCAAGAGTCGAGTTCGACGCAAAAAGAGAGCACAGGAGATCGGCTTTCTCTTTTGCGGAATGTGCCAGCGAGTCGTCCGGTTTGCGCAAAGATGGTAAGGAGGGACGACAAAAGTTCGCCTCAACAGCTTTGGCGAGAGACCAGAAAGCGCGACTTCCAGAAGGAGGCTTAGGAGTCTCTCACCGACCCTGCGAATATGCTCAAACTTAACCCTAGCCATATTATGTTTCTTGCTGGATCTGGAGGCAGCATTGAAACGCTTTTTGAGGTCGGTGATATTAGGATCCTTCGCAACGCGAGCCGCAGCCCAAGCCCGACAGGCTACATGCTTTAGGCTAGAAGCCTTAGCACATTGACTGTCGAACCAGGGTGGTTACTTTGAAAAACGAACGCTGACGGATAGTCCGAAGTACGGATTCGATTTACGATCAAAACCATGTCAAACGTAAAGAAGAAACGAAAGAAGAAATGTCAAATCACGACGATCCGTCAGCCGAACCGTTTCGTTTCGTATTTCGGAGTAGGCTAGCAGGGCCGCAAGCGGCCGCCAGTGCGGACGGTAGGTACTCGGAATGAAATATTTCATTCCCATCAATACCGTGTCCGCGACTGCTACAGCGCAGAGCGAGGGATCGTCCGACGAGAAGCAGAGCTGTCTCCGCGGGTACGATGCGTAAAATTCACGCAGACCATCCCAGTCTGCTGACTTGTAGTGCCACAATCGACGCGACCCTGAGATACAGGGATAACTGGAGCTGGTGCAGCGGCGCCTCAGAGTGAATCAGGCAGTGGTCAGATGAACCTAAAGGTGCACCTACGGACACCTGGTAGCCATCCGGGTGTGAAGTCAGCAGCAGATCCAGCAAGGAAGGTGTATGATTCTCAATGTCAGGTATGCGAGTAGGCTCGGACACCAGTTGAGTAGTGGCAATTACTGCACTTAGCTCTAGGGTATTCAAGAATAAGCTAAAAAAGAATGCAGTACTTGCTCGCAAGTACTGCATTCTTTTTTAGCACATGTTCAATGCTGCGCTTGTCCATAGCATTGATACAATTTTCATGCAAGTACTGCGAAAATCGTTAGTTAGAAAACATACTTTCAGTGAAAATTTTCATGAAAATATATTTTTTCCACTTAGACGAACCTCTTGGGATGCCATTTCTGTAAAAAAGTGAAAATCCCAAAAATGACGATTACTGCACTCTTAATTATCACGGCAGTATAGTCGGAGGCAACGGGAGTATTCTGCCATCAAATATGACACTATGAAAGCAATACAACAATTTCCAATCGATCGAAACCTAGAGATAACGCAAAACTTGTCAATAGCAGGCGAATTTTGGTCGTGACTATATTGCGATCTGAAAAACTAAACCATAGCGCGATCTAGGAGCTCATCTAGCGTCATCTAGTGGTGCGTAGCGGTACTATTATTTTATATATTATGAGGTTCTTATTTTATATTATCTTTGTTATAGCAACAATTATTTACTCTTTTCCACCTCACTCCCATAAAAAAAAACTGCTCAACATCAGGCGGGCTGTACGCTTTTTTGCCACCTCAGTCCCATAATTGTTAGTACACACCTGCAATAATAGGTACATAAAGTACACAAATAAATAAATACACATTCTGTGAAAAACTATTACAACGCCATCTATAGTTCTAATACTCTGTGCTTGAAACTCCGAATGCATTTGAAACTTGATTTACAAATATGTTTACGTACGTAAACAATGTATTTGCACAAATCAGTTTAGTGTTAACATTATTTTAATTTAAGCTGTGGGCGACAAAAAAAATGCGAATTACTCAAAAAAAATACAACTCGTAGTAAGATTCGAACCTAATACCCACATATACGTGGACTAACGCCTTAACCATACGGCTAAGATGATCTTTAGTATTGCACTCGAATTATTATACTACTTATGACACTGTAATGCCAATGATATCATAACAATGTTAGATGGCGCTACTTTGACTGGTACTATTAATTTAAAACTTATTTATGGGTCAAAAATGTAGTTTTACATTTCTTTTTTTTGTCAACAATTTATCTAAAATATGTCATAATGATCACTCATGGTTAAAATGTTAGTTTTCTCTTTATATATTGTTTAATTTATGAGTTATCAATAAAAACGCCAAAAATATCGAGTTTATTGTATGGGGACCCCCTTTATTTTTAAGTTTTATTTTATTTTTAGTATTTGTTGTTGTAGCGGCAACAGAAATACACATTCTGTGAAAATTTCATGTCTCTAGCTATTACCGTTTGTTAGATACAGCCCGCTGACAGACAGACGGACAGACAGACAGACAGACAGACAGACAGACAGACAGACGGACAGCGTAGGCTTAGTAATAGGGTCCCGTTGGCACCCTTTGGGTACGGAACCCTAAAAAGCGACGTTAATTAGACCGGTTTACTTAATCTCGGCGTTCTTCATAAGAGTATAGCCGCCATAACATGAGGCGTTCGTTTCATAAAAACATGTTTTCTCTATTGACTTACGCCATCCTGATTACGATATCATGTGCTTGGTGTAGGATTATGCAAAGGTGATAATTCAATCGTCATGTTATTCGTATTACCTTGTTGTAAATAACACGGCATGTGAAATTTTTCCTAGAAAATGTAGCAGAAATCTGTAGGCGGCACTCCTAAATACCACCTGAAGGTCAGGGCTTTAGACTATTTATCTAGCAATGAACGCTGCAATCACTAAAGCTGTGATGATACAGGATGTTAAGTAAGACGAGCAACGCACTGAAAGAGGGTATTCAGTATTAAATTCTCATTCCAAATACATAATATGTAAAAAAAACGTATTTTTTTCCTTATTATCCTTCTTATTAATTATTAAAATATGAAATTAGAAAATAAAGTATGAAGGGAAAACTACATAACTAATTCCTTTTGATAAGACAGCTCATTGTTACTCGCTAGTGTAGTGTTGTTTATTTATTTATATATTTTTAGTAACGTGTAAGCATGAATTACCATGAGCTTGAAAACGGCACTCGTCTAACCTAACACCCCGTATAAACTAAACAAGAGCCAATGGTAATCAACGTGCTTCCACTATATTTATTGGTTGATGTTTCATGCCAACATTTTTAGACATTCGTTTTTTCGATAAAATTCTACAAGCTAACACGTCACTTTAAATATTTTCAGTCTTTGTTCTACAACTTTCGAGTAGATATATTTTACAATATATTTTTTTGCGTAAATTCTAATTCGCATATTGCATTTTCTAATGAAACTTGCAAATGCTCCCCTATGGACGCAGGTAGGTCGTTATTTAGTTAGATTCCCCTTTCCCGAGCGTACCATTTTGTATTTATGACCACTGCGTCATGGGGTTTACGGTGAGCGTAGTACGCTTGCTACGAGTTAGTGAATTTTACGATATCGACGCCACGGGAGTCGTTAAAAGCTCGACCATAAAGTAGCCCGACTTCTATTGCTACGTAAAAATTGCGATTTGCGTTGTACGACCAGGTATAGTAGTATACTATAATTTCTTGTTCACGCTACTTAAACCTAGATTAAAGTAACTTCTTAGCATTGAAAAGGTATCTAACCCCTGACGAAAAACGAGGGGTGTTATTATTAGAACGTAGAATAAAGGTTGATACTCATCTATCAACTCGGCACCCGACCAGCACCGCCTCGTCGGTCGACGTCCACTAACTGAACCGGAAATAAGTGGACGACGCGCTGACCACGCGGCGTTCACTCGTTGACCACGCGCGGTCCACTGATCACGTGATGTTTATGGTGTAAAAGCAGCGTCCGCCCGCGGACCACCTGTCGACAACGAGTGGACGCCGAGCGGCGAGGCGGTTCTGGTCGGGTGCCGAGTTAATAGGTTAGTGCCGACCTTTATTCTCATCTACACTTTGATTACTTACCTGTCTATAAAATATTAAAGAGATCTCTCTACTATTTTTTTAAAGCTGGTTAATTAAGATTATACCTACATGCATAATGTATTTTTTGAAAAGAATGAACAAAGTAAAGATCATGGAACGTCCGAGCACTATTAAAGGCTCGTTCACTCAGGGGGCGCACGCGCACCTTTCCTATCGGTAAATTAGCAGTAGCGGTAGCACATGTCTTAGAAAAAAACGCATTAACACCCGGCTAATGTTCCAGATTCACCCACCACCCCTCGCGAGGCGGCGCCCGCGCCGGTCGCCCGTGATTTTCAATTTTAAGTTTGGTAATGGTAAACTATTGAACTAGAGCGCTTAAGAGGGTTTTAAATAGGTACAATAATTTCGTTTAAGTGCTTATTATTACTGACTCTACCTCAGATTACAGAACTATTGAACTCTACCGTGAATTTTACGTTCGCTAATATTCTACGTAATTTTTTTATTCTACTTTGTCTGTATCGGTTAATACCCTATTGGTAACCCAGCAATTCCGCATACAAATATTTTACGGAGACGCTTGCGACAAGCGAGTTGCTAGCGTAAAACACTTGGTAGAGCTACTGAAGGGCTAGACAAGTGGCTGACGTCTACGAGCGTTCGTTCAAATCGCTACGCTTCATGTATGGAATGACATTTCCATACAAAGTGAAGTCTATTCTATTCTATTCGATTAGCGTTCATGCCACTTGGCTAGCTCCTCTGAATGTATTTACAATTCTGAATTCTGAGAAGCCCGAATTCAGGATCGTATATTGGCTCTACGTAATGGATCATACGACCATTTAATTATATCATAATTAAACTTACTGTGACATATGTGGATTACTATTGAATCCTAACGTATGTCATCATAATGTTGCATATAGTGCCTTATAATTAAATAAAACAGGTTATGATTGATATATTACCAATAATAATCAATTTAGTACGGGTGAGTGATGTCTAATATTGTGGAGTTCCGTATGTTTGATTAGTTTTTCGCAAAATCTTTATTATCTGTAGTCATAGTTAAGTTATAATAAATATACTCTAAATGGTTTCCGTCAGCGGTTATTCACATTATGAAGGCGAAAACGCGTTTTCATACATTTTACGGCACGGGTGCCGAATGATGCCATTATCTGTCAAAAAAATGTAGGTATAGAAAAAACGTTATCGTCTTCATAGTGTAAATGTAGCGCTCTATTTTCCCTAACGGTTGTTTCAGACATTAACTATAAGGATATAATGATTCGTAATCTACTAGTTGAATATTAGTGTGATGTCCAACCATAAAGGATTTTCTGGATGATGTGTTGAACCCCAAAAATCTTTCGCTAATCCAGCAGCGAGTTGAAGCTGCGACACACGTGTGGCGAATAATTGAATGGCAACAGTGTGCAAGTAGACACCTTGCCCAACAGATGTTATCGGGCCCGGCCCAGTTCTGATGGATCGCCTTTGTTAGCGCCCAACGCCGGCGCATAATATAAATCATATTTTCCATCTAATAAATAATCTTGTATATGATTTGGTGCATCAATAGAATAGGTGCGTCTACATAGATGGAGCAAAGCGCCCGAGCAATCATTCTTGACATATCCTACGACGTAGACATAACGTCATTTCATATTTATGGACGCGGCCAATGATGATTGTTCTTAGAGTAAATAAATAAATATCGCCGTAGTAAAGCACCTACTGTATGGTCCCAAACTAAACACCGCTTGTGCTATGGCTACGAATGCTACGATATAATGGACTGGGGACGATCCCAGTGACACTCAGAGCAGGGCAAATTACGAAAAGGCCGTTTCCGAAATTTACCTCTGGCGGGAATCGAACCCGTAACCTCCCTATGCAGTGAGCCGAAAGGCCTACGCTCGAACCACTGCGCCGAGTGCTCGTACTTATTTTTCCATTAAGTGCGTCCACATGAACCAAGTAGTGCCCGTAGACATAAATTTCTCGAGTGCGACAAAACATTTGTTCGTAATCTTTGTAATAAAAGAGATACAACAAAAAGCTATAAACAAAATACAAATACAATCTTATCCATCAATTTGTCGTCAATAAAAGTAACCCAACAAGTGTTAAAGTAAGCAACACTGTTATCGCAAATTGATACCCCTTACAAAAGCTGAGATAGAGATGCGACGATTCAACAACCAGATAACAAAGTAACAGAACAGATTACCTAATCTGTTATTCCTGCTACCGTGGACGAGATAACCTATAGATAAGGCGGTTTCGCCAGGCGTTACTCTACGCCCGGACAATGGGATTACATTTGAACACAATGGATCATGGCTGTAAAAGCGCGTTAAGAGCTTAATCTCGTTTTACACGAGTTTTGAACAAACGATATAATAAGATTACACGGCGCTTCTCTATTTAATGCATACCGTTGAAATTGGAGATGCGTACATACCTGGAACAAAAAGGAAGATAGTTTATTAATTTTATTAAGATCATAATGCTTAAACAAAATGCTAAATTACAGCTAATAACTTTGTTAATATTCACAGACTTGTAGAAAAAAGTATAAAATAACCATATTATAAATAGATACGATACGCGATAAAGAGCTAATAAAACATATGAGATACTCTTTCATTCATGTTTACTACGATAAACATACTTCAGAGTTACGACGCGTGTGTTTAGATAAAAATAACAGCAGTATAGTCGACCAGTGCAGTGTCAAGGTGTTTCAGACGAACTGTAGACGCGCGTAGATATCAGCCTCCAATAAAAAGATTACACAACGCGCGATATCGGAACGAACCAAAGTGGATCACTGGTACGGTAGCTATGATGGTTCATCTCTTCTTTATGTGTTGGTCCATTCATAAGCCTGACCACCTCTGCAAAAGTTGGCAGACTTGACTTGGCTTGGCAGATATTTTATGGCTGGTCACAGATGCGTAGCTTTTAGCTATAAAAGCGACGTTTTGTTTTAAAAACTTGTATGAACTAGCAAAGATAGTGTTTTCTGATGCGTTTTACTTCGTCACTTCGTCTGAAGCGGCCTTCAAGCGCGGGCGTCTGCAAAGATATCGAGATTTCAACGCTGGCTACCAGATGTACACACCGCTAGTTTTTTCGGATGTTTGTATTTAGAAATGTATTCCACATCCGCAAATAGTATTCGAGTATTTATAATTTACTTTTTCGAACACTACTGTCTGTCTGTCTTTCACACTATTACATTTTAAATGGACATGTGGTGTAAGTCTGTCTAGACTGAATTTTTTGGATTGTAGATAAATCTTTCAACTTCAATCCTTGGATAGTTCAACGGATGGTTTCTAGTAGTTAAAGTTTCAACCCTTCATATGTATACGTACAATTTAATGGTCTAAGTACTTATGGATTTCTTTTGCCAAATCATCTTTAATTTTAACCAGAAAAATAGAATTATTCCAGCAATTACCACGCGATAGCAACGTCTGCGTCTGTGCGCCGGAAACAGGTTGGCGGAAGAAGGTATTTGGGCGCGTGGCTTTTTGTGGCGCAGCGGAGGGTTTCGCCGACAGATGGAGAGGTGGGTAATCGAATTACTATAAGTTTTTACCGACATGTGCACTCTGCAGCCGAGGGGTTAACTTCAAGTGATTCAGCAAAAAAATGTTTAGAAGAAAACGCGGCTACCGCGGGTTCACCCCTGTTTAGAACAAAAAACTTCAAGAAACGCTTTTATTTATAAGACTGGTTAATGCTATGCAGAATACATACATCGTCTGTGTGTTGTAATTCATATTTTTATATATGACGACTATTATTTTCAGGTCATTATTTTCCCACGAAAATAGGGTATTTGAGAGTTGCCAATAAAATAAATAATTCTGTGTTGTTTTAGAGATAAACCAAGAAGATGAAAAGGATTCGTCACATAGGAATACCTATAAACAGAGAGAAGAAATAAGGTTAAGTGCTAATTTACAATCGGCAGTAACCGAGCGGAACATCGCGGAAACCACTTAATGTCTAGTCCGCGTTAGTGATGCTTCCTGCGAACGTCAGGGCTCCATAAATCGTGGTGGTTTATTAAATTTCCTTTTGTCGCGAACGCGGAATTAACGGAGGCGGTAATAACAACTATTTGTCAGACGTCGGGGAAGGGTTCCCATGCTCCTGTCCTGCCTCTTCTGAGTTTGATTAACGTTTGCTCGATTTTTCTTTTATACATCAGCATTTTTAAATTAGGAAAGGAAACTACGCCGACGACCGCCCTCTGTCAAATCAGTCATTTGGAAATGTGATCCGTTCTATTCCAGGGCTCTTAGTCGCTTAGCCATTGTGACCGACCAATCAGAGGCTGAACAGCCGGTTGGCTGACCAATCAGAGGGTCGATCACTATAGCAGCTCAATGGCAATGACTAAGTGACTTAGTGCCCAGGTCTGAAGGAGTATAAAAAAAGAACTTTTTTAGAAATTTTATATTACAAATTCCGTCTTCATAGGATACAATGAAACCAAATTAAAGGAACAACTGTTTACTTTTTTCGAAGCTTATTTTTGAGCACGCTACACACGGTTGCGTGTCCCAAAATTATAAACAGATTTTTTCATTTGTCTTTCTATTCCCTTATGACATCGACTGTCTTGCGAGATATTTTTTTGTAATCCAGGTGATAAATTAACGGAAGCTTCTGATGTCTCCCCACAGCCTATCTAAAAATAAGTATGACGCTTTGCATTTTTTATATGATGTGTATCTAAATATATCAGTGAGAGCCGTGCAATTGAGTGAATAGGAGTTACCTCGCTAAAACTATTTTTGTAGATACGCTAGAAATATCTTCACACAACATTTTTAGCTTCTATGTCTGGAGCAAGTCTGGTACTACGCTTTGTTTAAATTATTTTAATAACTCTGATGTAATTGAACCCTATTTATAGAGCAATACTAGTATCATTAAGCTCCAACGTCTGTACTGTGCGGTAAACAAAACGGAAATGACCTATTAGATAGCAGCTGGTGTACTCGGCGGCGCGCGCGCAGCTGCCGTCCCGAATTTCGCTGAGAGATCGCGAAACGCGCGCCTTCCGTTTCCGGCCGATTGTACTAGCGCGTTCTGCTGCTTGGGCACTTGGGGTGGACAGGAATTGACGTGCCGAGTGCCGGCGATTGGGGGAGTATTCATACAGTGCCTTTTTGTGGCCATTGGCATAATAACGGCGGCACACTTAGCTTTGGTCGCCACAAGGAATTCAGAAACTGGTACTTAGTTGTTTTCGACCAATCGTATGATCGTAGTTCGTACCTATACGTGGCTACACAGTGTATTGTAGGTACGGTTATTCCTAACAGTTTTATACTAAACAACCTCAACTAATTCATGGAAGTCAGAGTTAACTATCAAATGTCGTTTTAATGTAGTGAAAAAATGCTATTAGGTATGCCAATCTAAAAACTACTTTGACGCAATACACGAATATACCTATCAGTAATCACTAATCACTGACCTATCACTGTCCAGTTGTCATGCATTTCAAAACAGTTAGAATAGATATTAGTAAAACTGTGACAATACTCATTCAACTAATTATGATAAACGGGCTAAGATTACAATGTGTCATGCCACGTAAAATTATATGAAGTCAGACAGGTTTGAACACCAGTGTCGAGTGACAGTGTGGCAACACGCTACTTGCCTCCAGTGACTTGCCCAAGTATTGTCGACTGCTATTGTCTAGCGGACTAGTTATTCCTGTACCGTGACTTTAAGGAGTTGTTTACATTTGCACTTCATATTATTTCGTGTCGGACTGGATTATGAAGATGGATTGGGAAAAGTTACAAGCAGCTTTTGGACATAATCAACTTTGAACAGAGGCTCGACGGTGATAAAACGAAAACCAAATACAGAGTAACCGAAGTTATCTTCGCGGGTCTGTGCAATTGTGTCACAATTTACTTCAGTGTCACAAACTCTTCTGGCTCGTTGACCAAAAATTTTAAATAGGAATTATAATATAATGTCATATTTTTGACAGTCTTATATCAACACTAGCGATGCTGTTAACCGGCCACCGCTGACACACACGTATACAAATACGTCTGTCAAAATGTGATATTTCTCCATGAAGTCAGTGGGACTTGTACTCTAGTATTTTTAATGACTATCTTTAATGGTAGTTTTCTTTGGTTCCCACACGATACCTGCAAGAATCCAAATGGACAGATTTTCTATACACTTATCGTGACATAAAATCTCCGATGTGTATTAAGCTTAAGTTCAACAACGCTATAGAAATATTTGAAGTGAGTTCGGTATGCGCAAGGGCGTTAATTTGAATTGTGTAGGTGCCCCATCATCCCAGTAATAGCGGCAATGGCGGCACAATACTGTCATTATATCTTCAACATTGTTATCGGAGCGGCAAATAACGTGCTGTTTGCCGGCAGGTGGAGAGAATTTAATGTAAACCGCAATAAAATTTTACATTTATTTTTACTTTTCGATATTATTGCCCAAGTTATAAATTGTATTTTACAAATTATCTTTTTTGTAGAGTAGGTACTACAACCGGCTGATAAGTGCAACCGTCGTGACATCTGCAACAGGCTTCTAAATTTTTGGACTGTAATGATGTGCACAACACTTAACCGTATTAGGCCATAGCGACTGATTTAGAGACTGGTCAACTTGCTGATGCACTCTCAATGGCTGTTATGTACAAATTCTTCAGCTTAAATTTTCCAGGGTGTCGACGTCGACTTTGTTAACAATTAATCATTGCGAAACTACTGGTTTTTCTAATTATCTTTATGAATTCTTCATTATAAATACTACATTATTTGCGGTTGGCATGTCATCGGCCAGAGGACTGCTAAAAGATAGTGGAAAACATGTCGACCGTCAAAAATCAAGAATTCACGAAAATAATATTAGAGACCAGTGGTTTTCCATTGTTTTTTTAGCTAACATACTCGCAGCCCTGCGGGGCTAATAGCTACGCTATGCAACATAGCCAAAGCAATGATTTTTTCAGATTTTCTGAGGAATCCTTAGTAATACCGCATTTTCCACATGTTAAGCCACTCGTGACCGTGTCACGGAAATTTTGCGGATTCTGTTGGAAGGTCGGAAAAATTAATTGCTTTAGCAGTATTGCTGCAATGTTACAGCGTTGCTATTAGCCCCGCAGAACTGTATATAACATTGATGTCTATTTTTTAGATCATTAGTTCAGGTGGCCGCTGTACGCACTATTTTAAAGCTACATGACTTTAAATTGATTACGTATGCACACATCGAAAAAGTAAAAAGCCGCATTCCTCTTCGAAGCTAATAAGGGCATGAAATCTGTTAACTCGGAGCATTAACGTGCCCTTTTTCAGAGGCAAACTCAACAGACAACTTACAGAACTTTTTTTTAGTAATAAACTTGGTTTTCAAAATATGTACCTACTATATGTCCTTTTAGTCCTTGTGTCATCAAAATATTTATTTACGCGTTATAAAAAGTTTTCTTCAGTCAATAAATGATTAATCGATATTAAATCGATTGGTTTTCTATTTATTGCCACTTTTGACACAATTTTAGTTCGAATCTAGTCTTTATGACATGTTATGTTGTTTAATCCACGTTTGTGTTGGACAAGGTTCACCACCTGTCACGTTGGGTACTGACTATCTGGTGAAACGTGGGCTTTGAGTTGGTTAATTCCTCCACAATGTGGTGGTGTATGGCCACTCAAGCCTCTGACTACCCCCGAACGGGGATTAAAGTCGTGACGTTACAGTTACAGTTGTGTTGGAAAGCTGGTGCGGTGCACACGTGCGTTTGCGCACCTGCCGACTTTACGCCCGATAAGCCGGGAGCGCCAGCCGGTGTGGGACACAAAACAAAGTAGATATTATTTAATGGTATTTATTGGTATCAAAATTAAGCATTTGTGGGTTAAACACATTGGATTTGTGTAACTGACTTTCGACATTATAATCTGGAGAAATTCTTGAGTGTGGGCTAAGATGTTAGGATTTCGGAAGTAATATTTTCGTAATTTGTTTTGGTCAGGGTTTAAAGTCTGCTTGTATACCCCGAGACGGTAATTAAATTTGCGACTATACCAGTGAGCTGAGTGGCTACGTTCAAATCAAGCCCTAGCAGTCGTTTAATGTTTTTAACTAATCGGCATTTAAACGAAGCCATTAGTTAAAACGTTCGCGTTGCGCGCATTATGTTCCTAAGTTTGGGGACAGTGTTTTTCGAATGAACCTGCGCCCCGATTAAGTCTTTTTACGATCGTTTAAGCTGTTGTTAAGGACCAATTAGCATTAATCGGACTTCCCTTTACATGTTGAGGGATCATTAAATAGTTGTATTTAAATATTCAGTACCGAAACCATTAAAATAATTTTATTTTTGTTAAGTAATCACGTTTATACGATATTAGATTAGATAGGACATAATAGGTACCTACAGTTTGAATGTTTATTAAGAGGTAGTATTTTTCTAGTACCTACAATAAAATCTTCTGGGATCTCTGGATCTAACAGCAAACATGGATCTACCTATAACGATATTAAAGACTTAAGGAAATCATGTAGATATTTATGCCCGAAATAAAGGGATAATATAAAAAAATAATCAGTTCATTACTATGCTGAGTAGCGCATAGTGTACGGGATGCACTTAGAGGGCTCATTGCGGAGGTAAATATATTTAATAACGAGGGGTAAAGACAATAGAGGGGCGGAAGTTCGCGTGTGTCCGCCGGATGTCGGGCCACCGTCGATCATACTGCGTACCGGCGACCGCGCCGTGCAACCAAATCGATAACATTTACATAATCTGTTATCAATCTGTTACTTTTATCATATTATCTTGTACTAAAAAGGAAGCGTAATAACTTGAGCAGTTCCGGAGCTCTATATATCAAAATATCTCATCTGGGTGGGCTAAAAAGGCCACATAGCAATTCTGTAAAAGCAATTATTTTTTCATTTTCTAGTAGAATCCTTAGGTAGCAATTCCGCTAAATTTCCGTAAGATAGTCATACATTTTACGTCATTCATGACCATTTGCCAAACCGAATTGCGCTTACAGAATTGCTATATGGCGTTTTTAAACCTCAGTGTTTAAAAACACATAGCAACGCCTTTAACTATGTCCTATTATATTTATTTAGATATATATTTTTTCAGCATAATATTGAAATAAACAACTAATTATAAAAATCCGGATGTGAACAAAGGTATACCATTTCTTTTTACCTTGAACCGGATATACAAACAAATGCAAAACTATAGAAAAAAATATTTTCCCACGACTGGCCAACAATTGCATTTTCTCGCCTAAAATCATTACGTGATTCTATGCAAGTTGGAAGGCTTAATGTCGGCCAATATATTCATTGTTTATGACACCTTTTGTGTTAGGCCGCCTGCACAATAAAATGTTGAAATTCGTTTGCCGTGTCCTGTCATTGTACGGGCACGTAGGATCCAGGATAATGTTGATTTAGAACAAAATTCTCACGTTCCGTATATTATTGTAAACACAAAACCCGGGGACACCCGTTACGTTTCGTTTACCGCGTTCATTGTTCTATTATATGAGCTTGTGAATTGTAAACAATTGTAGTAAATGTTGAATGAAACTTTTTTTAAATCTGTCTAAAGATCTGTTACCGGTCAATGTCATGGAATTTCGTCAATTAGTGCCAAACAAAAATCAACCAATAAAGAAGTAAGAAAGGTAGAAACTAAAAAAAAGTTTACTATTAATGTCAGATAACAATTTGCAACCAAATACACTGGACCGCAAAGAAAAAGGGTCGGTTAGAAATTTTTTATTGATATATTTTACATTTATTAAAAATAAGAAGCTTGTATTATTATTATTTTATTTTCATTTAAGCACATTAAAATATTCTTTAATTTAGTCTTTTTATTTCATAAAGCTAGGTCAGGAACTTTTAAAGATATTGAAGATTTTGTAACCGACCCTTTTTTCTTTGCGGTCCAGTGTATAAAAATAAAACAAGACTATTACCGATCCGGAACATCTATTTCGTTCGTTCGGTCGATATTCTGACACTTACTTATTAGATGTGTCCATATGGCGCGCATGCCTCACCCGAGCACTCATATTATGACATTACGTCTATGCGTTCCGACGTCAAAAGTGAGTGCTCGCGCGAGGCATGCGCCTGATGAAGACGCCGCCATTTACCTACTATCGAAATATGTCAAAATTCGAAATCCGACGCCCGTACAAAACAGGCCGTGTCCGCACCGGTAAAGCGGTTGCGATGCGGCTACCGGGATATCTTTCTGGTGGTTTGATCGCTGTCGCGTCGCAATCGCACTACCGGTGCGATCCCGGCCTTAATTGATATCGTACCGGGCTCCTAATAGGCCACCAGATAACTATCACTCAATAATTTAATTGTAGGTGTTTGAAAACACTCATGAAGAATGTTGTCTTAGTACACTATCGCCCATCGCAATGCACCGCTGACAATTTAATAGCACCAACCAAATTGTAAAATAGTAAAGTTGTGGTAAAAAATCATAATTATTATTATCATTCAATGTCATCGTACCTGACTCGTAGTAATGAATGAATCCATTCTGAAGCGGCTATCCGCGTATCGCGTAGTACAGTCACGTACGATCGGCCGGCGACCGGTTGCCTTTTCAATACGTTAAACGATATCGACGCCATAGAACAAGCCTTGAGATTTATAGACACGTCTCTTTATTGCGGAAACATCAATTCATTGTCTTGACGTCATAGTACTTGTAAGAATTTATAATTGGCTAATTTTGGTGCTGTTAATACTTGCTTGATTTACAACTTGTGATTACGGAATTAGCACCTCATGAATTCATGATCAAAGTTTTATGGGTAACCTGCTTACCATGATCTGGCTGAAATCAATTAATTAAAAATCGATTTGCCATTTGTACCTATACGAATACAATCTTAAAATAAATACCGGAAAAATTAATAAAAACGATTTCTTATAGGTATCAAAGATACATAATAATCAATATTCATTTAATTTTTCGATTTGGAAGGTGTAAAACAATTTCATTTATTTTTGCAAGTCATTGCTTTCTAAATCTGTTACTGCTCATGATTTTATATTCAAATACTTTTCTTGCCAAAGCCATCAATATTCACGAATTTAATATTTTTAAAATCCTTAATAATTTCACAATTATCACGTTTAACAATCGTCCCACGCGTTCCGTTCTAATTCTGTTGTTTACTCTATGACACAGGTGCATTGCGGCAAAACAACCTAACACGCGGTTGACTCGGTATTGGTCGGTACAAGCGCATCGCTGACGTCACAGCGTGTCCGGCAGACCGGCTTCCGGTATGCGGGCGCGCTTCCACTCTCCGTGATTCATTTGTCAATGAAAACCAAACGACGGAACGGAATTGACAATGACGTTCGTCGTGGGTTAATGAATAGATGTGTCCATATGGCGCGCATGCCTCACCCGAGCACTCATATTATGACATTACGTCTATGCGTTCCGACGTCAAAACTGAGTGCTCGCGCGAGGCATGTGCCTGATGAAGACGCCGCCAATCATTGTAATTTCCAAATGCATAGTGAATTCCCTGCATGTTTTAGTAGCATTACGGAACACGATGTAGGTCCGTTTACCCACATAAAGACTTTAAAATTGTAGAAGGAACCTTCTGATCAGCAGTTGCGAATCTTTATTATAAAATAACATGTAAGATAATGATATTGTATTTTTAATGTGACACTAATAATTGTAACTCTATAAATTTCTAAACTATGCAGCCTGCTCTACAAAATCAATAAGTTTTATTTGTCGACCAATTTAAATAAACATACGACGGCCTAATTGGGCGGTGTTCCATCTATTCATCTTGACCTACCTGTGTTATCGGTGTAAAACAATTTGTTTCACTTGCGCAGGCGGCGCACGCGCCGCGCCGCGCCGCGCTCGGCCGCGACGCTATTGTTGTTATTGTTTTGGTGCGACGCTCCCTTTGTCATCTATTCAACGCTTTCAACAGTGCATCCGTGTTATGACCTTACACATAGACACGGAAGCACATAAAATAGCATTGTTATAAATAATGCGATCCATTATTATGATTATAAATGAATTACAAAGTGTTGGTTTTTCCATTTTGCGTAATAGCGTAGCGTAATTCGCGATCATTCTAAGTTCACTAACTACTAGGTAATAGCGTGGGGTATGCTCGCGATCATTATAATACATAGTTCACCAAATAAGTGCAATTAATTGTTAATTTAATTTAAAGTTAAAAACCATAAAGTTAATCTAATTTTAAACCATAATATTACGCTTAAATAGATGTGTCCATATGGCGCGCATGCCTCACCCGAGCACTCATATTATGACATTACGTCTATGCGTTCCGACGTCAAAAGTGAGTGCTCGCGCGAGGCATGCGCCTGATGAAGACGCCGCCAATAACAATAAATTGTGAATAAGAATAAGTAAATAGGCTATTAATTAAAAAATGGTTTTTTCTTACATTTCTCTTACCTGCTTTCGGAGTCCAGAACATACGCATGCCGCGCGAGGCAAAGGGCGAGTTAATCTAGACAGAGACGGGTATAACTGACATTATCAACATTATCGTTCTGTCTGACTAGACCAGACTAGGCGAGGCAAATGACAGCGCTCGGGTGAGGCAGGGCGAGCATTTGCCTCGCGCGGCATGCGCGTGTTATGGACTTGCTTACTGAATTACGATATTGAACTTACGCAAACTATTGAGATGTCAGAATAACAATGGACCGGGAACCACATGTTCGTCATTGTTATTTTTCCCAATGCCCACTTTCGGCAAGTCAGTGTTTACTGTTCTCATGTTAGTGCTCCACATTTCGCACTCGCTCGCTGTCCAAACAATAGTAGCCTTGCATCAATTTGTGCTTATGTTACATCAACGTTGAACAATGCAGTTAACACGATTCCCTATTTTTTTTTAGTGAGCGATTTCGACACGCGTCGCGCGCAATAAGCCGTAATCGATAGTTATAATGTGTTATGTTGTGTGTTGTTTTGTGATTATCATCGTAGCGACCTTTTATAACTATTCTTACAAACAATATCTAAGAAGGAACCAATAACATTACCAAGACAGAGGAGACATGCGAAGACGTATTAAAAGTAATAGATTTGTACTGAGACACAAAAATGCTAGCCAAATAGATACTGAAACTACAAGGCCACATTTTTCCTTTATTTTCTGTAGCCCTCTAAATTCACACGGCAATTATGTAAGAGCAAGTCTGTGGGAAAATCTCCGATAGTTACTCAGAAGCGGCGCGATGGTGTTTGCAATTTGCACCACGTGCCCACGGGTCTGCGCGGGCGCCTCGCTACTTCACACCAGCCTCACACTTCTATGAACTATTTCACCCTTCATTAGTTACATCTCTGGAAGTGATATTAGCTTTTTTTCCGTATGTGTGATGTATGCCGCGAATTACGAAAACAAACATTGCATTGTAATCCATGAAGGTACAGTCAGCAACATAAGTCGCTGAGTTTTTGAAATCGCTTACACACTTTTGTTTTGCATCAAATCAATATTTTTTCTGGATCTAAATATTATTTTAATGTGTTGGTAATATGTATTTGGTTTTGACAATCTTCACCAACGCCAACGATTACATGATTTATGTTACTTATTATTATTTTTTGTTTTAAAAGATTATTACGAGTTGGAAAAATCAATAATGTTCAGCGACTTATATTGCTGACTGTACGTTATGTAATACAAATACATGATTACTTAATTTAATTTATTATATGGAGGCTCTAACATGAGCATTTTATCGTCAGTCAATACGCAATACCCTTTAGTTCGAAGGTGATCATGAACAAAAAACCTTACAAACACTATACGAAGCAAATGGTTAACACAAAGAAACACTGCAATTTTCTGATATCGCCTAATCAACGACGATGTTATCTCATACGTTTCTATGAAAGCTTGCTTATCCGATTCGCAGTTTTTCGTCTCTCCTTTGTTCCCCGTCACATTAGCAAACGTCTCTATTGCAACACATCTTAATTATCTTTTGTTTGAGCGGCGTATTGTTGATTCGCTCATTGACCAACTTCTTGCAGCAATTTGATGAATGCTCAGATGCTACGGAAAAAATATGAACACAGGTTATAATGCATTAGGTATTATTGCAATAAATTCATGATCCAATCATTTGGATTGCATGAATTATTGGCTTACTATTACTATGAAGTGCTGTTCTGTTCTGGCTTCAAGAGGGCTTTCAAGAAAAATATATTTATTTTGGCTATAGGTATAGGTGTTCTTTGTAACTAACGACTATCACGGTAGGCTACGCCATAAAGTTTTAATTCCGTTGAAGTTAACACTGCTATCATGAAAACATACTACGGAAAACTATGAAAGCTCCATGGTTAGGCTAACTGTGGGTTGAATGCAGTTACGAGAAAACAAAAGACTGATAAATGTCATGTTGTTGATATAAAGCAGGGAACAAAAATCCGAGTAGACTAGTAGACAACTCTCGTCACCGAGTACTCTCTAAACAGCGATCGTATTACGAGAGGGTGTGATCTGTAAGCGAGCCCTCTGCGTTCCACGGGCCGTGGGAATCTCCGCACACTAAATTATTAACAAAAATATTGACCCGCTGCCTACTTAAGGGATTTGACCACTAGTTGTTTGCGCTGCCAGTTTGCCGCTCCCAACGACCGAGACGGCGACGTGTCGACGACTGCTTTTCAAAGTTTATGGGAAAACTCTGAGAGCCAGGGTTGGTAAACATTTGGTGTTTGGTTTTTATTAGGATTGACGTAACCTTTTGTGTGGTTGCCGATTGCTGGTATTTTTGGTGGGGATTCTTAATAGTTCTTTTAAAAAAGGAATAATAAGGTAGATTCCAGATAAATTACGAACTTTGATAATCTGCTGGCCTACTCCGAAATACGAACCTAACGTTTCGGCTGACGGATTGTCGTGATTTGACATTTCTTCTTTCGTTTTTCTCTACGATTTGACATTGTTTTGATCGTAAATCGAATCCGTACTTCGGACGATCCGTCAGCGACGTATTTCGGAGTAACCCCCCTGTTTCGTTCGTTTCTAATTTTGACACTAAGGAAATGTGTCAAAATTTAAAATTCGAAGCCCAAACGAAGCGGATTATTGCTTTCGTACCGTGGGTTATTTGTACAATTCCAGCTCTCTCTCACGCTCATAAACCGTAATAATTTAAGTAAATCAAATTTCTATATAGATCAAATCAAAAGCCACTCTACGCGTTGCGCGAAAGCGGATAATGTTCCTATTTTCTCCACAATACAAAATCTTATTTGTTTACAGTTGGCTTATAAAATACTTATAAAAAGTTTTACTGTATTTGTTTGTGCTAATTGATTGTCACGCACGAGCGGTCAACCCGCACTCTATCTAGTTCAAATCGGAGACCGCCGCAGTCCAATACAGTTGCATCGCTTCGGAATTACCTACTAACACTAACCAACGGGTGTTAATGTAGCATGGATCATTGGTCAAGTAAACTATGTTCTGAATATTAAAGTTAAATGAATAAACTTCATATATTATTTGCTAATAACAACACAAATCAATTCTATAAGGATTATAAACAGTTGTCTTTCCAGTCTAGATTTCGTAATATTTTACCTATAAGTATTTGAATGTTCCATAAAGTTTTCCATACAAAGTCATTTTGAGATTAAACAGCTCATCTAAAGAACCGATTTTATCGATTTATTTTAGAAGTTGTACCCGACAAGGCCGACGCTGCACCGGCATGGCAATTGCGATGCAACGGCGATTTGTATACAATTTTTTGTCATATATTTATAGATACATATTTGATCGCGGTCGCGTCGCTGTCGCATCGCGGTCGCACAATGGAAGTTCCATTATGGAACATTCCATTATGGAACCAAAACATACCTACTATCGCTGAAATCAGTGCACCTTTGCTTACCACTTCAGGAAATACAAGCGTGATGTTATTACAAATGACGGAAAAGGGGTTCTTTGTATACCTATTACTTTATTTATTGTTAATAGTAGGACTGAATTAATTCGCGGTAAATGAAGTTACCAGAGCGTGACATGTAACAGCCGTGGTATGCTAATTGGAGTGGTTCGCGAAGCCACTGAAGAGGTTTGGAACTAGCTGTTATTGTAGAAAGTAAGGAAAGCTCTGTTCACTTACCCACGTAATTCGGTGGGAAAAGCGTTTGTTTGCGAACATTGCGACTGGTTCCGCGGTATTCGGAGCTAATTTGGTGTTAGCTATGTAAGACTAATAGGGTGTGTTTAATTGGTTTTTTCAACTTTTCTAACAGAGCAAAATATATGAGAAAAGTTTTGTAGATTTGTAGAGTTTGTTACTTACACAAGACGTACATTTTTTAGTAATTTAGGTATACTGACACATAATGTCTTATTAGTGCCTAGTAGAAGTAGAGAGAGACAGTTAGTACTGCCTGTTCCTAGGTTAGTAACGTAAAATCTAATAAGTAGGTATAACAACGAAGCACAAGACTTCAACGAAAAAAACTACGTAGGTAGCCCTACTTAATCAGATAACTTTTTTAATGCCCGACTGCCCCCGAAGGGAGTTATGTTATGAAAGGAATCGCTATTTATTTTTAAAATTTCGAATTTTATAGGTACTCGAATCACAAGTCATAATAGAAAAATACTTACAAATAAAATGGAAAAGGCTCATTGATTTCGTCGCTTATTTACGAACAAACAGTAGGTACAGCATACATCATAATTGCCTACTTGTATCGGTGATTGATTGCTCTGATTACCCACTGCTTCTGAGGTCACGGAAGGTGCCTACCAGTGTTGTTATTTGTAAACTCGAACAATTCTCGTGTATGGGAATAATAAAATATTAATACTTACGACTTTAGTAATTTCTTCCACATACAGAGAATTGGATGCGAATATATTCGTTTTTAAACTAAAAAAGCTTAGTAACTATGGTTGATGTTGACTCATAGATTATAGGAAAAATTCAATATTTTTTAGGAAGTCTCGCTAACAGGGTAGACACTAAGCTTGTTTTTCACTCTAAACAATTACGTCCATGATGTTGTTCTATATCGAGTTCACTTAGTAGCTGCGTCCACGAGCTGAAAATCAAAGCATGTTGGCATGAGGGCTGTCACGACGTGAAATGGTTCCGATGCAGAGAGGAAGAAAAAACTTCCATATTCCGATGTAATAAAACATCCGAGCTTAACTCAGTGATATGAAATCACACATTAACTGTACTGGACTATGGAGAGTTCATAAAAAAATATAATGGCTACATATTAGGATCAAACACTAGGCATGGGGTGCTATGGGTTTGTCTTTGGAACTAAGCACTGATTATTTTACATCGTTTGTAGTTTGTTACATGGGAATCTCATATGAGATTATCTGCAGTATAGTAGCTGTAAGCATTGATAACCCGAACATTAGTTGCTAATCCTGAACTCCTAATAGGTATTCCCTTAAATATCATTTCACCAGTAGTGTCTTTAAAGAGTCTTATAAATGGTGTTTTGATAACACATTCTAGGAGGGCTAAGAACGCCACATAGCAATTCTGCAAACGCAATTCATTTTCCTGATTTTCTAGCGGAATCTTTCTGCAATTCCGCAAAATTTCTGTAAATAAAATAATTACACATTTTCCGCTATTCGTGACCATTTACCGAAATTTTGCAGAATTGCTAAGAATTCTGGTAGAAAATTAGAAAAATTAATAGCGTTTGCAGAATTGCTATGTGGCGCTATTAGACCCCCAGTTCCATAGTGATAGTGAACGAGCCAGTAAGGTCGCACGCGCCGCTCTCCGCGGGCGGCCGTAGCTATGTCTACCGGCAATCTTCCAATTGCTCGGGCGGCCGCCGCGGGATCTCCTCATTATCCAATAAACAGCGGCGCCCGATGCCGACCGCCACTGTGATCATACTTAAGTAGCAGGCAGAAGGTCAAAGTTGAGCTCATTGATTTTTAGGTTTGTGTTTCTAGGTGATTTAGGATATATATGTTGGTAGTTGTACTGGTGTATGTATCTAAGTAATATAAGAGACACGAATGTAAGGTTAAAACGTGGCTGAAACGAAGATTATCTACAAGTTGCAATCTGTACGCTAGAACTAGCTTTTCTTATTAATTCTACGTAATGAGATAACTTATTTACATCCCACAAGCATATCTGGGCTGCTTTAAGCGTCAATAAAATAGAATAGATGGTGGCCACGAACGTAATAGACCGTCTATGTTTGTAGCACCTTGCCTGAATATAAGAATGTTACAGGTAGGTACTTAGTACGTGCTTTTATGTTTCCTAGCGACTGTAGCCTAGGGGTGAACAGGTTGGGACTGCAATCAGAAGGTCCCAGGTTCGATCCCCGGTGGGGCATGCACCAATGGATGAATTTTCATCTATGTGCATAATTTACAGTTAGCTGACGGTGGGGGAAAACATCGTGAGGAAACCTATCTATCCCTCGAGATTAGGTAATAGTCAGTTCCTGTATACACGGCGACAAGGTTCACCACCTGTCACGTTGGGTGCTGACTATCTGGTGAAACGTAGGCTTTGAGTTGGTTAATACCTCCACAATGTGGTGGTGTATGGCCACTCAAGCCTCTGACTACCCCCGAATGGGGATAAAAGTCGTGACGTTACATTTTATGTTTCCGTATTTTTACTGTCGTCACAGCAATTCCAACAACGAATTACCAATCAACAATGCATACAAGTGGTCGTTATCGCTGATAACCCATACGTCATACGGTTACGTACATTTTCTTCGTATAACTTTCTAACTGACGTCAGCGCTCAAGGTTAGATCAATAAAGGCATTACGGAGAACGAGCCAACATTAAAGTTCCCGTACAAAATCGAATGGTCATAAAGTTGGTTAGTAATATTGGCTCCAATATTGGCTCTATGTTTAATAATGTGAGTTTGGTGGCGCCGGCGCCGACGCGACGGCGATGAAGAGAGAGACCACAATTACTTGGTATAATTCGATAGTCGGCACCGAATAAGAAATCAATTTCGCACCGGGTGACATAAAACTTATTATAGTTAGTAAACATTTCTGCTAACTTAAGTTATTTTTCTTTGAAAAGTAGCTAATCCGTAATAATTTTTCAGGTAATCACATTATTGTATTGCTTTTGTTGTATTTTAATTGATACAGGGTGTTAGGTAAGACGAGATACGTAGGTATTGAAGGAAGGTAGGTATTCAGTATTCATTTCTCATTCCATCATTCCTAATTATCCAACAAAAAATGAATTAATGACAAATTATTGAATCAGATGAAGTATGAAGGGAAAACGGATTGAGATCGTTGAGCACTCTTTCCAATATTTTTGTAAAGTTTTCTTTGTCATTTATTAGTGTTTTTTTATTATTTTTAATACCATGTAAGTACATCCTGTATAATCAAAATTTGGGGACCACGATTTGTTTTTCCTTTATTAAGAAAGTTTGAACTATTATAGTGGTCTTCACTACAAAAGGTCAACGTTGTTGATGGGTACCAGGTACTGATATATTGCTAATAGAGATAATAAACGTGATTTATTACGAAAGAAAAACAATGATTAAGAGCAACCTGTATATTTCGCTGCTCGTTACGTTAGGAAGTGTTTCAGTAAAGAGCTGGGTTCCTAGGAATCATATAACGGCCGCACTAGAACATTGGCTATGTCAAAACGGTGTCCACACCGGTCTCTAGGCAACCGCGCCATAGTTTACATAGCCAGTGTTTTAATGCGGTCGTTATATGACGGCACCGTTCTGGAGGAACCCAGCGCTTTAGGGCCTAGCTGTTTCAGACGCGTCAGATAACTTTTATCCGCCAGATTTGACAGTTTTTCAAATTTTATTGTTAGATAAAAGTTATCTGACGATTCTGAAACAAGGTCTATATAGGTACGAGATGTGAAATTAATGATGATAGCGTTATTACAGGTTGTTTTTCAACAATTAACACCATCACGCCTCTATTATTTGAAGGTGTAGGCAGAAATGTAGATAAAATAAGGATAAACTTTCAAATCTACTGTAATCGTGTGATGGGCTTCAATCGTGTAGTGAGAACACGCGCAAGTGGCCACATCGCATGCGGTGCGCGGGCGCATGTCGCCCGCCACGACATCCGAAGTATTTCCTCATTGGCGCACGCGCCGCGCCCGCACTGACAATTTCTTTTTGTCTTTCATTAACATTGATGAGCAGCATTATTCGTTTCCTGCGCATAACAGAGCCAGAATTCTGACTGGAATTCCTGAGATTAACTTTAATAGGGGGAGTGTTCTGCGAATACTACATAGGTACATAATAAGCTGTTACCATAGACTAACCGCTAAATTTGTAGCAATTTTAGCCAGTTTACAATGGTTTTCCAAGCATTACTAGGAACAAAAGTGATTTGTAAAGCCTGTGCAAGTCGATCGTAACTTTCTGTTTTGGGGGTAAGGGGCCATCCATAAATTACGTCACACGTAAAGGAGGGAGGGGGTCGACGAAATGTGACATTGTGTGACAAGGGGGTGGGAGGGGTCCTAAGTTTTGTGACGTCACATTTAAAAATCTAATATATCTAAATATTAAAACCGAAATTTGAATTTTTAACGATTTTAATATAAAAAAACGGAAAATTGTAAAAAATATGTGACGTCACACAGGGAGGGGGGATTCTCGCAAATGTGCCCAGCTGTGACAAGGGGGGGAGGGGTCTAAAAATAATGAAATTCGTGTGACGTAATTTATGGATGGCTCCTAAGACTAGCACTCCCATCAATAGAAATTCTAATTTAAATACGTAGTGTTAGGGCCATAAGATCAATTATAGCTTAAACGGGAGAGATTTTAATTTCTTTTCTTCCATATAGCATCGATATTTGAAACTCTCCACAATCAAACAACTTCCATTGATCTTATGGCGTTGAGTGTGCCATATTCAATATAAGGCATCTAGACCCACGCCTCCTATGATTGGAGTTCACATCAGCCTATCATATCACTTGTGCAAAGTACTGTCGTATCTGAGGACGCGTCATTTCAATGCGTTAGCTCCACGTCCCGACTCATTACCTTCATCCTGTCTCCAATTCCCTGCATACCCACCTACTCCAAGATATGAAACACTGACCCAAATTCCAGGAATGATAATCAGGTCGATAGTCAATCAAAAAGCATCTATTTGATCCAGTCCATGCGTTGTTATCGGGGCCTATACAAACAGAATCTCGCTCTGTTAGCAAGCATTGCTCTCAAACCAATAATCCTTAGCTTTTTTTCCAAACGATATAACCTTATTTGTTGAGTCGAATCGGCATCGCTAAATACAGGGGACACAATGTAAAAGCTTTTTGTGCAGACCCATTGAATCAATTTTGAGTTTTTTGCTCGCGGATTTCGGAAGCCGCAGGTAAGAGGGCCTAGATCCGGGTGCGTTTTTGTGTTTCGCTATTATTGTGATTTACTAATGTTTACAAATTCGCAATTTGGGAAGCAATAACTGTCAGGACGCATCAGCTGCGTCATTCGGCCAATTGGGTTACACGCACGCACGGCCGCGGCGTGCGATTTACGTTGTGTCGACATTATTTGAACTGCTTTCATTATGTACTGAAGTATTTTGTAAAGAATTCAGAACACTATGACAGTCAATTTACATTTTAAAAAAAATGAAGGCAAACAAGCGTTTGCCCGCCTGATTTTAAGAAGTTACCGTAAACTATGTGCTATGATGCTTGCTACACGAAAGGCATCGCTAGCGTGTTGCTGACCTAAAGGGGAGTGGAACAGAGGTATAGAAAGGGAGAGGGGGTTGTGCTTGTCTTTCTCACTCATCGTACGAAACACAACTAAAATACCTAGCTACATTACGCCGATCTCCTTTAAGAGGGTGGTACTAATATCACAAAGTGTTCATCGTAGCCTCTTATTTCACAGAATTCCTCAAATCTATTAATATTAGACGCATCACTTGGTAACTATAGCGATGTTGCCATTTAAAATGGCAATGAATATAATTGTGTAATTGTATATTTTCGTGATCCATTGCTGACGATTTGAAAGGGTTGGCTTGCATGAAATTTATTTGACCGTAAAAAATGTTTAACAATAGTTTTATTTCACTATCCGTATTTCATTCGTAGTTATAAACGGTCTCATAGATTTTGAATGGGGTTAAAGCGATTATAGCTAGCAATGAGGAAATTGATGCAAATAATCCCATAATGTCACGACTCCTTTCTGCATTGAGGATTTTGAGAATAAATACCGCTAGACAAACGTACCCCTACCAACCATAATGATCCCTCTCCCAAACTAAGCACTTATAATATGGATGATGAATGAGCCTAAGTTGGTGCCATACATTTTTATAAAGCAATCCTAAACATCCAGAAGAGAACGGAAGCACTGCTGAGCGCAGTGCAGTGCGGAGACTGCACAGTCGTAGAAATAGGTAATTTCAAATGTATGAATACTCAAAACGGTCAAAAAGAAAGATAAATCTTTTGGAGTAGTTAGTAAGTAACGTAACAAACAGCTGCTTAGCTAGTGGTCAGCTAGCAGCGGTGGCGTCGTCAACCGTGACTGTTGCGTGGCGCACCGCGGCATGTGGCGGAACTAACTGGACCCATTAGCATTTACCATTTACCGTAGCTTACTGTAACCCGAACAGCACTGGCACGCATGCTCTACAACTGACGATATGCTGATTATGATGCTGATAATATGGCTCTTAATGGTGCCTAAGTATCAAGGGTAAGTCGGTACTCAAATTCTACTCATATACATAATATACATATTTGAATAAGCGAACAAATGCACGTCTGTAGATCTTGCACACTTTTTGTATGCTTATGTGATGACGTATTAAGGTGGGAGTTACTTGCGGGCGACACGACGGCCGACGGCAGTTGTCGCCGTCAGTTTCATACAAAATTGTCACGATGACATGTGCCGCGACGGCACGACGCGACGGCACCAATTTCTATGAAACTGACGGCGACAACTGCCGTCGGCCGTCTTGCCGCCCGCAAGCAACTCCCACCTTTAAAGTCAGCCCTCAAATAATTGCCTTTGAGTATTCGGCGATGTATTTTCAAAACTCAAAATCGTGCTTTGTGGAGAAGTCAAGGAGAGGCCGTTGCTCAGGAGTGGGACACAAAAGTAGGCTAAAAAAACCTCAAACCTTAGAAATTAACAAGATACCATTGAGACCATTGAGATAACGTTTAGCTTGTCGTTGTACGACATTGAATTTCAGTTTGTTAGCATATGGATAATTAATTATTATGCTCGCAACACCCTCACTAAATCATATTCGCATTAAGCGCCCGTGATGACGCCCAATTATCACTCCATGTTGTTTGTTGATAGCCGCTCGCCTCTAGCTACGTGGATGTCTGGGTTACCAGCCCCTTAGAAACAAGGTGACTCTACCAAGCGTATCAATAAATCCTTACGCTAAAATGCTGTAATCTCATGTAATTCATTTGTCATTAACGTAACGTTAAGCAATTAGTTGAAAAGCTTGTAGAAGACATTCACAGCATTTAATAAGTTTTAGAGAGGAACCACGAAGAACTTCCCGATTTTTATACATAAAAAACTGCGCAATTAAAAGTGTTGTAGGTGTGCTAGAAAATCATTAGCTTAGTTCTTTTTAAAATTACGTTATTTTATTAACCCTGCAACGGTCAGATAGAGCTATTTGCCAGTTATTACAGGAAGTTACATATCAGCTGCCTAATAATTAGCAAGTTGTTTCTGATCTTTTATGGCTCTATGATTCTATGGCTCCGTCCCTGGCAACACCAGTGGTAATGTTTACTTTGTCTCTTGCGGCACGCTCCCTATAATCCCAAATAACAAATTATGAAATGGATGAAAAACTCGGGTTAAGCTGTCGGCGATTCCTAAACATAATGTTTGATTGTGCTCTAATGACAAGGCGCGGACTCCAAGCCACCTTTTGTGTAAGCCGACTGAGATTACTAATGGAGCGACACAAAAAAGCGTTTATTTTTACTGAGTTAAAGTCGAAAGTGTAGTATTTCCGAGATCGCTGTTAGTGTTTCGACTAAGGAGGTCCTGGTAATTGAGCAATCATCTACTCTAGCCCGTTGCGGTAAGCGACGCATCGAAAATAAATGAAATTTATTATTTGTTTTATTTGGCGTTGTTTAAATGTTGTGATGAAATTAGATCTAACGGTGTTCTTTATATGAAAGTCTCTCATAACCTTACTGATTATTTACTTGTTACCTACTTTAATTTTAAAGCGGAGGATAGGGTTGACTTGGTATACCTATTGCACTGTGATATTTTGATTTAACTATGTTCAAAGGTGGTAGAAATTTAGTTGCTAGTTATATCCCTCAGATCTCAATTTTAATTAAATAATAAAATAAGTTACACTAATTACCAGGAAAGTCCACTCGAAGCGCCAGCGTTCAAACTGTATCTAAAAATGTTTATTAAATTGAATTGATTCGGCTATTTAGCTGACCCCCGGCATAGAAGCACGTGGGCTGACGTGAATGGTGCTCATTGATCGCGCCTGTGATTACCGGCGCCGGCAACGACCGCAATGCTGCGCCCGCGCACACAACTCACTCTATAGGTACTAGAGTACCATGTTCCTGGCTGTAGCGGTTGGGTAACGATGATTGTCAAACACAGTGTCTAAATATAAGTAGGTAATGATCGTGACTGGGATCTATAAACTGGATTACTTTTATAATTGAATGTAACCAGATAATATACATGAATACTTTTTAGGTGACAGACAAGCCGTCGGGGCTACATAATCAAACGAGTTATAAATCAGGTTTTTACGTAATGTAGTATCGAATCATTATAGATGTGATTACTAATGATACAAGACAGGATGTAGGTTGAGCGTCTCTGGCGAGGGGCAATAGCACGACCTTGCGAATGTCGCGGAATGACTCAGTCCCCGGCATGCGATGACTCACACCTAAATAATTTTAAAATACATCAGCGGACATCCCTCCGATAGTAAAAGCTCTGTTCACCTGCACTGCACAGAAACAAATCGATATCCAAATTTAAAATATCCCTTTCAAAAAAACGCCCAATCAAACATCAAAGAAACAGACTAACCGCTCGTAACTATTTAAACGCCCGATCCACAGGATTAACGCCAGGAAATCTGACAACAGGATACGTCAATTTAAACTATTCGAAACTGAGAACAAATATGCCAAAGCGCACCTTACGTGTATTGTTCTAAGCGACGATAATATTCCGTTGAGCGTAGTACCCTACTCGTTAAATATAGAGGCGTATTTTGTGAGATCAAACAAAGAGAGTAAAGGATACTGTACATGATTCTGTGTAGTTAGTAGTACGTAGTGCATTGAAGTGGCAGGACGTGAGCGAGTAACAAAGGAGCTCGTCTAAACAGGCCATTAATAAGGAGGCGGCTCGCGGGATCCGCCCGGGACTTCCGCTGCATTCCGAGAACCGCTATCCCGGGACAAGACAGGAATAGCACCAGTGATACTTGACTGAACATATAAATGGCAATCAACGCACCGCGTCATACTTGGTGTGGAAGTGAAAGTGTGGACTTAGAATGAATGAGTCACATTGATCAATTGATTTATCCTGTTATAAAACTTTGTAAATAGGCTCATACTCATCACATTGTGTATGGGCTTGCGTGAATGAGGTAGTACTAACTTTTCACAGAAGATCGGCGTAAAGTAGCTATAACAGCTGCGTTTCGTGACGAGTGCGAAAGCCGGAAGCCCAACCCTCCCTCAGTCCCACTCCCCTTGAGGTCGGCAACGTGCGAGCAAACCTCTATAGGCCACGGTAACTGCTTAAGATCAGTCGGGTCGTACGATTGTTTGACACCTTAGCCATAAAAAAGATTAACCCCCCACGACCACCGCAAAAGATTTGAATGAAAGCAGTTTACAAAGCGGAATGCAATAAATCGTACATCACAAATAAGTACTACAGACATTGTTGACATTCCATCGAATAAGAACATCACTAGAGCTCTACAATTGTTTTGTACAAAACATTCGACGCGGCGGATCAAAAACGTAAAGTATAATAAATACAATGATGTGAGGTCTCCAAGACACCTCTATTATAGAAATGGGTGGAAGGTGGCAATCTCGGAGATCTTGCTGTGTGTTTACTGTGCATCATCACGTTTTACAAAAGGAGACAATTTATACGACGCGTGAGAAAGAAAGAGACGCAAATGTCGGCACGGACCACCTTGTTAGTAATAATCGGTTTACGAGCCTTGTCAAAAAATTAACTTATTATAAATTATAAATGGGGCTTAGTCGAGACAGGGCGGCGCGGTCGGATAGTTTATCGATATGATTTTTTGCCAAACACAGTCAACGATATTACTCTGGATCGTGGTCAGGAACAATTGTATAAATCATGACTACTATTTAAATAGATAAGTGTTGTGTAAATAGGTATGTGATATAAAAACCATTATAATGACTTAAATGAATAGGTACATACTTTTACGAGTAGTACTGCAATTAAACTGCCTGTTATTTGCTATCTTTATTGATGCACATGTCTTCTAATAATGGTTCGAACGACCTTCAACATATCGATAAAAACGCGGTCCCTCACTACAGGTGCTACCTGCCTCTGATTTTGTGATTTATCAGCAGCGAGAGCTTTTGCGTTGCATGCTGATGCGCCGAGAATAAGTTGTTCAAACTTTTTTTTTTATCTTTGTGCCATACACAGAGCGTTGTAGGTTACGCATATCTTATTCATATTTAATGCATATCGATAACAATTTTCACAATTTTATCGTGTCACTACTACTATACAAATGACAAATAGTAGGTAGAGCAAGCCGTTTAATTTTTGTAAAATAAAAATATTGTCTCACGACTATCCTGGGAAACAAATCTACGCAACAGGAAAAACTGTAGTACCTAAATTTCATCGGCTTTGTCCTATGAATCTCAACGTATACGTAATCGATCACACCTTTCCGCACGACTTTTACAATCGATTTTTTGTCCCGAGACGTGACCGATCCGTGGATAGTGTTCGATATCTCGGTATCGGATTATTTGTAAATAATCGATAGAATTGTTGGCTGCCACCGATCCGGAGCGCTGTACTGCCCGCACCTGCTGTCACGACGACGGTAGATCACATCGGTTGACCGGTGACTAATCGATTTCGTAACACTGACGACTTCATCGGAATTGTATCGACACACCGATTAGTCCGATACACGAGTTTATTAGACGGTGATCCCTTATTTCTCACGTAAATCTGTCTATAGGTAAGTACTTATTAAACATACCTATAGAAATCCTTCTGCGAATAATCTTTTTGCCCATGTCAAGGATCATTGCACAAGGCATAAAGCCATGTTATTTCCTAAAAAGCTCTCAACTTCGTTCTACAGAAATATTGCTGAGTGTAATAATAATGAAAAAACTGAGAATGTTCATCGACCTATGTTGCTGATCGTACCAAGTCAAGTGTTAATAAATACAAAATTTTAACGCTAAAACATTAATAACTGAGCGTCTATAACAGGCGAGGGTACTATATTTACTCATGTCCTGATATATCGTTATATATATTGGCCACCGTGACCGCATGGACTCGAACGCACTTTATTAAGATGTAGCGCGCCACTTTACCCACACCGAATAAAGACTGATAAGTCAATTTAACATAAATAATAGTCATTCCATTATAAACTGTATCGCTTTTGAAGTTAAGGCCGAAATTTCATATGAATTATTTTTTGAACTGAAATATGTGTTTCCGTCTGCTCACGTGACAAAACAAGCACATTAAAGCTTTTAATTTTAAAATGATCTTAAGGAACGGAGCTGCAATATTGTATTTTATTCCAACGGTATACGATTTCATATCAAATTATGTTTTGTTTGTGTTTTATAGCAATTTTTCACGTAAGTGGGGGCGAGTAGCAGCGGGGGCGCCGACAAAGCCCCCGGGGGGCGGCCACCGATTCCAACTGCGCGAGCGCATACCACGCCGCGCCACGGTAATAACATGACACATTTAGAATTACCGCCACAATATCTTTATAACATAATAATATTTACATGTTTTTATTTGGATTCTCATTCTAAAACTTCAAGCTATCAATCCTTGCTAAGTTAGGTAGGACTCGGGTCGGTCAAGGCACTTATCATATTTACAGGCGAGAAGTCTGACTTATACTATATACCTAATCTGGTTAATGGCCTATATTAATAATATAGATCTCACCCTGAAAGTATGTAAGCAAAAGATTTCAGTCAGCGGTCACAGGGTTTTTGAGCTTCTAGATGTGAATAATATATTGTAAGCGAATGTAAGAAGATAAAACTCTACTATGTTACTTTGGCAGTGCGCGGTAGGAAAATGCCATATGGGGCTACATATTTTTCAGAAGTTATCTTTATGGTTTGTGAATCTCCTGAATCCTTTAAAGAAACGTCGACTTATTTAGTCGTAAATGTTGGTAAACTTCATAGTAGGTAACTAAGTATGTAATTCATCAATGATATATCCGTTTAGGAACCGCAAAGCAAACCCTTTTATGGGAGTTACAACATTTGTTAATAGTGTATGTAGAGTTCAATAACTTTTCGCCTACGAGCACTACTGACCTTTTTACTCATTCGGCTTATTTGTACCGGGCTATTAACTAGTGCCGTACGATTTTCTAAACTGTTAGTAGGTTTTAACATGTCATTTTTATTATTGACGACAATATTAATACCTACTGTAATAGTTCTTTCGGTTACATAAGAATTTCCAAAATTCATCTTTGACAATGTCTATTATTATTGGTGCGTTCCATTCACTGTTAATTTTGTTATTTTCGTTATTTTTGTCCACAAATCACCACGTTCCACTCGCACCAACTTGTACTGAAAGTGATCATTATTATCGTTTTTAACATTTTTTGTGGACGAAAATAACAAAAATTACGGTGAATGGAACGCAGCATATCAAGCAACCAAGCAAGTAGAGTTACAAAAGTCAAATTACAATCCGTAACCAACTATTTTGTAAGGGTGAATGTACTATAAACCGTTCGACTGTCTGAGCCAGTCGCGCATATTAATGTATTTCTTAATCTTGATTGCCGGTGCCGTACTAATTAATCAATAAAAATATGAAGTACATAAAACACGCGTCGCGACGGGGTCAGGGCGGCGGGCGGCGGCGGGCGGCGGCGTGACCGCGTAGGATCGCGTTTTGGTCGCCCGCCCACGCACCACATAACCTATTGTCTGCCCACGTGCGGGCGAGACGACGGCGACGCCAAGACGTGATGTCACGTTATCAACAACATATATGTGGATAATTAACGTAAATAAAACTTAGATTGTCGGATTGCAATAGCAATTTTGAATCCGATATAATTATTAACATAAACTCCAATGCTTATTGGGACCAACAGAACTTTGAATAATACCACAGAATAGATAAGGAGTACAGAAGTTGCACTCCTTTGATCTTGAAGAAAGCCGACATTTTAAATTATTATTATTACCTAAACTTGCCGCGCCCGACCGCGCGCAATCTAAATTGTGCCTTGACGCAACGCGTTAGCGTATGTAATTCGCCGTCCCGCTGCCGCACGCTGCTGCACGCTACTTAACCTTCAATCGGTAGGGTTGTCACAATTAATAATAAAAATAAAATAGTACCAACATTTTTGTATTTAAATGTTAGATAAAACTATACATTTTAAAAAATTACAGTTGTTGCACTTTAATGTAATGGCTTCGATATTTTTTGTCTTTAAAATAGCGGTTATTAAATTTAATGGCAGCATAAATGCGAAATCTAACAAATAATTTAAAAATGTATTTTGAAGGGAAGCATGGACATGGAGTGGTGAAATTAATATGTTTTAGTAAATTAATAAGCGCATATAACAGCACGCAATAGCATGGGAACAATACGCAATAGCATAGCATGGATGCATAGTAGAATATCAAGCAACAGCAAGTGCAAGTCGCTCATTGAGTTACGACCGTTAACCTTGAATTTATAGTTCTCTCACTCGCTTTTTCCGCCGGTGGCCGAGTGCTCATAAAACGCTACGGCAACTAGTATCTACTTATATCGACTTAGGTAAGTGTCTAATACGAATATAGGTAAGTAGAAAAACTGGCAACACGATGGATCTCGTCAACTATGAAAGGAATTAAGGTAGGTAGGTATTCCGTAATCGATGCTAGTAGGTATAACGTGGTATAACCGTAAAAAACTGTCATTTCATTCTGTTCCAAATTACATATTTTCGCTTTAATTCCACTATTCGATCCTACCTCTTGTAAATAACGTCTACTGCACTGAACTATGAGCTTCTTTTTATATCTAAATAACAAAATAAAACTTCAATTAGCTTCAATTACCTTTCACAATCAGCTGGCAAAGAAAAAAAAAGTCAATTTGCAGTTTCTATAACTATTTAGACAGCCATATACGCCACAGTTCGTCTTGCTCGTCATTTTTAATTTTAAAATAATAATTCCAACGCGAGCGACCAACCAAAAGCGCGCGAAACTTTATAGCGCGTGTTCACGCCAGGAGCGCGGCGGCCATATTGAATTGCGTACAGACTTTGTACGCGAACCGATCGGAGCTAGTTCGACCGAAACCACAGAGTGACTGAGGCCTGATAATACGTCTCATGCAAATGTATACGAACTTTAATATTAAATGAATTCAAGTCTTCTGCGCGTGTTTTAGTCTACACACTACACGAAAAGGTCTACTGTGTATTGTTTCCCTATATCCACACAAAAATGACGGTTTTTCTTTACATGCCCAATGGACCACATTCAGGTAAGTAGGTACATATATTCCCCCGCGCAGCTGAAAAGGGGTAAGGAACTCTACAACCCACTAAAAGTATCTGGATAGGAGACGACGTGATCAGATGTGTTGCGAAACAATGTTTTGTGTAGAGTGCAGAGCCAAACATGCACAGGAGACGCGGCTTAACAGAACAATCATCCATCAGGTATTATCGGATTAAGTTGGACCTCAGCGCTGCATTTAACACAATGCTTTTGAAAATACCATTACAATCTTTTGCGGATTTGTCACAAAGAAATCTATTTCTTTGGCGGTGCTAATGCAGGGTAAACAACACATTAGCGGTCTGTAACAATTGATTACAGTGTCCGGCTCCGCCGCCTACGCCGTGTGGCTTATTTCTGTAATTTTCTCGGTAACCGGCGGAAGAAACGACTTGTGTGGTAAGGATCTTTCCTTAACTTAGTTCCGTTCGTTTTATGGTGTAACAAATGCTCATATGAATATATCAGTCAAACCATAACCGTTAAGATTCTACACTTTAAATTAATAGGAAACAACGGAATAGGGATTTTTACTTATAGTATGTTTAAGTACTACTTAAAAAAAATTGATGTTGTAAAAGATTTATTTTATATTAAATTACAAAGATATCCGCTATTAAAGTTTGCTTTTCTAAAGATATTTTGAAAATTATTTCACTGATTATCGTAATACTCGTAATATTCTACATAGCATAGGTACCTAATTACGCAATAAATAATAGTCAACATCCGAATAAAAGAATTTAATAACTTAAATTTAACAGGGTACCTAACTTTAAGTTAATGAACTTCATGTAAAATTTATGAAATTTAAAATAATAAAAGCCATTTATACAAGAATGGTCAGTATTTTTAGTCTTAGAACAAAGGCTAATAGTAAGCAATAAAGAAGAAAGGCGAGCGCGCCCCGTGGGCGTGAGAAAGCGGCGAGGGCGGGGGCCTGCGCGGGCGCTGCTAATGTACCAGCCAAACACGCGCGGCTCTACTACTGGGAGCTTTTGTTAACCTCGCCTATGTCAATAAACACTACACAATTAGTACCTAGTTAATTTTAAGAATAAGTATAATTTTAACGGCTTATTTTTGCGGAACGATTTCTGAAAATATAAAACCGGACCATTACGAGTGGGACTCACGTCCTGAGTTCCGTATGGATTTAATAGTGGTTGAATTTTCAAAAAGCGCTTAAGGTATACTTTTTATTTGTAATTAAATAGTAGCTTAATATAAATTTCCATGTATCTAACTTCAGAAACCCCTTACAAACTTTTACCCTCTACTTTAGCTTACTATATAGGGGTGGAATTTTCCAAAATCCTTCCATAAGTGCCTTTTAGATCCTCTATAAGGGTTCCGTTTTTCCTTTTGAGGTACGGACCCTTAAAAAAGTAGGTATGTTTGAATTGAATTACATATTTCGAAAAGGTTAAAAGAATGATCATGTGAACTACAATGGAGATAGTTACATCAAAAATACATATTCAATTGTGTCTTAATCCACGATCTGTATAAAATCTCGTGAGAACTGAGCCAGAAGCAAGTGGTGTGACGGACTGCCAAGTGCTCCCGGCCCTCGTATGATGCATATCAGCACTCTCTACTCTCACATCGGCGTCCGCGTCGCGGTGACTAATTGCACTTGCCCATCCACCGTGAAATTACAACATAGGAATGGTATTTCGAAACAATCTAGAAATTTTGATAAATTAAAAATGCATTACCTCTTTTATAGTGTTGTTACCTATTATTATTCAAATCAATATGATATATCAAAATTATATTCGTTCTCAAATATTTAAAAAATATTTTTAACATGTAAGATAAATTATTACTATACTACACCTCTACTTATGTGGTCCGCGGAGAACAGTCTTCCCGGGTCCGCACTAGGGACAGCCCTTGTGTCAATTCAAGACTGTAAACAAATACATTTTTGCTACTGAAAATGTTAATGTCAGTTTCGCTCTTGGCCATCGACACTGACACTGTACCTAACTACCAGTGCTATTTAGATCGAGATGTATCAACCCTCTGTTAAACCCATGGACCAATTACTAAGGGGACTGGCCCTAAGCAAGTCGGCCGAGTGGTCAGCCTAGTACTAACATCGTCATAAAACGAAGCGAGTAGTTTAACTATTTACCGGTAGATAGAAAAATGAAAATGAAAAAAACGACGACCACGTTTTTTTTCATACATATATCTAATAAGGGCACCTCTTTCTTTAGTCTTTACTCTGTGGTTAAACCCACAAAACTTAGGTAGGCAGTTAAAAAATTGTACGCCGTATAGGCAGATCATAGAGAGCTAAATATTAATGTAACCATGTTCACCTCTGTACTAACCTATGATTCACAATAAATTAAATTGAATTGAATTGAAAACAAGTGTTCTATGGTAGAATCATATCATCATATCATCAAGGATGCAAAGAGATAATTTCGTTCGCCTCAATATCTACGTAGTAATTGTTATATTCATGGATATTAACAAAAAAGTTCCAACTGATAAACCAGTATTCCGATCATGGTAATATCTAGGGAAGACCATCATGCAACCGTGACAAATAACAGCTTGCCATGCATTCTATTATTAATTTCTAATGTAGTAATCAACATCTCATCGGACATTCTCCTATAGGTCGAGGTTCGATTCCACTGCGCCTTTTAATCGCAGCACCCTGAGAACCGGCTTTTAATTATTACCAAAGCCACCAACTGTGTTATTATCTGGACGTCAAACACAGCACTGCCGACAATAGGGGCGTTTACCCTGTGTTTCTATGTGAGCTTGAATGGTAATTCGCGGTCATATAAGGACTCCATTCTGCATGGCGTCTCAGTAAATGCTAAAGATGATGTCTACCATAAAAATCATCTTTGTTTTCTTTTTTTATTAGGTATACCACTGAGTGTGGGGAAAAACTACATCCGTTTATTTCCAGCTGACCTTTGAATTCATTTAAAGTACTTTTAATTAGTTTCAATAAGATAATTTAATTTTCATCTACTCATTAACTTGTAGGTAATTGGTTATTTATTTCTCTAGACGAAAGCAATAATGATTTTGTGGTAGTTCTGAGGTGCCATGCAAAATATCGTGCACTACTTATATTAGACCTGATTATTCCCAGCAGTATTGCGTTATAATGATACAGCACTCGTTACTTTCTTCAACATTCCATTACCCGTGCACTTGTCCTTGAAAATCAATGTTTATTTATGTTATTTGTTTACTGTCATTCGTTTATTGTCGGGAACAATGGAGCCTATCTCGCGATTGTCCGCGGACGCATGACGAATCCAATTAGCAGCACTGACATATTCCGTCGGCTCGATCGTATTTATGTTTCCTCACAGTCGCACTGTAAATATTTAGTCCGGGCGTCTGGCTTTACCCTCGTGTTATCTCTTCATCGCGTGAACGATTTCATGGGCGTCGGGTGCGCGCGCGCCGACAACATACAGGATACAGACTCTGTAAATAACGATTAGAAAGTGGCACCTGAACGGTCCTTGAAACTTTCGTTACGCAGATAATCAGGAAGTTTATTTAGTGTAGCGATGTTAGACAGCAGACGCGTGCCGGTATGATAAAGGAGATAGCGCAGTAAATTAGGGCCACAACTCTGCTAACGATTAACCATTGAAAACCTACTGCATCACTAGTATTATCGTCATGAATTCTTCATTGTAAATCGTAAATTCTTGGCGTTCAGCATGTTGTCGGCCAGAGGACTGCTAACAGATGGCCTTGGAACAGATGGATGGATTTACAATTTGTAATGAAGAATTCACAAACAAAATAAGAGGCCAGAGGGCCTACTCTGTTTCAAACGAAAACGAAATTTTATTATATAAATTACATTTCTCATTGATTCCGACATTTCTTACGAACGAAATTTTTTTGACGTTTAGATTCGACGACGACGAAGACGTCAAACAATTTTCATTCGTAAGAAATGTCGGAATCAATGAGAAACGTAGTAGGAAATACGCGAATTTCGTCCGAAATGTCGTTTTCGTTTGAAACAGAGTAGGCCCTCAGTGGTTAAATGCTACCAGACTCGGGGCCCTGTTAGTAGTTCTCTCGCCGACAACAGTCGACCGCCAAGAATTGACGATTTACAACGAAGAATTGAAAAAAAAAAACCACGAATTCACGCTAGTATTCGTGACAGTGGTTTTTCTATGGTTAATAGTTAGCAGACTTGAGGCCAGGAGCCGATGCGCGCGAGTCGCGGTCGCGTGCGGCGCGGGTACCGACAGGTGATGGCGGTCGATTATCTGCTAATTTATACGCACCTCTCAACTTCTGTTCTCTCATATAATATTATTCATTTCGACACAACGCAAACGAGCTCGCTAAATATAGAGACCGGCATTCCATGGACAAGCCTTGCTCTGGACCGTCAAATTGTTTTATTGTATTTCGATAACAATTTCTTGTTTAAAATGTAGAGGTGGTCGAGCCAAGCTGTAGCCAATTGACTGCAGCTCGTATACGGGCTGGCTCAACCGGGGTAGATCAACCTCTCACAGAAATGCCGTAAAGTAACTATTTTAGATGCGTTTCGTACGATGAGTGAGAGAATTGGAAGCCCAACTTCTCTCCTCCCTACTTTTTTCTCTCCCTGTAGGTATCGCACTCCCCTTCAGGTTGGCGACGTGCAAGCGATGCCTTTAGTATTGCAAGTATTGCAGGCTACGGCAGCTGCTTAACATCAAGCGGGCCGTAAGCTTGTTTGCCGCCTTTGTTATTATCAACAAAAATATGTCAGTTAGGGGCCATCCATAACCATCCCCCTGTCACAGCTGGTCACATTTGCGAGACTCCCCCCCTCCCTGTGTGACTTCACATATTTTTTACAATTTTCAACAATTTTCAAAATTTTTCGTTAACAATTCAAATTTCGGTTTTAATACTTAGATATATTCGATTTTTAAATGTGACGGCACAAAACTTAGGACCCCTCCCACCCCCTTGTCACACATTGTCACATTTCGTCGACCCCCTCCACCCCCCTTTTCGTGTGACGTAATTATTGGATGGCCCCTTAGTTGCAGTCCTGTGGCTCCTATTTGGAGCAGCATTTGTTGTTACCGGGGTGATGTCACCGGACCCATGCCATCATCGTGAGGGGCCCGTTTTGGAATCTTTACGATCGCCACCTCCACATATTTGCAACAGTTCATTCACCGCCACGAATTTGAATGTCATTGTCAACTTATATTTATCTATTGCGATCCGATCCGTTGAACAGCGTCCCCGTGACTTTATAATTAGTTCATCATAGATTAAATTTGATTTCCGCGGGGGCGAACCAACTAGATGGAGCATAAGCACTAATAACATGCGGCAGCTGATACTACGCTGAAGTCGACGTACTTCAGTAAATCTGACAGCAACCTGCGGGGCTAATATGGACGCTATGCAATATTGCCAATGCAATTAATTTTTCAGATTTCCTGAGGAATCCTTAGCAATTCCGCTAAATTTCTGTAGAATAGTGACTCATTTTACGCCATTCGTGACAGTTTCACGGAAATTTAGCGGATCCTGCTGGAGGGTTGGAAAAATGAATTGCTTTAGCAGAATTACTGCAATTCATCTTTGTGACGGTATTAGCCCCACTGTGTGAAACTTACGTGCGGCGACGATAATATTTATATGCACTTTCTTAACTTACCTTAAGGTATTAGAATGCTCATGGTTGATGACATAACGTGCACCTGTCTGTCTAAACTATTCCTGAAAACTAATTGGCATTTCGATGCAGGGTGAGACTTAGAAATAATTAAGGCTTCACTCATTACCATACTCACTTTACATAGTTGTTCTTATCTCACACGGAATATCCTTTGGAATTTCCTATGACTGCATATATGTAGGTATGTCATGTTCCGAAAACAATCATGTGTCAATATTTTATATTCAAAATAGAATACTTTTAAGGAGTATGATATCATCATGCTATTATGTAAGCTTATCGAGGTCGAAATGAACTTCCTCTAACGATAAAACGGGTATTACACCACCCAATATTTATCGGAACCCTGATCCTAAATCAGGGAGGTGTAATAAGAGTTAGGGACTCTTGTTTAGAATTAAAGATTTAGGGACCTAAATATCGGGTAGTGTAATACCCGAAAAAATTTTTCGATTTCAAGATGTGTTGTTATTGGTTCTGTTTCATCGATTCGAAGCGTTAAATTTAGACGTTCGTTTCAACCCTTTTATTAGTTTATCTACGTAAACAAAGCTATCTGAAGGGCACAGGTGCGTGTGAACTTGCCGCGCGTGAAATTACTGTATTTGCTCCGGTGTGGTCTTGGAAAAAAATACTGTTACGATTACACGATCCATCAACCCCCAGCGGCAATTCGCCACGGCGACCTCCGAACGCATCATCATTTGTCCCTCCTGGGTAGGTACATTAGCCCTCCGAGGGTAGGCTTTTTGTCCATACTACATTTCCCGAATCGGATCGTTTAGGAAAGTTAATGCATTGAAAGATATTGCACCATTATTTTGTTTTTCGCATTTACAGGGGTGATCGTTTCTATTGAAGATTTAGAAACTTTGTATCAAAAATAAAAAAGTTTAGTCCGTATCTAGCTTGTCTTTCACATTGTGCTCAAGAAACAATCGGTGTTAAAGGCTATTCAATTGATCAATGGCAACGAATAGAAATTAAATTAAAATCTTGATTGCATTTTGTTGTTTTTTTTTTTGGATTAGGTATATCATTAGATCAGTGGGGTTAATACCGTCACAAAGATGAATTGCGGCAATTCTGCTAAGCAATTCATTTTTCCAACTTTCCAGCAGAATCCCCTAAATTTCCGTGAAACTGTCACGAATAGTGTAAAATGTGAAATGTGTGTGTGTGTAAAATGTGTGTGTGTGTATTCGACAGAAATTTAGCGGAATTGCTAAGGATTCCTCAAAAATCAGAAAAATGAATTGCAATGCAATTCATTAGCAATATTGCATAAGGACCGTATTAGGTCCGCAGAAATATATTTGAAACGATCAGTTCGTTTGATTCGGTTTTGATCAAAGGCTTCTCTGACTACGGATTCCCTATATTATGATTAAAAAATATCGTATGTGTGTAAAATACAGCTAAGGTACCTTTTTAGAAACTACACGAAGTGGTTGGGAGGCTTCGTCAAGGGTGGGATCAAAGTGTGGCGGCGGCGGGCGGCGAGGTCCGGCCGGGCGCCAAGATCGCAACGATATCGTCGCTAGAACAGTAATCGTCAATAAAATCTCAATTTAGATGGCAGCGATACCGTGTGAGTTACGGACGGACAGTCAGGCCGAACACGAAAACTTACTCGACGAAGGAATGCGCCCCGTGACAGGACCCGCTAACGAATTAGGTACTCACACGTTTTTTTTATTTGACGTTTAATTTGATTATTTTTTAAACTTTTATGACCAAATGGAAAATTTTCTACTTCTGCACTACGTTGTATAAGGAATAGATTTCAACGCGTCATGAGAGTATAGGCACGTATAAGCTAACATTACTATTGAAGTTTATTTTTTCCTTCCTTATCTGAAGATATGAATTAACAGTTCTACGATCAAAGGCTTAAAACTTGAACTCGGCAACCGCATTTGTTTGGATCCAGGCTGTGTAAAAACGTTGCTTATTTTGATAGTAGATACTGCCCAATGAGGATCTAGGTCCAGGCAATTCGAGGTATTGTACGACCTCGAATTGATGACGTCTTGCTTGACGCTTCGCCGACAGCGGCACGCCTACGCCTATTTATAAAATACCTTTTCGTCTTTTTGCTCCCACCCCGCTGGCCAGTCACAGATAAGAAGGACGTCAAAGTGGGCATTTAAAAATAAATTTGTCGAAAGTGATAAATGATGGATATAACTTTTATTATTTCAAATTAAATTAACGATCCGAACGGAACGTCTACCTTTTCTCACATTAGAGGGACCTTATCTGGAATGATTGCTTCCATTACCATGGAGGACGGACACGTTGTTCTGTAGGTGAGGGAAGATAAAGAGATTAATGCGTAGAGCAATTAATTTTGATTGAGGTGTGTTTTATTAAGTAATTGTTTTTGTTCCCAATGTGGATTTGAAACGCACCATGGAGCTCTGATTTGTTGATTGAACTTTTTTTCAGGAATATATCTCGTGCGTTTATGTTTCTTTCACATACAGTTTTATTCAGACTAAAAAAAATGGATTATATTGTTTAGTTGGTTATAACTTTTGCACCTTTTACATAAGTAAGACATTTAGCAGTTGTTTTTTTTAGTTACAAGCTTAGAGGGCAAGCTCAATTATTAATCAACCTGAAAAATGTCACAACACTGAAATGTTTGTGATTTTGTTCTCTTATTTTACTTTTTATGCCTATACTTATCCTCAATAAACTCAAAGTCAGAGCCGTCGAGTTTTTGGCAAGCGATTCCGATAATATTATGGCATGTCAAAGAGCCATTTTGTTGTTTATAAGGGTGGCCGATAAGGGACGTTAAAAGCTAGAATTAAATGTTATGAGTGTTGGGAATTATGTTCTGCGTGTGACCCGTTCCCACAGCGCGCTTTAATACATTTTCCATGTTACAGTTAGCGCCCCATAAATTGAGGATCAGCGGCGACTCACACGGCTTTTTTGTGACGGTATAGGTACGTTGATCGCTACGTTCTGGGTTTCTGATTTAAAAAATCCTGGAGCCAATTAAATAAATAATGTTCCATGCTGTGGAAATGAAGATCTTTACGTTATTTAAAACCTTCGTTAGGTCAAACCTACTTACTTTGGCGCATATATTTCTTAGGCCGGATCCGGGACCGCACTGATAAGGCGATCGCTATGCGGCAGCGATCAAACTCCTATGAACATATGGCGGTGGCCGCAACACATAAGCGAAAATTCGTATAGAAATCGCCGGTCTTACCGGTGGTGGGGCCACGGCCTTATTGCCTTGCTTATTAGTGTGCGTGCAAAGATCACTTTGTGATTATTTGATGCTTATATTGTTCCTAATGTTTATTTACTATATTAACAAACGCCGTAAGCGCTAACTAAACAGCAAGCGTTAAATTTTTCATAATTTCGATGCCGAATCAACGTAATGGAGTGAACTAATTTCCTGTTAGGAAATTGCTAGGCCGCGGCCCTCGCGCGGTTTCAGCTTCTGTTCGAGTCACCGGGGGAACATCAATCATGAGTTGCTGGAAATACGTTTTCTTAACAATAGAGAAACAAGCTTTTTACGGACCACGTTAGTCATTTATAATTTTACTTTAAACTGGACAGGCAAGGGGATGGGAATCTACATTAAATTGCTTGTATCTATAATACCTAGAAAGAGAATAGAAACAAAACGTTTACAACTTGGTTAGGCCCTCAGCTAGCTACCTACTGTGTACTTTTAACTAAATGTGTAATGTAACGTGTAATTTTAACTTTCATTATTTCAAACTTTTAATTGTTTCAAACAGGTTGTCCTGTATAGGTAACACTGCAAGTGCCGGAAACAGGAACAGCCAGGAAAATATTAAGAAACTGAATTTGGCTCCTTCGTTCTACATTTTTGGCATTCGTTAATTTAAAAAAATTCAAAGTAAAATTCCAAGCCCGAACGAAACGGATGATTGATGTAGTAAGTTGCCAACGACTAAACAAGGCTAATTTAAAAATTTTGTCAAGATACTTAACATGAATGAAAGTTATTTAGAACAAGTCTCGTAGTCGGTTCATTCATACAAATTTTAATCCCAGAATAGCGTCCTTTTATCCACTAGACATCCGGCCGCCAGATGAGCTAACGACGACAGAGTGAAGAGCGGAGGAAAGACTTCTATGCGTTGCCAACATGTTCATGATGAGTTGGACGACTGATTAGTTAGAAAAATACAGTTCTGTGTTAAAGGTAAAACGATAGCCGTTATACAACAGATTTACTTCTCTTTATTTATTACAAAATAACCGTCATTATCTACTATAGTGGGCACTAAGCACAAACAATCCAATTGTGTTGCATCGTTTTTGCATGATGCTTAGTCAAACGGAAAAAAATGTAACTTTGAAAGAAAAAAAATATAATTGCTCCACAAAAACAAGGCAACATTACAGAGTTTACGTAAGATAGATGTGGGAGAAAATATAACTCTACCTCTTTGCGTTATAAGGACATAAAAAATATGTAGTTGTATTTGTCGATTATCCCCAAAACAATTCAGACGAATGGGCATTACTTATCGTTTTTGAATGACATTAACAGAAATAAAAATTTGAGTTCAAAGTTAATATATCACGCGGTATCGAGCGGCGCGGGCGCAATGAAGTCAGTATAAGTAATGTAGTCCGGGAATTTTGGTAGGTCCGAACAAAAAAGCGCGAGGTGACAATATAAATAACAATTTGGCCCACCCCGTTCGAATGTGGTTCGCTCGGATTAGCATAAGAATGCCGCATCATGAACGCCCACGACCCTACACTGTCCCTCGTTGTCTGTTTATACCTACATTGAATTTAATTTTGATTTACGACCCTCCACACCGTTGTAAGTAAAATATTTTTTCCGTGAAACTGATAAAAAAGACGGCAGCGCTAGTGTCAGCTGAACAACAAGCTATACTTATTACTTTTGTTCTACTTACTTGCTTTGGTAAGGACTAGTCAAGAAACTTTTCTTACTTACTGAACCTACTGAATTTCAGGGAACTACTTTCTGCAATCTATAGTTACCTTTACTATTGTACCAATTCTATTCTGTTCTATTTAAAAGTATGTCCTACGATAACGTTGGCAATATAACTGGCTGCGTCTACATCACGCGCATGCCGTGCCCGAGCACTCAGTTTTGACGTCGAAACGCGTACACATAATGTCACAACATGAGTGCTCGGGCGCGGCATCTCAACGCACCAACTGACTATGACTCTACCACGAAGCTTTAGGGAACACTGTTATATAAAGCCTTGTTTTTCTATCTATAGAAGTGTTTACCTTAAGGCAATTTATTTTATATAGGTGTCATATTAACAAAAGAAATGTGCCATCCAGTTGCCGTAAGTATAAAGATCTATTGACTCTACTTCAACTCTACGAATTGATTGATTAAAAATAACTATGAAACCTGAAATTGGACACGGCTGTATCCCAGCCAATATGATTGTACGATATTTATTCAAAAAATCCAGGATTCATTAAACCCTTTTTAAATAACTTAATAAAAGAGGTCTGAATATAATTCACGACTGACATTAGTACGAATTAAAGTGCTTCTTAGGATGCCTTTATGCAAATATCGTTAAAAAATATCGCCTACCTCTGGCGATTAAATTAATTGAGCTTATGCTTGCATTTGGCATATTCGTGCATTAACGTGATAAATTAGGGTTAATCAGATCATTCTAATTATTTTAAACAGCTCATAAACAAAATCGGCGGACTTCTTTGGCTTAATTAACGCTTATCTTGGCAGATTCCTTCAATAAATTATGGACGATCTTATGAAAGTATTATATGGATACAATAAAAAATAATTTAGAGTGGCATTAGTGGCATACCTACTGACTGACATCGGTTGAGGTTGATTAGGGCCTATTCTGAAATCCAAATTAATAAAGAACGTTTAACGTTATTTAAAATCTCACAGAAACTTTATCTACCCCACTTATATCGAGTAATTAGTTAAATATGCGCCAAGATCTAATCAAAATAAAATAATAAACGACGCTGCTCAGTGTTAAGCCGTATTTAAGATAATATATTTAACCATACAAAAATAAATGTCCACCTAATAAATCGTGCTGTACCTTATCGACTTTCGAGACGCGACAGTAAGGACCCGATAAGGACGCTGGTCCATTCGAATAAAGCGTTTCAAAATCCTTAACTTTTATGTTTGCGTTCAGTTTCCTTTTATCTGCGTTAGGTGAAACGTCGTTTCTGTCCAAATTGCGTCTAGAGACTTGTATAGACGGTGAGCGGGCGCGAGCCGGGCGTAATCGGTGTTGCATCTTAATTTAGTTGTCTTGTATTGTGGGAGGCGGCGGTATGGCTATGGGACAAAACTAACCCACTGCGGAGGTAAAGGACGCCGGGTCGGACTGACGCATATATCGTTATATTTATTACACACGGTATAAAAACATTTTATTTGCTTAATTGGGTGGGCAGGCATATTATGTATACCACGGATAACGAGAAGCGATATAATGTACCTACTCTGTGTGCGATACGAAATGGTAACATTGTTCGAGCTCAAGTCGGTCACCGCCGGGCTCGCAACTAGTCATCAGTGTGTGCCAGAGTGTAATGATAATTAATAAGTTAAGGCGAAACGTTAAAAACAACTAGGTACCTAGTTAAGTAATGCAGTTTATTCCTTTAGGCATAGAGTTAAAAACTTACCACATTGACGAACTCTTGAAATGTAATGGCGTTGCTGGTAGCGCTCTGAGCTTTGTCCAGGAGGATCTGAAATAGAAAACATTTCATTTGAAAATCAAGCCTAAATAATCTTTAGTTTTCTATATCACTAGTCTGAGGTACAGAATGAGGTATTACCTCTCGTTTATGTGGCTGAACCTGCGCTATGAAATCTGGATGTTGAAGGGTTTGTAGGAAGTCAGGCCACGGGATCTCACCGAACCCCTCCGGATCGAACTGCAACAAAAAACACCTATAGATAGGTACCCCTTGATTGGTCCGTAGAATACTTGATACATCATTGCTGGTCATAAACCCACCTATGTGCGTTTTGTGAAAACGGCAACTCGTAAACATGAGGATAATAAATTTCTTGTTTTCATTTGGCATAACTCTACTTCATAAGAACTGATTCAGTGACTGAGTGACTCTATGAATATTGATAACGAACATTATTCTAAACGCTCGTAAAAGCTGACGACTCTGTCATATAAAGATTCCAGTTAAACCCCGCATATTTCATAAAAACCTGTCGTTTACGATCCGGAAACAAATTTCAGAGAATATTCTTTGTTTTTGACTGATTAAAATGTACAGAAGCGGGGTATAAAATGTTTTATAAGTAGATAAAGGGAGGCGGTGGCGAGCGGATCAAACGGTGCGGTGCGCGTCACGTACCGCGCATTGAGATAATACGAGTGTCGAGATGGGGCGCTTGTTTTTTGTCGGCCACTGTTTTGGGAAACGCATGAAGTAAGTGAATCGCACATGTGTGAAGTAGGGAAGTTCAGACGCGTGATGATGTTCGAGGTGCCACTCTGCAATCATAATCGGGTGCGATCCTACGTGACCGTATCGGGACGGGTGTAAAATGATAAATTGCCAGTAGCTATTTCCAGGTAAATAGATTCGTTCTAATCTAAATTTTTATAACTTTGTTCGGAGGTTTTTTTTCTATGCGTTTTATGACTCTACTATAGGGAATTAGACAGAGAACGACCAACATAGGTATGATCTAGCAAATAAATGATTCAACCTACTCACATATCCCTATATCACCTATTGAAGGTTCACAATTATTATTAACTTGACGAAGTCAATTGTAGAGATGTCTAAAGTTTTAACGTTATTTTTAGAGAGCAATTAGCCGGGCCGGCCAGGTTAAAGATTGGTAGGTACATTACCCATTTTACCTATTACCTATAGGTATTTACTCTGATGTTTACTGTTTACTAGCAGAGACGAACAGGTAGCGAAGCCGAGATATCGCACGTGGCATCAGCGGTGACACGCCGTTTACTTTAATATATTGTACCCGGCATCACGTAACACACCATGCGAGACATTTTGCTTGCCTTTTTTAAGGCACTCATATCATCTTAATTTATCACATGTTTGTTCAAGAAATATAGGTGCTATGCTACTGCAGAATATAAGTACCTACGCACTTAAATTAGTAAGGTACCTACTGACAATATTCTCATGATCTGCTAACATTATAAGTAGTTAGGTATGTCAATCTTTTCAAGTTAAAATATATATAACGATGTAATAGGTACTATGTTTATGGTGGATACTTACCCTATCAAACAGGAGGCGCCATTTCTGAAAAAGAAACAGAGAAATTAGTATTCATCTACTAATATTACAAAAAAAAACGCATCACATCATCAAATAAGTTCTCACTTATATTATGAAATACAGTTATTTCTATCGGCCATAACATTTTAATACATCAGTGTGATGAGTTAATTAAGACAATAACACATATTCCCACATACCTAATAATCAACTAAACGTGCAATAACCTCTTGAAAATAACTGTACCTACCAAAATTTAATTAATGTTTATTGTGTGACGCCACTGCTATTGTTTTCGAGGCGTTGCTCAATACTCAACTCACATCGTGCATCAACTCCCGCCGTATTTCCGCCTCGTCCAGCTCAGAGCCGAGGTCTGTGTGATCCGTGTCGTAGAGCGGCTCCGCGACCCGGGATATGGAGCCGAGCGAGTCCCGGGCAGACGCGAGCGATCCCGTGACAGTGGGCAGCACGCCTGCCTCGATCCCGGACTCCATAGAGGTGTTGGTCGAGAGGATAGTGGCCGCGGGCGGCGCGCGCACCTCGCCGCCTGCGCCACTGCCCACCCACACAGACATCCTGCTTGCAACACCATCCACTCTACTAATCTGAACCCTCTACTATAATAGTTACTCTCCCGACATTTTATTACGTCGTATGAAAATGTTCCCAATATTTTCCTCTTGGACAGATTATTTGGCCGAAATATCGAGATTTGGACGCGTTTTTTGGACTTTTATAACTATGCGATGGACAGAAGTTAGTGAATAAAAACAAGTGTAGAGATATGGAGGAAGACCGTAAGGCACGTCATTTGATATTGTTCGCTCAGCCTGATGCGCCTGAAACAAAATGTTATAAAGTTTTTGACCATCCTTACCAGTTAATTATATCTTACTAATATTATAAATGTGAAAGTAATTATTGTCTGTGTGTCTGTTACGTTTCGCTATTAAACTGTTAAACAAATTTTAATAAATTTTGGTATAGAGATAGACAGGACCTTGGAAAAGGACATACTTAGGCTAGGTACTTTTGTTGCGAAAATAAATCTTGAAGTGGGTGAAATAGGGGGTATGGGAGACCAATAATTGCTCAAGTTTTTCTTTTCTTTTTTCCTCCACACCACTCTGTCCAGGGGAATTTCCGGCCACATCTTATCACGTATACCTACCTACTAGGGCGTATAAATGTATGTCTAGGTATGTAATGTGTCTGTATGTAATAATAAGTTAGTAAGTACAAACTTACCCCCTAACTCTCGATTTAAGTTGTAGGTACTTGACCTTAAGTAAAACAATTGGCATCTTTGTGTGTATTTTGACCTCGAGATTTAATAAAAAGTTTTTTATTTGACTAACGGCTTTATTACTCACTCAAAGTTCTGAATAGTCTTGAATAATTAACAAAAGTGCCCCGCGAGGCTAAAGTAAAACTTAACCGTCTTGTTTTTTTTTTATCAAAGTTCTTATTTAATTGTCAATAAAGTTCGTTATGGCGCAAATAATATTTACCAAGCACCGAGATAGCCAATCAGCTGAGGGAGGGAAACGTGAGCGAAACACTGAGGGCTAAAGGGCTTCAACCCTCTTAGGGTTGCCATGGGAACGGACCGCAATTTCATACTCCGCTTCACACTACGTCCATTAAACGAACACGTGATTAGATAGTATTTTTTTGTTAAGTTAGGTACACTGGTTAAAATTGTTTACACTAAAGAGATTGCTATTTATAGTGCTTACCTACATCTATTTTTCCTTTCATATCCTATAGGTACCTAATAATAGAGAAATAACTTAATTAGTTAGTAAGCCTCCCAAGCCCAATGTAATACGGTTGTATCTACGTGATTTATTTATAAATCTACTATTAAATGAAATAACTTGTTATTTTGCAATCATTATACTTAATAATATCCAGTAATTCAATGTTTACCTACTTCCTCAGTAAAAAACCGGAACATAAACACACTTAGATGAGTATAACCAAATTCACCGACTCACCTTAATTTTCTAATCGATCACATCACTATCATAAGGGTAACTGTACACATGGCTTCATTTCCAAAATATAAAGGTACTTATTAACATGTTTCGTGTCAAGAAAACATTAGGTTTGAACACGATGGACATTTAGGTGCACGTCATAACACTTTGTGGCAGTGAAAGTGAGAATGGCGTCCAGATTTCAGCGCATGCGTGCTGTTTAGGATCACAAGAGGGTGCTCGCAATGAAATATGTATGAGGCCCATTGGAGGCCCTTTGAAATTCTGTGACTAACCACAGTGTAAGCGGTTGTGGAACCTTAGCATAATATTTGCCAAGTATTCACGACTTACTTTGCGCGCTGTTTCAAAGGCTTTCACCTTACAGCGAGTGAATGTAGGTCATAACGCATACAGGATGTTCGGTTTTGTTAAGAATATGGTACCTAATAGGTTCGAAGGTATGTGCGTAAGACTGCTTATAAGATTAGTTAAAGCATTGTAATTTTAGGAAATTAGGTAGGTAGCTACTTTCTGTACCTCCAATCTTCTTCTTATCGTATGATTAGTGCCCAAACTGATGTCAGAGTTGTTCAAGCCGCCCGAAGGTCTCTGACAAGGCTTAACGACTGCTGCTTAGATGACAACAAACGGGCCCGACTTTTCACGTGCCCTCCAAAGCACGGAGACGCTCAGTTCAAATGCCACTAAATGGCCACCCATTTTTGACTGACCTTGCCAAGCGTTGCTTAACCTCCGATCGGTTACCGATCAGTGATTGCAGCTGGCTATGAGTGCCTCAACGTAAGCGTGGGTAAGCTCATCACAATATCACAACCACAGAAACACACAGGCCCAGAGGGAGATGGCTGGATGAGTTGGACTTCTACATGAAGGATTGGCCCACTATTGCCATAAACAGATAGGAGTGGAGGAAGGAAAGGGAGACCGAAATCGGTGGAAACATTGCAAGGCACCAAAATCCTATCTTGGCCGTTGGCAATATCACATAAGGCCTGTTTTTGTAGGTATAATGATATTGCTTGTAAAGAGGCCATTCTCACTGGTGGCGGGGTTTTCAGAATTTTATTTAGTTGATCGCCTGAATGATAATTAATAGCAATAATCATAACGACGACACGGTCGACTCAATAAAGTACCAGGCTACCTATACTACGTTAGTTACTACGTTCTACGTTACTACGTTCATTAGTAAATTTCTATAGTTATGCAAGAAGATGAAGAAGTACTAAATCGTAATGGATAAATTCTCTTTGTAATAAATCTAAAAAAATATCAGTCTTCAGGCTGGCTACCCACCACCGCCACCAATGCAGGTTTTTTTCTAACGCCAACACTCAATTATTCTGTCAAATAATGTCAAGCAATACGTCAAATCAGTTCAGAAGTCAATCCTGATCTGTCATAATATTTTGTTTCGTCGTGGAGCTCGCGAAGTGAAAGAAAATTATGTAAGAAAAACAAAAATAAAGGGAAATTTTACGTCGTAAAACAAGAATTCCTGTCATTTTTCATGATTATGCCTACTGGCCGTGCTGTTTTGTTGTTGCGGCGACTGTCGACTGGTGATAACAGGTTGAAAAATCTAAATTTGAATCAGAATACTACAAAGGAAACGCTGCTTGTAAACCCGGTTTCCAATCACAGAGATTTGGGCCTCCCTAAAAGGTATTATAGCTTTACTATTTAATAAAAATACCCTACAACATAGAGCAATTAATTTTGCATGCATTAATTTCGCAAATGTGTATACTGTATGCTGTTATATGACCTTGTTTTTGTTTACTTAATGTGTTTACGAATATAGAAGAGAAGGGAACCGTTAATCATGTTATAATTTATGTATTGAGGAACCAGCACATAAATAGTAGGTAGCCATTATTATACACAATGCATAAACATGAATTAAATTGCTTTCCAAGATTGTTACGTAATTGTTTGTTTGTATACCTATGATATAACATGGGACTACTCCACCAAGCCAACTAGGAGCCTGTCAAATGTGACGTCACCCGCACCACAAGGCGCGGTGGCAGTGTGCGGGAGATGTGGCGGGCGGGGAAGCCGCATTCCATCCGAGCTCCTAGTTGGCTTGGTGGAGTAGTAGGTAGGCACCCATCAGTCTGTGGTACCCACCCATTGATTGTATGACCATGTGTGTTTTCATACATTTAATTATGTCAGGCAGAAGAATTGGAATAATGTTTGATTGTTTAAGATTAAGCTGTCTGCAACGGGTCGGTAAAAATATTATAAACACCTATATGTACTGCTGATTAATACATTTAATTGTTGAAGTAGAAAAATAGTATTTCAGTAGGTATCTATTAAAGTTAATGCGGTTTAGTACTAAATAGTATTTCATTATTTTATTGCACAGTATTTGTCTCTGAATCCTATAATTTCATCATAACCTGGCCTTGATTTCAAATTATTACTCTTCTATATGTACATAAGTGCTATACATACCTCATAAAAAGTTCAATTAAAAACATCAGTTATTTAAAAGAAATGATAACCTTTTTACAGATTGTCTACATTTGGCCATAACAACTTACCTGCCCCTCACCTCTCAAGGAGTTTCAGTGATAATAAAATCAAAATGGCTTCCCCTAGTACTGAATCTCCACCCACTGAAAAACCGAAACACACAAACCGCCTGATTACTGAAAAGTCGCCGTATTTACTCCAACATGCTCACAATCCTGTACAATGGTACCCATGGGGCGAAGAGGCTATAGAAAGAGCTAAGAAAGAAAACAAACTGATTTTCCTATCAGTTGGCTATTCAACATGCCATTGGTGCCATGTTATGGAGAAAGAATCTTTTGAGAGTGAAGATGTGGCCAAAGTTATGAATGAACACTTCATTAACATCAAGGTAGATCGCGAAGAGAGGCCAGACATTGATCGCGTTTACATGCTGTTTATCATGGCGACATCTGGCGGTGGTGGCTGGCCAATGTCCGTCTTCCTCACTCCCGATTTGCGCCCTGTCACCGGCGGCACATACTTCCCACCCGAAGATCGCTGGGGACGCCCTGGCTTCAAATCTATATTGCTATCGCTCGCCAAGAAATGGAAAGAGAATCGCCAACAATTCTTAGAAGCCAGCACCAATATCATGGAAGCATTGCAGAAAATATCACTTGTGGACACTGAATCTTCCAATACGGTCCCTGGTGAAGCGACTTGGGACAAATGTGTGCGCAGATATGTCAATAACTACGAGCCCGATTTCGGTGGTTTTGGAACTGCGCCGAAATTCCCACAGGCCTCAATTTTCAATTTCCTCTTCCATTATTATGCCCGTGACAAAAATCATCCTGAAGGCAAAAAATGCTTGGATATGTGCCTGTATACCTTAACAAAAATTGCTAAAGGTGGCATCCACGACCACGTATCTGGTGGCTTCGCACGTTATTCGGTTGATAACGAATGGCACGTGCCCCATTTTGAAAAGATGCTTTACGACCAGGCTCAATTGGTGGTCGCGTACACCGATGCCTTTCTAGCAACTAAAGACGAATTTTACGCGGATGTCGTTCGCGATATCATTAAATACGTAAACAGAGACTTACGACATGAATCTGGTGGCTTCTACAGTGCTGAAGATGCCGACTCCTATCCCGCATTTGGAGCTCCTCATAAGAAAGAAGGAGCCTTCTGTGTTTGGGAGTATGCCGAACTAAAATCTCTTTTGGACGATAAAAAGATAAATTCCATTCCATATTTAGACATATTTTCTCATTACTTCAGTGTTGAGGAAGATGGTAATGTCGGTCCAGATACCGATCCACATGAGGAACTTACAAACAAAAACGTTTTGATTATTTATGCTAATAAAGAAGATACTGCTAAAAAGTTTGGAATGACGATAGAACAATTCAATCAGGTGATATCCGAAAGTATTGAAGTTCTGTATGAAGCACGCCAAAAGAGGCCTCGACCACATTTGGACACTAAAATGCTGTGTTCGTGGAATGGCTTGATGATTGCTGGACTAGCACAGGCTGGGCAAGGGTTGGGAGATAAGAACTATGTGGAAGATGCAATTAAAACTGCACAGTTTATAGAGAAGCATTTGTATGACAGTGCTTCTAAAACTCTGCTACATTCTTGTTACCGCGCCGACGATGGATCTATCGCTCAAACGTATGTACTTATTTACCTTTTCCTTAATAACAGAATCTTCCAAAAACCTTTCTATTTTTTATACCTTCAATCAAGGATGTTATGGAGCTCCGTAACCGAAACTATCAGATATCTGAAATAAAAATTTATCCGTAACTGTAACCGAAAGCGATATGGAAGTTTCGAATAATTTCGGATAAAGGCGGTCTAAATGATCCCTACTTCCAATGCACGCACAAACAAGCAGCAGTGCTACCCGATTGGTTAAATACGCATCTTGCGTACCTACTTAGGGTTAGAGGTTGAAACCCTGGCTCGCACCTCTGGATTTTACGGAACCTATGTGCGAATCATAATTTCAATGATTATTATGCTGGCTTCACAGGACGCGTGATATCACGAGCCGCGCCGCGCCCGCTTGAGCCTCGCGCCGTGTGAAGGCAGTGGCTCGGCGCGACTCGGGCTGGCGCGTGATGGCGCGTCCGATCCGCCAAATGTTGGTAACTTCAAAGGCGCGGAGCGGCGCGGCTCGTGGAGGCGCGGGTGCGCGCGGGGTGGCGCGGGCACGCGCTATTGAAATGCTGGCTTCACATGGCGCGTGATATCACGAGCCGCGCCGCGCCACTGCCTTCAAACGGCGCGAGGCGCGAGCGGGCGCGGCGCGGCTGGTGATATCACGCACCATGAGAAGACGGGTGGCGCGGGTTGGCTCGTGGCGCGTGCTTGCTCGACAAATCGACTCGGCGCGGCTCGACTTGTGATATCACGCGCCGTGTGAAACCAGCCATTAGAAAATATAACCCACTGGGTCAGCAGCTGGATTATGAAAAGGGCTTATTGTTATTGTTGGTTTTCAGTGAACAACCAATCAAGGGTTTCCTAGACGACTACGCGTTCTTGATCAAAGGCTTGTTGGATCTGTACGAGGCGTCACTGGATTACCACTGGTTGAAGTGGGCGCGTGAGCTGCAACAGACACAGAATGAGTTGTTCTGGGACTCCGACAACAGTGGTTATTTCACGTGCTCCACTGACGACACCACTGTCGTGTTGAGACTGAAAGAAGGTAAGTGCTGAAATATGTTAACTTCAGCTAATTGATCTGATAACAATGGTAGACCTAGGTATTTTAAGAGTTAGTTGATTCTGGTGTTAATGTATGTGCACTTATTACGTAATTCCAAAACAATTTATTGGCGTTTCAGTTATTATTTCGGATATAATAAAATCTCGTGGGCTTTAAGTTGGTTAATACCTCCACAGTGTGGTGGTGGTGGTGGCCACTCAAGCCTCTGACTACCCCCGAATGGGGATAAAAGTCGTGACGTTACATTTTTTTTTTTTTCATAATAAAATCTGTTCTTTCCTTTAGTTTGCCGTTTCACGTTACACGTTACTTTTAAGAATTTGATCCTTAGAAGTGACTCTATTGGGTGGTGCAATAATACAGAAGTTGAATTATTTATTCAAAGCCAACTGGGTCGATTCCCGGCTAGAGAATTACATTTTTCGAAAATCTCTGCAATGCAATTATGGTTTTCCCTATAGTTACGGATTTGGCTACCTTTGAAGAAATCATCCAGTATATTCGCTTCTTTATTCTATTATAGACCAAGATGGCGCCGAGCCCTCCGGTAACAGCGTGTCTTGCCACAATCTGCAGCGGCTCGCGGCCTACGCCGATAAGAACGTGGCGCCAGAAGGCGGGAACCAGGAGAGGGAGAAGGCTAAGCAGTTGCTTATGGCTTTCGCTAAACGATTGAACGATACTCCCACTGCACTGCCCGAGATGATGTCGGCGCTGATGTTCTATAACGATTCGCCAACTCAGGTACGTTGTCTATCCCTCATCACATGCCTCGTCTTATTTACCTATTCAGTGTTACCACAATTTTACAAATACGAATTTTCTCGAGGTCGCAGAGAGTTAGACTGTCAGAACTGTCATGTGTTAATGTCAGTCCATTCAAACCATGGAGTTTCCAACGTTCCAACGTGCCCTGGTGGCAGAAAAAATCCAGGCCATTACACGATTGGGTCATCGCAAGTCACGTGACAGAACCGCATTCAAGTCATAATATTTTTATCTATCTCGGTGAGTGTGGACACGACTGTATCTCTGCTCAGTCATAACACGTCACGTGACCGCACCGCATTCAAGGTTTATTTAACATACTGTAGTAGTATGTGAGCTGGTTGGCAGGCCATCGGATGTCGTTGGGTGTGTCCATGGACCAGTTACTAAGGGGACTGGCCCTAAGCAAGTCGGCCGAATGGTCTGCCTTGTACTAACACCGACATAAAACGAAGCGAGTAGTTCAACTATTTACCGGTAAATAGTAAAATGAAAATGAAAAAACAATGACCACGTTTTGTTTCATACAAATATCTAATAAGGGCACCTCTTTCTTTAGTCTTTACTCTGTGGGTGTGTCAGGGTATGTGTGTATGTGCAGGTGCTGATATCGGGCGGGTGGTCGGACCCGCGCACGCAGGCGCTGGTGCGCGCGGTGCGCGCGCGGCTGCTGCCGGGCCGCGTGCTGTGCGTGGCCGACCCGGCCGCCGACACGCCCGCCGGTATGTCCGACATACGTGAGTTCACTCTCATGTTATAACAACTTTATACTCGACTAGCTTTTCCCCGCGACTTCGTCCGCGTACAATTTAAATTAAAAAAAAAAAATTGGATCTCTGATCCCGGATCCCAAAAATATAGCCTATGTTACTCAGGGATAATGTAGCATTCTAATGGTGAAAGATTTTTTGAAATCGGTCCAGTAGTTTTCGAGTTTACTCAACACAAACATCCATACATACAAACCTCTCTTTATAATATTAGTATAGACTATTGAACAGACAGACCTCGCTGGCTGAACCAAAACGCTTCATCCTTGTGAATTAATTTTTCTATTTACCAAAGTACATTTAATTGGTCATCAAAAATAATGTAAAAACGAAAAGCAGGCGACGGATCTAATCAGTCAAGATCACATTTTGATCTGGTGGTAGATTTAAGAAAATAAAATAGAATGACAAATTTTGTAAGTGACCCCGTAGGCTTAACGACTTTTAATTATATTATGTCACCCTGAGATTATCCCCGTAATTGCTACTAACTGCATACGTCTAATTGGCCCAGTCTTCAGTATAAAAGCAATGTAGAGCCGAAATAATTACACAAAAGATTTTCACATTTGATGATCAAAATAATTCATCTTGGGATTGCTACAGATTTAGAACGAAATGGTACCACTATTGGTTTTGCAGTTCTCTAGTTTCTATTAATGTTATCTATTATTTCTCTAGTGCTAAGCCGCATCAGATCGGCCGGCGATGTGCCCACTGCCTACGTGTGTCGGCGGTACGCGTGCTCTCTGCCGGTGACTGATGTCAAACAGCTTGAAAACCTGCTCGACGAGGCTCCCACTCCGCAGCCATCGAAGAGCAAATAAACTCAAGTCTTGTATCGAAATAGAGCGCGGTTTGTATGTCTGTACCTACTCTCATCATTCATTTACAATGCCTATAGACAAAATTTGTAGTGCCCGTTACACAACAGAGTACCGGTGGTAGAGCCTATTAATTGAAGCTCATATAAGGACTGGCTCGATCGGGGTAGTACCTCACAGAAAATCGGCTTAAAGTAGCTATTACAGCTGCGTTTCGTACGATGAGTGATAGAGCCGGAGGCCCGCCCTCCCCCCACCATCATCTCTCTCTGTCCCACTCCCCTTCAGATTGGCAACGTGCGACCGATGCCTTTGGTATTGCAAGAATCTATAGGTATAGGTAGGTATATCTATAGGTTACGGTAACTGCATAACAACAGGCGGGTCGTACGCTAGTTGTACCGTAGTCTCATAAAAAACAATGCCTAAAAAAATGCATTTTTAAGGATCCGGAAATCCTAGTAGAGCGTTTATTACTATCCCAATACAGTCCAAAATTGACAAAAGTACTAAGTTAGCCTGTGCTATTAAATATTGATTCACTGATAAATAAAATTAGATAGATGGTAGACGATTGTTATGCATACGGTTATCCCGAAATTTATAGAAAGCTATGATGGACTTACACTGTCTTTACAAATTAATTACTTATGTTTCCAGAAATGCTTTGTAAAACCATTGTTAACTGGCTAAAATCTCTGTAAATTTGGCGTTTAGTTTATACAAGTCATATTAACAAAAAATCTGCAGATAAATTTATTAACCTAGTCATTAAATAATGTGCGTACGACACATCTAATTATACTCTTTACAGTTTCTATAAAAAAAACACTTTATAATTACCTAGAGCAGTATAAAAGTTATTACCAATGTTAGTTTTTTTTGTCATCAAAAACGATAGAAAGATAGTTTGTAACTATATCTTACTTTTCTTGGTTTCCTATGATAATACAGTTGAATAATTACCCGCCTGAGTTTGTTTCTTGCAAGTATTTTAGAATCTCTATTTCGAATAATTGTATTTTGGGTTAAAACCTGTAAGGGATCTTATGATGAGGGAATCTGAAATGTTTAGTCTGATTGTTATGTGATAGTGTAGAGTTAGAGCTGTATTTGTTGTTGGCAAGCATAGTAAAAAAAGAATTGTAGTTGGGAGTTATGAACAACATTAGGTATGCTTGCTACTTTTTAAATTATTAAAAATATTATTATTATTTATTGGAAAAATATTTTGTGTATCGTTGACAGAAGCATCAATTGTTTATTTTTTTGTGATAATATAACTTTGTTAAGAAAAATGTGTTCTCTTTTGTCCTTTATTAGGCTCGGTGCAAACAGGCCACCGACCACAGCCAGCGACCAGCAGTTCACACGCTTTTTTCATACATTTTGTAGAATTTCGGCGGCCACTCGCAGCGTCCGCGACTGTGAACTGCTTGTCGCTGGCCGCCGGTGGCTGTGGTCGGTGGCCCATTTGCGCCGAGCCTTATTATTCCTGTCATTTGTAACAACATTAAAATGTGCAAAACATAATAACAAAAGTGTGGCAGGTAGTAAAGTAAGTCAATAAAATAACACGTTATTTCATCGTATTCTTTATTTTCACATTGATAGTTCACACGTGGCGTGTATATCAGTAGTCTGTTACTTGAATATTTCAACACCAATCCTATAAACATGGGGATCATAGAACTGTATCTACACTGGGGAATTCAAACATATCAATTGATTTGATTTGGGTACATCAAATTGCTTGTCCACATAAAATATATTATTGTTCTGATCTCATCATCGTAACCATATCGTATATCGCCGCCTGTCATAATAATTAGTATATGGACGAGTTACACAAGACCCTCATCAATTGGGTTGAAAATTACACGTGATACGTTGACCAGACAGGGCAATGATACATTATGTGGATAACCATTTACTTACATCTATTTATAATCCAGTAACATCATTGAGATAAGAGAAAAAGCGCCGTTTTTTTTTTTTATTTAATAAAACATTCCACTGATTTCTTGTAAATAAAAATTAAATAAGACTACATAATCATTTTGTGATATCATAAAATTATTCAGTTTCACATAATTTTGATTGAAACTTTGCTAGTGCTTTTTTTGTCACCTAAACCTATTTTTTTTTTGATCGCATAGTATACATAATTATAATTGAGTTAAAGTAATAATTATAACAGTGACACTATATCACATCGTTATCATAATTAGGGACTAATATTTCAGATAATTGATTAGGCTCGGATCCAAATTACTACATATTAAATGCAAATTAAACCGTTTCATGACCGTAGCAAATGATGAACAAAGACCTTACTACTAAGCAAAATATTATAATTATTGTAGTCATAATATTCTAGTGCCACCAACCCGCACTGGGCCAGCGTGGTGGATTATGGCCTGAATCCCCCTCGCATTGAGGGGAGGCCTGTGCCCAGCAGTAGGACGTTAAAAGGGCTAAATTATTATTATTAATAATATTCTAGTGGGCTAATAGTGACGCTAACATTGCCAATGCAATTCATTTTTCTAATAATTTGAGGAATCCTTAGCAATCCCGCTAAATTTCTGTAAAATAGTCATACATTTTACGCCATTGTGACCGTTTCACGGAAATTTAGCGGATTCTGCTGGACGGTCTGAAAAATGAATTGCTTTTGGCGAACTGCTGCAATGTTGCATAGTGTCGCAATTAGCCCCGCTGTACATTTTGTTGATGCAGTTAAGGGGACCATCCATAAATTACGTCATACGTAAAGGGGAGGAAAGGGTCGACGAAATGTGACAAGGGGTGGGAGGGGTCCTAAGTTTTGGTAGTAAAACCGAAATTTGAACAGATACCAAAAAAATTGGAAAATTACCAAAATTTTAAAAAAAATATTTGACTTCACACTAGGGAGGGGGGAGTCTCACAAATGTGACCAGCTGTGACAAGGGGGAGGGGTAAAAAAATCATGAAATTTGTGTGACGTAATTTATGGATGGCCCCTAAGAACATTGTTCATCATTTGCTTGCCCCAAGCATTTGATCACAACTAAATCTAATTTCAGAAATGTAAAATCCATACAACTAACTACAATTTAATACAAGTCATAAATATTAAATATCACATTAAGCTAATGTCAGTTCAGTCATAGGTTACGAACTACTTAAATCCACCTACGCTAGATACACATGAGCGAAAAATAACGAAAACATATTCCACACATTTAACATGTGATGAAGGTCTTAAAATAAGATAAATGTACCTATCTAGTTACTTAAATAAAAGCAATGTGTGATTAAAATACATTAAAATACTTTCGTCTAGTCAACGCGATGTGTACTCGAATAACGATAGGTGGTAATTACTAAATCAAATACACGGCGTTATAAAATAAATGCAACGTATTAATTAAATATAAATATGAACACAAGTTACGTCACGCTCATGTATATTTAGCCTTACATAACGTACGCAATACGAGCGATATGAACATATCAGAATTCCCAAACATTTCTTTACATGGCGTATGCGAAATGCAAACGAGTTAAACAGCGAGGTAGATTGAAATGTATGTTCCTGTAGACTATCAAAACATTTTAATGATTTCATACATAAACAAACACGAAGTTATCTTTTATTAGGAATGGTACACCTATTAGCGTTTACAATATGTATAGTTTGTAGTATATTGTTTTCCTTATTATTACAATTTGATTTAGGTTTGTTTTGTAAAGTATATGAACGTTTATGAAAAAGCGAAACTGTATTTTTCCCATATAAGTGAAGCGGTACTTAAAAGATATATTTACTAACGTCTATACAATACAGTCAACACATTTATTGTAGGAGTTAAGGGAAAACAGGTTTCGTTTATTTAAGTCAACCTTCAAGTAATAGAATCGAAAACTAAAGTCAATCTTGCCGAGTTTACCACTAAATAGCTTTCAGCAGCTCAATAAAGCATCATAGTAACATCAAAGTCGAGAGGTCTTTTAATGTACGTGATAAGATAATATTCAGTTTCCAACAATTTTGCATAACTACTATTGAGAGTGTTTATAATATGTTAATATTACATTAAAGCTTACGACTAACAAATTCGTGAATGATTCCGCTGAAAACATCGAACATGATGATCATTGAGACACCCTTTAAACATCTATACTAATATCACGAGAGGAGACAAATGACTTGTTTGTTTAAAAACAAAAATTACACCTTTTTGTAAGTATAGACACATGTAGAAAATTAAACACCGAATATTTGAGATATGATGCACAGCGCATCAGGTACACAAGTGTCTGGATAGTTTGTGAAATTATTCATTAAAATTATCCTAAGAGACGTCGCATTCATATTCCAGAACAGTCTTGTGATAGAATAGAAGATATCTGAAACACAAACAATATGTATAAGTATAATTGCACGAACTTATCCCACTAATATTATAAATGTGAAAGTTTGGATGGATGGATGGATGTTTGTTACTCAATCACGCCAGGATGAAATTTGGCACGGAGATAGATTAGTCTGGAATAGCACATAGGCTACTTTTTGTCCCGGTAAAATGTATGGTTCGTAATATAGAGCAAAGGATCGACATGATTTTTTTCATGGTAGTAGTAGGTTGGAGGTAGTAGGTAGTGGTAGTGTAGGGGTCACGGGGGGGGGGGGGGACGGTATACGGGATCCAGCATACGAGATACGGAATCCGAATTTTTTAAATTTATATTCTGCGCGGACGAAGTCGCGAGCAAAAGCTAGTTTTGTAATTAAAATCGTGTGAATACGTACCCTTCGCTATCTAAGACCTCACGCAGCGAAGCCCGCGTGATCATGTGATCGTCGCACTTGAACCAGCTCCCCTTCATCTGGCGCACATATGCGGTGTAGTGGCCCGCGTCGAGCGAGCCCAGATGGTTCACCACCGCGAACAACGAGTACCGGTTGTCTTCGAACACGCCCTCCGGGGCGTTGTTATTATCAGCGCCGACGTCGACCGCCCGCCGGTGCGATGACATAAACGGGGTCATATCCAACTCCGCGGGGAACGAGACGAACGCGGATATTTTCCGATCGATCTGTGACGAGTGCTCGAACCGCTTGAGGTGGAAACTGGCGACTATCGGTAGGGTTTCTAACGTCAACTGTTTAGTGGACTCGCGGTACACTCGGCATTTGGAACACTTGATTTTGGCCGCGGAGCCGAGGTGCTCGGCCCTCGTGAATCGCTCGAGGCATGCTTGCAGGGAGCCGGGCCCCGCCACGTCGAGACTGATGTCCCAGAAGGGGTCGATAGTGGTGGACACTCCGGAGCACGACGTGCACACGACGTCGCTCTGAAGACCGCCGGTGAATATCTGGTCGATGATGCAGTTGCAGCGGCCGTTTTCTTTCTTCTCGGTATCTTCTACGCCATTCATGCAATGCCTATAAATACATCAAAATAAAGCTTGTCGTTGAGGGTATATAGGTATACCACAAGCGCTGTACCGCGCCTTAGGTATGCGCGGGGAGGTGGGAGGGTGGGAGGGAAGAGCGATGACGAGTGGGGGAGTGGGACGGCGAGAGCGATGAGCCCCCCGTTTCACCGCTTGCGTACCTAAGGCGCGGTATAACGCTTGCGGTATACCATAACAGAATAATTGCCGCATGATAATCTCTAGTTTTCACTATTATGATAGAGATAAAAAATAATTCTAATTATAATTATACATATTAATTAAAAGCCTTGCGAAGCTGGGTCGGGTCGCTAGTACTTTAATGCGTCCAGTTATGACATTATGTGTATGCGTTCCCACGTCAAAATTGAGTGTTCGGGCGCGGCATCCGCCTGTTCTAGACGCAGCAATTGATATGTACATCACCTAATATTGGTAAAAAGTGGATGTTCCTCAACTGTTTAGAACACGGTACCTACAGGCATATTATTTTGTGTCGTCGATGTTAATGAACCAACCTGTGCAATACGTCGAGGGTGGCGATGAAAAATTCATGAGCATCCTGCTGCTCGTAACCGGCCAAGTGACGCGCGTGTGTCCATATCAGATGCAGCAGCCGGTGCAGCGTCAATGGAGTTTTTGCACCCGAGTAGAATTCCTGAAATAATACATTATACTCAGAACTGACTTAGGCCCGTATTAATAAATTCATCGCAAATTTGAGATCGATCTTAAGATGCAGTTTTGACGTTTAATGTATGGAACATATGTCAAAAACAGCACCTCAAGTTTGATCTCAATCTTGAGATCTTTTTATTAATACGGGCCTATTTGTATGGATAAGATTGTGTCTGGTTTAGGCTAGTTTGGTTTCGGAATAAGTATGAATAATGATGTAATATACTAGATATTAGCATTTTAATGCCCTACCTATAAGTTTTAATCAAGGCCTACCTATCTACCACACTGAATGATCGCGCTAGTCACTCCTTAATTTATGACGTCAGAAAGTTTTCGTAGGAAGGACGAAAAGTCATCGAGCACCTACCTATATTGACAATACTTTGATAACGTCGTCATATCGGGAGAATATCATGAGGGGATATATTATAGATAAACTGTACAAAATTTACTTTCCAGTGCAAATATTAAAGCATGTTCGCAGTAACACTCAAAATTGTAAGCAAGTAAACATAAACTAGAAGTTTAAACACCGTAAATTCTTAAAAACAGCGTTTGGGCAGCAATAACGTTATAAATAGACTGCTACATACCTGAAATAGTTTGGAAACTTCGCATACAAGGCATTTGCCGGAGCTCTGCGCCTTGCACTTGTGTTTCTCTCCCAGGAAGTAGTCCCTCAATAGCGGCGTATGAATTAGAGTCTGAAAATAGATTTTAATTGCATAATACCGACCATCGGACTATGTGCAATTACAGTGCGTCATGCTACTTTAATGATGCGTCTTTGAACGGCGTATTATTAACTAACTGCCTGGAAATAAGATACCCATGTATTTTACGTAAATTGAACTGCATTTGCGCCGCTGGATGCAAGTGGCACATGACCGGTTGTTGAGGAAAACCTTGGGGGAGGCCATTGTCCAACAGTGGACGTCTTTTGGCTGAAATGATGATGATGAATTGCATTTCAATATCGTAAAAACTTAATCATTATTATCTTTGAATGACGTAGCTCAAAACAATCCAGACAGAGATACCAACAGAATTAACAGTACATGTAATTTATAGAACCAACCAGTGCTGGATATTGCAAGGTTTAATAGTTCAAAATACGCCCTCAGAACCCAAGTCTTATTCTTACAACACGCAATAATCTACAATAGATTTCGAAACGTTATGCGTATGTAAATGTGGGTAATGTGTCTAATGACACACAATGAACAAACCGGCCTTGCGGTGAGACGTAAACGGATATTCTTTCACTGTCCTACACTCGCCAGAGCAGCGTAAATGTGTGGTCAGTGCGAAAAGTTCCTAGAACATATTTCTTCCAACACACGATGGGTACAAATTTATGTTGTTAATTATACGGGTCCCTAAATCCTTAACTCTAAAATAGTCTCTGAATCTCATGACACTATTTAGGCAAACGGCCCTTAAATATCGGGTGGTATAATAGCGCTTTTAGTATAGATTGGACCCCCGACGCAAAGAGATGTGCTACTAAATATGCAGAGGGGATGCATCGATGTCATTCAACGCGGCTTGCATAGTGTGCACGATCGCTGGTATTGACATGATAAATAACACTGCAGTAGAGTGGTAATATCCCACACCTTCTCATTCAAATTGTAGGGTAAGACATGGTAAGGTAATGGTACTAATAAGCATCAAATGTATTTATAGGAATACTGCTTACATTGGTTTTCCTATATGTATATATTATCCTCAAGTCCCATAAACCAAGCAGGATACAAACAAAGTATTAAAAAACGTGTCATCCTTTATTAAATTTAAACGGTAGTTTACCTTAATTGGACTGGATTCTGTTGTATTACTATTATTTATTATTATCATAAAAGGAAGAATACTGATGAAAATGGCCCAGAGCATTAAAAGGTCAATAACAAATAATTATACAGCATTCAGAGAATAAGGGCGTGATGGTGTAAATTCTATTATTTGGGGTTCGCATTGAGAATATCCCATGATGATGATGAAATGCGGTCTCCCAGGAACAAGCTAGAGAAGCACATCATAATGGACCAAATGAAAGGCAGACGCGGACAGAGGAAGGCACCTACACGCATATGACCGAGACATTTGGAAGGACATCTGCAATACAAGAAGATTGAGAACCTCCTCAAATTTTTTGAAGTCCGTCGACATTACTAAAAAATATATGTTAATCAATAATAAGGGATACAGGACCCATATCTGTCTACAGAGATTTATTACAGTGCCCCACCAACCCTGAGGGTTATAAAAGGAGGCACACTATACCTGGCAACCCCTTACGAGGCGTCAGGGACCATCAAGGGGTCAATAATAAGGGAGGGATAGGGAATAAGTGAAGGTTTTGATAGGGTCTTTATCTACATCTACACTTATAATATTATAAAGAGAAAAGATTTGTATATTTGTAATGAGTAAACTCAAAAACTACTGGACCGATTTCAATTCTTTCATCATTAGAATGCTACATTATCCCTGAGTAACATAGACTATATTTTTTGGGATCCGGGATATCCGGGATCCGGTAAAAACGGGAAACGGAATCCGAGATACGGGATCCGGGTTCAGCGATCCGATTTTTTTAATTTAAATTAAAATTCTACGCGGTTGAAGTCGCGGGGAAAAGCTAGTAGCAGATAAACTCACTTGCACAATACAGTTCATGAAGCAAGTGGAGCCGAGGTTCTGCAACCCGCGCAACCCGATGGTGGTGTGCGGGCTGATGAGCCGCCGCTTGCGCAGCCTCTTCAGCGCCGCGGCCTCGTTGTTGTTCGGCAGCCACGGCATGAATGGCACACTAATACCTAAAGACCTGGCCAACAAATACAGTTATTGTTTTTTTTCCAATTACATACATTTTGTGAACTGTATTCTGGCCTAGATAGACCAGTATAGCATAGATTGGGGCCAGCTGTGTCAGCACTTAGGATGCCAAGTTTATATGAAAAAAATGAAAAGTACTAGTAATAACTAAGTGACTAGTGAGTAGTAACCATTTACACTATATTAGCAGAAAGGTATTAGTGACCTGGGGGCTTACCACAACCTCTTATCGTGATTCAATTATAGGAACGTTTTAATGTTTCAGCAACTTTTTGTGCAATGACGTACCTTATTGTCATGACAATAAGAAACGTCATTGGTCAAAAAGTCGCTGAAACGTTAAAACAATACTGCTATAAGAGGTGGTGGTAGGGCCCCTGAACTGTCAACTGTATTTTTTTCTTGTAGATTGTTACTCCCTTTTAGGTCATGTTTGAATTAAATTACTTACCATTTCAATCTTAAATTAACACTTATCAATAAGCCCCTTAAAACCGATAACAGTAATGTGGTTTAAAAATACATATGACCACCAATGATACATACTTAGCTTCTTTTAACCGATGTGTCATGGCAATATCTGTTAATTCCCGATCGTAGATGTAATCTTGACACTGGGCACAGAATACGTTTCCATAGCTAAGGTCAACGTAAAGGAAATGCTTCTTGGTTTTAGAATGTTCTTGTATGTGGCCGGCATAGCAGGCAAAGTAGATGCAATGGAGACAGGAGTGCATGCGCGGGCCGGGCAGGCCACACGCGAAGCACAGACATGATGTTGCCTGTAAATAAATATTAAAAAATATTTTATTCAAGTAGGCTAGAGTAGCATTTATGAATAGTCCATCAAACTTGACCAATTTGGAGCATCCCCTTGAGAAGACCTGTTAAGAAACTCAATAGGACCAATAGATATTTACCTACATAAAAGAAATGTTTCAAGCAGTAGTTATTGTTCAAAAGTAGGTTATTAATATTAGCACTTCGTCGCTGTATTTACATTAGGTATTAATACCTATTTGTGTACTCTCAAACCCATTGCAATCTTAAATTAACATGATTCTGTGGTAGGTAATGCACTTATTTCTTATGGGAGCCCAGTTAAACAGGAACAAGTGTTAGTGATTGACTCTCATAGAAACATGAACTATTTGGATAGAACAAAGGTCTATGAATATCTAGGTATTCTGTAATTGGAACCATATTACAGAAGGCATAAATACTAAAACACTGTGGCTATACTGTTAATTATATAGATGATTGTATTGGGTACAAACAATTTCAATCAGGGCCATGATTCAATCACGCGACAACGCGACTGATTGCGAACACCTACGCCGAACAGCTGTTGCGAGGTCAAAGATCACTAATCAGCTGATCACCATTTGCAACCAGCCAAATGAAAGCATTTCCAACATCATCTAAAAAGTATTAGATAACATTTGCTCACGCTTCTAATGGGTACCCCGTGAGAGGAAATAAAATCAATCTACGACTATTTGCGTCGCGTAAAAAGGTCATAAATGCACAAAGTGCACACAATAAATTCCACAAAAATTACCTTATATCTTCTAGCTTCGAACGAGGTGCATGACACAAAAAATGCATGCACGATTTTATAGGGATTTGTACCCTTGGCATCCTTAAAATTATTTAGATGTATGCATCCATTGTCATTCATTATTTGGCTTGTAAAATACACCGGCAACGCAAATTTTGTCTCCTTTTCGTCGTCACTCTAATAAACAACACTTATTCATTGATGTGAAACAACCAAACACAAAATCAAAGTATCTTTATAAACTCAAGATAAACGAGATCTCGTATTATTCGTTTAGATGTAAAAATGAAACGGAATGAATGAATAGATTGGTTGGGGGCGTGTTCTTTGAAAGAAAATACGCATCAACGCAACTCCAAGCGCAGCTGATTGAAGTAGGTACCGAGGTAGGTAGGTCAGATAGGGGTGTACGTTTTATCGATATAAAACTTTAAACGTCAATTTTATTTAATGTATTGAAAACAAAAACAACAATATTTTAGCGTTTATCGAACCTGAATGCGATAGATAATCAACCTGTAAGATAGGCCAGGGCCGCAGCCCACATCGGTAAGGTGATGGCTATTCGATGGCTACATTTTTGCTTATCCAATGCGGCTACCGCCATTATGTTTATACTTTATACGGGTTTGTTGCAACGAAATCGCATTATATATGTAACGTCACGACTTTTATCCCCATTCGGGGGTAGTCAGAGACTTGAGTGGCCATACAATATGTCCTAATCGGGCTCTCTAAAGGAAGGATTGAAGAAAGAGAAGTTTTTCTTTTACTTAGTGGATTTTACCAAATTTCGATTCAGCTCTAAATCATCCGAATAAACCTGACCATCAACGAGTTATAATTATTACACGAATCGAGAAACATCGTGCAATGATACCGATAAGACGACTCTGGATATAATATCGAAAAAACCTCGATGTTAGTTCCAGGTGGACATCCCTAGGTAGCATGTCACCGTGCCACAGACAAAATACCACAAGGTTTATTGAGATATGGCAACATTTCCTATCTGTCAATCAAGCGCATAGAGTTGAGATAGTATAAAAAATATGGTCCCAAAATATTTTGATACTTGTGGTGCGTTGCATTCACTGTTATTTTTGTTAATTTCGTTATTTTCGTTCACAAATCACGTTCCACTCGCACCAACTTGCACTGAAAGTGTTCATTATTTTCGTTTTTAACAGTTTTTGTGGGCGAAAATTACGGTGAATGGAACGCAGCATTGTTCAGTTGACTGTTAATGAATTGGCCGTTTTCCGACTGCACGGCACGGCACCGGCATGGCGGCAGCTTTTTCATTGGTCAGTGACCAGTTGTCATTGGTTACTGACCAATGAAAACCCCGCAAATAGCTGTCACTGTGCCGGTGCGGTGCCGTGCCGTGCAGTCGGAAAACGGCCATTCTTTTATAATTTTTGTTTCATACTAATTCGATTCATTAATAAACGCTACGGTAACTAACGTGTAAACTTTCATTGAAAATGTGAGTGGGATTGTCAACGACATAATTTTGATTGTGTTTTAATTTTTTTGACATGAATTTTACTGTCTCGAGGGAAAAATGTTGCGGGGTGGATGCCTGCTATCTGGCTTATGTACTGTTATATAAATACCGCTGAATTCATTATATTATTAGTTTTGGTGTTGTATGGATGTATGTGTATCAAGTGTCAAGACAATGTGGGCCACAGCAATTTCGCTTTGCCCGAACTTTGCCCACAGTACCATAGAGCATAGGGACCTCATTTATATTCTACATTCTTTATGGTCGTACTCTATGGTCGGTCACCTTAATAATAGAGCTGTGATCAAACTAGTGAGTACCTCAGTACTCACTCATAAGTACTTAGACCTAGTTGACTCGCTATTTTTTTCACACCTAGTATTTCAAACCGGGGAACAACTGAGGATCTAGATACCTATAGTCCGCGCCAGGTCGAGATGGCAATCGGGGTATGAGCTTTGTCCAGAATAAAATCAGAATCAAAATTAGCAGGAACAATAACTCAATAAACAATTCAAATCGCCCTCCAAATTATTAAATTATATTATTTTGTTGCGTTGCGGGCCCTGCTAATTTTGATTAGGATTTTATTCTGGACAAAGCTCATACCCCGATTGCCATCTCGAACTGTCGCGGTAGGAATTGATAATATAAAACGTGCAAGTAGGTAGGTTAATTAAAAAGTCATAAGATTATAATTTTATATAACATAATCGATTTATAATTTCTTCGGTATCACGAATAATTTGTCACTGTACTCGTTAAAGCCGCTATTGCGAGTGAATACGTTTCGTGTTACTGTCAGGCACAAGTACTCTGTATAATTTAGTTGCATAGTGCGTGCACACCTCTAGTAGTAAGTAAATAAAAATAAATATGGCTGCTAGTAGTCATTTTACAACGATGTAAACTTTGTTTACTGTTTTGTAATTATTTCAAGACATGCTAAGTGAATTTGAGAATTTGTCCCTTGGTGGAAACAATGCTGCAACTAATCATGGTGATCCTTTCACTCATACCGGTAATTGTTGTGTTTATTTCTATTGTAGACGTAGTTGTTTTTCTATACATGACCTCAATGGCTGGGTTTCTATTACTCCTGTATTTATATGGTCACTGTACCGTTGGTTACAGAGTTGACACCTGAGCAGCAGAAGACTTTGATTGACATACGGCGACGGAAGACAGAATTGTTGTTGGAAATTCAGGTGAGCCAATATCTGTATAAACATTGATGCTTGGCATCATACCTGCTTACTGATAATTACCTCAGAAATGAGTAACGAGAATGATTAAAGCAGTTGCTAGGAATGGTTGCGTAGGTTTGACGAGCCTTTAGGTCATGCAATATTAATATACTTGCCAACTACTAGATAAACCTTGAGTTTACGCTTTTCTCTATCCAGTGTTTTTGTTATTTACAGCGTTTTCACAATATTCGTTTTATCATTAGAGTATGTGTAGTAGAGTTCAAATCTTATGTATGTTAAATATTAGATAGACCTATTTTATGTGAGTATATAATTTATATTATGAAACATTAAATCAATATCATTGTATTATAGGAACCTTAAGGCCATGCATATCACTATGTCATATGCTTGTATTGAACATCAAAATTATTAAGCCAGGGTTTTACAGTACTAGGACCCTGTTAACAAACACACTAACATACCATTAGAGCAGTAAGTGATTGCTTGATGTACTAGTGACAGGGCTTTTACTGCAAAACGGTCTGTAAGTTTGTTGGTGAATTCCACCCAAGCTCACTAAGGCACTAGTAGTGTGAAAAAAGGTGATCCCAAAACATTCATATAATATTCCTTGATTGGAGTGGACTATGACTGTGGTCTATTTTTAAGAACCAACTCATATTTATTAAAAAAAAATGATTGTGGCACTAGAAGCTTCCGCTGACATAACATCTGTTAGATGAATAAGTTTTCCATAGAATATCTGTCATATCACCATGTATTTATTTGATGCATAAAAGTTATCTGACGATTCTGAAGCAGGCCCTACATCTATTCTATACCTAGTAGTAAGGTATCTATGTATTCATTATAATGTAGGTATGTTAACTTATTGCACTGCCGGTATGTTCTGTTCTGACAGACAAAAAGCTGAACACAAGTAGCTATAAAAAAGTGTATAAAAAAAACATAATGGAATAAGTAATAAAAATAAGCAGTCGTTTTTCAGATGAGCAGAAGCTAGAAAAATAGGAGGATGTTATTTCACTAATGAATAATGTTTTTATTATTTTTTATTTGATCTGATGCAACCATGGACAAAAAGTTATCTGTGAATGCAACACACCCTTCTATTGTTTTATTAATGCATGCAATTCTACTGAAGCTATTGTCAACAATCGGGGATAAACAATGTTGTAAGGTTATTTGGCCAGGTAGTAGAAATAATTAATTGAATGTTCGTATTCATATTATAGCTAGCTAAAATCAAGCTTTGTTAGCATAAATATGGCAATATGCTGGTAAGTATTGATATGTACCTAGCATCCCTCATCTGAGGGATGCTAGCCAGCTTTGAGTAGTTAAAATGTTTCACTGCTGAGCAAAATCGTCAATATAAATACAATAGTTAAGAATTGATAATTTAGAAAGGTATTTTGCATCCTAACCAGAGTTGGGCAAAATTTAATTGCAATTAATTAATTACTAATTGCTTGTGGTGTCACAATTAACAATTAATTTTGATTTGCTTGCAATCGCGAACAATCACAATTAATTGTTAATTGTGACATCACCTGCAATTTGCAATTAATTAATCGCAATAAATTAATTTGCAAATAATTAATTAATTAAATGCCCAACTCTGATCCTAACATTTTATAGTCAGTGACCTTTGAATTGAAGAAAAGTGTAAGTCTGATTAGGTGAATAATAAAAAATAAAATTTAATGTTTCCAATACATTGTTAATATAGAACAATTGTGTCCCAAAAATATACCTACTTAAATAATGCCAATATTGACTTAAAGTGATCTCTAAATTGTGACTGGAACCAAACAAAACTCCATCCCCCTTCGTCGTTTCATTCAATACGCCCATGCGGACTGCCCTGACGTCAGCAGTAATGCGTAGCTTGGGTTGGTTGGGCTTACTACACACAGGCTGGCTTGCCTGGTTGATAGTAAGTAGGTACGTCAGTGCGAGCCGGGCCGCGACACGGGCGTGACGTGCCGAACTCCGTCGGCATCGTCTCTATATTGTCACTATCACTTAAAACCTTCAGTGTTGTGAAAAATATACTCTTTAAACTACACGGTGAACGAAATTATTTTTTATTGTGAGGATTTCATTCATTATTTGAGTTCGTGTGGTGATATCACCAGTAAGTTTCGTAGTGATAAGGCGGATAAGTGGAAATTGCTATGACTACGTCGTCGGACATCGAGGGTTCTGTTGTTATGTTTTATGACTGATGGACTGATGGTCCATTTAGGACGGTCTTCCCCTTTGACATCTATTCTGAGATCAGTAAGATTTCATGCATGAATACCTAAGATCAATAGTCGCAACAATGCAATTACTTGCAATTGCAATTATGTTGACAGTAAAATTCCTTAGACTAGTTAACCTTCGTTGATGTTGTTCTGCAAACAAATCACTATGACATCAGGCACGATTACTTGATACCGTGTAAAAAGCACGTTGTATTTTGTTCGCATTCTAATTAGTTATTTGCGAAAATACTTTAAATAGGCATAATTTACATAAATTGATGCTGTCGATTTGCAGTGTACTTTGGAAATGATTGAATCTTTGCGACGTTATTATCTTTGCTATACATCCTTTCAGAAAGTGTTATCTAGTTACTTAATTGATATTGATTTTTGTAGTTACTTTTTATCAGTGTTGTAAGCACATTACTTATGGTTGATTCTTGTATCATTAAGATTATAAAACGTACCTCAAACTAATAATAGCATACATGAGTATCTAATGCAATTTAGGATACTTACCTAAGATTTTTTCATGAGCTTATAACCAGTTAACGCGGATCGTGTCCGAAGTTATTGAATCAGACTGGTGTGAGGCGAGGCATTATGTTCGCTGAAACTGGACAATGTGTGCGATTCATCGCTTTTATCATATTTCCTTTACCGCTTCCGCAGTGTGGCTGCTGGCTTCGATAACAAAACTGTCCATATAATTGCAACCATATTATCAAGAACTTCATTTGTTTTGTCTTTATTACAATTTAGAATAACTAGAGTGTATATTTAGAGTTTGATGAGTTATCCTTCATTGAATATATTAATAACATCAGTCATACACCTTTGAATGCTCTTACAGTTATCTGTAATTTATCTAAAACCAACTCTTGTTCTATTTTAAATACTACTTTATGTAGTCCTCAAACTTAATCAGTTTTAGAATTACATATTCTCATCATCAACGTTAGCTTTGTGCATTTAGATAATGCGATAGCTCCACACGGTCTGAGAACATACCACGTGTTTATTTCTAACGTTATTGGTGTTGATTCTTCGGCAGTACGACCTATCCCATTGCCACTTCAACATATCGCGATAACTTAATCGATTTGCAGTTTATTCTTGCATATTAGGACTTGCTACATAGGTAATTGTGGGCCGGTAAGCTGTAATATTCAGGTGCGCGAAAAACCACGTTTATGCAATTATTTTTGTTTTTGTTTTACAAATATTAATTAGGTGTGACGTCGGCCTTGTCACAAACGTGCAGAAAGATAAAGCAGGCAGTATCTATCTGTAGATATATGTAATTGTCACGGTGCCAAAGACCGGAGGCGCCCGCGACTATCTTCAGTCGAGTGCGTTCCTTAGAGGGAAGTGTATGGCGCGCGATGTGTTTTCACGTTCGCCTGTTGTGCGGCGCGCTGTGGTGGCCACTGCTGGTCCGTTGCGCCCGCGCCACGCGCACCTACGACGACGACTATGATCAGGTGTGTCATCGATGCCGCTTACTGTGCACTCCGCAATCGTAATTTCTTTGTTGTGTAGCTTCACCTCTTTTTTGGCAAGTAATTCTATGTAGGTTCCGATACGTACTGTCCGGCGACGCGCAGTCATCCCTTTTCCACTTTATTTGCTTTTTTACTTATGCGTTTTTATTTTAAAATGTGTTGTGTGGGCTTATTTATTAGGTAGCCTGTGGATGCTAGCTTCTCATTATATTGGTGTTCGTGTGGTCCTGATCCACGCTGTGTAAGAGTGTAATGTGCGTGGTGCGCTGGCACTTGTGAAGTAATGTTCATCAAGGCCGGGCCAGGAGCGGCCGAACCGGAGCGCCGTGGATCTGTCTCCAACTGGTTTTCGTCACTAAGACGCGGTGGTGGGCGTCGTAAACGCGAGGAGACCGCCGTGCCATCGGGTTATGGTTCGCTGGGCAGGCGGAAGGATGGCGCGCAGCCGCGTGGCAAGACCCGGTCCGCATGGGACCTTACAACCGTCACTAGACTGGTCTGTATCTTATCACCATCAAACATAATTAATTATCGTAGAAAGTCATCGGGCTATGACACACTGCGCTGGAGACCACATTTGGACGTTATCCAAATTTTCTGGATCGATCACGCTCTTTGCGGCTGAGTGTAAAATCATGACTACACATTATTGTATATTTGTTTAAAAAGACGCCTATTATAGTAATAACATTGTATGTTTTTGAACTGGTTTCTGTAATTGTATGCGCCACTTTTTTGTTTTATCATTGGCACGCATGATTTGAGTGTTATCTGTCGATAAAGTCCTATTCTCTACAGTGCAATAACAACAGGGAAGTATTTTGTTAGTGACTCATAGTTCATACATACCACAGCTGAAACCTCAATATTTATCGGAAATTGTGTAATGAGCACGTTGTCGATAATAACAATATGATATTTATTTTGTCCTTTTTGTAATGTTTTAGAAAATTGTTGAAAATATTTCAATAACATTGATAAACGAATAACTAGTTGTAATAAAAAACAAAACATCGTATCGCTTATATACTTACTGGATCTAACCCGCACATAATTTTATAATAAATGCATCGTGGTATAATTTAATAAAGTTAGTAAGAAGGTGCATACTCTTAATGTGTCACCGAATAATTGAATTAAATTTCGAAGTAGGTATTTACATCCAACGAAAACTTATGACATGGTGAACTAAACGTAGAATGATTGGCGTGCTATCGAGTTCCAAGCCATAGTGGAATTTTAAAAAGAAAGCTAATAATTAACGTTATACATGTTTGTAAAACGGTTAGGTATAGAGAGTGACGTCATGTGCAAACACCCGCAGTGTTGGACTATAACAATGTTTGTACGGCCCAGTAGTTCACATGTGTGTCCTGAGAACAATGGACATGTGGCGCCTACATCGGAATCTCATGTCTCTATTACACTTTACGACCTAACCGTACACAGTCTGGGTAAATTAGGTTTTCAAGATCCTTCATGGGAGTAGAGTGCTCGTTACAAAAGGGATAACCAGTTTCGAGACAAATCCTCTTGAGAATTTTCACAGATAAAATCTATATGTGTAGGAAGTCATCCATGTATGTTGAATCTTTTCTTTATTTATGTTTAGCCCGAACCGCCACAGACCAATACACGAACTAAACAATTAAGTACTAAAACAAATAAGGTAAACCCGGACTAAGCAATAGACTTAAAAAATATAACTCTTCCTTTCAGGTAGTTGGGTCGCAATACTTCAAACAATCTAACAAAATTCTTGTCTATTCGTCCGCAAAAAAATATGAAATCTTGAAAGGCTCATTACTAACAAATTTACAAAGTGTAACGTTATATGAATACTCTGTATTGGAAGGTGATTGGCTATTATTGATATATTATGTATTGTATTCCGTTGACACCGAATGCAAATGTGCCCTTTGTTAACCGTTGTGTGTAGCATAGCACACACAGTACACTGCCTCCAATATTTGCACGAAGGAATTTCCTCAACGGTCACCAGACCTGACTCACGTGTCAAGAGTATTTTGTCCTTTATATGGGCACATTACCAACGTTCCAAAGACATTAGCAAATAATACGGGAACGTATGACTTTGAAGGCGAACGTACAGTATATCAACGTATTTTTCTAACCAGCAGCCTAGCATGTGACTAACACATATAACATTATTTACGATTTAATTCTTTTTGGTTATAAGTGAATAGAATCGTGTGCCCAAGAGAGAATGTTGGAAGTTTTAAAATATACCTTTAAAATAACATTAAAAGTAAACACATGCATCGTTTTCGGCACAATTTTAACACCTTTGCTTATTTTAAAATATTCTCTTTCTACCGTTAAATTCTCCAAAGCCAAAACAAAGTAGGTATAATTTATTATTTTCTCTTATGTGCGTTTACAGCATAGAGTGTATTAACTAGCTAATTAATTTTCACAGTATTTGCTTTGAGCCTTTTGAGATATTCAATCACGGTATTTGTTTAAATGCCGTCGCTTTTGTTAACTCATTTCCTATCTTAGCTAAGTTAGTGAATGGACGTCTACTTATGTTATTACACAAAAGACATTTGTAAGGTTACGTCATATTATTTAATAGATTTTTCACTAGGCTAGGCTAGCGATTGTTACATTTGGCTTCACACGGTACTTGTGTACGAACTGTATTACATGCAGTGACGTATTCACCTGCCGTGACTGTAGAATAAAAAAAAAACTGTATAAAAGATCCAGCCATGCCTGACAATCGGTGTGTTCCTTTCTATATCGTTGCGGTGGCTGACGCTGTAGAGTTCATTTATAAAATACATGACCTTACTGTTACACGCTACCAGATAAATACGATTCTGTGAGTTATTCGGATTCCTCATTTTTTTGTGGGCTAGATGTAGAGGTGAAAGAGGATGTTCTAGATCGCGCCAAACGGCAAGAGGTTCAACAGCTACGCCGACAAGGGTTTAATTCTTAAATTAGAAGAAGTTAATGTTAAAGAGATGATATTAAAACTTGCGGCAAAGCAAACATTTCCAAAAAAGTCTGCAAATATCACAATATAGTTACTTCTAGTCTGTTTTTTCTACGTGTATTTATCTGGTATCAAAAGTTAAAATAAACAACTGGCCGAAAACAACTTGAGGAAAATGTAGCGATAGCGTAGGTAGGTACTTGCTTTTATTTATTCTTATTGAGTTTAGTTCGATGAGGTATTTCTTTAAACCAAACGATAGAATCGCAAGGAAAGAGCTCATTGAAATATAAGGCGGAAAAAATAAAATTATCCTTTAATTTTAATTTATTATTTTATAACACTATCAAATAAAATCTTCTATTTTTCTATTTTATTTTAGTATAAACGTACATTTATTATTATGTCTATTCTAACGATAACTCAGTGTTGTGTACTTGCTGGTTGGTTTATTGTTTTATTTAGTTTTTTGGGTAGCCAGTTTATATTTAAACAGAGTATGAGGAGGCTTTGGCTGATAATCAGCGCTGGAGGAGACTCCGCTCCTCTTCAGCATATGCTGAGCCAAATGCTTTTCGGCACAGCTCACACTGAAAGTAATTTTGCTCGTTGTATACCTTCTATCTATATGCCTATCTCATCTAATTTTCTATGTGATGTTCCTTTTTTTTTGTGCTGTGTTGACTAAACATTTTTCATTTCATTTTCATTTCATTTTCATTTCATTCCTCCTTATAATTGAATGAGTTCTTTCCACTGTATTTGAAGTTTAATGCAATCGGATACTATTATCGTTGTTTGTTCATGAATCTTGATTATTGCTTCAGCTTTATCGTTTGACGGAAATATAAACAAGTTCAAGTGGCTATAAAATGTGCAGTACTGGTTTCTGGTTAGCATGTTGCTAACCAGCACGTGCTATCGTAGTGCAATTATTAATGTGCGTGCGTAAACAGCTTACCCTAGTGGGTGTCGGTGGTTAGATAAAGATCGATGTTGGCTGTTCATATTTACTGACACATTATGTTCATATTTATTTATATGCGCATTTACCAAGTAATTATAGTATGGTTGATAATTTAGTATAAATGCGCTATTGTCATTTGCTTTCTTTGATGCGAAAGAAGGAATCTCGAACGACAGTTCTCGACCTTTAAATATCATCATTTTCTTTTTAGGGTTTCGTATTATTGATCTTACTTTATGTTAAATGTTAAATTCTTTGTGGGTACTATCGAAGTTGGCCTATATATAAATGGTATTGCTCCAACCTTTGCATTCTTGCGGCAAAAATAGGCTTTGTCAACGTCAACCTCCATCGACGGGAGTGGTATTCATTTATCCCTGTCACTTTCAGATTTAACAATGTTTGGGACACTGGCATCCATACCATACAAATACTGTGCCCTTAATTTCTTGATTTAAAAATGTTTAATTCTTCCACTTTCTCCATACAAATCTAACGGTGAAAATTTAAAAATATTAGAAACGTTAAAGCATTACGAAAGCTAGTAACCTAATTAGGTATTTTGTTACTTTTTCACGTTATTGCATAAATATAAGTAAGTCTAATCTCAACTAAATATTCTATTCAGCTGCACAATACTGCAAATATCCAGATGACTATCTGTAGCTTAAATGGTACTGGCAGCGATAAAGGCACTTCCTCTAAATTGCCAAGGTTAGCACACACTTTGAGATACTGTTATGTAGGTAAACAACGTTTTGCCAATTTGTGGTACTTCCGAAGCTAAACGTTACAGTTAAGTGTGGAATTGAGATGACCTTATGCAGGACTGGCGTCACCAGGCGATAATGATGTTTATTAGCTGCTCCTCGCGTGCATGACACTGGCGACATGCTTAGCACATTGTCATATGTTTGCGAATTGTCTCGCGATCTACTTCCCTTGTTATGTGTTAAGACGATACAAGAAAAAAATGAATTTTAGTTTCGGGGTGTGGCTAGCGTCGCGTGAGCTGCCGAAGGATATATCCCTCTCGCTTAGCTAGGACAGAACAGCTATGGAGTAGACTATAGTATAGTTATTTTTTGAAGGAACAATATTGTTTAATTCGTACAATTAAAATAATATGTCCCAGTGCACCTTTTAAAATAGATGAAATGGATGAAAATATTCAAATAATTTTTTTTCGTTTTATATGGGATTTTTATGTCGAGTGTATTTGAAAAAAATAATTTAATTTCTATGTTGTTTTTATTGCTGAAGACAAAGTAAGTCAAAAGAAGACAAACGATACCTACAATATGCTGATAGATACGTATAACAATACTTCGATCGTATAATAGCCTATAACCAGCGGACGATCCAGACGCGTCCAACGATATCTCATTAGTCAAATTATTATGATATAAAAATAGTTTGGACGTTATACGGGAGCAGATGAACATACATACATATCGGTCAAAATCATAACCCTCCGCCCACCGTAGTCGGGTAAAAATGTACATACTCTGTGTCAGTGACTGACTGCCGGATATGAGTATCTTTTTCATGTTTCGTAGGCAAAGGAATACTTTGGTACTTAACTTCGATGCCGATCATGAAGTCATCAGCGGTGTCATAATATTTTTTTTTATCATATTTAATTTATGTTTTAATTTAATTTTCAGTTTTATTAATTTTATTGATTTAACCATGCATTTATTTTTTGTTTATCTTTTTATCTTTATTTTTTTATCTATCAAAATCACCCTTAGACTGGTTACCGCCACAGGTGACAAGAGGGCTGGCTCTTTCCTTGCTCAAAAAATTCGCTTGACAACAGGAACAGCTTGAATACAGGGAGGACATGCAGCCAGTATCCCACGCGGACGGTATTTGTTTAATTAGGGGTAGGTTTTTATTTTATTGTATTTTATTTTAATTTATGTTATATTATATTGTATTTTAATGATAAAACATGAAAAATTAAAAAAAAATCACTAAAAAGCCTGAAATAATATTTCTATTACCTACCACCTCTGCCTACCCCTTCGGGAAAACCGGACGTGATGGTGTGTTATCGAGTATTTGGGGTCGGTGCCAATCTATCTTCTTACTTTTATAGTAGGTAGACTTGGCATACCAAGATTGGCACCGACTCCTAATACTCCTTAACACACCATCACGTCCGGTTTTCCCGAAGGGGTAGGCAGAGGTGGTAGGTAATAGAAATATTATTTCAGGCTTTTTAGTGATCCAGGTTTTTTTGAAGTCGGTTTGTTTTTTTTTATAAAAATAATTTTATTTCACGATTTTTAGTGGCGCCATACCAATGAACATTTTGGCATTTTGAACCATATGAAGTAAGCCCAACAAAAGGTAACTGCTCTAAATCTTTGAGAAATTCCCTCGACTGTCTATGGTCTCCATCATTAGACCTGTAATGGCACTTATAACCCATATGGGTGTAAAGTTCTCTCCAATACAAATTAATCAAGCCCAAACACCAGGTAATTGCTGTAAATCGTTGAGGAGTTCTCTCGGCTGTCTTTTGACTCCATCATCAGACCCTTAATGACAGTCACAACCCATCTAGGTGTAAAGCTCTCATCAATACAAATTAATCAAGCCCAAACACCAGGTAATTGTTGTAAATCGTTGAGGAGTTCCCTCGACTGTCTTTCGGCTCCATCATCAGATCGACTCCAGACCTTCATAAAATAGTAGTGCTTTAAAATACTTAATGAAAAAAATTACAAACGCACTAGTCGCTCCTACGATTTTCGAAGGTTCCCCTCGATTTCTCTGGGATGCCATCATCAGATCCTGGTTTCCTTATCATGGTACCACCGCTGGGATATCTCCTTACCAACAAAAAAAGAATCATCGAAATCGGTTCATAAACAACGAAGTTATCCGCGAACACACATAAAAAAAAAATATACGGTCGAATTGAGAAACCTCCTCCTTTTTGAAGTCGGTTTAAAAATAAATAAATATATTTTTTTTAAATTTAATTTTACTTTTATTTATTGTTTTATATTTATTGTGAAATTATAATAATTTTAATAATCAATATTGGACTATGTCTGATACAAATACATTGAATTGAATAATTTAAATACAAAAATTATCACATTAACTCGTTAAATCACGGTTTAGAACTAAAAAGATCCTAACATGGTAGGTAGGACCTGAGGGTTGGCCAGTTAATTACTTAAAATACACTATATTTATTTCAAGAAAACATTCATAAGATCTGAAGGCGTCGGACTCGCACATAAAGGGTTCCGTACCACCGTAGAATAAACACATCAAAAATATCGAGTTTGAGACTTGATATTTATTTTTAAATGTTATTATATTTTTAGTATTTGTTCTGCACCGGCAACAGAAATACACATTCAGTGAAAATTTCAACTCTCTACCTGTTACGGTTCGTGAGATACAGCCCGCGCTGACAGACGGACAGACAGACAGACGGACAGCGTAGGCCTAGTAATAGGGTCCCGTTAGCACCCTTTGGAACCCTAAAAAGTAGCCTATGTTCTCCGCCAAGACCCAGTCTATCTCCATACCAAAATTCATCAACATTGGTTCAGCGGTTTAGCCGTGAAAAGGTAACAGACAGAGTTACTTTCGTTTATAATATAATAGATTGAATAGGACGGACAAACATTTTCCTATCCATATCTGTAATGTTATTTTTTACGATAATTTATTGATGTATGATATATTTATTACTTGCCCATCCATACCTACAACAAACGCAATAAAGCGACTCCATTGTTTTGACAAGCAATGTATTCCCACTGTCGGCCCAAGACCATGCTGCAAGTATATAACAGTAAGCGAAATAGGGAGTTTTTACAGAAATGACACGAATAACTATGAAATGACAAGAGATGACACAAAATGACAAGAGATGACACAAAATGACAAGAGATGAAAAGAAATTACACAAGACAAGGAAAAGCAAACGAAAATCACGCTGCAGTGCAGGTCGTAGGTTCGATTCCTGCCCAGGCAGCGGCGGCGTAGCATGGGTTGGCACCCGGGGCGACTTTCTATTGAGCACCCCAAAATAAAACAACAAATACCTACTAAACGTGCTTACGTGATTTTATTTTACTAAAATAGTCAATCACATGGTCAAAATTTACTTTTCTGTCCTTTTCGATGGACAATATAGATAGGTTAGTAAGTCGCGCTTGGCTCATTGTTGATATGACTTAATTAATTTCAATTTTGAAAAACTCCTTTCACAAGACGCCACTGAAACACAAATTGTTAAAAAAAATCTTAGGCATAGCGCTAGACTGGGAACCGACTCAGAATAGTCCCATTTAATTATGAATTTTAGAAGCTCCAAGGTAGTCCATTGGACCGCTTCTTGGAAGGAAATGCTGGCGGCTTCCAAGTGGCGCCTCAGTCGTAAAACTTCCAAAATCATATCGTCTTCAGAAAATTCATCATAGATTTTTGTCAGGTTTTGAACTATACAACGAAGTTCTTCTTCTGTTGACGTAAGCAGAGTTTTAAGCTGAACAACACCAAATGTTATGAGAATGTCATCCATTGCCCTGTAACGATGGTCTAGTTCTCCGTAAAATCGATCAAGACACTCTAACATAGCTCTCTGTAGCTCTTCTGGCAATGTTAGCCCAGCATCTTGGGCCGTTTCTCCTGGCATACGTTTTCAGAATCTCCTCCTTCCTCTTTTTTCAATCGAAATATCCAAGGCCTCACATGTTTCAGTTGCGAAGGAAATAGCTCTTTTGACTATTTGGATACGTTGGCTTTGAAGAAAAATTTTTAGGGCTTTAATTTTTATGACACACTTTTCCAGCGATAGCCCAGATGTTTGTAAATACTTTTGTGTCTGGTTAACTTCTTCTAGGACTTCACACCAAAAAGAAAGATAGCATAAAAAACTGAAGTCACACAAAGCTGGTAAGAGTGTGGATGCTGCTTCTCTTGTGTCGACGTTTTCTCTACTGCTGCTGGGATCACACATGTCTTCGAGTGTTGCTACAAATTTCTCAAAATTATTTTTCAGTGGTTTAACAGCGTCGTAATGAGCACTCCATCTTGTCTCTACTGGTCTTTTTACCTTATTTGATTAGCACAAGGCATGAACAACGCTTTAGGATTGTGTTCTTTGATTTTTGCTTGTACACCACCATGAACTCCTGCCATGGTTGCAGCGTTATCATAACCTTGAGCCCGACATAGATGTATATCCAAGTTATCACTCTCGAGCTGCGTAAGGATATTTTCAGTAAGTTCGACTGCAGTCTTTCCGGCTATAGGGAAGAAACCGAGAAATGATTCCTTAACTTCAACTTGATCGCCATGAATATGAACATATCTTATTACATAACTCATCTGATCAACATGTGATATGTCTGGAGTGCTATCGAACATAATTCCGAAATATTTAGCTTTTTTTATGTCGTCTACAATGTTATTTTTCACCTGTTTCCCCAATAGGCTGATGAACTCATTTTGAATGTCTTTGGACAAATATGAATCTACCCGTTTCCTTTTTGTACAGGCGATAGCATGTTCAATTCTTAGCATATGCTCTTTTAGCACTGGGTCATATTTGGACAATAGATTAACCAATTCTAAGAAATTCCCTCTATTGTCTGATGAAACCCCCTCTCTATGCCCTCTAAGAGGAAGATTTTGGCGTGCCAGGAAAATAATAACATCTAAAAGGCGACTCAAAATTTCACGCCACTTCTTTTTTTCTTGGTCCACGACCATTCGATGTTCATGGTCGATAGTTTTTTGCAGCCTCAATCCATTTTCCAAAAGTTTCCATTTTTCAAAACAGGAGACATGGTTCTCAGAATTCTCGTGTTCAGACACTTTAGGATTCAATTTCCACCATGAGTTAAACCCGTTGGCAAAACTCTGATGATGTTTTGTTTCATCATGATGCGTAAACAGTTTACAGCAAAAACAATATAAACTGGTTTTTATTGGAGAGTATACCATCCATTTTCTAAGTACTTTTTCTCCATTTGGTAACGCTTTATAAAACCATTCTGAATTGAAATGTCGGCTCTTTCCTTTTATTTTAGCTCCAGATCTTTGGACAGTATCTAAAAATGGGCCATCTCTATTTTGATAGGGTTCACTTCCCGTTTTAACAATTTCAACTCTCAAATCATCAGACATTGGTGTTGGCCAAGTAGCAACATCGAAACGAATTGTCTCATGTATCTCCGCTGCATAATCAATTTGCTCCAATTCTTCATCATTGTCGCTATTCTTTATTTTTCCTTGGTCATATTCTTCTTGATGTTGATCTTCTTCAACTTGTCTTTCATATTGTATGTGAGGCTCTCTTCCCAACGTTACTCCAACCAATGCATTTTGGCACTGTCTTTTTAAATCATATGTTTCATCAAGTAGATCATTTTCAACACTTTGCTGTGTTGAAGCCGAAAGTGCAACATACTTCAAAATTGATCCAGATAAGGATTCGCGCTCAACTTCTCTTGATTTCTTGATTTTTCTTTGCTGGAATCCACTAGGTCTATTTCGCTTCATATTGAAGGGTTATTCTGTAAAGATCGATAAATAAATACCTATTAACTTTGACAGTTTTTTTTCTCGCTCAATTTTGTATTATATGACTTTAAAAGTAAGACGAGCAGTATAACGTCGCGGCAGTGTATTTTGGTTTTCATTAAATGAAATAGGTATTACTGCAAATTACGTAAGGCTTTAAGTTGGATGAATTTTGATTCTTAGTTCAATTATAGTAATATTGATCAAAAACGCCAATTCTGCGAATCCCATTTTGTTAATTGTTTGGTACCATGCCATGGTCCCACGGTCCCAACATGTGCAAGAGAAAAGCAAAGGGTTCAAATAAAAAAGAAAGCGTTACCACACTTGATGCCGTGTCCGAGGATCTACTAAAAAGCGTATTGCTTTATTGCATTCCCTCTAAAAAAATATATGGATTCAAAACATTTAAAACAGACTTTTAAAATTATTATTCACGATCGCAAACTTAACCAGATGTTTTACGACCAAAAAAACTTTTGTTGAATGATTGTATAGTTCCTTGATATTTGTTGAGCAAAAAAGGCAAACTTAGTTACGATTTATTTCGTAAAACATTAATTTACCGGAAATCAGTGCTTGTATTACAGCGAATGGTATTTATACATTTGATATGCTTTCAAACGGCACGAGAAAGAATTGTAGACGAGGTGTGGTTAGAGATTCATTGGAAGGTAGAGTCAAACCAAGAATTCGAAGCGCGTAGGTATACCTAAGTAACACGTAATACCTAGTAAACTTAGTAAACGCACCTTGCGTTTCGGCCATTTGTATGTATGAAGACGTTATAGGTAGGTAGGTACTGCTTGTTTTACGTGTACCGCGATGATTATTAATCATCGCGGTAATATATTGATATATGTATATAAATTGTATAATGTATAGTATAATATCGACCGCAAGTTAAATTCAGATCGTCCCAAACCGATAATTTAACTTGACTGAATTTTGTGGTAAAAAATGGGCATGTAGTCAAAATCAAACTCACCTTTGACCTGTATCTACTAACTGCCAATACACTCACTCACACTTTTATTAAACGAATATTTAATAATAGGTACCTATTGACTTTCGACTACGAGACGCGCCGCGACGAATATAAACAATAACACTGACTCAAAGAGGATATAAGGGACTGACTGACCGACTGTGATTGTTTTTGAAAATTTGGTGGCGCGGGTGGCGGGAGGGGCTGAAATTACTAGCCCCTTTCACCCACGCCGCGCGTACTCGTCGGCCAGATGGGATGCGCCAGTTTTTTTTTTGAGAGAACGAGTAGCCACTTGTTCTCTCAAAAAAACAGCAGCCCAAGCCGAGGCCATGTGTGTCACCCCTTGGTGCTTGGCACCCGGGGCGGACCGCCCCCACCGCCCCCCCTTTACGCCGCCAGTGTGCCCAGGACATGCATTTGTGTGCATGAACATGTCCGCATGTCCCGAGTCTAGGTGTAATTAAGTGTATATTTAGTTTGTATTTACAAACAAAAAGTAGTATATGTAGTAATATCAGTTATCTGGTTTCCATAGTACAAGCTCTGCTTAGTTTGGGATCAGGTAGTCATGTGTAAAAGAATTTCCAAGGATATTTATTTATTTATCATAGGCGTCGGCGGACTGTAAATACTGTACTGTACCTGTAATGTGGCACGACCGTAATATTTTTTCGTAATATTTTTTAAAAAATCCTTCACAGGTCCGACGTCGAACAAGTCCGAGTGGACACTGACAATACAAAGTTAGAGAGAGACATGGTTAGTTCAAGTACTTAAAATGTGAGATGGCGATATTGTGCGCGCGCTCGGAAATAAACAACGTAAGCGCCAAACCACATTTTCTTGAATTAAAAAAAAACTACTTCATGAATTAAAATATGGTTGAAGGGTAGTTTAGATATCATTATTTGCTATGTTTTAGAAATAATTTCGTGATCTAAATCGTAAAAACATCGTGGTAGCAAGGAAAATTGTAAATAATTAGAGCTCATTTCATAATTTTTTTTTATCGATAAAATTTCGTCAAATCGTGATTTGGATTTAAAGATACTCAAGATAATATAGTCAAAAATCATACATCTAAATATAAGATTCCTAGTCCACATACTTACTTAAAGAAAAAGTAGAATAGAAAATCAACCAAATTTCGAACCCTCGTCTTAAGTGTTATTTAGCTTTTATTAGCAAACAATAACTATCCCTGAAATCTACTGTGTGGTTGGATATTTGGGGAATGGTAGGAAATAGATACCTGCAGTACAGTACAGTATGCCCTTTACTTTTCTAAGTTGTCAGGGAAACGTTATTTATTTTGGAAACCGACAATAAGGCCGGTATTAAATTCATCTCAAACCTGAGAGAAAACTTGAGTATGGTCTTGAGATGTCTACCGTATAGGTACAAATGACATTAAAATAACGTTTCCAATTTCGATCTCACATTTGAGATCGATTTATTTATTATACCTTGGGAAAGTTTATTATTCCCGAGCAAAGATGGCGTAGTGCCCTACTAGGATACGTGGGTCTATCATTGGTCATGCCTCACTGTTTCATAATGCATTCAAAACAATGCCGTTATCATCATGCGTATGCGCATTATCATGCAATGTTTTTGTTGCCAACAAGTTTTTGACATTTAGAATTTTATCCATTGTCATTATCGAACGTCGGCATGTCATATTGCATCATTATGATTGTTGGTTATTAACGTAAGCAATGGAAGATTAGATAATTATCCATTTACGTAAATATCAATAATTGTAGTGATTGGTCTCTAATTTAGTGAAAGCGCAAAATTGGTACGTTTGTGATTTCACGTAGGGCCAAATCGGATTGGTTCGATTCGGTGCTCATAACTAATTATTTTGTTATTATTGAAGTGACTATAGGACGTAATTTATACGTAAATATGTACCTCATGTATATTAATAGCCATTATTTTAAGATTTTCCTGTTAACGTGCAAAGGTTTTAAGCCAATATTCGGTACTGCTCATTTAAGACTCCCCAAAAAAACAAAGTACTTAACTTTCAATATGCTGGAGCAACCTACCAGTATCCGTTTGGATGGGATGGTTCCAGGAATAGCCAGGAAGACGAGACACGAATGGATGCCTGACCTTGCCGGGGGCAGCGGGGGGCAGGGGACCGCGGTCCACGCACACGGTCACTGACTTGCCTCGCCTCGATACTGCATCGCTATATCATTAGGGATTGTATACGAAATTTGTTTTGTCTGCACTAAACTGTGCAGTTGCAGTTTGACTTCGGACCACTCGACTCACACGAATACCACTTCGTACTTAGATGACACTTGCATGCAACATTGTAGGTACTAACCTTCTAGCATAGTTGGCATTTACATATAAATGCACCTTTCAAACGGTTATTTTATGTTGCACTACAAAGTCGGTTAAAAATTCTTAAGCACGGTAAATGTCAAAACTACGTTCAGTAAGTGCACGCTAAGTTATAAATTGGTGCTTGCAGGAAGCCTCGATCGATAGCAATTATCTAATATTTCTATGAAAAACCCAATCTATTACAATTCGCATCAGTTTCGCTTTGAATTGAATACCTCGAAATTGTAGTTTTATTATGGCTATAACTTAGGTAACGTTGTTTTGAAATACGCAATGGATGTACGATTTTGCAAGAAATGGTGCTTAAAACACCGTCGTGATTATTCTAGAAAAAAACTCGCGTCATTATTGTTATCGCATTCATATTTAATTCACTTACATTAGGCTAATCAAATAGAACCATTTTGGCGTGGTGTTTACGCGCATGGACGTAGTAAAACACTATGACAATCATAATTCCGACAAAGTTTACCTACACTGATACGAATTAATTAATTACATACATCAAATTAACTACCGAGTGTGGTGTCGTTGGAGTATTAATTTACATATTACGTATTTAATTGATATGTTTGTTGATTTCTATTAGTATTTTGTTTTTTTTTCACAATATTTCCTATCTCTGGCGACTTATTTTACCACACTCAGATAAATGATATCTATATGATATTCTAACGAGCTGGAAATATTTGGAATACTTTATACCAACACCTATTATAGTAGAATCAGATAAAGGTCGAAATCTAATCCGTGTCTGTGATTCAGCTCGAAATCTATGACGTCAGCCAATTTAACCTTAAACCTGTTCTTGGATTTGAACATTCCTTCTGACGCATTTTGATTGAGGGGTTTTCCCTGAACGGGATTTTTGTTGCTTCAAATACTGTCATTGTAATTTCTAGTTTCTTTTTATGTGATTTCCCTTGTTACCATTATAACAAACACCGAATGAATGAGCCCGGTAACCTAACACGCGAACGTCTAAGTGCTACCTTCTAGTTCCGGGAAACACCAATAAACACGGTTAGCACAAAATGTAACGGTAAACAGATAATATTATGTAAACATTACATTTATCTAGAATCTGGAAGTAGGTATATTGATAAGTGTTTAAATCTTTATGATGATATGACCTTATCAACAAATTGGTTTCATAGTTTTGCTAAAAAAATGTCTCCACACTTCTTATAATGTCCAAAATTGCTACATATAAGTAGTATCTACTGTTTCGCATCGCTTGGAATTGTCAGTATGTTTGTCGAGATATATCAAAACGCTTGCTTTGCGCTGTATGCGATTGCTGCGAATAAGGTAGTGACAACAGCTTTTTATTGACATTCAGGAGAAGACTTTCTATACATGACCATTTTGAGGAGGTGAAACAAGCCCCAAACAATCTTGCCATAAAATCTATCTTCGAATAGAGTGACCACAAATCTGCTGTTAAGTAAACATAGCGGTGCAGTGATTAATTGTCTCGTAAATGTGTAACACATTTAGGGCCATATTAAGGAGGCATAAAACGTCTTGATTTACTTTTATTAACCTTTACACGTGTTACTAATAGTACTTTTTTATAACTTTCGAACAATCTCCATCCCTGGTTCAACCGCGATGCACTTTAGTATTGTCAAATTACTCTCAAGTCACTTATTCTAATGCCTCTGCATTATGGTTAACTGCGGTTTAACCATTTTTGCAAAACAAAGGCAGATATTTAGTAGAAATACAAAACAAAGAAATACTTTAGTATAAAAGTCTTTCTGACATTTATAATAAAAAAATGCCTTTGCAAAAGGTAAGTGATGCGAAGCGAAAGCACTCGAAATGCCGCATTTTAGTGGGCGTGGAGAAACAGCCTGTTCTGTTCCCATGGGGTGCGCTAATGTCTCGTTCAAACCCTGCTAAAGACGTAATTGGCCTTATACTAAAAGACCGCCCGTCAGCTATATTTATTTTGGAATGGTAATTTATGACTTTATTTTTTGTCGTGAATCTATTTTAACCACTTTAGTGAGTGCGAAGACTGCCAAAACCTTGACCGTCCTTCACTTGTCATATCCTAGTTCAAGCAGGTAGATTTGCATTTCATATTACAGTGTTTTTTTATTTTGTCTCCGTTTGCGTTATTTTCTCAGACGCTATTGTCTCGCGTGGTTACGTATTACTGTCATGCATATTTCCGTATACATATCTTTAAAATTACACAGAATATAAATAGATGTACAGATGAAACGCAGTTACAAATAACAGCGGAATGTCTGTATTGTAACACTTGCGGTACTCCATGTCGTGTGGGGCATATGTTTCATGTCAATGTTCTATTTTTTGCTCTGACCTTGTCATTTCCTTACCCTTGAATTGTGGCATTTTAAAATAAATAGTATGCACTTGAAAATGGAATTAAATTACAGTAATTCGATCTCGTGTGGTTGTTACTGTAATAATTTTGAAAAGTATACCTATCAATCATAGATTTGGAAGTTTTTTTTCCTGTTTGCATAATATTCCAGTTCCAGTAATTGATCAGCCAACTTCCTCTTTTAAATTAAGCCGATAAAATCTGACCGGGGCAACTTAAACAGGAGTTCATGTATCACGGTCACGGTCATCGTAAAATTGTCGATAGTTATAAACATGTGCCCCGCCATATGGCTTCCTTATCATACCTCTTGAAAGCAAACAAACAGCAAAATGAACTAAACAAACTTATCTACTAGCTTCTGAAGATTGCCTTTAATAATTAAAGTTGTTTATTTTTCTTTTATATTCAGTGGAGAAATATATTTATGAACTAATACTTATCTGAAAATTAGTTTCCTGAATCTGCCATTATCGCCACATCTTTTTAGTCTGGAATGGTAAAATAAAAACATTTAAACGTGTCGAATAACATTCGATCTATTTCAGTTTTTGTGCAATTCGCAATGAAATATTTAGTTTAATTGCTATATGCCCGGCAGAAATATAGCGTGACTGATGTTTGGAGATTATTGAACTGAAGCCTGAAACAAACTGACGAATGGCAGATTATCATCTGGATGAAAGGAATTGTAATAATCTGGACATTATTGTCAACGCCAAGTTAAATTCATGTGAGAGTGAGTGATCTGTGGTAAGCAACAATTGTATACGAATAATGACTGTGATGAAATCCAGAGCATCATGAAACTGGAGCAGAGGTAACTGCGCAGACGATGATTGCATTAATTGACTAATCTCTAAGGTTACATAAACTAGAATTTTGATTACTTTTCCACCTACCTATTGTATTGTCAAAATAATAATTAGTTTGCATACTTATTCATAAATACTGTAGGAATAGGAAACATTTTACATAAGTAGCGTCATCCACCTACATAGTAAAGGATGTGAAATCCTGCGAAATTAAAATTTAATAATATATGTTACGCTATATGATGTAAGATTAACAGCTTTAATTTTAATTAGGTTTGTTTTAAAGCGTGTTTGTTACGCAATTCGATTCTATTCAATCGAGAGTTGTATAAACATGCCATGTGAATTCAAGCTGTTGTTGCTGTTTTATTATTTTGATGTGTAACCGGTGATTGTACGGGGCAAAAGGGAAAAGTATCCTTACGTAAATATAGATATTTCTCACAGTTGTCCACCACTGAGAGAATAATGTAATTTTAAATTTTCGGTCATATTTTTATCTGCTTTAAGATTCCGCCTCCTAAAATATAATTGTTATTCGTGAGCTCGCTTCATTGTTGCCGGAGTTCGTAGGGGTTATATTAGCGTTTCGAATCTCATCGTAACTCGATTGTCAATGGCGTCAATAAAATGTGTGAGGGCGTTGCCCGTCGGGTTTGCATGTTCCACGGGCGACTGCTCCCTTACTCTGTCTCATTAGATCCATTTGCGATTTTTTTATTCGTACTCATGTTCGACCCTCGTTCGTTATCGAGTATACTGGCAACGGACATGACACTCGTTTTATTTGTGGGAAGTCGCGTATGGTTGTTAATTGAAATGAATTTGTCTCATCTTTTATTTGTGTTACGATTCAAGTCATTCAGTTCCATTCAAGTGACACTTTAGTAGTCATTCTCGGATAAAGTAACTTAGTTGTAAATGAACTATTGCACATTGCTTCTCATAACTGTATTGTTTATACATTCCTGTCCAATAAAAAGTTAGTTAAAATCAAATAATAATTAGCTAAATCATCATCATCTGCCTTACCATTTCCCACTATCTGGGGTCGGCGCAGTATGTCTTATTCTTCCATTCATCGCGCTTTGCTGTCATACTTACTTAATCCACTCCAACCAAATTAGCCAAATAAATAATAGGTACATTATTTTTAACACCTACAAAACGCAGTTAGAACATTATTGTCTTAATTTTTGACGGTCTGAAAGTCAAAAATAAAGACTACTGCTCGTTAAGAATGTAATTTCTATCGAGAATAATGAGTTGTGTTCATCTTACAATTTTGAAGAAAGTACGTGAATACGTAGCTGATTGCCATTTCATCCCAAATTAAATTCGCATTTAACCTAACGGGGTACTAATAAATTCTTGGAAGTAGAGCATAAACAGTTGAGCGGCGCTATTAAAAATCTACGTGAAGGAGTAGTACTATCAGCGGTGCGTTAAAATCTCTAATGTCTCTGTGGCTCTTCCCTTGGCATTCTGCCAGATACACAATCGGCCTTAATTTACACGCGGACCGTTGGAGCCTGTGCGAAAAGAAAATCTTTGGAAGCTCGGCTCTCGTTCCGAGACCGCGGGCCGGAAATATGAACCCATTGTGTACTGCATGCTCTTTTTGTAACCCGGCCCGAGCACATTGGGGTTGCTCGCTGTACCCACACCGCACGTTATTGTTATCACTTGTGGCTGCTTTTTACGTCCAATTCCAGGGACTCTGAATTATCATTATGTGTGGGACGGTAAACGCGCAATAGGAAATGCAAAACATTTTTTATTATTATTAACCCTCTCGACATTATCTCAGTAACGGGTTCCTGGTAATTCACTGTTGAAAACATCCGGCTGATGCTGATAAAACGGGTTTTTTAGTGACTAACCGATATGGATCCTTGCAATTCTGATATTTGGTGGCGTTGGAACGAATATTAACAACACGTTTTATTCTTTTTCAGGTAAGCATTTACTACGCCAATCAAGTGGGTTCGGAGAGATGCGGTAAGAATAGTAAAGAGTGGAGGGTCTGACTAGTAAATGTGACTCGAACTTGAATTTTAAAGGGTTTATTTAGTTAACCTTTCATGACGCGTGGGTGATATAAAAATCGGCATGTATGATTGTATGAGTCAAAATGCAGCGGCCGTTGGCCAGACAAGGTCGTGTTGGTCATACTACACATCGGTACCGTGATCAAATCACTATGAACTGCATCTAATAAAGGACAATTACATATTGGTATGCTATGCCACATGATGGTTGCATCTATGATAGATTCAATTCTGACGGTGTTATACAATGTACAATTTGACTAGACACGCGTTAATCACGTGTTTAACTTTTTAGTAATATCACTGTGAAAGCTTTTTTTTAATATTTAAATGGGGAATTAGGTATCTTGCTTCTGATAAAAAAAAATTTGGGAAACCTATCATAAAAACGATAATTCTTTTGAATAGCTACACTATGAGTTAGAGCCATAACACACCGGGACGCCAGGCGTCGTCGCCGGCCACGTATCCAAACAATTTGTATTGATTGGCGACGTCGCCAGTCCGTCGCCAGGTGTGTCACCTCCCATACATTTCAATAGGAATAGTTGGCTACGGTGGCTGGCTATGTCGCCATGGTTACCCGGTGTGTTATGGCCCTTAGCGTTGTCGTCGGCTTGCCTTTCTCAGAAAGAATGGATGCTTGGCGCAAACAAATTGATTATTTATAACAATGTTCCGTCTGAGTCACTCATCATGGATAGCTATGCAGCTTTGTATCTGATTGTGTATGCACGTTATGCTGCAAAATATGTTCATAAGTTGTGCTAACAACGCTTGTTAAACAAACTTTACGCATTTTGAATGTGCCGTCAGCTAAAATCTCGAGTTTTCCGGTTTTGCTGATTTTAATTAGCAACAAGGAGTAGGCGGGTGTGAATAAACGTTTGTTTTGGTTTTATTTTGCGTAAAGCAGTGCCAAAATTACACTTGCTAATGTTCAACAGGTATGCGAATGTGTGAAGTAAGTATCGCAGCTACTGAAAGTTATATATTGTTGTACTGAAGTCTCGATAAACAGGTTTTTATTGATGTTATAATATTTTGTGACGATCATTCAAGCAAGGTTGAGGAAAACGTCTCAGAGGGCCTACTCTGTTTCAAACGAAAACGAAATTTCGGACGAAATACGCGTATTTCCTACTACGTTTCTCATTGATTCCGACATTTCTTACGAACGAAAATTGTTGGACGTTTAAATTCGACGACGACGAAGACGTCAAACAATTTTCGTTCGTAAGAAATGTCGGAATCAATGAGAAACGTAGTGGGAAATACGCGTATTACGTTCGAAATTTCGTTTTCGTTTGAAACAGAGAAGGCCCTCAGGAGCGCACTGAGCTCTTTCTCAGAGCTTGAGATTAGGGTTCTGTGTAAACCTTATACTCATATCATAAAAGGAATGAATACTGATATAGACCAACTACCTTAACACCGAGTAGGTATATTAAGAGCATTGCGTACTTGACGGAGGTAAAACATTTGCAATTGCTCATTATTTTCGCATAGTCGTTATTGACCTATATGCTAGTACAAATATGTAGTAGCCGCAAACGCCACCTCATTGAATCAAGCCGTCATTCAGAGTAATGTAACAACCGTTAATGCTAACTAATGGCGTGACATGTTGTTATTCACTTCACCGGGCCACACCTGAAGGTCAGGTTGTCACAATCAACCGGCGATGTCGTTTGCGTTAGAGCATTCTTGTGCGATTACCACACCGAGCGAAATAAACACCTACAGATGGGACATAAAGATGGGAGTATTTAGATGCAGCGTCGTTTAAGACTTCCTAAAATAGCGATATTTCCTTAAATAGCGCTGATCACGTAAGCACGGATTACGTTGTTTGGAAGATTTTGAAAACATCTCGATTTGAATTTCGTATAAGGAAAATTGGTTTGATTATTTAATGATTTTACGTAAAACCCCGAATGACCTGCGCATGACGTATGATGATTTATTCGCATGGATTTGTTTATCATCTTTCACCGAACCTTTTGAGCAGTTGGCAATCCATGCATGTCTGTAATATACAATTCTCACGGTACATTCATGCAATGCTAGTTTTGCATGCCTTCGCATTTTTCAAATGACATATGTTTCCCACTATTTACAGCATTGTTGACATATATTATTATTTATCTAAGGCAAAGATAGGAATCATTGAATCTAATTAAGTATTGATTACTTACGAAAGTAAAGTTTGCATATAAACAGTTTCCCCGTAGCGGAAGAGATTGCTAAAGTTATTACTAACAGAAACTAGACTAGAATCGTATGGTTGTCTACCAGTCAAGTTCTTAATTAAGTTTCGCTACTAGTTTACGGATTGTGATTGCGAAAGTCCCACTGTCGTTATTGTATTACTTTTTGTTGATATACTTCTCTATCTGTTTGATTATAACAATAATGGAAAATAAAAGGATGCTACGCAAAAACTTTTAATTGCCAGGTTGCACCCAATTCTCATACAAAACTCCCATTTGCTATATTGGCAAAGCGGATATATTTGTTCGCTACTAGAACAATATTGATAAATTGAAACGATTGACAACATCAACGAAACTATTAACCATTACTATTTCAAAGTTGCATAATGCACATGAAAATATTAGCAACGTCTGCGTTAACTGGAGCGGTTAGGGCAAATGTAGAGCTTGTGTGAATGATAACTACTCAATATAATGTATTTGTACCAGGAAAACCGCTAGGTTTACCTACTCAGTACTAGGGACTAAGTATAGGGAATCCATAAATAAATTTCATAATTAAGTACTATTAAATTAATTGCATCATAAACTTAAAAGTAGGATTACGTATTCCTTTAATCCAAATGAACTCTCGTTTTTTATATACCTTTCAAGATAGGCAATGATGAATTAGCCTTAATTAATCACTTTCACAGTAGGCGACATGAACTGCCTTGTCACATTCTTTTGAACATCGACGAACCAATTAGTAAAATAATATTTCGTTAAAATCCGGATTAGGTATACAGAGTACAAAATGTATGGCATGTAACAACTAATGAGTTACTGTTAATTACTCGTTTTAGATTAGATTGTTCATTGTTTGGCGTTTGTATCCTTGAGAGTATTCGAGAGCAGCATCCTCCTTTCGCGGTTCAGCTTCAATAAAACGGTTTCAATTGTGTTCTT